>CM044015.1:60496459-63007881 GCA_024085815.1 Flaveria linearis | reverse complement strand
TTTGCTTCTATGTACTTCACTCCCACAAAAGCATCCACGAATGTTAGCGAAGGTTCACGACAGAGTTCTCATGGACGATATTAGTGGAATTAAGTTTTAAGTCCGCTCCCCAACATTATTTGATAATTGGCATATGTTGCACCTAATTATTTTTCATGTTCAATAACATTTTGTTATGACTAAAATTTAGTAGATTTGTTTGTTTGTATATATCGGTTTTCATATAACGCACGTCCTACATGTTTCCCAGTTTAAATATTTTATTAATGTACATACGTTTAATCAGATGGTGTGTGTTTCGAGTTACCAGCTTATATGATTAGGGCAAGTGTTGTGATTTGCATAAAATTAAGGACTGATGGGTTATTAGCTACATATATTTTAAAGAGTTTTAATTTTTTATTAGCTTATCACTAACTGCAACAAGAATAAAATATAATGTAGTTTCTAAAATCTCATGCAACATTTCTTTTATGTTTGTATTTCATTTTTCGAATCGCATACTTAACTATAAGGCAGATTAATCTAATTGTATTGGATAAAAGTAAAAAGTAATAAAAACATACTTGTTTATGTAATTATCACACACATTTATAATGTTTGATTTGGGCCTTGATGCCTATTAGAGCATTAGATTAGTTACGTAGACTAAAAAAGATATTATTTTCGATATAAAAATAATGTAAGATTATACACATCATCAAAGATGTATAATATCTCTTTGGTCCGACTATGCCTACTTCCATTGTCCTCGATGATTGCAACGTGACGCAACCTACGGTGATAAACATGGCATTATGACATTTAGTCAACCTTTAAATAGAAAATATATAATAGATTTAGTAAATTATGTTGTATTATATAGTTTATTTAATATTGTTCCTATTATAACTATTTATTTATAATATACTAGACTAGATAGTCGTCGATGTAATCATGCTTCTTGGTGGAAATCAAGTGGTGCGAATCATCTTCTATTAGTACATGGTGCAACTTCTTTTTTTAATACAATAAACCTGTATATATATTTAAAAAATATTTAAATCATTTTTTCTTCAAATCTGTTTCTACAGAATATACACTTTATTTTATTTTAGACACATTATATTTGCATAAGCATGCATGTGTTATCTAATATGAAATTTATAACTTGGATTTGACATGATGAATAATAATATTCATCGATGAATAGTACTATTCATCATATTTCTTCTACTTCTCTTCTTTCTGCTCACATTGGTGTTTCATTTCCCTCACACCTCTCCTTCTCTCCGCCAACTGCGCCTCCCTACCACCACCCTGCTCCGCCCTCACACCGTCTTCAACCACCTCTCTCCGCCGCTGCTTCTCCGCCTCCGATCTCCCATCGCCGGTGGCGGTGGCGGACCCCGGTTCTCCAAGCTCAGATGCTCCGCCGCCTACACCACCGCGGCCGCCACTCCGCCCTCACACCGTCTTCAACCACCTCTCCTCCGCCCACTGTCTCCGCCTCCGATCTCCCATCGCCGGTGGCGGTGGCGGACCCGGTTCTCCAAGCTCAGATGCTCCGCCGCCTACACCACCGCGACCGCCACCGTCTTCCGACCACCAGCACCAAAATCCCAAACCCTAAACCACCACCATAGTATCTCCTTCTCCGACATCGTCATCGTCTTCTTCATGTGCATCTTCCTCTGCATCTCCGGCGACCCAAATCAGCCCAAATCAGTTGTTCTCCGACGCCGCCGCTGCCATCTCCGACAGGTGTGTGCCTCTATTCTCCTCCAACTTATAGGTTCTCCTTCGATTAACAGGTTCGTAGTCTCCGTTCTACTCCCGGTTTGTGTTTTTGGGTTTTTATGACCTGTGTGGCTTCGGCTTCTTCGCTGTAACTTTTTGTGTGTTTTGTGGTGCCAAGCATTTACTGAAATTCTCCTGCTTTACTTTCCTTGGTACCAATCTTGATGTATTTACAGTTTTACACTTGCAGATAGATATATGTTTCTAAGTTTGGTACAGTAACCTGATATATATCACAGATGATGGAGGTGGAATGGATCCAGGGCATTCGGAAGTGCATGAGCTTGGGATACTCAACAAAGAAGACAAACAACACAATTGGGCAATGTAATTATTTTGTGCTTCAAGAGGTCTGTTTTTTGTTTGCTATATAAAAGTTATGGCTTTGAATTGGGCAATGTTTATTGACAATGTAGAAGACGTTTCTTTTTTCAGATGGTAACGGGTTCAAAACAAGCACTATGCGGTTAGGAGCTGACGTGATTGTCTTCAGTCGTCATCTAGGAATGGGTACTGATTTAATGCTGTTTGATTCATAACTAAGGTGTGGAATAGACGATTATGTCCTTATTGTTATTATTATCTTGTAGACGAGCAACCCAAAGTGTGGTCTTTTATCCTATACATTTCTACGCAGAACCGGACAGGATGACGTATCGTCCTGTGGATCATGATAAGGCTGGTGCAACCAAAACCACTTCATAGTCACTTTGGGTGCTACATTGAAAGGCTTCCGAAGGCAAGCAAGAGATCTCCGAAAGTTGAAAAAAGCTTCCGAAGACAAAGTCTGAAAGAGCTTCCGAAGACAAAGTCTGAAAGAGCTTCCGAAGACAAGTCTGAAAGAGCTTCGAAGACAAAGTCTGAAAGAGCTTCCGAGACAAAGTCTGAAAGAGCTTCCGAAGACAAAGTCTGAAAGTGCTTCCGAAGACAAAGTCTGAAAGAGCTTCCGAAGACAAAGTCGATGAAAGAGCTGAAGACAAAGTCTGAGCTTCCGAAGACAAAGTCTGATGAAAGAAGCTGAAGACAAAGTCTGCTTCCGAAGACAAAGAAGACTCCAAGCCTCGGAAGAAGCAGTCTTTCGAAGTATAGTGGCTTCGGAAGAAGTTATTCTCGAAGTACATTATCCTTCGGAAGACATTGCTATGTCCAGCAGATAAAAGTATGGTCCCTGACAGTCCGCTGCAGACCTCTGATACACCATGGCATCTCCTAAAGAGCCATGTTGTTAACCATACTTTATTCTACTGTTCACCTTTTTATGACAGTACATGTTACCAACTTTAGTTGGTGACAAAGGTAAGTCAGGGACATGTCCTGACTACCTACTCTCAGGCAAGTGTCTGAAAGACCTCACCTAGAGTCTGTAGTAGTATAGAAGGTTAGAGGTGTCCAGCTGGTATCAAAGTATATCCGGCTGTAGGTAGTATTATATATATCTTCTTCTTGTAACTCTTTAGATAAGCGATTCGAGTCCAAGTGTCTTGTAATCCTTTGAGTTGAGAAGCATATAAAAAAGTACCTTGAAAATTTACTTGCTGTGTTAAATTTTCTTACTGCTTGTTACTTGTTTAATTGTGATCAACTCTTCATAAGACTGCTTGCTGAGTGTTGATTCACAGTGAGTTGAGAGAAAAACCACCCGTAATTGATCCTGCAATTGGTATCAGAGCGCCAGGCTCTTGATTGTGAGATCTTACCATCCAAATCAACCTGTTTTTCACTCCTCACCACAATCCACTCACTTAAATGGCCGCTCTCTCCAAGGCTGATATGGAAATCGGTACCATGACCAAGTCCCCACCGATCACCCCTGAAGACTTTGACACATGGTGCATCAGAATGGAAGGCTTCATCAAGTGTCAAGATTCAAGGATGTGGGACTCCATTGTCAATGGTCCTTTCATACCAAGCACCACTTCTGCCACTGGTAATCGCATCATTCCAAAAGATGTTGATGATTACTTAGAAGAAGACAGGAAGAGAATAGAGCTGGATCAAAGGGCTATGACTTCTCTCCAAACTGCTCTCCCCAACTCGTCTACAGACGCTTCAAGAAGTGCAAAACTGCCAGAGATTTATGGGAAGCACTGAAGCTGATGTATGAAGGATCCAAGGAAACCCAAGAGAACAAGAAGGATCTCTTGAAGCAGCAGTTTGAGAACTTTACTTTCAAGGCCGGTGAGACCTTGACTCAACAATACTTCAGGTATGTTGAGCTGGTAGATACTCTGGAGGATATTGGAGTTGCTCTTGAGAACAGAGACATAGTAGGAAGTTCATGTCTTCACTTCCTAAACTATGGATACATTACTGTGTTGTAATCAAGAGAACTTCGGACCTTAAGACTCTTACTTGACAGAGTTGTATGGTATCCTAAGTGCATTCCAGATGGAGATGAACATGCAGAACTCCTCTGGTCACTCCAATAATCAACAGAGTTGAGCCCTTCATGTGGTTGAAAGGGAAACATAGAACCACAACATCAGTTGCTATATTACCCTGACAACTCACACAGGGACCTTACATTACTCTACCTGAGACTCCAAAGTCTCAAAAGGTTCAACACAACTCTTCTCAGGATAGTTGTGCCTTTATCTCTGGAAGTGGACACTCTGGTGATTTTCAATATTGCTTTGATGATCTTGAGTGCTTCAGTCCAGATGATGTATAGAGTATATGGACTTGTCCAGCAGATGGCTCTTTTAACTTACAGAGCGAAGAAGTTCTTCAAGAGAACTGGAAGGCAATTCCCTCAAAAACCAGTCAACAGCAAGTTTGGGTTTGATAAGAGCAAAGCAAGGTGTTACAACTGCAACCCTTGGTCACTTTGCTAGGGAATGCAAGGCTCCCAAGAACAACCCGGGAACCCCACAGGCCTCCACACATCCCACTGCTCCCAAGCATGAAGAAAAGTCAACTGAAACAGTTGCTGTTGCTCAGGAAGTTGACTGGAGCTTCATGGTACAGGATGTGACTCCCGCTCAAGCACTCATGGCCGGAACAGATGATGATCAGGTATATGAACATTTTGTACTGCTGCCTGCATTGCTAAAGTTAAACTGTATAAGGATTACATTTCGGAAATCAGATCTGAGGGTTGAGTCTTTAAATGTGCTAAAATCTGACTTTAAAAGAGCTGAATCTGACTATCAAAGGAAAATTGATGAGTTAGAGAAAACTGTGTCTCTTTTAAAACATGAAAAGACTAACTATAAGACTCAAATCAAAGATCTGATCTCCAAACTTTCTGAAGTTCAAGCCCAGTTAGTCACAGCTGAGGCTTAGGCCAGGAAGCAAGCTATTGCTGAGCAAAGCTTCCAAACTATTCTTGCATCAACCTCTCATTCCAAAATGTTTATCAAAACAAAGAAGGGTTGGGAACCAGTGAAATAGCTCCACCACACTCTTATGAGTCTATTAGACTACCTAGATGTGGTACTGAAGAGCAAGAGGTTCCAACTGCCGACCCTTCTCCATTGGAACAAGAGGATGAAGCAAAAATAGTGGCATCCACAGGGAGAAACAGGAGGATACACCCATCTCCACCTGTGATGACCAATCCTGACCACCAAGGCAAGAAGAAGCAGAGCGAAAGCTGCTAGAAGGACTGCCAAGAAGGTTGCAGAGTCCAAGCTTAAGTTTGACCCTAAGCAAAAGGGTGTCTTCATGTGTGGTCTGCACAACAACATGGCTAAAGATTATGCAAATAATGTTAGACAAGAAGGAGTCAAGAAGATTTTCAGTTGGACCACTTCAAAAGGTCCAAAATGAAAAAGGAAAGTTGGTCTCGGAAGCCAAGTTGCTTTCGGAAGAAACTGCTTCTTCCGAAGGGAAAATGCTTCGGAAGCCAAACCTTCTAAGGTTCGGAAGAACAAGAAGGTTCCCTTGAAACCATCTCAGAAGAAGACTACTTCGGAAGAAAAGGTGGTGAAGGCTTCTTCCGAAAAGAGAGAAGCTTCGGAAGAAGACCATGCTGCAAAAGCTTCAACAAGCTCATCCTCAAAGATCAACCAAAGGATGGATGGAAGATCAAGGAAGATGCTGCAGCCCAAACCTCTTCTTCACAATGACCTCTATTGAACCCCATTGCATATCTTTTGGTTCAATTATGTCACTATCTTTGGAAGAGCCAAGACCTGCAAGGCTTGGGCTTCCAAACAAAACTAACCATCTCATCGTATGTGCAGGGACACATTTGACAAGAACAACAATATCTGGATTGTAGATAGTGAATGCTCCAGGCACATGACAGGGAACAGATCTCTCCTCAACAATTCCAGAACTTTGATGGAGGGCCTGTCAATTTGGAGGTGAGGCCGGAGGATATATTTCGGCAGAGGAAGTATATCCAATGGCAGATAAAAAATTGACAAAGTTCACTTTATCAAACAGCTTGAACACAATCTGTTAAGTGTTTCTCAATTCTGTGATCAGAAGCATCAGATGCTCTTCACAGAACATGAGTGCATTATCCTCAAACCAGGGATAACCATTCCTCCGGAATTGGTGCTTCTCAGATCTCCCAGGAAAGGGGATATGTACAAGCTGGACATGACAATGCTTCTCCTATGGGTGAAGTATCATGCTTTCTTTCCAAAGCTGATAGTGATGAGTCAACACTATGGCATAAACGCATGTGTCATGTGAATTTAAAACAATGAATAAATTGGCTAAAAATAACTTGGTACATGGTTTGCCTAAAAGGAATTTTCTGCAAAGATAACTGTGTTGCATGCCTGAAAGGGAAACAACACAGATCATCTCATAAATCCAAATGTGTTAACTCTATCACTACTCCATTACACTTATTGCACATGGATCTCTTTGGACCCACAAGTATAATGAGCATCGGAAGGAAATCATACTGCCTTGTGATCATTGATGATTTTACAAGATTTACATGGGTATTCTTTTTAAGAAGTAAAGATGAACAACTGCTGAAACATTAAAATCTTTTATTCTTAAAATAGAAAATCAATTGATCACAAGGTTAAGATCATTAGAAGTGATCAAGGGACTGAGTTTAAGAACTTCGTTCTTGACTCATTCTGTGACTCAAAAGGGATTGCCAGACAATACAGTGCTCCCAGAACTCCTCAACAAAACGGTGTTGCTGAGAGGGGAACAGGACACTTATTGAGGCTGCTCGGACTATGTTAGCTGATTCAAAACTGCCTCTAACATTCTGAGCAGAGGCAGTCAGCACTGCATGCTATGTGCAGAACAGGGTCTGTAGTGAAGCCCCATGGAAAAACCCCTTATGAGTTATAGAACAAGAGGCCACCGTTCATTGGCTTTCTAAGGTCCTTTGGCTGCAGGTGTACCATACTTAACACAAAGGACAACTTGGCAAAGTTTGCTGAGAAGTCGGATGATGCTATCTTTATTGGATACTCTTCTAGCTCCAAAGCTTATAGAGTATACAATATCAAGAATCAACAATTTGAGGAGTCATCCAACATAGTTGTTAATGAGCACACTCCTTGTGTTAGGGGGAATGGACCTGAGTATATCTTTGATTTAGAATTGTTTCCAAACTATTCTAAACCATCTTGTGAGAATGTTTCAGCTGGAACAGGTGCTCAAAGTGATGTTGATGCTGATGCAGGTCAACTATATGAGCTTCCCAGACCTATTCCAAATTCTCCAAGAGCTGAAGGGCAACAAGCTTCAACTATTCACAGATCTGACAGTGTAACTATCTCCAGAAATAGTGAAGCTTCAACAAGTGAATCACTTGATCAACCTCAAAGTTCCTCAGGTGATCCACTACAACACCAGGTTGAGGGAAGTGGTATTCTAAGGAACAGGCAACTGTAATACTACTTCACAACCAACAACATGATGTGTTCTCAATCATTCAATCAGTCCTCATTGAATGACTCTGAAACAGCAGTTGGACAGAGTGATCCAGTTCCTGATCAGAATATGTCTAACCTAGACTTATCTCTGCAACTGGAAGTGATTCCTCGTCTTAGGATTCACAACACTTCCAACTGAGAACATCATAGGGAATGTCTCTGAGGGTGTGAGAACAAGAGGACAAACTCATCATGGGAATGTCTGCTTGTACTCATGCTTCTGTCTCAGATGGAACCAAAGAAGGTAGAAGACAAAAGGTCTGGAATCTATGCCCCTACCATCTGGTCAAGTACCCATAGGCACAAAATGGGTATTCAGGAACAAGAAAGATGATAGAGGCTTGATTATCAAGAACAAGGCAGACTAGTAGTTCAAGGGTACACCAAGAGGAAGGAATCGATTATACTGATGTCTTGCACCTGTTGCAAGACTTGAGGCAGTTAGGATCTTCCTTGCTTATGCTGCATCCAAGAACTTCACAGTCTACCAACTTGATGTCAAGTGTGCTTTTCTATATGGGATATAGATAGGGAAATCTATGTATGTCAACCCCCAGGATTTGAAGACCACAGCACCCCAACTACGTGTGCAAACTGGATAAAGCTCTATATGGGCTGCACCAAGCACCTAGGCTGTGGTATGAGACCTTGTCTCAGTTTCTCCTGAAGAATGGATACACTAGAGGTACCATCGACAGACTCTTTTCATCAGAAAGAGTGGAGAAGACTTTTGCTAGTACAAGTCTATGTTGATGACATCATATTTGGATCTTCAAACGACCAAATGTGTAAGGACTTTGAAAGTATTATGAAGCAGAAGTTTGAGATGAGTTCCATGGGAAAAATGGATTTTCCTTGGAATCCAGGTGAAACAGATGAAGGAAGGGTTCTTCATAAGTCAATCTAAGTATGTCTCAGACATCTTAGAAAGATTTGAAATGAAGGACTGTAAACCAGCCAAGACACCCATACCCAGAAACCATAATCTTTGCCCTGACCTTGAGGGGGAGGATACTGATCAACATCAGTATAGAGCAATTATTGGTTCTCTGATGTATCTCACTGCAAGTAGACCAGATATCATGTTTGCCACATGCATTTGTGCAAGATATCAGGCTGCTCCAATGGTGTCTCACCTAGCTGCTGCAAAGAGAATCCTCAGATACCTCAAAGAAGCACCTAAACTAGGTCTCTGGTATCCAAGAAATAGTGATTTCAATCTCTATGGATACTCTGACAGTGACTATGGTGGCTGCAACATTGACAAGAAATCAACATCAGGAGGATGTCAATTTCTTGGTGGAAGGATTATCTCATGGCAATGCAAGAAACAATCCTGTGTCTCTACATCAACTGCTGAAGCTGAATACATTGCTGCTGCTAGCTGCTGTGCTCAACTGCTATGGATTCAAAATCAGATGTTAGACTATGGATTCAACTTCATGACTACTCCTATCCATATTGACAACAACAGTGCTATCTCCATTACTGAGAATCCGGTGAAGCATTCCAAGACAAAGCATATTGATATCAGGTATCATTTCATTAGAGATATTCATGAGAAACAGCGATAAAGTTAATCAAAGTTGACTCAAATGAACAATATGCTGATTTGTTCACAAAGGCATTTGATGAACAAAGATTTAAGTATCTCATATCAGCAATTGGGATGATAAACATTGAATAACTACCTCTTTTGAAAACCTTTTAATATGTAAAGTCTTGTGTCTATACAATTTAAGCCCAGTTACAAAAGATCTTTAAATTATTCCGAGTGTAAATTCCTTCCGAAGAGGAATTAACTATCGGAAGATATTCTTGAATATCTTCCGAAGCCAAATTCCTCAATGGAATTTTCTTCTCGAAGAGTTTTGGTCTCGGAAGAAGCGATTGATTTTACATCAGATCTACTTCCGAAACTTATACAACTCTCCATTCGGAATGACAACTTTACCTTCGGAAGCAATGCCTTGCTTCGGAAGATAAAGTGCCTTCAAAGGACATTTTACCTTCGGAAGCAATATCATGCTTCGGAAGAGAAATTGCCTTCGGAAGAAAATTACCTTCGGAAATGTTTTACCCCGGAAGTAAAGGTTTTATATGTAACGGATATCTTTTGGGTCCCCTCTGTAAAAAGTAAAGATTTTGTTGATAATGTCAGATTATTAAAATTATCCTTGCCGCCACTATCATTTCTCCGCCGTAAACCACCATACCACCCACAGTAACCCCAAACAGTTACCCTATTACCACCACTACCACAATTCACCCCTTTTAAATAATCTTGACTGATCAATTTCATCTTCTTTTACCACTTTACAGCCCTAACTATTCCCTTCACTGTCAAAAACACCCAAATTTCAAGCTTAACTTTCTTCAATGGCGCTAAACCCTCAGCACAACCAAGTCGCATTACTTGATTCATCAAGGGATGCCGACTTCACCCAAATCATCACCTTTCTTACCGAATCCACATACCTCACTGCACTCACAGTTAACCCACCGTATACTCCAACCATATGTCAGAATTTTGGAGCAATGGTGAAACTGCAGTACTGAATGGGGTTCGAGTCCTGAGAACCCGAGTTTGTGGCCAAGAGTTGGTCATCAATGAACAGCATCAGGGAGCATCTCGAGCTTCATGATGATGGGGATCCTACTGAGTTCCCCAAGGAAGACTTGAAGGCACCTACATCCTCATGGGATATGGAGGCGATGTCAGCAGGTCTACAGTATACAAGTTCAACTTCTCTTACCATTGGAAGTTTCTGCTGCACATTGTCCTACATTGCCTCTCTAACAAATCAGGGGGTTGGGATCAAATCCCATATAAACTAGGATGCCTAGTTCATGGGTTAGTGAGAGGCCTCAGATTCAACTACTCACGATTGTGTTGAACAACCTAATCGCCAATCTGAGCAGGGATACATTCTTCATGTATCCCCGATTTCTTCAACACATAATCAACTGTGAGATGGAACCAAGCAAGCTTGTCTGCGCAGCTGCTCTTCCTGTTCCACACATGAGGCCTACCATCTTCAAGATACTAAAGAAGATGTCCACCAACTTCACTGGACGGTACACTCCATTACCTCCAGAGATGACTGAGCGCATAGCTCCTGGTGACATCCCTGTTATCCCCACAGGTGATGAACCCACACCAGCAACATCCACCACAATACCAAAACCTTCTTACCCATCAAAGCTACATATCAGAGACGCCCCAACGAACCCTTGTTCAATCTACTCTGATTGAACAAGCTCCTTCTGTTCACACCCAAAGGACTAGAGTGGAATCATGGGCTCCCACTCAGTCCGAGGTCACACCATCCTTCACAATTGACCTCAATGTGGGTTTTGAGCCTCCTCAGTCTCAAACCCTGAGCCGAACCCCAAGCCTTAAGCCCATAGGGTGAGTCTTACATTCCCCTGTGCAGCCTTCTAGGGACAGCCCCACCAAAGGCTCAATGCCTGTAGACATTGATCTAAGTCCCGGGTCAGTAGGACTAACCACCCTCTCTTTCACTGACCTTTTACTCCGTACTGATGAAGAGATTACATCTCTCCATGGCCATGAAGTTGATTTACAATACCCATAAAAAGATCAACAGAGCCAAGAGGGATCCCTTGTCTCTAGCCCCCATCAGAAGCCAGCTACTGAGGTGAGTCCCACTGATGTGGAGGGGACTCATGTAGACTCAGCTGCCACTACTCAGAGTCTCTCATTGAGCTCTCAGGATAGTGGTAACATAATTAGGACTGAGTCTACGAAACTTTGCCCATTGACATCTCTGAAAGAGACTCCGAGCAAAGGAAACCAGGGTGCCAAGAAGCCATATCTGGTGGTGAGAGTGAGCATACTAGGTATGTTATCTCATCTCCCCATGATTCTTCTCAGGAAGATGAGGGAAGTATGCAACTAACACTTCAGTACTTGCTTTCTAAGGTCTCCAACCTGGAATCACAGGTGAGGATCTTAGAATCAAGGACTGCCACTCAGCAACTTGAGATTAACAACCTCAAGGCTAAACTAGCTGAAAAAAGACGGAGAGGTCTGTTAGGCATGTACCAATTCAGGTCTCAATGACTTCTTCCTCTAGCTCATCTAGCTCTCAAGATGATGCTACCCAAAAGGGGGAAAAAGTTCAGAGACAAACACCACAGGAACCACAGACCAAATTCATTTCTTCCCAAATCATTACACTACCTGAGTCATCTCAATCCTTTCTGGAGATTGACTCAAGGATGCTTCAAGATCTCTACAGACTTTTCACAAAGTTTGTATTGAGATCATCCCTAGAACAGCCCAGCCCCGACACCACACTTGCATACTTTGGGGCTGAGGAGCTTCAAAGACTGACTGCACCTTCTACCACTGTGGAGGAAGTTGGTCAACCTAAGGTCTTCATGGAACCTGAGATTAGCTTCGAAGGGGAAATGGGGACTGATGGCCCAGCAACTGAAACAGATGGGACAGAACCTGCAGCAGTCTCATCTTCCGAAGCTCAAGCTGAAGCTTCCGAAGCCTATATGGAAGCCTCGGAAGAACAAGAAAAGTCTTCCGAAGCCGAAATAGAAGCTGCGGAAGGATTATTTCAGATGTCCGAGGAACTGACCATCACAGATGTCATTGCTGAAATAGCATCTGAGGTGAGCAGGGAGGACACTTCTGAAATTCCTCCAACCCAAGCACCAGCTGAACTTCTCTCTCAATCACAACCCTCCATCCAAGAACCACCACAGTCAAGCACTGCTAAAGACAAAGGAAAGAGGAAATGACTGCGGAAGAGCTTCAGGAGGAGGAGAGGATTGAGAAGGCCAAAAAGAAAGGTAGATTTCCTACTGAAAAGCTGCTAGCTGCTAGTTCTAAGGCAGCTGCAGCCAATCAGGAAGAAATCAACCTGAAGAGAAGAACAACACTCATTGACCAGCTCATCAGTCTAGGAGCTGTCAATGAGGAGATACTCCTACTACCACTAGAGGAGTTGGTGACTCTGGAGAGGTCAACCAGGCTACAACAATAAAGGGAAGCCAGGTTGGCCTGGAGAAGGAAGAAGAAGAGCAGAGGGAGGCAGCCCTGAAGCTGAGAGAGGATAGGATCAAATTCCTACTCTCAAGAGGCTTCAGTCTTCCTGAACTGTCTCCACATGACAATGACATGATCCTGCTGCTCCACAATAAAGAGCAGGATCAAATGGAGAAGGAAAGGAAGAAGGCTGCTAGGGAGAAGTTGAAGGTGAAGAGGAAGAGGGAAGAAGAGAAGGAGGTCACTGCCGCCAAGAAGTCTGATGATAAAGCCTGGATGAAAGACTATCTCCGGGCTCATGGCTTCTCTGGTAGGCAGGTGGGACCTATGTCCAAGGACACTCCAGCGGATAGTCAGTGAAATTAAAGCTGACATCCGTTAGGGGAAAAGGAAGGAGATGTATAGGAGGATGAAAGGAATGGTCTTCACCCCAGCCACTCAACCAGAACCAACCCCTTTCCCATTAAAACAGAACACTGATGAAACCTTCACTCCTCAACACACAACTCTACCCAAACCTACCACATCACCTCAACCACCCAAACTACCCATCCTAAAACCCAAGACACAACCCAAAACCACTAAACCTAAGCCTACCCAACAAACACCAAGACCATCCCCTCAGCCTCCTCAACATCTCTCCTTTGAGGAAATAAAGGAGTTCAAGACGAGGCTCATCAACTGCACTACCTTGAGCAGCATCTCCTGTGAGGGAGAGCTTATCAACATCACCTATGTTGATAACTCTTCAAGCTCCCTCACCCTAGGCCAATTTCTTGAGTTGCCTAGAGACACTTGGGCCAGGCTGCAAGACTTCTTGGTCTCAACTCCAATATCCTCAATGCTGAGGAGAAGAGACTAAGGAGAAATTGGTGACTCTGGTGGATACCAGGAAAGAGGACAGGATTTCTGGTCAATCTCCTGGACCTAGAAATGCAATAATCCAGTGGAGGTTCGATGAACCTTCTCACAACTTGTTGTGGAAAGGGAGAAGGTGGTGAAACTAACAGGCTTAATGCCACTTCTCTACTGCATCTCAGCAAATTTGATCTTGCTGAGCTTGCAGAGAAGCCATTCTCCAATCCCTCTAACTCTGAGACTGCTGCACACATCAGAAACCATATCAGTGGTCTCCACTTGGCTGAACGAAGTAGAAGAGCCAAGATTGAAGAAGAGTTGAAGCTGAAAAGAGAGGAAGACAAGGAAAGATCAACCACCAAAGGCACAACCTTTCTACAGATGGTGGAAGGTCCTGAATTGGAACCGATAGTTTGATGGGAATATGACTATACTTCCCATCAACTAACTCTTTTCAGAGGGCCACAACAGAGGGTACACATAATCCAAGGTGACAGAGTAGAGGTTCTGTCCACCAAGGATCTGTACAGATTCTCAGCACCACAGCAGGAGAATGAAGACACTGATAAACACTTACTTTCCTTGGTGCTGAGAGCTTTGAGAAGAAGAGAGAAGTGAAGTTTGGTAGCATCAGCCTAGGGGGAGTTTGTTGGATCATGATAAGGCTGGTGCAACCAAAACCACTTCATAGTCACTTTTGGTGCTACATTGAAAGGCTTCCGAAGGCAAGCAAGAGATCTTCGAAAGTCTGAAAGAGCTTCCGAAGACAAAGTCTGAAAGAGCTTCCGAAGACAAAGTCTGAAAGAGCTTCCGAAGATAAAGTCTGAAAGAGCTTCCGAAGACAAAGTCTGAAAGAGCTTCCGAAGACAAAGTCTGAAAGAGCTTCCGAAGACAAAGTCTGATGAAAGAGCTGAAGACAAAGTCTGAGCTTCCGAAGACAAAGTCTGATGAAAGAAGCTGAAGACAAAGTCTGCTTCCGAAGACAAAGAAGACTCCAAGCCTCGGAAGAAGCAGTCTTCCGAAGTATAAATGGCTTCGGAAGAAGTTATTCTTCCAAGTACTTATCCTTCGGAAGACATTGCTATGTCCAGCAGATAAAAGTATGGTCCCTGACAGTCCGCTGCAGACCTCTGATACAGCATGGCATCTTCCTAAAGAGCCATGTTATTGACCATACTTTATTCTACTGTTCACCTTTTTATGATAGTACATGTTACCAACTTTAGTTGGTGACAAAAGGTAAGTCAGGGATATGTCCTGACTACCTACTCTCAAGCAAAGTGTCGAAAGACCTCACCTAGAGTCTTGTAGTATAGATGTAAGGTTAGAGGTGTCCAGCTAGTATCAAAGTATATCCGGCTGTAGGTAGTATATATATATCTTCTTCTTGTAACTCTTTAGATAAGCGATTCGAGTCCAAGTGTCTTGTAATCCTTTGAGTTGAGAAGCAATATATAAAAGTACTTGAAAATTTACTTGCTGTGTTAAATTTTCTTACTGCTTGTTACTTGTTATATTGTGATCAACTCTTCATAGACTGCTTGCTGAGTGTTGATTCACAGTGAGTTGAGAGAAAAAAAACCCGTAATCGATCCTGCACGTCCCAATGGTAATATGCACCCTTATGGTTTATTTTAAATTTTACATAAATCAATTACATCTTTGTTATTCTATTTGGATTCTTTATTGCAGATTGATTTTGATATCTTGAAGCATTGGCCAGATCCTATATTATATGGTACTCAGGAGGACTGGTCTACTAACTAAAGACAATTCTTGATGGTCTCCATTCGCTTCACAAGATGAGTTAATCCAAAAGGTTTTGTTATGCTCTATACTGAATATTTTGATGATCGGTAGTATTTCAGTTGAATATGCAAAAATTATTCATTTAATTATTCAGTTTGAAGATATTGGTCACATGGGGCTAAGATTATCATATACAACCTATGGCTCAATGATGAAGGCATCTATGAATGAACTTTGACGAAGATGATGAGGTTACTTTTGCAGATGATCGAGTCACCTTTCTTTAAATTACTAATATATATTTTTATACCAGTACTACATATTATTTGCTTGCTGATGTAGGATATAAATTGAGAGATGAAGCTGCTCTTCTGTCTAAATTGAGCAAGAAAGCAGTCGATACGCAAGCACACATTTCCTACCGCCTTCTTCATTCACTAAGGGTGATTAGTAAATCTTTAACCGTTTAAAGTTATATTTGTGTCTTTGGTTTTTAATTTCGCATCATCATGATATGCTGTGCTTCATTTCAGGCTTATGCTTCTATTTGTACCTTAGAAAGTTCAAAAACTTCAAAATCATTTTAAGGGGGAAACCTGTAAGCAGTTTAATATTATAGATGATTTGAGAAATCCACAAGTAGTCATATACCGGCACAAGTTTCTTCTATAAGAGGTAACTCTGCATTTTATGTTATGTTTTTAGTCAACGGGTTGCAGAATTTGGTTTGATATATATGAATATATATATAGATATATATTTATTTTTTTCGGAAACGTTGCGATGTAGGGGTTGCGGAGACGCCCTTGGGTTTATTAAGAAGCACCCACTATTGGAGTTAATGGATTCAATGTGTACCATAAAAAGTCTAATTCGTGTATGCATTTCTAGAACTGAGAGATTGATTTATTTTAGAATGTTTTAAGATTATAAGTCAAAATATCATTTTTTCAGCCCTTCTGGAAAGTATCTGCTGTAACGACCCGAATTTCGTATTATGTAATTAAAAAAATTAATGTATCATGTGTTAAAACCTAATATTGTAAATATGTTAAAGGTTAAATATTTAAGACTTAACTAGAAAATTTGCTAGTTAGTTAATAGTGGTGGAAAAATGAAAAATGATACTAGAGGGGTGGATCTTGCCAATTGATGAAAACTAAACATGAATATGTATGGCTTGCCATACATTTGGTGAGCATTGTCTGCTCATTCACGTTTACACACAAGAGAAGAGGAGAAGAAGAGTTTGGTCATCTCATTGCTCAAATTGTTGGTGATTCAAGTGCAAGATCTGAAATTGAACCCTAGAAATCATTCTTCTCTTATCAAGAGCTACAAGTAAGTGTTATTTGATGTTCTTGAGGTGGTAAAAATCGTCACCCACATGATGGGTGTAGAAATTGGTGGTTTAAACATGAAACCCTAGTGTTATAGTGCTAGATGATCATGTGTATGTGTGTATATGGTAACTAGATGTGTAATTGCTCCTTAATTGAAGATTTACATGAACCATGGAAATGGGTTTAGTTACTAGAAGGTTAAACTAAGGATTCTTCATGTAAACTAGTTGCTAGTTGTAGAATCCATGTTCATTCTTGTAGAAATGATTATGTGCATAACATTTGGTTGAAATTGATGAATCACATGTGTGATATGTGATTTAGGTGTAAAATTAGCTTGATGATGTTTAAAAGCTAGTAAATAACCAATATGTTAAGTTATGCACATAAGGTTTGATTAAATGCCCAAATTAGATGAAAAACATGAATGAACTACTTAATTGCAAGAAATGTGCAATGTGAAAGCCTAGATTGTAGGTTAAATGTGACAAATGGTCAAATAGACCATATGTGTGATTAAATGAATGTTATGTGTTAAATGGGTCCTTAAAATGGTAATAGGAAGTGTGTGTGGCAAGCGGATCCAAGGGAACCGGCAAGGAACACGTTTGATTGACCACTTAAACCTTCCGGACTCAAGGTAAGACATTCTTTAAATTGAGCATAACAAAGTAAAGGCATGAGTCACAATGTGTGTGACCATGTGCTCATAAGCTCAAACAAAATGAAAACCACGTTTAAAAAGGATAAATAGTTGACTTGCACCGTATGTGAGCTTCTATGACAAATGATTCACGACGTGCGTGAACATAAAGGAAAATAACACTTTAGTGTTATACCACATGGTTGTGGAACAGAACGAGTCATGACGTGCGTGACCGTCCCATGGAAATGGGAAGAAAGGACAAACCCGGATTAAAGTGATTCACATCGTGTGTGAACACTAGGGTAAAGGGTTATCCCTACGATTTGCAACGTGTGTGGACGTTGGGTAACGCCAAGGAAAGCGGTCGTTCGCGAAAGAATGGCAAACCGCTCATTAAAATGGGATTTGACCCTATAAGGGGCAAATTCGGTATGAAAAGGAAAATTTGCGTTATGATAGGCAAATGGGATGGGTTGGGTCTAAGAACTCACCAAACATATGTAATATGTTATAATAGACCGGTTCCATGGTTGTCGGGACGGTCGGAAGCTCTAAAGAACAAACGAACCATAAATGGGTTAAATAAGGAATTAAATACAAAAAAAATAGAAAAATTTTGGTATATTGCCAAGAGTCGGGTTAGACTCGTTGAAACTCCATGGGAATCACGTATATGATAAAATGTTATTTCCGGGTGTTTGGAACAATCGGGATCGACAGGGGTGGCTCGGGAACGCGAAACGACCCTTAACGGGTCAAAAATAATGATTTTGCTGCAGGTCTACCGTAGCTTACGTCCATAAGGACGTAAGCTACGTCCTCTCCACCTGGGTACGTCCTGAGCTACTGTCTTACGTCCACAAATCAGGGGAGAAGGGTAAGGACGTAAGCTACGTCCTTTAGGACGTAAGTTACGTCCCAGGCATAATGTTGCCTCTGAGCTTCTTTTGTGTCCTCTCGTTTCCCAGATTTTGTCGATTATCGTTTTAACGCGTTCCGAGTCCGTTTAAACCCCCGTAAAGACCCTAAAATGAATGTTGGAATGTACTTACTTAGTTCTTATGAACTAATGGATGTCTAAACGTGTGTTTTCAGGTGTTACGGGACCGGAAGGCTAAAGTGATCGATAGGGCATACAAGGATCGAACGGGACTTGCATACGCGTTTCTCTTGTAGAATTAACGCGTTAACATTATTTGAAACTTCTTATCACGTGTTTATGTAAATGGATTGTTAAACTTCATTTTTGAGTGTCGGTTGACACGAAACACATATTTTAGGAGTTAAATGTTAATGAAATTTTCTGGGACCAAATTCCACATGTTTATTTAACTTAAACGGACTCTTTGGAGGTCCGGGTGTTACAAGTTGGTATCAGAGCCAACGGTTTGAGAGATTCAAGTGCGTCGCGAACACTTGGACTCAAACTTTTGAGCTCTAGATATGAGAAATGCAAACGTTCGATCCAAGAAGCCGATCACCGAGCCTAAAGGTACAAGGTTAGTGTGCCGTTTATAAACGTAACAAGCTTGACACATGTATGATATATGTATGATATGTACCATATGAATTGATTGAACCTAGCTTCTTGACTTAAGTTTGGAATAAAGGAACTAAGAAGGCATCCGTGTGGTGAGCTTGTTGCTAGGCCTGGCCAGTCTAACAACAATCAAAGGCACGCGAATGGATTCTTAGGGATGTTGTCTTAAACTTAAGGATGGAAATGGGTATTGTGTGAATAGGGTTAGGCCCTAGTGATAGTAGAATCATAAGCATCGGTGTATATGCTATAGATTACGTACATGGTACTAACGTAAAGTTTAATTGTCAAAGTCTTAGGTCATGGCTGGTTACGATCACGTGATCAATATAGAGAATCACGAAACCCATCCCGATGATGCAACACGGGAAATGGTCAAGGAGGAAGTTGGCAAGGCTTTTGAGGCTTTATTGCCGGGCTACATCGAGGATGTACGCAAGATCTACGGGATCTCATTCAACAAGAGTTTGTGGCTCTGAAGGCTGACAAAGAAACCGAAAGGCCAACAAAGAAAGTGACCTATAAGGAGTTCGTTGCATGCAACCCTACAACGTTCAAGGGTGAGGTCGATCCACTACTTAGTCAAAGGTGGATCAAAGATATGGAAAGTGCCTTTGAAACCTCACACTGTGAAGAATCTGATGAAGTGAGGTTTGCTGCAAGCCAACTCCGGGAACGAGCTAAAGACTGGTGGGAATTGCAACGGGATGAGAAGGGGCGGGAAGGTATCAAAAGTATGACTTGGGAAGAATTTAAGAAGTTGTTCACAAAGCGGTTTTGCCCACAAGCCGCTATCAACATAATAGCAGAAGAATTCCTACAGTTACGACAAAAAGATGAAAGTATTGATACCATCACGGCCATCTTCTACGACAAAGCCAAGTTTTGCCCACAGTTGCTCCAGGATGAAAGGATGTGGATTAACCACTACTATGGCATGTTGAGTGCCAAGTATCGAGAGTTTCTTACACCGTCCAAATGTGAAACTCTAGCAGAGCTTATCGATTGTGCTAGGGATCGAGAAGCGGAATTGAAAAGGCAAGTTGATCGTGGGGAGAAGCGTGCGGCTGAAACGGAGACGGGTTCGTCTAAGAAAGCCAAGATTTCATCTTCATCAAACAAGTCTGGGAACGACAAAGACTCCAAACATTGCAAGATTTGTAAAAAGAAGCATGGGGGAGTTTGTAGATACGAATCTAAAAATTGCTTCAAGTGTGGAAAGTCGAGTCATTCGACATCTCAATGCACAAGCCCGCTAAGTGTGTGCTACAACTGTTACAAACCGGGCCACAAAAAGAGCGAATGTCCGGAACTAAAGAAGGATGGTACAAGTCAGTCATCGGTTGCTCAAGGTTCGGGGAAAAAGGGTGATGGAGGAAAAGCTAAGGCGAGAACTTTCTTGATTACGGCGGAAGAAGCCAAATCTATAGCCGACGTTGTGACGGGTACCTTTTTCATCAACTCACTACCTGCTTATGTGCTATTTGACTCGGGTGCTAATAGATCGTTTGTTTCGGTTAAATTTGCGAGTTATTTTTCCATGGTGTTAGACAACTTACCTAGTCCTTTAGAGATTGAGGTAGCGGATTCAAAACGTTCTTAGTGTTCAACGTTTATCGAAATTGCATACTTACCATCGAAGGTGAGGATATTCGGTCGACTTAATACCCATGACACTCGGGGAGTTTGATGTAGTAATCGGTATGGATTGGCTTTCCATGTACCACGCCAATATAGTTTGCAATCGCAAGTGCATCCAATTGATATCTCCGAGTGGTTATGAGGTAATAATCCAAGGTGCAAAACGCGGTGGCGTAGCTTTATGTTCTTTGGTTAAAGCAATGAAATACATGAGCCATGGAGGACAATCGTTCTTAGCCTATGTAATAGACACGGAAACGAAAGTTCAAGGGTTGGAAGATATTCCGGTTGTTCGGGATTTTCCGGATGTCTTTCCGGAGGATTTGCCGGGAGTCCCACCGGAACGGGAGGTCGAGTTTCGAATCGACCTAACCCCGGGAGCTAAACCCATAGCAAAGGCTCCCTATCATTTGGCGCCATCGGAGCTCCAAGAGTTAATGACACAATTGCAAGATCTTTTAGACAAGGGGTTCATACGTCCGAGTACTTCGCCATGGGGAGCACCGGTTCTTTTCGTGAAAAAGAAGGATGGAAGTCTTCGGATGTGTATCGACTATAGAGAGTTGAACCAGGTGACGGTTAAGAACCGTTACCCATTGCCTAGGATTGATGACCTATTCGATCAGTTGCAAGGTGCATCGTGGTTTTCGAAAATCGACTTACGGTCGGGTTATCATCAGTTGAAGGTAAGGGAAGAAGACATCCCCAAGACGGCATTTCGTACTAGATACGGGCATTATGAGTTCCTTGTGATGTCTTTCGGGTTGACAAACGCCCCGGCGGCATTCATGGATTTGATGAATAGGGTGTGCCGACCCATGTTAGACCGATCTGTATTGTATTCATAGATGATATCCTTATTTATTCTAAAAATGAAGGTGATCATGCTTGTCACTTGCGTGAAGTTCTCGAAACGCTTCATCGGGAGAAATTGTTCGCAAAATTCTCCAAGTGTGCCTTTTGGTTGCGAGAGGTACAATTCTTGGGTCATGTGGTAAACTCGGAGGGTATACACGTAGACCCCACAAAGATTCACGCGGTGACCAAATGGAGTCCACCCAAGACTCCCACGGAGATTAGAAGCTTTCTTGGGTTAGCCGGATATTATCGGAGATTCATTCAAGACTTTGCTAAGATTGCTTCTCCTTTAACCAAGCTTACCAAGAAAGAGGTGAAGTTCCTATGGGGTGAAGAGCAAGAGAAAGCCTTTCAAGAGTTAAAGTCGAAATTGACTCAAGCTCCGGTTTTGTCTTTACCCGAGGGAACCGACGATTTTGTGGTATACTCGGATGCTTCCTACTCCGGTTTGGGTTGTGTTCTGATGCAAAGGGGCAAGGTGATTGCTTATGCCTCGAGACAACTAAAGGTGCATGAAAGGAACTACCCAACCCATGATCTTGAACTAGCCGCGGTGGTGTTCGCGTTAAAGATTTGGAGGCATTATCTATATGGTGTAAAGTGTACGATTTACACGGACCATAAGAGTTTAAAGTACTTCTTTACGCAAAAGGAGTTAAACATGAGACAAAGGCGGTGGATGGAATTGCTAAAGGATTATGATTGTGAAATCCTATATCATCCGGGAAAGGCCAATGTCGTGGCTGACGCCTTGAGTCGAAAGGAGGATCATACTCCTATCAAAATAACCGCAATGAAGATAACCGTTATATCCGAAGTGGTTGAACGAATCAAGGAAGCACAAACTGAAGCGCTAAAGGAAGAAAATTTGAAGAAAAATCGAATCAAAGGTCAAACTCAAAACTTGGAAGATGATAGTCAGGGATTGAAAACAAGATGGGGTCGGGTTTGGATACCACCTACTTGTACCTTGAAGAATGATCTATTGGATGAAGCCCATAAATCCAAGTATTCAATTCACCCGGGAGCGACTAAGATGTATAGAGACCTTCGGGTTAACTATTGGTGGCCGGCATGAAACGCGATATTGTCAAATACGTGGAGAAATGCTTAACTTGTTTGCAAGTGAAGGCGGAACATCAAAAACCTCATGGTGAATTACAACCGTTGGATATTCCGGAATGGAAATGGGAAAAGTTAACAATGGATTTGATTACTAAACTTCCAAGAACGAAGAAAGGGTACGATGCGATATGGGTTGTTGTCGATCGATTGACCAAGAGCGCTCATTTCCTTCCTATTCGTGAGACTTACAATTCGGAGAAAATGGCGGAGGTTTACGTGAACGAAATAGTGTCACGACACGGGGTGCCCGTGTCGATTGTGTCCGATAGAGACACACGGTTTACTTCCAAGTTTTGGAGGAAATTTCAAGCGGAGATGGGGACAAAGCTATTGCTAAGCACGTCATACCATCCCCAAACCGACGGACAAAGTGAAAGAACCATTCAAACATTAGAAGATATGCTACGAGCGTGTGTTCTTGACTTTGGGGGTAGTTGGGATGAGTATTTGCCTTTGGCGGAATTTTCTTACAATAATAGCTACCACTCCACCATCGAGATGCCTCCGTATGAAGCTTTATATGGAAGAAAATGCCGAACTCCCATTTGTTGGGGAGAAATTGGTCCGCGGGAACTCGCGGGCCACGATACGGTAATGAATACGGATGAAAAGATTAAGCAAATCCGTGCTCGCATGAAGGCGGCGCAAGACCGTCAGAAAGCTTACGCGGATAAGCGTAGACGACCCATCGAGTTTGAGGTGGGCGATTTGGTTTTGTTAAAGGTTTCCCCATGGAAGGGTATTATACGATTCCGGAAGCGGGGAAAGTTGAGTCCGAGGTTTATCGGGCCATTTAAAATCATCGCACGTGTGGTTAAAGTTGCTTATCTGTTGGAATTGCCGGAAGAGCTTCAAGGAATTCACAACACGTTCCATGTATCTTACTTGAGGAAGTGTTTGGCTGACGAGTCGGCCTATGTCCCGTACGAGGATTTGGAAGTTGATGACAGATTGAACTATATCGAGAAGCCGGTGGCTATCTTGGATAGAAAGGTCAAGCAACTGAGAAACAAGACACTCAATCAGGTGAAGGTGCAATGGAAGAATCGTAAGGGATCCGATGCCACTTGGGAATCGGAAGATGAAATGAGGAAGTTTTATCCTCATCTATTTGATTAGTATGCATAGTTTCGGGGACGAAACTCTCTTTAGAGGGGGAGACTTGTAACGACCCGAATTTCGTATTATGTAATTAAAATACAATTAATGTATCATGTGTTAAAACCTAATATTGTAAAATATGTTAAAGGTTAAATATTTAAGACTTAACTAGAAAATTTGCTAGTTAGTTAATAGTGGTGGAAAAATGAAAAATGATACTAGAGGGGTGGATCTTGCCAATTGATGAAAACTAAACATGAATATGTATGGCTTGCCATACATTTGGTGAGCATTGTCTGCTCATTCACGTTTACATACAAGAGAAGAGGAGAAGAAGAGTTTTGGTCATCTCATTGCTCAAATTGTTGGTGATTCAAGTGCAAGATCTGAAATTGAACCCTAGAAATCATTCTTCATCTTATCAAGAGCTACAAGTAAGTGTTATTTGATGTTCTTGAGGTGGTAAAAATCGTCACCCACATGATGGGTGTAGAAATTGGTGGTTTAAACATGAAACCCTAGTGTTATAGTGCTAGATGATCATGTGTATGTGTGTATTATGGTAACTAGATGTGTAATTGCTCCTTAATTGAAGATTTACATGAACCATGGAAATGGGTTTAGTTACTAGAAGGTTAAACTAAGGATTCTTCATGTAAACTAGTTGCTAGTTGTAGAATCCATGTTCATTCTTGTAGAAATGTGATTATGTGCATAACATTTGGTTGAAATTGATGAATCACATGTGTGATATGTGATTTAGGTGTAAAATTAGCTTGATGATGTTTAAAAGCTAGTAAATAACCAATATGTTAAGTTATGCACATAAGGTGTTTGATTAAATGCCCAAATTAGATGAAAAACATGAATGAACTACTTAATTGCAAGAAATGTGCAATGTGAAAGCCTAGATTGTAGGTTAAATGTGACAAATGGTCAAATAGACCATATGTGTGATTAAATGAATGTTATGTGTTAAATGGGTCCTTAAAATGGTAATAGGAAGTGGTGTGGCAAGCGGATCCAAGGGAACGGCAAGGAACACGTTTGATTGACCACTTAAACCTTCCGGACTCAAGGTAAGACATTCTTTAAATTGAGCATAACAAAGTAAAGGCATGAGTCACAATGTGTGTGACCATGTGCTCATAAGCTCAAACAAAATGAAAACCACGTTTAAAAAGGATAAATAGTTGACTTGCACCGTATGTGAGCTTCTATGACAAATGATTCACAACGTGCGTGAACATAAAGGAAAATAACACTTTAGTGTTATACCACATGGTTGTGGAACAGAACGAGTCATGACGTGCGTGACCGTCCCATGGAAATGGGAAGAAAGGACAAACCCGGATTAAAGTGATTCACATCGTGTGTGAACACTAGGGTAAAGGGTTATCCCTACGATTTGCAACGTGTGTGGACGTTGGGTAACGCCAAGGAAAGCGGTCGTTCGCGAAAGAATGGCAAACCGCTCATTAAAATGGGATTTGACCCTATAAGGGGCAAATTCGGTATGAAAAGGAAAATTTGCGTTATGATAGGCAAATGGGATGGGTTGGGTCTAAGAACTCACCAAACATATGTAATATGTTATAATAGACCGGTTCCATGGTTGTCGGGACGGTCGGAAGCTCTAAAGAACAAACGAACCATAAATGGGTTAAATAAGGAATTAAATACAAAAAAAATAGAAAATTTTGGTATATTGCCAAGAGTCGGGTTAGACTCGTTGAAACTCCATGGGAATCACGTATATGATAAAATATGTTATTTCCGGGTGTTTGGAACAATCGGGATCGACAGGGGTGGCTCGGGAACGCGAAACGACCCTTAACGGGTCAAAAATAATGATTTTGCTGCAGGTCTACCGTAGCTTACGTCCATAAGGACGTAAGCTACGTCCTCTCCACCTGGGTACGTCCTGAGCTACTGTCTTACGTCCACAAATCAGGGGAGAAGGGTTAAGGACGTAAGCTACGTCCTTTAGGACGTAAGTTACGTCCCAGGCATAATGTTGCCTCTGAGCTTCTTTTGTTGTCCTCTCGTTTCCCCAGATTTTGTCGATTATCGTTTTAACGCGTTCCGAGTCCGTTTAAACCCCCGTAAAGACCCTAAAATGAATGTTGGAATGTACTTACTTAGTTCCTATGAACTAATGGATGTCTAAACGTGTGTTTTCAGGTGTTACGGGACCGGAAGGCTAAAGTGATCGATAGGGCATACAAGGATCGAACGGGACTTGCATACGCGTTTCTCTTGTAGAATTAACGCGTTAACATTATTTTGAAACTTCTTATCACGTTTTATGTAAATGGATTGTTAAACTTCATTTTTGAGTGTCGGTTGACACGAAACACATATTTTGGGAGTTAAATGTTAATGAAATTTTCTGGGACCAAATTCCACATGTTTATTTAACTTAAACGGACTCTTTGGAGGTCCGGGTGTTACAACTGCTGAGGGACATTCTAGAGGTTTTGGCATTGTTGGAGTTCTTGAAGCAAATTTCATAGAACCTGCACATGATAAACAGGATTTTGAAAGATCGTCTGTGTTTTCAAGGCTGGAAATGAAGTTAAAACAGATACAAATGGATTACTGTTTTGTTCTTTTAAAAAACATATACATTTAGTAATTTACTTTTGAAGTATGAAGTAGTTTACTGTCAAAAATACAGGAAACAGTACTATCACTTAGTTGGGCGCCAACCCGATCCAGGTTACTTGCGAAAATTGCAAAAGACCTCTTCTGTGCCGATTCAAACCCAAGGTGAAGCATTTGATCAAACCAGCCCGAACCCAGGTCGTGTGGCTAACCCAAGGCTCGATTTGAGTGATTCATAGATGGGGAGTCATGGTAGAACTGTTTACAACAAAGACTTGCCAACAGTTCAGCCTCCTCCTGGATTATTGTTTTGGTTGATGAAATTGAGAACTTTTTCTTGCATATTTTTCTATGTGATATTAGTCACAGGGTTTTGATCAAGGAGTGGCATATGGGGATAGTTCAAGGGCTATAAACGAAATATGTGACCAGAACATCCAACTATTTATGAGGTATAATTTACTGTTTGCCCTTGCTCCTCTAGATTTGCTCGATCCATGGTTGTAGCTTTTACACATATTTTGTTATTGGTTACCTTCCCAATTGGTGGCTTGCCGTCTTTTAAAACTTTTTGAAAGCAAGTTACGCCTAAGCATAAATGTTTGTACATTACCAAGAATGAAAATCTCAGATTTGTTATGAAAGTTTTCCATTTTATTTTACCACCTGAAATAGTTGTGCATGATCAGTATCTTTTTGGTGATTATAAAGAACAAAACGTTTTTTGCATCAGTTATACTAATTTCACATGACTGATCATATTTGGTTGACATGGGCAGTGTAATGTTGCTGTGGTGGTTGGGGCGCGGTTGAACTGGTTGTTGCACTTTGTGATATGGACCGTTGCTTGGCGTGGTATGAATGAGGATGGCGAGTGACATGTTTTTCACTTGCAACCCGTGTTGCAGCCACATCGGTTTACTAATAAGATCTGAGCCACATTGTGTATGTTTATTATGATTTTTGTCTTTGTATTAGTCATTACTGGTCACCTGGGTTCAATTCTTTATGTTTGATTGTTTATCTTCCTTTGTTCTATCATGTTGTGAGCACTCTTGGTTGTTGATGTCGATAATAATGGTATTCATTTGAGGTTGTTGCTTTACGTTGAACATTCCAATTTTATACACCGCTTTGTGGCGTTCCCAAGACGCGCAACGCGCGTCTGGATCATAACACTAGTTTAATTAAATCAGTAACTTCTCTAAGAAGTGATAGTTCTTTTATTTTGCTAAATTTTCGAATGTACCTTTTATACATAAAATTCATAGTAAAGAATTACAAGATATCAAAGAAAACTTAAGTTCCGTTCTTCTTTTGAGAAAGATCATACAAAGTTTGCCCCACTACGTTTCAAATGTATACTCAAATTTTATGTCACGAAGATCATCTCCAACACGATGGCCGTGAAGGATTTGTGGTTGAAGTGAAAGAGAGATGACATTGAGGACATGAGAGGAGTTTTGAAAAAATCTTCATCATGGGTGTGTTTGTCTAGTGTCAGACGATGAATGTGAGAGTAGATGAGATAGAAAGAATTATACATGAAGCATTCTAACATAGAGAAGGGAGGCCCTCGCCCTTCCTTTGCAAAGTTGGGGATAGCTAATCTAATATAATGACCCTAATCTTATCTATGGTGACTAATATTTAGTATGTCACAATCCATATTGATTGAATGATTGAAGTATTATTGTCAAGGATTAGTGTGAAACCTTCAAACCTGAGGTGACAAAATAGTATTAGTCTAAGAATGGTACATGCGCATATAATTTGTCACTATATGATATCTTTTCGTGTTTAGGTAGAAGTTAAAACACGTGTGTCTTGTGGTCTCATTACTATAAGCTATCATTGAGTTGTATGTTACATCATACGTGTTTGGTTTGTTTGCGTTGCTGGGCGTTATGATCAGATCCCTGGAAAGTAGGATAACGAGAAGTGTTTGATAGTGATCATTGGCTTCATTCTGTTATTGATGCACCCAACTCTCGATGAGTGGGCTAGAGATAAGTGTTTGGCGCAAACTTTTAATTAGCCGTTAGACACTACTAAATAATATGTGTATACTCCAAAAGAACATACAAGAGATTGTCACTAACTGTAATACTCGGCCTTACTACTTGTTTTGATAATTTTTTTTATTAATATATATAGAATAATTTCTTGATCTTGTGTAATTATATTAGTTCTATGTTATTCTTAAACAATAGAACCTGTTAGATAGTTACTGATTTGTTGCTAAGCTTAAAAATAAAACGATTCAAAATGTAACAAAAGATGATAAAAATTAACACTGTCAAAGTTTTATAGAAAACTAAAGTAGTGGTACTTTTATAGAAGTTTCATAAAGAGTAAATTACATTTTACATCCTGTAAGTTTATCTTAAATTTATTTTCACCATGAAACCAAGAAAATAACACAGATCGTCACTTTTCATCCTTATGCCTTTTGTTTTTTGAGTATACCTAAATTTTAAGAAGAAATGTCATTTATTTTAGTGAAAATAACTTAATCTGTAACAAATATAAAAATAAATGAATTTTTGTTGTTATTTCTTTAGCTTAGAGGTGAAAATATGATAAATGTGGTAAGCTTTCAAAGGTGAAAAATTTAATATACTGTTTCATTAATGTTTTTTTTTGGCAGGTAGGTTTGTTCATGGACCACAATCCCAACTGTAACGTTAGATGATTGAACCGGATAATTATTTTTTAAAGTTTACTGAGGATTTATTATTTTATTGATATGAAAGATTACAGTGGAGTGAGAGGGAAATGGCCAACGAATGGCATGACACCGTAGCCCCCTTTGAAAACTAAAATCAAAGCTTTGATACATAAAGGCTGACAGATTATTGTGCATGACCATCTGAATCTTGTTTAGAAGGTCCATAGCATGTAAGGCGAGAAAGCTGAACGTATCAAAAGTAAAAGAAATAAACACGTGTTGATTCTCCAAACAAGCTTTCTCGTTTATTTGAAGAAACTAATCGCCATTGTCTCATTTAATTTTTGTTGGTTGGATTTTTAATGATATAATTGCTAATAACTAAACAAACAAAGTACTTAATAAAATTTCAAGTATAATAAACTTTTGGTAGGATTTAGGTAAACTAGTAATTATGGCGCGCGTGTTGTCGCGCGTATGCGAGTTTTAATGTAACCCCAAATCAAAATCAAAATGAATGTTCAAAACCACAAAATCAGTAAAATACACAAAGTAAAACACACCAACACCCCAAATCCATAACACACCAGAACATGCGGAACCCAAAAACTAAATCAAAGCCCAACACCATACACAAAACAAACGAAAATCATAGCCGTAAGAAAGCTACACAGTCCAAAATAGAAAACCGACGAAAATCAAAGCCCCAAAAATAGCAAACAAAAGGAAAACCCAAACCTTAATAGCGAGAATCGTCAGGGTATCGATAACGAAAGAAAGAAAGCAGGAACCCGGAGAAAGACAACGTCAATGAACCGTACAAATCAAAAACACGTGTCCAGATACAAAAAACCCCATCCTAAATTCTCGAGCCCACACACAAAACAAACCATATTAAAACACAAACAAAAAAATGAAAAAAATTAAAAAAATAAACAAAGGAAAATTTTAAACACAAAAAAAAAAAAACCAAAAAAAAAGGGAAAACCCACCACCGACCAAACCTTTTAATTAGATTTTGGCGCGCGCGTTGCCGCGCGTATGCGAGTTTTAGTGTAACCCTAAATCAAAATCAAAATGAAGGTTTAAAACCGCAAAATCAGTAAAATACACAAAGTAAAACACACCAAAACCTCAAATCCATAACAAACCAGAACATGCAAAACCCAAAAACTAAATCAAAGCCCAACACCATACACAAAACAAACGAAAATCAAAGCCGTAAGAAAATTACACAGTCCAAAATAGAAAACGTACGGAAATCAAAGCCCCAAAAAGAGCAAACAAAAGGAAAACTCGAACCTTAATAGCGAGAATCGTCAGGGTAGCGATAACGAAAGAAAGAAAGCAGGAACCCGAAGAAAGACAACGTCAACGAACCCTACAAATAAAAAACACATGTCCAGATACAAAAAACATCATCTCAAAATCTCGAACCCACACACAAAACAAACCATATTAAAACACAAACAAAAAAAAGAAAAAAATTAAAAAAATAAACAAGGGAAAATTTTAAACACAAAAAAAAAAAAAACAGGGAAAAACCACCACCACCGACCAAACCTTTTAATATATATTATAATAAGTCCTTACTTTTTTTTAACGGGCAGTAAATACGTTAAGCCTGGTCACCTGAGTAAACCTATTGACAAAAGGTTACTCATGCCCGCGAACACAAACAGCGCTGATGACCAGGTCGCCCACCATTCTAAGAGAAACACATCACTCAAAATCCACAATGGTAAAACCACTGGTCAACTTGAAGCGTGTGTATTGTATCAAGTAGAGGTGACAAAATGAGTGGGTTGGATTGGGTTTGTTGTTAGGTTAGGATGGATTCGGGTCAGGATGGGTTTGGGTTAGGATGGGTCATTTAGAAAAAAAGGTCAGGATGAGTTTGGGTCAATATGGGTTTGGATCATGATGGGTTCGGATCTGGATGGATTATTTTTAAAAAGTCCACACTATTTTATAAATTTTTTACAATCCAACAACACATATAGATAGATGCATATACGAGCTCAAAGAGATATATATAAGACTTCATCTATAAAGGGTCGTACCTTCAATAAATCAACGTTGATGATGCGGTGATGATGCGGTGATGAAGCGGAAGCCCGACTGTAGGTGTGGTGGTGGTGAGCGACGAAACTAACGACGGTGGAGACTAATGTGGAGCTCGACTATAGGTGCGGTGGTGGTGCACGATGAAACTGACGGAGGTGGGAGACTGTAGGTGTGGTGGTGGTGCGGCGGACCGTTCGCGCGGCGGTGGACCGGTGGCGCTGTGGTGTACATTTGGCGAGGCGGCGGACCGGTGGCGCGGCGGCGGCCCTGTGGCGGCGCGGCGGACCCTTGGCGGCGCGGCGGACCCGTGGCGGCGCGGCGGACCCGTGGCGGCTCGGCGGACCAGTGGCGGCGCGGCGGACCCGTGGCGACGCGACGGACCGGTGGTGATGCGCGATGAAACTTGACAGAGGTGGGAGGTTGTATGTGTGTTGGTGGTGTGATGGACCGGTGGTGATGCGGTGGTGTGGTGGTGGTGGTGTGGTGGTGCCTTGTGCGACGGAGACGATCAATTTGAGTGAAAGAAACATTGACTTAGACTTGTAGACCTAATTTTGAAAACCCATCTTGACTTATGTTCTTTTTATCCAAAAAGACTATTAACCCGTCTTGACCCCCTTGTGTTTTTTATTTAATCCATTCTAACCGATCTTTATTTTAAAACACCCGTTATGACCCAAAATCATATCTTTATATTTATTTTGCCACCTCTAGTATCAAGTGATACTCGAACCCCTGACCTCCATTTAAAAAAAAAAATCATATAATACCTCTTCTCAAACCAATTAACATAAGACTAATTTGTTAATAACTCATTACCAATGTTAGCAAAATAAGTTGTTGCAAACTTGCAATAGACATTTATAGGCTTAAAACATAGACTAATTTGTTAATAACTCATTACCAAAGTTATGGGCTTTACAAGGAGTAATAAAGTCTCTTAATCCAGAGTATATATCGGCCCAAACAATGAGCCTATCGGTAACTTACATGAGCCCATGGTTTAGCATAACATTGAATATAGGCTTAAAATTAATCCACTAAAATACCATTAGAAGTTTAGTAGTTTACACATATGAACTCTATAATTAAAAAAATGGGCTATGGCGCTATGCATTGGTGAATGGTAAAAAAGTTTAAAAATGGATTATAAACGTTCATTTACCACCAACAACCAAGTCACGCAAATTTTGTGTCATTTATTTGTCTTATACTTTTACCATCGTGTTGTCATTGTGATTGTGCATTTGTAAGATTTAGATCGCATACTAGAAAGTGGTTATCGTTTAAGAAGTGTTGCATTTTTGGAATGTTTATGGTTTGTTCGACATGATTTTTAACAAACTTTTGAGTCGAACCACTAAAAATCGTTTCATGAAAAGGCAAATCAAACCGCTCGGATCGAGTGGGTCGGCTAAACCAATCACCTTTTTAGGTTTGCGGCTGATGCTTCTATCTTGACGGGTGGCAATTGACAGTTTACTTTAAACAAGTTGGAAGTTTAAGCATATTGTTTTCACCGTGTTATTTTGAAAACTGTTTATTTGTATTAATATTTTTAAAATGATAAGTATAGTTTATTAATATAATATATATACTTATATAAAAAATTGAAAAATAGATAAAATACAATGATTAAACAGTTGTTTGAGTTAAGCAACCATTCCAAGTCACAAGCCGTCACCAGACTTCTAAATCATCAAAATGAAACCACATAAATCTTAAAACGAACTTAAGAAAGTGTTCTTGAAGATACTGACCGGATTGCACCCGATCCAAACGGGTATCAAATCAAACTGGATTAGAAGCCAAACATTATTCATATCATGGACATTGCCCGTAGAGTAAACAACCGATCACGACACGGTTTCAATTCAGTTCATCATATTTCAAATATCCGTACTAGAATCATTCAATGTGGTGGTTTTAAACTTCATTTTTTTCAAGTTGAAGATGAGTATTTATAAAAATCTGATGTGTCATTGCATCATAACTTCTAGAAGAAACACAATTACCATTACTAGCCTGGATACTTCGATCCACTTACAAAGTATAATATTAATCATTATTATTATAATTTTTATAAATCATATTAAATGTGCATTATTGTACCTTTTTATATTTATTTTTCATATCCACAATATCTATTTAAATAAACTGATTACAAAATTAGTTTGTTAAACAAAATCAATAATTAAAACTCTAGTCTTTTTAATTAAATAGGAGAACAGTTGGTTTGAAATCATTTGAACGTAGTGGAATTCCACACAAGAGTTTGGTGCTCAACATATAAGCATTTAAAATACTACAGAAAAATAAATAAATACGTATTAGTTTAAACCATGTGCCAAGTAATTTAATAAGTTTGTTTTCATTTCTAATTGTGTTTCTCTTTATTTATATTTGTTACTTTTATATCGATCATGTTTTCTCCTCATGTGAAGTATTATAATTTGGTTGGCACTTCTTTTTATTGTTTGTGTCATGTGACAGTCGAAATACTTGTGAAATTGGAATTTTAAAATATTATATTTGAACTTTTTGTTAATAAAAACAATATATATTTACGTAATTTCAGAATAAAACATCAGAATTGATAAAATCTAAAATATGATACTAGAGTTGACTAACATGTAAGAAAAAACACGACGATGGACAATTCAAGCTTTATTAGTTACTTTTCTTGATTGGATAAATAGAATGACCCATCGATATATTTTCAAATAGTTGTAGGTTGGTGGCAATATATGAATCTTTAACATTTTGATCTTTGTTTCTAGTGAAGAACAAACCTTCAATTTTAATACAATAAGAATTTTAGGTTATGAACAATCTTTTGAAAACCGAATCTGACCGATCGTCCGATAAAATAAGTGAAAAACCATTACATAAAGTATACAAGTTTTTTATGTTAAGATATGCTTGGTGAAATTAGTTAGAGGTAAGAAAAATTTGTGATCTATGACCTTTTATTCCTAGTTGTCAATTAAATAAAAGTATTGAGATAATTGCCTGTAGCTAATATTTTTTAAATAGCTAAAAATGGCTTACATAAAAAAGGTTATTATATGCATTATTATTGTGGAAAAGGTATTTAGGTTTAAGTAGCTTTTGGAGCTTATTTTTTAATTTCACTGTCAAACTTTGTAATCTAAGCATAGTTATTCTTAATACGAGTTTCCATTATTATTATTTGAATACAAGCTTAATAAGTTAAAATCTTCTTAAGTTATAAGTCAAACATATATGTCGGTAGTTAAAGGAATAAGAACGACAGTTATTTTTTTTTATATATGTCATAAACAAGATCTACTAACATGAGATTATTCGAATGACATTAAAGTGAATTTTCAAAAGTATAACTATAAAGGTATGTAAATCTTAGTTTAATACTATTGCAATATACGGGTATATTTATTTTGAGGTTAATAAAACAATAAATATACACAATTAGAGATATTATAATGATTAGGGACAATTTAGCTTATGGTAAGGGGTCAATTTAAGTACAAGAAAAATGACAAAAATTATACAAAATCAATTATCAAATTACAAGACGACAATCATATAATTCTTGCTACCAATGGTCATATGTAGTTATCACCAAAACTTTATTGTCCTTACTCCTTTCTATTCATTCACGATCATTTAAATGATTAACTTATCCATACTTAATAAAATTCATTAATACCAAGTCCACTTTTACAAAAATTACAACTAAATTTTTTACCGTCTCTGTTCTAACCAATGCCTTATAACATAATCAAATTTACAGTTAAACCAACAGTTTTAACAGTTTATCAATATAACCGCCAATGCCTTATAATACAATCAAACTTACAGTTAAACTAACCGTTTTAACAGTTTATCAATATAACCGCTCGGACTCATGATCCTGTCAAACCAGACAAGTCCATACATGCCTAATTCATTACTTCCTAACGAATCGTAGGCGGTTTCTAGATTAACCAGTCTCCCTCCATTTTATAAAACAGTTACGAAGAACTTTACGCTTTGTAATTTTAAATTAAACAAGCAAAGATACAAAAAAAATTTAACAGAAACATGTATGTAATTTAATAATTTTAATTGGCAATTTTCTTAAGTTACTTAAAAAAACAAACAAGTCATTACAATATTAAAACAAAAAAAAAATTGAAAGTGATATAAGCGAATAGAATCGAAATTTCTACTGTTCGAACCAGCGGTTCACTTTTGCACCCGACACGGCCCAAACAGGGTTTCAGCCCAAAAGCCCATCAATCAGCAACGGCCCAGGTCATATCATTCTCAAAGATCCAATGACAAACTTCAATTTTCCCAGGCTCCGACCCGAGAGAAAGGAAAGCCCCATGGGTCGGGCTCCAAGCTGACGTGTCAATGTGACAAATGGCAACCCCATGGTTAATCTTCGAACCGGTACTCGGGTCAAGTAGATCCGCTTCGTAGACCCGAACCTTGGGAACCGAGTGACAGTAGTAAAGCAAATAAGGGAACAAACTCTGATGACACGACACCGACTTTGTAATCTTACCGCCGTTAATTTTTTTAACCGAACCGATTTTAACCGACTTACCCGACCCGTTTGTGTTGTCGGTTGTCCGAACGACGACGTCTCGACCCAGCACAGAGGTTGCGAAATCGATCATGTCTTCGACCGAGCCAACACACCGTTTCGACTCACCGGGACTCGGTTTGCGCTCGCACTCGGTCAAAGAATCGGTGATTATAGTCGCCATACCGGAGTTGTCGTCGGCGCGAAAAATCCTCTTTAAGTCGGCGATTTTAGAGGACGAAAATGGTAATTTAGCGAGAATCACCCGGGGCAAAAATGACCTTTTAGGCATCTTATCACGAATATCCGGCATGGGCATTATCTTTCCCGTTGAAAGCAGACTCTCCCTGAAGAATTTGCCCGGCTCTATCCACTTATTTACAGGTTTGCCACTCGCCGGAGATTTCGTCTTCATCGCTGCAAGTTGCGCCGACGTTGCGTATGTAGCGAAAGAAGCCCTCTTCTTGTCGGCGTAATCTTTGAACGTATTGTTGACGCCGTAGATTTTGAAGCCAAATTTCTGGTTACTGACGGTTCCTCCGCCGTAGCCGGCGAATGTATCCGTGCCTTCGTTGAACGAATTGCCGTAGTTGCTGAACTTCTCGTTGGCAGCGTTGGAACTCTTGGCGTACGATTTGAAGTTATCATCACCCACATTCGATTGATCTCTGTAATTAGCGAACGAATCAACGGCACCATTACCACCGTCGCCGTAACTCCTGAAATTATTCTCCGGCACATTGCCGTTTTCCCCATACGAAGTGAACGAATCGTTCGCCCCATTACCATTCTCGCCGTAACCTGAGAACGACGACCCCATCACATTCGAATTGTTGCCGTACGATTTGAACTCATTAGCCGCAGCGTTTCCATTCTTCCCGTAACTAGCGAACGACTGATCGCCGGCGTTTGCGTTTTCGGAGTACGAACTGAACGTCTGAAGACGCCCGTTCACATCGTCTGAATACGACGTGAATCTCATGTTCGGAACATTGACGTTTTCTGAGTACCCTTTGAAGTCTCCGTTGCCGCCGGTGGCTTTCGTGCCGTAGGTGTTGAAACTCTGGTCGGGGACGTTTGTGTCACGGGCGTAAGTGGAAAACTTATCGCTGTGACCCACCGAGTCACGGGAATACCGCCGGAACGAGTCAAGAGCCGAGTTGCCACCGTTGGAATAATTCTTAAACGAATCCAATCCACCAAGACGACCGGTGCCGTAGTTGGTGAAGTTCTTCTCGGAATATTCCTTAAAGTTCACATCGCCGGAGTGTTTCTCCAGGCTGGGACCCACATCAGGGAAGCAGAGGAGATTCGCGGCGGAGCAGAACGACGGCAGATTGGTGGAGAGAGAGTTCTGGTCGCCGGCGAGTTTGGAGAACGCCGCCGACTGCACGGCGGAGAGCGGCGACGCCTTCTCGATCAAAAACGAGGGTTTGGGCAAATCATTGGAGATCTGCTTCTTCCAGTATCGGATTAGATAAGCTTTGGGGGAAAAGGGGTCTTCTGCTTTTCCGGCGAACACAAGAACCTGCAAAACCACTCATGGAAGAAGCAATCGAATCAATAAAGAATGGGATGATGACATTGAAGATGGATGCAATGTGGGTGTTGATTGAATTGAGGAACAACTTACATTGATTGATGAGAAGATGAGAATCAAGATAGGAGTGAAGTAGTTGAATTTGTGCATTTTGCAAATGTGAGGATGATGGTGGATTTGGTTGGAGGTGGGGAGTTTTATAGTGCAACTTTTGAATCAAAAGTTTTTTTATTTTCAACAAGTGTTTCCATAAATAAACAGTACTCCCTCGTACTACTTAAATTTTTTTTTATTAATATTTAAAACTCAGAATTATGGTATTACATTTTTAGGAAAGTATTTATGTTTTCACCGTATTTATTATAAGGTGAGTGTGATATAGTCATTAAAATACAAACAAAGGTGGTGTATGCGATTATTTTAATTTATTTTTGTACATTGTAATAATTTTGTTTAGTGAATACTTTTTAAATGGTAAGGTATCTTAAAGAGTTAAATCCACTACTTCAGAATATTATCTTTATTTTTACTTTTTTTTTAACAGAACTGATTGTTTTTAAGAATTTTTCACTTGTTCTCCTCTAGTCATGTCCTCTTTTATGTTTCTCACTCTTCCTTATCAATTCAATCAAGGCTTTCATAGGCAAGTGTGTTTCGGATGACTTAAGGGCTGTTTGATAAAACTGACTGTGTAAGATCTGACTGAGTCAGAAGCTGACCCAGTTAGAAGTTCTGACTGGGTATGCGTCTGACTGAAACTTGATTGTTTGATTTGGTATGCGTCTGACCAAATCGATTCACACCACCACCACCGCAATCCACCGAACCACCACCAAATCGATTCACACCACCACCACCGCAATCCACCGAACAACCACCGCAATCCACCAAACCACCACCAAATCGATTCACACCACCACCACCGCAATCCACCGAACCACCACCAAATCGATTCACACCACCACCACCGCAATCCACCGAACCACCACCAAATCGATTCACACCACCACCACCGCAATGCACCGAACAACCACCGCAATCCACCGAACCACCACCAATCGATTCACCAAATCTATTCACATCACCACCACAGCAATCCACCGAAGGCCGAAGCCGAAGCCGATTGGATTGCGGTCGATTGCAATCCACCACCAAATCGATTCCACCGAAGCCGATTCACACCAAATCGATTCACCAGGTCGAAGGCCGAAGCCGAAGGTGCAGGCGAAGTGAAGGCCAGGGTCGGATTGTGGGGGTGAAGGCCGAATGCAGGCGAAGGTGGTGAAGGGTCGGCCGAGTGGTTGCGGGTGTTGTTTCTTCAAGAACAGAGGGTTGCCGAGGGTCGCCAAGGGTCGGCCGAGGGTCTCCGAGGGTCGGCCGAGGGTCGCCGAGGGTGGCCGAGGGTGGCCGAGGGTGGCCGAGGGTCGACGGTCGGATGGTGGCCGATGGTCGCGCAGGGGAGGGAGGTTGTGGAGGTGAAGGGAAGGCTGGTCAGCCTTCACAAGCTGGTCAGCATATATTTTTTTAAGGTCCGGGTCAGCAATGAGACCCGGTCAGCCAAGCATTTTTCCCGAAATTAAACGGGCTGACCCGTTGACCGAGTCAGCCGGTCAGTCGGGTCAGCCCATATCAAACAGCCCCTTACTTTCCTTTTATTTTTTTAACATTAGAAGGCTTTTCGAGCTCGTAAAAGTTATAAAAAAAGATTTTAAAATACAAGACAATCATGTTTATACATCTCAAAAGGATTAATGAAATAAAAGCATGTTCTAGAAATTTTTTCATAAACTTTACGAGTAGTAAGAAAAAAATATTAAGTGGCCGGAAATTTAAACTTATGTAGGAAAATATATTTTTTTTTGAAAATAATGTAGGAAAATATATGATCTATAGAGACAATATTTATTATTCTATGTTGCAAGTTTCTTATGTTAAGGTTCTAAAGGTACTTTAATTTGAAAACAAACCATTATCCAAATATTATAGGATATCGTCTTAACATTCTATTTGCACATTTGCTCATGGATAAAGAGAAATACACTACTTTAGGATTTTTTTTTATTAAAAAAAACAGGATTACCGTTATGACACAAAGTAACGTTGAGTTCATTGCTTTTGTATTTAGAACACACTGTTACTAGAAAGGTAACTATAGAAAATGATTGCATTCAAATCTTTTTCTTATATCAGCTGTTAGGTTGCACTTTTCAACATCTTCAACCAAATTAATTATTAAATCCCACAAAACAATATAAGGTTGTATGTACAAATATTTATTATTAAAATACTGTTTCTTTTATATAACTTTAGTGTAGCTTTATCGTACAAGAGAAACATAATTCTTCAAGACTTTTACTTTTACCTCTTCCGTCTTTTTTGTGTCTCTTTTTTCTTAGTTCTTGGTCCTTACATTGTCATTCATGCCGCCTATATATCATTCATATAAACATGCTCACCTAAAAAGCATTGTAAGATGTGCGAGTTTAACTAGAACGCCATACTTAAATAAACAAGCATAGAATATTAAAAACATTACTAACATATCTATTCTTTCGTATAACAAAATTCGTACATTAATAAATATTAGCTATACAGTTATCACCGTATGATAATGAATATTAAATCATTAAAATAATAACCAAACGTTTCTCCTTACTTGTCACAAAATTAAACTATATGTAATAGCCAACAAACCATCAAGCTTAATGATAACGAAAATAACTAAAATCACTAGATATTAAAAGTTAAATGAAAAATCAACAACACTGTATATACTTGCTACAAATAAGTATTAAGAAGCATTTTGATCATTATATATGAAAAATCGAATGCTAAACAACACTCAAAGCATCACAAGTTTAAAGTATATGAAGAGGGTTCAATGTGATAATGATATGGATTCAGAAATTTTTATGCATAGTAATGTAAATGTTTATGACATTGAACAAGCCGGTAAGGTATGTGGTTAAATACGATCTTTTTGATAATAGTCGAATTAGAGTTACCAATTTGTTCTCCAAGTGTGTGCTACCGATGAAGAACATATACCGGCCATGAATTGATATTTATATCAAACAATATAGCATTGCAAACATATACAATAATTACACATATCATATCATAGCATTATAAATCTCCCCTTTTTATCATATGGTAAGAAGATGAATGTATATCTTCAATTAAATATGAGTTTTTTTAAGTCAATCTAGTGGACTATTATTATATTATAGTAATATTTTATATTATTTAATTTAACACTATTATTATTGTATGTCGTTTTCATTTTATCAGGTACTCGACGTTAGCATAAATGATTTGTGTGTTTTTTGGCCAAAATAAATGCTTAGTTGTCCTTGTGGTGCGACATATCATTTCTACTCTTCTTTTTCTTATCAATTTGTTATAAAAAGAGTAAATAATTTTCTTTTAAGACCTATAATAATACCTGTAATAGTCTCTTAATTACGTGAGAGTAACTAAATGCTTTTAATGAGTAAAGCATATATATATATATATATATATATATATATAGGGGATGGTTCCTAAGAAAACCAATATTTATGTGAAAACCAAAGAAAACCACGGAAACCAATAATATAATTCATAAATTTTATGTTATTTTAATTGTTAAAAGGGTATTTAAGTATTTGTTACATATATGTTGAACATAAATACGAGAATGAAGATTCTTACATATACGTAACACTATTTCAAATGAAAAATGGTTACGTATACGTAACCTATATGTGACGTATATGTAAAACCATGCTACGATTTTTCATTTGACTCATACCCTTATTTATATATGTGCACACACAAATATAAAGAGTAATGATAAAAAAAATTAAGTTATGTGATCAATTTAATTGGTTTTCTCTAGTTTTCACATAACTTTGTGGTTTTCTTAGGATCCCTCCCCTATATATATATATATATATATATATATATATATATATATATATATATATATATATATATATATTATATATATATATATATATATATATATATATATATATATATATATATATATATATATATTATATATATATATATATATATATATATAGGGTTAGGATCATTACAGAACCACTTTTTATTTTCAAAACTATAGAACCATTGATTTACATAAATGTATATTAAGTCTGGTAATACTTGACCTGTTTTACATATGTGTATATCAGACATGAGTAGAGGTGTCAAAATGGGTGGGTTGGATTGGGTTGGTTGTTAGGTTAGGATGGATTTGGGTCAGGATGGGTTTGGGTTAGGATGGGTCATTTAGAAAAAAAGGTCAGGATGGGTTGGGTCAATATGGGTTTGGATCAGGATGGGTTTGGATCAGGATAGATCATTATTTAAAAAGTCAACACTATTTTAATAGTATTCTATAATCCAACAACACATATAGATAGATGTATATACGGACCCGTAGCGACGCGGCGGACCCGTGGCGACTCGGCGGACCCGTGGCGACGCGGCGGACCCGTGGCGACGCGGCGGAACCGTGGCGACGCGGCGGACCCGTGGCGACGCAGCGGACCGGTGGTGACACGGCGGACCCGTGGCGAAAAGGCGGACCGGTGGTGATGCGCGATGAAACTCGACATGTCACACCCCGACCGACGGCGGAATCATCGGAGCGGACGAGGGAATGATTGATTGTTCATAACACATGGTTGTCTAATAGTGGAAATAATATTAAAATCAGATTACAAGATAATATAAGTTTAACATACACAAATACAACAATCGAAACCACAAATAATAATTGTCTTTTATTTTAACTAAGTCCGTGTCTTAGGTGAGCACGTAGAAGTCCACTATCTCGCTTAACCTGAAATCATGTGAGAAAATAAAGTCAGCTAACGAGTTAGCTGGTGAGTAATCACAGTTTTGAATATACATATAGATTGATTGATTGATTGAGAATAATTCAATTCACAAGGTAATATTAAGACTTATATGGCAATAGCGAAACATATAGATAAACCGACACAATATAAACCCCTTGACTTGACACTTGCATATAATAGACTCCATACAACACCATAGATTGACTAATTGCCTCTGACATAATCACCACTCGTAAGCCATGTGGGGTGGGTTATCCAAACCAGTAGATCTACCATTGATACCTTGATTACTTGAATTAGGGTTTACTATCATCCAGTTTACCATAGTATGTTCACATAATTGCAAGTAATAACATAACCTGTCTTGAATTGAATTTAGAATGAAATAACAATAGAATATCATGGTTGAATATATTGTATCCCATGATTTCCCCAAATAAGAAATGATATAAAAAGGGGATATGAATACTCACTTGATTGATGAGATTTGAATTTGGACGTGATAGATTAGAAACCAACGATTTCCTTATGATTAACCTAAGGAACTGTGTCTCAAATTAGAATAATAATGATTTGGGAATTTGGTAATGTATTAGGATTTCCATGGTAGTTTAAATTGATTAATTTTTTTTGGTTTGAAATGTCTTGAAATAAACGAATTTGTTGAAAGTGATTATGTCTAGGATTTTAATAAAAATTTATGCATATAAGTTATACATATATACAATTTATTAATAAATTGTATATGTATATTTATATACATAATTGTATATATTCATGTAATTATATCTAATTTCATGTATGATTACATACATAATTATATGTATATAATAAATTTATACATAAGTAAGCGTAACTACATATTGTATGTTAATTATATACATATGTTATAAATTGTATACGATGGTGTAAAATTATATACCTGTAATTTATTTAGATAAAAGTTGTTTCGATAATTGAATAATATATATATATGTATATATATTGAATTCAATTTATTTATTGTATAATTATGTATTATACACTAATTATAAATTGGTGGATAATACAATTAGTTATTTTATTTATTTAAAACAAATAAAAATAAATGAATAAAATATAAAATAATTTCAGAAAATAATTAAGTGGTTTTAGAAATTTTTAAGGTTTGTAAAAATGTTTTTATGATTTTTAGAATTTTTTCTGAATTTTTAAAGCCTAAAAGAAGGTTTAAAAAAATATGTGTAGGTGGCGGGACTCGAACTCGAGACCTGAAGGTTGGAATTCAAGTGTGTAACCGGTGAACCAAGGGCCTAAGCCGCGATAGAAACCGGTTTTAATTGATTTTAAACACAACCCAACAGAACCCCCAGAACCCGAAGAACCCTAGGTTCGAATCTCTTCAAATTGAACCTCGATTCGATTTCAATAGTGATTGAAATCATGGGCTTTCATTCCTCATGTAACAACGAGTCTATGTGTGTGTTCAATTTCATGTATGATATCGGTTTGAGTATAAACCTAATGAAGAAACAGGTCGCGGCCACGTATGAACTTGAATCGAGTGCTAATGATCTCTAAACTCAAATTAAAATTGTAGACAACTTCGGATGATGATCAAGAACAATAGCCCCTTATCAATTTCGATTAAAATCGATCGTAGGTTGGTTTAAAATCGAGTTGTAGGTCGCGGTTGGGAGGTTGTTCGAATGAAAGGTTTTGGGTGATTTCAGATGAATTTGAGAGTTGAGTTCGATTAGGAATGAAGAAATGATCGAGTTGGTAGTTTTAATTTGTTTATTGATGTTGTTTGAGTGGGTTTATTGAGTGGTATCGAATCCGAGAATAAAGTGAGATTATAACCGTTTGTTTGACCGATTCAACACGTGTTTATGTTGGAATTCCATTAGAATTGGATCCAAGAAACTTTCGGTGTGATTGTGGGGTTCAAAATCAAATTAATTGACTGATTTTGGTCCGGAATTTTGTGATTTCGATGTGGAAACTTTGGATTCGAATTCACCGACGATTAATCGTGTTTAATAGGTGCATTGGGTTCGAAACTAGTCCATGAGTGCATTGGAACCGGTTTTGCGAGTTGAAATGGTGTAATTTCATCGTTTTCGGCTTCGCCGGAGTTCGGCCGGAGACTCGCCGGAGTCTCACCGGAAAAACGGGGAGGGGGGAAGCCGGGCTTTTAAAATGTTACACATTTAGTCCCTGCGGTTTCAAGTTTTATATTTTATGTGTGAAACTTTGGTTTTAAGTTTCATAAATTACATATCACCCCCTGGACCTTTAAATCCAATTTTTAATACATGCTTATATATATATATATATTTATAATTCTTACTAGTTATTAATAGCAGTATTATTTTTATTATTATCATTATTATTATTATTATTATTATTATTTTTTATGATTATTGAAAATTTTGAATTCAACATTGACGTTTTAAAAAAAACTAATTTTTATTAACGAATATATACGCGATGTTACAGTCTCCCCTGCTTTAGGAAATTTTGTCCCGAAATTTTAATCACGAGGAGGCTGAAACGAAAAGATGAGGATACTTGGTTTTCATTTGGTCCTCACGTTCCCAGGTGTACTCTGGCCCACGTTTAGACTCCCAACGAACTTTGACAATGGGTATCCGACTGCGTTTGAGTTGTTTAACTTCCCGATCCATAATTTCCACAGGTTTCTCAATAAAGTGCATAGATTCATCAATCTGGACTTCGTCGAGTGGAATGTGGAGATTTTCATCGGCAAGACATTTCTTGAGATTTGAAACATGAAACGTCGGATATATATTGCTAAGTTCCTGGGGTAGTTCTAGCTTGTAGGCCACTTTCCCAATTCGCTCGAGCACTTTGAATGGACCCACGTAACGAGGTGCTAGCTTCCCTTTCTTTCCAAAGCGAATTACTCCCTTCCAAGGTGACACCTTAAGAAGTACGAGATCACCGACATTGTATTCCATGGGCTTACGTCTTTTGTCAGCATAATGCTTTTGACGATTTCTAGCAGCGACCAAGTTATCACGGATCTTATGAATTTTGTCGGTTGTTTCTTGTATCAATTCCGGACCAGTAATCTGTGATTCACCAACCTCAGACCAACAGATGGGAGATCGACACTTTCGGCCATACAAGGCCTCAAATGGTGCCATCTGGATGCTGGTATGGTAACTGTTGTTGTATGAAAATTCGATTAACGGAAGATGAGAATCCCACGATCCACCGAAATCAATGACACAAGCCCGGAGCATATCCTTGAGGGTTTGTATCGTTCTTTCAGTCTGACCGTCGGTTTGCGGGTGATAGGCTGTGCTAAGATTCAGTTGAGTCCCGAGAGCTGTTTGGAGACTTTTCCAGAAATGAGAGATGAAACGACCATCGTGATCAGAAATAATATCTAAAGGTACACCATGCCGACTGACTATTTCATTAATGTAAATACGAGTCAATTTCTCGACTCGATAATCTTCCCGAATTGGAATGAAATGAGCCGACTTAGTCAATCGATCAATGATAACCCAGATACTATCGTGACCACTAGCGGTACGAGGCAGCTTGGTGATGAAATCCAGGGATATGCTTTCCTATTTCCATAATGGAACCTCGGGTTGTACGAGTAATCCAGAGGGACGTTGATGCTCGGCTTTGACTTTAGAACATGTGAGGCATTTAGATACATACAAGGCTATATCCTTCTTCATGTCGGGCCACCAATATTGGTTCCGAAGATTCATGAACATCTTATCTGCTCCAGGATGAATAGAATAACGAGCCTTATGAGCCTCATCCATGATGGTTGTTCGAAGATTATCGCGGTTCGGAATCCAAAGTCGATTTAGAAAATACAGTAGTCCGTCTGACTTGGTTTCCAATTGGAGTTCAGCACCGCATGACATTTCCTCATACATGTTGCCCTTGGTGACTGATTCGTGTTGAGCTTCGAGTATACGGGTCAAAAGGTCGGTTTGAATGGTAACACTTTGAAGCATAACTTGACCCTTACGACTTAATGCATCGGCTACAACATTAGCTTTACCGGGGTGGTAACGAATCTCACAGTCGTAGTCATTGAGTAGTTCGACCCATCGTCGTTGCCTCATGTTAAGCTCCTTTTGGTTGAAGATGTACTGGAGACTCTTATGATCGGTGAATACAACACATTTAGTGCCATAGAGATAGTGTCTCCAGATTTTGAGTGCGAATACGACAGCACCCAATTCAAGATCGTGCGTCGTATAATTTTTCTCATGAATCTTCAATTGTCTTGAAGCATAAGCTATAACTTTGCCTCGCTGCATGAGAACGCAACCTAGGCCTTGTTTGGAAGCGTCACAATAGACAACGAAATCGTCGTTTCCATCAGGAAGTGTTAAAATCGGCGCTTCACACAACTTTTGCTTGAGGGTTTGAAATGCTTTTTCTTGATCAGGCCCCCAAGAAAAAGGCTTATCCTTGTGGGTCAAAGCAGTGAGTGGTACAGTAATCTTCGAGAAGTTAGGAATAAAACGTCGATAATATCCGGCTAGACCAAGGAATGAACGAATCTCTGTAGGAGTTTTAGGTTCTTCCCATTTCTTTATTGCCTCGATCTTTGCAGGATCAACGTGAATTCCCTTGCTGTTTACTATGTGACCAAGAAATTGAACCTCATTAAGCCAGAATTCACATTTTGAGAATTTGGCGTAGAGTTTCTCTTTCCTCAGAAGTTCGAGTATTAGACGGAGGTGATTCTCGTGATCGGATTTTGATTTGGAGTATATCAAGATGTCGTCGATAAATACGATCACGAATTTGTCTAGGTATGGCCGGCACACGCGATTCATTAAATCCATGAATACTGCCGGTGCGTTAGTTAACCCGAATGGCATCACTGTAAACTCATAATGACCATATCTCGTTCGGAAAGCTGTTTTTGGAATATCATCATCGTGCACACGGAGTTGGTGGTAACCAGAACGAAGATCGATCTTTGAGAAATGAGTGGCTCCTTGAAGCTGATCAAACAGATCGTCGATTCTGGGTAATGGGTAACGGTTCTTGATTGTGAGTTTGTTGAGTTCTCGATAGTCAATGCACATACGGAATGAGCCATCCTTTTTCTTCACGAATAAGACTGGAGCTCCCCATGGTGACGAGCTCGGGCGAATGAATCCTTTGTCTGACAGTTCTTGCAATTGGCTAGCAAGTTCTTGCATCTCAGATGGTGCAAGTCGATAAGGAGATTTTGCCACGGGAGTTGCACCAGGTACAAGGTCGATTCGGAATTCAACTTGACGAACGGGAGGAAGACCGGTTAAATCTTCGGGAAAGACTTCAGGAAACTCTCGAACAACCGGAATGTCTTCAATCTTCTTAGGTTTCTCATCTGCCTTCACGATATGGGCTAAGAAAGCCACGTAATGCTTGCGGAGGTACTTTTGGGCTTTGGTACAAGACATGAGTTTAAGCCCCTTGTAAGGTTTTTCCCCATAGATTTGTAGTATGCTTCCAGTCGGGAGAGGGATACGAATGGTCTTTTCATGACAAATCACTTCGGCATGATTCTTTGATAACCAGTCCATGCCTACTATAACATCGAAACTACCCAGTTGCATGGGTATAAGATTGATAGGGAAATCATGCTCGCTTAGATTCAAAGTACAGTCGGGAATAACAGAATTAATTGTAATAGGTTTTCCATCAGCTACCTCTACCGTAAAGGGGTTATCTAGCTTGGTTCGGGCACTAGCAAGTAAGGGCTCAAAGTCTAAGGATACAAAGCTTTTATCTGCACCGGTGTCAAAAAGAATCGAAGCGTATTGATTATTAATTGGAACATACCGTTCACCACGTCGTTGCTAACTTGGGCTTGTTGGGCATTGATGTTGAATGCTCGACCTTGAGCTGCAGGGACGGCCTTGAGAAGCTTCGGACATTGGTTGCGGAAATGGTTAGGATCTCCGCATTGGTAGCAAGCTCTTGTTTGCGTGATTGTCGGGGTATGCTGAACAGTCGGTGTGGTAACTGGAACCCTTGCAGTATTCTTGCACACGTTGAATGTATGGCCGAAACGACCACAGTTGGTGCATTGACGACATTGAACGTTAGCGGGATGATGATACTTGCAGTTGTTACACTGCGGAAAGGGTCCAGCGTAGGGCTTTTTCATCAGCGGTTGATTGTTTACTGTTGGTTGACGAGTTGGAGGGACTTGATTAATTGGCACAGCAGGGGTAATCACAGCAAAGTTTTGAGATTTAGCCTTCCTCTTCCTGTTTTGAGAAGTTTCAGGTTTTTCCTCCTTAGGGGGTTCAGCTGAGGGTTTCTCAGGCACCTTTTTAGCACCCTTCCTAGTCAGGGTTCCAGCCTTGACATGATTATCAGTTAACTGAGCAGCTAACCGGATGGTATCTTCCAAGGTTGCAGGATTTCTACCCCACACCGTGTCTTGAATTTGCATGGGTAGACCACCGATGTATTTCTCGATAGCCCGAGATAAAGGAGTAACCAGGTGAGGAACAAGTAGACTCAGTTCATGAAATCGGTTGGTATAAGCTAGATTTTCTCCACTTTCTTGAGTTAAGTCCCAGAACTCAGCTTCCAATTTCTTAATTTCATTTCTCGGACAGAACTCCCGAGTCATAAGCTCCTTAACTTCATCCCACGTCAGTGCTAATGCGGCATCAGTTCCACGGGTTCGTTTCTCACCGTTCCACCAAGTGAGTGCTCTCTTTTGAAGAACACTTGTGGCATACCGGACTTTTAGATTTTCAGGGCACTCGCTGTTGAGGAAAGTGTTCTCGATGCTTTCGAACCATTGTAGTAATCCGGTAGCTCCTTCAGTTCCACTGAACTTGGTGGGGTTGCAAGAACTGAATTGTTTGTAAGTACAAGTTTTGGGAGGGTTTGGTGCAGTTGGGGTTTGGACAGTATTGTTGCCTTGGTTCAAATGGGTAAGTAGAGTTGGAATGACCGCAGCAACTTCACGTGCCACTATAGCAGCAATTTTACGGCCAGAGTTTCCAGATCGTGAACGGATTCGACGAGAAGACATTCTGAAACATCATTAGGATATTTTATGAGAATTTGGTAATATGAGTTATACAATTTGTAAACGAAAATCGGGAATTTGGCATAATAACAATGATATGTTCCGAGTGTAATCGTTTGATTCGTAAATCAAAGCGAATACGTTGACTAATCAAAGTATTGGGTCAATCACAACTTTGTTGAAGACATGCGTACCTATAAGTAGATACTCATCCCGAGGGTTCCCAGGTAAGGTAAACAGGTCCATCGGTTGGTTTGGATTTATGCGAATACCTTGCCTAGACAGAACACCCCGAGATACAGGCATCCCACTCTTCCAGCATTACATGTATTCAGTTGTGAGACACAGACTTTGACGAGATTTTGAAAACCACGAATAACGATTCAAAGCTCATTTTGAAAACCATTTGATTTAGGCACACAATGCCTTGAATATGTTTTAAGATTTGTGTGTGCATTGATAAGAATCAAAGTATAGGAAGAATCACATAGGGCATATAATCATATAATCAAGTGTAAACATGTAAAGCACACATATAATCCTATCTATGCATATAATATACATGAGAGGACTCATGTGTAAGGTACTTAGTTATAGTCTAGGTCATTCCATTTCTAATAACCTAATTCCCTATAACCATGGCTCTGATACCAATATGTCACACCCCGACCGACGGCGGAATCATCGGAGCGGACGAGGGAATGATTGATTGTTCATAACACATGGTTGTCTAATAGTGGAAATAATATTAAAATCAGATTACAAGATAATATAAGTTTAACATACACAAATACAACAATCGAAACCACAAATAATAATTGTCTTTTATTTTAACTAAGTCCGTGTCTTAGGTGAGCACGTAGAAGTCCACTATCTCGCTTAACCTGAAATCATGTGAGAAAATAAAGTCAGCTAACGAGTTAGCTGGTGAGTAATCACAGTTTTGAATATACATATAGATTGATTGATTGATTGAGAATAATTCAATTCACAAGGTAATATTAAGACTTATATGGCAATAGCGAAACATATAGATAAACCGACACAATATAAACCCCTTGACTTGACACTTGCATATAATAGACTCCATACAACACCATAGATTGACTAATTGCCTCTGACATAATCACCACTCGTAAGCCATATGGGGTGGGTTATCCAAACCAGTAGATCTACCATTGATACCAGGATTGATTACTTGAATTAGGGTTTACTATCATCCAGTTTACCATAGTATGTTCACATAATTGCAAGTAATAACATAACCTGTCTTGAATTGAATTTAGAATGAAATAACAATAGAATATCATGGTTGAATATATTGTATCACATGATTTCCCCCAAATAAGAAATGATATAAAAAGGGGATATGAATACTCACTTGATTGATGAGATTTGAATTTGGACGTGATAGATTAGACACCAACGATTTCCTTATGATTAACCTAAGGAACGGTGTCTCAAATTAGAATAATAATGATTTGGGAATTTGGTAATGTATTAGGATTTCCATGGTAGTTTAAATTGATTAATTTTATTTGGTTTGAAATGTCTTGAAATAAACGAATTTGTTGAAAGTGATTATGTCCAGGATTTTAATAAAAATTTATGCATATAAGTTATACATATATACAATTTATTAATAAATTGTATATGTATATTTATATACATAATTATATATATTCATGTAATTATATCTAATTTCATGTATGATTACATACATAATTATATGTATATAATAAATTTATACATAAGTAAGCGTAACTACATATTGTATGTTAATTATATACATATGTTATAAATTGTATACGATGGTGTAAAATTATATACCTGTAATTTATTTAGATAAAAGTTGTTTCGATAATTGAATAATATATATATATATGTATATATATTGAATTCAATTTATTTATTGTATAATTATGTATTATACACTAATTATAAATTGGTGGATAATACAATTAGTTATTTTATTTATTTAAAACAAATAAAAATAAATGAATAAAATATAAAAATAATTTCAGAAAATAATTAAGTGGTTTTAGAAATTTTTAAGGTTTGTAAAAATGTTTTTATGATTTTTAGAATTTTTTCTGAATTTTTAAAGCCTAAAAAGAAGGTTTAAAAAAATATGTGTTGGTGGCGGGTCTCGAACCCGAGACCTGAAGGTTGGAATTCAAGTGTGTAACCGGTGAACCAAGGGCCTAAGCCGCGATAGAAACCGGTTTTAATTGATTTTAAACACAACCCAACAGAACCCCCAGAACCCGAAGAACCCTAGGTTCGAATCTCTTCAAATTGAACCTCGATTCGATTTCAATAGTGATTGAAATCATAGGGCTTTCATTCCTCATGTAACGAGTCTATGTGTGTGTTCAATTTCATGTATGATATCGGTTTGAGTATAAACCTGATGAAGAAGCAGGTCGCGGCCACGTATGAACTTGAATCGAGTGCTAATGATCTCTAAACTCAAATTAAACTTGTAGACAACTTCGGATGATGATCAAGAACAATAGCCCCTTATCAATTTCGATTAAAATCGATCGTAGGTTGGTTTAAAATCAAGTTGCAGGTCGCGGTTGGGAGGTTGTTCGAATGAAAGGTTTTGGGTGATTTCAGATGAATTTGAGAGTTGAGTTCGATTAGGAATGAAGAAATGATCGAGTTGGTAGTTTTAATTTGTTTATTGATGTTATTTGAGTGGGTTTATTGAGTGGTATCGAATCCGAGAATAAAGTGAGATTATAACCGTTTGTTTGACCGATTCAACACGTGTTTATGTTGGAATTCCATTAGAATTGGATCCAAGAAACTTTCGGTGTGATTGTGGGGTTCAAAATCAGATTAATTGACTGATTTTGGTCGGGAATTTTGTGATTTCGATGTGGAAACTTTGGATTCGAATTCACCAACGATTAATCGTGTTTAATAGGTGCCTTGGGTTCGAAACTAGTCCATGAGTGCATTGGAACCGGTTTTGCGAGTTGAAATGGTGTAATTTCATCGTTTTCGGCTTCGCTGGAGTTCGGCCGGAGACTCGCCGGAAAAACGGGGGGGAAGCCGGGGTTTTAAAATGTTACACATTTAGTCCCTGCGGTTTCAAGTTTTATATTTTATGTGTGAAACTTTGGTTTTAAGTTTCATAAATTACATATCACCCCCTGGACCTTTAAATCCAATTCTTAATACATGCATATATATATATATATATATATATATATATATATATATATATATATATATTTATAATTCTTACTAGTTATTAATAGCAGTATTATTTTTATTATTATAATTATTATTATTTTTTTTTTTTATGATTATTGAAATTTTGAATTCAACATTGACGTTTTAAAAAAAACTAATTTTTATTAACGAATATATACGCGATGTTACACGACAGAGGTGGGAGGTTGTATGTGTGGTGGTGTGGTGGACCGGCGGTGATGCGGTGGTGGTGTGTTGGACCGGTGGTGATGCGGTGGTGGTGATGCGGTGGTGTGGTGGTGGTGGTGCGGTGGTGCCTTTTGCGACGTAGGCGATCAATTTGAGTGAAAGAAACGTTGACTTAGACTTGTAGATCTAATTTTGAAAACCCATCTTGACCAATGTTTCTTTTTTTCTAAAAAAGCTTTTAACCCATCTTGACCCACTTGTGTTTTTTATTTAATCCATTCTAACCCATCTTTATTTTTAAAACACCCATTATGACCCAAAATCACATCTTTGGATCTCGTTTACCACCTCTAGACATGAGCAATAAACTATAAAAAAACAACTAAATATCATCAGGTTTAACTTACATCTATTTAAACCAATGGTTTATAATTTACATTTATGTAAGTCAATGGTTCTTTTGCTTCTGAAAATAAAAAATGGTTCTGTAATGATCCTGATCCTATATATATACATATACATACATACATACATACATACATACGTACATACATACGTACATACATACGTACATACATACGTACATACATACGTACATACATACGTACATAAATACGTACCTACATACGTACCTACATACGTACCTACATACGTACCTACATACGTACCTACATACGTACATACATACGTACATACATACGTACCTACATACGTACCTACATACGTACCTACATACGTACCTACATACGTACCTACATACGTACATACATACGTACCTACATACGTACCTACATACGTACCTACCTACGTACCTACCTACGTACCTACCTACGTACCTACCTACGTACCTACCTACGTACCTACATACGTACCTACATACGTACCTACATACGTACCTACATACGTACCTACATACGTACATACATACGTACATACATACGTACATACATACGTACATACATACGTACATACATACGTACATACATACGTACATACATACGTACATACATACTTACGTACATACTTACGTACATACTTACGTACGTACAACCGTACGCACCCACATACGCACCCACATACGCACCCACATACGCGCCCGCGCACGCGCCCGCGCCCGCGCCCGCGCGCGCGCCCGCGCCCGCGCGCGCGCCCTCCCGCCCGCCCGCCCGCCCGCCCGCCCGCCCGCGCGCCCGCCCGCGCGCCCGCCCGCGCGCCCGCCCGCCGCCCGCCCGCCCGCCCGCCCGCGCGCACGCGTGCGCTCATGCGCGCATGCGCATGCATGCGCCCGCCTGCGCGCCCGCCTGCGCGCACGCGTGCGCACGCGTGCGCTCATGCGCGCATGCGCATGCATGCGCGCATGCATGCGCGCGTGGATGCGCGCGTGGATGCGCGCGTGCATGCGTGCGTGCATGCGTGCGTGCATGCGTGCGTGCGTGCGTGCGTGCATGCGTGCGTGCATGCGTGCGTGCATGCCTACATACATGCATACATACATACATGCATACATACATACATGCATGCATACATACATGCATGCATACATACATGCATACATACATACATGCATGCATACATACATGCATGCATACATGCATGCATGCATACATACATGCATGCATACATACATACATGCATCGATACATACATACATACATACATGCATACATACATACATACATACATACATAGATACATACATACATACATACATACATACATATATATATATGTGTGTGTACAGGGAAGCATTTTATTGAGAACCATATTTATATATAAAGAAGTACTAAAAACCGCATAAGCAATAGATATAACACCTCGATAAAATTGTTAATACTAAAAAAGATGGTTTGATTCTATTTTTTAATCTTTTCTTTTATTTTAACACCTCTCTCCTCAATTTTTTAGAAAAATATTAAAATGTTCATATATGCAATACAATGTTTGTGCATTGATGCACATTATAAAAAAACAATAGATATCGTGATTTTATAAAATTTATCTTAAAAGTAGTAAAATTACAAACATTTTTATATATTTATTTAATAAATAGTATAAGAGTTAAAGTGGTTTTTTCTGGTTTTTTAAAGATTTATGGTTTTCAATTGAATGTCATTCTATATATACATACATATATATATACATACATACATACATATATATATACACATATATATATACATATATATATATATACATACATATATATATACATATACATACATACATACATACATATATTATATATATATATATATATATATATAAATAAATAATGTATGTATAATAAAGTTAGTGAAGTATTCAATTTGCTCAATTGCCAAAATGGTCTTTTATATTTATAGTTTTGGTATGGGTTTCTATGACGCGTACCGTGACCTAACTTGGGTGATTAATGTGTTATGTAGTAATTAAGGAAAATATTCAGTAACTACAAATCACGACAGATACGTGCGCTACTTTGTTGTTTATATTTAATGCATGCCATAAAGCTTTTGTTTCCCCGGTTAGAAAACTCAAAGTACTTTGCTGGAAATTCTAATTTAATTTTTTTTTAATCACCAAAACTATATTTAATTCAAAAAATATACAGGCTCGGCTTCGAAATAAATAATATGTATCGGCTACAATTTTTGTTAGTGCCTTAAGGTGGAAACACACCTATTATGTTTCTGAGGATTTATATTTTGTTTAGTGAAATTTTAGTACGTTGTAGTTAAAAAAAAAAAAAAAAAGAAGAAGAAGGAAAAATGTACATATATTAACTTTTAAGTTTGTTTATTTGCTTTATAGATTTTAGTTATTTTTATATAACTATGCTAGTAAACGAATTAATCAAATGTTAACTGGACCGGTTATGAATTGTTCGACAGAAAGTTTGTTCATTTATGTTTTATGAAAACCTAAACATGAGACAAATTTTAAGAATACCTGAAACTTTTTAATATTCAAATAATTTTAACTTAAAATTTTGAACCGTATATAAAGACGCACAAGAAATATAAATTGATGCTTTTGTATAAAAAGCATATAGACAATTGTTTAGAAGTTTTGTAAATAGTTATGGGGGTGGGGGCCATTTAACTCTGGACACAGGTGATGATCTGTTGGGATTGTAATTTCAGAATCCGCGTAACTCTCGTTTGAAAGCCAAGGACACACCGATTGGGTCCATTTCATTCAAAAACGCGTTTTTTCCACAATTTAAAGTATATAATTTTGGTTTTATTATAATGACAAGTATCATGTAATTAATATTTAAAGATATGACAATCTTTTTACTTAAACGTCTACACAAAACTTTCATTTTTTAAGCATTTTTTTTGTATTTTTTTAATGGATTCTCGGAAATAAAGATAAAAGTTACAGCCGGAAGCATCTACTTACATGAGTTGATCATAATGAAAACATCATACCATGATTCATAATCTTTTATTCTCATAAGAGCGATACCAATAACTCGATAAAGAACTCAATTAACATGTAAAACATAACTAAGAAATTTATTTAAATCATCATCTTTTATAGTTTAATATGTCATATTATCACCGACAAAGTATTTTAAGTCGTATAAATAGGGTACAATTATGACCTCAACTCAAATTATGATTCCATAGTTATTGTGTTCTTTGAATATATTTTTTTTCGGCTCACTTTTTAGTAAGTCCATACGAAAGGTAAAAAAAATTGTATAGTACACCACAATATAACACGGTTGTACGTACGCCAATTTATATAAAAAAAAAAGTAGACATGAATTTCTTGTGTCTTAATAATAGAAAATAGTGGGCTTCTATTGAGCATCTATTTATGAGTGATTATTTATTAGAAAGAGGAAGCAGATAAAAACCTCCATTTGGATTTTGGAATGAGTAGTGACAAAGCCCCGTGACCATACCATATCTCTAAATGTTCTTCCATATGCCTACGTTTTGTCATAAATTAATAGGCAAAAGTTGACAACACTTTTGTAATTTTAATTACATGTTTTGATGATTCATCAATTATATTTAACTTCTTATAATCATATCAAACTATTCTTTTGTAACATATAAAACTTTCTGCTCTAGAAGAAGTTCAATAGTAATAAATATTCTTCCCGAGTTTGAATATGCAAAAAGATATGAAAATAGAAGAATTATTTTATCTATTTTACTTTTGTAACTAATTAACCATTCGTTACAATAGGAGCTACAATAATAATCTTAGTGTCAAACCATCAGAAAATAAGAGCATTATAATAATAATCTTAGTGTCAAACCATCAGAAAATAAGAGCATTATAATAATAATCTTAGTGTCAAACCATCAGAAAATAAGAGCATTATACACCTCTACTAATCAAAATTTTTACTGAGTGATTGAATGAAGTTAATTAACGGACCCTAGATCAGCCTGTAGTTCTCACGACGCATTTACCTATGGTAAACATGATATGGAGGATGTTCAATAAGAAGCGATTGGATAAAGGGAGAAAGAAAGGCTCCAAATTAATAGGGGGTTAAAACATTGGAAACAAACAAAAATGGAGGGATAAGACATAGTGTTTGGTTGCTTTTGGGTTCACATGCATTGCTTTGTGCTTCTTCTTGTGGTTGTGGTTTTGTGATTATTGTTCCCTCACATTTTCTTTGTCACAACTCTAAACCTATCTTTAATAACCTTTGTTTCTTATGAAAATGCATTTAAATGTAAAAGTTTTTATTATATAACTTTATAAGATTACTAAATCGTTAACCATAGAGTATTTACCATGAGGCCTATATAACTCGTGTTAGAAATATGATCAGTTTAGCTTTAAATTTTGAGTTGAATATTGAAGCACCCCGAGATCGATAACAACTTGAATCAATCTTATACTGGATGAACAATTGAAGGAGTATACTTGATGTTCAAGATCAAGTCCAACAAAATACCTTTGATTTGGGCACGTAATATTGGGGTTTCAATTTTTGTTTATGGATCACAAGGTTCTTTCTTTTACCGCATAGTGTCAAATTAAAATTTGTTTTGAACTATAGAGATCTTTGAGTTCTGACCAAATTAAAATTTGTTTTGAATTATAGAGATCTTTGAGTTCTGACCAAATTAAAATTTGTTCACTAGATTTTGTACAACAAAGCACATAAATATGCATGTGTGTAATACATACATACATTGGCACATAAACTCTAGTAACCGACATGAGTGAAGGTCTTCACAGTGAACAATGGTGACTTCGCGGCAAGTCGAGAACTATAGTTGGATTAACGAAATCATTAGATTTAGATGTAAATTCTAGAGAACCAATGATTCTTAGTATAAATGGTTGGGATGAGATACCTAAGATAATTAAGAATGAGATGGTCATTGATATGAGTTTCACTGTGGACAATACTACTTAAGTTTAAGCTAGAGAATTTCCCTAATTGTGAATTTCCTCCTAAGGGGGTTGGGGGTACAGTCTCGAATAATAAATAGATATGCGAGTCCGATTAAAATAATATCCATACACTTCGAAACAATGTCGTATATTTGTTGTTAAAAAAATTTACGGAAAATCTTGTTATGGTAGTAATGGACCATTTAAGTTGATATTTGTCTTTAATATGGATTATGCAATAGAAAAAGATGTAAAATGTTTCTTTTATTTAGAAAATTAAAAGCTTTAAAATTAGTCTTTTGGGAATAAATGACATCGGTGACGATGGTAAATGTTTATATGTCAATCAATAAAGTTTTTTTATTCTTTTGTGGAAGAAAGTAATTATACAAGTGTAACATTCGTTACTTTACTGTAACCTTAGAAACCATATTGATGATCCCCTAAGCATCATGTATAAGTGACACATGTATGGTTGTTTTTTTTGTTTTTTTTGTTTTTATTTTTTATATATATACATATATATATATATATAGAGGAGGGATCAAATAAAACCTTGATTATAAATGAAAACCTTAAAAACCTTCATCCACCAATCATATTTTTTTAAATTAATCATTTTTGTTTAATAACAAGGGTTATTTATGTAATTTTGATCATTTTTAAATTTGGAAATTATTATATGTTTTAATTTTAAACAATATTATATGTAAATTGAAATTCAATCTTCCCTAATTAAGTGCAGAAGAACGTATATTCAACCCTGTGTAACTGAATTTCATTGTTTCAAGCAAAGTGTTCGATTTCAATTGTAAGTTTAGTATCAATTGACGATTCGCAAACAAATATACGATATGAATCCGATTACTGATTCAATTGTCGAAGTCCATGAGATTACTGATTCAATTGTCGAAGTCCATGCGATTACTGATTCAATTGTCGATGACAATGTATTCGAAAATCTTGTTGATGTCGATGATACGTTGCGGATGTGATCTCAGTAGGTATAACGCATGATACATTTGCAGATTCAATTGTCGCACACCAGAGCAATTTAACTATTCGAGAAGATGAAGATGGTAAAGACCATGATCTTCGAAATTGACTTTTTTTCGCTGCATACGTATACGTACCAGATACTGTTTGGTACATATATTGTAATGTAATGGTACGTAAATGTATTGTAATGGTTCTTACATATGTTGATGTTTATAAAACACTACTGATATTATTGTGTTAATACTGAAACATATATGTACCAGTATGAAAACATCCCGTGTATGATTACGAGTGATAAAGTTCTTTTCATTGGGGGGTGCATATATGCATATATAGATATATAAAAAATAGTTTCTTACTGTTACATATATGTTTAAACATAAATCACATATTTGGTACGTATATGTACTTATATGAAATCAACCATTCATACGTTAATGTATGTATCTGTATGCAAATACTTTTAACTTGCATTATTTTATAGTGTTTAATTGTTTCATCTTATGTTTAATAAGACCTAACAAATCTGTTCTTGAATATTCAATTAACTGCGTGCATATATACCTACATACATTAGCGTACAAATGGTTGTTTGCATAGAAGTACATATACGTACCAGATACTGTTTATATTGAAACATATATGTAACAGTGAGAAAATGCTTTTTATGGTATTTACTAATACATTTAAAAGACCCGTAGTTGATGCTTATAAACACTATCGATATTATTGTGTTAATACTGAAACATATATGTACCAGTATGAAAACATATATTGTAATGTAATGGTAGTCTTGTCTTACATATGTTGATGTTTATAAAATACTACTGATATTATTGTGTTAATACTGAAACATATATGTACCAGTATGAAAACATATATTGTAATGTCATGGTAGTACTTGGTGCAGAAGTCTCACATATGTTGAAGTTTATAAACATTATCGATCATAATGTTTTAATACTTGAACATATATGTTTAAATAAAATCATCAACTTAATGATGAGGAACATATTATTACATATATGTATACATTCATTTGATCTATTGAAACAAAATCATCAATAGAATACTCATAAACACTTGTATTACATATAAGTATTAAATAATGATTGGTTGTACCTATTAGGATCTTAATCGTATTTTATATATCAGTTAACCTTACCTTTTATCAACTGCCATGTTATCACAAGTGATTTAATGGTTTTTTTTTTGTATGTTATGTGGGTATAATACAACTTGTACGACAACATAGAGTCCAGTTGATACATATACGTATCACATCCGGGTGAACGGTTAGCCTAATTACAAGTGTTGTGGTGTGTGATCCACATCCGGGCCTGTTTATTTATTGATTACATGTCAGTTCGGCCGCGCCTTCATACACATAGTGATCATTATGGACTAGCTACCCATTATATGCTTTATTTATAAATCCGGGGATTTCATTTATACTGACCGGATTAATAAATCCGGGGATTTCATTATACTTGACGGATTACATAATCCGGGAATTACATACTTGACGGATTACATAATCCGGGGATTACATACTTGACGGATTACATAATCCGGGAATTACATACTTGACGGATTTTATAATCCGGGAACTTTATTACTGATAATTACTGTTTTCTGATAAACCTGTGAACTCACCAGTCTTGTACTGAGATTTTTGCATGTTTTCTCTCAGGACAATGATGTGGCACGTTTAGGAGCATAACATCTACAGCATGTCATTCTGTATTCACTACAAACTGTTTTCAAGATTTAATTTGTATTTACTTTACGTAAACTGGTTTGGACACATGTTTGTGTGTTTCAAAACTATTGTTGAATGTTTCACTGTAATCGCTTCCGCATTACTTAAATACAATTGGTCTGTTTCCTTAATATTAAGCAACTTATATGTTTTGTAATTATCGAGTCGTTTGGTGTAACTAATGCTTATCTGAGATCCTGGTTATGTCACACGCCTGACGGTAAAACCCCGTACGTGGAAAATGAGGGTGTGACAGATTGAATTATAATACCCAAAATAATAAGTTTGGGAAACCTCAGGGACTATTTATGTAAATATATAAAAAATAATGCTGCTTTCTTCTCCACCTAAGAGACCCACGATTCCATTTTTTTTCTTTTCTTCCATTGTCGGCCAAGATCTCACGCAAAATCAGCCACTACGAATTGTATAATCGAATTAACACCGCATTAACGAACTTTGCACCATTTATAATCTTCCTTTACTTTGGATTTCATCCAAAAATCGCACCAACATCACCTCCGATCCACCCTCTCAATCGCGACTGCAACTTGATTGTGAACCCATCTACGATCAATTTTAACTAAAATTGATAAAAGGCTTTTAATCTAGATCGACATACGAAGCTTTCTATCAATTTAATTTGAATTCCATCAAGGTTTGGTCACCCAACGATCACCACTTGACCGCGACCCGTTCTTCGATCAGTTCAGCTTCATCTCATCATCATAGAGGTAATTGAACACACCTATTAGTTCGTTTAATCATAGGGAACAAAAGCCCTATGGTTGTGTTCGTTAACAACATCAAATTGATGTTCAATTTGGGATCAATTGGAACTAGGGTTCATGGTGAATTGGGGGATTTGCTTAGATTGTGTTTATAAGAATTAAAAGCAGAACTATAACGCGGCTTAGGCCTTTGGTTCAGTGGTTGGTGCGTGGGTTGAAGTGTTGGAGGTCCCGGGTTCGAACCCGAGCCTCTCCATATTTTTTTTTAAGCCCTATTTAACCTTTTAAAATTTTGTAAAAATTCCTAAAAATTATAAAAATCCTTTTTATAATCCCTGTTTATTTTTAAATCATCAACTTGATTTTCTGTAATTTTCGTTAAGCTTAAACATTTATAAAACAATATAACAAGACATTTAGTTTAATTATTCTTATGGATTCTTTTAAATAATGGTAAAAATCAGATTAAATATAAGACTTATTTTATAAAAGTACCTAATTAGTTTCTGTAAATTAACTTATTAAAAAAAAAACCTTAACAATTTATGTTTATATCGTTATAAATAGTTTATTTCGTTAAAAAAATAAGCTTTAAATAGTTGAATTAGGCCGTATTTTACAGCCAACTTACGGAGGCCATAACTTTTTCATAACAGATTTAAATCAGTTAAATCTTATGTCCATGACGAAGTTCGTCAAATACGAATCTGTTGATATATAAAACATCGAAAAACTCATTCGTTTAGACCTCCAAACAGTCGTTTTCGTAACAGCTAGCAGTTCTGCGCAGCTGTAAAGATCCACGTTTTTCTCACATTTCGGTAATCCAAATCAGAAACTTTTCTAAATGAAAGTTGTTTAGAAGTCACTAATCTAGTAAACTGGAGATTTTCAGAATTTTTAAACGTCTTTTAGTATTTTTAACGAGTGCGAAAAGACAAGGGCAGAACTGGAATTTTTCAGATTATAACTTGCGTTACGTTATCGTAGGTTCTCGCGGCGTTAACCAAGCCTAGACCTTTTTCTGATTATTGTCATTCGTGTATAAGATACGGATTCTTGGTTATCTTTATCATAGTATAAATTCGGTTCCGTTACTTTGTAGTACGGATTTTTAATACGTTATTTCCGTTAATATGAATCGTTTAGCCTTATTATTCGTATATCCTTATTATTTGATTATGTTCCGATTCATTCGACTCATTAGTGTTATTTATTGACACCTGTAGCATGCAATATATATTTTATGAATTGTGCTCATTATTGCATGTTCCTATAAATGTTTTATTGATATGTTATATGTTGGTAGTTGTGCTACCATTTGTTTTGATACTCTGTTACCCGAGCTCTCCGACATGTCATTGTGGCGTCAATGATGTGACACTTTTCGTGACGGTGTGTAATAAATAGTTCACGGCGTCTCCGTTAACACGTTAGTACTCAGGTAGTACTTTGGCCATAATATCTGGGAGGCGGATGGATCGATCCTAGTTCAGTTCAGTTCAGTTCAGTTCCGGGGATGGAATCATGTGTGTACGCCCCACACACCATCTCATTAGTGCATAGTCTAGCTAGCTATGTACTTATCAGTTCAGTTTTGGCTCTGGGTACTTCTTACATTACACGACTTATTTTGTTTGTATATACGTGTCGTGTAGATCAGTTCAGTTCAGTATTACATGTTCAGTTCAGTATCAGTATTATATGTTCAGATTCAGATTTCCGTTTCAGTATCATATGATCCGTTTAGAATTCAGATATAAGTATTTATGCTTCGTATCGTTACTATTGTTATTTCCGTCACTGAGCAACTTTTGGCTCAGCCGTATTTCCTTTTTGTGGTGTTTTCTTATTTGATTGTAGGTAATCAAGGGGTTCCGGGAAATCAGTGAAGAGTGGTTGAAGATCAAGATTGGATTTTACTTTAATTGATGTAATGAATAACTTAATTAGGTTCTTTCGGATTATCTGGTTGTGTTTGAAATTATCTCTTTAATATCGTGAAATGGTTTTTGATTTGATATCTGTAATAGTGACACGTCAGCCTCTCCGGGTTGGGGTGTTACAGTTATGGTATCAGAGCAAAGGCTCTTTCCTGTAGAAAACTTAAACATTAATAATAAACTTGTGAGGTAATGGGTAGACGTTGGGTTAGGATCTAATTTTTGTTCCCAATCTAAATTCTAGTGTTCACACGTATATTTTCATTTCAGATGGCTCCTATGAGACGTGTGAACAACCGCAATAACTCGAATGGCCCCTCCTCTGATACTCCTCTTGAAACCCTCGTTGCTAATGCCGTAAACGCTGCTATTTCTGGAATACTCCCTAACCTGATGACTCAGACTGCTCAAACAGTCATCCAGCAGATGCAACAGGCAAATTCGGAGGGAAACAACACAGGACCTCCACCCGGTGTAAATAACTCAGAGCCACCTTCTGGCGGGAACAACACAGGAGCACCTTCCAGTGATAATACACCACCACCCCGTGATGGTATTCATGTCTGGTTGGAACGTTTTCAGAAGCAAAGGCCTAAGTCTTTCAGTACTTCCAATGATCCGGTCGAGGTGCAAAACTGGATCAGTCATATTGAGAAATTGTTTGAGGTACTTGGCGTTGAGGACGTATACAAAGTAAGGTTGGCTACTTACAAGTTAGAAGATGATGCTCACAGATGGTGGACGACTGTGAAACAAGCTAGAGGAGGAAACGAATATGCAGCTACACTTCCTTGGGATAAATTCCGAGGAATGTTTTATGAGGAATACTTCACTGCTGCTGACCGTACTGAGTATCGTAGACAATATGCTAATATTAGACAGAGGGATGATGAGCACATAACAGATTTCAAGACACGATTTACGCGGTTGGTGAGTTTTCTTGGTGCATCTGCAGGCTCACCGCAAGAGCAGACAGAAAATTTTCAGTGGGCCATATGTGAAAGGGATCGAAAGTTTATATTGAATCATCGTTTAAAGATATTAATGAAGTGGTTGATGCTGTTAAAAACTTATATAATGATAAGAAGAATGGAAGGAAGTCGTATGATGATAACCGCAAGCGGCCTAGAGAGAATGACCATGATCAGTCATCTTCTCATACGAATAAGAATCAGTCTTCACCACCACGAGACCGTCGAAACCGTTTCGATCGCAACAACAACAATAACTCCCGATCATGGAAAAATCGAAACCAGAACCAGAAATCAACTCATAATCAGACTCAGCAGGCCTCTACTCGTGCTCAACCACCAAATCAGCAGCACCCTAATCAGGATCGAAATGCTATCCCTCAGTGTAACACATGCGGGAAACTTCATAAGGGAGCTTGTCGTCTGGCCGGAGGATTATGTTTTCGATGCGGACGTGCAGGACACATGATTAGGGATTGCCCTCAGCGTGACCCTCGTAATGACGCTGGAGGGAATCAAGCTAAACCTGCCACCGGAGGACGAGTTTTTGCACTCACTGCAAATGAAGCAGCTAACGCACCAGGTATATTTCTGACCCCTTTAGTTAGCAACGTATTATATGCATATATATGTCTTATCCGATACTGATAGTGAATGCCCTAGGTATGATCTCCGGTACCCTTTGCATAGGAAAGCGGGATATTTATGTCTTGTTTGATACGGGCGCTACGCATTCTGTCGTGTCTCATTTGTTTGCTAAGTACTTAAGGACTGCACCGACTGCGTTAGAGCACGCTTTGGCTATTACAACTCCATTAGGAGAGTCGACTATCATCTCGCATGTCTATAGAGATTGTCCGATCAGAATCGAGTCTATTATTCGTAAAGCTGATTTGTTTCCTATGCAAATGAGTGACTTTGATTTCATACTTGGTATGGACTGGTTAACTCGACATCACGTTACTATAGAATGCCAGACTCGTCGTGTTTTATTTGGGAATCCTCAATGCCCTGAACTTGTTTATCAAGGGACTCAGCCTCGGAAATCGTTGAAAATCATCTCTGTGCTTAAGGCTCAGAAACTCTTATCGCACGGTTGCGTGGGATTCCTAGCTTCGGTGAAAGCTACATCTTCTGAAAAGCCGAACATATCTGATTATCCGATTGTTTGTGATTTTCCTGACGTGTTTCCTGAAGAGTTACCCGGACTTCCACCAGATCGCGAGGTAGAATTCACTATTGATCTTGTTCCAGGTGCGGAGCCGATTTCTAAGGCACCGTATCGTATGGCACCTATGGAGCTAAAGGAGTTAAAGGAGCAGTTACAAGAATTACTAGATTTGGGATTTATTAGACCAAGCGTCTCGCCTTGGGGCGCACCGGTCCTATTCGTGAAGAAGAAAGATGGCTCTTTGAGACTCTGCATTGACTACAGAGAACTCAACAAGATCACTATCCGTAATCGTTACCCTCTGCCTCGTATTGATGATTTATTTGATCAGCTTCAGGGTGCAAAGTGTTTCTCTAAAATCGATCTGAGGTCTGGTTACCATCAGTTAAAGATCAATGAGTCTGACGTCCCTAAATCTGCCTTCCGTACTCGGTATGGTCACTATGAGTTCCTGGTTATGCCGTTCGGGTTAACTAATGCCCCGGCCGTATTCATGGATCTAATGAACCGAGTCTTCCGCAAGTTCCTCGATAAGTTCGTCATTGTATTTATCGACGACATCTTAATTTATTCTAAAAGTAAGGAGGAGCATGAGAATCATCTTCGTATCGTGCTCGAAACACTACGTGAAAAGAAGCTTTATGCCAAATTTTCAAAGTGTGAATTTTGGCTGAGCAAGGTAGCCTTTTTGGGTCATGTTGTTTCTGCGGAGGGTATTATGATGGACCCTGCTAAAGTTGAGGCGATCACTAAGTGGCCTAGACCGACCTCAGCCACAGAAGTCCGTAGTTTTCTTGGCCTTGCTGGTTACTACCGCAGATTTGTTGAAGGTTTTTCTGTTATAGCTTTACCCCTTACGCAACTGTTAAGGAAAGGGTTAAGTACTCTTGGAATGACGAACGAGAGAAAAGTTTTGAAGAGCTCAAGAAAAGATTGGTGTCTGCTCCTGTTCTCACACTTCCATCGGGCACGGGTGGATATCAAATCTACAGCGATGCCTCTAAAAAAGGACTTGGATGTGTGCTAATGCAGCATGGTAAGGTCATTGCTTATGCTTCACGGCAGTTGAAACCTTACGAGGTAAATTATCCTACGCATGATCTTGAACTCACTGCTGTTATTTTCGCGTTGAAAATATGGCGTCATTATCTTTACGGAGAGACTTGTGATATTTTACTGATCACAAGAGCTTGAAATATATCTTCACACAAAAGGAACTCAACATGAGGCAGAGAAGATGGTTAGAGTTGTTAAAAGATTATGATGCCAATATTCAGTATCATCCGGAAAGGCCAATGTGGTAGCTGATGCCCTTAGCAGGAAGAGCTCAGGAACAGTAGCCTCCCTACAGCTACAACCACACAACGTTACTGATCTTGATAGATTGGGTATTAGCCTACTTATTGGTAAGAGCAACGGATATCTCGCAGCACTCCAGATTGAGTCAGACTTAATATCCCGGATTAAGAACGCACAGAAAGACGATGGTGAACTCTGGGCAATCTTACAGAATGTGGAGATTGGTAAACAATCAGAATTCAGAGTGGATGAGCACGGAGTAATCTGGTGTGGTAAACGTTTATGTGTGCCTAATGATTCTTCTCTTCGAGAATCGTTATTAGCTGAGGCATATAGTTCTCCGTTCTCTATTCATCCTGGATCTACTAAGATGTATCGGGACCTTCGTCAGAACTTTTGGTGGAATGGAATGAAAAAGGATGTGGCTAAGTATGTTAGCCGTTGCCTTACTTGTCAACAGGTCAAGATTGAGCATCAAAGAGCTAGTGGTTTGCTTCAGCCACTACCTATTCCTGTATGGAAATGGGATGATATTTCCATGGATTTTGTGACAGGGTTGCCAAGGACATTTAAGAAAAATGATACGATATGGGTTGTCGTTGACAGATTGTCAAAGTCAGCTCACTTTCTCCCAATTCAGCAAGGATTTTCGGTTAGCAAACTATCTGAAGTGTTTACACAAGAGATTGTTAGACTTCATGGCACTCCGGTGTCAATCGTGTCTGATCGAGACCCGAGGTTCACTTCTCGTTTTTGGAAGGGTTTGCAAGCTGCATGGGATACCAAGTTGAGGTTTAGTACGGCGTTTCATCCGCAGACTGACGGTCAGTCGGAGCGTACTATTCAGACACTTGAGGACATGCTTCGAGCTTGTGCCTTAGAGTGGACTGGGAACTGGGATGAATACTTGTGTTTGGTCGAGTTTGCTTACAACAATAGTTGGCAAGCTAGCATTGGCATGGCACCTTTTGAATTATTGTATGGTCGTAAATGTAGAGCACTTATTTGTTGGGAAGAAGTCGGTGAAAGAGTCATCGAAGGACCCGAGTTAGTTCAAATCACGAATGAAAAAGTTGCTATTGCTAGAGAAAAGTTAAAAGAAGCTCAAAGTAGACAGAAAAGCTATGCAGACCGACACCGTCGACTTTTGGAGTTTAAGATCGGTGACAAAGTATTCCTGAAGGTTTCGCCTTGCAAAGGTGTACGACGTTTTGGTCTAAAAGGGAAACTTAGTCCACGGTTTATCGGACCCTTTGAAATCCTAGAAAGAGTTGGCGAGGTTTCGTATCGTTTGGCTTTACCACCTCAACTGTCACATGTGCATAACGTCTTTCATGTATCTCTTTTAAGGGGGTACAATTATCATCCTCTTCACGTGGTTAACTATCCACTTCATTTGATTCGTGAAGGCTTATCATTCGAGGAAGAACCAGAAGCTATCCTTGACCGACAAGAACGCATTATGCGTAGGAAAACCATTCCTTTTATTAAAGTATTATGGAAAAACCATTCCGAACGCGAAGCTACATGGGAGATAGAAGATGAAATCCGTTCACAATATCCGTATCTATTTACCCCTTAGTTATTATCTTTTATATGTTTTTGTTATCAGTTATCTGTTCCTTGAACATCACAGTACTCCGTGTACGTTATGTCATATCTGGTTCGATCTGTACCTAGCAATTTCGTGGATGAAATTGTTTTAAGGGGGGTAGAATTATAATACCCAAAATAATAAGTTTGGGAAACCTCAGGGACTATTTATGTAAATATATAAAAAATAATGCTGCTTTCTTCTCCACCTAAGAGACCCACGATTCCATTTTTTTTTTCTTTTCTTCCATTGTCGGCCAAGATCTCACGCAAAATCAGCCACTACGAATTGTATAATCGAATTAACACCGCATTAACGAACTTTGCACCATTTATAATCTTCCTTTACTTTGGATTTCATCCAAAAATCGCACCAACATCACCTCCGATCCACCCTCTCAATCGCGACTGCAACTTGATTGTGAACCCATCTACGATCAATTTTAACTAAAATTGATAAAAGGCTTTTAATCTAGATCGACATACGAAGCTTTCTATCAATTTAATTTGAATTCCATCAAGGTTTGGTCACCCAACGATCACCACTTGACCGCGACCCGTTCTTCGATCAGTTCAGCTTCATCTCATCATCATAGAGGTAATTGAACACACCTATTAGTTCGTTTAATCATAGGGAACAAAAGCCCTATGGTTGTGTTCGTTAACAACATCAAATTGATGTTCAATTTGGGATCAATTGGAACTAGGGTTCATGGTGAATTGGGGGATTTGCTTAGATTGTGTTTATAAGAATTAAAAGCAGAACTATAACGCGGCTTAGGCCTTTGGTTCAGTGGTTGGTGCGTGGGTTGAAGTGTTGGAGGTCCCGGGTTCGAACCCGAGCCTCTCCATATTTTTTTAAGCCCTATTTAACCTTTTAAAATTTTGTAAAAATTCCTAAAAATTATAAAAATCCTTTTTAAATCCCTGTTTATTTTTAAATCATCAACTTGATTTTCTGTAATTTTCGTTAAGCTTAAACATTTATAAAACAATATAACAAGACATTTAGTTTAATTATTCTTATGGATTCTTTTAAATAAATGGTAAAAATCAGATTAAATATAAGACTTATTTTATAAAAGTACCTAATTAGTTTCTGTAAATTAACTTATTAAAAAAAAAACCTTAACAATTTATGTTTATATCGTTATAAATAGTTTATTTCGTTAAAAAATAAGCTTTAAATAGTTGAATTAGGCCGTATTTTACAGCCAACTTACGGAGGCCATAACTTTTTCATAACAGATTTAAATCAGTTAAATCTTATGTCCATGACTAAGTTCGTCAAAATACGAATCTGTTGATATATAAAACATCGAAAAACTCATTCGTTTAGACCTCCAAACAGTCGTTTTCGTAACAGCTAGCAGTTCTGCGCAGCTGTAAAGATCCACGTTTTTCTCACATTTCGGTAATCCAAATCAGAAACTTTTCTAAATGAAAGTTGTTTAGAAGTCACTAATCTAGTAAACTGGAGATTTTCAGAATTTTTAAACGTCTTTTAGTATTTTTAACGAGTGCGAAAAGACAATGGCAGAACTGGAATTTTTCAGATTATAACTTGCGTTACGTTATCGTAGGTTCTCGCGGCGTTAACCAAGCCTAGACCTTTTTCTGATTATTGTCATTCGTGTATAAGGTACGGATTCTTGGTTATCTTTATCATAGTATAAATTCGGTTCCGTTACTTTGTAGTACGGATTTTTAATACGTTATTTCCGTTAATATGAATCGTTTAGCCTTATTATTCGTATATCCTTATTATTTGATTATGTTCCGATTCATTCGACTCATTAGTGTTATTTATTGACACCTGTAGCATGCAATATATATTTTATGAATTGTGCTCATTATTGCATGTTCCTATAAATGTTTATTGATATGTTATATGTTGGTAGTTGTGCTACCATTTGTTTTGATACTCTGTTACCCGAGCTCTCCGACATGTCATTGTGGCGTCAATGATGTGACACTTTTCGTGACGGTGTGTAATAAATAGTTCACGGCGTCTCCGTTAACACGTTAGTACTCAGGTAGTACTTTGGCCATAATATCTGGGAGGCGGATGGATCGATCCTAGTTCAGTTCAGTTCAGTTCAGTTCCGGGGGATGGAATCATGTGTGTACGCCCCACACACCATCTCATTAGTGCATAGTCTAGCTAGCTATGTACTTATCAGTTCAGTTTTGGCTCTGGGTACTTCTTACATTACACGACTTATTTTGTTTGTATATACGTGTCGTGTAGATCAGTTCAGTTTAGTATTACATGTTCAGTTCAGTATCAGTATTATATGTTCAGATTCAGATTTCCGTTTCAGTATCATATGATCCGTTCAGAATTCAGATATAAGTATTTATGCTTCGTATCGTTACTATTGTTATTTCCGTCACTGAGCAACTTTTGGCTCAGCCGTATTTCCTTTTTGTGGTGTTTTCTTATTTGATTGTAGGTAATCAAGGGGTTCCGGGAAATCAGTGAAGAGTGGTTGAAGATCAAGATTGGATTTTACTTTAATTGATGTAATGAATAACTTAATTAGGTTCTTTCGGATTATCTGGTTGTGTTTGAAATTATCTCTTTAATATCGTGAAATGGTTTTTGATTTGATATCTGTAATAGTGACACGTCAGCCTCTCCGGGTTGGGGTGTTACATAATACAACTTGTACGACAACATAGAGTCCAGTTGATACATATACGTATCACACGTAATATTTTTCTAATACGTTTAACTTGGTGTTTGTTTACTTCATTAATAATAATAATATATTAGTATGTCAACGAGTAATAGTAATACATCAGAATAAAATCCATACATCACATAACCAACTGAATGTCATTTATTTGATTAAAACTATTCAAAAAACAGTTAAGATAATCGTCCACGTCTGGAAAACATCTAAGATTAAACTGACTTTATCCAAAAAATTACATCATAATCCCAACTCAAATATTATAATAGTTTTAAACTATCATCTATCTTTTTTTTGCTTGATCCAACTCTTCTGCTTCCTTCAACACTTTCTCCTTATATATATTCACATCCGAAGTAAGGATCTTTACGGCGTACTTTTTCCTCAGATTCCTAATTTTTGTCTTCATTTTGCTCTCATCCGATGGAAACCCACAATTCCATTTTTTTGTACGACTACCCATATATATTTCCATGTGTCGCATAACCAATATACCACAATCTGTAGAGTTCTTTGACGTAGACCAACTGATACGTAACTTCTGAGGGTAGGCTGATTCTATATCTCTCTATTTTGGATGCTCTACTGATTTCAAGTAGGAGACAAAAATATGTTTCTGCATAGTGAAAATAAATTTATGTTGGTATGCACATATACACACACTTAAGTATTTAAATAACTAAATGAACATAAACCCTTAAAGAATACATCTTACCACAATATGTTTCTGCAGATTTTATTTCTCTATAGAACATACGTATCAGTCATTATTTTAATATTATATGCTATTACAAAGGGGCATAATGTGGGATTTTAACAATATACTACAAATGCATACATCTATGTATGATTTATTTACAAATAATATTTTAACTGCATAAAGTATAACATACTCATCTCTTACACACATATTTCTTATCCTCAGTACACTTTGGTACATATATGTAACACAGAATTCAACATATTATTTTTAACACAATTACTCATTGATGATAAAAGATAAAAAGACAAAATTTACTGCATGTTTTAAGATCTGCATTTATGCATTATGCAACAAGGTAAATACATACATGAAAAACCTTAAAAACCATAAATGCATTTGTGCATTATGCAACAAGGTAAATACATAAAGGCATGGTAAATACATAAAAAGCATGGTAAATACATATATGCATTATGCATTTATATTATAAATTTACATGACCCTGGAGAGGCCATGTTATTAACATACTCATTTGCTAATAATATATATCACAAACTCAATCATTTGTTGGTACATATATGTAACAAAATTCTATAGTCAAGTTTAAAACAACTAATCATGAAGATAAAATTGCCACATTTAATATCTACATCTTTATTTGGGACTGCATTTTATAATGCTCCATCCTACCAGGTATCTGGGCCATTTTACTGACATACACATTGATTCCATACATATATCATAACCTCATTAAACGTTTTGGTACATATATGTAACACCAATATTTAGATTCGATTAAATCAACTAATCACAGAGATAAAAGATCAACAACCAATATTTTTATGCATGTTCTGGGGTCTGCATTTATAATGCTACATCCAAATACCTATTTGGTCCATGCTATTAACATTCTTATTACTTAATGTATAATGATAACACATAAATGTGCATATATGTACCATTTGTGTTAGAGTAGTTATCTTTGAGAACTTTTCTTTTCATGTAGTGGTGTGTGTGCGAAGACAACACTTGTGGATATATGTGAATACATGAAAGATAACACACATATTTGCATATATATAACACTTGCATAAGAGTAGTTGATTTTACCAATTCATATGTGTACCAATTCTATCAAAAAACATATAATGTAAAAGTTTTGTTATTCTTAGTCATTAAACCTTTTAGATACTCCGATACACATATGAACTTCTAATCTAACTCACGAAGATAGTATATTAAGGCTCACTGTTTATTAAAGTCAGTCAATTACTTTTGATTATGTCACAGATACATATATGTATCACAAACCCTAACTGATTTGGCTTACACAAAACTGGGACAGATACACTTTTGATTCTGTCACATATACATATATGTTAAAAAATGTTCATTCAACAACACTGAAATCGTTTCAAATTTTTTGGTACATATATGTACCATCGGTTTTCGCAATGTTACTGCGAATGATCTATCAAACTGTATCATCGACAAATCACTCTCATTACACAGATAATACATCAAAATCAACAATATTATCAAAATGTATATAGTTTTCAGCATTTATATGTACCAATTTCGGAAAAAATTATAACTTTTGCACATACACATTTCGAACCTTGAATGTAGTTTCTTCGTGTGAATGATCTTCGTCTTCAAAATTCTTCTTCAGGAATGTGATGATTTCTCAGAGTCGAATCATCCTATATCACTAAAACATTGCTGAATATTTGATTTGATTCGGTTAATTTGGGGGAGTCGATTGCCCAGAGAATAAGCGAGTTTTTTTAGGAATTAATTGAGGAATCAGTTACTAGAATTTTTGTCCCCAAAATACCCTTCTTAATATTAAATAAATTTTTTTACTTATTCACTTAACAAAAATAAAGGATGTTAATTAATGACCATTGATCTAAATAATCAATGGTTACTAATTGGTTTTAATAGTTTTCATCATAAAAGTGGTTTCTATTGGATCCCCCCTATATATATACATATATATATATATATATATATATATATATATATATAAAATTCTTTTAGCTTAAGGTTTTTTATTTTTATTTTTATCTCCTTAAGTTTGGTTGTATGTCACTTTATACATTATACTTATAAGTTTGTTTTTTATACATTCATAAATTCTTTTTTCTATTCCTCTTATAAGTTTTAATATTTATAATTTATAAAATTATAAATATGTCGTCACTACGTTCTTATTTGTATCTATGTGCAGTCGGTAAGCTCTCACTTATCTTCTTCATTTATGAAAGTTTATTCTACATCCATTTCTGGTCATGTCTAAGTTTCTTGGACAGGGATTCAAAACTATATTTTGTGTCATATATACAAGTAATCGAAACACAAGCGTATAAACCTGATAAAAACTTATGCAAGGATTTGATTTTTTTATAGATTACTTTCTTATTCCTCTTATAACTTTTAGAATATAAAATTTAGATTTATTCTTGCTAATTTCTATCAATGTTAATATCATTAACCGTGAAGCTTCTGTAGTTGTGATGTGCTTATTTTTATTGACGTTTGAAAGTCAATTTTTAGTAGTTTCATTTTTTCTATATAAACTCCCGAGTATTATAAACTGGCCCACCACAAAGGACGAGTGTGTAACATTTTTTAGATAAATTTTGGAATGTTATCAACAACATAACTATTTTATTTTTCTTATGTATATTATTAACCACCTCAGCGAGCAGATTCAAACATTAATCGTTACTTTTTCATGTTTTTACGTCTCCGCCGCGATGCATCGGTGATGTTAATACTAGTTTATTTTTAAATTTGGATCGCTGTTTATAGATTTATTAAAAAGATAGCTACAAAACTTTATTAAACAATTTTATCACTTAAAATATGGAAAATTAAATTATAATAATCAAAACTATTAACTATTAGCGAATAGTAATCGTTATTAATAATTGGACTAATATTAACTCCAACTTTTACTTTTGTTACCAATAACAATCGTAGTCTAATTGTCCGTTAACTACATTAGTTTTTGGAGACATGGCATGTGACATTGCACGTGACATGACATATTACATAATTAAAATATAAATATTAATAAATCACTCAATAAGACTGTGACATTTATTGATAAATAGACTGTGGCCTTTATTGATAAATAGTTAAAGTTGGGATTACTACTGGTCAAATAGTTAGTGGAGATTAATATTAACAAATAGTTAATAGTTTGGATTAATAAAATTTTAATTTTTTCTTAATAAAAAAAATAATTTAATCTAAATTAACCCACTCTAAGATTTATGTTATTTATTCATAATGAACTTGATCTTTCACCACTAAAAAGGAATATTGTTTTAACACCTATCATTAATTTACAAAGGGTTATTAGATTTTAATAATAATAATTTTCATTTATTGGTCGGATTTAATCACAACTTAGAAACGATTTATAGACACTCTTAGTTTTAAACTTATTTTCCTTTAACGACCCTTACTAACTGAAAGTTAACAACCATTATTTTTGTTGATGAAATGGTACCAACTTTGAGTCATTTTTCAACTTTGCCGCCGCCTCGCCTGCATCAAGTCCTTTTTTCGGTGTCTAGCCTCTATCGTCACTTGAAATCTACATCCAACTAGTTAAGTGGTTTAGATCGGGTGATAGTGATTAATAGGTTTAAGGGTGCAGAAATTTTAGATTGATGGACATGATGATAGATTTCGAGTTTCTGCCTAGTGTTTTGTCCATATAAGTAGTTCACGTCATAAAAAAACTAACGCTGTTAACTCTCAGTTAATAAGGGATCGTTGGAGAAAATAATCTTATAGTTAGGAGTGTCTGTAAATATTTTAAGTTGAGATTAATACTGAGCAATAAATAAAATCTAAGAATATTAATATCCAATAACCCATTTGCAAACACCTTAAAGCATATGTAGTGCTTTGTAAGCTAATAAAAAAGTGCCGTTATACAATTGTCATTTGAAGGAGACTTCTGGTCACACTCACACCCACTGAAGGTTGTTATGGGATTATGTCGGTGCGACGTGTTATAAAGTAAAAAGAAAATGAAAACAAAGTTGTTGTGACTAGAGACTATCGGCATTACACATTAGAGTCGGGGGTCTCTTTGGAAGCGGTCTCTCTACCTAACAAGATAGAGGAAAGACTCGTTTACACCTACCCTCCCCAGACCCTGCTCTTGAGTGGGATATACTGGGTTTGTTTGTTTGTTTGTCTTTCACACGAGCAACGCCCTTTTTCTCCGTGGTTGTGGTCACAAGTCATGGTTAACGCCCCTTTTCACATCTACAAGGGGTGGTGTTTGCCTTTCTAAGTTGCTGAGGTGACGATCAATTACAGATGCCCTTAGTATAAAATTAAAATACAAAATAGCTAGAGAGGAGGGGGTAGTTTGAATTAAATGTAAGCTTCTGAAAAGTCAAAAATGACAATAAAGGCTTTGCACCCCAAAATTTATGGAGCTCAACATCGAACCTCCAAAAACTAATATTTGTCAACATGTTTCTTCTATGATTCTCTAAAAGGAATGTAACGTTGAAATTATCATTTGCATTAATTACGATCATACGTAATCGGTACGCCAATTTTAACTTGAATAGAAGTGGTAACATCATGCCATATTAGACTATGGTGTTGTTTGTTTCTGAAGAGGTAAAACATCTGCAGTCTGCAGACCACATCTGCAGACATCTATAGGAGAAGAGGTGGACCAAACCTCTGCAGCCTGTATTAAGAAGACTGTTTGTTTTGTAACGTCTGCAGACTGCTGAAATTAGTCTTTTCATATTATAGAACTATTTTGTAAATGAGGGACTATTCGAGTAATTTAATTAAAAATATATATTTATACCCAACTCTATATATATATATTTGTTTTGTAACTTCCCCTTCCCTATCCCCTGTTAATTTCTAATTCAAATGTCCAAATGCTCCAAATCAAAGCTCCAGACACATTTAAGTTCACCCCACCATCGCTCACACATCAATTTCAAGTGGTGACGTGCGGTTGCCGTGATGATGCCTAAATGGTGGAGGTTTACCCTTTTGACAATTTTAGGGTTTGCTGTGGCAGTTTATTATAAACAGATGGACAAGAGAGGGTGATAAATGATGGTGATGGTGGCTAGATGGTGGCAATGGTGCCTGACGAGGATAGATGGGGGTGATGGTGGCTAGACGGTGGTGATGATGGGTAGATGGTGGTGGTGATGGGATGGGAAAGAGAAGAGAAGAGACTAGGGTTTTTTTTGGTTAGAAGAGGTTTGTAGAGGTAAGAAGACATTAGTCCACCTCTTCTCCAAGAAGAGGTCACGCAGACGTTTTTTAATGAAACGTCTTCAAAAAAACAAACACTCTGCAGACCTCAAACATCTGCCCGCCTCTTTTTGGCGCAGACAAAAGAGCTTTAGAAGCTCTTTTTCTAAAAAACAAACACCACCTATGTGTTATGGGATAACGCCCCATGTAAAACTATCATGTAATATTGCGATATGTAGCGTTGACTGCATATTGAATAGAGCCCCTGATAAAATAATCGGATCCTGTTGTGGATCAGCTAATCAGAGGCTCTAACAAATTCTTAATTTATTTAATTTTTAAATATATAAAAATAAACATTATAATCACATAAAATTCATTAAAAACATAAAAAATAAAAATACACATTAGTTAACTTTTTAAAAACAATACAAATACTAGTCTAATACGATTGTAGTGGGAGAATGTCTTATTGATAGTTTTGACAAACAATCTTACCCTCATCTTTTAAAATCATGTTATGTAAAATATAGGTAAAAGTTGAAGATAAGTATATATAGGTAAAAAGAAAAAAAAATAATTTTTAAGAGGGCGGGCCTTGGCGCAGCGGTAAAAGCTGTTCCTAAGGGACCGAAGGCCTCAAGTTCGATCCGTGGAAACGGCCTCCCCACAAAATGTGGGGGAAAGACCGCGTACATCTTCCCTTAAATGGGACGGACCCTCCCTGGACCCTGCGAAAACGCGGGAGCTGTTTGCAGCACCAGGTACGCCCTAACGGCTATTTTTTTAACCCTCACATTTTCGACGTTCACCTCAACCGCGAGCCCGCACACACCCCCCAATCACGCCCCTGATCGAGCCACTCTGTTGCGGTGCGTGCGATCAAGGTGGCATCCACGTGTATAGAGCCCATCCACAACACATGGTCTTATCTTAAGCTTGCTTCTTCAATTTCCTTCTTTCTTGGTTCTCTTGTTCGGCATGAAGACGACACTGATTATTTCTGTCCACATCACATCTTCGTCTTTTTCTCCACCTCGCTCTTTACCTCATCCGCTTGTATCCCTTCCCGCTACCATATCAAGGCATGCCCGCCCCCTTATTAAATTTATACTTGCCTTTTAAACAGAATAAGACACAAAATTGAGTAAATTTTAATTGCCGAATTAATTCCAACTCAGAAATATTTTCGCACACTCTTAATTTTGAGTTTATTTCCTCCGACGATCCCTTACTAACTAAGAGTCAACCTTGTTAGTTTTTAATGTCGCCAGCTTTGAGCTTATTTTCAACTTCGACAGCGTCCAACATCAAGGAGGTCCGTTATTCGGTGTCTACCCTTCATATCACTCGAGATCTACCTCCAATGATTTAAATGGTTCAGATTAGAAGGTGAAGATTGACAAGTTTCAGTATGCTAATGTTTCATATTGATGGACTTGATTGTAGATTTTAACTTTCTACTTAGTGTTTTGGCCACATAAGTAGTCCACGCAAATAGCTAACCGAGTTAACTTCTAGTCAGTAAAGGATTGTATAAGGAAAATCAGCTTAAAGTTGAAAGTGTCTGTAAATATTTTCCGAGTTGTGATTAATCTCGGCCAATAAGTGACATTTGTGATTATAAATTCCGATACCCAATTTTAAAGGATGAAATGACATTGGAGGATTACATCTTACTAAAAAAACATATTGCGTCAGTTTCACGCAGTCTTAAAAGACCGTAAATACTTAAAAGTGTAGAAAGCAATTAAAACACAATTTAACAGCGACAAGTACTTGTATCCGATTAACTACTTAGCTTATGGCAATAGATAAATGTAACCCATATTGTCACATCCCGGCGGAAGCGTAAAATGCGGTTCGGGCGTGACTTGCATTATCAGAGTACATTAATTATAGCGAAATAAATACAATATATATAAAATCACAACATAGGTCATGCTTTTATTTATAATATTTGGAATTACATCTTGTACATAGTTTTCAAAATTAGATGTAATTTTTCTACATTTAATCTACTACATGTCTTCAGATACGGTGGAAGTGTGCGTCAACGTACACGCTGCCATCAACGATGTTGACAATTATCGTGACACAAACCCTTCCTACCACTTCTCCCCAACCATTATGTACTTCAAAGCTAAGGTCAAAAGAGTTACTCATTATCTCCTGACAGTTAACAAAAATGTTGGTGAGAACATAGGTTTATATCCAAATAAAATATTTTGTTGATGCACTAATTACAACCAAACCTGCTCACAACATAATTATACTGTCACGAAATAATTCACAAATCAGATAATATTACAACTCAACCCTCATTCGGTTAGGTGTAGGAAAATAGCAGCAACACTCATCCTGTTGGTGCAAATATTCTCCTAAGTAGCGCTACTAATATTATCAGACGGTTCCTCATTCGAACTAATGGTTGTATCACAAATGACAGTAAGTCTCAAAATATTTTCAAAATAATACATCAACGTATTCAGTATAATTTTCCCCCCAAAACTTTACAAATACCAAAAGGGTTGAAAATGGGGCTATGAATCTCACCGTGTCTCCAAACTTGAACCTATAAAATAGTTCACAGTATTAGACATAATTTTCTTTAAAATTTTTAGAACCTCAGATGTAAGTATCTTTTGGAAGTTCTATTAATAATGTTATCACAAAATTTCCAACAATTAGTTTATTATACATAATTTCTTAAAATTGGTCCAAAGTCTCCCATAAATTACCAAAAATACCTAAGGTTATCCAAAAATCAACAAAAAATCATAGAATGTTATTTCCACAGTTAGTAACATCCCATAAATTCTATATCATGTAACTCCAAACAGATTATTTTCTGTAATTTTTATAATATTCCCATAATTGGTTAAAAATAGCTTCTGTATTTTATAAATTCTCAAAATTTTACAGAGAACTTACTATAAATCATAGAACATTATATAAATATATAAAGGTCCAACTTGTATCACATCAGATTCCGTAAATTTTAGAATAATCTTAATATTTAACAAAATAGTTATATAATTTCAAAATTATGAAATTTGCACATTCTGTAGATTCAGATTTAATATTATATCCATGATTTTCTCAAAATTTATTGAGCAACTTAAGTATTTATTTCGATTTTATCAAAGCGGAGCACATTCCATTTTAAAATGGAAATAAATTCTGAAATAATTCCAGTAGTATTTATACAGCAAAATGATCATTCTGTGATTTTATCAGAATTTTCTAAAGTTCGTTTATATTTATTACATATTTTCTTGTAATAAACTACAAAAATTACAAAGATTCAAACAATGTTTGTTTCCACAATCCTTTGTTTCATCATCAATTAATCATACAAGTTTCATGTTGATTGATACACATATTTTCATAGAAGATCAAATGAATATAGGTATTCGGTTAGTGATGCACAATATAGATTCAAGGATTTAGTTAGGCAAACCTTGTGATTTGTTTAACCTTGACAAAGAACCGTGAGTTGGTGCAGCTAGAGCCCATGAATGGTGGTGGTTACGGGTGTTAGGAATCGAGTGAGTTGTGGTTGAGTTGGTGATGTTCCAAGGAAATCCCGAGAGTTTGTAAGGAGTAAAGCGGTTGCGGTTGTGGTTTGTTGGTGTGTTCACCGGGAGTATCCGAAAGAGAGAGTAAGAGAGGCTGGAGTGGTGATGGTGTGCGACTGAAAAGGGAACCGAATGGAGCCTTTTATAGGGGCTCGGCCGAGAGGGTGATCATGTGACCTAGGCTTAGCTTGAGTGAGTGATGGTGCTAGCCATGCAAGGTGGCGGATGGTGGTGTGTGTGGGTGTCTCAAGGAAACCGAGGAGGCCTAAGGAGCTGCCACCTCTTGGTTTGTAATTATGGTGGTGTAGTAAGGTGGCAATTGGTGGTGTGTTGCGGTTGAAGTGTGACCGAGAGAATGCCACCTAGTCCCGAGGGTAATGATGGTGAGGGTGTGGTGGCGGTTTCATGGTGGTTTGGGCGGTGCAAGGTGGTGGAATGTGGTGGTTCTGGAGGTGGTTCGGTGGTGGTATAAGGTAAACCGTGGGCATGGGGTGGTTTCCCGGTTTGGTTTGGTTTTAAAAATAAAATTTAGGTTGTGTTAAAACATGTGAGGTTTTGGTGTTAAGTTCTTTTGATGTTTAAATGTTACTTGTGTTATGATGTTTAGGTTGGGTTGTGTTTGCTTTGGTATTTAATTTACGTATGCACATATAAGTTTATAGTAACATAGATAACCAATAGGTTTAACTTATGGTATACATATACGTATAGGCAGAATACCTGACCATACACAGATAATTATAAGTCCAACTTACATTTAGAGTATATATATATTATAAGTAACATATATGTATGTACACAAACATGCATGCTTCATTTCACTTGCATGCACACGTAAATTTTCCATATTCATATATGTATGCAAGCATGCATACGTAAAATTTGGTATATATAAACATGTATGTGTGAATTCCAGGTATATAAACATACATGCATACGTGAATTTCTAATATATATGCATGCATGCAAACATGCATACGTATATCCCACAAATATATATACAAACTAGACATTGTAACGTAAATATAATCGTAATATTATAATAAAAATTTTAGGGTTGTCACACATATGCGTCACGTGTATGGGTTAGAAGCGTCGTGTAGCACATATGTAATTAGAATCCAACATAAAACAACAAACAACGGACCATTATATACTCAAACTAAAGATAATAAAATTTTTTATTTTTCATAAAATGATAAAGTATTTAAATTTGTTTGTGTTAAAAAATATGAAACTAGAAATAGAAAAAAAGACGTTAACAGTGACGCTTATTCCTTTTTCTCTTCAAGTCCATAATTAACTTTCATTTATTTAGGAAAGGCTATATCTCATCATCTTAGATATTTATTTGACTTGATCATTAATTCTCTACACTTTTAATTCAGAGTTTCTGACATTTTTATCTTATCATCCATGTCTACGTGTCTCTACCGATCAATCCTCTTGAAACTACACCGAAGAATCAACATGTTTCTTAAAGTGGTGAAGCTTGAACTTGTTTATAAAGGAGACGGTTGCTAATTTTTTTTAAAGTTGTCAAACACAATATAGAAAAATTAAACCGCTAGAATGAAAATTAACACTTCACAAGAAATAAAGATGGGGTAGTGACCACCCCCTCCCCCTCCCCAACTCCTACTAAGCTTCGTCCCTGGTTTCTTAAGATTATTAAACACATACATATTGAACATGTTAATAGGTAAAAGTATGAAATGTTTGGTTTTATATTGTAAAGATGGGTACAAAGATGACATATATGAGTTAGAAAGAGATTTTCACGTCTCCCTCAAGCATATTTTGGAAAGAAATTTGTTCATATAGATTGTACGATTAAGCATTGTGGACTCATGGTTTCAGTACGATACAAAGTCACCCTCGATATACATCATAAAGAGCAAGAGTTTAAGGTTTTAACGGTACGTTATTTTCAAAAAGGTGATAATAATCTAAACAACAATCTAATTACGAATGAACACAAACATTATGTTCCTTGGATACATTATTTAAGTTATATAATACACTACAAATAAATCAAATGTTGGGTCAATTAAACCTAGAGTCCCCGACCATTACCGAAGTAGGATCTAAGCTGCAACAAAGAAAATCTACGTTAGTCCCCTCAAGCACTTTAATGTTGGGTCGATTGAACCTGGGTACGGGATCACTTATCTATAGTCATGGTTGTTAGATGTTGAAGATCCGTTGTTCTTGTTCATTCTCCTATGAGGAATCTAATCTTTCTTTATACGTAGCATCTCACCTTGGTTTTAAATATATTTTCATTTTGTTATTATAAGTAGATTTTGCTTTGCTGAGTTATACAACTTGATTAAGCTTTTACAATCCTTTTTGCCATCTAGCATATTTTCTTATTCTTCCTAAGGTGTTGACCTATTGTGTTATATGATGCAAAAAGAAAAACAAAGAGTCTCTCAAGTTGTTTTTGAATCTCTATTATTTCTTTTTATGAACTATTTTTTCTTTTGCCTTGGTGGCTTAGGCATGGCGTCCTTGCCACAACACCAATCTTATCCTTGTTAACTATCATAATGTTAAGTATGAGTGATGAGTCTATCCTTAACAAGTAGAGGTTGGTTTCCTAGCATGCAACTATCCATCTATACCAAGCATAATGCATGACTCTTTGGCTTGATAGGGTGAGGTTGGACTTGACAAACAATTAGGCTTCATGGCATGTCATTTGCCTTGCCAGGTGATTAAGCCTAACTTACTAGGGTGAAAGTAGTATTGCCAACTCTTTAGGCTTAGCTTAGCCTTTTTAGACAAGGCTAGTCTTGGTTCCTTTCATGCAAAGGGTGGTCACCTTTTGTTTGAAACCAATTTATATGATCAATACTAGCTAACAATTTGAAACCAATAAACCTAATTAAAAATAAGTGCTATATTACATGGGATAACTACCAAACAAAAGTTGTAACATCTTCATCATCAGATCTTTATTTAATATTGTTCTTTGAATTGTAGGCTTCAACTCTTTCATTACCAATTTATTCGCCAAGAGTAAGTCTTTATCAGCAACAAATGATCATCGATAAGAACTTGACTTCCTAACATCATCGATGATGTTTATGGTTTTGTATTCACCATAGATATATTCAATGTCTTTTAGGGTTAACGTGCTTCAAGAGCATGTATTTGTTTCAATTGTTATGCATTCTTTTAATATTAATTATGCTCTGTATATGATATGTGACACGTAGGCCGTAGACATATGATATTGTCAAGAAACCATGTGTGCTTCACAAACTATGTTTGCTAAATATGCACCTTTCTAGAGGTTAGGTATACTTAGAGAGGTTAGGTGTATCCTCAAGGTAGTAATATGCTTCAGTTTTGGTCGAGTGCATAAACTATATGTCCTCGTTGGACATGATCGTGTTCCTCTTGAATTCTAAATGGAAGTTTTGTAAAGCGTAGATAACCATGTGCCAAAGATAGACATTATCATCGCCATAATAGCAAAACGTAGATTTTTGAAAGCTTATCGAATACCTATGGTGGACCACCATATGATGGATGAGATATTGGGCGTTACCTACGCCCCTTTAACATTGTATTTGTTGATTAGAGTCGTTGTAAGCTTATTGTCACGACCCGCCCAAAATGCAATCGCATTACTCGGATTCCGGAAGTTTCCGGGCACATATAGATGCGTTTAGAGCTGCCCGGAAGTCTCCGGAACAGCCTACACGACTCCGGAACAACGTAGCATCATTTCAACACTTGGGAGCAGCCCTAAAATGGCCAAGAAAGGCCTGGAATTTTCCAGCCCTAGAGCTGTCAAGAAAGCTCTAGAAAATGCTTGAAATGTCATAGATATTTGCCATAGAAACTTCTGAATGTAACCTTGTAAAAATCTAGATATTTAGTACATAGAAATGTCTAGATCATGAAGGATCTAGACAACATGAACTAGTATAAATAGGTGGGGAAGCCCTCATTTGTAATCACCAAAAACTCATACAAGTCTTGTGTAAACACACTTGTAAACCACTCTTGTACTAACCTTGTAAGCAATACAAAGCCATTTGTATTACGAGCTTGCAAACGCTTCCGCATCGTAACCTAAATTGTTACATCGTTTGGGTCACAAAGGCTGAACTTAGAACAAGTCTAAGTGCCGCACGAGTGTCGGAAGGAATCACTCCGTGATAAGCTTATGGTGCCTTGTAATTTATCAATTATCACACAAATATAGTTAAGAATCAGGCATGCCCACATGATACTCTGTTCATATGTTAAAATTCGTGTTTTAAATATCACTTATATTGGTTTTTAAAACTAACAGATTATGTACTCATTTAGCTTTCTAATATATTTTGATATATTTTTTTAGGTCAAGAGCCCAAACGGTTAAGAATGAACAAGAAGACATGAATGATTGAACGAGACTTATAATTTGTATAAATAACTCTAATAGACAAGATTATGATCACATGCACGCCGCTAGTATCTTTTGGGTTATTTTAGAAACCTAACGTATTTAGTTACAGGTATTTAGTGACATCCTTTATCTATTTTGGTTATCCAGAAACAAATGTATTTAATTAAGGGTATTTAAAGGTTTGTGTCAGTCAGAGATATTTGTCATATAAAGTGTTAAGTCTCGTCATCTATTTTAAGAACCTAATATATTTAAAGCAACCCCTAGCTAGCTTATTTATTTGATATTAGATCTATGTTATTTCACAACTAATTCTTATAGTATTTATGGGAGATACGTATACCTAACATGTGAGATGAAACAAGGCTCGTGAACAATGTGTGTCCCCATCACTTGTCCTAATCGTGGACATCATATTTATTTCTCAACGGTTTTATTTCAATCTATGCGTCACATTCAACAGTGATAAGTAATATTTAATTTTACTTGCTTTTCACTTATGTCAAACAGTTGTTTAGAAAATGCAAGTAACAAGAAATAGAGAGAGATTCACGTCGTTGAAAATTTAAGGTTATTTATATGTATAATTTAACTAAGATGTGTATAGCAGAATAGAGAAGAAGGAAACAAAATAGTACATGCCACTAATATTATTTTTTATTGTTTGTTGGGTTTCACATTAATAATTTACTGTAGATTAAATAGTTTATTATGTATAGTAAAGATAAAATCAGTGTGTTCAAGTGCTGATCCTACTACTATAATGGTTTTACGGTTTTTGATGGACCAAGTGTTTTTTTTAATACCAATCCTTATTAAAAGTTTTACGACCTCGTAAACCCAAAATTTAAACGTTTACCCATTAAAAATTAAATAAATAGCTTGTTTTTGTTAAGAAAAGTAACATCGGATATTGACACTAATTGATTTATCTTGTATTAAATCTTTAAGCTAGTTCATTTAATTAAAAAACACAACTCATATTTCATTCATCCATTAATAGTTTTTAATTATCTTTGAAATTTCTTTTAAAAGAACATCTTAAATAATACTTGAAGGTTCGATTGATGATATAACGAATATTTTTAAGAGATGATTTAATACCTCAAACCTAAATATAATAGTTGTAAATGAGCGAAATATAAAAATTTTCTTTCATATATTGTCGTATGAGCAAGTAACGAGTACGATTACTATTTGAAAGATGAGTTGTGACATCTAGAGATTATTATTTCAAGAAAAGGTCAAATAATAATAAATATATTATATTCGCCCTTACTCCGTTTTTAACGAAACTTAAGTCGATTCGTAGAGAAAAATAAGGTCGTCTCAACGACGTATTCGAAATTTATAGATCTCTATAGCTTAAAAGTTATGAGAGAAAAACGAAAGATGCAGATGAATTATTATAAGCAAACAAGCAAACAGACTGGGCAATAAGTAAGCAAGCAACCAGGTTGCTCACTTTTATCGACAGAAGAATGAATTCAGCTGCTTGCCTGCTTGCTATAAATAGAAGCTTATAGGTTTCTTTTAGAATATAAGTTTTCTTGAGAACGCTCTATTATAAATAGAATCTCGAATACTTAATACTCCACTGTGTGTTGTTAATAGTCATTCTGGATCGAGAAGGAGCACGGGTAGAGTGACCCTAAATCAAATTGTCGTAGATATTTATAAGGTATGTCTCATTTAAGTTATGTCAAGTTAATTATTATTTATTTTAGTAAGAATTAGTATTAGTATAGTGTTATTATTTTAAGCGTTAGGATTATTGTTAGGTTGGATTTTAGGTAGCGTAGACTTAGTTAGTCAATAGTTAGGCATTGACTGATCACCCATATTTAAGCAATGCAACGCTAGCTAATATCCAACCATGATAATGACGAGTTAGTTATACCATACCCTAACTTAGGATTACTTAAACTGTATCAGGACCATGAGATATCATCAGATTATACTAGGAATTGATTATCAACTGTTGAGCAACTGTTAAACAAATAAGTTATCATTACTATTTTTAAAACTATGATAATATACTCGTTGTGTTTGTTTAGATAATAATTATAATGCTTATAAGTGTGCACGAGTCGGTAGAGGTATACGGGATAGTAATATATTTAATGGGGTGTGTCAAACTGGTTAAAAAAATACACTTTATATAAATATACTTAATTATCATGAGAAAATGGGAGGTTTGTGGGGACTGATGCAGGAGGTTGGTTCATAAAGACAGAACTAGTTAGATTAACTGATATTCAATTAAGTTATTTTACATATAAACAAAAGAGTGCACTTCATAAAAATATACTTAATTATCATGAGAAAATAATTAACTGGCTTGTTAATAACTTCTAGTCAGCTATAAGCAGATAACAAAAATGTAATAAAACTTATTTAAGACAATGGAAATTTTAAAGGTCTTAGTAAAGTTATTTTAGGAATATATTTTGTATCATACGAATTGTGTAAATTTGATGTACGATAATTTTAATAAATAGTGATACACAAAAGCTACACCATTTTCTTATATTGATTAGTTGATTGAAGATAGGTTTAGACTTTAGAACATAAATTACATCATGATGGTGTTTTGGTACATATATTAAATATGGTATTAGCCTATTAGGTATAAAATAAGTAGACAATAAAGGCACACTCTATGAGCAAAGTTTTGACAACCAGAGAATGATTGAACACGACCAATTTCTAACCAATAGGAAACTCAAATCTTTTGTGAAACATCTTACTTTTTAATAAACCATTGAATTCTAAAGTTAAATATAATTAGTAAAAAGCTTACTCGTAGTCATTCTTCACACAAGACCTAATAATTTTCAGGTATACAAATCATTTTCCATGTGAGGACATGGAGTTTCTTCTACTAACTTCTACAAAAAAAAAAAAAGAAAAGAAAAAGAAATATATAATTTTTTTAGTGACACCACGTTGTACACCACATGATCGTCACTCATGTCTTCTCTATAGTTTAATGTTTTTTCCTTGCATTTTATCCAAGTAATTTGTGTCTTAAACTCGTACTTACAAACAAAAATAATACATATAAGTCATGTTGGCTCTCCATCTCAGAAGTTCTTTTTAACTTTTGTAGGGGTGAAATGACAAAAATGCCCCTCCAAATAAGTTAATAAGTTACAATTTCTAGCCTATTGACTTATTTGGAGGGGCATTTTTGTCATTTCACCCCTCCAAAAGTTAAAAAGGACTTCTGAGATGGAAAGACAAACATGGCCATAGTCTGTATTAATCATGAGACAATTATATTCTTTATTTATACTCAGTTACTCACAATTGATTTTTAGGTACCATGTTGTTAGTCTTTTGTATATAACAGAGTGCTTCTTTGTAACATTTTTAAGGATATGTTATTACAAATAAATGGACGTGAGAACCCGTTTAAGTAACCACATAAGCGTTTTTGTACATGCTACATTATCAGATTTAGTGGAAGAAGAAATGTGGGATGAATGTTGTTACCTAATTATTTTATATATTCTAGTTAAAACAACATGTACATGTATTTATTGATTTTAGAGGATTTTTTTTTTAAAGTTAGGTATGTAACTGTCACACACACACATACGTGTGTATATTCCATACCCTTCTTTAAGCTTGCCATTAATCAATCTAAAATTCTTAATTAATCACTCTCATACATAATTATAATTAGTTAAACAAATATCTTATTTAATTTCTGCTAACCTTTTTTCATGCAATGTTCCTCGATTCATTTAGAAAAACATGTAATTACACGTATTCATTTATCTTAATATATTAAATACTGAAAGTTGTAATCGACTATTTTGTTTTACACAAATGTTCATACTTGATTTATATTCCCTTTTCTAGTCTTTTCAATAGTTATATAATTTGGTCGGATTTTCTTTCGTTGTCAAAATTATGATGAAACATGTGAAAGCAGCATGCTTCTTTAAGCACGAGAACAAAGTAAAGCATGTTTGTAATGGACCCAAAATATGGGTTTTCGGGTCATAAAGAACCCTACCAATATATCCATGCACTCCAGATGTCATGTATCCATCATGATGATGGATGGTTGCATATGTGAGGATAGTGATTGTGAACATTATAATGGTGATGCATCATGTGGCTCTAGTCGTGGGTGCATCACTTTTTTTAATGGATAATTAATTGCTGACCATGGAACCGGTTCGAGGTTTTTAAACAGTCGTGGTTGGGTGGGTGGGTGCCCGAATATTAATTACAAACTAATGAGCTCACTGACCCAAAGGAACTTCCTTATTGATTTGTCTTTAGATTAAATGATTATGATATGTAATCATATTTTATATATTATAGTCATGCATTTGAACATGGAAAAGGTTGTTATTGTTGAATTTCATAATTCATAATATGGAAAAGGTTGTTATTGGTTAAAATGGATATATAATTAGACGATATAAAGTATGTAACACCCCAACCCGACAAGGCTGACGTGTCACTATCACAGTAATCAAAATCCAAACACAATCCTATTATTAATAACGATTACAAGTTCAAATTCCAAAACCTAATAGAAGAGTCGATTACATCAATTTAAATAAATAAATATCAGACTTCTTTATCCAGATTTTCACTCTTCACTCCCTTCCCGAATGACCCTGCAGACCTGACGTGCATGAAAATAAAAGCACGCCTAAGCATAACGCTCAGTGAACGGAATAGCAGATAACAAAAATAAACAGACATGATGATAATCAGAGAGTATAACGGCATAAGACATATATATCAGATAGAACATAACCCGAGCTAATAATCATATCATATAATAACTGAACAGAGGGAACACAGGTAGCTAGCCCGTGAACCAATGTGAAATGGAGTATGGGCAGACATATAAACCATTCACCAGAGTCCTAAATGGAGTAGTGTGCAACCATCCATCAGGAAATACAGTACTAACCTAGGATCGATCCATACGCCTCTGAGGAAATAATAATATAACAAGACGACCAATATAATTTCAGAGTCCTCTTTAGAGACGCCGTGATCTCAGCTCACTGCCACGGTTGGTGCCGCGTTATCGATGCCGCCATAACGCGTCTTGGTCACCCCCAAGATAAGGAGAGCTCGGGTAACAAATTTAGAAATATAAAGTAGTCTAGCTACTTATAACGGAATCAAAAACACACTATTTACGTATAACAGGAATCAAAACTAGAGATGAACGGAAATCAAATATGAGACAGGAATCAGGAATCCGTACTACAAAGTAACGGAAACAAAAGTGAATACTATGATAACAAGAAAACAGAATCCGTACCTTAGCCAAAGAGCAAAAGCAAACAAAATCGAGAAATTCTCAAGTTTCACTAGCACCTACATTATACGTTCATAACCATCTCACATTACTTTGCAGAACTTTAATTGATTGAACTTACTTGTTGCTTAGCTAACGTTTTGACGGTGCAATATTTGTAATTATTTGAGATAATCATGATCTAAACAATATTAAGTGAAAAGAAACGTCTAGACCAATACTAGTTTGTGAAATTATAAGAAATTACATCCTTATAACGATTAAATTATAAAATGTAAATAAAACTTTATAATTAGCAATATTAATGTACAATCAAAGATAATGACTAATAATATTTTATTGATTTCAACTATTTAAAGTTTATTTTTAAACAAAATAAACTAATTATAACGTTTGTTAATAATATATATAAAATTTTTTAAGGTTTTTAAATAAATAAATTTACAGAAAATAATCAAATAACTTTTAAAATAAACAAGGTTTATAAAACTAATTTCTATAATTTTTTAGAATTTTTACATAATTGTTTCAAGGTTGAAAAAGCCTTAAAAAAATAAATGAGGGTGCCCGGGGTCGAACCCGGGACCTCATAGTTGACAAGGGAGCATAGAACCGGTGAACCAAGGCATACAGCCGCGGTATTCACCCGGTTCTTAACCTTTTAAAACACAAGTTAGAAATCCCCAAATTCCCTATGAACCCTAGTTTGATTCGCACCAAAATTGATCATCAATTCGATGTTGTTAACCAAAACAACCATAGGGCTTTTGATCCTTGAATGAAACCGAGTGTGTATGAGGGTTTAATTACCTGAATTGATGTAGGAAATGATAAGAACGAAGGATGAACAGTCGCGACCAATCGTAGCACCGGTTAGGTACCCAAATGATGACTATAATCCAATTAATTTTGTGTGGAGCTTCAACTAGTGTTCTTGATGCAAAGCCCTAAGTTAATTTTGGTTTATATCGTTCGGAAAAGGGATTTTGATAGAGTTGCAGGTCCGCGACAGAGAGGATGATCGACTTTGGTGTTTATGTTTGTTTCTGGTATAATTGAAAGTATAGATAGGTTAGTAACAAATATATGATCGATTAAGTCGAATTACTTTGATTATTATCCGCGTTTGAGTGGGTTTGGTTAGTTAATTGATAGTGGGTTTGTTAGTGGTCCATTACCGTGTAATCCGTAAGATTTTGCTCCAATTAAATCGTGTATTATTGTTCGAATCTGTCCCACGAATGTTTTGGTGCGTTGTGGGGTTTGAAAGTCGAGTTTTATGGTGTTTTGGGGGTCGCCGGAGGGCCGCCGGTGTTTGGCCGGTGATGTGATCGGAAAAACGGGGGGTGGGGCTGGGTTTTAAACCAATTTACACATTTGGTCCTGTGATTTATGTTTCTTTTACTTTATGCACAATTTATTAATTTAAGTTTTCAAAATGGCAAAATAGCCCCCTGAACTTTTATTATTATTATTATTATTATTATTATTATTATTATTATTATTATTATTATTATTATTATTATTATTATTATTATTATTATTATTATTATTATATTATTATTATTATTATTATTATTATTATTATTATTATTATTATTATTATTATTATGGGTATTATAAAGTATATCAATGCAATGCAAATCACATGAACATGCAATATTTGTTGGATTAGATGTTGAAACTATCTTTAAATCAACTCGAGTTACTTTAGTTAAATGTTATATGAGGAATACTTTTGTTTTTCATAAACATGTAATATGTTAAATATGATTTCAAACTTAGAATAAATAAGATAAGTGCCTAGTAGACGTAGTTAGCATTATATCATACTAGAATGCGATGCTTGTCGTATCTTATGATTCAGACTCAACACCTGAGCATGGACTCGAATAATAATTTGGGGATGCATCAATGCATCATCACAAATCAATAATTAATGATACAGTAATCATTTTTATAAATTACACAATCTGCACATTTGATTGACTTAAATTCATAACAACTATTAATATTATATATAAATAAATGTAATTCAATGTTATTATTATATGAGAGTTGTACCTATATTTTACGTCATTATTTGGTTCTCATATTTATGATACATTGAAGAAGATTGACTACTTGACCAGACGAGGCTCATGTACATACTCTACTTCTGAAACTCTCATAACGTAGCTTCTAATTTCTTCCATCCCATTTAATACTCTAAATTTAGTTTCTATATTATTTTTAAGCCGTACAACACTAAATTTCAACTCATTAATTACATAAAACAAAGTGTTCGCCGGTGTAAAAATATTATAACTAAAATTAAAGAAAAAACTATACACATAAAGATTGGGGTATAAATTACCTCTCTTTATCATCAATTTATATATTAAATTAATATGTTAATGGTGAAATTAGTTTTTTTACATATGTAAGAAACAAGATTTTGTACTATCATTTGATATATAGGTTATTTTAATTTACTATATGATGACAAAAACATATTTTCTGGTAGCAACTAGATCAAATAAGCTATATTAAAAACAAAATTTAAGAAAGCATATATTGGACCATTCAAGAAATGCAAACATTAGAAGTACATTAAAGATTTTTTGGTGAGATGTCAAAATCATATCACAAACTATAAAATATATCACATCAAACACAAAACAGATCAAGATTATGTTAATACTAGTATGAGTACCCGCGCGTTGCGGCGGGAGCTAAGTTATCTGATAATAAATGAAACCATCATATATAATATTCCACAAATGGTCTTTGTGATTTAACCAAAATTGCATGTCTGGTTCTCTAAACTTTTAAAATTACAAAGTTGGTTAAAAGTTTTGGGTTAGGATTGCATCATTAGCCCCCACATTTATATCGCGTTAGTTTTTAACAATGGTTAAACATAGAGCTCAAGGGCAAGCTTTCATCTTCTTGTTAAGTTTTGGGTTAGCATTGCGTCTTCAGTCCGCACGGTTAAATCACATTAGTTTTTAACAGTGGTTATACATAGTGCCTAACAAAAAGCTTTTTCTTGTTACCATGTGTAAGTAATGGTGTATCACTCTCTATTTTTATTTGTTAACTTATAACACTTACAAAGCAAAGAGAAAATCATCGTTGACCAAAGCAAAGAGAAAATCATCGTTGACCAACTGTCAAATTAGCATTGTTCCTGGGCTTTAGTACTATTTAAAAGTAAATAAGATAAGCAACTATTTATATTACATGGAGTTATAAAACAACTAATTATTTTCAATGCATGGGGTTAGAAAGCAGCAGCTGCAAAAGAAAGCGTGTTTTTGATGTTCTACGCATAGAATTTGAGCAAAAGGATATATTTTACCATTGATTCCTACGAACAAAAGCACAACCATGAGCAAGAAAAATACTTAATAATACGTATATTAAAATCTTGCTTGCTTGCATCTAGAAAAATAGCCGGGTACAATAAAGAATTATGTCAACGTAACTTATCATGGCATGCAAAATCATGAGCAAGTTCTGAGGTTAGGATTAGTGTCAACTATCACAGGTCTCGCCCAAAAATTCGACATAAAGCATTGATCGGTATCTTTTCCTTTAAAGTCTTTCCTGACATCTTTAATCCATATGAAAACATGGTTTGAAATTTACTATATTCACCCATATAAGCTGCAATCAGAAACCATGATTTTCAATATAAAAGTTAATAATATACCACATAATTTCACTCATGAACAAAAGAAACCTGTGGTAGGTTTGATTGACGCAATAATCATATACGATTTGAGAGACAAAAGCTTCTTTAGCAACAATACTATAATTGAATACTAATACGATCGTTAGTGCCTACGCCATTGATCCAAATGAAAACTATATATTATTAATAATTGAGATTGATTATAACAATAAATATCTTAGAGATGAATACTGTAAATGAATACGAATTACATAGATTTAGTTATCACATATATACCAATTATGAACCATACTCCATCAGAAGACATGTATGCTCTTTTAACCAATAGATTCGTCAACACCTAAATCAGTTCTAATAGGCTTCCTCGCTTGTTGCCACTATTGACCAATGAAAAGGGTAAAATAAAACCTATGTTAATCATTTAATTTGTTTACAAATACCCATTTTTAATGAAATTGGAATACATTGATAATATTTGATTTTTGAGCTCCGTCTTAAAATAAACAAAAGCATACCAAAGGAAGAACAAACCAAAGACATAAAAGGACAAGTAAGATTAACCAATGCATTATATTAGTATGCTCATAAATAAATTGCAAAACCAATGCATTATATTAGTATGCTCATAAATAAATTGCAAATTTAGTATGCTTAGTTACCTTGTTTTCACAATACTGTTGCATTTTACGAGCTTGTTCCATTGCTATCTTAAAACTTTCATGTTTACCACCTCCGCTTCGTAACATGCAGACGATCCTGCTAAAATCTTTTTTCTGATATAAAGCAACACATTCTGAAGGGAGATTATCTCTACCAGCCCTTCCAGATTCCTGATAATAGCTTTCAATTGACTTGGACAATGTATTTGTGAGTCACAAACCGCTGAAAATGAATGTGTCAAATAATTAAGAAACCAGAAAAGAAACATATATACTTAGTTATAAGCACGCATGTTCATATGCTCACACATATATCTAGATTGCTTCAAAAGTAAAATAAATAAAATACACTTATGGTATGACAAACAATAAGTACCCAACTTCCCATAAGCTAATTTCACCTACACACTGTAAACACCATTGATACGTTGAATAGTCACAATTCTACAATCAGCTAGGCTATAACAAAACTGATAAGGTGATACCAAATAATCACTGTAATCAGCTGTAACAATATTAACCTGCTCCGTTAGATGGTGTTTGAACTTGCTTGAAATTCTAATAATCAATTGTTTGAGTGTTAGAGGCTGTTTGAAAAATTCAAGTCTAGGTCAAAAGGTGGTGACCGAGTAAAGAGTTGTTCCAAAACTGACCGGGTAAGGGGAAAAATATGCATAGGTCACTGGTGTCGGACCAAGGCAGACGCGAAAGAGTGAGAATCAAACACGTTGACCAGCCAAAATGTTTGACCGGGTCAGTGGGTCAGACATTTTGACCAGATCAGAAGCAAATCAAACAGCCCCTTAGCCAAATTCACATTAATGAGGTGATACCAAAATAAACATTTTATATAATTTAAGTATTCAACTTTAAAATTTGAAAAGGCTATATTTTATTAACTACGGAAAAATATTACAAACTATTTGCTAAGAAAAATATGAAAAAAACAATTTTCGAGAGTGACAATAAACATAGTGAAAAAAGAAGGAAAATAAGTTATCATAACATATCCTAAATATTTCTTCTAGGACATGTATGAAACCGGTTTTCCTGAGTGTCTAATTCTTAAACAATCAGATAAGCAGAATTAAAAATCACTATATCATGTTACAATAATCAGATAATTGATTTCATGACAAAAATTAATGCACTCCTTAAATTTCTATATGCAAATGATGTTTTCACGTATATTTGGTAAACTTAAAAAAAGTTGTAGACTTACAACATCTGGCTTGTCTATTCCCATGCCAAAGGCAATAGTAGCACATACCACATGTACCTCCCCTGAGTGCCATTTCTGCTGGACGGCCATCCTCTGACGAGCAGACAAACCAGCATGATAATATACTGTTTCAATCTTGCATTTTTCATTTAAAACTTGGAAACTTCCACACATTCGTTTTTTGAAAGGCAGTATACAATCCCAGATGAACTTTGGAACCTATCAGACAGTAGCTTTCCAAGCTGCTTTAATGGCTCTTTGTTCTTCTCAATCACTTCGTACTTCAGATTTGGTCTATCAAAGCTTGTTTCTAGAACAAGAGCATGTGGGATTCTTAAAGCTTTCAAAATGTCCTGCATAAAATACTCAGTTATATTAAACATCAACATCTGCGTATAACAGCACATGACAGCACATATAAAGTGGCAACTGGCAAGATGGACAAGTTGAGTGACAGGTCAAAATGAAAAGATCATCTTAAGTACAGGTTGAAAAGATTGTGTGCATTTAAATAAATTTCAGCTGACTTTTAACCCATTTGACTCGTTCCCCTTGTAGCTAACTTTCTAGTTTGACCAGTTTGAGATGGAAAACAACATAAACATATCCATTCATAAGTAAATGGGACAAAACTGCTGCCTCTAAAACATAAAGCCAAACCAATAAAACCTTACGAACTGACTTTGTTGCAGTAGCAGTCAATGCCATTACGGGAACATCTGGAAATTCTGCTTAAGACACCCCAATACTCTGTAATCAGGGAGGAAATCATGTCCCCATTGGCTGATGAACAAACAATACCAAAAGGATATTATATGATTATAGGATATATGCTTTTCGGAAAGAAAGAAAAAATGAATACAACATTTCAAAAGCTTATAAGCAGAAGTAGAATAAAAACAGGGTCATACCTCACACAATGTGCTTCATCAACAACAAAGCCAGCTAGTTGTCCCTGTGACAGTGTTCATCAACATCATTTGAAATTCACTCCTTTTTCCAAATCTTATATGAATCGAGAAACAAACCTTGTGATGTAGAGATTTTAGGGTGTCCTGAAATGACAGGTTTCTAGCAATCCTTTCAGGAGTAACATACAAAAGTTTGCATGATGGGCTTTCTCTCCTACAACATGAGAGGACCGTTGGTGTTTACTACACATATACTATAAATATAATATGTGTCTAACAAAAGAAATAAGAATAAATGGTACCAAACAGTGAAGTTAAGACACTTGAAACCCAAGCTTTGTCTCTGAATTAAATGTACAGGGTTTCAATGAAAAAAATAGCCTTGCCTTAACTCTTGGAGTACAACAGATGCTTGGGAAGTAGTCTGTTGTGAATTTAAAAAAGTTGATGGTACTCCAAACTTGAGGTTCAAAGTAATTATCTGGTCCTGAATGAGAGACAATAGAGGGGAGATAACAATGGTAACACCTGGCTGCATCGTTGCTGGTAGCTGCGTGGTATAAGTATATAAATGTCAGCTTCGAATTTGCTGACCATTAAGATGAAATAACAAAATGAAACTATCACATACAAAATAGACAAGCAAATAAATAATAACCTGGTAGCATAGACTTTTACCACCACCTGTGGGCATAAGAACGAAGCAATCACGTTTCTGCACAAATGCTTTACAGGCCTGATGTTGTAAGGGACGGAATGTCTTGTTATCGAATATCACAATATTTACCAGCTCAAGGTCATCTAGTGACTTCAACTCTTCATAGCTAAGAGTTCCACTTCCATTATGTGAAGATATGCCGCTAGTCTTCTTACCAAAAAAATGATAAAACTGAAGTTTGAGTACTTTTGATTTTGCTATCCTACAACAAATAATAAACAAATCAATGTCCATGCACCTAAATGGCAGATGGTTTTCTCTACAACCTATCCCATTCTAAAAAAAACTAACTACAGAAATATTTTAGGTGTTTTGTTCGTCAATCCTCCCAGTTCACATCTTTGCTGAAAGAAGATTGTTATAACTGAGCATAAGTACAACTCTAGAATCATAACTGAAATTAACTTGCTTTAACTAAGGAGGGTGTTTGGATGTAGGTTTTAAAGTGATTATGTGATAATGAATAGTCAAAATCAAATAATAAGGTATAAGAAAACAGACTATAGAAGATAGTGTTTGGATGTATTTCTTGTTCTTGAAGTTGTAAAAATCAAATTAGTTCAAGTGTTTGGCAAATTCTGGTTATTTAAGAAATAAAACATCAAAATGACCAACAGAACATTTTTGAAAAATGAAATGAGGGTTAAAAGTATCTTAAGTTGTGTTAAAACATATAATAACTGTTATATCATTGATCTTAGTTTACTATCAGATAATGAGTTTTTTGCAGCTGGTGAAATTGCTTATATGACCGTAATCAGATGCCTTATCTGTTCATCCAAACAATAAAAAGTGATTATTGTGACTCCAAGTCACAATAGTCAAAGAATCAACTCTCTAAACACAAATACAAAAAGCATTCTTTTAATTACCACAAAAAGATGGAACATTAAAAGAGGTGTCACCAATACATAAAATGACTATAGAATGATAAATCAGTATTCATTCACCCTGTTTTTCAATGTGCTTTCATCTAGATGTGGGAGCCTCCGATTGCTCTTATTACAAGATGAGGAGTGCGTAGCTTTTATATCCTCCTTGCTTCATCAACACCTAAATCATTTCTAATAGGCTTCCTCGCTTGTTGCCACTATTGACCAATGAAAAGGGTAAAATAAAACACATGTTAATCATTTAATTTGTTTACAAATACCCATTTTTAATGTAATTGGAATACATTGATAATATTTGATTTTTGAGCTCCGAACATCGGTCTTAAAATAAACAAAAGCATACCAAAGGAAGAACAAACCAAAGACATAAAAGGACAAGTAAGATACGAAGAACACCTTTGTGGCGGGAGCGCGGGAGTGAATGCAAAGAAGCAGAGAAGCCACGAATAATGTATAGGGCTTAGTATACTAAGGCAACACCTATTCAACCATTATTCTTATAGCCTATGAGAAAGCATTAGTGTTTAAACCTACAGTCAAAGACATCAAAATCATCAAGAAAACTACACCAAACAACATATTTATTGCTAAGCATGTACTTAATGAAAAAAATCTATCACCCCTCTGCAAAATACAAACTTCTATATGCTTTTATTTGCTGAGTAATCAAAGTTATCCTCAATAGATTTAAATTTTGATCCACCACCCAAGAGGTCAAAATCAATTGTTAATAATAAGACTATAAATAAACTAATTGAAGTAGAACACAATCTTAATATGTTTTCAGCTAAAGACATGAAGCTGGTCCAAATGTTGAGATTAATTGACAACATTTTTTTTCCAATATAAAGTGCAGGTTCGTACCATAACGTTGAAATCAATAAAACTGGCATCGCAACTTTAATAGGGTTTGTTACCTGAGAAGGGAGAAAGCCGGTGATGCTTGTGGCTTGATGTTGTGTTGAATAAAGCCCAATTGCACGGACCTGATTCACAATGACGGTGTTCAAAAGGCTTAAACCTAAATAACAGAGAGGAATTACAGAGAAGACGAGCAGAATTGTATTCATATTCATACCTGGTAAAGTTGCGACCCACTCGTATCTAGGTGTTCTAAGCTTAAATAAAGATGTTTGAGGGGTGGGGGGCTGTAAAAGACGCAACCATTGAATGGCGGCTTCATTGCATTCAATCAGTTGCTTATTGATTTCAATGGTAACGGGCGCTAGCTTTGATGGCGGTGCCTATGCGTAACGACCGGAAGTGGAGCAGACGTGAAGGAGCCGGAGGGTGAGGAGCAGGGCAAAGGACGCGTCTTATGAAATATGGCCAAACGGAAGACGCAGAGGTGAAACCGGTGAGGGTGGGAGGATGGGAAACCGATGGTGAGGAGAAGAAAAGGCGCGTCTTACGCTTTGGGTGAAATTACCTTTTTGCCTATGCAATCTGTATTATAATAGTAGTATAGATAGTAATTCATGAGTCATATTTGCCTAAGGTGGTGTTTGTTTTTCACCAAAAGCTCTTCTGTACCTCTTCATCTGCGCGCACGCAGACGCGGGAAGAGCTTTTGAGTGCGCAGACTGTTTGATTTTTGGAAGACGTTTCATTAAAAAACGTCTTCCTGACGTCTGCGTGGAGAAGACATGGACTTACCACTTCTCCACCTCTTCTCCCTCACTTCTCCTTTAGTCCCTTAAACTCATTTCTCCTTCAACTCAAACAGCAACCCCAAACCACCAGCCACCCTCTCCTCCCGCAACCTCCCTCCAGCAACCCCTCCGTCCGCGCCCTCCCAACGCCCGTCGGCCGCCTCCCTCGGGCAGTTTCCCTCGGCCGCCCCGCGCCGCCCTCCCGACGCACTCCCGACACACTCCCGACGCACTCCCGACGCACGTCGGCCTCCTCCCTCGAGCCGTTTCCCCTCGGCCGCCCCGCGCCGCCCTCCTGACGCACTCCCGACGCACGTCGGCCGCCTCCCTCGGGCAGTTTCCCTCGGCCTCCCGACGTTGGTGTAGCATGACTACTTTCTCTGGTGATTTTGCAGGTTTGTGTAAGCACGAAGCGCAATTTCTCTACATTCTCGAAGCAAATCGAGCAGATCTTTGTTTTTTGTTGATGAATCTGTAACCTAAAGCTCAAACTCCTCTTAATTGAATTGGGTTTTAGTTCATTTATGTGTTTTGATAATTGAATTGGGTTTTAGTTCATTTATGTGTTTTGATCTGAAATTGTTGATCATGAGTTCAATTGAACGAAACCCTCGTTCAATTTCATCCGTTTTGTGTATGTATGTTGTATGTATGTATGTGTGTGTGGTACAAGTTCAAAGAAGCAGATATTAAAGAAAATATGTTTAATTTAATAGGTTTACAAATAGGTGGTATGTATGTATGTGTGGTACCAAAGAAGCAGATGTTGTATGTATGTATGTGTGGTACCATTCTGCAGATGTAAAAAACAAACAGTCTTTTTCTTGCAGACTGCAGACGTTTGGTCCACCTCTTTTGCTGCAGATGTCTGCAGATGTGGTCCGCAGACTACAGACGTTTTCCTGCAGAAAAAACAAACAGCACCTAACTCAATGGTAGAACATTACATCAATGAAAGAATGTATTATAAAAGAGAAAACGTTTAAGGGTACAGTGTAAATATTCTTTTGATTATATTGTCCTTTTTTTGTTCTTTTAGTAAGAAAACTCTAAATTAATTTATAAAAAAGTTTAATAAATGATTAGTTATGTACAACTGAGATTTGACGGAAATTTTGATAACATTTATATGCATACTTAATGCCAAATTTTATATGCAAGTGTACAACCTATGAACTAAATTTTACAGTTTTATAAATGTTGACAAAATTACTTGACTGAAAAATCATATTTAAGTTAATAGTTTATTTTGTCAAAAAATACACTTTTTACTAATAAATTTGATTGCTATACATAAACTGATAAAAAGGCTTTATGCTAATAAATACAAGGTCATCGAAAGATTTTCGTATATCTTAAAATTCATCTTCCTTATGTTTGTGGAGACTGAACGATAGTTGTTTACATCTTTTGAAATCAAGATGATCATGAAAAAACTTCACTAAATATCAATCATGACCAACTTGTTGTAGTGGTAGCGGGCTGACGATGACGGTGATGACAATAGTGACCGGGTGGGGTGGGTATAATGATGTTTAAAAGAGTAAAATCACACGTCTATACAACATCATATACTTTTTGTCGTAGCATCTCAATTTTATACTTTCGTCTCTAAGAAAAGGCTGCCGACGACGGAGGAGAGGCCAATTTTGGGAAACTCCGAAGACAATTATGAGGCATTGATTGATCCTAATGATGAGGAGAATTTTACGGAAACAATTAATGGTGAAGAGAATTTTGTTCCAGCTCATTCGTTTGACTTTGACAAAGATGTGGAAATTCAAAATTCAAGTGGGTCGGGTTGTAATGCTAACGACACTATAACTGTGCTGCTCAAAAGAAAAAAGAAATCTTTTTTGGGCTCTATTAATAGGCCCAACCCAGCGTATTCAAGTAGCCTCGAGAAGACAAAGGTTGGTAAAAAACCCAAAGGAGTTGAAGACCCTTTGGGTTGGACCCGTTTTTGAACCTGGATGGTGATAATGAGCCTGAACTTGCTAAAGAAGGAGGTGTATCGAACACCTTGATGGATCGTTTATTCGGACCTAACAGCCCAAGTCTTGAAGATGGAATGGCCACTGATCCAAAAGTGGTGTTGTCTGAAGAGGTGGACGCTACTTTCATCTTGGGGGAGAAACTGGGAGCCAACTTAAACGGAGCACAGGAGTTGATATTTGATTCGATTGCCAATGAAGGTGTACAAGAAGGTATACAATGAATTGTCTCTCCATTAACATTCGGGGAGTAGGGGTTTGTGGTAAAGCGGGGTGGATCAAGAAATTAAAACATGACTTTGGTATTTCCTTTATCGGTATGCAAGAAACTTTGGCTACTAGTGATATTTCTTCTTCGATTGTGTCTAATTTTTGGGGTGGAATGGGGTTTGATTTTGATTGTGTTAATGCTTTGGGAAAGTCGGGTGGTCTTGTGAGCTTTTGGGATCCTAAAGTGTTTAACAAGGATTTGGTGAATAAAGATAGACATTTCTTACATGTGGCGGGCACGGTTTTGGGCGGGTCCATTAGAATCAATCTGCTTAATGTTTACGCCCCTCAAACAAATGGCGAAAAAAGAAACCTATGGGGTAGGATTAATAATCTCATTCAGTCATACGATGGGTGGTGGATAGTTTTTGGGGATTTTAACGCCGTTAGAAACCGAGATGAGCGGAAGAATTCTACTTTTGATGCAGTTTGTGCAAATGATTTCAACGACTTTATTGACTCTTCGGGGTTAAGGGAATACAATTTAAGAGGTTCGAAATTTACTCTGATGTCCAATAGACGTGGGGTTTGCACTTGGAGTCGAATTGATAGATTTTTGGTGTGTGATAACGTTTTTAATAAATGGCCTAACGCTTGTGTTCGGGTTTTGAATAGACAATTTTCGGATCACTCACCATTGGTTTTCTCTATTGTTGATACAAATTTTGGGCCTAAACCGTTTAGAATGTTCGATTCTTGGCTTGATAGACCGGGGTGTACTGATGTTGTTATTTCCGCTTGGGATGATTGGATTGACCAAGGTGCCGCAGACTTGAATCTCTTTAACAAATTAAAGAAGCTTCGTACAGTATTAAAAAGATGGTTTGAAACCTACAGTGCAAAAGAAAAGGAGGTAGAGTGCCGGCTAAGGAAGGAAAAAGAAGAGTATGAATTGCATATGGAAACTAATGACTTGGAGGAAACGGACCTGTGGATTTGGTCGGAATGTAAAATGGCGTTACAAGAAATCGACTTCCTCAAAACTCGGGACATTAGACAAAAGTCCCGGGTGAAATGGGCCTCTTTGGGAGACGAAAATTCGGGTTTTTTCCATGTCGTTGTGAATGGAAGGAAGGCTACAAACTCTATACCGGGTATTTTGATTGACGGGGTTTGGGTCACTAAACCAAAACTTGTCAAACGAGAGGTGTTAAAGTTCTTTAGGAATCACTTGAAAGAAAGGCACCCTGATCGTCCGACCTTGGCGTGCGAAGGTTTGAAGAAGATTAACGATCTCGACAGTCAAAATTTGATCTCTATGTTCACCAGACAAGAAATCAAAGACGCAGTGTTCGATTGTGGCTCTAACAAGGCGCCTGGTCCGGACGGGTTTAATTTTCGTTTTGTCAAACGTTTTTGGAACTTGTTCGAGGAGGATTTTTATAAAATTATGGCTGAATTTCAAGCTTCAGGCAACATAAATCGGGGTTGTGGGACAGCTTTCATTACCTTAATTCCGAAGGTGAAAGCTCCTATGGGTCTAAAAGATTATAGACCTATCACTCTTGTTGGGATGGTTAGTAAGGTTATTTCCAAAATCCTTGCTAATCGTCTTAAAAAGGTGATGGGGCAGATTATTTCAGAGACACAATCGGCGTTTTTAGCTGACCGTTTTATTCTTGACGGCCCTCTTATGCTCAACGAAGTCATGGAATGGTTGACGAAGAAAAAGAAAAATGCTTTCTTGTTGAAAATCGATTTTGAGAAGGCCTACGACAATGTAAACTGGAATTTCTTGTTGTCTATTTTGGCTTAGATGGGTTTTCATCCGACTTGGTGTATGTGGGTTAAGGGTATTGTGTGTCGGCCAGAGCCGCGGTGTTGGTAAACGGGTCTCCAACTTTTGATTTCAATTGTGAGAAAGGTCTTCGCCAAGGAGATCCGTTGTCTCCTTTTTGTTTCTTATCGTGATGGAAGCTCTATCATGGTTGTTGAATAAAGCTCAACAAATTGGGATCTTCAAAGGGGTGAGTATCGCGAGTAATGAAGTCGATTTGTCCCACTTGTTTTTTGCCGATGATGCTCTCATTATTGGGGAATGGTCTCGTGATAATATTCAAAGTATAGCTAGAGTGCTTCGTATTTTCTATCTTTGCTCGGGCCTTCGAATAAACATTCACAAGTCTAATATTTTTGGGGTTGGCATGGAGAATAGGGAGGTGGACAATATGATGGCTCTATGGGGTGTAAACGTGGAGATTTTCCATTCAACTACCTCGGTATTCAGGTCGGTACCAAGATGTCTCGTGTTAGTAAGTGGAATCCGGTTATTGAGGTGATTAAAAATCGACTAGCATCGTGGAAAGCTCGAACTCTATCCATTGGAGGTCGTTTGGTTCTTATCAAATCGGTATTGGAAAACCTTCCTATTTATTATTTTTCTCTCTATAAAGCCCCAAAGGCGGTTATAAAATCTATAGAGTCCATCATGAGAAGATTTTTATGGATGGGAAGTAGCGACGAGAAAAAATTTCTTGGGTAGCGTGGGATATCGTCACTTCCCCGAAACAATATGGGGGTTTGGGCGTCGCTAAATTAGAAGAAGTGAATGATGCTTTATTATTAAAATGGACTTGGAGGTTTAAAAAAGACGGCAATAGCTTATGGAAGAAAATCATTATGGCTTGCCATGAGTCGAGTAGACCTTGGGCGATGCTTCCTTGTAATGGGTTGTTGAGCGGGTGCTGGAAAATTATTGTGAAAGTCGGGGAGAAAAAACTGCCTAATGGCTTGCCTCTTAATTCGTTCTTTGCTAGCGTCTTAGGAGACGGTCACTCTATCAGTTTTTGGAGTGACGTTTGGTTGAGAGATACCCCGCTCCGAGTTCTTTTTCCGAATCTCTTCAGGCTCGAAAAAAATAAATGGGCTAAGGTCTCTCAAAGGATCATGTGGGTCAATAATTCCAAGGTCATGAAGTGGGAATGGAGATCTTTACCTTCATCAGAGGAGGAAGTTTCTGAATTGTTCCTTCTGCTCAATGATATCCACGACATATCATGGAGAGAAGGGAACGATTTATGGCAATGGAAGTTTGATAAGGAGGGGATGTTCACTGTGGCCTCGGCTAAGAAATTACTTTCGCAACGGCCTCATGTTAACTCAAGATCGATGATTAAGTGGAACAGTTGGGTCCCGTTGAAATGTAAAATCATGGTGTGGAGGCTTGCTCTTAATCGTATTCCCACTATTGCCGAGCTTATCAAGAGGGGCGTCAACATTACAAACCAGGATTGCAGGTTCTGTCAAGGGGAAGTTGAATCAGCGATACACATGTATACGGCTTGCATGTTTACGCAGGAAGTTTGGTTTCGTATAGAATCTTGGTGCCGTCTACCTCACAGTTACGCGTTCGATATTGTGGATCTCTTGCAGGTTCCGGAACACAACACAAGCTCAAAAAGATCGAAGTATATTTTGAGAGGTATTGTTTACACAACCATGTGGGTGATATGGAATGAGAGAAATAACCGGGTGTTTAAAAACAAAAGACGAAGACCTGCAGAGTTAGTAGAGCAAGTTAAATCTAGCTCGTTTTTTTGGTTTCGACATAGATCTAAGTATAAAGATGTTGATTGAAAAGTATGGTGTATTTGTCCGTTGGATTGATTTTGGTTTTTCTCGCTCTTAGGTCCTTTCTTTGAGGACTCTTTGAGTTGAGTGGTTAATGAAATTCTCTTTTCAAAAAAAAAAAAATAAAAAAAAAATAAAAGAAAAGACTGCGGACTAAAAGAAAGGTCTAATTAATAATATGATTGCATCATGCCATAAAAACATCAATCTCGAACTCATTATTAAGACAAAAGCCTGAGGAATCCTAAGGGTTCAATATAGGCCTTTAATATTCTGTTTATTTTCCTTAATTGTAAATCATATTCTTTATTCTTTAATAACGAATAAAGTTAGTATAGCATATATAATGAATGAGACCAAGCTTTGTTATTTAAAGTCAAATGTATTCTTCATAACAAAATTATTTGGTATCAATGTGATAAATTACTTTTATCGTGTACACGTAGATATTTTAAATTTAAGATTTAGAACGATGTACATATTTAGAAATAATTGAAATTTAGTTAATATTTTATGTGTGTATATATAGTGTAAATAGGAGCAATATCGATATCTTTTATTTTACCTACCCAAGCACATACATTATTTTTTATAATGATTTCTAAAGCTCTTTACACCCATCAGATATAATTTATCATGGTCATTTTATTCATTGTTTTCTATAATCTATATAGTAAATAATTAATAAAATAATATGCATATATTGTTTTAATGAATTACAGCATACTATCTTCTTGGACAAGAGTTCAAAAAAGCATAAGCCTTTTTTACCCTTTATTTTTGCTTTTGAATGTAGCATATTCAAATTTAAATTGAAAAGTTAACATATACCTATGTTCAAAAATAATTAATTATTATATTTGTTATTGAAGGTTTCGTACTATTATAAATTGAGAAAATTCTCAAAAAAAAATTTCTATTAATTATTAATTATCACATCTAAATAAATTATTATTATATTTATTATTCCAGTACAATTGCTCTCTGAAGCTAGCGGCCACAATTTCCGACAATTAATACGGTTTCCCAATAAGTCCTAGATCAACTGGTTTAAGAGGATACATCCTATAACTTTTTAAAGTGAAGGTCATGGGTTGGAGTCTCATTAGGTGCAATATGTTCCAAGTGGGTCAAGGGTTTTACCACAGTGAGCCTTTGACTGGTGGGTTTCCCTTGGAATGGTGGGCGAGTCACGTCACCAGCGCTGTCTGTGTTTGCGGGCGTGGATGTCCTTTCGCCAATGTGCTTACCACAGTGACCAGGCTTAAAAATTAATCATTGGCCGTTAAAAAAAAGTTTTGCAATCACATAAAATATTTGATATGACGTTAATTATTTTCTAATTATGATAATTTTGATTTTTATTTTCTATTTATAACCTAACCTAACAAAACATTTTAGTTATGAGATAATTCTAAAAATGTATTTTTTTTCTTACTTTCATTTTCAAAATGTATATTTCAGACAGTCAACGTGTCTATGATATGTAAAGGTTTTCATGCCTGTTTTGATATTTGGGGGGTGTTTGATTTTCTTTTCAAAATGACTTTTTAGCTTTTGGAGAGGTGAAAAGACAAAAATGTCCGTCCAAAAAAGTCAATAAGTTAAAACTTTTAGCTTGTTGACTTATTTGGAGAGGTATTTTTGTCTTTTTACTTCTCAAATAAGTCAAAATGAGATTAGAAAAGGAATTCCAAACACCACCTTAATTATGTGTTTTTACGTGTTTATTAATGTGAAAACACAATTAATTTGAGAGTTAATGGATTTGCATGTGTATCGAGCTAAACGGATGAATTTGATGTTTTTCAAGAGTTATAATGAAAGCCGAAAGTTCACGATAGAAACAAAACTTAGAAAAGAGAAGAAACATGCCCAAAGTGATGATGGACATAAATTATGTCTCTATTGACATAATTTACGTTCTATGAGGAACTCAGGCAGTACTAACCTAGAACGTAAAACAGAGCTAAAAAGTGATTTTTTAGGGGAGCATAAATTACGTCCCTATGCTGTCAGATGCGAAAATTCAGAGTTTTGTGACCTATTTAAATGGTAAAAATGGGGCTATGAAATTAAGTTATTCCAACTCAATTGCACCCATACCAAGATCGATTTTTGGAATCAAGAACACTTATGGAGTTATGGATCCATCTTTTCATGCCATTGATTCCCACAACATCCGGTTTCGATTCCATGATGACCAATGAGAGGCTAAACCACCCCTGATCTTCTCCGGGTAGGGTTTGTGTTTATGATACATGTTTAACATTAGTGATTCTTAGTTTGGTTTAGAGTTTTGATTGACATGTTAAGCCATATAACTTTGTTTATTGGTTGATTTCTTTAAACAAATTTGATTTGTTTCTAATTGTAATCTAATTTTCATTAGTTTTTATTTCTTTACATCATGAATATTATGAGTGTTAGGTTTTGGTTAGCAAATTAAAATTGGTAATATGCGAATAGGTTCATTTACAACCCGTTCTATTTCTATCACTAAAATCGGTCAAACCAATACAATTATGTCCATGATTGTTTACTAAGTGTGACTAATTTACGACTTGTTTGTTACGCACCTGTAATCCGGAGTGGATTATTGTTCTAATGATTGTTTTCATAGTCAGTCAAGTTTATAATTTTGCAATATTTTTTCTAAGTCAATCATTAGTTCAAAGTTATTTTCTGTATAAAATAAAAGTTATTAAACTACAATTACACTTTTCATATATTTCTCGTGAAGCAGTACTAGTATAAGTGAGCCAAGTCCTACTATTAATTTATTTTTGAGTAAACCATGATAATCTACATCACTCTAACAACAATCATGAGTGAATGTATAACAAGACACTTAAATCATACACGTATCATTTAAGAAAATATTCATTTTTTTAAATAAACTGAATTACAGCTATACAGGCGCCCACCTCCATAACAGAGGTGCCCATCTTTACCGTAGAGGATCTTGATTGGTCTTAAATTATTTTTTTAATTCGTAACAAACTATAGTTCTAAAACTAAAAAAGACTCGTGTAAGATTTTGAATGTCCCACTACACAGGCGTCAATAGATTTATGACTTAATTACACAGATCATTACATTATATGTTGAATTTTCACCATTCATTTTTATTTACACAAATTACACATATGGTTTTAACTGGTTTCAATGATTAATGTCCATTTGTATCGTCTTACTTGAAAGTGTTTAATTTTAAAAGGATTATCATTAGCTAAGTGAGTTTATACCCTTTTATAAATTGCTTTATACTTAACACCTTGTTTAAATGAGCTTTTCAAAATGCATTGTTGATACCATTGGCCTTATGGTTTAATAGTATAAGGGTGATAGTTAGAGGTTGAGATTTTTAGGTCTCAGGTTTAAAACTTGATTCAAAGGGTTTTTCCATAATGATGGGTTCCTCCTAGGTGTTTTTGGGTGAATCGAACGTGAAGCTAGTATGAACAGTTAAATTCTCAAAAGACTCACTCGGAAATTAAGGTGTTCCAAATACTGTTCAAAAACTAAATGCACTGTCAACCGTCATAGCACTGCAATTTGATCATAACAACCAAAACAACAATTGGCCCACAAATAATATTTTTAACAGACAACATGTATGTAGAAATAATCAAACTTCAAGGAGCTGTCACATGATAATCAAGATATAATAATCATGTTTGATGATGTCATTTATTTTATCTCTCTAAACCTTTTTTTATCCCGGTAATCAACTTTTTATAATGAAGTATTATATTTTTCTATTTTAATAAAATAGTAATTTGAGATAATACGTGACAGCACCACAATCCTTCTCATCAAAGTTTTCCACCTCCCTCTCCTATTAAATAATTATCTTAATTACTAATAATATTCTTTAATATTATTTAAGATTAAAAATAGTTTTTTATAAATAAAAAGTATTTTTATTAGTGTTATTTCTAAATAAATACATTTTTACAAATAATACTTTTTTCTAAAACCTCAAACTTTTTAAAAATATGAAAAATTATAAAATTGATGTTTTTAAAAAATAATTATTTAAAAACCAAAAATAATTAAATTTAGGAGTTATGATTAGGAAATTGTAAAAAATGATATTTTTATACGGTTTGTTTTAAAACAAATGTTTTTTTCACTACAAGAATTCTTATAATTAGTGGCGACACCTTTAGGTGCGACAGTGGCAGTGGCGACAGGCACTAGCGGCGACGCCAATAGCGACGACACGTACGCCTGTGTCACCGCTAATAGTCTAGGATCCGTACGCCTTTGCCAACACCTTTCTGGACGTCGATCAAATGTAGATCTGACGGCCCAGATTGTATTGTACACCAAGGCATTAGCGGCGACGCGTCGCCGCTAATGCTATTCCCACTCATATCCAGTCACGCTAAACATTTCCCTCCACAAAAATTCACCTCATCGCCAAAATTCACTTCCACCCCTTGCCGACCGGCCGACCACCCTTCGCCGTCCGGCCAACCACCCTCGCCGACCACCCCTCGCCGACCACCCCTCGCTGACCACTCTCGCCGTCGCCGACCACACCTCCACGAAAATTCGTCTGCTCCACCACTCGCCGACCATCCCAGCCTCACCGGACCATCGCCGTCTGCTCCACTCCACCGTCGCTGCTAAAGGGTACTTCTGTCGCTGTTGTTGCTACGATCTGTCGCCGCTAAATCCGTCTTTGAAGGTAATTTTTTTGTTTTCTTTTCTTAGATTTTGGTTCCTGTATGATGTAGTGTGTAAATTAACTGTTATTTGTCTCAATTTTGCTTGATTTTTTTATGTGAAATTAAGGATAGTGAATTGATTTGAGTTGTATTTTTGTATTTTGTATTTTGTAGGTTTAAATTTAATTATTTTGTAATGTAGTTGGTTATTTTATAGTTGGTTATTTTGAATGGAATAAATGTAGTTGTTATAGTTTATAAGTAAGTTATTGATATTAAGTTGTAGGTTGTGATTAAGTTGTTATAGTTTAGAAGTAAGTTATTGATATTAAAAATTTTATACATATTGATTTGGTTGTTGATTTGGTTGTTACACGTACAAAACTATCAATGGTAAAGTAATGTTCACAAATTTATACATATTTGTGAACATTATTAATGGTAAAGTAACATTGTCTCAAAGCCTTTCATTTCTAAGCACGGATCCATTTTGTTCTTCACACGGATCCTTATGCGACCATTTCTAAGCATCTTTATTAACTTGACATATGTATGTTTGCAATCTTCACAAGTCAACATTAGTTTCGTGTATGAGATAAGATATTTAAAAAGTGGGTTTAGCAGCCTACCCTTGTAAATTCTCTACCTTATGTTTCAGTTGCATCATGGTTGTCGATAAAAGTTGGCTTAACAATCCAAACCGAAGCTCAGAGGAGTATAATAATGGACTCAGTTCTTTTCTTGAGATGTGCAAGAATCTGGTCGACAATAGAGGTTATGTTTTTTGTCCATGTACTAAATGTCAGAATTCGGTCATGCTATCTTTGGTAAAAGTGAAGTATCATTTGTACGCGTCGGGTTTCCAGCGTAGTTATTCAGACTGGATTTATCATCATGAACCCTCAATTTCTCAAGTTGTAGTACAAGATGAAGTTACGTCTACTAATGATATGGCTGGCGTTATTGAAGATCTTATGGAAGTGAATACCAACCTTAATAAAGGGAACCCTTGTACAGAGAGTGAAAGTGTCTGTGATGATTTTGAAAACTTGTTACATGAAGTTCAGTCAGAATTATATCTCGGTTGTACTAAGTTTTCTTCCCTTGACTTTTTAGCAAAGCTTATGCATATCAAGGTGAAAAACAAATGGACTAATAGTTCGTTTGATGAGCTTCTTAAATTGTTGCAATCTTCACATCCAGAAGGCAACAAGATTCCCCCTTCGTATTATGTTGTAAAAAAGACATTAAAGAAGATTGGTTTAGGGTATGAGTCGATACACGTGTGCAAAAATAAGTGTGCTATCTTCTGGAACGATCACAAGCTGTTACAGAAGTATCCCGTTTGTAAGGAGAGTCGATGGGTTGATACAAACACAAAGGGTAAGAAAGTAGCTCACAAGGTGTTACGATACTTTCCTTTGACCCCCCGGCTATGACGTTTGTATTCTTCAAGGCACACGGTAAAGGATATGATATGGCACAGTAATGGAAGATCAGAAGAGGGTACGATGCGTCATCCTGTTGATGGATCTTCATGGAAAGAATTTGATAAGAAGTACTCTAACTTCGCAAAGGAACCCCGAAATGTTCGCCTAGGGCTTGCAGCTGATGGTTTTAATCTATTTGGTAACATGAGTTCGGCTCATAGCACGTGGCCGGTTGTACTCACAACATACAATTTTCCTCCATGGCTATGCATGAAAGAGTCCTCATTCATGTTGACTTTATTGATTTCTGGCCCTAAATCACCTGGGAAGGATATAATGTTTTCATTAGACCGTTGGTGGATGAGCTTAACGAATTATGGCATACAGGCAAACGTACTAAAGACGCGGCAACAAACACAATCTTCACAATGAAGGCGGTGTTGTTATGGACTATAAATGACTTTCCAGCCTGTAGTAGTCTATCAGGTTGGAGCGGACAGGGATACAAAGCATGCCCGACTTGCAACGAAGACACTCCTTTAACACGAGTAACAAATAAAGTTGTATATGTTGGTCATCGTCGGTTCTTAGATGCTAACCATCCATGGAGAACAAATTTGGAATTTAATGGGCAACCTAATACAAGAGCACCTCCTAAACAATTTAGTGATGCTGATATACAGGCTCAACTCGATCGTTTACTCCCTCGTCTACCGGACAAGCATCGTAGTTTTGGAGGTGTTATGAGAAAGTGAGAGGAGTTTGAGTTAAACTGGTCTAAACGAAGCATATTTATGAACTTGAGTATTAGTCTTCTTTACAGCTAAAGCACAATTTAGATGTGATGCATATTGAGCGAAATGTGTGCGATAATTTGCTTGGTACTCTTTTAATGAATGATAAAACAAAAGACACGTCAAACGCACGTGTTGACTTGGAAAAGCTAAACATTCGAAAGACGTTGTGGTTGAAAAAAATGCTAGTGGCAAGTTATGTAAGCCGCACCCAAAATACTCATTCCAAGTCAATGATCGAAAGCTTTTCTGTGAGTTTATTAAAAATGTTAAATTGCCAGATGGGTTCGGATCTAATATTAGCAAGAGAGTGACAGATAATAATACAAACATTACTGGGTTGAAATCTCATGACTGTCATATTTTAATGCAATGTTTGATGCCAATGGAGTTAGAGGATTTTTGGCAAAAGATGTATATACATCAATAGTCGATCTTTATATGTTTTTTAAGCAACTTTGTTCCAGAACATTATTGGTTGAAGACATGAAGAAAGCAAAACTTGCCATTCTGACAATCTTATGTCAGTTAGAGTTGATCTATCCTCCTGATTTTTTTGACATCATGGTTCATTTAGTTTTGCACTTACCTGATGAAGCGATTCTTGGAGGTCCAGTGTGTATGAGATGGATGTATCCATTTTAAAGATATATGAAAAAACTTAAAATTATGTCAGAAACAAGGCAAAGCCAGAAGGTTGTATAGCCGAAGGCTATATTGAGGAAGAAGTTCTATCATTTTGTTCGAAGTACCTTCGAGATGTTGAAACTCAGTTCAATCACCCCGACAGAAACGAGGATGTTGTTGTCGAAAAAAGAAAGTTGTGGGTGTTTGAGTCTCTTTGTCGTCCGGCTAGTGCCTTAAAGATCAAACATCTTTCTGTAAGCGAAAAATTAAAATTGGAATGGTTTGTCCTCGATAGCATCGAAGAAATTAGGAACTACATGAAGTAAGTGTTACTATCATTAACTTTCCATAATATATTTGTTAAGTATTTATTTTTTCTTACTTATATATTATTATTATCAATGTAGTGAATTCAAATCTGAAAAGCCCTATGATGATGTTCATACTAATTTTCCTATATGGTTTCTTGAGAAGGTAATACATATATAGTTGTCAGTTAGTTATACATATCTATATAACATGTGTATAACTATATATTTCTAACTATATTAAGTCTATTCGATGAAAAAACAAAATTCTTCAGAATTCCACTCAGAGTTGTATTCTATTTCCATGGGTGCGAGTATAAATGTCTTTACTTACACCGCGTGTATAGTCAACGGTGTTAGGTTTATGGTACTTGACCGTCATGCATGGCGTACAACACAAAACTCTGGTGTGTTAGTGGAAGGAGAAAATGGTGAGAAGTATTATGGTCAATTAGAAGAGATTATTGAGATGCATTATCCAAATGGTTATTCAAGTGTCCTATTTCGGTGCAAGTGGTACGATACTTGAAGGGGTGTTAGATTTGAAAATAATATCACAAGTATCAACACTGATCAAGAATGGGACAAAGAAGATCAACTCATATTTGCTTCGTAGGCCAAACAAGTGTTCTACATCCAAGAACCTTCTCGAGGAAACCAAAACAATAACAGATGGGTCGTCGAACAAGTTAATCATCGAAAAATAGGGGATCTACCGTTGAACGAGAATGTACAAACAGTTGACGAGAATGTTCAAAATGTTGACCATGACTTACCCGAAGATCTTGACGTTGTCCATAACAACTCTTCCTCTAGTATAAGATTGTTCATCGACTTTAGGCAATACTTGCCAAGCAGTTCTGCTTCCCAGAGTGAGCTCGCTGAAGTGTCCGAGGATGAGACCGATGAATTGTCTAAGGACGAGCATGATGAAGTGTCCGAGGACGAATCGGATTATTACACTGAGGGGTTTGAGAGTGATACTGAAGTATCTGAGGGAGAGATATCTGAAGGGTCTGATTAAAAGTAGGTTGGAAAACTGTATTCACATTATATTTGTATTTATATTTTAAAGTAGGTAGGAAAACTGTATTCATATTATATTTTTGACTTCCATATCTTATAACATTTCAGTATGATTTCCCTTGCGTATTTGATACTGTACATGATGACCGATGTGAGGGGCCATGGAGGAGATGGTTCTGGATAAGACCCCCACCACCTGGCGACTTTGGATCTGGGCATGGACACTACGAGGAGGGTTGTAAGTCTTAGTATAAACTATTTATAAATCCTATGATAGATAATTATTTATTGTGAATGATAATTTTTGATTGATTTAGCAGCACCACCTCGTAGGAAAATGTCACACCCCAACCTTGACGGCGGAATCGTCGAAGTGTGAGAGTTACGATTGTTCACAGCCACATAACGCTATTATTAAATCCAAATATATATTATTCATAAGTTTCAAAAGTAAATTACAAGCATAAGTCTCAATGATGAAATAAGTTTCAACATGACATAACACAGTATAATCAATTGATTTTATTAACTAGGTCCAAGTCCTAGATTATGCCAGCAACATAAGTTCACTTCAAACTTGGGGGTTTTCCTGAAACATGATAAAAATAAAAGGTCAACTATAAATAGTTAGTGAGTTTCCAAGGTTTTCATACATAATATGAAAAGATTACAAGTAGCAATTCATGTCATAGGTTATAAGCTAGTAAGGTTATAGAACACATATCGTTACAACCAAACCTCGACTTGATTATAAGTATAAAAGATTGGCTAAGTGTACTTGGTTCCCTATGAATAAGCATACGTCATCAGGAGTCGGCAATACATCGACTTTAGCACCAAATAGGCTTGTCAGGCCCAAAGATCTAAGACGTCGCCAGGCTAGCAATAATTAATTATTGTAAACAAAATATGTATCTCATATAAACACTTACAATACACAAATAACCATGACAAAATAATAAGATGATGTCACATCCCGGCGGAAGCGCGAATGATACGGGTGGAATGTGACTAGTTTTTATCAGAGTGCGTTGGTTACAGTAAATAAACATTGTCATAATATATAAAAACATAAGGTAGACATGCTTTTATTAATAATATCCGAGATTACATCTTACACATAAGTTTTCAAAATTAGACATAATCTTTCTATAACTTGATTAAACTACTGCATGTCTTCAGATACGGTGGAAGTGTGCATCTACATACACACTATAGTCAACTATGATGACTGTTAGTGTCACACAAACTCTTCCAACAACCTCTCCCCAACCATTGTGGACCTCAAAACTAAAGTCAAAGGTGTTAGTCATCGTTTCCTGAAAAAGTACACTTAAACCAGTCAACAAAAAGTTGGTGAGAACATAGGTTTAATCCAGACAAATATTTTGTTGATGTATCAATTACAACCAAGCCTGCTCACAACATAACCATACTGTCACGAAATAATCACAAAATCAGATAATATTACATCCTAACCCCCATTCGGTTAGATGCAGGAAAATAGTAGTAACCCTCATCCGGTTAGTGCAAATATTCTCCCAAGTAGCGCTACCAATATTATTGACCGGTTCCTCATTCGAACTAATGGTTGTGTCGCAAATGACAGTAAGCAAACAAAAATATTTTCAAAATAATATATCAACCCAACAGTATACTTTTTCCCCTAAAACTTCACTGAATATCAAACGGTTGAAAATGGGGCTATGAACTCACCGTGTCTTCCCACTTGAACCTAACAAGATAGTTCATAGTGTCAGACAATACTTTTAAATATTTTTTTAATTTTCATTGATTGTAAAATATTAATAGAAACACCTTCGGGTCTCTAAAAATTCTTAATCCATAATAGTTGTGATTTATTCCAATATTCTCAAAAATCACAAAAATAGCTACTGATGTCCAAAAATCACCAAATTTTTATAGAACATAACTTGGACAGTTTGTAGCTTCCCATAATTTTCACAATATTAAATTCCAAACAGATTATTTTATATAAATCCCACAATATTCCCAAAGTTCCTCAAAATACCTACTTCCGTTCAATAAATCATAAAAAATTCATAGAGTTTTATCCAAAAAGTCAGTAACATCTCCTAATTTTTATAGTATCCAAATCTTCACAGATTATTTTCTGTAAATTTCATAATATTCCCATAAATGGTTAAAAATATCTCCTGTTATTCATAAATCCCTAATTTCACAGATGGTTTCTTATATAAAACCACACATCATATAAATTTTTTCAAAGTCCAAATAATAACAGAGCAGTTTTTGTAATTTTCACAATAATTGAAAATTTTAGAACAAATACTTATACTGCTCCAAAAATTATGAAAATAATATATTCTGCAGTATTTGCTTTATTATTTCATCTATGATTTTATCAGAATTTATTATTTACTTTAATTATTTATTATGATTTATCTACTGCAGAACATATGAATATTCGTATCTTTATTATAACAAGGAATAAAATTCTGAAATAATTCCAGAGGCTTTTGTACCTCAAAATAATCATTCTGTAATTTTGTCATAATATTCCCGAATTTATTTCTATTTTTGATATTTTCTTCTATTTTCCATTATAAAATAAATTATATAAATTATTCCACTTGTCAAAACTTTATCAAAGTTTCCAGTTTAATATTTCAGTATAAAAATAAGAATTTTTCAATGTTTATTCCCACAATTGCTTTTATTTAATATTTATTTGATTTTTCTTAAAAATTACAATATTGACTTGTAAATTCAAGATATATGTATTTTTAATCATAAGTTTCTGAGTTTTGACAACTCATTACTCATGATTCATGAATTAAACCTTTCCAAAATTTGTTTTTGGTGGTTAAACCTTTTATATGCATACATATCAATATGTATGTATATATGTTTTGTAACATATATGTAACAAAACCTTTTATCACCTTTTGATGATGATGTTGATGGTGTTTCAGCTCCTTAAATCCAAGAACAAGGTGGTGAGGGTCGTGGATGGTGATGGTAAGTGCTGGTGGTGTGTGGTTTGTGGTTGTTTGTGTTATGGTTGTCGGGTTGTTGTTGTTGATGTTGTTTGTTGTTGTTGTGTTGTACCCGAGAGTGAGAGGGGTTTGTGGGGCAGTTTGGTGGTGGTGATTAGTGTTGGTACTCGAGAGAGAGGTAGAAGGTGGCTGAAGGTGTGTGATGGTGATCGGGTGGAGGTGATGGTTGCGTTTGTATAAGGATCCGAGAGAGAGAACAAAGGTGAGAAATGGTGTTTGTTTTCAACTAGGCTTGGCATATATCCCCCCTTTTATCCACTGCCTCATGCAATCTAGAATTGATGACTCATGTTGGTGGGTGCCTAGGTGTCGAGCTAAGGAACTTAAGGGCGGTTCTTTGGGAGGTACCGAGGGATAGGGGGTAAGGTGGCACTACGCTTTGACTTTGGATGTAGGGTGGTGTGGTGGCGGTTTGTGGTAATGAGAATGCAAGAAACCGGTGCAAGGTGGCGGTATTAGTGATATGAATGCATGGATACCGAGGCTCTTGGGATTGCTTTTGAATTGATAATACTTGGGGCCTAAGTTTAGGCTTGAAAGGTGGCGGTTTCCAGGGGTTTTCGAGGGATAGAGGAGGCAAGGTGGCAATCCAAAGGAAGTTTGAGTGTGAATGGAGGGTTGTTTAATCACACTAGAAGTCTAGGTGGTGTTTTTATGGAAGCAAGAGAACCGAGGTTGCTTTGGTTTAGTTGTAGGCGGTTTAGGGTGTAAAAGCAAGACAAAACCGGGGGTAGGATGGTGGTTTGGTGGTTTCGGGTGTGGTGTTGCATGAGGTGGCCGAGGTTGATGGTTATGGTGATGGTTTGGTGTTTTAGTTTTAAGTTTTAGTTAGGTTTTTAGTTTTAGAGTTTTCATGTTTAGGTTTAGGATTTAGTTTAGTTGAGTTTTATTGTGTGTGTGTATATATATATATATATATATATATATACCCGAAATACATATATATAAGTGAGGTTATATGCATACATATCAATACATATGTTGGTATCCCAGGAATTGTCCACGTGCATGTAGATGTATACGCCAAAACTTGTATATATATATACTCGTAGGTGTGGATTTTGGGTACCCTACATACATGCACACATAACTAATTAATTTATGTGTATGCATGCAAACATGCATACATATACCAACCTTTATTTTTCCCTATATTTCCATAAGGTATATACATATATATAGATATATTCGTAAAAACATATGTACACAACCTATATGTTTTATTCATATAATTGTATATACACATTAACAGTAGTATTCATATGTATTTTCATAATATATATATACTAAAAATAAGATTATTGTGGCCTGTAACGTAATACTAAAAAAATATTTCTAGGGTTGTCACATTCTCCCCCCGTTAAAAGAATTTCGTCCCGAAATTCAGTGGAGTATGCTTTAAACAAACAAACAAACAAACAAACAAACCCAGTATATCCCACTCAAGAGCAGGGTCTGGGAGGGGTAGGTGGTGGCGAGTCTTTCCTCTAGCTTGGTAGGTAGAGAGACCGCTTCCAAAGAGACCCCCGACTCGTTAACAAAAGCAATAACAATAGCAAAAGTATATTAATCCATAGAAGTTTTTCACATGGGAGTAGGAGCATATTGGTAGATATTAACCTCTTCCACAGTACTAGTTGTACGATTCCCAGCTGAGCTTGGTGAGCCAATTGAATCAGCAGACCTCATAAGAACAATTGCCATAGAATTCACATTGATTTATGAGAGAAGCAAGACACACTGTGAAATAGTGGAGTATGCTTTAGAAAACTTAAATAAGTATTACCTCTGAACAGGTAAGGGTACTTTTTCTTGATTTCATCTTCCCTTTCCCAGGTGTATTCTGGTCCTCTTTTTGCATTCCACTTGATTTTCACTATAGGAATTTTACTTCTTCTTAATTTCTTTATTTTCTTTCCCACAATGGCTGTTGGTTCTTCCACAAAATGTAGTTTTCTATCTACCTGTATCTCTTGAATTGGTACTTTTAGGGTTTCGTTGGTTAGACATTTCTTGAGGTTGGACACATGAAACGTGTTGTGTACTTCGCTTAATTCTTGTGGTAGTTCCAACTTATATACTACAGGACCAATTCTATCAATAATCTTGAATGGACCAATATACCTAGGGTTCAGCTTACTGGATTTTTCAAATCGAAAGATACCTTTAGAGGGTGATATTTTCAAATATACTCTGTCTCCAACTTGAAATTCTAATGGTTTTCTTTGCTTATCTGCGTAGCTTTTCTGTCAATCACGAGCTGTTTTCAACCTGTTTTTAATTTTTGTGATCTTGTCTGTGGTTTCTTGGATTAGTTCAGGACCTATAAGTTGTTTATCACCTACCTCGTTCCAACATAGAGGTGACCTACATTTTCTTCCATATAAGGCTTCAAATGGAGCTAATCCAATGCTAGAGTGATAACTGTTATTGTATGAAAATTCTATTAAAGGTAAGTGACTATCCCAATTTCCACCAAAGTCTATAGCACAGGCCCTTAACATATCTTCCAGGGTTTGTATTGTTCTTTCACTCTGTCCATCGGTCTGTGTGTGATAAGTTGTACTTAAGTTTATTTGGGTCCTAAAGCTTTTTGTAAAGTTTGCCAGAACCTAGAAGTAAATCTGCTATCCCTATCTGATATAATGGATACAGGTATTTCATGTCTTGACACAATTTCTTTTATGTAAATTCTTGCTAACCTTTCAATTTTGTAATCTTCTCGGATGGGTAAGAAATGAGCAGACTTAGTTAGCCTATCTATTATAACCCAAATTGTATCGTATCCATTTCTGGTCCTGGGTAACTTAGTTATGAAATCCATTGTAATTTGATCCCATTTCCATTCTGGGATTTCTGGTTGTTGCAAGTATCCTGAGGGTTTTTGATACTCAGCTTTTACTCTTGAGCAAATATCACACTGTTCCACAAACTCTCCAACCGATCTTTTCATACCTGGCCACCAGTACTGGCTTTTCAAGTCCTTATACATTTTATTATTTCCCGGATGCACGAAGTATCTTGACTTATGAGCTTCTTGCAGAACAGTTGTTCTAATTAGTTTGTTGTCGGTATCCAGTTTCTTCTTTTGAATTTCAGAATTCCATCTGTTTCTTCTTTCAAGTCTTTAATTTGTCCTTTTAGTTTCAGTAGATCTTGTTGTTGAGCTTCCCGGATTTGTCTTAGCAGATCTGAACGTAGTTCCATTTTCATTGGTCGTACCCGTAAAGGTTTTGTTCTTTCTTTTCTACTTAAAGCATCAGCTACTACATTTGCCTTACCTGGGTGATACTTAATTTCACAATCATAATCACTTAGTAACTCTACCCATCTTCTTTGTCTCATGTTTAACATTTTCTGATCAAAGATGTGTTGCAGACTTTTATGGTCTGTATATATTATACACTTGGTTCCATATAAGTAATGTCTTCAAATTTTCAATGCAAATATTACAGCTCCTAACTCTAGATCATGGGTGGTGTAATTCTTTTCACTACCTCTAAGTTGTCTAGATGCATACGCAATCACTTTATCTTTCTGCATTAAAACACATCCAAAGCCTTGGCGAGAGGCATCACAATAGACTATGAAGTTATCTGTCCCTTCAGGTAAAGCTAACACATGTGCACTACATAATTTATCTTAAGAAGTTCAAAGGCCTCATTCTGTTTTTCTCCCCACACGTACTTTTTATCTTTTTTGGTCAATTCTGTCAACGGTTGAGCTATTCTTGAGAAGTTTTCTATAAATCTTCTGTAGTATCCTGCTAAACCTAGGAATTGACGTATCTCAGTTGGGGTTTTTGAAATTTCCCATTTCTTAAATGACTCTATTTTTGCTGGATCAACCTGAATTCCATTTTGGTTGACTATGTGCCCAAGGAATTGTACTTCTCTTTTCCAAAATTCACATTTGGAAAATTTTGCATATAACTTTTCTTTTCGTAACAGTTCCAAAATTAACGCAGATGTTGTTCGTGGTCTTCCTTATTCTTAGAATAAATTAGAATGTCGTCAATAAAGACTATAACAAATTTATCTAGGTAAGGTTTACACACCCTATTCATTAGATCCATAAATACCGCTGGAGCATTAGTTAACCCAAATGGCATTACAAGGAATTCATAGTGACCATATCTAGTTCTAAATTCAGTCTTAGAAATGTCATCTTCCTGTACCCTTAATTGATGATATTCAGATCTTAAGTCTATTTTTGAAAAATAACTAGATCCCTATAGTTAGTCAAACAAATCATCAATTCTAGGGAGTGGATACCAATTCTTTAGGGTAACCTTATTAAGTTCCCTATAATCAATACACATTCTAAGAGTTCCATCTTTCTTTTTGACAAACAACACCGGTGCTCCCCAAGGTGATACACTAGGACGTATAAATCCTTTATCTAATAGTTCCTGTAACTGAGTCATGAGTTCTTTCATCTCAGTTGGTGCTAAACGATAAGGTGCTTTGGCAATAGGGACTGTTCCTGGTATCAATTCTATTTTAAATTCTACCTGACGAGGGGGTGGTAGTCCAAGTAGTTCATCAGGAAACACATCAGCATATTCATTTATAACAGGAATATTTTCCAAATTTTCCTTATCAAGTTTTGTATCAACAATATGAGCCAAGAATGCTAAACAATTCTGGTTGAGGTATTTCCGTGCTTTTTCACAAGTAATCAGTTTCACAGGTATTATTTGGCTTATCACCATAAATACAAAGAATTTTGTTTTCCTTAATCAAAGGAACTTTATTCATTTTCTTATCACAAATGATTTCAACATGATTTGTACTCAACCAATCCATTCCTACTACGATATCAAATCCTCCTAACTTAATAGGTATCAGATTTATATCAAAACAGTATTCATCTAAATTCAAGATGCAATTAGGAATGATTTCATCAGCTTCAATTATCTTACCATCAGCTAATTCTATCACATAGATGTCACGTAATTTTTAGATGCTAGAATAATTGATGGTCTAAAAGTATGTGAGACAAAACTGCGGGTTGCTCCTGTATCAAATAATTCTTTAGCGTACTGGTTATTGATAAGGAACGTACCCGTAACTACTTCTGGTTCATGACGAGCTTCATCAGCTTGTATCACAAAAGCTCTTCCACGAGGGTTGTTCTGGTTAGCTGGAGTCTTACCTTTTCGTTGTGGACATTCGTTCCGGAAATGATTCTCACTTCCACATTGAAAGCAGACTGTTTTTGTGCTGGTAGGGTTTTTGCAGTCTCTAAAAACATGTCCCTTCCTTTTACAGTTATAACACACCACTGTCATACAGTTTCCCGTATGATATCTTTGACAGATATTACACTGTGGTGGTTTTTCTACTTTCTTTCCTTGAGTTGTTCCCAAAAAGTTCCTTGGTGGAGGTCGGGCTACTCTTTTCTGGGAGCTTTCTCCAAATCTTTTTCCAGGGTGATTTTCAGTCCATTTCCTTTTCTCTCCTACCTGTTGATGACCTAATGATCCATTCCTGATCATTTATCTGTCAGACTTCCTGACAAGATTACTGCTTCCTGGAAGGTTTTGGTTCTAGCAGATTTCACTAGTCCTCTTATTTGTGGCAATAATCCCCAAATATACCTTCCTATTCTTTTGATTCCGGGGTTATCAAATGTGGTACTAATCTAGATAATTCATTATACCTATCAGTATATTCCCAGTGTGCAGACCCTTTCATCTCTAGTGCTAAGAATTCAGCCTCTAGTTTTTCTATCTCATTGTAAGGACAATATTTTTTTATCACTAGATTTCTAAATTCTTCCCAACTCAGCTTATTCATAATGTTTCTACCCCTAGTGTCTACCTCCATTTTCCACCAGGATTGTGCTTCTCCTTTAAGGGAATGGGAAGCAAACAGTGTCTTGAAGTTTTCAGCACAGTTGCTGATTTCCAGGACTCCTTCCATGTCATCTAGCCATCTTAAAGCTTGTACTGCTCCACCTTTTCCATCAAATTCCTGAGGTCTACAGGACATAAAGGTTTTGTAGGAGCATCCCTTTGAAATTCCATTTAGAATCTCTTCTTCCTGTCCTTCTTCTATATTCATATTTTCAGGCTCTGCTGGTGGGTTTGAAGTAGTTCCAATATTCAGATTTTGTTGGAGTTGGGTAATTAAAGTAGGTAGGGTAGCTTCCAGTTGTTGGGCTACTATCTGGGATATCCTATCATTCTCTGTTGTATCAGGGTTCACGGGTGTTTCTTCCCCAAGTCTGGTCCTGGGTCGTCCCACTCGAGTGTTCTCCTGACAGGCTGAGTGTTTCTTTTTGGTGGCATGATTCACTATAGTGAATTTCAAGGTTAGTATTGCAAATAAATATCTTAACATAAAATTTATTTAACATAGATCAAATAAACATGTTAACATAAAAGTACATATATCAGTTAAGCTCTTATTTCTTTTATTCTAAAAAGTTAGACTATAAACTTTCAGTTTCTGCTAAGCCATTTCCAGATCCTGATAAAATACTTTTCTTGGGTGTCTTGAGCTTTTTGATGTCCTTCTGAATTTTCCAGATTCCCAGCTGTATTTTCTTAAGTTTCTTAAGAGTTTGTCGGGCTGTCTTCACCTGATCCAACTCTTGTCTCTTAGTAACTTTACTTTTATCTTTAGGAGAATCAGAAGGTTGTCTTTCTAGATCCTCAGATTGCTTAGCTTTAAGTTTGTGTCCACGTAGTATCTTTTTCCTTGGAGTCTTAATTGTATATCCTCCCACGTGTACTGGTGCACGTCTAACATAAAATTTTGTCTTATTCTCCATTTCTGTTGGGGTAACATCCATAGCCTGTTGAGGTTCCGGTTCAGGTGTTATATCTTTAGGGCTGCGATGGTATGGATCTTCTGAAGGGTTGGTTTCATAGTGATAACTATCTGAATTCATAGCTGCACAGATCTCTTAACAATATTTCACACAAAGAGTTAGTCAAATAACTTATCAAAATTTTGTTAGAATCTTAATCATAAAATCATAGAATTTCACATAATTCACATAAAATCATAAAGTATATTTTGAGCTTATGGTTATAGTCTAGTTATTTCCTTAAAATAACTAATTCTCTATAACCAATGGCTCTGATACCAACCTGTCACATCCCGGCGGAAGCGCAAATGATACGGGTGGAATGTGACTAGTTTTTATCAGAGTGCGTTGGTTACAGTAAATAAACATGGTCATAATATATAAAAACATAAGGTAGACATGCTTTTATTAATAATATCCAGGATTACATCTTATACATAAGTTTTCAAAATTAGACATAATCTTTCTACAACTTGATTAAACTACTGCATGTCTTCAGATACGGTGGAAGTGTGCATCTACATACACAATATAGTCAACTATGTTGATTGTTAGTGTCACACAAACTCTTCCAACAACCTCTCTCCAACCGTTGTGGACCTCAAAACTAAAGTCAAAGGTGTTAGTCATCGTTTCCTGAAAAAGTACACTTAAACCAGTCAACAAAAATGTTGGTGAGAACATAGGTTTAATCCAGACAAATATTTTGTTGATGTATCAATTACAACCAAGCCTGCTCACAACATAATCATACTGTCACGAAATAATCATAAAATCAGATAATATTACATCCTAACCCTCATTCTGTTAGATGCAGGAAAATAGCAGTAACCCCCATCCGGTTGTCACACCCTCAAAATCCGCTAACGGGGTTTTACCGTCAGGCGTGTGACACACCAGGATCTCAGATAAGCATCAATTACACCAAACACAGTAATTACAAAACATAACATTAAGTAATTAGTTGTTTAATCCAAACATGAGTGTTTCAGACTTGCGGAAGCGTTTCAAATATAGAAATCAACAGTGAATCGTTTCAACATGCGTTTTAACCATAAGAATCAATAGCGTTTCACAAATTAAACCAGTTGTGTTGTGATGTATGCCATGCATGCATCCTAGCTGAGTTCTTAATCTTGTGCGTTTCTGTGACCTGAGAAAACACGCTAAAATGTGTCAACATAAAGTTGGTGAGTTCACAGGTTTTATCACAGAATAAAATGTTTATAACTGTTCGACTGTCTGTAACTGTTCAACTGTCCGAATGGTTTAGTAATTAAAGCATATCGATAGGTAGCTAGCCTATAATCATGTTACTTAGTGTTTCGAACCGAAGCTGACTGTTTGCATGTCCTATAAGTTTGTGTTTCCCCGTCACGTCTCGCAAGACAGTGACAAATGTTAGGTCAATAATGCACCCGTTTGACCTCCAATCAAGCTAGCGCGACTAGCCCGGGCGGGGTTTGTCAGACCCAGTAGTACTACTCAGTATTACCTCGCTAATCCCATTACTAACGGTTCGAGCGTGTCAGGACTGTTTGTGTGTTTACACTAACGTAACAGGCGATATCAATAATACTGGCAACCATTCATAAAATATGTTTGCATGTTTTCTCCCCCAAAAAGGAAAGAAAGTAAAAAGGGCCGTGAAACTCACCTTGATTGCGTTGCAAAGAAATAATGTTCGCACGACGATTAGAATTTCAAGTTAACCTGTGTTTCGTTTGGTATGAACACAGTTAATGTTAGTTATTATTTACGAGTCTATAATATGATTAACGTTCGAATATGGATTAAGGTTTTGATAGAGTTATGTGTTTTGTTTAAGTAATTAATTTTTATAAAATACATTTCATACTTTTAATCCATTTAACGAACTATTAAGTGTTTTTAGAAATGAATTTTTGATGTAATGATGGTGTTTATTATGTAATTAAGTCCGTATGATAAACGAAGAATAATTACGAAAATATTATTCCAAATCGTTCGTTTAAAGTATATTTTATAAAATAAATCATATTTGTAAATAATTTGGTAAATTTTAGTTTAATCCAGAAAATCATTTAATGCTCAAAAATATAAACAAGTTTTATAAAAATTATTTTTATAATTTTTTATAATTTTTCTGCAATTTTTAAATGCCCAAAAAGCCCTAAAAAAATAAAGGAGGTTGCCCGGGTTCGAACCCGGGACCTCTCGGGATGCAAATGGACAGGGAACCGCTGAACCAAGGCCGCAGCCGCGGTATTCCTTGGTTTCAATTCCCTTTAAACACATCCGAAGCCCTTCCCCTCCAAACCAAGAACCCTAAATCGTTTATGGATCAAATTGAACATCAAATCGATGTTATTAATCAGTTTAATGTTGGGGATTAGTTTCCTCATAATGAACCGAATGTATAGGTGTGTTTAATTACCAGATTTGTGTTCGAATTGAAGGTGAATGCCACGATGAACAGGTCGCGACTTCTTGCTGTTCGATTGATGCCCAACGATGATTATAATCCAATTACTTCAACAGGAAGTTTCTAATGATGCTTGTGATCAAAACCCTTCTGTTAATTTCGAGTTACAAAGGCCGAAAAGTGGCGTTCTAGTAAGTTGCAGGTCGACGGTTAAGAGGTGAGCAATGGTGGTGTGTTTGATTGTTTTGAATGAAATTTGAGAGTTGTGATGATATAGGAATAGATAAGCGATCGTGCAGGTTTATTTAATTACATTATGGTATTGTGTAGTGCTCCATTTGTGCGGATTTCTTGGCCGAAAGTAGAGTGGGTGGATTTGTGGTTAATCGCACTCGATTTTTCAAATGGATGGTGGGGTTGAGTTCGAATCATCCACGCAAACGTGTCGGTATTATTTGATCGAGTTAAAACCGTGTGTATTTGGTGTTTGGGAGTCGCTGGAGAGGTGGCCGGAGGTGGCCGGACGGCGAGGTGGCCGACGGGTACGGGGGAGGGGCTGGGTTTTTAAAATAATTACACTCTTGGTCCCTGCAGTTTGAGGTGGTTACCATTTCATGTTTAAAACTTCTAAACAAATTTTAGTTATTGTATTTTCTACCCAAAAGTTAATAGGGTTAAGTTTAATGATAAATTTTAATTATTAATAATATTATTATTATTATTATTATTAACGTTTTATTGTAATTATTGGAATTTAACATCAACGTATTAAACTCTTTTGTTTATGATATTAACTTGTATTTATCGAAAAATTTCGAGATGTTACAGTATCCCCTACTTTAAGAAATTTCGTCCCGAAATTTGTTCACGAGGAGGCTGAAACGAAAAGATGAGGATACTTGGATTTCATTTGATCCTCACGTTCCCAGGTGAACTCTGGTCCACGCTTTGAGTTCCATCAGACTTTGACAATAGGGATACGACTGTGTTTGAGTGTCTTGACCTCTCGGTCCATAATTTCCACTGGTTCTTCGATGAAACGTAGTTGTTCGTCAACATGTACCTCGTCTAACGGCACGACGAGAGTCTCGTCAGCAAGACATTTCCTCAGATTTGAAACATGGAACACATCATGTACTCCACTGAGTTCTTCAGGTAAGTTTAACTGATAGGCTACGGGACCAACCCGTTTGACAATTTCAAACGGTCCCACGTACCTAGGGTTTAGTTTTCCACGTTTCCTGAAACGAATCACGCCTTTCCAAGGTGACACTTTCAACAGTACTTTGTCCCCAATCTGAAACTCCAATGGCTTTCGACGCTTGTCGGCGTAACTCTTTTGTCGATCACGTGCTGCCGCCATACGGTTACGAATTTGCACGATCTTCTCAGTCGTTTCGTGCACAAGTTCAGGTCCTGTAAGTTGGCTTTCTCCTACTTCTGCCCAACAGATAGGTGATCGGCACTTTCGTCCATACAATGCCTCAAATGGAGCTGCTTTGATCGAAGTATGATAACTATTATTATAGGAGAACTCAACTAATGGAAGATGAGTTTCCCAACTGCTTCCAAAATCGATCACACAGGCGCGCAACATGTCTTCCAGTGTTTGGATCGTACGCTCACTTTGACCATCGGTTTGCGGGTGATACGCGGTACTCATATCCAGCCGCGTTCCCAATGATCGTTGTAATGATTGCCAGAAATGAGAAGTGAACCGAGCGTCACGATCAGAAATGATAGATATCGGCACGCCATGCCGAGAGACTATTTCCCTTAAATAGATACGTGTCAGCTTCTCCATTCGATCAGTCTCTCGGATTGCCAGAAAGTGTGCGGATTTCGTTAAGCGATCTACTATAACCCAGATGGTATCGCATCCGCTGGGAGTCCTAGGTAACTTCGTGATAAAGTCCATGGAGATCTGCTCCCATTTCCACACTGGAATTTCCGGTTGTTGAAGTAAACCGGATCTGGTATTCCACCTTAACCTTGGAACAAGTTAAGCATCTGCTTACGTATGTGGCTATCTCCGCTTTCATTTTCGGCCACCAGTACAATTCTTTCAGGTCCTGATACATCTTGTCTGAACCTGGATGAATAGAGTAACGTGACTTATGAGCTTCATCCATTATCAGCTCTCGCAAATTCCCGTGCTGTGGTACCCAGATCCGTTTCATAAAATAACGGATTCCATCAGCTTTAATCTCCAACTGTTTCTCCATGCCTCGCATGGATTCCGCTTTGAGATTCTCCGTCTTCAAGGCCTCAGATTGAGCAGCTTTGATTTGCACTGGTAGGTCAGAGTGGATAGTCATTTGTAATGCGCGCACTCGACGAGGCTTTAGGGTTTCCTTACGACTAAGGGCATCGGCTACCACATTAGCCTTACCCGGATGATACTTGATCGCACAGTCGTAGTCGTTCAACAATTCGACCCAACGACGTTGTCTCATGTTCAGTCTTTCTGTTCAAAGATGTGCTGGAGACTCTTGTGATCGGTGTAAATGGTGCATCTGGTACCGTACAAGTAATGTCTCCAAATCTTCAAGGCAAAAATCACTGCACCCAATTCCAGGTCATGGGTGGTATAGTTCTTCTCGTGAACCTTCAGTTGTCTCGAGGCGTAAGCTATCACCTTGTCGCGTTGCATCAGGACACAACCCAATCCTTGAATGGATGCGTCACAATACACCACGAAATCATTGGTCCCCTCTGGTAGTGCCAATATCGGTGCACTACAGAGTTTCTGTTTCAATAGCTGAAAAGCCGCCTCTTGACTTTCACCCCATTTGTATGTCGTTCCTTTGTGGGTTAAGCGGTGAGAGGTTGTGCAATCTTAGAGAATCCCTCTATGAATCGTCGGTAATATCCTGCTAACCCCAGGAATTGCCTTATCTCAGTCGGTGTCTTAGGTGTAGCCCAATTCTTTATCGCCACAATCTTGGCAGGATCAACATGTATTCCCTTCTCATTAACAACATGACCTAGGAATTGCACTTCACGTATCCAAAAGTCACACTTAGAGAATTTGGCGTACAGTTGCTCATTCTTCAACAATTCCAAGATCAATCGTAGATGCTCTTCATGGTCCTCCTTGGTCTTAGAGTATATCAGTATGTCATCGATAAACACAATAACAAACTGATCGAGATAGGGTTTGCACACGCGATTCATGAGGTCCATGAATACCGCAGGTGCATTAGTCAACCCAAAAGGCATGACCAAGAACTCGTAATGACCATAACGAGTACGGAATGCGGTTTTGGAGATGTCCTCCTCACGAACTCGGAGTTGATGATAACCAGACCTCAAGTCGATCTTCGAATAATAGCTTGATCCCTGAAGCTGATCAAACAAGTCGTCGATACGAGGTAGAGGATATCGGTTCTTGACTGTGACTTTGTTTAATTCTCTATAATCAATGCACATTCGGAAAGTGCCGTCCTTCTTCTTAACAAAGAGAACAGGGGCTCCCCAAGGTGATGAGCTAGGTCGGATAAAGCCCTTATCTAAAAGCTCCTGAAGTTGTGATGACAACTCCTGTAATTCGTTTGGTGCTAATCGATAAGGTGCTCTAGCAATCGGGGCTGCACCGGGAGTCAGTTCGATTTGAAATTCCACTTGGCGATGAGGTGGTAGTCCAGGAAGATCCTCTGGAAACACCTCTGGAAATTCTCTTACCACGGGAATATCTTCTATTTTCTTTTCCTTGGACTGCTTGTCGGTGACGAGTGCCAGAATAGCCACACGCCCTTTTTGTAACAACTTTTGCGCCTTCATGTAAGAGATAATACCCATTACTGCACCACTCCTATCGCCTTGGACTGTAAGAATTTCATCACCAACAGGGATTCGTATGATCTTCTCGTGACATATGACTTCTGCTTGCTTATTAGAGAGCCAATCCATGCCTACCACAACGTCGAAACTTCCTAGTGTAACAGGCATAAGATCTATAGCGAAAGTATGACCAGCGAGTTCTATCTTACAATCTCTAAGAATGTGTGTTACATGGATTTGTTTACCGTCAGCCAATTCTACGGTATATTTGGATTCTAAGGCAGAAGGAATATCACTTAGAAGACTACAGAACTTTAAGGATATGAAACTCCTATCGGCTCCAGTATCAAATAGTATAGAAGCAAAACAACCATTCAGGGGAAACGTACCAGTAACCACATTCTGGTCATCCCTTGCCTCGCCGGAACCGATCACGAATGCGCGACCCTTGGCATTGCCCCCGTTATTATCCTTGTTTCCACTCTTCAGCTTCGGGCAATCCTTCCGGTAATGACCCTCCTTACCACACTCAAAACAACTCCTAGTCGCTCCGCCCTGGCGTTGTTGTTGAGGTTGTTGCTGAGTCATCAGCTCGCTCCTGCAATCTTTGGCAGCATGACCCATCTTTCCACACCTTAGACAACGGATGCGGTCACACTGGCCATGGTGGTGGAAGTTGCACTTGTTGCATTTTGGATACCTGCCCGCGTAGCTACTCGATCCCTGGCCATAGTTGTTGTGGTTCTGATTGTTGAAGCTTCTTGAAGGGTCAAACTTTTTGGTCTGTTGTTGTTGGGTGTTGTTGGAGCTTGAAGACTTGTTGTTATTATTGCCGTCCCATTTCCTTTTGTGATCAGAAGAACCAGAAGCAACGCCACGTTTAGGCAAGGTGCCCTGCGCCACTGCCTGGTCAGTGAGTTTATGAGCCAGTCGGATGGCCTGCTGAATAGTGACAGGATCAGCAGCCATCACACTAGCCTGGATCTGAGGAGCTAGACCATCAATGTATTTTTCGATCCGTTTGTAGGCCGGAGTCACCATCTGAGGACATAATCGTGCGAACGAGTCGTGTACTCCTCAATGTCTGAACCAACCATCTTTAAATTCCAAAATTCTGCCTCCAGTTTCTGGACTTCGCTCCTGGGGCAGTACTCTTCTTTCATTAAAATCTTGAAGTCCTCCCAAGGCATACTGTTAGCAGCATCAAGTCCTAAGGTTTGGACCTGTGAGTTCCACCATGTCAAAGCTGGTCCTTCCAAAGTGCCGGAAGCATACTTGACACGGTTTTCTGCTGGACAGTTACACATTGCAAAGGCGGATTCCAGCTTCTCAATCCAACGAAGGAGGGTAACAACACCTTCAGAGCCTTTGAAGGAATGAGGTTTGCAGTCCATGAACATCTTGAAAGTGCAGACTGCTTGACCTGGAATGAGTGGATACATTTTAAGGATTGTTACGTAGAGTATCAAGGATTTGATCCAAAAGATCTATTTGACAGAGGTTTACCTCCTTGGTTTTGGTTCTGGTTGATATTGTTATTTTGATTTTGGTTCCTGGTCTGTTCGAACGCCTCGAGCGCTTCAGCAACACGCTCATTTATGATGGCATCGAGTTCAGCTTGTGTTAGATTAATGTTTTCTTGTCTACGTGGGCGTCCAACTCTTCGTCCAGACATGATTCTACGTATTCACAATACATGACAGTCACTATCGAATAATAACTATTGATAACAATAATTTGTTTCATACTAGTAGAAATGAAGGATTTGTTTGCATATCGATAGTGAGGTTTCATGAGAACCGAGACTTTATGTCTCCAAGTATAGAAACGAAAATTTGTACTGACTATGACTGTTATCACCTAATAGAGTTACCAGAATTCTCATGCACGACAATTTACAATTACGTGTGCACCCGTAATTCTAATTTGCTTTGCATGGTCACTCATAGCTTCTCCCATTCGTGATAACATACCTTGTCAAGTACCGAGTGCTGTCTGTTAAGACTAGCAAAGATGATAGGGTATGTTGGAAGTAGAAATGAGTACGATAGAGTTTGCTGTGGTGTTCAAATCTTGGATAGTTTAAATTGGGAAAACGAAATCAAGAACAAGAATTATTCAACACGATAATGAGATGTTCGGAGTGTATTCGTTTGATTCATGAATCAAAGCGAGTACGTTGACTAATCAAAGTATTGGGTCAATCACAACTTTGTTGAAGACATGCGTACCTATAAGCAGATACTCATCCCAAGGGTTCCCAGGTAAGGTAAACAGGTCCATCGGTTGATTTGGATATATGCGAATACCTTGCCTAGACAGAACACCCCGAGATACAGGCATCTTACTCTTCCAGCATTGCATGTATTCAAGTTGTAAGACACAGACTTTGACGAGACTTTGAAACCATTAATAACAATCGAGGTTTTGGAGTTTGAAATCACTTGAATTAGGCACTCAAACTCTCCCGTGACTCACAGCACAGAGATATGTTAAGGCAAAAGTTTTCAGGCAACTAAATTAAGTAAACATAGCTTAGAAATCTATGTGTGTGTAACTAATGCAAATCCAGCTATAGTCTAAAATGCAATGCAAATGAGATGCAAGTCCATTTTAGTTCGCTATAACTAATGCTCTGATACCAATCTGTCACACCCTCAAAATCCGCTAACGGGGTTTTACCGTCAGGCGTGTGACACACCAGGATCTCAGATAAGCATCAGTTACACCAAACACAGTAATTACAAAACATAACATTAAGTAATTAGTTGTTTAATCCAAACATGAGTGTTTCAGACTTGCGGAAGCGTTTCAAATATAGAAATCAACAGTGAATCGTTTCAACATGCGTTTTAACCATAAGAATCAATAGCGTTTCACAAATTAAACCAGTTGTGTTGTGATGTATGCCATGCATGCATCCTAGCTGAGTTCTTAATCTTGTGCGTTTCTGTGACCTGAGAAAACACGCTAAAATGTGTCAACATAAAGTTGGTGAGTTCACAGGTTTTATCACAGAATAAAATGTTTATAACTGTTCGACTGTCTGTAACTGTTCAACTGTCCGAATGGTTTAGTAATTAAAGCATATCGATAGGTAGCTAGCCTATAATCATGTTACTTAGTGTTTCGAACCGAAGCTGACTGTTTGCATGTCCTATAAGTTTGTGTTTCCCCGTCACGTCTCGCAAGACAGTGACAAATGTTAGGTCAATAATGCACCCGTTTGACCTCCAATCAAGCTAGCGCGACTAGCCCGGGCGGGGTTTGTCAGACCCAGTAGTACTACTCAGTATTACCTCGCTAATCCCATTACTAACGGTTCGAGCGTGTCAGGACTGTTTGTGTGTTTACACTAACGTAACAGGCGATATCAATAATACTGGCAACCATTCATAAAATATGTTTGCATGTTTTCTCCCCCAAAAAGGAAAGAAAGTAAAAAGGGCCGTGAAACTCACCTTGATTGCGTTGCAAAGAAATAATGTTCGCACGACGATTAGAATTTCAAGTTAACCTGTGTTTCGTTTGGTATGAACACAGTTAATGTTAGTTATTATTTATGAGTCTATAATATGATTAACGTTCGAATATGGATTAAGGTTTTGATAGAGTTATGTGTTTTGTTTAAGTAATTAATTTTTATAAAATACATTTCATACTTTTAATCCATTTAACGAACTATTAAGTGTTTTTAGAAATGAATTTTTGATGTAATGATGGTGTTTATTATGTAATTAAGTCCGTATGATAAACGAAGAATAATTACGAAAATATTATTCCAAATCGTTCGTTTAAAGTATATTTTATAAAATAAATCATATTTGTAAATAATTTGGTAAATTTTAGTTTAATCCAGAAAATCATTTAATGCTCAAAAATATAAACAAGTTTTATAAAAATTATTTTTATAATTTTTATAATTTTTCTGCAATTTTTAAATGCCCAAAAGCCCTAAAAAAATAAAGGAGGTTGCCCGGGTTCGAACCCGGGACCTCTCGGGATGCAAATGGACAGGGAACCGCTGAACCAAGGCCGCAGCCGCGGTATTCCTTGGTTTCAATTCCTTTAAACACATCCGAAGCCCTTCCCCTCCAAACCAAGAACCCTAAATCGTTTATGGATCAAATTGAACATCAAATCGATGTTATTAATCAATTTAATGTTGGGGATTAGTTTCCTCATAATGAACCGAATGTATAGGTGTGTTTAATTACCAGATTTGTGTTCGAATTGAAGGTGAATGCCACGATGAACAGGTCGCGACTTCTTGCTGTTCGATTGATGCCCAACGATGATTATAATCCAATTACTTCAACAGGAAGTTTCTAATGATGCTTGTGATCAAAACCCTTCTGTTAATTTCGAGTTACAAAGGCCGGAAAGTGGCGTTCTAGTAAGTTGCAGGTTGACGGTTAAGAGGTGAGCAATGGTGGTGTGTTTGATTGTTTTGAATGAAATTTGAGAGTTGTGATGATATAGGAACAGATAAGCGATCGTGCAGGTTTATTTAATTACATTATGGTATTGTGTAGTGCTCCATTTGTGCGGATTTCTTGGCCGAAAGTAGAGTGGGTGGATTTGTGGTTAATCGCACTCGATTTTTCAAATGGATGGTGGGGTTGAGTTCGAATCATCCACGCAAACGTGTCGGTATCATTTGATCGAGTTAAAACCGTGTGTATTTGGTGTTTGGGAGTCGCCGGAGAGGTGGCCGGAGGTGGCCGGACGGCGAGGTGGCCGACGGGTACGGGGGGAGGGGCTGGGTTTTTAAAATAATTACACTCTTGGTCCCTGCAGTTTGAGGTGGTTACCATTTCATGTTTAAAACTTCTAAACAAATTTTAGTTATTGTATTTTCTACCCAAAAGTTAATAGGGTTAAGTTTAATGATAAATTTTAATTATTAATATTATTATTATTATTATTATTATTAACGTTTTATTGTAATTATTGGAATTTAACATCAACGTATTAAACTCTTTTGTTTATGATATTAACTTGTATTTATCGAAAAATTTCGAGATGTTACACCGGTTACTGCAAATATTCTCCCAAGTAGCGCTACCAATATTATTGACCGGTTCCTCATTCGAACTAATGGTTGTGTCGCAAATGACAGTAAGCAAACAAAATATTTTCAAAATAATACATCAACCCAACAGTATACTTTTTCCCCCTAAACTTTACTGAATATCAAACGGTTGAAAATGAGCTATGAACTCATCGTGTCTTCCCACTTAAACCTAACAAGATAGTTCACAGTGTCAGACAATATTTTTAAATATTTTTCTGGTTTTCATTAACTGCAAAAGATTAATAGAAACACCTTCGGGCCTCTAAAAATTCCTAATCCATAATAGTTGTGATTTCTTCCAATATTCTCAAAAATCACAAAAATAGCTACTGATGTCCTAAATCACCAAATTTTTATAGAACATAACTTGGATAGTTTGTAGCTTTCCATAATTTTCACAATAATAAATTCCCAACAGATTATTTTATATAAATCTCACAATATTCCCAAAATTCCTCAAAATACCTACTGCCATTCAATAAATCATCAACAATTCACAGAATTTTTTCCAAAAAGCCAGTAACATCTCCTAATTTTTATAGCATCCAAATCTGCACAGATTATTTTATGTAAATTTCATAATATTTCCATAAATGTTTAAAAATATATCCTGTTACTCATAAATCCCCAAATTTCACAGACGGTTTCCTATATAAAACCACACATCATATAATTTTTTTCAAAGTCCAAATATTAACAGAACAGTTTTTGTAATTTTCACAATAATTGAAAATTTTAGAACAAATACTTATACTACTCTAAAAATTATGAAAATAATATATTCTGCAGTATTTGTTTTAATATTTCATCTATGATTTTATCAGAATTTATTATTTACTTTAATTATTTATTATGATTTATCTATTGCAGAACATATGAAATTCATATCTTTATTATAACAAGGAATAAAATTCTTAAATAATTCCAGAGGCTTTTTACCTCAAAAGAATCATTCTGTAATTTTTTCATAATATTCCCGAATTTATTTCTATTTTTGATATTTTCTTCTATTTTCCATTATAAAATAAATTATATAAATTATTCCACTTGTCAAAACTTTATCAAAGTTTCCAGTTTAATATTTCAGTATAAAAATAAGAATTTTTCAATGTTCATTCCCGCAATTGCCTTCATTTAATATTTATTTGATTTTTCTTAAAAATTACAATATTGACTTGTAAATTCAAGATATATGTATTTTTAATCATAAGTTTCTGAGTTTTGACAACTCATTACTCATGATTCATGAATTAAAACTTTCCAAAATTTGTTTTTGGTGGTTAAACCTTTTATATGCATACATATCAATATGTATGTATATATGTTTTGTAACATATATGTAACAAAACCTTTTATCACCTTTTGATGATGATCTTGATGGTGTTTCAGCTCCTTAAATCCAAGAACAAGGTGGTGAGGGTCGTGGATGGTGATGGTAAGTGCTGGTGGTGTGTGGTTTGTGGTTGTTTGTGTTGTGGTTGTCGGGTTGTTGTTGTTGATGTTGTTTGTTGTTGTTGTGTTGTACCCGAGAGTGAGAGGGGTTTGTGGGGCAGTTTGGTGGTGGTGATTAGTGTTGGTACTCGAGAGAGAGGTAGAAAGTGGCTGAAGATGTGTGATGGTGATCGGGTGGAGGTGATGGTTGTGTTTGTATAAGGATCCGAGAGAGAGAACAAAGGTGAGAAATGGTGTTTGTTTTCAACTAGGCTTGGCATATATCCACCCTTTTATCCACTGCCTCATGCAATCTAGAATTGATGACTCATGTTGGTGGGTGCCTAGGTGTCGAGCTAAGGAACTTAAGGGCGGTTTCTTTGGGAGGTACCGAGGGATAGGGGGTAAGGTGGCACTATGCTTTGACTTTGGATGTAGGGTGGTGTGGTGGCGGTTTGTGGTAATGAGAATGCAAGAAACCGGTGCAAGGTGGCGGTATTAGTGATATGAATGCATGGATACCGAGGCTCTTGGGATTGCTTTTGAATTGATAATACTTGGGGCCTAAGTTTAGGCTTGAAAGGTGGCGGTTTCCAGGGGTTTCCGAGGGATAGAGGAGGCAAGGTGGCAATCCAAGGGAAGTTTGAGTGTGAATGGAGGGTTGTTTAATCACACTAGAAGTCTAGGTGGTGTTTTTGTGGAAGCAAGAGAACCGAGGTTGCTTTGGTTTAGTTGTAGGCGGTTTAGGGTGTAAAAGCAAGACAAAACCGGGGGTAGGGTGGTGGTTTGGTGGTTTCGAGTGTGGTGTTGCATGAGGTGGCCGAGGTTGATGGTTATGGTGATGGTTTGGTGTTTTAGTTTTAAGTTTTAGTTAGGTTTTTAGTTTTAGAGTTTTAGTGTTTAGGTTTAGGATTTAGTTTAGTTGAGTTTTATTGTGTATATATATATATATATATATATATATATATATATATATATATATACCCGAAACACACATATATATAAGTGAGGTTATATGCATACATATCAATACATATGTTGGTATCCCAGGAATTATCCACGTGCATGTAGATGTATACGCCAAAACTTGTATATATATATATATATACTCGTAGGTGTGGATTTTGGGTACCCTACATACATGCACACATAACTAATTAATTTATGTGTATGCATGCAAACATGCATACGTATACCACCTTTATTTTTCCCTATATTTCCATAAGGTATATACATATATATAGATATATTCGTAAAAATATATGTACACAACCTATATGTTTTATTCATATAATTGTATATACACATTAACAGTCGATTTATATACATGCATGCTAGTATTCATATGTATTTTCATAATATATATATACTAAAAATAACATTATTGTGGCCTGTAACGTAATACTAAAAAAATATTTCTAGGGTTGTCACAGATGAATTGCAAGTGCTTTACAAGTCTCAAACGTTTATAAGTGTATGATGTATAAGTATCATGTTTCACCCCAAAATAGTGTGAAAAATATAAAAAGGGGCAAGGAAAACTCACATGTCAAATAGGTATGTAATGAAGATTAATAAGAATAAAAACGTCGTTCCAAGATGAATCGTCACAAGGCACCTAAATATATATATGTTTATATAATTTAAGTTAATAATAAGGTTAACGATTTAACGCGAACTAGAGTAATAAAATTTGGGGATTTTATAAAGTTAATAAATCCTTATAAAAATACCATTCATGAAATTTATAAAATTTATTTTAAGGAAATTGATCCTTTGTAAATAACTTGTGTATTTAGTTATAAAATATATTTTGATACTATAACTATCATTTAAAACTCTAATCAAGGAAAACATAAGGTCCAATAATAATTTAACAATTTAAATTATCACATAAATCAATTTTATAAAAATTTATTTAGTTTAACATTTGTAAATAATTTTGATAATAAAATGTTACAAAATGTTTTCAAGGAATAATTTACAGAAAAGGTTTAGATAATTTTAAAAATATTAGGAGTTTGAGAAAATTATTTTATATTAATATAATTTTTTTATAATTAATTTAAGGCTAAAAAGCCCCTTTTAAAAAAATTAGAGGGTGCCCGGGTTCGAACCCGAGACCTCTAGGTTATTGTGACAGTGACTTAACTGGTGAACCAAGGCTCTGAGTCGCGGTATATCCCGGTTCTAAATTGTTATAAACAAACTTAGTAAGGTATCCCCAAACTCAAGAACCCTAGATTGTTTCCGAATCAATTTGGTCATTAATTTGATGTTGTTAACCAAATTAACCATGGGGCTTTTGTTCCCCATGCTTAATCGAGCAGATACATGTATTTAATTACCTTATTGCGTTCGAATTGAAGAACACCACGAAGAACAGGTCGCGGCCAAATGATGTGCAGACGAGATGTAAATGTTGATGATAAACAAATTCCTTGCACAGGAAGTTTTTAATGATTTCAAAGATGAGAAACCCTCTGTCAATTGTAAGAGAGAGTGCTCGAGTTGAGGTTTTCGGGGTTGCAGGTCCGCGACGAAGGTGATGATCGATGAAGATGTGTTGATGTATTACAGATGTAGCTGAGTGTTGTATACGTTTAGGAATGGTTATATGATCGTTTAGGTTGAATTAATTGTATTATTAATGTTGTTTACAGCTCGAACGGCTAAGTGATCGAAGCGGTTTCGGTTATGCTTTGGGTCGGATGGTAACCGATGTTTAAACACAATTAATATATGCATTCAAGTTCGAATCATGCGCCCAAAACGATTTGAAACGGTTTTGGGATTTGGAAAGAAGTGTTTCGGGTGTGTAGAGGTCGCCGGAGCTTCACCGGAGTGTTTGGCCGGAATCACGGGCCGGCGAAAGGGGAAAGGTTTAGGATTTGACCAATTTTACACTATGGGTCCCTGCAGTTTTGTTTTTTGTTATTTTATGTAATAACCTTTGATCTAAAGTTTACAACTTGACATAATTGCCCCTTAACTTAACTAAGGCTTAATATTTCAAATATTTTTCTAACTTACTAATTGTTTAACTTTTATAAATCATATATTTTTTTATTATATTTTTTTGTTTATTTATTTTATTTTTACTAACTCAGGTTAAGTATTATATTAATAAATAAAAGTTGTATTTACCATCGTTATTGTTATTATTTAATAAATTAGTTTAACTTTTAAATTAACACAGAAACGAGCATGAACGAACCCTCAAAGTTTCTTTAAATGACATAAATGTCCTTACAAGAATTTAACAAGGTTAAGTTTTATTTGACGAAAATACGAGATGTTACAGAAAACTCGTGGGATTGCAAAAAACTATCGCCTAGAATCTGAGGTCTTGGAAGAAGGAGGGCGTTTAACTTTGCAATTTGACAGACAAGCGACTTTTACCCCGGTTGGACACAAGAAAGATTTGTTTAGCCGGGAAGTGGGGTATACATGTGGCGGAACATCGCATTTGATAAAGGTAGTTGGAGACAGGTTTCAGAAGCTCAACAGAATGCATTGTACGAGCACCTCGCGGTAAATGATTTATTTAAGTTTATCTTATGTCGAGATCTTTGTTTTTTACTTGACTAACTTTTTTTGTTTATTTTTTTTAGAAATCTTCGATCTAGAGCAGATTGATCGGGACGTTTATCGATCTAAGTTAAAGTTGGGAATTTATTCAATATACATGAAGCGATACAGAGATCGCAAAGCAGATGCAAAAAGGCGTTTTCGAGAGTTTGGAGGGGATGTCGACAGAGCTCTAGCCAATGTTTCTGAAGGGATGACTCCGGCTAATTGGGAGTGCCCTTAGACATTTCATGTCAGAGCATAAAAAACAGTCACTCGTTAACCAAGCAAATCGTCAACTTCAAAAATACCCAAACCGAGGGGGGACATCATCGTATAGCAGCACAACTTATAAAAAAGTAATGTTTGGTTTATATATTATATATATATATATCTCTTATACGTACTAGTTGTAATAAAAATAATATTTAATGTTAAACAGGCTCAAAGTCACCTACAGACGTTCATTGATTGTAACATCTCGTATTTTACGTTAAATAAAAATTTAAGGCGTTTAAACTTATGAACCATTGTGGTCATATACGAAACTTATAGGTGGCTCATACATATTACGTTGATTTGTCTTTTAATCCTTTAAAAGATTATAATGAGTATAATTATATAATAATAATAATAATAATAATAATAATAATAATAATAATAATGATAATAATAATAATAATGATAATAATAATAATAATAATAACAATAATAACAATAATAATAATAATAATAATAATAATGATAATAATAATAATAATGATAATAATAATAATAATAATAACAATAATAATGATAATAATAATAACAATAATAATGATAATAATAATAACAATATAATGATAATAATAATAACATCCAGGGGCTGTTTTTGTAATTGTTGAAACCTGAAAACTAAGTTTATGACATGAAATAATAACTTTCAAACCACAGGGACCATTTGTGTAAATGTTTTTTTTAAAACACCCAAACCGCCCCTTCCCTCCCCGTCGGATTTTCTTCTCCGGCAACCTTCGCCGGCGAACCCCACATCAGCCAAAAACAGTTGGTTTTAAACAAATTAAACGCTCCCGACACATTCACGTGGGAGCTTCGAACGCATGCATCAAAAACAATTCAAAAATTGAAACCTGCAGTGCGATCTGAAATCGCCCCACGCCTGCGACTACTTTGCAGAGCCATCGATCGCACTAACTATTATAATAAGTCAATTGAATACGCACACACAATCGCTTAATCATTTATAACCTCCCATCGAGTTTAAATTGATCTGAAACAATTGAAAACACTCCATTCGAATAACTCCACTGCCGCGGACCTGCAACTCAATCCAACCCATATTACGAGCATCCTTAATCAAGTTTGATTGCGGCCTTTCATTCCCCATCACCATAAGAAGCTGCACACAGGATTAATTGGATTTTCATTGCTTATTTCGTCTCCTTCGATCGACTCCCCTGCCGCGACTGTTCTTCGTGGCGTTCACCCTCGATTCGAACTCGATCAGGTAAATTAAATACATGAACCTGCTCGATTAAGCATGGGGAACAAAAGCCCCATGGTTAATTTGGTTGTAATCATCGACTAAAGGCTCGATTGATTCGTTTTCATATTAGGGTTCATGGGTTTCGGGGGATTAAGGGATTAGACTTTAAAACAATTAAAAACCGAGACCTAATGCGGCCACGGCCCTTGGTTCACTGGTTACACACCTTGCATCTCACAGTGGAGGTCCCGGGTTCGAACCCGGCAACCCCCATTCTTTTTTTAAAAGGCCTTTTGGCCCTTAAAAATTGTATAAAAATTCTAAAAAATTATTGAAACCAGTTTTATAAACTTTAAATATTTTTCTATACATCAAACCAATTTCTGCAAATTTATTTCTTAAAATATATTAATATTGATTTTATTTTATTAAAACAAATAATAAAACTAGCTAATAACTTATAAAATAGACTTTAAAATTTGTTTATCTTAACAAAACATTACAATTGGAGTATTTTCATGTTTTAGTTATTAATTATTATTGTTTCAAATAATAAATAATTATTTGTCTTAAATAATAAATAATAAAAGTTTGTAGAAATTATATATTTTATAATTTCATAAATCATTTTAAAATATTATTCTCTTATAAAATATACTAAAGGTTAGATTAATAATTCGTTATTAATCAAAACGTTATTCCAATTAATCTTAAATAATTAAAAAGTTTTATATATATTAAACCTTATCAATTTTCATACTTAAAATTTATACTTAAACACACATATAAAATTCTTCTAATGGATCGAAACGCGAATAATTACTTTATAAATTTAATTACTCGACAAAACCTCACAATTAATTGAAACCCTAGTTCACGTTAAAACATTAAAGCTTATTATTAAGACTTTAACCTTGTGAATATATATTTACATATTTAGGTGCCTTGTAACGATTCACGTTGGAACGACGCCTACTATTATTCTTATTAATCGTCATTATATACTTATTTGACAAGTGAGTTTTCCTTGCCCCCTTTACTTTATTTCACACCATTTTGGGGTGAAACATGATACTTATACATTACACACTTATAAACGTTTGAGACTTGTAAAGCACTTGCAATTCATCCTTATATCTTGTCATAGTTATTTGTATGTTGTAAGTGATTATATGAGATACATAGTTTGTTACAATCATTAACTATTGCTAGCCTGGCGACGTCTTAGATCTTTGGGCCTGACAAGCCTATTTGGTGCTAAAGTCGATGTATTGCCGACTCCTAGGAGCCGTATGCTTGTGCACTAGGGAACCAAATACACTTAGCCAATCTTATATACTTGTAATCAAGTCGAGGTTTGATTGTGAAGATATGTGTTCTATAACCTTACTAGCTTATAACCTATGACATGAATTGCTACTTGTAATCTTTTCGTATTATGTATGAAAACCTTGGAAACTCACCAACTATTTTAGTTGACCTTTTATTTTTATCATGTTTCAGGTAACCCCCGAGTTTAGAGTGATCTTTTGAAGCTTGCAATAAAACTAGGATGTGGACCTAGTTAAATAAATGAAATGTTAAGTTATGTTTGATATTTGCTTGAATGTATTTCATGATTGAGACTTATGTTGTAATTCCTGTTGAAACTATTAATTTGAATATATACATTTAACATAGCGTTATGTGGCTGTGAACAATCGTAACTCTCACGCCTCGACGATTCCGCCGTCAAGGTTGGGTGTGACAGATTGGTATCAGAGCCCATAACTATAGGGATTTAGGTTATTAGAAATGGTGACCTAGACTATAGTTGCATGAACCTCATAGAAAGATCTTTATACTTTTGTGCTCACATATTGTTTAAATGCTACATAATGCTATGCCTTTTGTGCAATTTGATGCCTTAGTATAGGATGCCTTATGTATGCTTAAAACTTAGACTCCCTAAACTTAACTTTGACTCTTTGACTCTCCTCGATAAATGAACTTCCTAAACTTATTCTCAACGACACGTGGAATCGTATACTTATGCTTATGACTTGGATCTTTAGACGTTATGTCTAATCTATATAAATCTCATCAAGGTTTTGATTTCATGAACCTAAGAAATATTGTGTGACACATAGACACCTGTATTCTGGACTTCCTGGCAAAAAGCCCTCGGGCTAAGGCAAGCGTATTCGTATAAATCTCATTGAGGGAACCGTTACGCTACCTGGGGATTTCTGGGATGAGTGATAAACTATGGTCAACATACACAAGTTTCTAAGGTAAATGGGTCAATTTACCTTGACGTGTCAACGATTCCAAATGGTAATGCGTTACCAAATGGAACCATTCTTTGTATCTTAAAAATCCTTAAATCCTTGAACTAGTTTATCATCAAAGTTTAAACACTTTCTCATCCTTAACCTAAATAATATTCCTGTTAATATTAAACCCATTCTACAATTCAACTCTTACGTTTAAACACTCAACGTGTAACGTGCAACGGTATAGAACCCAGCCTTTCATGTAACTATTTCCATACCTTGACCAACGAGCACATGGATCTTATACTCAAAGATAGTGGGAATTTAAACCGTATGGTCTTTAAAAACTTTAAACCATTACTTATGATCCTTAAATCCTTTTACGGAGGTGACCCATAACTAAGAACATGCAATGCTGTAGATGAAATTCCTACATCGTTGGATACTTTGTCTAAGCAAAGTGTAAATAGTGATTTGATTCGATCATTGAATCCGTTTACTTGACTCGAAACCCTTGAGATGAGAGATTACTTATAAGTATGCGTATCTTCAACAAGGTTATGGTTGATATCATATCCTGAGAAGTCCATGTATTTTCTTTCGATCGAATATTCACATCTCATTGTGATGTTGAATAATTCCTGTCCTTGAGTTCGTCTTCCCGATTCAAACCATCCAAGATTTGAACACCACAATAAATTTGTTATCCCAAACTTTGACCTTAAATTTATAAGCATGATTTTCCTTTTGGTCTCATTGATGTAACTTGAAATTTCCTGAATTTCTAATTAATATTATTTTCCTTTCATCGTTAAGTCAAACTTCGTACCGCTTGCACCGTGGGAAATGCGAGGGTTGGCAAGTCAATCTATGACTAAGAACACTCGTATCACCTAAATGATTCTATCTCATCAAAACAGGGGTGATTCCTTTACTTTGATAAATCTCTATTCGTTCCGATAAATGGTTTCTAATTGTGTGTTTTATGATATTTCATCCTCTGGATTAGGGTGATTTCCTTATCTTGAGGATTGACTTCAATTATTCTTATTGAAACTTACACTTCACAAATGACAAGATCTCACCAAAATAGGATTGAAACCCGTACTTTGGTGACAAATGTCAATCTTCGATTATTTTCTTGTTATTATGAAATTCAATCATCAATATAGGCGTGATTCCATACCTTGATGATAATTTCATTTTTATGGATTGTATTCTCTCAAATGAACGATCTCATCAAAGTAGGAGTGAATTCTGTATTTTGATGAAGAAGTTCATCCTGTTATATTTTGTTTTTGTAAAACTTCATCGTTAAGATAGGAGTGATTTCCCTTACCTTAATGGTGAGTTATCTCGTCTTATTTCTGTAGATCCTCAACAATGAGTTGGGATCGAACTTTTGATTGGTAAGTTAATGGTCATATCTTGGGAATACACCATCAAGTTAGGAGTGAAAACCACACCTTGATGACTATTTTCATTTCTGGATCTTCAACTTACCATGGTTGTAATCAAGTGACGAGAAGCATGTAGTAACTTGACGGGTGAAACAATGTTAGTGTTTTGACCTATTAAGCCAAAGCATGATCTCTGAACTTGAAAGGAGACCCGATTGTTTTAAGATGATTTTGATTCCAAGCTTGAAGCATGTAAATTCTTAAATTGATTTCTTTCCCTTATCTTCATGTTTTGACTCGGTCTAGCTACATCGAACCATTTATTCCTTACTTATCAACTTTCATTTTGAGTTATCATTAAAACCTGATTGCGTAATGATAGCTTCTTAAACAACCTTCCTGCCAAATAAAGACATTACAAATTTGTGTTCATGGCTTCCTAGCCACACGAATGTTTCTCAGCTGTGATTATGAGTTTGATGAACCGCGTGTGCAAGCCGTACTTGGGAAGCTACTTATGTTTCTCTTTATCAGTTATATCCTGAATTATTTAAATTTTAATCCAATCGCGAACGTTATCTTCGTTGATCAATGCAATTCTTATTATTGTGTCATTCTTGGACCATCTTTGAACTCCTTATAACAACCTCTAGTAATCTTTCTGAATGTCTTTCCCTTAAAACCACGTTTATTCTGGAAACCCATTACAACGATTTTCCTCATACTAAAGTTAATCTTTAAAAACACGATACTTGTATCAACGTTACACTAATAACACTTCGAACCCTCATTGACATGAGTGAACAAGAAACGATCACCTAGAAACCCGTTAAAGTTACTTGCTTAAGAAGCTCTTATGAATTCCATCCAAAAACATTCGGAACTTATTTCTCATGTTCGTTAAGCGAGTCCCGTATCGATCTAATGTATGGTGTTTCACACATGACAAAACTTTTTAACCGTATTGAACCGTTTGGAATACAAACATTTACCAATTAAAATTTTAAAGGAATGACTTGCACACTTTGTCAAGGAACATATAAGATTATGAACGGTGAAACTTAACAAACTTAAGAATCATAGTCAAATTTATTGAATTTAAACATTCCCAAGAGTGCACTCGTGGACACGAAAAGACATTTAAGTCTCCTCATAACCTTAAAATTTATTTCTCATGATTAAATTTCGGGACGAAATTTCTTAAAGTAGGGGAGACTGTAACATCTCGTATTTTACGTTAAATAAAAATTTAAGGCGTTTAAACTTATGAACCATTGTGGTCATATACGAAACTTATAGGTGGCTCATACATATTACGTTGATTTGTCTTTTAATCCTTTAAAAGATTATAATGAGTAAAATTATATAATAAATAATAATAATAATAATAATAATAATAATAATAATAATAATAATGATAATAATAATAATAATGATAATAATAATAATAATATAACAATAATAATGATAATAATAATAACAATAATAATGATAATAATAATAACAATAATAATGATAATAATAATAACATCCAGGGGCTGTTTTTGTAATTGTTGAAACCTGAAAACTAAGTTTATGACATGAAATAATAACTTTCAAACCACAGGGACCATTTGTGTAAATGTTTTTTTAAAACACCCAAACCGCCCCTTCCCTCCCCGTCGGATTTTCTTCTCCGGCAACCTTCGCCGGCGAACCCCACATCAGCCAAAAACAGTTGGTTTTAAACAAATTAAACGCTCCCGACACATTCACGTGGGAGCTTCGAACGCATGCATCAAAAACAATTCAAAAATTGAAACCTGCAGTGCGATCTGAAATCGCCCCACGCCTGCGACTACTTTGCAGAGCCATCGATCGCACTAACGATTATAATAAGTCAATTGAATACGCACACACAATCGCTTAATCATTTATAACCTCCCATCGAGTTTAAATTGATCTGAAACAATTGAAAACACTCCATTCGAATAACTCCACTGCCGCGGACCTGCAACTCAATCCAACCCATATTACGAGCATCCTTAATCAAGTTTGATTGCGGCCTTTCATTCCCCATCACCATAAGAAGCTGCACACAGGATTAATTGGATTTTCATTGCTTATTTCGTCTCCTTCGATCGACTCCCCTGCCGCGACTGTTCTTCGTGGCGTTCACCCTCGATTCGAACTCGATCAGGTAAATTAAATACATGAACCTGCTCGATTAAGCATGGGGAACAAAAGCCCCATGGTTAATTTGGTTGTAATCATCGACTAAAGGCTCGATTGATTCGTTTTCATATTAGGGTTCATGGGTTTCGGGGGATTTAAGGGATTAGACTTTAAAACATTAAAAACCGAGACCTAATACGGCCACGGCCCTTGGTTCACTGGTTACACACCTTGCATCTCACAGTGGAGGTCCCGGGTTCGAACCCGGCAACCCCCATTCTTTTTTTAAAAGGCCTTTTGGCCCTTAAAATTGTATAAAAATTCTAAAAAATTATTGAAACCAGTTTTATAAACTTTAAATATTTTTCTATACATCAAACCAATTTCTGCAAATTTATTTCTTAAAATATATTAATATTTGATTTTATTTTATTAAAACAAATAATAAAACTAGCTAATAACTTATAAAATAGACTTTAAAATTTGTTTATCTTAACAAAACATTACAATTGGAGTATTTTCATGTTTTAGTTATTAATTATTATTGTTTCAAATAATAAATAATTATTTGTCTTAAATAATAAATAATAAAAGTTTGTAGAAATTATATATTTTATAATTTCATAAATCATTTTAAAATATTATTCTCTTATAAAATATACTAAAGGTTAGATTAATAATTCGTTATTAATCAAAACGTTATTCCAATTAATCTTAAATAATTAAAAGTTTTATATATATTAAACCTTATCAATTTTCATACTTAAAATTTATACTTAAACACACATATAAAATTCTTCTAATGGATCGAAACGCGAATAATTACTTTATAAATTTAATTACTCGACAAAACCTCACAATTAATTGAAACCCTAGTTCACGTTAAAACATTAAAGCTTATTATTAAGACTTTAACCTTGTGAATATATATTTACATATTTAGGTGCCTTGTAACGATTCACGTTGGAACGACGCCTACTATTATTCTTATTAATCGTCATTATATACTTATTTGACAAGTGAGTTTTCCTTGCCCCCTTTTACTTTATTTCACACCATTTTGGGGTGAAACATGATACTTATACATTACACACTTATAAACGTTTGAGACTTGTAAAGCACTTGCAATTCATCCTTATATCTTGTCATGGTTATTTGTATGTTGTAAGTGATTATATGAGATACATAGTTTGTTACAATCATTAACTATTGCTAGCCTGGCGACGTCTTAGATCTTTGGGCCTGACAAGCCTATTTGGTGCTAAAGTCGATGTATTGCCGACTCCTACGAGCCGTATGCTTGTGCACTAGGGAACCAAATACACTTAGCCAATCTTATATACTTGTAATCAAGTCGAGGTTTGATTGTGAAGATATGTGTTCTATAACCTTACTAGCTTATAACCTATGACATGAATTGCTACTTGTAATCTTTTCATATTATGTATGAAAACCTTGGAAACTCACCAACTATTTTTAGTTGACCTTTTATTTTTATCATGTTTCAGGTAACCCCCGAGTTTAGAGTGATCTTTTGAAGCTTGCAATAAAACTAGGATGTGGACCTAGTTAAATAAATGAAATGTTAAGTTATGTTTGATATTTGCTTGAATGTATTTCATGATTGAGACTTATGTTGTAATTCCTGTTGAAACTATTAATTTGAATATATACATTTAAACATAGCGTTATGTGGCTGTGAACAATCGTAACTCTCACGCCTCGACGATTCCGCCGTCAAGGTTGGGGTGTGACATTGATGCTCATACACTTAAAGATGGAACGATTGATAGCGCAACAACTGAAACAATTGTTAGTAACTATTTAAATTTAATTTTTTGTTACTTGCATATATAATTCACCTTTTGTAAACTACAGCGGCTATTAGAGGATGAGTTTGTTGCCCAAACTCAAGGAGATGCTCAAGTGTATGCGTTTGAAAGCATACTCGGTACTAGGCGTAGATGGATCCGAGGGATTGGTTCAAACCTTCTTCAAAGCCCCGGTTACCCATGATAAGTCTCAACCGCCGCCAACAGTCGTATTCACACGGGTAACAATAACATTTTTTATAATGACCTTAAATTTATATATATGTTATTAGTTTGGTAAATGTTATTAGTTTGACCCGTTTGACCTTAAAATGTTAAATGAGATAAAATAGACGTTAATATATATGTTATTAGTTTGGTAAATGTTTTTACACGGGTAAATGTTATTAGTTTGACCTTAAAATGGAATTGGAATGTTAAATGAGACAAAATAGACGTTCATAAATGTTATTAGAATTGGAATGTTAAATGAGACAAAATAGACGTTCATAAATGTTATTAGAATTTGAATGTTAAATGAGACAAAATAGACGTTCATAAATGTTATTAGAATTGGAATGTTAAATGAGACAAAATAGACGTGTTGGGAATGAGTCAATATGTTATTGGGTGTCTTGTATGTTATTAGTTTAAACATGACATTTATTGTAGGAACAAATTGATGCCTTGTTTCAAGACTCATATTTTAGAGATCAGCTTCAAAATTACGGGCAACATAAACAAGTTAGTGATGAGGACGGTGAAGACGATGAAGATGATGAAAATGCTGAAGCTTAATTGATAATGTATGTTGACTTAATTTAGAATGTAATATTGTAATGTATGAATGGATGTTGACTTAGTTTAGTTTGTAACGAATTGATGGCTTGTTCCAAGACCCTAAAACGTTATGTTTGTAACGACGGGATTTATATTCATATATGGTAATTTATGTTTAGAGTTAGTAATGGTATGTAGAATATGCAGATTGTTATGTATAAATTTGTATTGGGAATATGAAAAAACTGAAAAATGCAACAGGAAGCTGTAATAGTTGCGCAGGGGTTTTAGCGGCGACATAGAGGCATTAGGGGCGACATATTTTCGTCGTTTTTGAGGGCCTTTAGCGGCGACTCAATAGCGGCAACTCATGGTTATTAGCGGCGACATTTTTAGCGGCGACCCATTAGCGACGAAATTTTGATCATTAGCGACGTTTTATTAGCGGCGATTTTTTAGCGGCGACATAGGGGGTTTTTAGCGGCGACTCTAGTCGCCCCTAAAGACCTTTCTCCTTGTAGTGTTTTCTGAAATTAAAAATAAAATTTTAAAAAGTTGATATCACTGTTTTATTACTTATATTACTTACTTATACGTAATTCAGTCATATCATATCTTGAAATATCATTTACATTCTATAAATTTTATTATATTAATATTTTATTTATTCAACTCGTGTAATACACGGATTTACCAAAGCTACTTACGTTATAACAAGAAAAACTATCCAAAGTTCAAACATAGCGGGTTATATATCAAAGCATATAATCGGTTTTTTGGCGTTATATTTGTCTTTCCATTTAACGATTAACACAATGTTTAACTATAGAGGAAAACATCTTAAACATGCAAGAGAAAAAATAAATTTTACGTGTTTAACCAATACAATCTTTTTTTTTTTTCAATTTGCTATTTCTTAACCATTGGTAAAGGTGAAATATATCTAAATCGATGAAATCATGAGGAAATTAAAGTGAATATAGAAAGGGTGTGGATATATATACACCTCAAAATTATAACACTCATAAAATTTCTATACGGGTCGTATAGCCCCATACGCGTCGTATAGGGGGCCGTATAGGGGGTCGTATAGCCCTATACGGGCCGTATAACCCCTCTGACAGCCCCCTGAATTTTTCCTCGTAGTCAGTGTCGAAATTTGCTATTCGCGACGTATAGCCCTATATGTGTCGTATAGTCCTATATGTGTCGTATAGAGCTATATGAGACGTATAGCTCTCTGACAGCCCCCCTGAATTTTCCTCCTTTTCAATGTATTCGACCATATACACCGCGTGTTGACCCATACACAGCGTATAGGAGGCGATTTATCTGAGTAGACGATTTATCGGAGTAGGTGTCTCTATATCAGGACCCTATACAAAAAGTATGGAAAGGTGATAATTTATATTCATACGTATCACCCACATGTTTAGCTGCCCATAAAGTTTAGGGTTCACTTCCAACTCATCTCCCACCACCTCTCAAGACATATCCACTTCAATATCATTAGTTTATGCAAATATATATTTTCAAAGGGTAATATATTTTCAAAGGGTAATATATTTTCAAAGGGTAATATATAGACAAAATGAAACAAAATTGTATTATCACATTGTATATGTGCAAAATTATAAGTATGAAGGAAACTAATTTTGAATTATATATCTTTGAGTATATCAATGTATATCTGAGCATATCTATTATATTAGTTGTTTACTATATTTAATAAAAAATAACTAATATAAACAAATAGTTGATTTAGAATACATAAAAGAGGAAAATAACTTTATATGTAGAGACAAAATCAACCTCCCATGATGAAAACCTAGAAGAACACCTTTTTTTGAAGAGTGTGGTTCAGCGGGAAATCCTTTACCATCCTACACCACCGGACACCAGTTCGACCCAATCAGCCGGTCCATTTCAACCGTCAAGGGGATTTTTCGCTGCACGCGGGCCGTAGCCCACGGGCCGAAACTGGAGCCCAAACCTCCGGGCGGGAACCCCACATATTGTGGGTAAACCCTCCCCCCCTCAGGTTCGAACCGGTGACCTTTGGCCAACCAAGCTCTAACCCTCATCGAGGTGGCCACCAGGGCAAGCCCTGATGGTTCCTAGAAGACACCTAGTTGCATGGTATACATAGCATGACGTATAATATCGTAATGAAAAACAGCTATGTATCACTTAATTTTCAAAACTATTGTTCATTTATAATTTACGAGTCCACCTTTTTAATTATGTATTCATAATCACTTTTCTTTTAGTATTCAATGTATATTTTTAGAAAAAGAAAAAGGAAAGGAAAAAAAAACGATTGAATGTACTATTTAGTTAGCATTTTTTTTATTGTTAGTATTATAAGTTAAAAACCATCTAACGTTCTTACCAATTAAAGTAGCTTTACAAAGGCAATGATTTTATTTGCAATAAGTGGACTTTATGGCACGTGATTTTGTTTATTATATATTTCTAAGGTATACTTAAAAGTTTCTCATCCTGATATTAGTCTCAATCAAATATGCTTAATCAAGAAACTCCCCTTTTGTCTATAGAAAAATCAAGCAAAACACATGTCTTAGCTTTGAGGTAAGACGTTTCTTATAAGCTTAGTACCTCTGCTCTTTGTGACTGGTATCATATTCGGCAAAAAAATCTATAAACAACTCTCTTAGATGGTGTAGTTATAAAATACACTATAAAACTAATCCTTCTACGTTTTCTCGATAGTCTGGTCTCATTGATGGAAATGCGTTGCAGATGTGGCTACATAATTATACCGTAACGATTAGTAACAACAGCTATGCGCAGTGGCGGACTTACCTTATGTGGGGAGGGGTCAACCGACCCCGCAGATTTTTTTTTATCTGTAACGTGTATTGACGTTTTTCAATTGACCCTGTGTATTTTTCAACTTCGACCCCTATGAAAAAATTTTACGACCCCTATGAAAAAAATTACGACCCCTATGAAAAAAATTACGACCCCTATGAAAAAAATTACGACCCCTATGAAAAAAAATTACGACCCGGAGAAAAAAATTTCTGGATCCGCCACTGGCTATGCGATCTATCATCCATGTCACAACTTCTAAACGTATGATGTATTTAACCACTTTTTTTATCAATCATATTATTCTTCTTACAAGATATTATAGTATAATTAAAAAGCAATAATAATAATAATAATAATCAATGGTATAATGGCTTGAGTATCGCCTCCTAAAAGTATATTAAAATTATGGTCTCTAAAAATAACGACAACCTTTTGAATTTGTTTTAAGATATTATTTTTTATTTAAAAAACAGAGCAACAAGATTTAAACAAGTAAAAATCAAACATGGTCTACTTTTTATAAGTTCTTTATTTCCCACGTCTTTAACCATTCGGTCACCATTATCAGTTTTCTTAATTTCATTCTACTAAGAGGAGCTTCATACGCATTATATTACTCCTGAAAAATTTAACAATAATATGTTAAACTAGCTTTAGCGAACCCGTATATTACACGGGTTAAATAAAAAAATATTAAATATAATAAAAAATTTAATTATAAATTAATATTTTAAAATAAGGAACAAACAAACAAACAAACAAACAAACAAACCCAATAATAAGGAAATTTTTTTATTACAAAGATTTTAAAATAACTAAAATTAGGATTTATAATAAAAAGGATTTTTTTAAACTTTTTCTTATTATAAATCCCAATTGTAATTATTTTTTATTTATAAAAATTTCATTTTATAAAACATTAATTTTAAACTATTTTGTATTTTGAAAAAAAATTGATATTTTAAAATTTTTCTTTAAACGTTTATTTTCTTTAAAATAACATTAATAGAAAATATCTTCTTAATTTATGAAAAAAAACTACTTTAGTTTAAAAAAATTTAAATAGTGTTATTAGTAAATGTGATTATTAAATAAGAGAAAGAAGGGAAAAATTTTGTGAGAAGAAATTTGATGTTGTCATGTGTCCATTTGAATTATCATTTTATTAAATTAAGAAGATTTTCAACTCTTTAAAAACCTGAATTATAATAAATTTGTTTAATTAAATGGGTTGGATTGTTGGAATAAGATCATTAAATGAAAGGCCCATCGAACTCTAAAATATCAAGGGCTTTAGGCCCACTCAAAGGACAAGGCAACATGGCACTATGGCACTATGGCACCACTCCTCCACAATAAGTACATAGTGCTCCACTCCCAACATATTTAAAAAGCAAGTGCAAACTACAAAGTATTTTAAAATTTAGCATAAACTTTTATTTCGTGATTTTGATAATGTAGAAAAACATAAATGTAGGGAAAATATAATTTATTAGTATTTAGTGTGATTATTTAATAGGAGAGAGAAGCAAGAAAAGTTTGATAAGAATGAATGTGGTGGTGACACTTGGCACACTCATTTACCCTTTTACTAGAGTAGTAAGATAAGATAAGATAAGATATATATTCAAACAATCAAACCAAACAATAACATGTGTTTTTTATTGGTCTCTAAACTACTTTACATGAGTGACACAATTTGTGTTGTTTTATTTTATGGTTAATAAGGTATGAGCCAAACCAAAACCCCATGTTCAAAAACTCAAACAAGAAATATGCTTAAAATGGCACATGATTCGAACACTTCATGTATGTGGATGCAATGTGATTTAATAATAACATAAAAATGTTTGAGTGGTGGGGTTTGGAATTTGCTATATATGATATTATACTTAAAATAAAAAATATGTTAACTATATTAAAAAATAAAAAAATTATCTAAAATTCATGCCACGGTTCTACATTAGCATAAAAAAAGAAAAACATATTTCCTAATTGAAATAAAAAGAAATTAAAAAAATAAACTTATAAATTTAACAAAACATGAAAGCCACTAGACCTAATTAGAACAATTTTTATACTTGAGTTACGTAATTGAATCACTTTTAAAACTTGGATACTATTTTATAAAATTGCCTCTAAATGAAAAGCTTTTTATTGGTAAGAAGATAGTTTAACAATTCATATCTCAGCAAATTCAATTTTAATTTGGACTCCTTCAACCTTCATGTTGCTATAATCTATGTGCTTAGTGACGAGTCATGGAACTATCAACTATGGGTCAGCCATAACATAATGGATGGATTGATGACCCATGGATCTATGGGCCAGCTATGGTAACTGGGCTTAAAAAGATTGGTACACCATATCCTCTAGCCCTAAGAAGGGGTTTGTATTTAGGCCCATTATGCTTTAGGTGTGGCTTAGGTAAATTGGGCACACCATATCCCCTAAGCCTTGAAGTTTTATGATTTTGTGACTAAGATGTGAAGACACCATTGTCATGAATGTATGAACTTTTAGTTCATGATGTTAAAGTGTTATGCTTTTCAAGATCAAGCAAGGAAATCTGAAATATAACCATGCTTTCTAATAAAGAGCGTACACGGATGAACTAATCAATTAAACGCCAGGCTCGTATTTTTCTAAAGTCGAGAGTCAAATTTGTCATTTGATAGGTTCTTTGTGCCCACCTTCTTATATGAGGCAGGATATCTTCCCTATAAGACGTGTTCTGAAACTGTGAGCGGCGAACCTTTGAGGGTGCTGACTAGCAAGCGAACAATATCGGATATGGTGTTTGTACCGTTACAATATTTACATAACAGTTAGAATTCGATTTATCATCCGACTAAGAAAACATAACATGATGCATTGTCATCATATATAAAAATGAAATAATACGTTTATCCAATGACATTTGGCTACCTACTTAAAGCGCAGAGTGCATCAATTTAATGAAGACATATTAAAATCATCGACAATATATTTTGATTCAAGTTCCTCATGCATGCGCCATTCTAAGATAGCATTCCTAAGACTTGTATATAGTTTCCATCTCTATTCACATATCCCACTATATGCTATAAATCAATTATGATACGCAAACCATGACAGCCAGTATGAATGATCAAAGATGGTTTTATTGAGTGCTTTTAAACTATCTTATTTTAATTAATAAGTTGGTAGGCTGACATAGATTTGTGGTTGGACCAGATTTTATTTTTTATTTTTTATCTTTTGCGCTTTTAAATATCATACTTATTTATTTACTACTTCAATCAATATATTTTGTTTATTTAAGAACTCATAAAAAATGCAATACTTTATTTTCAAGTTTTGTTTTAAGTTATATAGCTACATGTTATATGACGTTCGGTTTTTTAAGTCGGTCTGATTACTAGGCCAATAAGATGGCTAATTCAATAACCAGATCAATTATGATTGTTTAAAACACTTACAACTATATAATATATCGAAAACATAAGCAAGCAAATACTTGTAATTATAGTTATTACATAATTCTAGTGTCTAAGAATGAAACTAGATATCAAGATTATTATTTTTTTTACTTTTATCAAACATATCAAATTAGAGTAGAACAATGATCAGATTTGTATAAGTCAAATAATCTAAGGCATACGAATGCTAGTAGTAGATAAGTAATTTTAAGTGTAAGAAACAAAAACTGGAATCCAACATTCAATAGCTGATTGATGTTGAGTCCTAAAACCGCATCAAATAGATAGTCCCCGTAGCTGCGACTGGAGGAGTTCTAGGGGAACTTAGATAAACTTGATTCATGGTTGAGTTTAATCGGTTTCAAAATCGGGCAATCAAATACAAATCCTCTCAAATCCTATCTAGTCAGGGTATCAGCCGTTATATAATGTTATAAATTATTAAATAAATCACATGTATATAAGCATGCTAAAACAAGAGAATGTGATACATCAAAATGAGAGTAGTTATGTAGTTGAATAGTTGAAAGTACCATAAATTATGTAATATTTATAAGTGTTAAAACGTTGAATCAATATACTTTTTGCTTTTTAGTTATGTATCCCTACATATATAAACAAAAATAAACAATACTAGTTAGACACTACATGTGTTTATGTTAATTTGATTAGTTAGATAGCCAAAAATAAATAAATAAATCAAGTTCAATTATTAAACTGCGTAATGAACTCAAGTGAAGGAGGCATGATATCACATCAGGCGGTCACCCCTGCACAACACGTCACACTAAAGAGGGGTGTAACATCGCGTATTTCAGTAATATATATATATATATATATATATATATATATATATATATATATATATATATATATATATATATATATATATATATATATATATATATTAATTATTGTTAGAACGTTGATAATTACAACAATTATAATAATAATAATAATCATAATAATAATAATAATAATAATAATAATAATAATAATAATAATAAAAATATATAACAATAATAAATAATAAAGTCCAGGGGCTAAATGGTGATTTTTGAAATTTAAAAACTAAGTTTAAAACATGAAATAATAAACCATTCAAACCTCAGGGGGGTAAAATGAAAAATTGTTTTAAAATCCCAAACCATCCCCCCCCGTCGATCTCTTCCCCCTCCGGCCGAAGATTCCGGCCACCGCCGGCAAGCTCCGGTGAGCCCCGAAACCACCAAATTACTCGAAATTGAAACGCGAAACCGGTTTTAATCGATTCATGGACCTACTTCGAACTGGAAAGCACCTCTAAAGTGTGTTTAATCATCCATTATACAGCTCACAATTCCACCCAACTTTCGGGTGTGATCACAGCTCAAAAGACCCACTCAAATGATAATAATAATCAAATCAAAACTACCTAAACAATCCTATATATATACTCAATTGAACTCAGTACTCAATTGCACCTAAAACAAACACAAACCCCTCGTTTGATTCCTTCCAAAGCCGCGACCTGCAACCTCTTTAAAATCCCATCTCCGACCATTTCAATCGAAATTACCATAGGGCTTTTCATCAATACCATCATTAGAAGCTTACCTGAAGTTTAATTCGATTACAATCATTGTTTGAGCATCATTCGATTGGTACATTGACCGCGATCTGTTCTTCGACCAATTCAGCTTCAAATCATCATCATACGGGTAATTACACACACACACACTCGATTAATCATGGGGAACAAAAGCCCCATGATTCCAGTCACTATCAAGATCGAATTCGGGTTCAATTTTGTTCGGATTCGAACTAGGGTTCAAAGGGAATTGGGGGTTGATTTGAACTGGTGTTTAAAAAGGTTGAAACCCGGTTTCTTTCGCGGTTGCATGCTTAGCCCACTGGTTCCTGCGCCCCAAGACCAACCTGAGGTCCCGGTTTCGACCCCGGGCCACCTCAATAATTATAAAATTTTTTTAAAAGCATTTTAAGCTCTTTAAAAATTCTGAAAAAATCCTAAAAATTTTAAAAATGTTTTTACAAACATTAAAAATTTTTAGAACAATTTAATTAATTTCTGAAATTTATTTCTAATATTTTATCTATTAATAAATGTTTTAGATAAATAAAATTACAAATAATACAAAATTATTTAAACAAAAGTGAACTTTTAATAATAATTTAATTTATTAAATTTATATTCGATACTATATTAATTTTAATTTATAATATTTATTATTGTTTAAATCATGATTAAATATACAAAGTGTTATATTTAAATCATTTCAAATAACAATTTCATTTCTTTTAGTTATTTAAATAATTAAATATTTTAACTAATTATCATATAATTAATTAATAAAATTAATTATTTATTTTTCCACACTTTAATAATAAACCAAACAATTACGAGTATTGATACAATTATTTTTATTAAATTCTAAACATAAATACTATCAATAAATTCATTTCATTTCAAGACATTCAAACTAAATAAAATTAGTTTATTTAAACTATCATTCAAGACCCAATGGAAATCCTAATACATTTCCAAATTCCCAAATCATTATTATTCTAATTCGAGACACCGTTCCTTAGGTTAATCGTAAGGAAATCGTTGGTGTCTAATCTATCACATCCAGATTCAAATATCAGCAATCAAGTGAGTATTCATATCCCCTTTTTATATCATTTCTTATTTGGGGGAAATCATGTGATACAATATATTCAATCATGATATTCTATTGTTATTTCATTCTAAATTCAATTCAAGACAGGTTATGTTATTACTTGCAATTATGTGAACATACTGTGATAAACTGGACGACAGTAAAACCCTAATTCAATCAATCAATCCTGGTATCAATGGTAGATCTACTGGTTTGGGATAATCCACCCCACATGGCTTACGAGTGGTGATTATACAAACCCACCCCATATGAATAGTCGAGTGGTGATTGTGCCAGAGGCAAGAGTCAATCTATGGTGTATGTGTGGAGTCTATTATATGCAAGTGTCAAGTCAAGGGGTTGTTATTGTGTCAGTTTATCTATATGCTTTACTATTGCAATATAAGTCTTAACGATACCTTGTGAATTGGATTATTCTCAATCAATCAATCAATCTATATGTACACTCAAAACTATGATTACTCACCAGCTAATTCGTTAGCTGACTTTATTTTCTCACATGATTTCAGGTTAAGCAAGCTAGTGGACTTCTACTTGATCATATAAGACCTAGACTTAGTCAAAACAAAATACAATTACTATTTGTGACTTTAACTGTTGTATTTGTATCTGTTAAATTCATGTTATCCTGTAATCTGATTTTAATATTATTATCACTATTAGACAATCATGAGTTATGAACAATCAATCATTCCCTCGTCCGCTCCGATGATTCCGCCGTCGGTCGGGGTGTGACAGATTGGTATCAGAGCCATGGTTATAGGGAATTAGGTTATTAGAAATGGAATGACCTAGACTATAACTAAGTACCTTTACACATGAGTCCTCTCATGTATTTTATATGCATAGATAGGATTATATGTGCTTTACATGTTTATACTTGATTATGTGATTATCTGCCTTATGTGATTCTTCTTATACTTTGAATATTATCAATGTACACACGAATCTTAACTCATATTCTAAGGCTTGTGTGCCTAATTCAAGTGATTTCAAACTCCAAAACTCGATTGTTATTCATGGTTTTCAAAATCTCGTCAAAGTCTGTGTCTCACAACTGAATACATGTAATGCTGGAAGAGTGGGATGCCTATATCTCGGGGTGTTCTGTCTAGGCAAGGTATTCGCATAAATCCAAACCAACCGATGGACCTGTCTACCTTACCTGGGAACCCTCGGGATGAGTATTTGCTTATAGGTACGCATGTCTTGTAACGCCCCGAAACTTCCCGAAACGAGCCATTTAATAATAATGGGCTTTTAAGGGCTAATTTAAGAAATAAAGGGGTAAATTAGTGGGCTATGGATAAAATTAGTCTTAATGGGCTAGGCTTAATGGGTTTAAGGGCCCTAATCAGCCCTTAAACATGCATGAACAGCTCCATCTTCACCATTTCAAACCCTAGCCACCAAATTCGTAGAGAGAGAAAGTAGAGAGAGAAAGTGAAGAAATTCAAGATTTGGAGCTTGAAGGTTTGAAGGATTGAAGTTCTGGTGGATTGGAGCATCAAAACACAAGGAAAGAGCAACAAAACAAGGTAAGAATCGACCTCTAAGGCCCTCTGTAGATCAAACCCGGATTCTAGGGTTTTGGGGTTTTGAAAAGTTTAAAGAGACACATAAAGGTCGAATTTTTACGTATGAAAACGTGTAAAAATCTTAGATTTGAGTTCATGGAAGGTAAACTAAGGATTTGGACGTAAAAAGTTAAGATTTTGGGTTAAAAACGGGCTGGATCTGAGTTTTTGTTCATCCAGCGAAACTGGGCCCCGATCCAGCGAATTTAAGTATTCATCCAGCGAAACTGTGCATTTAGCCAGCGAAACTAGGAGAATCCTAGCGAAACTACAGTTTCGCTACAGCGAAACTACAGTTTCACTGATAGCTTCGCTAAGTACTTAGGCTGACTTTAGACATTGCGAACTAGGAATTCCAACGAAAGTTGGGCGCTCATGCCAGCGAATCTGTCAGCGAAACTGACAGAAGTGCTGCCCAGCGAAACTGGTAGCGAAACTGCCAGCGAAACTACCAGCGAAATTGTGGGCGAAACTATGAAGAAAATGACGTTCTTGCATGTTAACTTTCGTGCAGCTAGAGTATTCAGGCTATAGCCTAAGTGACTTAGAATTTAAGCTACTTGGACGAGTTCAGGTGAGTTCTAGACCCCTTTTACCCGTTTTCAATGTTTTGGGGTGATATGCATACTAAATTACATACTTTTATGCAAGACCCTTTTATTAAGAAAGCAAATTTTCCAAAGAAAAAGGTGCCCTTTGAATAGTTCAAAATAATTTTCGGGCGCGCTGACCTGGCAGCCCGGCCCCATCCAGGGGCGTTGCCCCTTGGACCCCACTAGGGGCTGCCGCCCCTAGAACCCCGCTATCAGGGGCTGCCGCCCCCGAACCCCCGCTATCCCGCGGAGGGTCAGTTATCTGGTTTACCTCTCATGATTGATGAAATGTGAATGCTTAGACTAAGAGTTTGCTTCTTATTATGTATTGTGTTGTGTTATATTATGTATAACTTAAACATGACAGTGAAACATAAAGAAAGGTTATGAGGCCCATAACATGTACCTTGATAAAGTGATAAAGTAAAGCCTTGCAAGCAATTGATAAAGGAGGGTTGCATTCGTTGTACCCTCACCAGTGATAAAGTGATAAAGTATGCTCGAACAGGCAGGTCAGTAAGTCCTAAATTGGCATGACAACAATGGCCTGATCGGGTACGGCAGTAAGTCCTTAATTGGCATGTCGGTAAAGTCCTAGGCGAGCCTAGGCACCGATAGTAACAGAGAATTGACGGATAAAGAAGAGTAATATATAACGAGAAATGAAAAGTAATGATAAAGTATCGATAAAGTGATAGCCTGCATATATTGATGCTTGATAGATGAGAATTATTTTCAACTGATAAAGCTATCTCTTACAAAGTTATTTAGCAAAGTAAACCTAGAATTCACTCAGCGAAGCTGACTTTTGTATGCATATCAGTTGACAGGTAAGAGTTAGAGCTACGGAATAGAGGCATGGGACTGAAGCTTCTTGGCACTAAAGACTGGCATCCCTGATGAAGAAAGATTAAAGGGCTCTTAAATAGATTTGAGATTAAAGACAATGTTTATATTTCATTTGTAATGGATTGAAATTACATTATTTTCCGCTGCAATTTATATTATACACATATGAGTAAATGACTGTTTTAAATCGATGTTTGTGTGTGAATGACCAACTGTGAGGCTCCCTGAGAAAGGTGGGCTTACAAGTTGGTATCAGAGCCAATGTTTAAGAGATTTGGGAAAACTGTTTTGTAAACCTAAACTTAAAAGATAATGGGACCAAGTGTCAAGGATGCCAGTCCAAGAAGCTCCATGCCAAGAGGTAACAAATATGCTATAGGTATTATTCTAGTGGATAGTGCCTTCTTATTTAAGTTAGAGCCGAGGTAGAGTAGGATAATGCTATCTGTGATGCCTATCTGAATTTATGTGACTTATACATGCATATACTATAGTAGGTTCTGGTGTTGGTGTGGTTCAGGATAGAAAAGTTTATGGCACGAGAAGTTCTATAAGTAGTTAATCACAACTGGCCACTGTTATTAAAAATTTACAAAACTTGTCGTGAACTGAACTTGCCTTGAAGTACCATATTAACATTCTGAATCTTATAGGAAGTAGAACGAATGGCACCTAGGAAAGAAGTTCCAACCATGGTCACCCGGAGGAGCACCAGGGGAAGGCCCCCGACTAAGGCAAAAGAAACTGCAAGTGCAACTGTGAAGCCAACAACAAGGTCAACCAAGAAGCCGGTTGACAAACCATTAAGGAGGAGGTTGAGTTGGAAATGGAAACTGAGGGATCTACCCCTGATCAGACCAAACTGAAAGAGACAGTAAAGGAAGCTATTGCCCAAGAGGTGCATCAAGTCCTGTCTGGAGTGATGCCCGCTCTGCTTGCGGAATTTGTGGAGCAGGTTAAGGGCGACAGTAAGAAGAGTACGGCTTCAAAAAAAGTTGATAAGAAAGGGCAGTCAAACTGAGGAGTTGAGCGACGAGGGAGATCGTCTGGGTAACCATGATGGCCCTGAAATGGAAGAGAGGGCGAAGGGGTGCAGCTACGGGGATTTTCAGAGGTGTAAGCCCCCAACGTTTGATGGTACTGGTAACGCTGCCACTGCTCAGCGTTGGATTAGGGAAATGGAGGCCGTACTGAAGATCAGTGAGTGCCGTGAAAACCAAAAGGTGAAGTTTGCTTCCCATTCCCTTTTGGATCCAGCACTGTGTTGGTGGGATAACATTGCTGAGTCTTACGGAGAGGAGGCCATTGAGAGGATGAAATGGCCGGAGATGAAGAGGTTGGTGATAGAGGAGTACTGCCCGGAAAGAGAGCTTGACAAGGTCGAGCAAGAGTTTGTAAGTTTGGAGGCTGGAAATATGACTCACCAGGAGTACACTACAAAATTCAATGAAATGGCACGTCTGGTGCCTGATTTGGTAACTCCTGAAGCCAAAAGGATCAAGAGGTACATACAAGGGTTGCCTCTAGACATTCGTAGGGACATGGTCACTGCTCGACCTAGTACTTTTAGGTCAGCAGTGGACCTCAGTGGAAGGTTGTACGATCATCGTAGGCCGGTGACAGTGGGTGAAACAAAGAAGTTTGGAACACTAATGGGAAGAGGTATGGAAGTGGTAACTACCAACCGGGAAACAAGAAACGCGAGTAGATGCAAAACAAGCGATCGTGAAGGGGTAGAAGAAATTAAGGAATGTGGGAAGTGCGGGAGGAGGCATCCTGGAGAATGCCGGATGGGTAGCCCTGGGTGCTACCGGTGTGGGAAGACTGGTCACTTGGCGAGAGAGTGCCCGAAAGTGGATAAGTGCTTCAACTGCCACGAGTCGGGGCACCGCAGCAATGATTGCAAGAAAGCTAAGGCGGGAGGCTCGGGAACAAGCGGGGAGGATGACAAGGCATGATGGAAAGCCCAAGGTCAAGGCAAGGGCTTTCACCATGAACAAGAAGGAAGCAAGGAAGGACCCGGACGTAGTGTCAGGTACGTTCCTTGTCAATGATGTTTGCGCCTCCATATTATTTGATAGTGGTGCCAGTAAGAGTTTTGTATCTGTATCCTTCTGTGCTACACTAGATGCTCAAACTAAGAAAATAGATGATGCCTTCGAAGTAGAAACGGCCGATGGTAAGTCCATTAGAATAGCCCGAGTGATAGAGGATTGCCACATTAAACTAGGAGGTCATTACTTTCCCCACAATTGTTTGCCATGCCCTTAGGAGGTTTTGACGTCGTACTAGGGATGGATTGGTTGGCTGCCCACGATGCTAACATAGTATGCCAGCAAAAGATGATCCGATTAACAACTCCAGATGGTAGTCCGATTACGATCTACGGTGATAACGATTGCAAGGTTCCAAGGATCATTTCCATGATCAAGGCGGAGAAATGTATGAGGCGAGGGTGCGGAGCTTATCTAGCGTATGTCAAGGATGTTAAAGATAAAGCGAAAGAGTTGTCCGATGTACCAGTGGTGCGGGACTTTCCTGACGTATTCCCGGAGGATCTTCCCGGAATACCACCGGATAGAGAGATAGAGTTCCAGATTGACTTGCTGTCAGGAGCCCAACCCATTGCCAAAGCACCCTACCGCCTAGCTCCCTCCGAGATGAAGGAACTCATGTCACAACTGCAAGAACTCCTTGACAAGGTTCATTAGGCCCAGCATTTCTCCATGGGGTGCTCCCGTGCTGTTTGTGAAGAAGAAGGATGGCAGCATGAGGATGTGTATAGATTACAGGGAGTTGAATAAGCTGACCGTGAAAAATCGATACCCTCTACCCCGGATAGATGATCTGTTTGATCAATTAAGGGGCAAGCTGGTTCTCCCGAATAGATCTCCGATCTGGATATCATCAATTGAAGGTAAGGGAGCAAGATATCCCAAAGACGGCTTTCCGAACGCGCTATGGCCACTACGAGTTTCTGGTTATGTCTTTCGGGCTAACCAATGCTCCCGCGGCATTCATGGACTTAATGAATCGCGTGTGTCGCCCGATGTTGGACCGATCAGTGATAGTCTTCATTGACGATATTTTGATATACTCAAAGAACGAAGGAGACCACGCTTGTCATATTAAGGAGGTGTTAGAGACTTTACGAAAGAGAAACTGTATGCGAAGTTCTCTAAATGTGCCTTCTGGCTACGGGAGGTGCAGTTTTTAGGGCACATTATAATTCCGAGGGAGTCATGGTTGACCCAGCAAAAGTCGAGGCAGTTACAATGGAATTCCCCAAAGACGCCATCCGAAATCCGTAGTTTCTTGGGATTAGCTGGCTACTATAGGAGGTTCATCAAGGATTTCTCAAAGATAGCTTCCCCATTAACAAGGTTAACGAGGAAGAACGTGGTGTTCGACTGGGGGAAAGAACAGGAAGATGCGTTTCTGGAATTGAAGGATAGACTGACCAAAGCTCCTGTGCTAACCCTACCGGAGGGAGATGAAGACCTAACGGTATACTCTGATGCTTCTTACTCCGGTTAGGCTGTGTGTTGATGCAAAGAGGAAAGGTTATAGCTTACGCATCCAGACAGTAAAGGACATGGAGGTTAACTACCCGGTTCATGATTTGGAACTTGCCGCGGTAGTGTTCGCATTGAAGATCTGGAGACACTATTTGTATGGAACCAAGTGCGCCATATTTACCGACCATAAAAGTCTGAAATATTTCTTTGAGCAGAAGGACCTAAATATGAGACAGAGGAGGTGGTTGGAGTTGATAAAGGATTACGACTGTGAAATCCATTATCACCCGGGTAAGGCGAACGTGGTAGCCGATGCCCTGAGCCGAAAGGAAGGATATGAACCGATCCGGGTGAAGGCGTGCCAACTAGTAGTGACCCCAGATGTTATGAGAATGATAAGCAAAGCTCAAATGGATGCTTTAAAGGAGCAGCAAATCAATAAGGAAAGGATGGTGGGAAAAGTGGATGAATTGGTAGAGAACACCTTGGGTGTTAAGACCTTCCATGGCAGGATATGGGTTCGAAGCATGGTGACTTGCGGGAAAAGATTATGGACGAAGCACACAAGACCCGCTACTCAATTCACCCAGGCGCAAATAAGATGTACCACGATTTGAAGAAAGATTATTGGTGGTCCGGGATGAAGAGAGATGTGGTTGCGTATGTAAATAAATGTCTCACGTGCCTACAAGTGAAGGCTGAGCACCAAAGACCTTATGGTTATGTTCAGCCATTAGAAGTACCAGAATGGAAGTGGGAACATGTTACCATGGACTTCATCACCAACTACCCCGCACGGCAAAAGGCCACGACGCGATATGGGTGATAGTTGACAGACTAACTAAGAGTGCGCATTTCCTTCCAATCAAGGAAGCAATTAGTTCAGAAAAGCTTGCTGAACTGTTTATCCGAGAAATCGTGGCGCGACATGGTATGCCCGTATCGATTGTTTCAGATAGAGATACGCGGTTCACCTCGAAGTTCTGGAAAAGGTTCAATGAAGAAATGGGCGCGAGGTTGCATGTTAGTACCGCATACCACCCACAGACCGATGGGCAATCGGAAAGAACGATCCAGACACTAGAAGATATGCTTCGGGCATGCGTCATCGAATTTGGCGGTAATTGGGATGATCATTTGCCACTAGCAGAGTTCTCCTATAACAATAGCTACCACGCCAGTATTAAGATGCCCCCATATGAGTTATTGTATGGTCGACGGTGCAGAACTCCTATTTGTTGGGGTGATATCGGACAGAAGGAGCTAGGAAGCCTAGAGGTTGTGGAAGCCACAACGGAAAAGCTGGAGAAAATCAAGGAGTATATGAAGGCTGCAAAGGATAGACAAAAGTCATACGCCGATAGAAGGAGGAGACCATAGAATTTAGCGTGGGTGACATGGTAATGTTAAAAGTGTCGCCATGAAAGGGGATTATCCGATTTAGGAAGAGGGGGAAACTGAGTCCCAGGTTCATCGGACCATTCGAGGTACTAGCACGAGTTGGGAATGTAGCTTACAGGCTAACCTTCCAGAAGATTAAGTAGGATTCACCCTACCTTTCATGTGTCGCACTTAGAAAATGTTTAGCACCAAATGAGACAGTCGTACCTCTAGATGACATCGAGGTGGACGAGAAGTTAAACTATGTAGAACAACCAGTGGCTATACTGGATCGGAAGGAGAAACAATTGAGAAATAAAGTAGTCAAGCAAGTTAAGGTGCAATGGAAACACCGAAAAGGGTCGGATGCCACCTGGGAATCCGAGGAGGAAATGAGACGCCAATACCCCGATCTGTTTAATGACGAGTCAGGTTTCGAGGACGAAACCTAAATAAGGGGGGAGACTTGTAACGCCCCGAAACTTCCCGAAACGAGCCATTTAATAATAATGGGCTTTTAAGGGCTAATTTAAGAAATAAAGGGGTAAATTAGTGGGCTATGGATAAAATTAGTCTTAATGGGCTAGGCTTAATGGGTTTAAGGGCCCTAATCAGCCCTTAAACATGCATGAACAGCTCCATCTTCACCATTTCAAGCCCTAGCCACCAAATTCGTAGAGAGAGAAAGTAGAGAGAGAAAGTGAAGAAATTCAAGATTTGGAGCTTGAAGGTTTGAAGGATTGAAGTTCTGGTGGATTGGAGCATCAAAACACAAGGAAAGAGCAACAAAACAAGGTAAAATCGACCTCTAAGGCCCTCTGTAGATCAAACCGGATTCTAGGGTTTTGGGGTTTTGAAAAGTTTAAAGAAACACATAAAGGTCGAATTTTTACGTATGAAAACGTGTAAAAATCTTAGATTTGAGTTCATGGAAGGTAAACTAAGGATTTGGACGTAAAAAGTTAAGATTTTGGGTTAAAAACGGGCTGGATCTGAGTTTTTGTTCATCCAGCGAAACTGGGCCCCGATCCAGCGAATTTAAGTATTCATCCAGCGAAACTGTGCATTTAGCCAGCGAAACTAGGAGAATCCTAGCGAAACTACAGTTTCGCTACAGCGAAACTACAGTTTCACTGATAGCTTCGCTAAGTACTTAGGCTGACTTTAGACATTGCGAAACTAGGAAATTCCAATGAAAGTTGGGCGCTCATGCCAGCGAATCTGTCAGCGAAACTGACAGAAGTGCTGCCCAGCGAAACTGGTAGCGAAACTGCCAGCGAAACTACCAGCGAAATTGGGGCGAAACTATGAAGAAAATGACGTTCTTGCATGTTAACTTTCGTGCAGCTAGAGTATTCAGGCTATAGCCTAAGTGACTTAGATTTAAGCTACTTGGACGAGTTCAGGTGAGTTCTAGACCCCTCCTTTACCCGTTTTCAATGTTTTGGGGTGATATGCATACTAAATTACATACTTTTATGAGGACGGTCTTTAAGACCCTTTTATTAAGAAAGCAAATTTCCCAAAGAAAAAGGTGCCCTTTAAATAGTTCAAAATAATTTTCGGGCGCGCTGACCTGGCAGCCCGGCCCCATCCAGGGGCGTTGCCCCTTGGACCCCACTAGGGGCTGCCGCCCCTAGAACCCCGCTATCAGGGCTGCCGCCCCCGAACCCCCGCTATCCCGCGGAGGGTCAGTTATCTGTTTACCTCTCATGATTGATGAAATGTGAATGCTTAGACTAAGAGTTTGCTTCTTATTATGTATTGTGTTGTGTTATATTATGTATAACTTAAACATGACAGTGAAACATAAAGAAAGGTTATGAGGCCCATAACATGTACCTTGATAAAGTGATAAAGTAAAGCCTTGCAAGCAATTGATAAAGGAGGGTTGCATTCGTTGTACCCTCACCAGTGATAAAGTGATAAAGTATGCTCGAACAGGCAGGTCAGTAAGTCCTAAATTGGCATGACAACAATGGCCTGATCGGGTACGGCAGTAAGTCCTTAATTGGCATGTCGGTAAAGTCCTAGGCGAGCCTAGGCACCGATAGTAACAGAGAATTGACGGATAAAGAAGAGTAATAAATAACGAGAAATGAAAAGTAATGATAAAGTATCGATAAAGTGATAGCCTGCATGTATTGATGCTTGATAGATGAGAATTATTTTCAACTGATAAAGCTATCTCTTACAAAAGTTATTTAGCAAAGTAAACCTAGAATTCACTCAGCGAAGCTGACTTTTGTATGCATATCAGTTGACAGGTAAGAGTTAGAGCTACGGAATAGAGGCATGGGACTGAAGCTTCTTGGCACTAAAAGACTGGCATCCCTGATGAAGAAAAGATTAAGAGGCTTCTTAAATAGATTTTAAGAATTAAAGACAATGTTTTATATTTCATTTGTAATGGATTGAAATTTACATTATTATCCGCTGCAATTTATATTTATACACATATGAGTAAATGACTGTTTTAAATCGATGTTTTGCTATAAATGACCAACTGTGAGGCTTCCCTGAGAAAGGTGGGCCTTATATGTCTTCAACAAAGTTGTGATTGACCCCATACTTTGATTAGTCAACGTATTCGCTTTGATTTACGAATCAAACGATTACACTCGGAACATATCATTGTTATTATCCCAAATTCCCGATTGTCGTTTTCATAGCTCATATTAATCCAATTTTCATAAAAATATCTTAATGATATTCCAGAAGTCTTCTCGTCAAATCCGTTCACGGTCTCGAAACTCTGGCCGTAAGATTTCTGCTATTGTAGCACGTGAAGTTACTGCGGTCATCCCACTCTACTTACCCATTTGAACCAAAGCAACAATGTTGTTCAAAACCCAACTGCACCAAACCTCCCCGAACTTGTACTTAAAAACATTTCAGTTCTTGCAACCCACTAAGTTCAGTGGAACTGAAGGTGCTACTGGATTACTACAGTGGTTCGAAAGCATCGAGAACACTTTCCTAACAGTGAATGCCCTGAAAATCTAAAAGTCCGGTATGCCACAAGTGTTCTTCAGAAACGCGCACTTACTTGGGGGAACGGAGAGAACGAACCCGTGGACTGAAACTGCTTTAGCCTTACATGGATTGAAGTTAAGGATCTCATGACTAAAGAGTTCTGCCCAAGAAATGAAGTCCGGAAACTAGTAGCTGAGTTCTGGGAATTAACCCAAGATAGTGGCGAGAACCTCGCATCTCGCATACACTAACCGATTCCACGAGCTGAGCCTTTTGGTACCGCACCTTGCTACCCCTACCTCCCAAGCCATCGAGAATACATTGGTGGTCTACCCATGCAGATTCAGGATACGGTGCTAGGAAGGAATCCTTCAACACTAGAAGATGCTATCAGGCTGGCTGCACAGTTAACCGATAATCATGTGAAAGCTGGTTCCTTAACCAGGAAAGGATCGAAGAAAAATACCGATAAACTTCCTAACGAAACCGTCAAAACCGACCAACCCGAGCCTTTCAAGAACCAAAAGAGGAAAGCTAATTCTCAAAACTTTGCTGTAATTACCCCTGCTGTACTAATTAATCAAGTCCCTCCAACTCGTCAACCAGCAGTAAACAACCAATCACTAATGAAAAAGTCATACGCTGGACCCTATCCGCAGTGTAACAACTGCAGTTATCACCATCCCGCTAATATTCAGTGTCGTCAATGCACAAACTGTGGTCGTTTGGGTCATACATTCAACGTGTGCAGGAGTGCTGCTAAAGCTCCAACTAATGCACCAGTCCACCAACATCCTCCTGTAATTACCCAGGGACGTGCATGCTATCAATGTGGTGATCCGAACCATTTTCGCAATCGATGCCCTCAACTTGTCATCCTAGTTCCTACGGCTCAAGGACATGCTTTCAACATTAATGTTCAACAAGCTCAAGCCACCAATGATGTGGTGTTGAATAATTCTTGTCCTTGATTTCGTCTTCATGATGTAATTCAAGATTTGTAATCGTGATTTTCCTTTTGTTACATTAATGTAATTTGAAAATTTCTAAATTTCTAATTGAGATATTTTTCCTTTCGTGTTAAGTCGAACTTTAAACCGTTTGCACCGTGGGAGATGCAAGAGTTTGCAAGTCAACCCATGACTAAGGACACTCATATCTCCTAAATGATTTTAACTCATCAAAACAGGGGTGATTCCCTTACTATGATGATGATTCTTTATTCGTTTCAATAAATGGTTTCCAATGATGTGTTTTATGAAATTTCATCCTCTGGATTAGGGTGATTTCCTTATCTCGAGGACTGACTTCAACTATTCACTTTGGAACTTGCATTTCACAAATGACATGATCTCACCAAAATAGGATTGAAACCCGTACTTTGGTGACAAATGTCAATCTTCAATTGTTTTCTTGTTATTATAAAATTCAATCATCAAGATAGACGTAAATTTCATACCTTGATTGTATTTCTCAAATGAAACGACCTCATCAAATGTAACACCCGGAAGTCTGACTTTTGGCAGGCTATGCGACTGAGCCTCAGTCGCCTGTGATCTATGCGACTGGAGGTCAACCGCATGGCTATTCGGCCGATTGAAGCTCAACCGCACGTTTGGAGTTGGACCGCCCGAATGGAGTGTGCGCCGCATGGAACATGTGCGATTGGGGTGATGCAATCGCATAGTGTTGATGCGACTGAAGGTCCAGTCGCCCTGGACCAGATGCGACTGAGCTGTGGGTATAAAAGGGGAGCAGCTCCACTCTTCTCCCATTTTTCAGTCGGGGAGAGGGAGCAGAGGGCGACAGAGAGCAGAAAGAGACCGAGAAGAGAAAGAAAGAGGGGAAGGTGCTGCCCGATTGTCGAGAAACAAACTAAATCGAAGCTCACGACTCCTACCTGACAATGTGAGTTCTAGGACCCCTCATTTACATGTTTCTAACGATTTTGGGGCTGGAGACACATTAAAACCCTAGTTTTGAGATAGTGAAAGTTTGACCCATTTGGGTAAATCTTGAGTAATGTGTTTATGGTATGAATTAGGATTAGTATATGCTTGTATGAGGTCCTAGAAGGAATCCCTAAGGTTGGGAGGGTTGCATTGGGCTGAAAATGGGTTTATGGTGACTGGGGGTACGGGGGGTCGCGACTGCTGTTCATGAAGAACTCCAGTCGCTGCCAGTTAGGGTTATGCGACTGAAGGGCCATTCGGCCGAATGAGTGATAGTTGATGTCCAATCGCCGACTGAGACTCAGCCGCCCGATTGAGTCTTAATCGCACGATAGGTGATGCGACTGAGAGTTTCGGTCGCATGAGTTCAATCGCAGGGTAGTTCAGTCGCCCGGTTAAGAGTTAGTCGCATATAACCCGTCGCATAGTGTCTAGTCGTATGGAAGGAAGTTCAGTCGCACGGTTGAGTACCCATTCGCATGATAGCCCAATCGCATGACCCTGTCGCATGGAGGACATGCGACTGGTGGTAGTTCAGTCGCCCGGACAGGGCTGATGTGAGTGAATGTAGAAGTGTATATGATGTATGTATGTTAGTATGATGTATGATGTTAGTATGATGTTGCCATGATAAATGGTGAATACTGATGATATGTAAGTATGTATGTTCTTATGTATATGTGTTTATCTTTAATAACTTTACGTGAATGAATGAACGAAAGAAACGAATGTATTAAGAACGTAAAGTGAAAGATGATGAAAGAAGGAACATGATGAATGAATGCATGCATTAACGAAAGAGAGTAAGAAAGGCTTGCAGCAAATGAAGGAGGTGCACACCCCTGGCAGGTGTTAGCTCAACGGTGTACGGGTTAGCTACCCGAAGGATGTACATCGGGTCAATCATTGAGATTGATAATGAGGTGAGCAACTTCGTGTTGCAAGAGACTCGGTTAGCAGGCAATCATAAGATTGTCACTGAGGTGAGCAGTCGCGCACTGCAAGAGACTCGGCTAACGTATGTTGGAAGTAAAGTGAAAGAGAGTGGTGCATGTACCTACCCAGGTGACTGGATCAGCTTGTGGCACAACGTTCATGGCTAACCACCACAGGTCCAGCACAAATAGTATGTATGATGAACGGGGGTATTGTACATGTCACGAATGTAATGAACGTTCGAACGAAAGTAATGAAAGTATGAAGAATGTAATGAACGTTCGAACGAAAGTAATGAAAGTATGAATGAATGTATGAATGTTCGAACGTAAGTAATGAATGTAAGAATGAAAGTAAAGTACGTAAAATGTACGTGAAGTATGTGTATGAAAGTAAATGAGGATGATGAAGTGTACACGAATGAAAGTAAGTAATGAATGATGAGAATAATAATAATATCATCTACGTGTACGTATGATGTGTGAACACATGTATGAAAGAGCAGTTAACGAGAATGAAAGTATGTTTTATTATAAAACTAGAACTCACTCAGCAACGTGACTTTTATGTGTTTTCCAGTTCGCAGGTAGTGTTGCTGAGGATGGCACGAGGCGGCTACTCAGCTCTTTTGCGATGGCATTCTCATTTGATAATGCTGCAACGTCATGCGTTGTGGGTCTATAACGCGCGCAACTCATCACGTTGCATGCTACCTGAGATTTCTTGAGTTTCCCCTAATAGGATATTTAGGATCTTCTTTAGATTTGATAGTTCGCCCACGCATTGGAAGCGTGCGCGTAGCACATGCAACGAAATATGTTGCATGAGTGTGTCAAGAGTATTCCGTCAGGGTTCGAGTACGGAATTACCTAAGGAATATCTTTAGTATAAAAATATAATTTTATATGTTTGAACTTAATATCCTCTAGAGGTCGCTGTATGATCTTATGAGGAACCACAAAGTAGAGAAAGCGTCATTTGTAATTGAGTCAATGAGTAATGACTTTTATGAATGGAATGAGAATGTATATATATTTTATTCATTTCCGCTGCGTTGATTTATGATTATATACTTTGTAGTTATATGTGCGATGAAGAACCAACGTAAGGTGCCGGTGAGCGGGGCTTACAAGTTGGTATCAGAGCAAAAGTTTAAGTGAAATGGGTAAATTTTTAAAACAAACCAAAAACTTAAACTGAGAATGGGACAGGGAGAATGAGAATGCCATCTGAGTAGCGCGTGCCATCAGGTATTTTCTTGAAAGTTAACCAGTGTTACGTGCGCATGTTATGTGTTATGTGTACTGTTAGACTTAGATAATAATGTAGTCAGGATAGGTAATGCTCGGGGTGTGAAGAGTAGAGTAAGTGGCTAATCACAACTGGCCACTGTAATTAGGGACTTACTAACTGACATAAACTGAGCTATTTCCTTGAATGACCGTGTTGGTGTTTTAATCTTTCAGTGTGATAGAAGATGGTCGGTGATAGATCATCTGATGCTTCCCGTGATGGTGAACGTGATGATGAGCCGCGTATCACGCGAGGAAGATCTAGGAAAGAGAAAGTGTTCGTGAGGAGAACGAGATTCTCACCAGGAAGAGACAGACGAAAGCGCCAAGTTGAGAGCCTCGGTAAAAGAGGCAGTGATTGAGGAATGCACCAGGTTATGCAGACGATTTTACCGACTGTAATGACCGAAGCGATAAAGGCAGTGCGAGAGGAGGATAGACGAGGGAGGAGACGGTCCTCCGGTAGACAGCAACAGACAGAGGCAGAAACGGTATTGTCTGATGACGAAGAGGAAGAAGAGGAAGAACAGGTAAGGGGGACAGCCCGGGGTTGTGATTACGGGAAATTTATGAGGTGCAAGCCTCCGACTTTCGATGGTTCGGGTACGGCTGCTGATGCTCACCAATGGGTGAGGGAGATGGAGGCGGTCCTTGATATCAGTGACTGCCAGGAGGATAAGAAGGTAAAGTTTGCTACCCACTCGTTTACGGGGACGGCATTGTGCTGGTGGGACAATATTGTCCAGGCCGAGGGTAGCAGGGCCATTGGAAAAATGAAGTGGTCTGAGTTGAAGAGAATGGTGATCGAGGAGTTTAGTCCTCGCGAGAGATGGACAGAGTTGAGAGAGAGTTCCTGCAGTTGGAGGCGGGAACGATGACCCACCAACAATACACGACCAAGTTCAACGACATGGCACGGTTGGTGCCAGAGCAAGTGACGCCGGTGTCTCGCAAGATTAACCGGTATATTCAGGGGTTGCCAGCCGAAATTCGTTGGCACTTGATTTCCGCCCGACCAAGTACTTTCAGGTCGGCGGTGGATTTAGCTGGGAGGTTGTACGATGAACGGGCTGCGATGGTGAAATCTGAGGGCAGTAAGAAGGGAAGTGATGAGAGGAAGTGGCAGGGAAAGAGGTTTGGTCGGGGTGATACTTCGACAAGTAGTAAGAAGGCACGGGTTGATGATCGTCGCGTGGTCGTGACAAGTGTAGGGTCGAGAAAGTGTGGGAAGTGTGGGCGAGAGCACGGTGGTGAGTGCAGATGGGGGCTGAATGTATGTTTCAAGTGTGGAAAGTCCGGACATATGGCCAAAGAGTGTAAAGCGATGAGGTGCTACAACTGTGGGGAAAGTGGTCATATGAATAAAGACTGCAAGAAGCCGAGATCTGAGGGTTCCGGCGTGAAGAAGACAGGGGGTGAAGGGTCGAAAGCGAGCGCCAGAGCATTCATGATGACGCGGAAGAGGCGAGGACGGACCCTGATGTAGTGTCCGGTACGTTTCTGGTGAACCAAACTTTAGCCTCTGTATTATTTGATTCGGTGCCAGTAGGAGTTTCATTTCTGTCGCTTTTTGTGCCAAATTGCCGTTAGTAGTAGACGTGTGGAGGTACCGTTTGATGTAGAGACTGCTATAGGTAAAACCACCAGGATTCCTGAGGTAATTGAGGGTTGCGATGTGGAACTGGAGGGTCACAAATTCCCAGTTAAACCCTTTGTGATGACGTTAGGTGGTTTCGATCTGGTGCTTGGGATGGATTGGTTGGCAGATTTCGAGGCGAACATTGTGTGTCGCAAGAAGATGATCAGTTTGACAGCGCCTGACGGTAGTCCAGTGATAGTTTATGGGGATCGGGTTACTACGATTCCGAAGGTGATCTCAATGGCAGTGGCGGGGAAATGTATGAGGCGTGGATGTAACGCCTATTTATGTTATGTGAAAGATGTAGAGAAGCCAGCACCACAACTGTCTGATGTTCCGGTTGTGTGTGAGTTCCCAGACGTGTTCCCGGAAGACTTATCGGGATTGCCACCTGACAGAGAGATCGAGTTCCAGATTGATTTAGTACCAGGCGCCCAACCTGTTGCCAAAGCACCATACCGATTGGCCCCGACAGAGATGAAAGAGTTGATGGAGCAGTTACAAGAGCTGTTGGATAAGGGGTTTATTGACCGAGTATCTCACCTTGGGGTGCTCCGGTCCTGTTTGTAAAGAAGAAGGACGGTAGTATGAGGATGTGCATCGACTACCGCGAGCTGAATAAGCTGACAGTAAAGAACAGATACCCCTTGCCGAGGATCGATGACTTGTTTGATCAACTTCAGGGTGCTAGTTGGTTTTCACGTATAGATCTTCGATCAGGCTACCATCAACTGAAGGTGAAGGAGCAGGATATCCCTAAAACAGCTTTTCGTACGCGCTACGGTCATTATGAGTTCCTCGTTATGTCTTTGGTTTGACCAACGCGCCAGCTGCTTTTATGGACCTGATGAATAGGGTGTGCCGGCCGATGTTGGATAAATCAGTGATTGTATTCATTGATGATATCCTGATTTATTCAAAGAAGAGACTGAGCATGCCGGTCACATTCGCGAAGTTCTGGAGACGTTGAGAAGGGAGAAGTTGTATGCTAAATTCTCCAAGTGCGCATTCTGGTTGCGTGAAGTTCAATTCTTGGGTCACGTGGTAAATCCGGATGGAATTATGGTCGATCCGGCGAAAGTGGAAGCAGTGATGCAATGGAAGTCTCCGAAGACGCCGTCCGAGATCCGTAGTTTCTTGGGCTTGGCGGGCTACTACCGAAGGTTTATCCAAGACTTTTCCAAAATTGCTTCTCCACTGACGAAGTTGACCCGGAAGGATGTGAAATTTGTATGGGGTCAAGCTCAGGAGAAGGCGTTCGAAGAACTGAAGACGAGATTGACCCAAGCTCCAGTATTGGCATTACCCGAAGGGAGTGAAGATTTGGTGGTTTATTCGGATGCCTCCTACTCGGGGGGGTGTGTATTAATGCAGAGAGGAAAGGTGATAGCCTATGCATCCCGGCAGCTGAAAGTTCATGAGGTTAATTACCCTACTCATGACTTGGAGCTCGCAGCGGTGGTTTTCGCGTTGAAGATCTGGCGGCACTACTTGTATGGGACGAAGTGTACCATCTTCACGGACCACAAAAGCTTGAAGTACTTCTTCGAGCAAAAGGATCTGAATATGAGGCAACGGCGATGGTTGGAACTTATAAAGGACTATGATTGTGAGATCCATTATCCATCGGGCAAAGCCAACGTGGTGGCGGATGCCCTTAGCCGAAAGGAGAGGCCCGAGCCAATTCGAGTGAAGGCGTACCAGCTAATCATGACCTCCGACGTGATGAAACAGGTCAGAGAGTTCCAAGATGAGGCTTTAAAAGACGAGCATCTTAACTCTGAACGCATGAGAGGTCTGGTCGCGGAGTTGGGTGAGAACGCGACGGGTGTTAGAACTCGGTTTGGGCGTATGTGGATTCCTCGTCTAGGGGATCTGCGAATGAAGATTCTGGATGAAGCTCATAAGTCTCGATACTCCATTCATCCCGGTGCCACCAAGATGTACCAAGATATGAAGAAAGATTATGGTGGCGGGTATGAAACGTGATGTGGTGGAGTATGTGAGTAAATGCCTCACGTGTTTGCAAGTGAAGGCGGAGCACCAGAAGCCGTATGGAAAGATCCAACCGTTGGATATACCGGAATGGAAGTGGGAACACATCACCATGGATTTTATCACAAAGCTGCCACGTACCCCGAAAGGGTATGATACAATCTGGGTGATTGTGGATCGATGACGAAGAGTGCTCACTTCTTACCGATGCGGGAGACATATTCGTCCGAGAAGTTGGCTGATCTTTTCATCAAAGAGATTGTGACTCGTCACGGTGTGCCGGTGTCGATTGTATCTGATCGCGACACCGGTTTACATCCAAATTTGAAAGAAATTCCACGATGCTATGGGGACGAGATTGCATATTAGCACGGTTTATCACCCTCAAACTGATGGTCAGTCGGAAAGGACCATTCAGACCTTGGAGGATATGCTTCGGGCATGTGTTATTGACTTCGGTGGAAGTTGGGATGACCATCTACCGTTAGCTGAGTTCTCATACAACAACAGTTATCACGCCAGTATCGGCATGCCACCCTATGAGATGCTATACGGTAGGAGATGCAGGACACCCGTCTGTTGGGGTGATATTGGTCAGAAAAAAATTGGGAAGCGTCGAAGTGGTAGAGGCTATGACGGAGAAGCTCGAAAGAATTAAAACTTATATGAAGGCGGCCAAGGACCGACAAAAATCGTATGCCGACAAACGACACAGACGATTGAGTTCCAAGTGGGAGATCGTGTGATGTTGAAGGTCTCACCTTGGAAAGGGATCATCCGATTCTGGAAGCGGGGTAAGTTGAGTCCGCGATATATAGGCCCTTTCCGAATCATTGCTCGAGTAGGAGAGGTGGCCTATAGGCTAGATTTGCCAGATGAACTAAGTGGAATCCACCCGACTTTCCACGTGTCCCATCTGAGGAAGTGTTTGGCGGACGAAGACATGGTCGTTCCACTGGATGATATCGAAGTAGATGAAAAGCTCAATTATGTAGAGCAACCAGTGGCGATCATAGATCGAAAAGAGAAGAGGTTGAGAAATAAAGTGGTTCCCCTTGTGCGTGTACAGTGGCGGCACAGGAAGGGATCCGAGTCAACGTGGGAAACCGAGAAGAAATGAGGCAGCATTACCCACGATTGTTCGAGGAGTAACAGGTTTCGGGGACGAAACCTAAAATAAGGGGGGTGGACTTGTAACACCCGGAAGTCTGACTTTTGGCAGGCTATGCGACTGAGCCTCAGTCGCCTGTGATCTATGCGACTGGAGGTCAACCGCATGGCTATTCGGCCGATTGAAGCTCAACCGCACGTTTGGAGTTCAACCGCCCGAATGGAGTATGAGCCGCATGAAACATGTGCGATTGGGGTCCAATCGCATAGTGTTGATGCGACTGAAGGTCCAGTCGCCCCTGGACCAGATGCGACTGAGCTGTGGGTATAAAAGGGGAGCAGCTCCACTCTCTCCCATTTTTCAGTCGGGGAGGGAGGGAGCAGAGGGCGACAGAGAGCAGAAAGAGACCGAGAAGAGAAAGAAAGAGGGGAAGGTGCTGCCCGATTGTCGAGAAACAAACTAAATCGAAGCTCACCGAACTACCTGACAATGTGAGTTCTAGGACCCCTCATTTACATGTTTTCTAACGATTTTGGGGCTGGAGACACATTAAAAACCTAGTTTTGAGATAGTGAAAGTTTGACCCATTTGGGTAAATCTTGAGTATATGTTTATGGTATGAATTAGGACTAGTATATGCTTGTATGAGGTCCTAGAAGGAATCCCTAAGGCTTGGGAGGGTTGCATTGGGCTGAAAATGGGTTTATGGTGACTGGGGGTACGGGGGTGTCGCGACTGCTGTTCATGAAGAACTCCAGTCACTGCCCAGTTAGGGTTTATGCGACTGAAGGGCCATTCGGCCGAATGAGTGATAGTTGATGTCCAATCGCCCGACTGAGACTCAGCCGCCCGATTGAGTCTTAATCGCATGATAGGTGATGCGACTGAGAGTTTCGGTCGCATGAGTTCAATCGCAGGGTAGTTCAGTCGCACGGTTAAGAGTTAGTCGCATATAACCCAGTCGCATAGTGTCTAGGTATGGAAGGAAGTTCAGTCGCACGGTTGAGTACCCATTCGCATGATAGCCCCAACGCATGACCCTGTCGCATGGAGGACATGCGACTGGTGGTAGTTCAGTCGCCCGGACAGGGCTGATGTGAGTGAATGTAGAAGTGTATGTATGATGTATGTATGTAGTATGATGTATGTATGTTAGTATGATGTTGCCATGATAAATGGTGAATACTGATGATATGTAAGTATGTATGTTCCTTATGTATATGTGTTTTATCTTTAATAACTTTACGTGAATGAATGAACGAAAGAAACGAATGTATTAAGAACGTAAAGTGAAAGATAATGAAAGAAGGAACATGATGAATGAATGCATGCATTAACGAAAGAGAGTAAGAAAGGCTTGCAAGCAAATGAAGGAGGTGCACACCCCCTGGCAGGTGTTAGCTCAACGGTGTACGGGTTAGCTACCCGAAGGATGTACATCGGGTCAATCATTGAGATTGATAATGAGGTGAGCAACTTCGTGTTGCAAGAGACTCGGTTAGCAGGCAATCATAAGATTGTCACTGAGGTGAGCAGTCGCGCACTGCAAGAGACTCGGCTAACGTATGTTGGAAGTAAAGTGAAAAGATGAGTGGTGCATGTACCTACCCCAGGTGACTGGATCAGCTTTGTGCACAACGTTCGTGGCTAACCACCACAGGTCCAGCACCAATAGTATGTATGATGAACGGGGGTATTGTACATGTCACCGAATGTAATGAACGTTCGAACGAAAGTAATGAAAGTATGAACGAATGTAAGAACGTTCGAACGAAAGTAATGAAAGTATGAATGAATGTAATGAATGTTCGAACGTAAGTAATGAATGTAAGAATGAAAGTAAAGTACGTACAAATGTACGTGAAGTATGTATGTATGAAAGTAAATGAGGATGATGAAGTGTACACGAATGAAAGTAAGTAATGAATGATGAGATAATAATAATATCATCTACGTGTACGTATGATGTGTGAACACATATGAAAGAGCAGAGCAGTTAACGAGAATGAAAGTATGTTTTATTATAAAACTAGAACTCACTCAGCAACGCTGACTTTTATGTGTTTTCCAGTTCGCAGGTAGTGTTGCTGAGGATGGCACGAGGCGGCTACTCAGCTCTTTTGCGATGGCATTCTCCATTTGATAATGCTGCAACGTCATGCGTTGTGGGTCTATAACGCGCGCAACTCATCACGTGCATGCTACCATGAGATTTCTTGAGTTTTCCCCTAATAGGGATTATTTAAGGAATCTTCTTTAGATTTTGATAGTTCGCCACGCATTGGAAGCGTGCGCGTAGCACATGCAACGAAATATGTTGCATGCGTGTGTCAAGAGTATTCCGTCAGGGTTCGATGTACGGAATTACCTAAGGAATATTCTTTAGTATAAAAATATAATTTTATATGTTTGAACTAATATCTCTTAGAGGTCGCTGTATGATCTTATGAGGAGACACAAAGTAGAGAAAGCTTCATTTGTAATTGAGTCAATGATGTAATGACTTTATGAATGATGAGAAATGTATATATATTTTATCATTTCCGCTGCGTTGATTTATGATATATACTTATGTACGTTATATGTGCGATGAAGAACCAACAGTAAGGTGCCCGGTGAGCGGGGCCTTACATCAAAGTAGGAGTGAATTCTGGATTTTGATGAGAAAGTCTATCTTATTATATTTTGTTTTTGTAAAGATTCATCGTTAAGATAGGAGTGATTTCCCTTACCTTAATGGTGAGTTATCTCGTCTTATTTCTGTAGATCCTCAGATCGAACTTTTTTGATTGGTAAGCTAGTGGTCATACCTTGAAAGTACACCATCAAGTTAGGGGTGAAAACCATACCTGATGACTATTCTCATTTCTTGATCTCCAACTTACCATGGTTGTAATCAAGTGACGAGACACATGTAGTAACTTGAAGGGTGAAATAATATAGTTTCGACCTATCAAGCCAAAGCATGATCTCTGAACTTGAAAAGAGACCCGATCGCTTTAAGTTGATTTTGATTCCAAGTTTGGAGTATTTAAATTCTTAAATCAAGTTCTTTTCCTTTATTCTCATTTTGACTCGATCTAGCTACATCAAACATTTATTCTTATCTATCGACTTTCATTGTGAGTTATCATCAAAACCTGATTACGTGATGGTAGTCTTCCTAACAATCTATTGTCAAGTAAAGATATTATCTCTGAGCGTGATGGTCGCTTCATCTCTGTTTTCTGGAAAAGTCTCCAATCATCACTCGAAACCCAACCGAATCTTAACACAGCTTATCAACCGCAAACCAACGGTCAGACTGAAGGAACGATACAGACCTCGAGGATACTCCGGGCTTGTGTCATTGATTTCAATGGATCGTGGGATTTTCATCTTCCATTGATTGAATTCTCTTACAATAACAGTTACCAGACCAACAGATGGCACCATTTGAGGCCTTGTATGGTCTGAAGTTGGTGAATCACAAATTACTGGTCCGGAATTAATACAAGAAACAACCGACAAAATTCATAAGATCCGTGATAACTTGGTTACTGCTAGAAATCGTCAAAAGCATTATGCTGACAAAAGTCGTAAGCCCATGGAATACAATGTCGGTGATCTCGTACTTCTTAAGGTATCACCTTGGAAGGGAGTGATTCGCTTTGGAAAGAAAGGGAAGCTAGCACCTCGTTACGTGGATCCATTCAAAGTGCTCGAGCGAATTGGGGAAGTAGCCTACAAGCTTGAACTACCTCAAGAGCTCAGCATATACATCTGACGTTTCACGTTTCAAATCTCAAGAAATGTCTTGCCGATAAAAAAAATCTCACATTCCACTTGACGAAGTCCAGATTAATGAATCTATGCACTTTATTGAGAAACCTGTGGAAATTATGGATCGGGAAGTCAAACAACTCAAACGTAGCAGGATACCTATTGTCAAGGTCCGCTGGGAATCTAAACGTGGCCCAGAATTCACCTGGGAACGTGAGGATCAGATGAAATCCCAGTACCCTCATCTTTTCGTTTCAGCCTCCTCGTGAACAAATTTCGGGACGAAATTTCCTAAAGCAGGGGAGACTGTAACATCGCGTATTTCAGTAAAATAATATATTATATATATATATATATTATATATATATATATATATATATATTAATTATTGTTAGAACGTTGATAATTACAACAATTATAATAATAATAATAATCATAATAATAATAATAATAATAATAATAATAATAATAATAATAATAAAAATATATAACAATAATAAATAATAAAGTCCAGGGGCTAAATGGTGATTTTTGAAACTTAAAAACTAAGTTTAAAACATGAAATAATAAACCATTCAAACCTCAGGGGATAAAATGAAAAATTGTTTTAAAATCCCAAACCATCCCCCCCGTCGATCTCTTCCCCCTCCGGCCGAAGATTCCGGCCACCGCCGGCAAGCTCCGGTGAGCCCCGAAACCACCAAATTACTCGAAATTGAAACGCGAAACCGGTTTTAATCATTCATGGACCTACTTCGAACTGGAAAGCACCTCTAAAGTGTGTTTAATCATCCATTATACAGCTCACAATTCCACCCAACTTTCGGGTGCGATCACAGCTCAAAAGACCCACTCAAATGATAATAATAATCAAATCAAAACTACCTAAACAATCCTATATATATACTCAATTGAACTCAGTACTCATTGCACCTAAAACAAACACAAACCCCTCGTTTGATTCCTTCCAAAGCCGCGACCTGCAACCTCTTTAAAATCCCATCTCCGACCAATTTCAATCGAAATACCATAGGGCTTTTCATCAATACCATCATTAGAAGCTTACCTGAAGTTTAATTCGATTACAATCATTGTTTGAGCATCATTCGATTGGTACATTGACCACGATCTGTTCTTCGACCAATTCAGCTTCAAATCATCATCATACGGGTAATTACACACACACACACACTCGATTAATCATGGGGAACAAAAGCCCCATGATTCCAGTCACTATCAAGATCGAATTCGGGTTCAATTTTGTTCGGATTCGAACTAGGGTTCAAAGGAATTGGGGGTTGATTTGAACTGGTGTTTAAAAAGGTTGAAACCCGGTTTCTTTCGCGGTTGCATGCTTAGCCCACTGGTTCCTGCGCCCCAAGACCAACCTGAGGTCCCGGTTTCGACCCGGGCCACCTCAATAATTATAAATTTTTTTTTAAAAGCATTTTAAGCTCTTTAAAAATTCTGAAAAAAATCCTAAAAATTTTAAAAATGTTTTTACAAACATTAAAAATTTTTAGAACAATTTAATTAATTTCTGAAATTTATTTCTAATATTTTATCTATTAATAAATGTTTTAGATAAATAAAATCACAAATAATACAAAATTATTTAACAAAAGTGAACTTTTAATAATAATTTAATTTATTAAATTATTATTTGATACTATATTAATTTTAATTTATAATATTTATTATTGTTTAAATCATGATTAAATATACAAAGTGTTATATTTAAATCCATTTCAAATAACAATTTCATTTCTTTTAGTTATTTAAATAATTAAATATTTTAACTAATTATCATATAATTAATTAATAAAATTAATTATTTATTTTTCCACACTTTAATAATAAACCAAACAATTACGAGTATTGATACAATTATTTTTATTAAATTCTAAACATAAATACTATCAATAAATTCATTTCATTTCAAAACATTCAAACTAAATAAAATTAGTTTATTTAAACTATCATTCAAGACCCAATGGAAATCCTAATACATTTCCAAATTCCCAAATCATTATTATTCTAATTCGAGACACCGTTCCTTAGGTTAATCGTAAGGAAATCGTTGGTGTCTAATCTATCACATCCAGATTCAAATATCAGCAATCAAGTGAGTATTCATATCCCCTTTTTATATCATTTTTATTTGGAGGAAATCATGTGATACAATATATTCAATCATGATATTCTATTGTTATTTCATTCTAAATTCAATTCAAGACAGGTTATGTTATTACTTGCAATTATGTGAACATACTGTGATAAACTGGACGACAGTAAAACCCTAATTCAATCAATCAATCCTGGTATCAATGGTAGATCTACTGGTTTGGGATAATCCACCCACATGGCTTACGAGTGGTGATTATACAAACCCACCCCATATGAATAGTCGAGTGGTGATTGTGCCAGAGGCAAGAGTCAATCTATGGTGTATGTGTGGAGTCTATTATATGCAAGTGTCAAGTCAAGGGGTTGTTATTGTGTCAGTTTATCTATATGCTTTACTATTGCAATATAAGTCTTAACGTTACCTTGTGAATTGGATTATTCTCAATCAATCAATCAATCTATATGTATACTCAAAACTGTGATTACTCACCAGCTAATTCGTTAGCTGACTTTATTTTCTCACATGATTTCAGGTTAAGCAAGCTAGTGGACTTCTACTTGATCATATAAGACCTGGACTTAGTCAAAACAAAATACAATTACTATTTGTGACTTTAACTGTTGTATTTGTATCTGTTAAATTCATGTTATCCTGTAATCTGATTTTAATATTATTATCACTATTAGACAATCATGAGTTATGAACAATCAATCATTCCCTCGTCCGCTCCGATGATTCCGCGTCGGTCGGGGTGTGACAAGGGGCGTGACCACCATAACGAGCATCAAGCAACCTCACGTCATAAAAATGACCGGTCAAACAATGAAATGTTACCATCTCTTTCTCTTTTTAGTTTTTAATAAACACGTTTGTGATCATAAAACTATTTATATTGTCCGGTAATTTAATCTTACTTGTAATTATAGTTATTACATAATTCTAGTGTCTAAGAATGAAACTAGATATCAAGATTATTATTTTTTTTACTTTTATCAAACATATCAAATTAGAGTAGAACAATGATCAGATTTGTATAAGTCAAATAATCTAAGGCATACGAATGCTAGTAGTAGATAAGTAATTTTAAGTGTAAGAAACAAAAACTGGAATCCAACATTCAATAGCTGATTGATGTTGAGTCCTAAAACCGCATCAAATAGATAGTCCCCGTAGCTGCGACTAGAGGAGTTCTAGGGGAACTTAGATAAACTTGATTCATGGTTGAGTTTAATCGGTTTCAAATCGGGCAATCAAATACAAATCCTCTCAAATCCTATCTAGTCAGGGTATCAGCCGTTATATAATGTTATAAATTATTAAATAAATCACATGTATATAAGCATGCTAAAACAAGAGAATGTGATACATCAAAATGAGAGTAGTTATGTAGTTGAATAGTTGAAAGTACCATAAATTATGTAATATTTATAAGTGTTAAAACGTTGAATCAATATACTTTTTGCTTTTTAGTTATGTATCCCTACATATATAAACAAAAATAAACAATACTAGTTAGACACTACATGTGTTTATGTTAATTTGATTAGTTAGATAGCCAAAATAAATAAATAAATCAAGTTCAATTATTAAACTGCGTAATGAACTCAAGTGAAGGAGGCATGATATCACATCAGGCGGTCACCCCTGCACAACACGTCACACTAAAGAGGGGCGTGACCACCATAACGAGCATCAAGCAACCTCACGTCATAAAAATGACCGGTCAAACAATGAAATGTTACCATCTCTCTCTTTTTTAGTTTTTAATAAACACGTTTGTGATCATAAAACTATTTATATTGTCCGGTAATTTAATCTTACTTATAAATTAAGAAAGGTGCTTAAACTTTTGTAGTTAGTTCAAAAATATTGGAAACATCATGTAGATTTCCTTTTTTTTGAAAATTAAACCAAATCGACAAAAAACAACTTTATATAACTTTTTTTCACTTTCACGATCAATAGATTCTTAATCTCACTATTCTTGTATTACAAGGGAAGACATAATGAAGTGGAAAATAGAACAAAGTAATGGTTTTCTAAACAATCAAAATTAGGTAAAAAAAAAAATTCAATCAATTAACTTACTCAATAAGCGTACATATATACCACAGAAAACCAAAATTGACATTGTTCTTCTGAATATTTGTTTTTTACAATAGTCTTAAAACCAAAAACAATGAAATAATAATTTTTTTTGACAAAGACATTAAAAAAATATCAATAGGGATGCACGTTCTTGCTTAATCCACCATGAACATTGGTGAACAACCCCATCAACTCCGGCCGGTAAGGTAAGTACGACCGCCGCCGATCTTCCTCCGTGTGTCCTCCTCTACTCCTCAAATAAGCCTCATGCGCCGACAACGTTGACTTTTTACCCTTCGTCCCCTGCTTCACCACTCTCGCCTTCCCGCCGCCGACGTTGACCTTCACAAACGTTCCGTCTGCGCTGACCGGCCTCAAAGACGAAGAAGAAGTCGTTGCTGCTGCTGCTGCTGCCGCCGCCGACGATCTATCAGAGCTTTTTAGAAACACGAAGGCATCACGGCCGTCGCTGTTGCTCCGACCGACTTTTTCTTTTAATCTCCAGAGCTTCGAGAAGCCGGTCGAGTTGCTCTTTTTACTAAGCTCCGCCGTCGCGGCCGCGGTGGTGGTGGCGGAGTCTTTTGACCAATCGCAGTACGCTCCGGTGGCTGAATCGTCGTTCTGCTCGTGTTCCGCCGCCGTAGACGACGGCGGAAATCCACGTGGTGATTCGATGAAAATCTTATCCACCGGCGGAAGAACCGGCAGCCGGTCGATTTCTTCGATGTCATACTCACCGTCTAATAACAAATTCTGATCGAACAGTGGAAACACCGGTCGGATCCGACCGTCTTCGAACACGTTATCATCGTAAATCTGCTCGTCATCGTGGCTGATTAACATAAACGTAAAATCATCATCATCATCATCATCATTATTATCATCATCTTCTTGTTCATCTTGTGTATTGTTACGATCTTTATGATCTTCATCGTCAACGGGAGCCTGGAGGTCAAGTTGTTGGTTGAATCCATGGCTAATCAGATCAATCGATTGATTAACATCTTCATCTGGATCATTACCGTGATGATCATAATCTGACGAAGATAAACTCGTATCCATTTAGATCTAGAATTGAAATCAGTCGATTCAAAACAAAGTTTCAGGTGGAGATTCTGTTGAGATTGTTTGGATCCAAAATATGTTAAATGATGTAATCCATGGATCCGGGGGGTTATATATACATAGATGACTTTGAAAGTCAAACTTGGGTTCTTTTTAGTGTGGTTGCCCAAACATTTGAATTGACTTTTATGGTGACATCGGTTTTATATTCACAAGACTGCACATAACTTGGAGTGCATTTTCATCCATATGTTTTTCTATACTTGCTCTGCTTTTAATTACATCATAACACAATTACACCAACTTGTTTTAATGAGATTCATACGCATTTAATCTCAAGTAAAGTTGTACCACTCAAACTTCACTTTATATCCGATCTTTATGTATATAACTATTTTGTAACCTTGTCATGTTTTTTATGGTCTCTTTGATTTGCAGAATTTATTAAAATTAAAATTAAAATTTGAAGATATTCTCTCAAAAACCATCTTTAGTTGGAGAAACAGGAATTGAAATCCCAATAAATTCCTTCAATCTAAAGGATTCAAGATTCCTTCATGTTGGAGACGGCCACTAGAATTTTTAAAAATTACCGCAAACACCCTCTCCCTTTCTTCACCAAAAATATCTTTTCAAATCTCATAATTCCTCCGACCTGCTACAACATTATAGAGCAAACACAATCAAAATCGTTGCAACCAAAATCAAACCTAGAACCAAAATCGTTAGTAAAACATTGTTGGAGGAAAATAAGCTTAAAGTTGAGAGTGTCTGTAAATATTTTTTGAGTCAGGATTAATCACAGTCGATAAATAAAAGTTAAGATTATTAAATTCCAATAACTATTTCATAAAAGAATAGCATTGTCTTTTAACATTCTATGTATTCTAATTATTTCGTAAAAATAACCAACCAAACACTTTTGTAAATTTGAACTTTCTTTGAACCAAACACGTCCATATACCATCACCCACTCTCTCCCCTTCATCTCACACCTATCTCCTTAAAAACAACTAAAAATGTCATGCTCTTATAACACTTTATATAAAAGACGACCGGATAAAGATTAAAGACGAAAAATGCAGTTAGGCAAAAAAAAGAGAAAAGACTAAGGAGGAAGGTCTCAAGTGGATATATAGATTAATGATACTGTAATGTAATTTACTCCAATTTAATCCTCAGGGGGTATTTCGGGATGCAAGTAAAAGTATAGGGTAGCAAGTGTATATTGTAAAGGTTTTATTACGTGTTCTAGAAGGAAGCGCGGAATGGTCGTTTTTTTCCGGTGCCGTGGACTTTAAGGAACCACAGAAAATTGTTAATTGATGAAGGGGCCCAAATTTTTGACAAGTAATGGATATGTAAAAAAATATTTTGTGGTCAGGAAACTCTACTTTGAAAACCGATTTTCATATTGAAGTTTATGAAAATCGTGATCCAAATATCAATTATTAAGTTGGTTGAAAACCAAGTGTGTTTATAATATGATTTTGAAGTTACAAGTCATTTTATTTGATATACGCAAATTGTCAACAAGTATAACAGAGTATATAATTGGTTTTGTATTGATTTGTGAATTTATTTACATGATAGCTAAAACACTCTACTTATATGCAATTACATGACAGAAAGAATCGGAATGAGTTGTGAATTAGCTGGCAACTAGTGTGTGTCCCTTGATTAAAGGAAATGATGATTATTGTGTCCCTTTGATTAAGGAAAAGCTGTTCTCCATAATCTGATCCTTTGATTTCTTTATTTCCTAACACTCCCCCTCAAGTTGAATAGTGGGATCTCCAAAATTCAACTTGTTTAAACTCTCATGTAGTATCCGTCTGTTGACGGCTTTTGTGAGAATGTTAGCAAGCTGGTCTTCTGATCTGACTGATGAAAGTTCAATGATTCCTGTATCTAGTTTTTCTTTAATGAAGTGTCTGTCAACTTCAACATGTTTAGTTCGGTCATGTTGTACGGGGTTTTCTGATATTTGAATTGCTGCTTTATTGTCACATATAATCTGACTAGTTTCCTTTGGGGCAAATCCGATTTCGGTTAGGAGTTTTCGTATCCACAAAACTTCTGCCAACCCCCGTGCTATTCCTCTGAACTCTGCTTTGGCACTTGACAAGGCGACCACCTTTTGCTTTTTGCTCCTCCATGTAACAAGATTTCCACCTACTAGGGTAAAGTATCCTGACGTGGATTTGCGGTTTCCCTTATCTCCTGCCCAGTCTGCATCTGTATATACTTGAGTTTTCAGGTGTCCATTTGGTTTGAAAAGGACTCCATGACCAATGGTTCCTTTTAGGTATCGTATAATTCTAAAGACTGCTTCCATATGGAGGATCTGGGGTTGATGCATAAATTGACTTACTATCCCCACAGCATATGCTATATCTGGCCGAGTGTGTGAGAGGTATATTAATTTTCCCACGATTCTTTGGTATTGGTCTTTGTTTGCTAATTTGGCTCCTTCTTCCATATAGAGTTTTTGATTGCAAATCATGGGAGTATCCAATGGCTTGCAATCTATCATTCCTGTTTCTGCTAGTAAATCTAGGACATACTTTTTCTGGCAGATAAAAATCCCTTGTTGTGATCTTAGTACTTCAATTCCGAGGAAATACTTGAGTATGCCTAGATCTTTCATTTCGAACTCCATGAATAGGTTTTCTTTCAATTTCTTCATTTCCTCCTCATCATTTCCTGTAATGATCATATCATCAACATAAATAATCAAGCAAGTTACAAGATTGTTCCTCTGTTTAAGGAACAAGGTATGGTCAGAGTTACTTTGTTTAAACCCATATTTTTTCATGGCTATAGTAAATCTACCGAACCATGCTCGTGGGGATTGTTTTAATCCGTAGAGGGATTTCTTCAGTCGACATACTTCTCCATCTTTGAAGTTCTCTTGAAACCCAGGTGGGGCTTCCATGTACACTTCTTCCTTTAACTCTCCATGAAGAAAGGCATTTTTTACATCGAACTGATGGAGTTGCCACCCTTCATTTGCAGCTATTGAAAACAGGACTCTGATTGTGTCGATCTTGGCTACTGGAGAAAACGTTTCAGAGTAATCTATCCCATACGTTTGAATGTAGCCTTTGGCTACTAGTCGGGCTTTGTACCTTTCAACTGTTCCGTCTGGTTTGTATTTGACTGTAAAGATCCAGCGACACCCCACCGGTTTCTTTCCTGTAGGAAGAGTACATTTTTCCCATGTCTCGTTTTTCATCAAGGCTTCCATCTCTGTTTCCATTGCATCTTTCCAAGTTTTAGAGTTCAAAGCTTGCTTAACACTAGTAGGAGTTTCTTCTGAATATAGGGCCGAGACAAATGCCTTTGCTTCCTTTGATAGGTTCCCTTCGGCTAAGTTAGCTATGGGATACTTTGATCCTCTGGACTCCTTTTCTGGTGAATAGCGTTTTGGTGGAATTCCTCTGTTTGTTCTTGGGGGTAGTACATATCTTTCTGATGTGTCTTCGTGTGTGGCTTCTTGTGTTGTTTCCTGTACATGCTCAAACTCGGGTCTCAGGTCGGGAGGGGCCTCTTCGGTGGCACTGACATTATGGTCTTTAAGTTGTGTGGGAGGACTTTCAGGTGTTAGCTCGGGTATCAGGTCGGGAGGGACCTCTTCGGTGGCACTGATATTATGATTTTTAGGTTGTGTGGAAGGATTTCCAGGTGACTCAAACGTCTTATGACTGTTCTCTTCTTGAATTGGAACATACTTCAACCAACTCAGTGTGTCAAGGTATTCATTCTCCCCCTGACCACTGTGATGGGAGGAGTAATAGTATTCTGTTTCGAGGAAATCGCAGTTCATTGTGGTGAACATATGCCGGGTTTTTGGATTGTAGCATCTATACCCTTTTTGATTCACCCCATACCCAACAAAGACACATTTTTCGGCACAAGGGTCAAGTTTCGTTCGATACGATTTAGGTATATGAACGAACACAGTGCATCCAAAGACTTTTGGCTCAAGTGTCAAACTCGTAGGTAGTTTCGTGTGTGCAGCCAAAGTTTGTAGTGGGGTTTTTAAATTCAAAATTTTGGTTGGAAGGCGATTAATGAGGTATGTGGTAGTTGCTAGGGCTTCAGGCCAAAAAGACTTTGGAACTTTTGACTCGATGAGTAGGGCCCTAGTCATTTCTAGCAAGATGCGGTTTTTTTCGTTCAGCCACACCATTTTGTTCTGGTGTGTGTGGACATGTTGTTTGGTGCACTATTCCTTTAGATTGGCAAAATTGTTGCATAGTGCTGTTAACATATTCTCCCCCATTATCAGATCGTAGGATTTGGATGTTCCTCTGATACTGGGTTTGAATCAGGTTATAAAATATGATAAATTTGTCAGGAACTTCAGATTTATTTTTCAAAAAATACACCCAGGTCATTCGAGTGCAGTCATCCACAAATATCACAAAAAATCGGAAGTTTTGTCCCCAATAATTGGGGCAGGACCCCATACGTCAGAATGGATTAATGAAAATGGTACGTCAACCCTTGTGTTATCTAGTTTAAATGTTTGTCTATGACTCTTAGCTAGTACGCATGTCTCATATGGTGACACACCTTTAGATGGAAAAATCTTGGGAAATAAAATATGTAGATAACTCGTGGATGGGTGTCCTAGTCTTCTATGCCACAATCATGCTTCCCGCTCAATACTTCCATGGGCTAACATAGAAGTGCCATTTTGAGTCACCTCGTCCACATAGTACAACCCTTGTCTTTCAGTGCCACGCCCAATAATCGCCCCCGTCCTGATATCCTGTAAAATACAAAACGTTGGTTGCATGAGGACCGAGCAATTTAATTCTTTCGTAACATGACTTATTGACAAAAGTTTATGTGATAAGGAGGGAACATATAGACAATTAGACAATTTTAGTTTAGGAGAAATCTCAATTGTTCCCCCTTGTTTCCCATCCATCTTTCCACCATTTGCGGTGTGTATGTGAGATTTCTTAGGCTTTGACACTGAGATAAGATCAGACAAGTCATATGTCATTGTATCAGTGGCCCCACAGTCAAATATCCATTCTTTGGATTGTTGTAGGTTGTTAGTTTATGTCATATAAGCTTCACCCGCAACTTTAGGGTAGTTGAATTTCTCAAGGGTAGATTTTGTAATATTATTAGAATATAAGAAGGATTTGGGGTTAGGGTTTTCTCCCTCAACCCCTCTACCTGTTTCCATTGAGAAGCTTCCACCGAACCCCCCTTGACCATCCTCTTCGTTTGCTACGGATATGCCACCAAATCCACCACGATTATCATCGCCATCGCGGGTGCTAGTGCCATCGCGGGTGTTGGTAGCATTATTGTTGCCCACTGTGACGGCAGCTTTCCCTTTATCGGTGTTGGAGGTTCCCTTCTTGTGGCCGTCATTCCACCAGTCGGGATATCCAACGATTTTGAAGCATTGTTCTCGTGTGTGCTTTGTCATGCCACAGTGAGTACACTTCAGGTGAGTTTTATCCTCTTTGAGTGAAGGCCCATTCTTCTTACCTGTAATTTCGGGTCAGCGGTACCCTTTGGACACGAACCCTAACCCACCCGGATCGGTGGCAGCAAGTCCTGCTGCGATTCCTTGTGTTTCGCTTGTAAGTGTTCCGAGAATGCTCTGGTGAGCAGCTTCTTTTCGGACCGCTGCATATGCCGCCTCCGCGGTTGGGAGGGGTTCCCATCGAAGTATTTCCCGTTTGATTGGGTCGTACTTTCGGTCAAGAGCATTTAAAAATTGAAAGAGTTTGTGTTCTGTCCTGATTTTTGTATATGCTTTGATGTCTTCTGGACATTTCATGGGATTTGGATCGATTCTTTCGATTTCTCCCCAAATGCCCTGTAATGAGATCCAGAAAGCTTCAAGTGTTGTACCATTTTGTTTGATTTCATTGGCTTTGACATGAAGGTTGAATGCTTGAAGTTTATCCTTTCCACTGCTGTAAGTAACCGCCAAGGCTTCCCACAGTGTTTTAGCTGTTGGAAACTCGGTTAGGTTGCTTGCAATTTCCGGTTCTATGTTTTGGATGAGCCATGAGAACACGATCAAGTCATCTTGTTCCCACTGCTCTAAATTCTCATCATTCTGACCTGGAGATTCTGTGGTCAAATGATTTAGTAAAGTTTTTGACTTTCCACCGATTGCGACTCGAATCATTCGGGTCCATAGTGGGTAGTTTTGGCTGTTGAGTTTGAGGCTGATCTGTAAACTGTCAGAGAGTTTGGGTTGTTGGGGTTGTGAATTTTTTAACAGCTTCGCAAGTTGTAAAGACAACTCTGAACTTGAGCTACTGTCTTCGGACATGGTGGCTTAGGTTAGAGTAGAAAGATTGTGCTTGGGTGTTTGAAAGGCTGGTAAGTGATGAGCAATTTGGTTCGAGAGCTTTAACACTGCTCTGATACCATGTCAATAAGTATAACAGAGTATATAATTGGGTTTTGTATTGATTTGTGAATTTATTTACATGATAGCTAAAACACTCTACTTATATGCAATTACATGACAGAAAGAATCGGAATGAGTTGTGAATTAGCTGGCAACTAGTGTGTGTCCCTTGATTAAAGGAAATGATGATTATTGTGTCCCTTTGATTAAGGAAAAGTTGTTCCCCATAATCTGATCCTTTGATTTCTTTATTTCCTAACACAAATATAAATCCAGTACACGGGCGTATAGTTCTTGAATACCTCTTGTTATACTTACTTGATGCATTAAAAGGTGTATACCCTTTTATACGGGAGTGTATGCCACTCAAATCAATCAAATTAATTGGAGGGATTAATTAGTAAGTAAGAGGTTGTTAGTATAGTTCTCCATTATAAAATTTAGGAGAGTTAATATCAACTCAATTTCCAACTAAATCGTTCGGTACATATAAAAAAAAATTAATTTGACAAATAAGAAAATATGAAAAAACATTTGTAAAGCCTATCTTATTTTCAATTTAATTGGTTTTTATGCTAAAACAGATGTTTTAATAACTTAACCTGTCATACAAACCGTTGTACTACTGATTCGTGATCAAACTGATCACACTTCTTGAACCATACTCCAATTTAACGACATGACATCCTAATTAATTGAAAGTTCAAAACAATTGCATTAATTAATACTTTGCATTTATTTGAAAGAATAAATAGATATTTTATCTTCTTAACTAAAAGAAAAAGATAAAATAAGAAGAAGATTTTCTAAACTAAGTGTCCTTAGTTTACCTAGTCAGAGATATGTTTCTAGACTATTTGATAAAAAAACTCTTTAAATTAGATGAAAATATTAAGTTTAAATAATGTAATGTGAAAATCTTAAAAAATGATTACTTCAAAACAATCATGCTATTATAGGACTGAACCAGTTAAACCGTTACTCGTCTACTAGTTTAACGCGTGACGGTTTAACCCATATGAGCCATATCTATAGACATCCTGATAGAGCGGTTGATCCTGCTTGATTTACAAACGTTGTTTAGAAGGTACATCAAAGACCTCTGTTGGAAATGACAAGTGAATTGTAGCTAGCTCTTGCGGGTAAAACTGTAATGTTTGTGAAAGTAAAGGGGTGATTATGGATCTATGAGAAAGTTTGACGATGTCAGAAGTCTGAAGTCGTGATTTGTGTCTCGTAAAGAAAGGCGGAAGGAAGGTGGTTGGCAGTGAGGCACACGTGTAACCGATGATATGTTCTAAAAAGAGTAATTTTCTACTTTTCATATCTCATCATGATCATCTAGTAGGTTTGACCAATGTTTGAAAACCGGACCGAATCGGCCGGTCCGACCGGTTCGACCGGGAACCGGACTCCAATCTGGTGCGGTTCGGTGCTTAAAACCGGTTTAACAGTGAACCGGTGGTCAGGCCGGTTGAACCGGTCAAACCGGCGGTCGAACCGGTAACCGGACCGGTTGAACCGGCCGAACCGGCGGTCGGACTGGTAACCGGACCGGTTGAACCGACTTTTTTGTAAAAATTTTTATTTTTTTGTAATTTTTACATAAATACGGTCCGGTTCTTATATACGGTCCGGTTCTTATATACGGTCCGACCGGTTGAACCGGTCCGATCAGTGAACCGGTAAGACGTCCGGTTCACTGTCCGGTCCGGTTTTAAAAACATTGGGTTTGACGAGGAACTCTTCGATTATTCTTTCTTTGTTTATAGCTTCATTATTTAGTACTCTTAAAATATATGATATTATAATCAAGTAATCAACGTTGATATTTATATTACAGGAATGATGTGTATAGTCTGCATACTGACATACTATCTTCCAAGAAATATTATTGAACTAGAAGTCTAGAATTGAAGATATTTGAAAATTTATATAAAATACATGACCGTGATATGAACTTACACGCCCCAGCCCAGTGTTTTTAGAATTAAATCAGACGTCCAAACCGGACGTCTTACTGTTTCGGTAGTCGGACCGGATTTAAGAAACGGACGACGTCATAATTATATATATAGTATATTATATATATATAGTTATACATATAATTCAATATAACTAGTTTATGTGTGTAATTTATGTCTTTCACGCTAATTTATTATTCAACACCTCATTTTTAACCATTAAAATCCAAAAAAAAGAAACACAAAATCTGGTTCGACCCCTGGTCCGGTTCTCTGTCCGACCACCGATTCGGGAAGACCGGCCGGTCAAACCCCTCCAAAACGAGTTGATGCGAACCGGTTCGGTCACCCCTCCAATTCCCGATCGGTCCGGTTGGACTGGCTGGTCCGATCCGGTTTCGAAAACAATGTCCGAACCTTGGGTGTTTATAAAGTTAAGAATTTTATATAGGAAAACTGAAAACACAAAGAGAAGCATCGATAAAAATAAATACTTTGCAAATTTTGAATTTTATAAAACAATACATTTTAAAATTGTAAGAGGAAGACAAAAATGTAATGTTTGGAACATTTGAATAGCCTTGATGGTTTGTACGTTTTTTTTTTTCGGGATGACCTTACACTTTTATGTGCCACTCGACTTTAAATTAAATTTACACCAGAACTTAAGAAAAATGAAACATATCACAATAGCATGTCCGATTTTTTTATTAATACATTGTATTTTTAAAGCCATAACATATAAAAAACTGTAAGGGGACATATGTCAAAAGATGGTTGAAAAAATTAAAAAAAAAATATTAGATATAAAATATAGGAAAAGTTTAAGGTACGAAATAAAAAATTCGTGCAAAGTTTACGAAGTGATAACAACAATTGATCTAAGCGATGTACAGTTCAGATTAAATATAAAATAATTACGCAACAATTGTGTCTGGAAGAGTAGAATTGAAAATAGACTACAATTGTTGATTTTTTTCAATTTTTTCCTATTTTTTTAAACGTATATAACTTTTTTATATGACATTATTTTTTAAAAAAATACACTATAAATCAAGCATTTTATCCTCTTTAATATGAATATAGTATTGCTCTATTTTTTAAAAAAATCAACAATTTTATTAAAATGTCTAAGTGTTATGCGTATAAATTGCATGATAATTAACTGCGTAATTATGAACATAACTTGCGTAATTATGAACATAACTTGCGTAATTATAAATATAACTTGAGTAATTATTTTTTATAACGTGGGTAATTTTTTCTTTGCCTGATAACAAATATAACTTGCGTAATAATATTTATAACTTGCATAATTATAAATATAACTTGCGTAAGTATGTAATTTTCATGCATAATTCCAGCACGGACGAAACTACCATCCACCAATACTTTGTATAGTAATCGGCTCCATAAAATGTAAACATAGTTAATGTTGTGAGGGGACATATTAGGAACTATAAAAAAAAGTCATTTAATAATCATGATGATGTGTCAAGCAATTATTATTATTATTATATGGGTTCTTTAAAATATTTAATTAAAAGTTACTAATTAATATTTAGAAACTATAAAAATTTAAGATAACTCTTTTTTTATAAACTTTCAACTTTAAAAAAATATTTTTTATAACTTCAAGTTTTTTAAAACCTTCGATGTAAGAAAATGACACGTGAGATACGAATGTAATAATATGACATACGGCAAAACTTATTTTGCTTTATTAAAGGAAACTAGTTTTAATAAGCAGACGCGCGTCTTGGAAACGCCGTAAATCGATACTCTATCAACTATCTAAGACAGCAAGATCACATCGAGAGGACCACGCCGACCACAAAATGTCGGTGACACCACAGTTTGAGACTATTAAAATCAACAATTTTCCACTTTAATGTCGGGCTCAGAGTGTGTAAAGAAATGACTCCATCATGACCGGATGGCGGGTTGCAGGCAATAACCTGCCATCCTACACCCCTTCCAGGGCTAGACAATGTCCTCAATCAATTTTTACTCAGACCCATCAACTCATCACAGCCCATTAGAAACACCAACTTAAGATTAGGTAGTCGGACCACCACCATCAAAAGCCCCTCCTTGTTTCTTTAATTAAAGGCAACAAACCAATGAATTCATGTAAATTTATAGAAAATGGTTTACATTTTCAACTGCAGTTCCTAACTCTCTGCACAAAGAACCTGCACTCCGTCTTTGTCCTCAGATACAGTTTCTAAAACAGTTCCCTCATGTCGTGGCCTTGTAACACCAAGATCCCGAAGCCGATTAACCATATCATACAAAAACTCAAAGCTCAATTTGTACTGCTTGTTAAGATCTTCCCTCACCCGTGGATGAACCCTAAACCACTCCCCCAACATCTTATGAACGTGAGATCTAACTATCCTCCATGGCACAGGATATTTCTCACAAAGCTTTAAATAATCAACCACCAAATCAACCTGATCAACGGCTCCAAATCCAGCAAAGAGAGCAGGGTTTTCAAGAAGTGATTCAGCTGACAGTACACCATCAGCACCTGTCTGCTCCATGCAATTCCTCACATCATCCATGTGACGGATGTTTCCATTTGCAAGAACTGGTATTTTAAGGGCATTCTTAACAGCACGTATGGCATCCCAGTTCGCTCTAATCTTTTTCCCATCTTTTTCATCTCTAGTGCGCCCATGAACTGCAAGAAGCGAGCAGCCTGTATCTTCTAGCATTTTTGCATAGTTTAGAGTGTCTTGTAAGTCTGGAAAGATTCGAATTTTGCAAGAAACAGGAACATGGAGGTTATAAGCTAGCTTTTCAACTAAGGATTTGATTAGAGGAAGATTATCCATTAGAAAAGCTCCATAATTTCCTCTTCTAGCTATACGTTGAGGGCATCTGCGTATGGGAAATGATTTGCAGACCATCACTAAACAGCAACTTAACTTAATCAATGAAGAAGATGACGAATTGATACCAGCAAATTCTACACATTTTGAAATTCAATGACAGTGTTCTAACATTGCTTCAATTATCATGCATCTCTATCACACGTATGCTAGCAATAATGAACATCAATTAACACAATTTCTTCTATACATCACCCAATCAAACAGAAAATTAGCAAAGTTACCCCAAGTTAATGTCAACGTAATCGCAATAAGCCTCCACTCTGCGCGCTGCTTCCAGCAGAGTCTCCGGATTATTAGCACAAAATTGAACAAACAAAGGTCGATCTTGCTACAAATTCAAGTAACAATAAGTCTGCTGCAACATTTCATGAACGTTACAACACGCTATCTAGATCAATTCATATCATATATGTACCTCACAGGTAATAAACTCTTCAGATCGATACTTCTGGTTCTCGGAGAACATCCGAGAGTGAAGCATAGGAGTATAAGCAGCTTGAGCTCCATATTTCCGACAGAGGATCCGAAAGGGAAGCTCCGAGTTATCCACCATTGGAGCGACAATAAGCTTAGGTTCGCCTAGGGTTTTCCAATAGGACCAAGCTTTTTTGATTCGAGCTTCTGGATTCAAGTATCCATCTGAACTACCAAAAAAATACGAATCTGTAACTAAGGATTTTTTCGGAGGAGACGGTGGCGTTGTTTCGGAGCAGAGGTTGTCGTCGGAGTCAGCTACGGTAGGGGGTTCGGTGGGGTGTGGAGTTAGGGTTTGAGCGAGAGTTGATAAGTCCATGAGGTGGTGTTTGTTCTTGTGTCTGGTCAAGATGTGGAGATTGATGGTGGAGGATTTGAATCTCATGACGATGAGGAGGAGGAGGAGGAGGAGGCGATGGGAAGTGGAGCTGGCAAGCACCGATGGCGGGTTGTAGTAGCCGTGATGGTTGACGGCGGCAATGCGACGGTTGGCGGTCGTCGTGCGAGGAGCGGCAACAAAGAGGGCAGATGAAAGGGCAGATGAAACAAGCAAAGCTATCCAAATGCTACTGTTAAACTGTTCATCAGCAATTGCTTTTTTCATATTATAGAATTACATTAGCATAATCTATACTGTTCATAAGATATTATTAATTATTATATATTACATGATGCTACAAAATAACTAGTTAGCTATGGATATGGTTATGTGAAAATCCGATCTTAAAGAAAATCAATCGCAATCATTGTTTTGATTCATCTATGATTCGGTGTGATGCTTTTTTTTAAAGAATGAAAAAAGAGAGTTTGTGAGGTGAATAGGTGGGTTATGGGTAAAATGTTGAAAGCAGGTTGGAATTTCAAAGCAGATTAACTTTTTTTGAACAGCCAAATTTATTAGAGGGGCTAGCAAGATATTAAAAACCCAAAGAGGTATAAAACATAGAAAAGTAAACAAGAATTACAGTAAAAAAACATAACAAAACAGAACATTTTCTACCCAAAAGGAAAGTTACGTAAAGCTATAGGAAACTTCCCTTTGCTTCTTCCGATTACCCCCACGTTGACCGCCACCTTTATTTGATAAATAATCCTGTTGGCCGAAGGTTGAACATGCTCAAATGCCACTTTGTTTCTGTGATTCCATAAGCTCCACGTTGTGAGCATGAATATAGCATGTATCGTCTTTTTGAAAGCTTCATCTCCCCTTAACGAGTAAGGATTGTCCATGAGATCTCTATACGAGAAAGCAACCACCGGCCTTATATTGCACCACGAACTTATGTTTTCCCACACCTGCTCCGCTATACCACACGAGATAAAGAGGTGATTAACACATTCTTCCGTCAACCCGCAGAAGAGACATGATGTGGAGGAAAGCGATATCTTCCTTTTAACCAGAGAGTCCAAATTAGGAATTCGGTTTTGCTCAGCCAACCAATTGAATATGTTTACCTTTTTCGTAACCCAACCGTTCCAAGGGAACTTGTATCCTTCCGCTGCTACCGACGATATGACCAACTGCTCTCTTATGTTTCGTGAAGAGAATTCATTTCCAGCCTTTCCCACCCATCTCCATGAATCATTTTGATCCATCACGTGAACCATAGCTAATCTTAGTGATAGTTGCTAAAAATCATCCTTTTCTGCCAATGTCAGAATTTCTCTTTTCCATCTCCACTTCCATAGTAACTGATCATTCCTTGTTTCCAAGCAATCCTTTACTAGTATGTTTTTAGAAATTTCCATCATGAATAAATTTGGAAAAAGTTCCATCAATGGAGCTTCCGCCACCCAAGTATCGACCCAGAATCTTATTCCATCACCTTTTCGTAACTCCCCAACTATTAGATGGTTCATGTTCACACCAACCCTTTTTAGATCTTTCCCGTTTGCATATATATTCCGCCATACTCCTGATTGTGATACTTTAGCCGGAATGAGATTCCAACATCTAGATGTGTGGTGAATAGACCAAATAACATTCCACCATAACGAATGCTTCTCATTCTTGAATCTCCACCACCATTTTGCAAGCATAGACATATTTATGTGCTTTAATGGCGTAATCCCCAGTCCCCCATTTTCTTTTGGTTTTGTTACCCTATCCCAGGCCACCTAGTGAATTTTCCTCTTATCTTCATTGCCACCCCATAAGAAATATCTTCTCAGTCTTTCTAGTTCATCAATTACCTTGTTCGGAGCCCGATATAAGGAAAAAAAATAAATAGGCAATGCCTCCAATACAGATTTTAGTAAGGTTGTTCTACCGCCCATGGATAGCGTCTTTTCCTTCCATGCCGATAGTCTTGATCTGAAAATGTCTATAACCGGGCTCCAATTTCTCACCAAGTTCATATTAGCACCAACATATAGACCAAGATAGAAGAATGGGAGTTTTCCCGTTTTACAATGCATGGTCACGACCATTTTGGAAATCTCCTCCTCGGCCACACTAATACCATAGATGCAGCTCTTTATCATGTTCACCTTGAGGTCGGAGATGAGGAAGAATCCCCGTAGCATCCTGGCGATATTCTTAACATTCTTTTCACACCACTTCCCAATTAGGATTACATCATCGGCAAAGAGAAAGTGTGAGATAATTGGGCCCTTGTTTGGTAATTGCATTCCTTCAAAAAGCCCAATAGTGACCGTCTTCTTTACTAGACAAGACCAGGCCTCCATGGCTATAATGAAAAGAAATGGAGAAAGTTGGTCTCCTTGCTTAAGACCCCTAAAGCAGTCAAATTCAGCAATGGGGCAACCATTGATTAGGACGGACGCACGAGACGATTTCAAAATGGCCTTCACCCAAGCTCGCCATAGAGAGGGGAAATTCATTTGATATAACACTTTATCAAGAAAATCCCAATCTAGTGATCAAACGCTTTTGCAATGTCTAGCTTCATTATCATACCTTGATTTTTTGATTTCTTAAGCCATGAAACGACTTCATTTATAATCAAAGGACCATCTAAGATAGATCTTTTGGCAACATAGGCACTTTGCTCATCGGATATAAGGTTACCAATAACCTCCTTGAGTAGCAGATTAACTAACTTCTCTCGTTTCTCACTGATTTTTTAATTAACTTTTGAAATTATTACACAGATAGTCCATTTGGTTTGATAAAAATAACAGGTTTGAATACTAACTTTTCTTAGTAATAAGTTTGGGGTTTATGTTTTTAATTTTGTAACGAATTTAGGTTTTAGTACTAACTGTCATTAGATTTTCAGTTAAGTTAGGACGAAATGAATAAAATACCCTTTTGTAACTAAAAGGGCCATTTATGTAATTAACTCAATTTTAACTGGAAGGACCATTTTTGTAACTTACTTCGGAAAAAACAAGCAAAAACAACCATCTCTTACAACCACCATCACCAGCCATCGCCGCTCACCACCACCACCTCTCCCGTTTTCCCGGTTATCGTCCTATTTGGATACCAACACCACATCAACACCGTAACCACCCTAAGTCAATGACTTTTCAACCAAAAGAAAAAACCCATCACCACCATCAAACTTTACCTTGGCACCATTACCACAACCAAACTGCACCACCGTCTCGCCCAACTACAATCACACCCATCACTTGAACTCCCTAACCAACTACCCATACCACTACCGTTGTCGGCCAACCTTTGTTTTGCAAATTGTTGCACCCCACCCTCACCATCGAATCGTATGGCGCAAGCCACCCGATTAGGTTGGGTATGACCATTGTTGCACCACCACTATTGCTTTATTCAATTTTGTTGTTTTTGGTAAGGAACCATCCCAGATTTGCTCCAGCATTACCATTGTTATCTCGACTTCCCCCAATCAAAGGTTTTCTTAATTTGAATTAGGTGGAATAAATGATGAGGCGGAGACTGGTGATGAGGATTAGAAGACTAAGGAGGGGGTGACGATGAATAGTTGCTGGCGGTGGCATCTGATGATGTGGTGGCTGTGATGGAGAGAGCAGCTGATAGAAGAGAAATGACACATAAAAAAGGTTCAAACGAGAAATATGTTGTGACTGGTGGTTCATGAAAGCACATGGGTTAGGCGTTGGTTTTGGTTTTTAATTTTAATTTTTGAGTAACTAGACAAATGGTCCTTCCAATTAGTTACATAAATGATCCCTTAGTTACAAAAGAGTATTTTAGTCATTTCACCCTAATTTTACTGAAAATCTAACGACGGTTGGTCTTAAGATCCAAACTCGTTACAAAATAAAAAGCATAAAACCCAAACTTGTTACTCTGGAAAAGTTAGTAACCAAATCTGTTATTTTCATCAAACCACATGAACTATTTGTGTAATTAATTCTTAGCTTTTAATCAAAATCACTTTTTTCATCTTTTATTGGTAGGACCTCAAGGAAATGAACAAAAGGAAGAACGGTAAAATTGCGAGTCAACAAGTGATTACATATTTGTAACCATGCACATTAAATATATACTAGCTATATGTAGAAAACCATCTACATACATGTAATTATTGCATTACATATATTTGACTATTTACACAATCATTTGAGAGTGAAATAGGTAATATTTCAAATTATATCAAACTTTTAGATGAACGCAAGGTTTGTAAATTTATCAAACGGCGCTACGATTAAGTTTTATTTGCCTTCATTGGCTTAGGTGTAAACGAAACGAATATAAACATGCATGTAAACTTGGTCTTTCATGAAGCACATTTTTGACGTTTGAACATTTGACATGTATGTTAAAATGATATAAAACGATCATATATAATAATACTTTAATGTTAATATCATTGTTTGTTGAATAATATAAGGTAGCAACAACTCATGAATAATAATAATTGATGTCAGCGGTGATGCATGTCGTGTTCCATGCGATGTCACTAAAGGCCAACAATATTGGCTGGAAAATTCACATTACTAACGTGATCTTCCACACTTTAGTGCAACTCACATGTTCATGTCTCTTTAGTAAGATACCGGTAATGTGATCAGTTGATTCAATATTGCTTGCGATTACGTTTTACTTCGGTAAATTTCAACTGTAACAATGATCGCTAGGTATAAGGTGGGTAACGATGAAGAAATCAAGTTTTGGTTCACTTTATAGTTGGGTGACGTCGCTTTTAAAGATTGTTTTCCCTGATACTTTTATGCATTGCTAAAAAACTTACAAAACCCTTTGTACGTTTTCCTAAGACTTCTATCTTTCATTACCTTGTTAACCAATAAGATTAAATAAAACACAACTAAACTACAAAAAAAGATGTTTCTTTCTTATGCTATTGGGACTCAGATCACTTATAGTACGTAGTCCTCAACGTGACCAGCTTTGCCAATTGGGCTTTAGGTAGGTTAGTGGGTCTATGAGATAATTTGTCATTAAGAAACTTGATTTTGTTGGATTGATCCATGAAATTATAGCTTACAGGTGTTAACACGCATTATACATTACAGGCCTTTAACAAATTTGAAATAAAATGCAACACAAAACGTACTACAAGAGATCCCAATCTCAAATTCATTGTCGATAAGACGATAACACGATTTAGAACTTATCGTCTCGTTTAGAACTTTATTGTCTCGTTTATCCAACAAAGCATATCACGACACAATTCAATGTTTAACTGAATATCAAGAGATTGAACTCCAAATACTAGATAACCAGAGGAAAATAATGCACGTCTTACGCATTACATTATACTATGCAAATTATTGAATTTTAACGTGGAAGTGCGATTAAAGCATATATATAATAAGAGATCACATTTGCTAGAGGAGAATAATTCTCCTTGTATCTAATTCACCTATTTTAACTATCCATATACCAAACAAAATAACACTCGATCAAAGGGATACACGATAAAAGAAAACAAAAGAAATTACATGTGTCGTATCTCCCTATCACACGCTACATCATCTATTTGGTCCAAGCTTCATTCATGTGTTCTCCCATCTTCATTCAAGCGCCTCTGCGATACATGATACATATTAGAAAATAAAATCTATGGATGTCTTATTCTGCACGCGTACAATAATAAAGTTCACCTAGAAAAGAAACAGTTCGAAAATAATGCTTAGAATATTCCATATTGTTTTATTAAAAGAATCGTATTATCATAATATAGATTTTTAATAACATTTATTATGATTACTAATAAAAAGTTAAAATTTTGACAATATACTGTTTAAGGGTCAACCTATACCAACTTAACCCATTTCAACCGGTATTAAAGAATAAAGATCATCAATATGGAACTTATACCCATGAACACCTCTAGTGAACAAAAAACAATAAGTTCTTGCAATAAATCGTACCTTTTTAATCGTAAACCTTGAATTATGACCCTTAGAACATCATCACCCGCGACCGCCCTTAAACTTCTAATGAACGTGGACCTTGAAATTTTATTTTTCTGAGCAGAAAACATGTTGATTATTAGATTAAACTCATCAATGGACATGAAAAGAAAAAAAGAAACGTAATCTCAAATTGAATAACTTACATGATACTCGTGATGGAGTTTCTTGATCACAGCCATCTTAGAAGAACTCAAGCAATTCGTGAGGCGGTTAATTAAACCATTGATGTTCATATGTGGTGAAGTTGGTATCCTCATAGATGCCGTTCCTAAAAAAACTTATTTAAGAAATATGATGGATTATTAAAAGAACAAGAACTAAGTAAACATTTAGAAAGCGTTCTATTCACATAATTTTTTAAAAGAATTGCAACTTCTTGGAATTTAAATGAGGGCTGAAATTAAAATTAGATAGGTCACATTAATGTAACTAAAATTTGATGGATTCAATTTGTCAAATGACAGTAATTTGTTTAAAATAACTGGAAACTAAATGAGTTATATAAAAAAAAGTCAAAATAAATATAATAAATACAAAGTACGATGCATATAAATAACATTGATGGAACTGAATCTGTCCAACCATATATGTTAGCCCTTAATTACATATTCAAATTTCACCAAAGTTTTTTTTTAAAGTTCATATTTCGATTCCTTTAATCTCCCCAAATTACACAAATACTCACTCAGTTTTAGAAGATTAAATGATCGTATGCTCACCTGGTAATGAATTTATTCGGAAACTGATGATGTAAAGCGGAAGAATGTGTGTGTTCATGTGATGTTCCCAAATGACATACTTTGTTGGTGATGATATATCATCAACACCCGAATCAAACTTCATGGAACCCGGTTTGTCCTTTTGTGAATCGAAATAAATTATTTCAGGTCTTCCTAAGATCACTCTACATAGTATGACATGCATCAAACCGTCTGGATCGGCAACTGATGTTTTTAAGCTGCATAGAACCAAAAACAAATGAGTAACTATATATGGATAAGAAAGTGTAAACCTTTGTGAAAAAACTCAGTTATAAAACCATCAAAATAAAAAGAATTTGTAACTAGATATATAGTGTGATAGATAATAACCATAAAATAATTATACGAGATATGAGTTAATTACTATGATAACTCCAAAATAATATTTTCTTCCGGTTAATCGACTAACGAAGACATTAACATTGGAGAATTTAATCAATGTGTTAGTATCCGACATACACCAATATCTAAGCAAACTTTAAAAAGATATCGACTTCGTTCAGTTTTTATTTCATGTTAGCACATTTTTTTGATCAATCATAACTTACAACTTTGACTAAGATAAAGATTTTACGACTTAGTTAGAATCTTAATTGTAACATTCTTACATGCAAAGTAAGTTCAATACACATAGTGCTTGATATTCTTAAAATACTGTTACATGATCTTTGATATTTCATGAAATAACAACTTACATGACATGCATGACAAGTAGAATAAATTGACATGAAAGTTAAACCAATAATAGATATAGCATGGTACATGTGAAGCAGAAGAAACTTAACATTCTTAACCTAGAAGCATTAAGCATACCAAGATATTATCGTTGTTAAAACCATAAGTTGAGTGTGTTCCTTTGTAAAAACAAAAAATCTGCTAATTGAACATGAGCTGATTTTAGTGTTTCTAGAATATATTGATTTTGCGCAAAGTAAGAAAATTTATAAAAAATAAAAAATAAAACTAGTCATGTTTCATATGTTTTTTTTTTTCGGAAAAGGTAAGATATTTGTGTTTTCGAGTTCCTTAAGAAAATTAAGAAAAATATTTTGAAAAAGATCAATCTTTACAAATCGAAAATAAAAAAAAATAAAAAAAATAAAAAAGAAGCAAAGAAAGAAAGAAATGAAAAAGAAAACACAGCATAAACGTAAATTAGTAAAATTACATAAGTCGGTGAATTACTCTTAAAAAAATATATCAAAATACAACTTTAACTAACCTCTCCATCGGTCTGTTCACCGGAGAAAGACAAACACCACCACCACCACCGCCACCAGCACACGGCGGACCTCTGTTTCCAAACCGCCGGAACCCATACATCATAATCTCCGTAATCTCCTCACGCGAACCACCGTACCACCCGTATCTAATATTCGCATCTCCGCCGTTCCTACTCGCAACCGCCGCCGCGAACACCTTAAACACCGCCATCCGAGCTTCATCCATCACACCCCAATCATACTTCTTCCGATGAATCCCCACAACCTTAATCCTCTTCCCCATTTCACCAACGAAACTTTTCCCCACAATCGAATACTCATTGCTCCCTTCATCGAGCCTCTGCACCGTCAATTCATCGGAGTTGAATGTTCCCATCGTAATGGGGTTTGAATCGCTGGTGGATTTAGCGATTTCGTCGTCGCATGGTGTGATTGAAGGTTGATCTTGAAATTCTACCCGTGGGTTCATGTTGATATTATCGAATTGATGTCTCTAAGAAAGAATTGAATTTTGGGTGGTGGAATACAAATATATATGTTGGAGTTTGCTTGCAGAGGAGGATTAATAATCGGAGACGTCATGTTTGTTCTGGAAACCGACTACCACATGATTCTTTTATATTAATCTTCTCCAACAATAAAATAAACAAATAAATAATTAAATACCGCCTCTCCTCTTTAAATTGTGTTGTGTTCTTTTTTTCTTCTTTCCTTTTTTTTCTTCTTTTTCTTCATTTCCTTTTTTTTTATTTTATCTTCGTTTACTTCCGATTTATTTTACACTTCATTTTCATTTTATTTTCTTTTTTTTCCTTCTTAAATGAAACCGAAAACATAATTTTTTTACTTTTCTTCTATTTCTTTCGTTAAGATAATTTCTAGACCACAATATTTTTTTTTCTTTCTTTCCGATTATTTTTTTTCTATCTTTAAATGAACTTGGAAACATAGTGTTAATATTATTTAATAATTAATATTTAGGGTTGCAATTTAGCATATTAAAGTTGAAAACTTTTATACGATTTCAACATAATATGAATCCAACATCATAAAGGAAACTTTTTTATACACGATTTGACATATACATGACTTGACATAACGAAAAAGAATTACTTTTTTGCATATTAGTCTTTTAACCTAAAAAAGAATACATCTAGTTGTCAAGAAAGTTTGAATAGAAAGCGTAATTATAAGCCTTACACAAAGTAAAGGTTTTATTTCTAAGTTTGACACAATATTTTCCGTTCAAGAAAAGAGAACATAGTAGTTTTCTTTTTTAGATTATAATTTTTTCTTCACATAGGTTTAGTTGAAGACTTTTATTTTAAAGTTGACATGAATAATCTAATCAAACCTTAGAGTGGTACAATACTAATTTCCTTCTAATAAGAATTAAAGATCTTATGCTCTATTTTTAATTCCATTTGTTCCTCTTCCCAATATATCTTGTCATGCTGTGACAACATATTAATTGGTGGTTTTGTGTGTACATGTAATAAGTTAATATCAACACCAAAAACTATCTAATCCGTTTTAGATTTAACATAAAGTACCAACTTAAAAGCTTTACTAAAACAAAGTATAAATTCGTTACACTTAGTGTAGATTTTAAAAGAAATAACATGCATTGTTTCTATTTTTATATCCTAGAAAAAAAAACACCGGTCATTTTGCTAAGTGTTTATCGTTAGTTTATTACTTATAAACTGATTTTCATCCTAGGCAATAAACTTTTCTATGTTATCTTACAATAAAGATTTAGATGGACCCACTATTTTATCGATGTTAAAGATCTTTCCAATAGTTTATCCATTATAAGGATTAAATATTAAAAGGAGAAATAAAAGAGATGCATGTATACATGATACTACTAGCAATAACTTGCACGTTAAGGAACCCAGCAAATAATTGCCTTAGCGAAGGGCTTGATGATTCTTGTAAAGAAAAAGAAAACTTAATTAGGAATTTTTTTTTAACGGTCAACAAATAATTTTAAACCCGATCACCTGGGTAAACCTATTGGCGAAAGGCCACCCACGCCTGCGAACATAGACAGCGCTGTTGACTCGGCTCGCCCACCATTCCAAGGGAAACCCTCCACCCAAAGGCCCACTGTGGTAAAACCCTTCGTCTACTTGAAGCATATTGCACCTAGTGAGACTTCAACCCGTGACCTCCACTTTGAAAAATAATAAAATGTCTCCTTCTAAACCAGTTAATTTAGGACTCGTTAGCAAACTTAATTAGGAATTAATAGCAACTTCAACTTTGTGATTCTAAAATAGAAACTTGCCCAAGGCGGCGCACCCGTTTCATATGTCCTATCACGTATGATCTGCCTCTTAATTTTGACTTTCTGATTTATTTATATTTATATTTGTATAGCTTACCAAGCAAAATTCTTTCAATTTTAAGTTTTGACTTTAACTGTCCTCTTTTTTAACATCAAATTCATTAAAAACATTAGCATTCACATAATCGCATTTCATTAGTAATTTTTATCTTTATAACTACATGAAAATCATTATTATTTTTTTATCACTTGAATAATATTTTTTTAAATCATCTTTATTTTTCTATCTCTCATTCATTCACAATCATTTTTAAAAATATTAAAAATATAGAGTTAATTACATGATTTGTTCTTGTGGTATGTTCATATTACAGTATTAGTTATAACTTTTGAGAAATTACAGGTTTGATCTTAACTGTTTACCAAATCGTAACACATTGGTCCCTGTAGTAGATGTCCATTAGTTTTTGCTATTACATTTTTTAAAATGACTATTTATCTCTCTTAATATTAATTATTAATATTATTGTTATCACTAAAATGACTATTATTATTAATAATAAATTTATTCCTACCGCCATCCTTGCCACTACCGTTAAGTATCGCCCGACCACCGCCAGCAACACCCTAAATTCACCGGATCGGATCTACCAACACAACACCACAGGGAAACACCAACACATCACCACCGTCACCATCACCGTCCACCCACACTTCCTTATTTCCCCGCCACCATCATCGCCCATCGTAACACATACTTGAACCATCATCATCATCACCACCACCCTCCCATCCACTCTGCAACCACCATTCCCTTCCATTACAACGATATGAACCTGTAGGAACCGTTCATATAAAATAAAAAGTCAAACAATTTTATTAATATACTCAATACAAATGAACATAAAGAAATGATTATCTATCACTTTTACAATGGTAATCTTACAGAAATAGAAGAAACAGAAATGTAAAAGCTGAGGATCGTATTCAACATGGGGCCCTTAAAACAAATTCCGAGCTTCCCAAGAGAACTTAGTTTGTTTCCCAGGGTACAACAGCCGAAGCAGTTTGTACTGCCAGGATTGATCAAGAACCTGAACTTGTTTGTAGAAGAGAATCCAGAGAGGTAGAGAACCTGTTTTGCTGCAGGTTTCGAGATGTGTGTTGGTGTATCTTCATACTGAGGCACCCTCAGTATTTATAGTGGATTCGAACCATAACAGCCACTCAGCCATTAATCCGAATTCGTAACCGCTCATTTAATCCGTCACTAACAGTCGTCGGTTTCGTGTAACGGAAGCTGTTACGAGTCACGGCTCTAACCGCGCACCAAGGTTTGTCGCACCTGACCAGACCCTCAAACCAACCTTCAAAAATACTAAGGCGGCTCTCAAGCGGCTCGCGGTGATGCGAGTGTGCGAAGTGCAAAGTGCGCCATCAAAGCGCCACATTGCGCCCACATGCCCACGCCGCGCGCGCGCGTGCGAGTGCGAGTTAAGTGCGCGCGAGTGCGAGTTAAGGGTGCTTCGCACCTTTGCGAATCCACTTAGTGTGAAAACTTAGGAAATAATATAGACAAGAGGTTATAGAATATAAACCATTTTATATTCTCTCTTTTCTCCGATGTGGGACAATTTCCCACACTATTAATTCCTAATGTCATTAAACACATTAATTTTCATTCAACACTATAATTTATTGACTAAATATTAATAACCATATTAATATTATCAATAAATTTCTAACAATCCCCCACATGAATGGAAATCAATTCTCCAAAAAATTCAGCAGTTAAGTGTTGCAGGATAGGTAGGTCTTCCCTTTGAACCTTCATTTATGATGTATACTTAGTCTCCTAGCGGTGTGTAGACACGATGTCTTTGAACAGACCCTGTTTTATGTAGACGACAATATACATTCACACAACACTCTTCCTGGTTTGATCAACCCCTCATTGTCGTGTCCGTTAATGGTCATGGAACACTTTTCTGGTTCTGCGAGAGCTCTAGGATTTGCGCCTCCCCACAAATCCATTCGAAGCGACCCCACTTCTCTCTAACATAGGTGATTCGATGAATCATTAAAAGCATCATAGTTATATTGATTCCCACGAATCATCTAACCTTAATATGCTTAACCTCACTTTGGTCACTTGTTTGGGGTACTCCCTCAGAGTGAATGGACTAGGAAGTTCGTCACTCCCTTTATGTTTTAGGGTACTCCCCTATAGTGACTCCGTTGGTCATATGATTAAGTTGTCCTATTAAACCTAGATCTTGGGATCTCCAGTCAACTAGGTTAGGTTTCTCTCATATTCTCCTTTTTCACAGGCTTTAGTCCCATTCCTCTTGACAACTTATAAACTATTTATGTGCTTAAGCCTTTTGTTAACGGGTCTGCAATGTTATCTTTTGACTTGACATGGTCAATCGTGATAACACCCGTTGATATTAGTTGTCGTATTGTGTTATGTCTACGCCTGATGTGCATTGATTTGCCATTGTACATTGAGCTTTTGGCTCTACCATTGCCGACTCACTATCACAATGTATGCAAATAGCCGATAACGGCTTTGGCCATCTTGGAATGTCTTTCACAAATTGACGTAGCCATTCAGCCTCTTCTCCGGCTTTATCCAAAGCGATAAATTCCGATTCCATTGTGGATCTAGCTATAATAGTTTGCTTGGATGATATCCAAGATATTGCTGCTCCACCAAGTAAGAACACATACCCACTTGTTGATTTGGAATCTTTTATATCCGATATCCAGTTTGCATCAGTATACCCTTCAATCACAGCTGGATGACAGGTATAATGCAATCCATAGTCTCTTGGTATCTTATGTATCTAAGCACTATCGTTATACTCTTCCAATGTTCTGAGCTTGGATTACTAGTATATCTGCTTAGCCTACTTACCGCGTATGCTAAGTCGGGTCTAGTACATGTCATTAGATACATTAGACTACCAATGATTCTTGAATACTCTAACTGAGCAACACCCTCGTCTCAATTTTTCTTTAGATGTTGGGTGGTATCAACCGGAGAACGTACTACACGTGTGTCTCCCGAGTTGAATTTTTCAAGAATCTTATCCACATAATGTGCTTGACTTAACACAAGACCATCTTGGGTTCGAATAATTTTCACTCTTAAAATTACATCTGCTAAACCCATGTCTTTCATATCAAATCTTCCTTTCAACATGTCCTTAGTAGATCTTATTATTTTATCATTACTCCCAGTGATAAGCATATCATCTACATAAAGACATAAAATCGCATAACCTCCTGGTGTATCTTTCACATATACACATTTGTCACACTCATTTATTTTGAAACCGTTGTCAATCATGACACGATCAAACTTTTGGTGCCACTGTTTTGGAGCTTGCTTTAAGCCATACAATGACTTGACCAATTTACATGCTTTACCCTCTTGACCATGGGCAGAGAAACCCTCAGGTTGCTCCATGTAAATCTCTTCTTCTAAATCGCCATTTAGAAATGCGGTTTTGACATCCATTTGGTGTACTTCCAAATTTCTTAATGCCGCAATAGCAAGAACCATTCGTATGGAGGTTATGCGAGTCACTGGTGAGTAAGTATCAAAATAGTCTAGACCTTCCTTTTGTCTAAAACCTTTGACTACTAGCCTTGCTTTGTATTTGTCAATACTTCCATCAGCTTTCATCTTCTTTTTGAATATCCTACGATATCCAAGCGGTTTACAACCAGGAGGAAGATCTACTAGCTCCCAAGTATGGTTGTGAAGAATTGAATCAATTTCATTCTTGATTGCCTCTATCCATTGAGGTCCTTCCGAAGAAGATACCGCTTCACGATAGGTATTAGGCTCACCCTCAACCATATAACTTACGAAGTCTGGACCAAAGGATTTCTCAACTCGTGCCCTTTTACTTCGTCTAATTTCTCCCTCTTCAACCTCAGGTCGTTCATGTTGACTATCATGAATTATGTCATCAATTTGTGTTGAGGAACTTGCACCTCCATCATCAAACCGCGATGATGTAGATGCACGTGTTTGTCCTCGCATTGGAAACACATTTTCAAAATATGAAGCATTCCCCGGCCTTATCTCCATGATAGTGTTCTTTTATACATCGGGATTCTTGGACTCATGTACAAGAAATCGATGTGCATTACTGTTTTCAGCATATCCAATGAATATGCAATCAACAGTTTTAGGTCCTAGTTTTTAAGCTTTAGGCAGTGGTACAATCACCTTAGCTAGGCACCCCCACACTTTGAGATACTTATATGATGGTTTTCTACCCATCCATAACACATAAGGGGTTACATCCCTTTTCTTTGGTGGTATTTTATTTAAAAGATAATTTGCCGAGAGGATAGCTTCCCCCCACATGTCATGGCTCATCCCAGAGCTTATCAACATGGCATTCATCATCTCTTTTAAAGTACGTTTTTTCGTTCCGCAATGCCATTTGATTGTGGTGAGTAAGGTGCCGTACATTCATGTATTATACCACTTTTTGCATATAAATCGGTGAACGGTGCAACATATTCACCACCTCTATCGCTTCGCACAACTTTAATGTCACACCCCAACCTTGACGGCGGAAACGTCGAGGTATGAGGGTTAAGATCGTTCACAGCCACATAACGCTATTAATAACCCAAATATATATTATTCGTAAGTGTGAATTGTACCAGTACAAACATAAGTCTCAAAAAGTAAATAACATAACACAAAATGCAACAATCCAATTTATTTCGTTTATTTAGCTAGGTCCATTCCTAGATGTGGAAGCACTTCAAGCTATCAATCAAACTTGTGTATTTCCTGAAACATGTTAAAAAAAAGGTCAACATAAAGATGTTGGTGAGCATTCTATGGTTTTTGATACATAAGTATATAAAAGATGGCAATTCATGTTGTATATTAGAGAAACAAGTAACTAGGGATGTAAGACAGAATGCACAATCAAACCTTGACAAAGTTTTACAAGTTTCAAACGTGTACTTGGATCAACCAAGTTATAAGTATATACGATTAGCTAGGTGTACTTGGATCAACCAAGCAGGCTTGTCAGGCCCATAGATCTATGACGTCGCCAGGCTAGCAATAGTTAATGATTGTACATGTATTTTACATTACATGGTAGCTACAAGATTCAACTAATCACACACACAAGTAAATTGCCATAAGTTTACAAGAATCAAACGTGTTTACAAGTGTAATGGTTAATAAGTAACATGTTTCACCCCAAAGTGTGAAATTAAGAAAAAGGGGTATAGAAATACTCACATGATCAAATAAGTATATATTGGACGATTAATAAGAAATAATCTTAAGCGTCGTTTCGACGTAGTCCTTCACAATGTACCTAAATATACATTTTACAAGTTTAAGTTTAATAATAAAATTAACGTTTTAACGTGAACTACGGTTTCGACAAGTATTTGGGGGTTTTTTATACTTAAATGAAGTTAGTTATATATGGTTTGGTTTAATAAAAGAAAGTACTATTTATGAAATTTTTAAAGGAATTTACTCCTTTATAGTATTTCGTGAAATTAATTATGAAAAGCATATAATTTCTACGAGAAATTCCTAATTACATTAACATCGTAATTAATAATAATTTAATATTTTAAACTATTATTTAAAGTCATGTTTTTAAAAATAACTAAGTATAATATTTGTAACTAATATTTATAAAAATATTACAGTATTTAACGTTAAAAAAAATACATAGAAAACTTTAAAATAAAGAAAGTTTACAAAACAAATTCTTATAATTTTAGAAACTTCTTACATCTTTTAATACACTAAAAAAAATAAAAAGAATGACTTGGGGGTCCAATAAAATATTTAAAGTTTACAAAAATATTTTTATAATTTTACAAATTTTTATATAATTAATTTAAGGCTGAAAAACCTTTAAAAAAAATGTATGGAGGTGCCCGGGTTCGAACCCGGGACCTCAAGGTGGACAAACAAGTGTGGAACCAGTGAACCAAGGCATACAGCCGCGGTATCACTTGGTTCCAAGTGGTTTTAAACCCTTTAACCCAATTCCCCAAATCGCATATGAACCCTAATTCCCTTTGATTCAAATTGATGATCAATTTGATTATGTAAATGTTGATAATCATGGGGCTTTTGTTCCCCATGTAAAAACGAGTGATTATATGTGCTCAATTACCAGGATTGCTTTGAAATGATGTTAAGAACAAAAGAAGATCAAGCCGCGGCCGAGTTGTACACGATTGATGAGCAATTGTTGTTGATAATCAAATTACTCTTGTGAATAGCTTCGAATGATGTATTAGACTCGAAACCCCTTATCAAATCCAGTTCAAATTGTTCGGAAGGTGGGTTTCAGTAGCTTGGCAGGTCGCGATATAGGAGAGAATCGAAGGTGATACTAGAGTTTGTTTCAGGTGAAATTGGAAGAAGAATACGTTTAGTATTAGGTAGATGATTGTTTAGGTCCGTTTAATTAGGTTATTATTAGAGTTAAATGCTCGAACGGCTATGAGATTAAAGGTTTCGGTTATGCTCTCGATTGAGCTTAATAACCGGCGTTTAAATGCGATTAATTGATGTATACAAGTTCGAAACAGGTTCACGAGCGTAATGGGACCGATTTGGAGCAAAATGGTTAAGTTTTGAGGCGGTTTTGGGGTGGCCGGAGTCGCGGCCGGAGGTTGGCCGGACTCTCGCCGGAAATGCGGGGAAGGGAAGGGGAATTTGGTTTGGGTTTCAAAAATTACACATTTAGTCCCTATAGTTTTCAATGTTTATTATTTTATGCAAATAACCTTCTTTAAGGTTTAGAAAATGACAAAACACCCCCTAACTTAATTATTATAAATTCTTTAAACATTTCAAAGATTATTAATTACTTTAATTAAATTTTTATTATTTTTTTTATTTTTTTTTATTTTATTTATTTATAGTTTATTACTATTACTATTATTATTATTATTATTATTATTATTAGTATTAATGTTATCATTATTATTATAATTAATATTACCATTTAACTGATTAGAATCTTAAGTAAACAAGGAATGAAACAAGAATAGCCCACAACATTTCATAAATGGCATGAATGGTCCTTACAAGAATTTAACGAAGTTAACTTATATTTAACGAGAATACGAAATGTTACAGTCTCCCCAACTTAAAAGAATTTCGTCCCGAAATTAGAAGAAATGAAACTATACAAATAAGAACGGGTATTTATTTCTCATGTGCTCCTCACGTTCCCAAGTAAACTCAGCTCCACGCTTATTCTCCCAACGAACCTTAACAATTGGGGTAGTTGTAGTTCTAGTCTTCTTCATGATGCGGTCCATGATCTCAACAGGTTTCTCAACGAAATGCAATGACTCATCTATTTGGATTTCCTCGAGAGGAACATGCAAATTTTCATCAGCCAGACACTTCTTCAGGTTTGAGACATGGAAGACAGGATGAACCCCGCTAAGTTCAAGAGGTAGTTCCAGTTTGTAAGCCACTTTCCTAATTCTTTTCAGAATCTTGAAAGGTCCTACAAAGCGTGGGGCTAACTTACCCTTCTTCCCAAAACGTACAACACCCTTCCATGGAGAGACCTTAAGAAGAACCATGTCGTCGACTTGAAACTCCAACGGTTTGCGTCTTTTATCGGCATAACTCTTTTGGCGACTCCTAGCCACCTCAAGGTTATTTCGAATTTTAGAAACTTTGTCGGTCGTTTCTTGAACAAGTTCAGGACCAGTGATGAGATTTTCCCCAATGTCAGTCCAACAGATCGGTGAACGACATTTACGACCATACAAGGCCTCGAATGGTGCCATCTTGATACTCGAGTGATAACTATTGTTATACGAAAATTCCGCGAGTGGTAAATGCGTATCCCAATCACCACCAAAGTCAAGGACACATAGTCGTAGCAAATCCTCGAGGGTTTGGATTGTTCGTTCGGTTTGACCATCAGTTTGAGGATGGTAAGCCGTACTTAAATCCAATTGAGTACCCAAGAGGTCTTGCATAGACGACCAAAAGTGCGAAGTGAAACGAGCATCTCGGTCGGATATGATATGCAACGGTACGCCATGACGACTCACAATTTCGTCAATGTAGATGCGGGCAAGTCTTGAAACTTTGTAAGTGTCTCGTATTGGTATGAAGTGTGCCGTTTTGGTCAAACGGTCAACAATCACCCATATACTATCATGGCCACGAGGAGTACGAGGTAACTTGGTTATGAAATCCATGGATATATGTTCCCATTTCCACATAGGGATTTCGGGTTGTTCAAGTAAACCACTTGGTCGTTGATGCTCAGCTTTGACTCTTGCACACGTTAGACACTTGGAAACATAAGACGCAATATCTTTCTTCATTCCAGGCCACCAATATTGACTACGCAAGTCCATGTACATCTTATCGGAGCCAGGATGAATAGAATATCGGGTTTGATGAGCTTCGTTCATAATGAGGTGACGCAGATTATCACGATTAGGGATCCAAAGTCGATTCAAAAAGTACCACAAGCCGTTCGGTTTTGTCTCCAGTTGTGACCGAATGTTGGACACCAAATCTTCATCCTTTTCTTCGTCGGTTAATGCCACTTGTTGAGCCTTGCGAATGCATAACTCGAGATCACTATCAATCCTGATATTTTGTAGCATGACAGTAGCCTCGTTAATATCCACATGAATCTCGGTATCAAATTCCCTTAACGTGTCAAACCATTGTCTTCGATCTCGGATTTCTTGAGGCGAGACAGTCTTGTTGTGGACCTTGCGACTCAGTGCGTCGGCTACAACATTCGCCTTTCCAGGATGACGAGACATGCTAGATATACAAAATGAGTTAGTTACAGGAATGAGAATAACAAAGGATAGTAGTTTAGACAAAGACAAGCTAAGGGTTGTAAGGTACACAGAATGATTCCATTTGGGTAACGCATTACCATTTGGAAACGTTGACACGTCAAGGTGAATTGACCCATTTGCCTTAGAGATTTGTGTATTTTGACGATAGTTTATCACTCATCCCAGAAATCCCCAGGTAGCGTAACGGGCCCCTCAATGAGATTTATACGAATACGCTTGCCTTAGCCCAAGGGCTTTTGCCAGGAAATCCAGAATACAGGTGTCTATGTGTCACACAATATTTCTTAGGTTCATGAAATCAAAACCTTGATGAGATTTATATAGATTAGACATAACGCCTAAAGATCCAAGTCATAAGCATAAGTATACGATTCCACGTGTCGTCGAGGATAAGATTAAGAGGTTTCATGTTCGGGGAGAGTCTAAGAGTCAAATGTAAGTTTTGGGAGACATGTAGAAATGTTTAGGCAATCCTATGCTAAGGCATCAAATTGCACATAAGGGAACATAGCATTATGTAGCATGCAAACCATATACCTTAAAAGATAGAAATATAATTCTATAAGGTTCATGCATATGCTATAGTCTAGGTCACCATTTCTAATAACCTAATTCCCTATAGTTACGGGCTCTGATACCAATCTGTCACACCCCAACCTTGACGGCGGAAACGTCGAGGTGTGAGGGTTAAGATCGTTCACAGCCACATAACGCTATTAATAACCCAAATATATATTATTCGTAAGTGTGAATTGTACCAGTACAAACATAAGTCTCAAAAAGTAAATAACATAACACAAAATGCAACAATCCAATTTATTTCGTTTATTTAGCTAGGTCCATTCCTAGATGTGGAAGCACTTCAAGCTATCAATCAAACTTGTGTATTTCCTGAAACATGTTAAAAATAAAAGGTCAACATAAAGATGTTGGTGAGCATTCTATGGTTTTGATACATAAGTATATAAAAGATGGGAATTCATGTTGTATATTAGAGAAACAAGTAACTAGGGATGTAAGACAGAATGCACAATCAAACCTTGACAAAGTTTTACAAGTTTCAAACGTGTACTTGGATCAACCAAGTTATAAGTATATACGATTAGCTAGGTGTACTTGGATCAACCAAGCAGGCTTGTCAGGCCCATAGATCTATGACGTCGCCAGGCTAGCAATAGTTAATGATTGTACATGTATTCTACATTACATGGTAGCTACAAGATTCAACTAATCACACACACAAGTAAATTGCCATAAGTTTACAAGAATCAAACGTGTTTACAAGTGTAATGGTTAATAAGTAACATGTTTCACCCCAAAGTGTGAAATTAAGAAAAAGGGGTATAGAAATACTCACATGATCAAATAAGTATATATTGGACGATTAATAAGAAATAATCTTAAGCGTCGTTTCGACGTAGTCCTTCACAATGTACCTAAATATACATTTTACAAGTTTAAGTTTAATAATAAAATTAACGTTTTAACGCGAACTAGGGTTTCGACAAGTATTTGGGGGTTTTTATACTTAAATGAAGTTAGTTATATATGGTTTGGTTTAATAAAAGAAAGTACTATTTATGAAATTTTTAAAGAAATTTACTCCTTTATAGTATTTCGTGAAATTAATTATGAAACGCATATAATTTCTACGAGAAATTCCTAATTACATTAACATCGTAATCAATAATAATTTAATATTTTAAACTATTATTTAAAGTCATGTTTTTATAAAAATAACTAAGTATAATATTTGTAACTAATATTTTATAAAAATATTACAGTATTTAACGTTAAAAAAATACATAGAAAACTTTAAAATAAAGAAAGTTTACAAAACAAATTCTTATAATTTTTAGAAACTTCTTACATCTTTTAATACAATAAAAAAAATAAAAAGAATGACTTGGGGGTCCAATAAAATATTTGAAGTTTACAAAAATATTTTTATAATTTTTACAAATTTTTATATAATTAATTTAAGGCTGAAAAACCTTTAAAAAAAATGTATGGAGGTGCCCGGGTTCGAACCGGGACCTCAAGGTGGACAAACAAGTGTGGAACCAGTGAACCAAGGCATACAGCCGCGGTATCACTTGGTTCCAAGTGGTTTTAAACCCTTTAACCCAATTCCCCCAAATCGCATATGAACCCTAATTCCCTTTGATTCAAATTGATGGTCAATTTGATTCTGTAAATGTTGATAATCATGGGGCTTTTGTTCCCCATGTAAAAACGAGTGATTATATGTGCTCAATTACCAGGATTGCTTTGAAATGATGTTAAGAACAAAAGAAGATCAAGCCGCGGCCGAGTTGTACACGATTGATGAGCAATTGTTGTTGATAATCAAATTACTCTTGTGAATAGCTTCGAATGATGTATTAGACTCGAAACCCCTTATCAAATCCAGTTCAAATTGTTCGGAAGGTGGGTTTCAGTAGCTTGGCAGGTCGCGATATAGGAGAGAATCGAAGGTGATACTAGAGTTTGTTTCAGGTGAAATTGGAAGAAGAATACGTTTAGTATTAGGTAGATGATTGTTTAGGTCCGTTTAATTAGGTTATTATTAGAGTTAAATGCTCGAACGGCTATGAGATTAAAGGTTTCGGTTATGCTCTCGATTGAGCTTAATAACCGGCGTTTAAATGCGATTAATTGATGTATACAAGTTCGAAACAGGTTCACGAGCGTAATGGGACCGATTTGGAGCAAAATGGTTAAGTTTTGAGGCGGTTTTGGGGTGGCCGGAGTCGCGGCCGGAGGTTGGCCGGACTCTCGCCGGAAATGCGGGGAAGGGAAGGGGAATTTGGTTTGGGTTTCAAAAATTACACATTTAGTCCCTATAGTTTTCAATGTTTATTATTTTATGCAAATAACCTTCTTTAAGGTTTAGAAAATGACAAAACACCCCCTAACTTAATTATTATAAATTCTTTAAACATTTCAAAGATTATTAATTACTTTAATTAAATTTTTATTATTTTTTTATTATTATTTTTTTATTTTATTTATTTATAGTTTATTACTATTACTATTATTATTATTATTATTATTATTATTATTATTATATTATTATTAGTATTAATGTTATCATTATTATTATAATTAATATTACCATTTAACTGATTAGAACCTTAAGTAAACAAGGAATGAAACAAGAATAGCCCACAACATTTCATAAATGGCATGAATGGTCCTTACAAGAATTTAACGAAGTTAACTTATATTTAACGAGAATACGAAATGTTACATTTAATTTTCTTGTTTAGTTGATTCTCAACATCGTTTTTATACAAGATAAATTTGTTGATTGCCTCATCCTTACTTTTAAGTAAGTATGCATAACAATATCTAGTGCAATCATCAATAAAAGTGATGAAATATTTGTTGCCACCTCTTGTTGGGCGTGCTTTTAAATCACATATGTCGGTGTGAATTAAACCAAGGGTTTCGGTTATTCTTTCAACCGGTTTAAATGATGATCTTGTAAGTTTTGCTTCAACGCATGTTTCACATTTAGAGTTTGTGTCAATATGGAATGTAGGTATGCATTTTAAATTTATTAAACGATGAATAGAATTATAATTTACATGTCCTAGTCTACAATTCCAAACATTTGAAGACTCAAGCATATAAATAGAAATAGTAGTCTTATTCATTTCACTTTTAATAATGGTTACATTCATCTTAAACATACCATTAAGGGCGTAACCCTTCCCCACATATATCCCACGTTTAGTAAGGACAAACTTGTCCGACTCAAACACTAAACGAAAACCAAACTTATTAAGCAACCATCCCGAAACAAGATTCTTTCGAATCTCCTGGACATACAAGGTGTTGCTCAAGGTGAGTTCCTTCCCGGAAGTCATCTTCAAGATCATATTTCCTTCGCCTTTGATGTCGGCCGTAGCTTTGTTACCCATGTAAAGCTTTTCATCACCCTTAACCTCTTTAAAAGTGTTAAAGAGGGTCTTGTCACCACACATATGACGGGTAGCTCCCATATCAATGAACCATCCATGTGGATTGTCTCCCACGAGGTTGACTTCTTCCACCATTGCCGATAGCTCGATGATCATTGCCACTAACGGTTCACCGTCTTCATCCATCATATGCGCACGCTCATGCTTTGGTTGCTTGCATTGATTAGCACGGTGCCCCGTCTCATTATAATTGTAGCAAATACCTTGGAAAGGAGGAGGTGGAGGTTTCTTTTTCACAACTCCTTTCTTTGGTTCAAGGTTCACCTTTGGTTTCCCAATTGGCTTTTTCCCTTTACCTTTATAACCCCTTGACGATTGCCCATGTTCAACCACATTTGCCTTTGCCATCGGTTCCACACGGATGTCTTTTGAACCATTTTGTTGTCTTCTTCAATTCGAAGACGAACAATAAGTTCATCCACAGTCATCTCCTTTTGTTTGAGCTTAAGATAATTCTTAAACTCTATCCAACTTGGAGGCAACTTTTCAATCATGGCTGCAACTTGGAAGGTGTCATTGAGAGGCATCCCCTCAGCATGAATTTCATGAAGTATAACTTGTAACTCTTGAATTTGGCTAATCACAGTCTTGTCATCAACCATTTTAAAATTCAAGAACCGAGCCACAATGAATTTCTTGCTACCGGCATCCTCGGTTTTATACTTCTTGTCTAAAGACTCCCATAGTTCTTTGGCAGTCTTTATGTTGCAATACACGTTATACAATGAATCACAAAGACCATTCAAAACGTAGCTGCGACAAAAGAAATTCCGAATGCTTCCAAGTATCAATGGCACTCAAGGCTTGAGCATCATCCCTTCTTTAGGTAGAGGAGCAGTTTTCTCCAAGAACTATGTTAAGTTCAAGGTGGTCAAATAGAAGAACATCTTCTGTTGCCATCTTTTGAAGTAGACACCTGTAAACTTTTCGGGTTTTTCCGCATGGTTCGCCACAGTGGTCGCTCCCACCGTGGTTGCACCTAAAGGGGCAGATAAAGAAGAACTCATAGCACTAGAAGACATGTTGTTTGCTGTTTTACAAAAATAGTTTAAGTTAGAACAATTTTCTACAAATTAAAATAACTACGAAAATTGAAAAAGTTTCAAACTATTTTCACAGTTCTATAAAATTCAACAAGAGATTTTCTAAGTCCAACTTTGAAGATTACTCGCGAATAAGAAAATGAAAACAGTTATAACCATAACTAATTTGAAAAAAATATATATAAACTATTTTCAGAATTCTATAAAACTCAACGAGAGATGTTCTAAGTCCAACTTTGAAGATCACTCGTGAATAAGAAAACGAAAATAATTTAAAGAAAAATTAACCTTTTTAAAAAACACAGATTAATATATGAACGGTGTTTTTTTTAAAATTTGTTTTAAGTTTGTAGGAACCGTTCATATAAAATAAAAAGTCAAACAATTTTATTAATATACTCAATACAAATGAACATAAAGAAATGATTATTTCTCACTTTTACAATGGTAATTTTACAAAAATAGAAGAAACAGAAATGTAAAAGCTGAGTATCGTGTTCAACACGGGGCCCTTAAAACAAATTCCGAGCCTCCCAAGAGAACTCAGTTTGTTTCCCAGGGTACAACAGCCGAAGCAGTTTATACTGTCAGGATTGATCTAGAACCTGAACTTGTTTGCAGAAGAGAATCTAGAGAGATAGAGAACCTGTTTTGCTGCAGGTTTCGAGATGTGTGTTGGTGTATCTTCATACTGAGGCACCCTCAGTATTTATAGTGGATTCGAACCATAACAGCCACCCAGCCATTAATCCGAATTCGTAACCGCTCATTTAATCCGTCATTAACAGTCGTTCGTTTTGTGTAACGGAAGCTGTTACGAGCCACGGCTCTGATCGCGCACCAAGGTCTGTCGCCCCTGACCAGACCCTTGAACCAACCTTCAAAAATACTAAGGCGGCTCTCAAGCAGCTCGCGGTGATGCGAGTGTGCGAAGTGCAAAGTGCGCCATCAAAGCGCCACATTGCGCCCACATGCCCTTAAGAGTGCTTCGCACCCTTCGCGAATCCACTTAGTGTGAAATCTTAGGAAACAATATAGATAAGATGTTATAGAATATAAACCATTTTATATTCTCTCTTTCCTCCGACGTGGGACAATTTCTCACACTATTAATCCTAATGTCATTAAACACATTAATTTTCATTCAACACTATAATTTATTTACTAATTATTAATAACCATATTGATATTATCAATAAATTTCCAACAGAACCAAACACCAAATCCTTTTTTATTACAGTCATCACCCAACACCACCAGCATCAAACTGCCGTTGCAAACGACCATCGCATTAGGGGACGGCAGCAGGTCTGGGTGGTCGATGGTGGTTAGAGTGGTAGTGGTGGGTGGCCTTTGGTAGACAAAAACAGATCTAGGTGGTCACGATCTTTGACGGTGCCGGAGGGAAGGGGAAGGCGATGAGGAAACAATGGGTTGGTGATGATGATAATGGAATGCTGATGATGATGACGTTGATGATATATATTTGTTATTATAAATTATGTTTTTGTTAGTTAAGGGTAAAAAGTTAACTTCACATTCATTTAACTTCAAAATCTAACTGACATTCACTCAAGGGACCAATCGTGTGTGTTATGGTTTGATAAACAGTTGGGATCAAACTTGTAATTTCTTAAAAGTTGGACCAGTACTGTAATATGGGCATACCATGAGGACCAATCATGTAACTAACTAAAATTTTTATATTAGTAAATAGTATGCCCTCTAAATATACAGCTAAATAGTAATATTTTATTTACCATCCACTCACAATCATCATTTATAATAAATAAATTTATAGTCTAACGATTTCACAATTTTTCCAAACACATACCGCACATTTTTCAATCAGTTTCCATCGATAACAAACGTAAAACAGATTCAAAAAGATTAAAAAGATGAATATGTCAAAAAATAACCAAAAACACAAACAATTAAGAGCATAATGGCTCTGATACTATATTGTTGGTCCAAATGATCGTTTAAACGTGCTTTTAATGAAGTTTTAACACCAGAATCCTCAAGTTGTCCTTATTTTCAATAACTTGGGGACCATATAATGATACAACACTAAAAAAACATTATCTGAATGTTGTAAGAGCAACAAAGGCCGCCTATATTAAAAATAAATCAAAGATAATGAAATTTACACAATCTTGATATAATGGTAACATATTTCTCTTATTTTACCTACATAAATCACATAGTCCTTATCTTCTTAATCAATCTGGTAACTAGAGGTGGCAAAATGGATTGGTTGGATTGGGTTGGTTGTTAGGTTATGATGGATTTGGGTCAGAATGGGTTTGGGTTAGGATGGGTCATTTAGAAAAAAAGGTCAGGATGGGTTTGGGTCAATATGGGTTTGGGTCAATATGGGTTTAGATCAGGATGGGTTCGGATCAGGATGGATCATTTTTTAAAAAGTCAACACTATTTTACTACTATTCTACAATCCAACAACACATATAGATAGATGCATATACGGACCCGCGGCGACGAGGCGGGCCCGTGGCGACGCGGCGGAACCCGTGGCGACGCGGCGGAACCCGTGGCGACGCGGCGGACCCGTGGTGACGCGGCGGACCCGTGGCGACGCGGCGGACCCGTGGCGACGCGGCGGACCCCGTGGCGACGCGGCGGACCCGTGGCGACGCGGCGGACCCGTGGCGACGCGGCGGACCCGTGGCGACGCGGCGGACCCGTGGCGACGCGGCGGACCCGTGGCGACGCGGCGGACCCGTGGCGACGCGGCGGACCCGTGTCGACGCGACGGACCCGTGACGATCAATTTGAGTGAAAGAAACGTTGACTTAGACTTGTAGATCTAATTTTGTAAACCCATCTTGACCTATGTTTCTTTTTTTCCAAAAAAAGCTTTTAACCCATCTTGACCTACTTGTGTTTTTTATTTAATCCATTCTAACCCATCTTTATTTTTAAAACACCCATTATGACCCAAAATCACATCTTTGGATCTCTTTTGTCACCTCTACTGGTAACCAATGGTTTCTTGTTGTTGGAAATGACTTCATTCCGCTCTCTCCATAGGCACCAACATGACGTTAAAACAATGGTGTTCAACAATTTCCGTTTTGCTTCACTCAAGAAGGGAAATATATGCAACTGCAAAAGATCATCAATAGAGAAGGGGGAAAAAAAAAAAAGAGAAAGCCGCATCATGGTGTCACCATTTTCCAAATAACCATATAATAGTAACATGAGGTGAATTAGATGTTCTCTAAACTATTGATTCCTTGGTGTATATTTTTAGGAAAAAAATAGTCCATAGCAGTTTCAACAAGATTGCGATTAAAGCTTCAGATGCATCTCTAGTGGTGACAGTTTACGGCTGATTGCAAATCTTCGTAGCATGTATTAGCGAAAGGAAATAGGGGTTTCGAGAAAAAATGTCGATGAACAAGAGGACACGAGAATGTGTCACGGACTTTATCACCAACATCTCTTACAAAACCCATCACCTAACTGAAACAATATTTGTAGGAACCAACTGGATCAAAGTAGACAACAAACACAATGATTTTGTGAAACTCCCACGACTCTTTTAATATATCAACTTAAACAAAGAGTCGGATTAAGAAATTACAATACCCTACCTATCTATTTATACTAAAATTATAACTAGGACTCCTAATTAGACTAGAACTAAGAAACCAACTCAAACAAATAATAAAATATTTTAAACATTATCCTAATCAAATTAAAGTTTAAATATATACACTAATATTTATCAAGATTAATCCATTATTATTCAACTTCTTCAGTCGTATCCCGATTTAAAATCGCATGGTAGAGCTTGCTTTATTTGATTTGATTTAGATTATGATTCATGATGATGGTTTAAGTGGTTGATTTGATGGTGTATTTTGTCTCAAACTGCTGGGACCTAAAGGTCGGAATGAAATCATCTTGGCTGGGAAATTGAAACAGAATGAAAGGAAATGAAGCTTCAGAAACTTCAAGTAAACTATTCTTTTGCAAATTATCAGATCACAATCTTCATCAGATCACAATCTTCAAGGAATTGAAGCTTCAGAATCTTCACGTAAGCAGAATGAAATCATCTTGGCTTTTCATCTTCAAGTTGTTTAAATATTCTTTTGTATATTATCAGATCAAAATCTTCATCATATATTAATAAACCAACAACTTGATTAAACAAAAAGTAATAATAACGGGAACAGCAATAAAAGGAACTTAGAAGTCCTGGGGACTAAAAGTAAACTTTGATTGGTATTGTCATTCTTTTTCTTTTTCTTGTGCATACTTGTCAAATTTCTTCATAATGGCTTGAAATTACATAGTGCGGTTAGAGATAATAATTTCAACTCGTTTAGTTAAAAATTGAATATTTATCCAGTATGTTAATTTTCAAATGGAATGAACTGTAGTGTACAAGCATCTAGTGCATCAGGATACAAGCATGTAATGCAACAATTTGAGTTAATTTCCGTTTCTAAGATGTTTAAGGTGAAAATAAATAAATAAATAAATAAATACAACACGTGTCAAGTTCAAAAGTCTATATAATCAAAAGATTACAACCACTTACTTTGCTAAACTAAAAAGGAACTAGAGTTAAGTTATAATTATAATGATGAAAGCTTTGTAATAGTTTTGATACCTTAGTTATTTTTAAAATTCAAATGATAATCTTTGTATTTGACTCAGTGACTTGTATTAAAATATATCCATATCGACCCCCTAACCAACCTGACTATAACCCTTATGTATAGCAACTAGGAAAGTAGCTAACAATTTCACATCAATGTGATCAGTCAAGAATGCATCCTTACAATTTTTCAAGTCCTCTTTGTATAACACTTGATTCAAAAGGACACCTGATTCAGTTCGAAATAGGGTTCCTTACATCATGTTTTGATCTTAAGAGGGACCATCATCAACACACACTAAAATTCATGTTAACAATCATCTTCTACTTGCCCAACGACCCATCTTTAAAACGTCAACTCCGCTATCATCTACTACGATATTATTAGTATTATTCATTTTTCAACCGATCAATTGCAACAACAAGCATATATAGAGCTTGACATTCATATTGTCTCAAACAAGACGACACTTGCCAGCTAAGTGTTCATCATGTCTACGCAATCAGTCAATATAAATATATTGACTGTTTGTTTCGCGATTAATGGTTCGGATGTCTGCATGGTTCAGCACTTAATGGTTCAGATGTCTGCATAGTTCAGCACTTAATGATTCAGACTGTTTGTTTCGCGAGTAAATGTCTGAATGGTTCAGACTGTTTGTTTCGCGAGTAAATGTCTGAATGGTTAAAACATTTGTCTTTGAATGGTTAAGCATTATACTAATGCTGAATGATTAAGAGTTCTAATGCTGAATGGTTAAGAGGTCTAATGCTAAATGGTTAAGACCTCTTATCTGAATTGGTTAGACATTTGCCTTTGAATAGTTAAACGATATACTACCTCTTAATGGTTCAGACCTCTTAATGGTTCAACACTTAATAATTCAGAACTCTTATTGATTCATCGCTTAATCATTTAAATATTACCAAACAGCCCCTAATATTCAAGCTAACAATAGTCTTTCTAGTTTCTACTCATTTAAGAGCATTCACAACCCATGCCTTATAATTATGTGAGTGTGAGTCCTTAAATTATATGGGATAGTTTTGAGTGATTGTGAGTGGAGGAGAGAGAAAATGTAACTGTTCATCTGTAAATTTAAGGATTCACAGTTCAACCCTTATAAATTTTTTAATATTTTTGAAAGTGGTTGTGAGTGAAGGAGAGAGACAAAGTAATGAAAAATGTATAAAAATATAATATTTAATTGAAAGAAGAGAAAAAAAATAGTAATTTTTAGTGTAATTACATAGATAAAGACAAAGAATAGGATGTGAATCCTCTAACGATCCATCTTTAAAATATCAATCCACTGTCCTGGTACTGGGCTACCAGCCGCCTATGTGTTCTTCATGTTTACTAAATAAAAAAAAAAGTCAATTGAAAAAAAATAAAAATAAAATAAAACATACGTATATATACACGTGATCTTTGTCACTTTTGCTTGTCGACTAAACGTAAGTTCATTATTCCTCGTGTCAAATTCAACAAATATTATAGTCAAATCACCGTACTCCAAACGCGTTCAAACTTGGAAACTCACCACTTGCATTTGCATTTGGTAACTCCTTCGAAGCACCATCTTCATCATTCTTTATTCTACACATCTCCAACTCAAAACCCATATAAATCCCACACTCAAACCAACAGTCAGTCAATCAATCAAACAAACAAACAACTTCAAACTCCAAAATTCATCAACCAATATGTCAATTCGCATCGACGAAACCATCACGATCCGAAACGTATGGGCCGAAAACCTAGAATCCGAATTCGAATTCATCAGATCCATCATCGATCACTACCCTTACATCTCAATGGACACCGAGTTCCCGGCGTCGTCCACCGTGAATCCACAACTCCGGCGACACCCTACGCCCGCCGCAGGCCGGAGGATCATTACAAGCTTCTCAAGTCAAACGTCGACGTTTTGAACCTTATTCAGCTCGGTCTCACCCTCACCGACGCCTCCGGCAACCTTCCGACCGACGGCGACGCTCGCCGGAGATTCATCTGGCAGTTCAATTTCAACGATTTTGACTTGGCGCGTGACCAGCACGCGCCTGAGTCGATCGAGTTGTTGAAGCGTCAAGGGATCGATTTCGATCGGAATCGGAGTGAAGGAGTTGGCTCGGAGCGATTCGCTGAGTTGATGATGAGTTCTGGGCTCGTTTGCAATGACTCGGTGAGTTGGGTGACGTTTCACAGCGCGTATGACTTCGGTTACTTGTTGAAGATCCTCACGCGCCGGGAGCTGCCGCGTGAGTTACACGAGTTTTTGGATGCGTTGAAGGTGTTTTTTGGGGATAATGTGTATGATGTGAAGCATTTGATGAAGTTTTGCAGGAGGAAGTTGTACGGTGGGTTGGACCGGGTGGCGAGTATTTTAGAAGTGAACCGGGTTGTTGGAAAGTGTCATCAGGCCGGTTCGGATAGTTTGCTGACGTGGCATGCGTTTCAGAAGATGAGAGATTTGTATTTCGTGGATGTTCGGCCGGAAAACTTTGCTGGCGTTTTGTATGGGTTGGAGGTGTATTAGGTTTATAAAAAAATATAAAATATTGGTTTAGTGTAGTTGAATCGGTAAATAAACTAATCAAAATTTATTTTATTATTTTTGATAAAATGGTTTCTACTTTTTCATTTCTAAAGAAAATCATATATGACAAACAAATATATCTAGTGGATGTTGGGAGTGCTTATTTTTATCAACTTATAACTTTTTAACTTTTAAAAAGTTAAAAAGTCATTTTATAGTGTTCGGCAATGTGATTGTTGTAAGAGAATAAGTTAATAAGTCACTCATACTAACTTATTAACTTATTGAAAAAGTCAATAAGTTGTTTTATATAAGCAATCCCAAACATGCCCCTAATGAGAATTTCACTTATAGAGTAACGTTTAAAGGATGGTGATGAAATCAGACCTTAAGTGTATCAACATTAGGATTAAAAGGTTACTCTTGGAACGACCCATAAATGAGATCAAAGAACTAGGAGAACAAATACAATACAAAAACAATAGCAGTTACGAACAAAGAACATGCAAATCTATAGTGGTTGGCTCAAGGTAAATAGAACAGCACGTGACTTCTTTGAAAGTAGCCTAGTAGATTTCAAATACATTTACAATTTACCGCATGGCTTGAAATTTGCCTTTCAAAAAAAAAAAATTTACCGCATGGCTTCTTTACATTTTCTTGTATGCTTCTGAAGCAAATTAGTGATCCCTGATTAGTAAGGTTCTAACATATTCGAGATGAAAATCAGTTCAGTTTTGTTAACAAAACGTCAAAACTGGGTCCAATGTGGTTTGTTGGCCGGGCTTTGTCCATCTTTTGGTACTATTGAATACTATTGGTTGGTTTTTGACCATTTTACTTTCAATTGAAGAGGATTGTAAACTGCCAGTGAGTCTTAGATCAACCGGTTTAATAGGAGGCACCATAGGACTTTCCAAAGTGGAGGTCATGGGTTGGAGTCTCACTAGGTGCAATATGCTTCAAGTGAGCCAGGGGTTTTACCACAGTGGGCCTTTGGGTGGTGGGTTTCCCTTGGAATGGTGGGCGAGCCGGGTCACCAGCGCTGTCTGTGTTCGCGGGCGTGGGTGACCTTTCGCCAATGGGTTTACCCGGGTAACCGGGCTTATAAATTATTCGTTGGCCGTTAAAAAAAAAGAAAGAGGATTGTAAACTAGAGGTGCACAAACCGGTTTTTTTTTTGAACCCGGGTCGGGTTGGACCCGGTTCGGGTCCGGTCAACATTTTCGAGACCGGTTTTTGACCAAGAACCGGTTCGGGTCGGAACCGGTTTTCAACCCTATCAAACCCAACCCGGTTGGAACCGGTCCGGGTTGGAACCGAACCGGGCCGGGTCCAAAAACCGGTTTGAAAAACCCGGTTTTTTTTTTTTTTTTTTTTTTTTTTACCTTCTAATTAAATTATATACAAATTAATTACATACGATTGTAGATTAATTATATACGATTGTACGCGTTTTTATTTTCATTTTAATAAGTAAACAATTAATACGAGTTTTATACAAACAATTATATACGATTGTACGCGTTTTATTTTCGTTTTTATTTTATTAGAGTAGATTAATTATATACGATTGTCTCAACGTTTTTATTTTCATTTTAATAAGTAAACAATTAAAAATCATACTCGAGTTTCTAAAGAAAACAATAAAAATTACATTAATTTATAAAAGTAAACAATTAATTCATTACCAAAAATAAACAATAAAAATTACATTAAAATTAAACCAAAGAAAACAAAATATACATATTACGAATACAAGTTTGTCTAATCTAATCGTCTTCGTCGGTTTGTGTGCCAATGCGTTGAGACAAATCATAAGCGAGTTCTTCGTCGGATAGCGGTGAGGATCGTCCGGTTTGTACCTCGTGCTCGTGTATTTCTTCTTCAATCGGTGTTTCTTCTTCAAGGCTTGATATGTGTTGTCTTCGTTCGGCCGCATCTAAGTGGTCCTTTAAACAAATACACATCTCTAGCGATGTTGGAGTTAACCTTGTTCTTCTAATCGATAAAACCCTGCCACTAACAGAAAATGCAGACTCCGAAGCTACCGTGGAAGCTTGGACGGTTAGTAAATCACGTGCCATGGCGGATAGGACCGGAAATTGTGATTCCTTTCCTTTCCACCATGTCAGAATATCAAATTTCAAAAATTCATCGGGAGACATAGTGGCTAAAAAATCGGTTCCCATATATCTCCCGAGTTCGCTACTTGGGGTGTTACCCCTTTGACGTTTACTGTTTTCATTTCTCAAAGTATTGTATAAACTAATCATCGGGTCTCTACTTGAGCTCGACGAACTCGATTCCACGTTCGATGGTCGGTGGATGTTTGATGTTGCACCATATTTTTCAACATAAACATTAAACAATTTTTTAAAAGTTTCATTAAATATTTGTTTTGTATTAACATTAAAAAATGGATCATAATCATGTAAATCTAAATCATAAGTTATCTCATCTATTAAAGTTTCTACCCCCGAAACATTTAAACACGGGTCGAGTGCGGCGGAACACGTAAAAACCGGGGGTAGTTCAATGAAATATTTTTTAAATTTTTCTTTCATCGGCGCTACCATTGCCGAAAACATTTCGTTTCTTTCTTCATATTCACTTAATTTATGGGTCATTAAATAAATTTGATGAAGTGTTAGACAACTTGTCGGATAATAAACCCCCGACAATTTTGTAGTTGCGTTTTTAAAAAGCTCTAAAAATTGAGTTATTTCTTGAATATATTCCCAACCCTCTAACGGAAACGGAACAACCCGACCCCGCATCGCAAGACCGTCGTGGAAAACATGAAGCGTTTCTTTTTGACGTAAAGCACTATTAAACATTTTCCAAGTCGAATTCCATCTAGTCGGGACATCCCAATTTGGTCCTAAACAAATGGAATTCGTATCGTGACACATTTTTCTATAATTAACATACCTTTTTCTACTAGTTTTAAAAACGTCACGTAACATGTTTTTGAAAGACGTTTTAAAATCTTCCACTTCAGGAACGCCAAGACCATCTTGCACAACTAAATTAATAATATGTGCAACACATCGTGAATGAAAAAATACGCCGTCACAAACCGGTTTATATTTTATTTTCAATTTTTCAACGGCGGATGTGTTGTTCGAGGCGTTATCAAATGACATTGAAAAAATTTTGTTTTCTAATTTATACGTTTTGATTACATAGTCTAAAATTTGAAAAAGATTTTCACCGGTATGCGGATATCCAAATAATTCAAACGCAATCGTACGTTTCATCATTTGCCACGAACTTGGATCTATCCAATGGGCCGTGACGCAAAGGTACGATTCCGGTAAACCGTGTGGGGCGTACCAAACGTCGGTAGTTAAGTTCACACCGGTTTGTAAATTTTCAAATAAAACCTTTAAATCATTTTTTGCTTGTTTCCAAAGATTTAAACAATCACGTCTAAGAGTGGTGCGACTTACGTGAGTGTAGCGTGGTTGAAGAGTTTCTTGAATCAATTTTGTTAACCGAGGGTTGTCGAAGTGATCGAACGGCAATCCTTCTTGAATTACAAACTTTGCCATTCTATCTCGAACCATATCTACGTTGAAGTTCCATAAACCACCATCGTTTCCGATTGATGTTTGCCCTTGACTCGGTGTACTTTTCAAAGACTTGCACCATTTGGTCATATGATTTCTCAAAGTCGAGTTTGAATCCGACTTGAAAAACGAACCGCAAGCCTTGCATCGAGCTTTATGTTGACCATTCGACATTTCGCATAAGTCGAAATTACACCAAATCTCTTGGTTTCGCGTTGTTGAAAGAATTCTAACAACGGTAGCGGCACTCGAGGATCCACCGGTTGGAACGGAAGATTCAGAAGCCATAATTCAAGAGATTGAGAGAATAGAAAGTTGAGAGTGAGGAGCGTTTTTGCGTTTTTAAGCACGTTTTTGAGCGTTTTGGAAGTTTTGAGTGTTGTGACTAAACCATAACACCCACTACCTATTTATACTATCATATAAGGGCAAAATGGTCATTAAAAATCGAAAAAAACGGTCAAAAACAATCCCAAACGGTCAAAAAACGGTCATATAGCCGTTAAAAAAAAAAAAAAAAAATTCCAACGGTCGAAACCGGTTCAGAACCGGGTTTTATGAACCGGTTCCCGAACCGGGTTGGGTTCAAAACCGGTTTCAAACCGGTTTGTGTGCAAAAATCAAAAACCGGTCCCGAACCGGCGGTTTTTTCAGGTTTGGAACCGGTTTGGGGGTAGGGCGGGTCCGAACCGGTTCGGGTTCGGGTCGGGTTGCCGGGTCGGGTTTTGAACCCGGTTTGTTTGTGCACCTCTATTGTAAACTAGTTCCAAGAAAATACTCGTTTAGTTCTTGTTCGAAATTCGATTAAAAACTAGTGTACTGGTAAAGGGTGACGGCATTGGGTGCGCCCACGGCCCACGGCCCACGGCCTATAGGCCCAATACTTTGAAAAATATTGTTTTGGCCCGCCTCGCATAGAAGGCAGAACTCAAAAGTCAGAAGCAATTAGACATCTAGCAAAGACAAAATGCATTATGTTTTGTTTTCTTTCATCACCCAACTCTCTATTTTACTTGGTTTTCAAATTTTAGATTAATATTTTTTAGTTAATTATTTTATTGTTTATATTATTTACCTGATTAGTCCTTATTTTGTTCCATAATGTTTAATTTTCTTCTTTGTTTTATTTTAACCAAATTAATATAATTATTGAAAGAAGTAATTTATTTGTTTATATTAATTATTTAGTAGAATTATTCTAGAAAGATGTTCAAAGATATCTATCCGAAACCCTTAAAGAGAGTATGTGTTTATGCTATTCTAATATCACTTCGTAATTTCTTTGACATGACTTGGAGCCTTGGAGGTTTAATTTTCCCTTAAGTAATGGGGTATATTGGTATCCTTCTGCAGTGGACATGTTTTGGATTTGAGATTTATCACATAAAAATGGTGTTGCCTTGATATCATCTTTCATCTCATATCTTAATATTATTCTGCCTTGAAACACCTCTTCGTTTTTTTCTTTTCCATAAGAGTCAAATTGTTGTCACAAACGCTGCCCATATCTCCATTCGCATTTTTGGATCTAATACCCCCCCACCCCACCCCTCCCGATCAAAATAAATACAGACCCAACAAACTACCATTCATTCTTATCGCGACTTTGTTTGCCCAATTTCTCACGTCCGCCCGCCGGGGGGGGGGGGTCTATGGCACCCTTGAAAAGTTACTAAAACATCAGAAACGAGGACTATCAAAGTTAATGGTAGAGGCGCCACATGTTCATTTCATCTTCAAAAAGCTATTAGTAACAAGTTCTCTAAACTGTTTTTGTTTGTTAGGTTTAGTGTCTTTTATTTTAAAATTTCTTTTCTTACAGACTTTTAAAATACATATTTTTTAAGCTCAAAATTTACGTTAATATTTTAAATATTTGATTTTTTTCTCGTTGGAACATGTTTATCTTTATCAACGTCTCCAACGTGAAATCCTTAAAACTTCTTTTTTTATATGAGGTTCCAAATACTATCAATTGGTTTGATACAACGCATGAGTTTGCAATGACTACTTTTTCTATTGAGTTTCGAATGTTATCAATAACAAGCATGTTTTGTTTTTCTTATATTCAATGTACAGGTTCACGATAATGGCTCGAGCTTTGTTTTTTTTTCATGGTTTTATGCTCTTGTCGTAATACGGGGTCTTAATAATAGTTAGTTTACAAAAATAGAAGTAAAGATCCAAACAAAAAACAATATGTTTTGAAATACTTTCGGTTATTTCCTTAAGTTTCAAAATTAATGTTTGTTTTCAGCCGACAATTGTGGTTTTCTTTTATATTGTCCATATCAACTTTGTTTTTTTTTCTTTTCTGACAATCTTTAGACCATCAAATATCAATTTAAACTAACAACTAAAACTACAAAATTATGTCGATGTTTCATTCAACCGTTAAGGATAAAGTCCCGTTCTAAGAATAAATGTTGTAGTTAAATGCTAGATTTAAAAACAACCAAAACTAAGTTAGTAAAGTTATTACCTACACCTACAAGCATACATAAGGTTATTCGTATATAACACAAATTTTTTTTTTCAATTAAAATACCAATTCTATTACTTTTTTAGCAAAATATATTTGTCAAGTTACACAAATTACATACAAGAACATAGAATAGCATCAATCAAGGATTTCGTCGGCTCATGGAAGTCAGCTGAATCTATCCAGTACAATAGGCTAGTAGAGGAATACCATACCACATCTATTCATTGTTCATGCTATATAATGCTTCTATAGTGTGTAGTTTAGGTTGTAACAAGTTTGTTCACTTTTTTTATTATCATTTTCTCTCATCCTCTAAAATCTCTTGAATGATCGCCGCTAAAAAATTTTTTTCTCTCTTAACCAACTCTTTCCTCTCTCACAAACCAGACACATTCTTTCTTCTCGACCTCTCTTTAATGTTCGTCATCTATTTTTCACATCAAGGTTCTTGAGCCAATAGACACCATTACATATAATCTTAGAAATATTACATATAGTTCTTGAGTGAATAGATACCATTACATATAGCGTTAGAAAATTTACATATAGTCTTACAAAAATGTTGAGTGGACGTGTTTATGAATAAAACTTTGTTCTTTAAATAATATATATGCATTCATTGTATATGCTCACAAATAGTAACGTTAATACCACCTGTCAATACTTGATTTTACGATTTAAACCCTCAAACAATTTACAACTTAAACCCTTAAATTTTTATTGTTTCAATTTAGATTTCTAAGTTTTTAACTTTTGTTCTGTATAAATTTGATTAAAACACAGTTGCGTTCAAAATAGGGTTTTTTTGGATATCATAGATCATATCGACTGATATTAATGTGCTATAACGTAAAGAATGAATGCAATACTGACCGATAAACATCAGTATCATTGTATAAATATTTTCTATACAATGTTTCGAGCTTTAAAATGTGTTTCTTTTATGCACATTACAATCTTAATGACACAACTACAATGCGTGTAACGAAACTCGTAAATACGTTGTATTGTTCAGCCTTAATCTCTAGTTATTAATTGGCTATGTGTTATGGGCTGGTCGCGGCCCCTCAACCCGCGCCCCCGCACACCCAACCTACAATGACATACCCAACATGATAGGGGTGTGACACGAGGAATGTGACCATGGTCACAACGTGAGATGTATTTAAAGAGAGATTTTTTTTTTCTTTTTTCCTCTTTAATTTCAATCAAAACCAATATTCCACACCATCAAATTCTCTTTTCATTTACTCACTTGATGGTCAAGCCCCATAACCCGTCATGTTTACTCACACTCACCATACATATGTAACACTAAATTTTCCTCCTCAATCCTTTACATTCCCTTGGTGTAAGTTGGTTCCTCAAAAACTGAATCTTTTTATATCATGTTAATATGCTTCGATGTTATGGAGCTACATAAGTTCATGGTGTTGTATCCCTCCAATATATGCTTTCTCAATACGAGATCTTTTTGGTTCGACAAACTCAAGCATAATGGTTCCAAACCAAAAGCTGCCTTGGAAGCAATTATACTTGCTACCTTATGGTGCATTTGGAGGATGCGGAACACGCTTATTTTTCAAAAACGCAGGCCATCTATCTCGGCTCTACTCGAGGATGTAAAGAGCTCAAGCTATTTATGGGTGAGAAGCTGGTCAAGAATGCAACATTTAAATTGGGATAATTGGATTACATTCCAAATGTAGTTTACTAATTGTATGTTTTCTTTATATATAATCACTCATGTTGTACTTACTCTTGCTAGCTACTTGCTGGTCTGGGTCTCTTTCTGTTGAATGAAGTCTGCTTTTCAACAGTGTGAGAACACATAATGAGTCAAAAAAAGATACAAAAAAATTATATCTCATAATTTAAATCAAATTTCAAAAAAATAATTTGGAGTTTTTGTTCCCCTAGTCGTCCTCACTAAAAAAATAAACAAAAAATTAAAAAAAAAAAAAATTTAACGTTTTTTTATTGTGTCATTTATGAAAGACACAATGGCTTCATTGTGTCATTATGAAAGACACAATGGCGTCATTGTGTCAATATAAAAGACACAATGACGTCATTGTGTCATATAAAGACACAATGTAAAAAAAATTATTTTTTTATTTTTTCTGAAAGAGGACAACGAGATGAACAGAGGCTCCAAAGTATTTTTTTAAAATTCGATTTAGATTGTGAGATATTAATTTTTTATGACTTTTTTAGTCTCATTGTGTCTTCTCACACTTTATAGCAAAAATACAATTTGTAGAATAACCTAGGGCTGTTCATGAGCCGAGCCGAGCCGAGCCAGGATTAGCTCGGACTCGGCTCGAATTATAAACTGAGCCAGCTCGGCTCGGCTCGGATTTACAACCGAGCTAAAAAGTAGAGCTCAAACTCGGCTTGGTTTTAAACCGAGCTGGCTCGGCTCGGTTTTGTTTGGCTCAGTTTTAAAAGAAAATTTAATTCACATCTCTCAAATTTCAAAAGTCCAAATATCAACGCATAGTTTAAAAAACATACTAAAAATCAGTTCGACATCATAGATGACAAGCCCCAATCTAATTCAACCAACGATACACAAAAATAGTTTAACAATTCAACGTTCATTAGCATATGAATTAACCCGCATAAACATTCTCTTGCACTTCTAAATACCTGCAAAAAATAATCAATGAAATAAATCAATATCAATTACTGGATGTGGTATTTTCATGAGAGCATTGGCTAAGGTAGAACAAACGGGAAAAAAAACATCTTGGTATTTTATGTAATTTGTTCACATCATAATTATGTGTGAAGATTGATTGTGAAATTACAAAGGTGAACATAAATTATTTACCCTCAACAAGCTCGCCGAAAGGAGCAAATGCTTCTCTAAGCTTTTCATCAGTAGTATTTCTGTTTAGGCCTGCAAATGATGATCATAAATAAGATCAAGAAAGTGTTACAAAAAATGTAACAAATCCAATGCTAACTGAAAAGTTTTAGTAACAATATCTAGGTCCTAAAAAGGTTAAACATAGAATAAAATTAGAGAGACATACTAAACATACCAAAACAGTCCTAACATTCAAAACATAAATAAAATTAGAGAGACATACAAAACAGTCCCGGACAAACCTTAAACATAGAATACAAATGTAAAATAGGAACATACCAAACATATCAATCATTTATTTGTAGCATCATTCACCATTATCTTTATTTCTAGATTTTCTTCTCTCTTGCGGATTGCTACGCGTAAAAAGAATGTAAATATTAGTACATAAAAGTAGAAATAGAAAGAACAATAAAAAATAAAAATATAACTCACTTCTAATGTTTGTAGAGTGATTTTTGACGGTCGACGTCAAGGGAGAGTGGGAGAGGGAGACGCCGAGACGGGACTCGGGAGAGTGAGTGAGTGGTAGGCGCAGCAGCCGACTAGCCGAGTGGTGACTGGTGGTGAAGGACTGGGGGTTTGGGGACTTAGGGTTTTCAAACTTGGGTGTGATTGACGAAAGCGACGGTGTTAAAAGGGGGAAGGGTGTATGTGATTATCACACATGCTGTTTTAGTGTTTAGATCACATTTGATTTTTTATATATAAAAACATTTGATTTTTTAATGTTAGTGTTATTATAATATTATATATAAATATTATATATATATATATTACATATTTAATCGAGCTAGTAAACGAGCCAACGAGCGAGCCGGCCTTGGCTCGGACTCGGCTTGGTTTTAAACCGAGCCGGCTCGGCTCGGCTCGTTTTTAAACCGAGCCGATTCGAGCGAGCTTTTTTCGAGCTTTTTTCGAGCTTTTTTCGAGCGAGCTCCGAGCGAGCCACGAGCCGCGACCTAACATTAAATTCCAACAATTGGAGGATACTTTTAATCTATCATCTCTCTTTTCAAAACCAATATTGGTATAATCATAATTAATAATGGGGTTATAAGTCAATGTGGGGCTAGTCCACTTGGTATATGCTTTGCCTATTAGATGGGAGGTTTGGGTTCAATCCCAAATATAGTATAATTTGGTGTAATGTAGGAGTAGAATTCATTTTTCGTTCAAAAAAATAATACGGTTATAATCACTAAAAAGAATTAACAAATTAATATATCTAATAATCAGCCGTTCAAAATATATATATATATATATATATATATATATATATATATATATATATATATATATATATATCTTCCTACTCTAATAAAAAGGTATCTGGGATGACACGTGTCAACACCACAATCATTCTCAGCAAAATTTTTCCGCCTCTCTCTCCTATTAAATAATTACCTTAATTACTAATAATACTATTTAACACTTTTTTTAAATTTAATAAATTAATAAAGAGATCTATTTATTAATATTATTTCTAAATAAACAATTTTTTTATAAAATAATAAATTTATTTAAAGCATAAGACTTTTTTAAAAAATACAAAATATTTAAAATTGGTATTTTTAAAAAGTTATTTTTTTAAAACCAAAAATAATTAAATTTAAGGGTTATAATAAGAAAATTTTTAAAAATGACATTTTTATATGGTTTGTTTTAGAACAAAACGTTTATTTTTTTTAAAAAAAATAAAGTTTTAAAAAGTTGATATCGCTATTTTATAACTTACAGTCATTTCTAATACATAATTTCAATGATATTATATCTTAAAATATTATTTTATAATTAATAAATTTTGTTATATTAATTTTTTATTTATTCAACCCGTGTAACACACGGGTTACTATAGCTAGTATATATATATATATATATCTTATCTTACTACTCTAATAAAAGAGTAACTTGAGGTGCCATGTGGCAGCATCACAATCATCTTCACCAAAATTTTACCGTATCTCTCTCATCTTAAATAATTACTTTAATTACTAATAATATTATTTAACATTCTTTTACATTTAATAAATTAACAAAAAGATCTATTTATCAATATTATTTCTAAATAAACAATTTTTTATAAAATAATAATTATTTCTAAAGAATAAAACTTTTTTAAAAATATGAAATATTTAAAAAATGGTATTTTTAAAAATTCAATTTTTTAAAACAAAAAATAATTAATTTGGGAGTTATAATAAGAAAATTTTTAAAAATAATATTTTTATACGGTTTGTTCTAGAACAAAATGTTTATTTTTTAAAAAATATATAATTTTTTTTTTAAAAAGTTGATATCACTATTTTTTTAGTTAGTTATTTGTCATACATAAATTCAGTCATATCATATATATCTTAGAATATTATTTTATAATTAATAAAAGTTATTATATTAATATTTTATTTATTCGACCCGTGTAATACACGGATTTACTAAAGCTAGTATATATATATATATATATCTAATAATCATCAATGCGCTAATCATGATTGGGAACTCTACCCTGCGCACCACTCCCGAAATGCATAACTTTATACATGGAATCAGGTGAGTGCCTCGGTCACCTTCGATTTTATCGGGGGCACACTTCAAGCCTTTAGCTTTTAAATATTTCAAAAGCAGAAGATTACAAATATAAAACAACAGCCGGGCTACACTTTATACAAGTCATTTAATACATAAAATGATATATATCAGTAATAGTTTAGTAAACTAATTTATTACACGATTTGAATTAATAAAATATTAAATAAAATTAAAATTTGTTAATATTAAAACGATAGTTTAATATAAGATTTGATTGAAATCTTCTTTAATATAAATAGAACAAAAATAACATTTAAAAAAATCATTTTTAAAAACTTTCTTATTATGACATCTTAATTTAATTATTTTTGTTTATAAAAATTTTACTTTTTAGAAAACCCCAAATTTAAATATTTTATATTTTTAAAAATCATTTAGAAAAATTTCTTATTTTATAAAAATTGTTTCTTTAGAAATAACATTACTAATTGATGTGATTATTTAATAGAAGAGAGAAGCGGGAAAAAACTGGTGGGTATAAATGTGGTGATGCCATGGGTGCTCTCTAGTTATCCTTCTATTAGGGTAGGAAGATGTTACATGTTTGATACCTTTAATGTAATTATAATGGGTGTCCCTTAAGATTTAATAAACTTTTTTAAAAGGAAAATGTACACTTACTTCTACTATTAAATTACTTTTATACCCTAATTTTAACGAATATACTAAATAATTATGTTGTCTACTTGTCAAAATTAAGTCTACATATGTTCAAATAATTCATAGCTTAAATCTCACTCGAAAAACTCGATTGAAATAAGCCCTTAGCTTAAATCTCTTTTGACAGCTCGACTGGTAAATGACCCTAGTTTTAAAATGTGGTTGTTCAATCCGACTAAAAAACCTTTGATCGTAAGTTAAGATTTTACAAGTGTTTCATATGTAAACATAATAACAACAAAAACAATAACGATTTAAAATATAAAAAAGATATAAAGCACTTTACACATATGAATATGATTTAAACTACTTCCAAAGCAGTTTTTTTTATTCAAAGATTGAAGATAAAACAAGGAATAAAGTCGGAGACCGATCGGAAACAAAAATGCCCCGACTGAAGATGATTGATTCATATTCCGACATGTTTTTTGCTTTTACTTTTATCCAATCTCCAACCAATATCTGTTTGAAAGTGACTCCGATTCAACTTTCGCTTCGTTCGAGAAATTTCATTTTGACTGTCATGTTCCCTCATCAAACATACCTTTTTTTAACACCCAAACTACTATTATTCTTACATGTTATAATCACACCATTTCATGATCTTGATTAAGATGGTTGTGTCCACCATATGAACTTTTTAAGATGTTCTTAGAGTATTCACGGTAGAGTCTTTAAAAACATGTGTGTGTTTTTTTATATTATATGGAATGGTTTTGAGTGATTGTAAGTGAAGGAGAGAAAATTTTATTGTGGATCGGTATATTTGAATAATCACTGTCAGTCTTTATAAATTTTTTAATATTTTTAAAGTGGTTGTGAGTTGAGAAGAGAGAAAAAAGTAATGATAAGGGTATAAAAAGTATTATTTAATTGAAAAAAGAGAGAAAATGTAATGATTTTTTGTGTAATTATATGGATAAATATAAGAAACTCACTGTGAATGCTCTTAGTCTAGTACGAGGTCTTCAAACCTATTTATCTATCGTATATGATTCTTTAAGAGGTTTTTGAATAATATATTATCAGGCATATAATATTATTAATACATTTAAAGCTGAAATTTATAAAAGGTAAACTACGTAAAATAAACTTCACATACTTCTTCAAGGTCCAGTTGTGCATGTAATCTAGAACCCCCAGATTTAACCAAATGAATGTGATTAGTTAATTATAAACATAAATAATTTATATTACATTATAATACGAGTCATTTAAAATATAAAAATTAATATGTTCTTTTTGAGAAAATATTTCTCCTAACCACCTTATCACTTTTATAGAGAACAATTACTAATGCTATTAGACCATGGATATAATATTTACCTCACTTTCAGTTATAACTTTATAAAGGAAGTAACCTAGCAAACCAAGGTTTCAAGGGCTCATGTGAACCCCCAATCACATTTTTTTAGTTAAAGCTGAACCTTCTAGCTGTAGTTCGTAGAGAGAAGCTTATAATAGTCGCATATCAAAGAACATTGGTTCTATCGTTGTTTATTGTGTGCTATCATTTGGTCTAATGTTTATATTATTTCATACGTTATGTAAATCAATTTATATGTTATTAAGGTAATTATTTGACATGTGAATCCCTAGAGTTGATTTTACACAACCACAAGTTGATCCATAACCAAATAACAACATACACTAAGCTTAACTGTGCGCACACAACAAAAGACATAAAAAAGAATTTCAGAGAGTACGTTAGGATACACAGAGTCAAATTTATTATAGTTAGAACATTAAAAAGAAATTGAACGGCAAAAAACTTTATTTATACAACCTGACTAGTAAAAAACCTGACGGAACGAGACAAAATAACAACCGGGTGAGTCCTTAAGATAATGTTCAAAGGAATGATCCATACTGTCAATATGAAATAAGAAACATTAGGGTTTATGGAAACAATAATTGATATGCACTAACACTAGGTGTACAAGAATATGTATGTAATGAAGAATGGGGCCTTAAGATAATGTTCAAAGGAATGATCCATACTGTCAATATGAAATAAGAAACATTAGGGTTTATGGAAACAATAATTGATATGCACTAACACTAGGTGTACAAGAACATGTATGTAATGAAGAATGGGGCCTTAAGATAATGTTCAAAGGAGCCAAAAATTTGCTTTCTCTCTTAACAAAGCAAAATAAATACCACTCACATCTTGTGCAGTGAGAATATGTTTCTTTACTTAGCTGTCTCTTTTTTAAAGCAAATTCCCATTGCTTTTGAATTCACAACATAAGATAAAAACCCACCCCACCACCCGGCCATTTCATCTTCTTATTCTTATTCCTATTGTTGTTGCTTCTAACTCTTTCATATTCTTAACTTAGCCCACACTCAAACACAACCTCTAAACCAAACCCTCTTGCATGCCCCCCATATTCTTGCTAACTATACCTTAACTTTTATTGGAAACATGTCGGTGCAACCAGCGGAACAAACACCGCTAGTTTACCCGGTTTCCGAAACAAACCCGCCCTCGCATCACGAGAAGGATGGCTCATTTGGTGCGGTCTTTATAGTATTGGCGGTGATAGTGGTCATATCAGCTATTGCTTGCTTTCTTGGGCGGTTGTGTAATAAGCGCCATAACAAGGCGAAACCATCTAAGCAAAGCAAAGCCGCCAAAGGGAAAGATATGAAACCTAGCCGTAACGCATTTCAAACTAAAGATGGGGATATCGAGTTTGGGTTTGATAAGCGGTTTTCAAGCGCTAAGGTGGCTGCTAATGGTGAGCCACACATGGGACGGCCTAATTCGTTCCGTGAACCAAACATGGGCCCCAACATGGGCCGACCTAATTCGTTCAAGGACCCATCTATGGGCCGGCCTAACTCGTTTCGTAAGGGTGAATTTAGAGATGATCAGGTGAGGTTTGGAAATCAGGATCATGAGATGAATTTCAAATCTGGCACAGGACCTCAACTTTATTGAATGAATGTAGAGGCCGGAGCACTTGGTTGTATGATACATTTGACCAAAGTTTGGGCAAGTAGATGTTCTTTAATGGTGTTGGTGTTCATGCTTATTTCTTTTTATTATATGATTAATTATCAAGTGGTTGTGGAAGTAACATCTTCACTCTAATGAAGGTTTAAATTCAAGTTGTACTTTGTGTTGTTTACTCAAGCTTTGCTTGTTTCTTTCAATTCTTAGATCCAAACATGGTGATTGCCTTTTCTGACAAAAAGTTGCATACGCCATGAAAATAGTTTCTACCAATTTCAACTCATTTACATAAAAATGAGTTGATCAGTCTACGCGTTGTGTAAATATTAAAAAAAAATCACATGAAAGATACATTGTGTGTATTTTTGATGCATCTTGTACATGGCTGCATCACTTTATTCAAAAGATCAGATTATTATTGAGAGCAGTCTTGTATTATTCATTTAAACCAGAAATAGTTGGCAAAAAAGATATATTCAAGACAACCTGACCCGTTTCTACCTATAGTTGTTAATAGCGAATAACGGTAAATAACGACAAGCCACCAATAAGCTACGTAGCGAATAGCGACAAATAGCATCTGCTATTTTGTGTTTAGCGATCAGGAAGTATAAAATTTAAGAATGCTTTCCATTCAATAAATAAACATGTTTAGCAATAAAGTAGAAAATTTAAGCGAACACTACCAAAATAGCTAAAACATTCTATAGCGTGAGATGGTCTGTAAACATCTCATATTTCCCAAAATTTTAAGGAAAAAAAAGCGCTACAGGTTGCTAAGTAGTCGCAATTCACAGATAGCGTGAGATGGTCTGTAAACATCATAGCACGCTATAGTGGTTGCTATAACCGCTAATGACAACAGGGTTTCTACCCGTACTAAAAACTTAGCCCAATCTGCCCATTTTAGTATTTTTGCCACCTCTAATATAAACATCTCTCAGTCCATTGTCACATTCAAAATATCTCTTGAGAAAACTATAATCCATACCAAATACGTTAAACTGGCTAATTGGCTTTTCTGTGAACTTCCCATCAGCATCCTTGTTTCTTTTCTTTCACAAAACCTTCAATAAAGTTGCAATAATGTACAAAATTTGAATTTAGATCCTTGAATAAACTGAAAAGGAAAAAAAAGAACAGACTTTCTGTAATCATCCATATAATGTTCTGCATAAGCACAAGAAGCTTAGCTGCAGTTTGACCAAAAGCATACCCAGCCTCAAGTTAGAAAAAGTATGAACTGAGCAAAATAAGCAACTAATTTCTCTATATCGGCTTTCAAATGTTGACTAATCAAGCTAACGGCTGTCAAATTCTTCGTCTATTGTCATTTCGTGGTCTCTTTGAGGACCCTGCTTTCAAACTGTCTGCATCTGACTCAATCTATAAAAATAAAAAAAAAAGTTTATTAACATGCACTGATGCATGGAGGAAATAATAGTTGATTAGTGCTACACACCTTATTGAGTTTTTCCCTGACCAGTCGAACTGTCTGATTCATTGACTCTATTGGAAAATAATCCTGATATTATAATTAACAACAAATGTTTGAGTTAACACACATATACAAACTCAGAAATACAAGAATAAATCATAAATTCCAACTTTTAAGTCACACAATTTCAAGAAACCCTTAGCATTGCATATTTGGCTCCCAAGTCCCACCTTTGACTAGACATAATGTAAAAACAAATTAAATATTACTCATCTTCAATCATATATTAAGATTGGAGTCGGGGGGTCTCACTAGGAGCAGCCTCTCTAATACTTCCTGGGTTAGAGAAAAGGTGCGTACCCATCCCACCCTCCTCAGACCCAACTGATAGCCCTGCTACGTTCATGATTTAACTAGGTATGATTGTTTGTTTGTTTGTTTCATATCTTAGAAAAAAACAAGGTAGATTAGAAGATGCATGGATTCATTCAGCATGGCACAGTACATTCATATACTTTACATACAACAAAATATCTTATGAGGCTTTGAGAGCTTCATATTTGCTGACAATATGTCAATAATACAGTATAAAGGTTTGCACCTGATTAGAAGAAACTGTTGAAGGAAAAGTCCTACTAGGAATAGTATGTTGGAGCTGTGTCTCTCCTGGGTCACTGTAAGAATAACATATAACCAGGTTTTCAAAAAGAACTAAGTATTATGTTTTAGTTCTAGAAACAAAACAATATAAACTAGTTGTAAACCTTTGTTGAATATTTAATGGCTCGGATATGAAAATCTTGTGGGATGAAGTAGAACCTGCACCGGAAACTGAACCCTTGGATCTTCCAGCTGAAATGACAAAGACAAACCATATTCGCACTGCTTCTAACTAAAACAAAGCTCTTTTCCAAGTATAGGATGATGTGTTATAACATACGATTAAGTCTAGCAATAACTTCTTTTCTTCTTCCTTCCAATTTCTCCTTGGTGTCATTTAGGCTCTCGTATTGTGGCGCATATGAAACTTGAAGCCGGTTTCCAATAAAAACCGATTCATCCAACTTCCTTTTGGCAAACCTACATGAAAGAAGCTTTCAGAACATAGAATCTTGCATCACACATACACTCAATCAATTAATAACAACACTTCTGATTTGGGGACGCATAAAGAACAACAGGAACAACGAAGATTTCTTAAGAAGGGGCTAAACATAAATAGAGCTAAATCATAACTAAATTTTTCCTTCCAAGATGTGAATAAGGGCTATACAAGTATATATGATTATATTCTAATGTCAGATGATTATATGTGATAAATTGATTGGTATAAACCACCTAGCATTGTTGACTTGATGAAACTTGATCCAATACACATCAGTAAATGGTTCACAATCTTCATCATCCAGTGGCACAAATCTACAAAAGAAAAAACACAAAATCAAATTGAGCTCGCAATTTATATAAACAAAACATATCATGCTCAACACCTCTAAGGCAAACAATGCCAAACAACATCACAATTCGAAGGCGACATAACACAAAAATGATATTATGCTAGTGTTAATTTAAATAATCCACCAACAAGCAGCAATTCGCTTAAACCAACATTAACTAAACTCATTTGAGATGAAATTCAAGTGTTAGGATGTTGTATACGCCTGTATCAAATAGGAAATAGCATCTTACTCATCAATTTGACCGTATCCACCGAACAATTTCCGCAATTCATCACCGCAACCTAATGCGGGAACATTCCTCACGATCAAATACCTAATTCAGATCAGGAATCAACAAGTGAGTTATTTAGGGCTCACGTAATATTATGAAGCATAATTAGACTTTATATTAAAGAAAATGAAAGAAATGGATTGATGTACGAACTTTGATTCGTCGCAAACGGTGTAAACACGTACCGCAGGAGTCTCGTCTTTGTTGCGAGGCATTTTCTCCGATTCATACAAACCAAAACGACCAAAAGCTTATTAAACTCGATGAGAATATATTACAGATTTAGTCCCTACAATTACGGTCAACTAGCAAAAGTAGCTTATACTTATCAAATCTCTCTCACAGTGTTGAAGGTAGGGCTGCTTACTGGACGATTTCGAATGAAATTTAAAATTGAAGAGTATTTGAACATTTGAAGACTTATTTTTGGCATATATCATACAGTATTTTTGTTGAAATTAGGGTATGAACGAAATTCATATAATTATCGATTTATTGTTATAACAAAGTAACAAGTAGATTAACTAAAAGTATTCATTACTCACAAACAATCACACACACACATAAATATGTATAACTGCTAATAAACAATTCGAGTCACAATCGACTCAGCTTCGATTACATTGAGCTGAGTAGAGTTAGCTTGATTAATCTTCAAACTATTTTCGGTGAAATTTTAAGGCTTGCTTTAATGTGTGGCAAAACGGATGGATCTCTTGTGAAAAGCTTTAATTGATTCAAGTGGGTGTAGCTCGAAGTCTCATGTTATGTTCGAAGAATGATGTAGAACCGTATAGTTCTGCTACCAAACCTTATGAACAGAGGTATCAGTGTGCAAGCTGCAAACTTTGCTTCTCAGCTACTAAATCAGCTGATTAAGGGTTTCTTCGGTGTTTTACGCATCAAATGTATGGGAACATGTGGTTGTTTGGTGTGGGTGTTTCTTCGGGTTCACATTAATTTATAGATGATGTCTTATATGAAGGGCATGGTCATAACATAAAGAGGAAAGAAACTCATGCCGACTATCGTATACACCACCTTATGGTTCTTCTGGGAAACATATATATCGATAAGATCAACTCTCAACTGTTTCTGTAAGGTTAATCTTTATGGTCATAACATAAAGAGGAAGGAAACTCATGCCGGCTACCGTATACACCACCTTATGGTTCTTCTGGGAAACATATATATCGACGAGATCAACTCTCAACTGTTTCTCTAAGGTTAATTATTTTTAGTGGATTTCGTTCAGGTTTGTCATCTGATCTATTCATCGGGAAATTGGCATTGCTACCCTTATGCATCCTTCACTTGATTTGATGCATGTTTGGTGTTTTTATTGTGTTTTGCGCTAGTTTTTTTTTTACTAGAAAATTTCTCAATTTGACTAGGTCATCCTAAAAAATGTCCCCACCCTACAAAGTCAACTCTGTCCCTTAAATAGAGTAGCCCGAACTTTCATTTAACAGAAATGTTTTGTCGTGTGTCCAAATACGGTCAATCGAACCTATTTAAAGTTCGACCAAACCAATATTAAATTCCACCACCACCACCACCGTAACAATCGTGGAGCCACCACCACCGCAGACATCACGTTGCAGCACCAACAACACCACCAGCACCGCACCAATCGCACCACCACCACCAACGCGAACATCGCAGCACCACCACCACCGCGAACATCGCAGCACCGCCACCGCAACCACCACCGCGAACATCGCAGCACCGCCACCGCAACCACCGCCGCAAACATCACAACCACCGCCTCTCTCTCTCTCTCTCTCTCTCTCTCTCTCTCTCTCTCTCTCTTTCTCTTTCTTCTTGTTTCACTTTTGGATCTGCGGTGTTAAGTCACCACCTCCCGCCGCTAGTCAACCACCCTCCGAAGTCGTTGTGAAGGCTGACAGATGGTGGTGGTAGGATGTCTGGATACCAAGTCGGAGAAGCAAGTGGGTTGGTGGTTGTGAAGGTGAATAGGCGGCGGTAGTTGGCCGGAGAAGGAACGAAGCAGGTGTTGAAAGGCAAACGGGAAAAAAGAGGGACCACAATAACATCATTGACCGAGGCGACGGCTGTTGTGGTTTGGGTTAAAACCTAGATCTAGAAACCAATGTAACTTATTTTCATTTCTACTCATTCTTTTCTGGGATGTGCTCGGGGGTCACCGGTGGGGGTCACCGGAGCAGATGGAAGCAAACGTCTGTGATGGTGTAGCCTAGTTCTTTTGGTGGAAACCTAGATCTAGAAACCACTATAATATCTTATCGTTTCTACTCTTTTTTTCTAGTTAATTTTCTGGGAGGTGCTGAATGAACACCGGCGGGGGTCACTAGAGCAGTTAAAAGCAAAATCAATGGTGATATCGTTGCCAGATTCCAAATGCCTTATCGGTGGCGTCGCCGAAGCCGACGATGCTGTGAGACAGAAATGACCAAACCAAAAAAAAAAGAAAAAAGAAAAGAACGTGGACCATTAACAGACTGACACATGTCTCAAAGGTTGGTGGCTATTGTAGCCACCGACAAATGGTTTAATATATATTATAATATGATAATATATATAGGTAACTAATATAACTTAAATGTTATGCAGAGCTCACTGCTGCATTATTTTGGTAGGAGAAATAAAAACAGTCGTTTGGAATTAATCATATCTAAATACATAAAAGATTCATAATTCTAACAGTATTTTTTAGAATCAAAATCTGGGACTAATCTTTTCAGGACTAACATTTTTAAAAATCAATTGTGTAGTTTACTTAGAAACACCAAGTCACCAAATCCTCATAAAATCAATCAGGGGGAGGTCGAGCACCACCGAAGGCTGGAGCTGTGGTCGGCGTCGGTAGGAGGGTGGTCGGCGGCCGGCGGCGACGAGGTGGGCATGGGAAAAAATGGGGGCTAGGGTTTTATTTTATGTTATTAGAATAAGGGTATTTTAGTAATTTTATTTTAATAAAAGGGAAAAAATGAGTCTGCTGCAGGTTTCGAACTCGAAGCTTCATCTGGCTTCAGGCGCGCATGGCTTCAAACTCACATTTACCAATGAACCGGCAACATCTTTATGATGTATTGTCAAACTTTAATATACTATTGAGTTCACTTCTTATAAATTATGGGTTCACTAAAAAATTCGATATTACGGGTTCAAAAATCAATAGGGTCACTTGACCCCATACCCCGAATGCCTAGTTCCGCCCCAGGGCTTGAACCCTAACTCACCAATTTTGATTAAATCACAAGAAATTTAGGTAGCGTTCGTTTCAAAGAATGGAATGGAATTTGAATTGGAAATAGAATTGGAAATGGAATTTGAATTGGAATTTAGAAAATCCTACTTAAATCTCATAATGTGTTCGGTTGTTATAATTATGAATGGAATTGGAATTTAAAATTATAAAATGACATAATTATCCTTTTAATCAAACAAGTCTACATATTGGCTCAAAATATAAAAATAAATGGTGATAACCCGACCCCAACCCCACCCACCATACTTAACCTTCCACCCCACCCCACCCCCACCCCCACCCCCACCCCCACAACATCCGTAAAGCTAAAACTATATAACAATAAACATGATTAAGTGATTAACAACAAAAACAATTAGGGTTACTAACTTACTATACACAACGCCACAATCACACAATGACACAAATCAAAACGAATCACCGTCATTCAACCCATCAATCCGAATGCGAATCGGAGAACGACTCACGAACTCCCAGATCGTAACCAAAAAACCCTCCGGCAGCGGCGAAACTCGCATCGGAACCGTAATCCGACTCATCGTCATCATGATCGTAGTAATAATAGTACGATTCAGGAGGAGAGGGAGGGACACAGAAGAAGTTCCAAACGCAAAGCGCAAAACGACCTAACTGTTGAAGGGGGAAACAGATGACGAGATCTAGCAACTCTTGGCTGCTGATGCGGTCGGAGATGCAGGCGACCGACTGCCACACGTCGGCGGAGACGGTGGCGACGGTGGCCACAAGGACGGTGTTGAAGACCATCTGCGATTCTCATCTTCTCTAGGGTTTTTATTTCACAATAAGGTTATTATGGTAATTTGCCATGAATTCCTGATATTTTTAAAACAATCCCCCCAAGTTTGGAAGGATTTCAAATCCTCTAATTTGAAGGATTTGGAAGGATTTAAATTCAATTCCAATCCTTCATTTGACGAAACGAACAACATAAGGAATGGAATCTACATTCCAATTCCATCAGAATTCCATTCCATTTCATGAAACGAACGCACCCTAAGGTTCTTGCACTTGCCTAAATCACAACAGTCCTTAATCCGAAGGAGACTGCCACTAATCGGGTGGCACTTCCAGGGTTTTGATTTCTGTTCCTCCTTTCATTTTATTTGGAAGATGCAAGAAAATGAGAGCGAAATTAGTACTTTTTTGAGGTATGCAATGGGAATGAATATTAATATTAGTTTTGTTATTATAAAAATAAACATTGAAAAACTATATATGGTATTATAGTTTATGTAAAAGTATGAGAAAAAAAAACTTATATAACATTAAGTGTTATTTATAGATAATATTGTATAATGTATAATTGTACATCCTCCCTAAAGGATCTTTAAAGACAAAATATTAGTATAAGTACCCTAATTCAACATCGCTATGCATAATTGACCATAAAACGCACCATGAGTCACCAACAAGACCCTAATGGTGATAATTGAGCTTTAACTACCTTAATTGATTATCATTGTCTTATATAAACTAAAAATGTCATTAATATTCTTAATTAAGCAGCATTCGACCATAATTAGCCATTGTTTATTGACATGAAGTATGATGGTGTTCCAAGTGATTATTTATGATCTTATTGAAACATAGATTTAATTTTAATGAATATTTTAGGATTCCCAATCGGGACTGTATATATAATTCTTTATGATTTTTTCATTTACTGGGATAATTTTGCAATTAGATAGCCAGTCGTTGAGATTGTGATGCTTTGTCACCAATCTTTAATTTTTTTTTTCATTTTTGGCTGTCAAATTGCAACGAATAATTATTTTTGAGTTTATATTTGTACTTTTGCATTTTGTTTTACCATTTTACGACCATTGACAGCGGGTCGTAGAAATTGTGATTGTTTTGCAATCAATAAATAAAGTTTAATTTTTTACAATTGTATGCGATCGTTTTGCGACAATCGTTGAACAATCGCACAAATTGCCACCATTTTGCCACCGAATCTTGTTAATTTGGCTGCAAATGTTGTGACCGTTTTACCATCAAACTTTTGGTTTTTTAATTTTACGATTATTTTGATTTCGGTAGCAAAATCGTCACAAATTTTGTGACCACTTATTTTATTCATAAATTTTGATACTAATTGCTTAGTTTTCTAGTAAAAGAAAAAATAAATGGTAACGTTCTTTCTTTCACCGAAACAAAAGTGATAAAACAACTTAATCAAAAAGCAAATATCTATGGATCATTGTATATAAAAAAGTTAGCATCTTGACAAATATTGGAATTCAAAAATGATGTTAAGATTTCATTTTGATTACACGCAAACTCATCGAATTCTTTGATGCGATTATATCATATTTGAAATATGTGAGTCACACTGTTTCAATTCTTTGATGCAATTAGGCCTGGTTCGGTTTGCATCGATTTTTCGAGATTCAAAAATATATGCAATTGTGAGGGTTTGTCCTCAAGAACAAGAGATGTAAATCAGACTCGATGCTTTTATTGTTAATAGAGATAAAATAAAATAACATAAATAGTCATAATTGGTAGGACAAAATGATCATAAAGTACAAAAAAAAATTTAAGCATATATATATATATGATATGTTTAGTTTTAGTTGAATATATATGACTAGCTTTATTAAGCTCGTGCACAATACAGATTAAATAATAAAATTGTTAATAGAATAAAATTTTATACAAATTAAATTTTAATAATTCAAACTATTACTTATTGGCCGATAATAATCCATACTATCGGTTTGGCCGGTAATAATCTCAACTTTCATATTTATTACCAACAACAGTACCAGTGATATAATTATCATAGATTCACACTCATTTTATACTTATTTTAAGCTTAATTTAGCTTGTATGTTTTTTTCATTTCATTCATATTAATTATTGTGAACTAAATCGAGTTGAAATCAAGCGTAAATTTTTAATAATTATGTTACTAGGATTATTGTTGATAATAAAAATAAAAGTTGGGATTGTTACCGGCCAAATCAATAATATAGATTATTGTCGGTCAATGAGTAATAGGTTGGATTATAAAAGAATATTCTAAGATGATATATAATTAAAATCTTCCTTATTATAAATAGAAGAGTAAATTTCTGTTTTGGTCCCTGAGGTTTTGAAGAAGTTACTAGTTCAGTCCAAAAAGAAATCTTTGATCAAATCGTGCCCTATGGTTTATGTTTTTTAACGAATTTGGTCCCTAACCCTAACGCCGTTCATAAAATCTGTTAAGTACATGCACGTGCCCCTCACGTGAGGGGCTTTTTCGTCTTTTCCAACCCTCTATGCATTTTAAAACCCCCCAAATCGTACGTACGTTGTTGTATCTTCTTCTCCTCCTGTGTTCGTTGTTGTTCACCATCACCACCATGGTGATCTGTAAATGTGGTGCGCCTACTACGATTCGCACCTCTTGGACGTCTGCAAACCCTGGTCGAAGGTTTCACTGTTGTTCACGCAAGGTAATTTATCTGTTTTTTAATTTTTTTGGTCTTGCCCTAACTCCCTTTCTGCAATTGCAGGTATGTGGTTTTGTAGCCTGGGCTGATCCTCCTGTATGTGATAGTTGTAATGTTATTGTACCGGGGTTACTTAGAAAAATCAACCACAAGGCTGCTGAAAATCGAAGACTTAAGTTAGTGGTTTTCATAAGTTGGATGTTGTTTTTTATGTATTTCTTTTCCACTTGACCTTAATTGGTGTAAAGGTCAAGCTTTTGGTTGAATGATAACTATGTATTGTTACTTTTGTTGGTGTAATGGAAATGTATTTGACTTTTGGTTGAATGATAAGTATGTATTGTTCTTTTCCATTGTATGTTACTTTGTTTGTTGAATTGGTAATATATTTATGTAGAGTACTGAAAATAGAAGTGCTTGTAATAAAATAAGAAGAGTACTGCTAATATTAATCCCAAAAGTAATGGTTCTAATGACCAGTTACAAACATTCCAACCACACATTGTTCAATACCAACAACTACAAACATCCTTAAACACTGGACCCTACACTTCTACAAACCAAATAACCAAGGCAAACACACACTACACTTTTGATTAAACACTGGACCCTGCATCTTGTGTTGTTGTTGAAGCAGTTGCATCTTGTGTTGTTGTTGAAGCAGTTGCCAATTTGCAACCCCTTTTGTTGTGACCCTTTTGATTACATAGTGTACAAGTAACAGGCTTACCCTTCTTGGTCATCTTCCCAGCAGCACTTATTGTTTGTGACAACTCTTCAATTGATTTTTTTCTAGCTTTCTTGGGCCTTCCTATTTGGATGTGATGTTTGGGTGGTAACAATGAAGTAGGGCAAGCTGATGGAGTCCACATTTCTTTGCCATTGATTGGGTCAATGGTGTTCTCATAAACTTTCTTCCATGTGCTCAGCCAATAAACCTCATCTACCTAAGTCTCAGGTATTCCAACTTCTATCCCATTCACTCTCATATCCCAGTTAACAGCTACAGCATGCTTGCAAGGCATGCCTGTTAATTCCCATTTTCTGCAAGAGCAAGTCTTGGCACTCACATCCACAACACACTGATCATTCCAAGGTCCACTCACTTGATATTTGCTTCGCCCATTCCACATTACATTATACTGTGATGCTTCTATTTTAATTTGGTTGAATGTCTTTGTTGCTGTGGGTGTCAATGGACCATCACACCTAGCAATCAACCTGTTCACCACCCCAATTCTTCTCATCAGATACTCTCTTATATACTCCAAGCAAGTAATGATGGGTTTGTCTCTGCCTCCTATGAGCTGTTTGTTAAAAACCTCACACAAATTATTGAGTAGAACATCACACTTAGACCTCCCTGTCATTGAAACCAGTCATTAATCACTTGTACAAATAGTAGGAACTCAGTTCTTATAATAACATTAAACTTACCACTAAAATGGGATCTTGCCCAATGAATTGGTGGTATTTCTTCAGCCATTTGTGTAATGATTGATCTTGGTTTCTGATATCATCCATGTGTTTGTTAAACTGTGGAATGGTTGTTGCACTTGCTGTTTTCCATAGCATTTCTTTGAATAAGTTGCCTCTCCATTTTGTTTCATATTCTCATGTATATGCCTAAGGCAATACCTATGCTCAACACAAGGATACACCTTCTTGATAGCAGGTATGATGCCCTACAAAATAACAATAGCATTAAATTTCAAGTACCATAATTGAAATAAAAATAAGCTTAGTACCTTTTGTCTATCACTCAAGAATGTGAAATTTGATTGCCTGCAAAGATCTAGGTCAGCACCAAGCAACTCTAAGAACCAAGTCCATGAACTGCATGATTCTGCTTCAACTATTGCAAAAGCTACTGGATAGATCCCATTGTTAGCATCAACACCCATTGCTGTTAGAATCTGACCAGGGAAAGGCCCTTTCATGAAACAACCATCTAAACCTAACACCTCCCTCCCACATTGCTTAAAGCCTGCTTTAAGTGATGCATAACAAATGTATATTCTTTTAAATTGCCTACTTTCACTGGTAGGATTGAATTCCCTTTCAACTTCAATCTTAATTGTTGTCCCTGGATTGGATCTTAGCAGTTCATCACAGTAATCCCTTAAAAGTAAATATTGTTTGGTGAAGTCCCCTTGAATCTTCTCTGTAGCCATTACTTTTGCCCTAAAAACCTTCTGCAAGCTGATCTGCACTTGATATTTCTTTTGGACCAGATCTTGAAGAACTTTGATGGGTATTCCCGGGTTTGATTCAACTGTGGACTCTATCTCTTTAGCAACTGTACTCACAGTGTACAACTTCACCTCTCTGGTTTGTAAACATTTGTGATTCTCATTAAATGTCTTAACTACCCAAGCATCTACTACATTTTTTCTAGAAATGTGTAATGTCCAAGGACAATTCTGTCTTTCTACACCTTTACCTTTTCCAATTATTGATGCACTAGCTGTTGACTGACTTGAAGTTTGGGTCCCACTTTCTTGTGTTGTGTTACAATTTTGACCTCCAATAAAAACAGGATTTACACCTGTACATATCACCCTAAACCTCAACTTATCATTTTTTATGATAGATAGTTGCCTCCTAGTGACTACAGCATGGTTTTTCACTAAAGTTTTTATATCCTCTTTGTTTTTGAAACACTGACCCATATAAAATGGAACTGCATCTACATTCTTGGATTTCTTCTTTCTCTTTCTAAACCTATTCATAGCGGTAATCAACAAATCTTCCTCATCTGTTCCACTATCAAAGTCATCTAGGTCAAATTCCTCATCCTCATCATCTTCCCCCTCATCAACATCATTCAATCCCTCATCAAAATCTGCTTTAAATGACCCCACGTCAACATCTACATGTTCAACCATGTTATCTGTGTCATGCAAATCTTCATCATCTGGTTCAGCTTCATCATTTGCTTCAGCTTCATCATTTGGTTCAGCTTCATCATTTGGTTCAGCTTCATCATTTGGTTCAGCTTCAACATCACTTAATCCCTCATCACTTTGACCCATTCCATAGTTGAAATCCATAAAAAATTGTTCATTTGGACCCTCACCCTGCTCTGTAGTTGCTTCAACATCATTCAATCCCTCATCACTTTGACCCTCACCCTGCTCTGTAGTTGTTTCACCTTCACACTGCTCATTCATAATTGGACCCTCACCCTGCTCTGTAGTTGTTTCACCTTCACCCTGCTCATTCATAATTGGACCCTCACCCTGCTCAACCTGATTTTGACCCTCACCCTGCTCATTCATATTTGGACCCTCACTTAATCCCCCATCTTGTACATTCACATTTGAACACACATTCTGCTCATTCACAATTGAACCCTCATTCAAAGTTAGAAGTGGTAGCTTTCTAGAAGCTTTTCTTAAGGGTTTCAGTTTGGATGGTTTAGGCTGACTAGAAGTCGCATCAGTAGGTTCTAATTCATAAATTTTAACTTTACTAGGGGACTTGTGAAATACATTGAGTCTTGATACCCAATATTCTATATACACCTCAATGATCTTAAACCGTTCAACATATTGCAACATAGATATGACATCTTGATCAGTTCCTAGTGCTCTAATACCAAATTCTAAGTTCATATCAGGAACCTTATAATGATAAAACATTATTTGATCTTTAGGATAACCTAACTCTTCGACCATTGCATTTACCTCGATAACAGAGAATTCATCAGCATCGATCATGTCCACATAGTTGATCTTACCATCCACATAAGTCGTAGCTGGTTCCGTGATGAAAACTCCCCCATGAAATATCTTCAAACTGAATAAAGTAGGGTTGTCTCCATACGTAGCGTAGGGATCAAATCGTTCACCTGTAGGTCGAAGAAACCAAAGTGTAAGCACCATTCTTGCATCAAATCGTTCGCCTTCACTGATTCTTCAACATTTACAGTCAAGCATTCATGAAATCTCTGAGAGGATCAATGGGAGTGGAAGGGTTTTAAGTTCAAGGGGGTTTTAATGCATAGAGGGTTGGAAAAGACGAAAAAGCCCCTCACGTGAGGGGCACGTGCATGTACTTAACAGATTTTATGAACGGCGTTAGGGTTAGGGACCAAATTCGTTAAAAAAAATAAACCATAGGGCACGATTTGATCAAAGATTCCTTTTTGGACTGAACTAGTAACTTCTCCAAAACCTCAGGGACCAAAACAGAAATTTACTCTAAATAGAATGATAATTTGGTTTCAAAACAAATGAATAAAATAACTGGCATTTAAAAACTTTTTTATTATAACTCTAAATTTTAATTATTCTTTGTTTATAAAAATTTTACTTTTTGAAAAACATAAAGTTTAAAAATATTTTATATTTCTAAAAAAATTTAGTGTTTAGAAAAAAATTATTTTAAAATTTTTATTTATTTAGAAATAACACTAATAAAAATATCTATTTCTTAATTTTATCTTAAAAAATTTAATCTAGAAAGAATTAAATAATTTTATTAGTAATTAATAAGATTGTTTTATTCGGAAAATAAGCAGCAAAAATTTGATTAGCAAGAATGTGATAAGGCCGCATTTCCTTCTCAAAAATGCTTCACACCTAGGTTCTTGTGACTCATTCTGTTCCTTGGGCACATGGAATTCGAACATGTGATATTTGAAATGATTTAACCCAAATATACATATAACCTTTTTGTTATAACTACAAATACGTATATATTTTATTATTTTTTTAACGTAATTGATCAGTTTATATGATGACGTTGTCTAAATGATCGATTAATCGGTTGGATTAATCTGCAGAAATAGACAAATGTATAAATTAATGAAAACAATGGGTGAATGTGGCCATGTGGTTTGCAAATCCCTTGTATTGAATGACTAAAATATTCTACCAACCGTCTGCTATATATTTATGACTACATGCAACGTATTATATATAACAACATCCAAAACACACTCACGGGAATATATCATGTTTACAATTCAATCAAATCCTCATTTCACTCTCATTCTCTACGTAATAGATACATCAACATGAGAGATATATTAACATGAATCGCTTGCATAACACTCAACCCTTTGTATCGATTAATAATTAATATCATATGTTTTATGATACTAAACTGATCTAATAACTGACAGACTTTTATATGGAATAACTGGACGAGTAATTAAATTGGACAGAAAAGGCTCAACTTATAAAAAATACTACTTGGGTTACATTTAAAATGTTACGAGACCTATAGATAAGTAATGAACGAAGAGGTATTCACAAGCCGGATATGGCAAAAGACAAACTTGTAGGCCCAAAATCTATCATTTAGCGCCCTAATTTTGACGGCAATGTTTTTTCCTCAACGTTAGTAATCTTTATGTGTTTTCTTTTTATGTGTAAAGACGTGTGAATTAATTTTAGTTCAGGTAATTTATGCAGGTAATTTATGTGTTAATTTGTTTACAAAGTCAATTTCATATTTTGATAGCTGATTTCTGTTCTTATAATTATAAAAGGTGATAGGTTCATTACATTTTGAAACGTTATATAACATAAATAAACTTAAAAAACTCTTTTAGAGGATAACAAAAAGTAAGTATTAATGTTTAAGGTATTAAAAATGTAAAAACTTTAAATATATTAGACAAGTTGCACTACAAGAAATATAGTTTTTTGCGACTACTTTTTTTGCGGTGATAAAAATTTCGTCGCAAAAAGTCACAAAACGACAAAAAAATATAACTTTTTTGACTTTTCAAGTCAAAATATTTTTTGCGGCGATGTTTCGTTGCAAAAAAGGATAAATAAATTAATTTTTTTAATATCAAGGTTCCTTTTTCTAAGGGCGGGAAAAATCCCGTTTCATTATTTGCGGCGATATTTCGTCGCAAAAAGAAGATTATATTTTAATAAATTAATGCTTTATAATGTTTCGCCGCAATTGATCAATTGCGGCGATATGTCGCCGCAAAAATCCGACCACAGGTTTAAGTCGGGATTCATTTTGTTTCAGGCTCATTTACAAAACACCACACCACAACACCACCTGCGCACCCCACCCCACACCACCACTACGCACCGGCCCCCTCCACCGCTCGAGAAACCGTCGGTCGGCCCTTCCACCGTCGGATCCACCGTCGACCGGCCCTACTCTGTCTTTCTCCACCGTTGGCCGGCCCCCTTCCCCACGCGCGTACCACCGCTGCTGCTCCACGTCCACCGCCGCTGTTCCTCCTCCTTCACCGCCTCTTTTGCACCATAGTCACCACCACCGCTTCTGATTTCAAGTAATAACCTAAATTTTTTTCTAATTTGTGTTACTTTGTAGTTAATATTTTGAAATTAGGGATTTTGTGTTCATTTTGCCTAATTTGTAGTTTTTATGGTTATGAACATGGATGTTTAGCTTAGTTGAGATCAAGTAATATGTGTGTATGTATATGTATTTAACAATGTGTGTATTTTAGTGTGTTAATTTTGTGTTAACTTAGATGTTTAACTTAGTTGAGATTGTTTGAAATTAAGGTTAGGAAGTTTATATGGTTATGAAAACATGGATGTTTAACTTAGTTGAGATTGTTTGAAATAACATGTGTGTATGTATGAATATAAGAATGTATGTATTTGTTATGTTAATTTTATGTTAATATGTGGTTCTTGTTTGGAATTAGGGTTAGCAAGTTTATATGGTTATGAAAACTTAGATGTTTAACTTAGTTGAGATTGTTTGAAATTAGGGTTAGGAAGTTTATATGTGGTTCTTGTTTGGAATTAGGGTTAGCAAGTTTATATGGTTATGAAACTTAGATGTTTAACTTAGTTGAGATTGTTTGAAATTAGGGTTAGGAAGTTTATATGGTTATGAAAACATGGATGTTTAACTTAGTTGAGATTGTTTGAAATAACATGTGTGTATGTATGAATATAAGAATGTATGTATTTGATATGTTAATTTTGTGTTAATATTTGGTTGTTGTTTGGAATTAGGGTTATGAAAATTTATTTTGTGTTAATATTTGTGTTAATATTTGGTTATGAAAATTTATTTTGTGTTAATTTTGTGTTAATATTTGTGTTAATTTTGTGTTAATATTTGTGTTAATTTTGTGTTAATATTGTATTTAAGTAGTTTTAAACGTGTTAAGATAATTAATATATGTTTGTAGACACAGTTATGATGATTGATAAGACTTGGACTACTTTAGAAAATAAATTTTCTAAAGAATATCTGATTGGTCTTAAAGCATTCATGGAAAGGTGTAAGAATTATACGAATGGCCAAAATAAAGCTCGATGTCCGTGTAATAATTGCAATAACAGTTACTGGTTTCCTCTTCCAACAATAGAGCGCCACATACATAATAATGGTTTTTGCCGATTTTACAAAACGTGGACGTATCATGGTGAATCATATGTTCCGTCACCGGTAGTTCCAGTCATACCTCAAACGACAGACCCAATACATGATTTTATTAACGATGTTCGTCAGGAGAATGTCCCACAAGAGGACAACACATACGACGACGACGAGCCAATGAACACAACAGATACACCGAGTGATACAAATGATGAACTTGCTAAATTACTGAAACTTGCCGACACTGAACTATACCCTGGTTGTGACGGGATGTCTTCATTGGATTTCTTGGCAAAACTGAGTCACATGAAGGCCATCAATAAATGGACCGATACATCGTTTGACCAATTGTTAGAATTTCTGAAAACTGCATTTCCGTTTGCTAAAATCCCATCGTCAAACTATGAAGCCAAGAAGATAATGAAGAAAGTTGGGTTAGGATATGAATCGATCCACGTTTGTAAGAACGACTGTTGTTTATTTTGGGGGGAAGGATAACAAAGATTTGTAAAAATGTCCAATATGTTATGAAAGTAGATGGAATGACGCAAACACTAAGGGGAAGAAAGTTGCCAACAAGGTTATGCGTTACTTTCCATTAATTCCTAGATTAAAGCGTATTTATAGCTCAAGACACACTGCAACGCACATGACATGGCATGCTTCTGGACGTTGCACAGAAGATGGTAAGTTACGTCACCCGGTGGATGGTACATCATGGAAAGAATTCGATTCAATGTATCCTGATTTTGCCAAAGAACCTAGAAATGTTAGATTAGGGTTGGCTGCTGATGGCTTCAATCCATTTGGGAACATGAGTACGTCGTATAGCATGTGGCCGGTAATATTGACAACATACAATACGCCGCCATGGTTATGTATGAAAGAGTCTTCATTCATGCTGACGTTATTAATCCCTGGCCCTAAATCACCTGGGAAGGACATTGATGTTTTTTTAAGACCATTGGTTGATGAATTGAAAAGTCTTTGGTCGGACGGAGTCGTGACAAAAGATGCGGTTACAAACACTTTCTTCACATTGCGTGCAATGCTTTTATGGACTATCAATGATTTCCCTGCTCGTAGTAGCTTGTCTGGTTGGAGTGGGCAAGGTTACTTTGCATGCCCAACATGTAAGGAAGACACTCCATTTGTTCATGTATTGGGAAAAACTGCTTATGTTGGGCATAGAAGATGGTTACCAACAAATCATAAATGGAGGAAGGACAAGTCATTCAATGGTAAGAATGAGACTAGACGTCCTCCTAACAGGAAAACTAATGATCAGATTTTGGAACAACTTAATAAATTGCCGCCCCGTATTTCTGGGAAACATGTTCAGTTTGGTGGTAAGAAGAGAAAACGTGATTCCGATGTTGAATTGAATTGGACCAAGCGTTCTATTTTCTTCGAGCTTGAATATTGGTCTTCAATTCAACTAAAACATAATTTGGATGTCATACATATCGAAAAGAATGTGTGCGAGAGTTTGTTGAATACGTTGATGATGAACAAGGAAAAATCCAAAGACACTAATAAGGCAAGAATGGTGTTAGAACAATGGAACATTCGACGTGACTTGTGGCTTGTAGATAACGGTCGCGGTAAGCTCTCAAAGCCTCATCCCAAGTTCTATTTCTCAAACGCCGAAAGGAGTCTTTTTTGTCAATTCATTAAGGAAGTAAAACTACCTGATGGCTTTGGCTCTAACTTTAAACATAAGGTAACCGATAATGATACCCAAATAACGGGGATAAAATCACATGATCATCATATAATGATGCAACGGTTGCTTCCGATTGGTGCTCAAGCGTACTTGGATAAAAACATTTCAACACCAATAATTGAGATGTGCTTATTCTTTAAGCAACTTTGTTGTCTGCTGACTTAGATAATTTAACTTATGATGGTATGAGTAGAGATGAAGCTACAGAAGTCGATGTTTCCCTTGAGCATATCAATGTAGAGGACGAGACATATGAAGATACGGATGAGGGTGAAGACAACGATGCAGACAAAGCTGTTGACGTTTCTGATAATTCAGATGATGAATTAGACGAATTTAATAATGATTGTGGAGAAGATTCTTATCACACCGATGAATCCGATTGATTGTAATTTTTAATTTTAACCAAATCATTTATTATGTTTGATCTATTATGTTTATTGAATTGTTTTTTTCAATTGTGTGTTTAGCTAATGATTCAATTGCGATATATTTGTATACTTATATAATCTTTTTTTACAGATGGCAGACGTGGCCCGAGGTCACGGTGGGGATACCTATGGCCGTGGTCCACCTGGTGGTGGTCCTCCCGATGATGATCGATCGTGCCAGTCGCCACGACAGTGCGAGGTCAGTGATGACTCCGGCAGCGGCAGCGGACGAGGTATGATGAATTTTTTATACTATTATCTTTTAAAATGAAAATATATAATTTACATAGAATTTTTATACTATTATCAATTTGCAGGACAAGGCAAGCGTGGAAAGACCACACTTCAAGGTCCGCGAAAGAGAAATCCACAAGGAAATTTACTCACAATTAAATCTGAGCAAGGTACGCATGACACCTACAAACCTGTGGGTGTCAATCAGGCGACCTTTGCTTCACTGGTTGGCACACTCGTTGACAAATTTCCTCAAAACTACAAGAGTTGGAAAAAAATACCTGCAGAGTTAAAGGCGACTATCTGGCCTGACTTACAGGTTAAGTTTTTGATAATTAAATTCAGTGATTAAATATATATACACTAAGCTATTTGTTTTCATAATTTGTAGATGTATTTTGATATGACTCCCCATGAAGGCCTGAGGGCAAGCATTAAGAAATATGCTGCAAACCGGTATAAAGATCACAAATACCGGTTCAAGCAAAAGCATTTAGCAAAATAGGCGGGGAGGACAGGGTTGATATTTCTGATGTTGTGCCACCTGATATGCAAGAATCTAAATGGAAAGACTATGTGGATACTACACTTCTCCTAAAGTCAAGGCTCGGTCTACAACCAACAAGTCCAACAAAGGGAAGCAGACGATCAAGGGACATGGCGACCGGACATCTTTAGCCCAATGTCGTTATATGTTTGTAAGTTGTTTTAATCTAATGTGTTTATAACTTGTTTTATGTGTTTGTAAGTTACTTTTATATTATTATATAACTATATAATGTGTTTACAGCGGAAAGAAGGTTCTGATGAATCTGGGAGTGCCATATTAGCATATCGTCGCTTCTATACCGATTCAAGCGAAAATTTCTATCAACCTGAACCCGTTGCATACTACGTAAGTAATGTACATGTCTTACAATTTTATAAAAATAAGTAATATATAACATCACCATATATATAACATTGTTTATTTTTTTTGTAAACTATAAAGGAGCAAATGGTCGCTCTTCAACAACAAAATCCAGAAATGTCAGAGAAACAGATCATGCGTCAGGTGTTGGGGGAGCGGCCCGGGTGGGAACGTGGCATCGGTCCAATACTGAGCGTGCCTTCACAACCCCCACCTCCACCTCATAGAACAGATCAGCGGATGTTCTCACAATCTGAGGTTGAGGAGATGATAGCAGCGAGACTGACCAGTGAGCAAGAACAATGGCAGTCACAGATGATGGCTAATATGATGTCACAAATGCAAAATCAAATCCAAAGCCAAGTACAGAGCGCGTTGAAGAGAAGTGGTCATTCTCAACAAAATGATGAAGATGATGATGATGAAGAAGATGATGAAGGTGGGTCGTCATAGGATGTTCATTTTGGAACATTGTGTTTATATTTTGGAACATTGTGTTTGTATGATATTTAACTTGTTAACTTTAAAACAATATTTTGTTTATATTGTATGATTTTGTATTTGCGAGTGGTTTGATGATATTAGCGATTTTCAAAAGCAGGTTTGGTACCCAGGAATATCTGGGGGATTGTTGCAAACGCAGCAAATTTTTTTAAAAAAAAATAGTGTTTTTTGCGGCGATTTTTCGTCGCAAAAAACATTTCACCATTCGTAAATTTTCGCCGCAAAAAGGTTGTGACCATAAACTTTGCGGCGATATATCGCCGCAAAAAGTACAAGGTCGTCGCAAAAAAGATCGTCGCAAAAAAGATCCAGCTGGATTTATCTTTTTTAAAATGCAGTGGACCCCACATAACTTTTCGTCGCAATTTTCGTCGCAAAAAGGTTTTTGCGGCCACTTTTTTACGGCGAACATATAGCGACGAAATTTTCGTCGCAAAATATATATTGCGACGACTTGTGATGCTTTTTGCGACGAAACTGATCGCCGCAAAAGGCTTTATTTCTTGTAGTGCTGTAGTAACTCGTGTAATACACGGATTAAATAAACAAAATATTAAATAAAACAAAAAAAATATTAATTATAAAACGATATTTTTAGATCATTTAATAATTTTTTGAGATCTTATTCACCCTACGTAAGTAAGAGATATCTAAAAATTTAATACCAACTTAAAAGTAATGAGTTTGTCTAAAGTAAGATAATGAGTTTGTTTTAAAGGTAATTATAATTTTATAATGATTTTTATAGAACTTATTCATCCTACGTAATTAATAGATATCTAACCTAGTTTATTATATATGATAATGATAAACGTTAGGTTTGATACATTTTAAAGCTCTAAACTTGAAAAATATACAATTGCCCGTAAAACAGAGATATGAAATTATGTATTACGAACATCAAAATTGCTTCGACCATCTGCCACTTCTATGTTGTTTCCGTCAAATAAAAATACAAATGGTTGTACCAAAGGACAAATTCACAACATTCACACAACAGACGCTCTTATACGATACATAACTTAGAAAAATGACCACGACAACATTTTTATCGCTGCGGTCTTTGTCATTTTATGAGAAAGGCACTAGTCGATAAGCGATTCCCCCTTAACCGGTGTGTTAAATGGCCAGAGAATAGAACCACGTAGGCTCATAGACTATCTGGACCAAAAGAAGGTTAGATATAATATGGAATGATAATGTGTGAGAGGCTAAGGGTAGCTCAAATGATAGGAGCCATTCATATGTTGCTAACTAACAAAGGGTTCAACTGTAAAGCCCGTGAACTCATGTGATCCCAAATTGAAGGGCTCTTATCTCATCTTTTGTGTTTTGTGTTTTGGTTTTGACAACTTTATACACGGTCCTACACACTCACGTGTCATTCTTTGTCTTTCTACATAAAATGCCATTTTTTTCAAAATTATCACCTACAAAGAAATATATATTAAAATAATAACCAATTGGGTTTGTTCATATGGTTTTAATTGATCAACTTACCTATTAACACGGTTTAAGTGTTTTAAAATATATGTCTTTACATGCGTCTGGTTTCTAACGAACCTTTACGCACAAGTCTGGACTAGGCCTACCTTCTAGAGGAGCCGTATGAGGTGGAAGCTCCACGTACGGTTTTGAAGCTGAACCTTTCTAACAATGGGGCCTAGGGGCCGATATGATTATTAGTTTAGGCAAGGTGGCCCGCAAACCTGTGATCACTTGGCTCAAGTAGTATACCGGGCATTCTTTCTTATTGCATAACATAATTGTAACTGTGTGTTCCGCACTAGAATCCCTCTTTTTGAATGTATTGAATTTGAAAAAGATAAACCATACCACCAAAAATATTCAACTTGAGAGAAAAAGTCCTCTTCATAAGGTCTCAAAGTACATATAATATGGGTTTTTACCAATTTCATAAAATTAAAAAGAAAAACTTTTAGTTCACAAGTTGATGGTTCACTTTAGTAATGGTACTCACTCTAGTTATTGATTTATTGTTTAAATAATTTAAAGTTATAACCTACTAATAAGAGGTAAGGTGTTTTTTTTAAAGTAAACTCATGTTAAAACCTAATAAAAAACAGTTTATGATGTTTTGAAGTAGTGTAAAATTATTGTTTTAAAAAATAATAATTTAATTTTGTAATTTAAATAAATAGCGCTTATCAATTATCTGAAGATATGATTTTTTTTAATGGGAAATCATACTCTTACATTACATCAAATTATATAATTGTTTGAGTTTGAACTGCCTCTACCAAGTGGGTTAGCCCCACATTAACATGATGATATGATTACCTATCATTAAATTGCCAAATTAGCTCCTTAAAAACCATTTCTAAATTAACTCATTTAAAAACATATGATCACCAAACAGCTAATGATTAAGTCCATTGTTTTTGTACTTTTTTTAAAGGCAAAACTCCATTAAAGCCATTGTTTTTCTACTAATTACTAAATTAACACATTTAAAATTACATATAGTTTATCAACACGCTTAATGAATTCAGAATGCAACAAGTAAAACAAAACATACTAATAATTAAGATATTCAAAATTAACGACAAATTAAACATATTCATGGGGACCTAAGTGGTTTATTATATCTTAATCGTTTATTATTAATTATAAATCAACTTAATTGGTACTTGGGCTGCTGTTTAAAACAATATGTTGCTACAGAGATGCATGAGAGAGAGAGAGAGAGACTCTTAACTATATTTGTGGGGTCATGCATGCATAATCTATTGCGTACTTAGTGTCTGTCTGTTTTCGTTAATTACACATGAATCATTTCTTGTGGACCGGTAATAAATCCATCAGCAGTTTTGTGTATGCTTTAATTACACATGAATCATTTCTTGTGTATGCATAATCTTCGCCCCTGATCTAACATCTTCTGTTTTTTATTATCTGAGCCTTGAGAAAATATATTGAATAGAGTGGTTAAAGTAAATGTGAAACAAAATTGAAATGTTGTGATTCTGCCTCATACCAAATTCTTCACATGTTGAATGAATGCCTACGGCCTGCATACTTTAAACTCTAAAGGGATCAATTTATATGAAGCTACAAAGCGATGGAGCCAAAAACACTAGGATATGTAACTATAAGTCATATATATATAGTGTATGCATATGTGCGCTTGTGCATACGTGTATTTGTGCAAGAGGCTTTTTCAGCTAGAACTCATGACCTTGATGTCACAAAATAACAACCTTACCAGTTGTTTCAAGTCTCACCCTCAAACCCGAACAAAGTCCACACATGTTTGTTTGTTCCGTTTACGGCCTTATATAGGCAAGGCGTTGATTCCGGCAGCCTGGTTACTATTAACAATGATTAAACAATAGCTATCACCTTAATGCTTGGAGAAAAAGGAATCACATGGCAAATTTGCTTAACCAATTGGGCAACTAACCTGCAATAACATATTGCCATTTGGGCAAATGGAGCCAATTAATGGGACCATATGTTCAAAACCCAACTATAATTCACAAAAAGAAAGAAGTAATATCAAAAGTTTTGAGAATAAAAATTGGAATGTCAGGCGCTATCAAACAATCTCTTGCTTTGCAGGCCTACATTACTCATAAAGTCCTGTGTCTATATAAACACCTATCAAACTACTCATTTTCACCATCTAAAATCCACCAATCACACACACACAAACACAGACACATTCACACACACTAGCTAGTCAGCATGGTTGGTTTTAGTTTCAAGAAACTTACATTTGCATTTGTGGTTGCAATTTTAGTATGGGCTTCAAGCATGGAAACCTGCAATGGTAGAATGGGTAAGCATTGGAGGCAAAGCAGAGGTACTTTAAGTTCTTTGTACAAGAAGAAAGGGAATAATCATGGACACCAACTCATTGTAGACAAGTCGAAATCAAAATCCAAATCAAAGTCAAAATCAAAATCAAAATCGAAACAAAAACATCCACTGCCAATCCCGGAAGAACCACTAGCTCCTACACAAAAGGGTTCAAAATTTAATGTTCTTGACTATGGAGCTAAAGGGGACGGTGCTTCTGATGATACAAAGGTGAGCTATGTTTTCATGTTTATAATCTTGTTAGGCTTTCTTCTTTTTTTTTTTATATATATATAGAATGTTAAGCATTTATGCTTAGAAGATTATAACATGCATCTTCATGGGTCCATTTTACATGATACACAAAGAAAATGAGAAAGGAGTTAGAAATGGAATCTCAACACACAATGCATGTAGAAGCCTTAGGGTATCAATATTTGCACTAATTGAGATGATTTTTAGCCTCATCCACAATATCATCACCACATGTGCCAAGGCGGGTGGGGGGGGTGGGTTAGCGAGTCACCAGCTTGGATAACAAGTCAGGAAAGTTTTTGTTGGGATGGGTAATTTTAATTACCGAATGATACAGCCATGTCTAGTGAGTTTGACCCGTAAACACTTTTGTGTCCCTTTTTAAAACATTTCAAAATTATTTTATGCATTATCAAGATTACAAGACAGTTAATCATATGAAACACTTTAAGAGGTTGTAAGCATTAAAAAATAAACTTTAGACGACTTGTAACATGTTCCCCTTTCCGAATCGCATGTTTAGCAGCCGGTCCAACATCCATTTGTCAGAAGACTTATATTTGCTTGAATATTTTTTTACTCTAAACGTTGTTGCAAGTTGCAACTTGTGTGGTTTCTAGAAGACAGGTGCGCAGTTCGTTCACTGTTGTTTGTTTTCTTTAATAAAGGGAGTATAAAATCACATAATAAAAGAATGGAAGATGTTAAATCACAGCAAAAAGATAAAAGGAATCGGGTGACAAAAGAGAACAAAATTTGGTGGGACCACTCACAAGACTCTCATACGGCAGTTTATATGGTCCAGATTCCCAACAATAATTGTATGCTGTTAAATGCAAACTACCAACTGCATGACAAATAAGTGTACTGAAATTTTTAACCTTAACCGTTAATATTTGGACACTGCTATAATTCTAAAATAGTTAATAATACATGCATAATAGATTTTGGCTTTAAAACGACTAACCTCAAACAAGACGTGTGTACAACACAGGCATTTCAAGCGGCATGGGCAGATGCTTGTAAAGTTGAAGCATCAACGATGATTGTTCCATCTGGTTACGAGTTCCTTGTGGGACCCATTTCTTTCTCCGGTCCGTATTGTCAAAGAAACATTCTTTTTCAGGTAAATCAAGTGATCATATCATTTATTAAAACAAAAATGTCAGTTTCGACTTTCAACCAAATTACTTATAAGTGAGATCGATTTAAAGTCAAAGGGTCACATGAAAGGGTCTAGTCATATTTATCATAAGTCAAAATTTAAGAAATGCATAATCTATTGCAGCTTGATGGCACAATCATAGCTCCAACAAATGCAAAAGCATGGGGTAAAGGTCTCCTACAATGGCTTGAATTTACAAAACTTGTAGGACTCACAATCAAAGGAAAAGGCACCATCGATGGAAGAGGTTCAGTTTGGTGGACAAAGTCTGTTCTTGATGATCCTATTGACAATGAAGAACAACTAGTTATTTCATTAGACAATACCACAGTTATAGAAAATCCAAAGGTAAATTAAATCTATCACATTTTTTTTTCAATTTTGCTCAAGTGTTTTTTCATGTTACTCAGAAAATCATCAGAATAATCATTATTTGGGTATATCTGTACCATAATGTTCATTTCAGACAGAATTCAACTCTATAGTCATTAAATACAAGAAGATGGGAACAAATTTCACATATCCACTTTATATTCGTGTATCTTCATAAATGATATAAATGTTCAAACATGACCTTACTTGTGAAGAAATAAATTAGCTACATGAAAATAAAATAGTTACTCGACAAAAAGTTCACTTATAATTAAAATAAATAAGCACCAGACCACAAAGCCATTTTTTATGATACAGATGCATAAAATAATCTCAGATATTCCCATAGCTATAGGAGGTAAAAAAACTTGCCTGATATGAACACTGATATATAAATATAAATATATTCTCTGAATTTTTTCTAAACGTAAGAAAAAAATTGGTTGTCACAGGTAAGCATCTCACTGGACGGGAAAATGCCTGGTACAAAGCCAACTGTAAGGATTCTTGACGAAAACAAATAATAACAATTCATGAATATACTCTTTAAAGACAACTTTTTTTGACGTCAACTGCTCTTTTGTATACAGGCCCTGAGGTTTTATGGGAGTTTTAATGTGACAGTCACAGGCATAACAATACAAAACAGTCCTCAGTGTCACCTTAAGTTTGATAACTGTGACGGAGTTCTAGTGTACAGTTTCAGCGCTTCATCTCCTGGTGACAGCCCCAATACTGATGGAATTCACCTGCAGAACTCCAAGAACGTTTTAATCCACTCCACAGATCTTGCTTGTGGTAAGTAATATTTATTTACTAAGGTTAATTATTAAGTAACTCATACTTCCTTGAGCATACTGCATACAATAGAAACAAATTTTATAATTACAACAAACTCTAAAATAGGTAAAATTAAAACTATACATAAAACAGAAATTATATTATAACTTATTACTGGCTTTAGCAACCAACTTAACTGATTTACTTGTAAATTGCTTGTGACATGAGTACATGACAATAGGAGGTGCCATGCTAGCAGCCACATCACATACCATGTATGAAAAAATTCATATGCTTAAAAAAATGAAAAATAGCTTTATTTAAAAGTGTGTAAAAATGACCTTTTTAACTTATTTTTATAAAAACTAATTAAATGTTAAAGCTGATGTCACCAAGCAATATACATATACAAACGAATCACAAATAAAATGTCACATCTTTAATTTTTAAAAAATCAGCAAAAATTGACATGGCTGGGCCTAAACAACAGGTAAGAACCTAAACATATCCATCCTTTTTATTTGTTCCATCTCTCCTTCAACTTGTTAACTCTACAGTATTCCCCCACTTATAAGAAGCAAGAAAGATGCATTCGATTTGGTGTTTTTAAAGGTGCACTAAAATTCAAAGGGGCGTGACGTTTAACCAACTCAAATATGATAATGTAACTTTGGTTGCTAAAATCTATAATAACATGTAAGTTGGTTTTTATTTTACATTTAACTATGAAGACTGTTGTTAAAGTGTAAATAACCCGTGCAGTTTGCCAATTTCCTCAAATTCTCCCCAGTTTTGAAATCTAAAATGAATTTAGTTATATATGGAGGAACAAAGATAAATTATGAGACTACCTTATCCCATGTTCTTCACAAAACCACATCCTTAATATATTCAAGTTCATGGCAGCCACCCATTCTTATTTGCCCATTATCCGCCAAAACTTAAAAAAAATGTGACAGATAATGCTTACATAGAAGAAAACCTGATCTAAGATGTATGAACCCCACACATACAAGAGACAGGGCAAATATATCATGGCACATGCTTGACCTTCTATCATCTTATCCAAAAAGTGTGCACACACATACACAAAAAAATTAAATATACTACTGTAAACAAGAACCATGATGCAACTTATGAGGTGACTTCATAGGAACTACACTTGACATTTTATCTAATATTAATTAATGTTTTATGTAGGTGATGACTGTATATCAATACAAACGGGATGCACAAATGTATTTGTGCATGATGTAAATTGTGGGCCCGGGCATGGAATAAGCATTGGAAGTCTAGGAAAAGATGGCACAACTGCATGTGTTTCTAACATCACTGTTAGGGATATAAATATGCATAACACAATGACTGGTGTGAGGATCAAGACTTGGCAGGTACTAATTAGCAAGTTACTGTTGAACTCAGATAGTAATATTAGATGACAACATGAAGTTAGCACTAGCACTAACATTTCAAATCTTGAAGATAATTGAGTTTTCACATTTTTCATGGTGTTTACACCGAGAGATGCTACTTAAAAATTTGGTCACGTAGAACAAAAACATAAAAAGTTAATCATAAAAGGTTTCTGTAGCTGTCAAGCAAGCAGTGTGACATTGCTCCACAAGACCGTTTTAGGAGCTAAGCAGTTAAATCGGTGAAATATCGGATATCGGTCACTGACCGATATTTGATATATCGGTTCTCGCGGTGATATATCGGTGAGATATCGGTAATTGCATATATATATATAAAACACTAAAACTCATATAATATTAATAATAAGATACTAAGATAGTCAAATACATAGTCAAAATACTTAAAAACTAAAAGTCAATAGTTAGTAATTAAACATAATGACATAATCTAATTTAACAAAATCAAAAACATAAAACTCACTGCTTCAGTGCTTCAACAATCAACATACAACTCACTGCTTCAATACAACATACAAATTACCCTTTTAAATTGACCAATCCAATTTAAAGTTTATCAAACGCAGTTAATCAAACCATACCACTCACTGCTTCAACAATCAACATAATCAAAAACAACATAGTGAACATACCTTCAAATTACCCTTTTAAATCCAAAATTGACCAATCGAACTCACCAATCGAACTCGGTAGTCGGTTGCTTGGCTGCTTGGTTCACCAATCGGTAGTCACTGACCAAAATTGACCAATGCAACTCACCAATCGACTGAGGCTCTGATGTTCGAGTGTTCGACTGAGGCTCTGATGTTCGAACTCACCAATCGACCAATGCAACTCACCAATCGACCGATGTAACTCACCAATCGATTCGACTGAGGCTCTGATGTTCGACTTCGACCGATGCTTGGTTGTTCGACTTCGACCGCTGCAGCGCTGCTTGGTTGTTCGACTTCAACTGCTATATCGGTGATATGACCGATATTTGAAAGCCAAAATATCACCGATATATCGGTCATATCGGCCGATATTATCGGTGCTGATATACTAACCGATATTTTGTACCGATATTATACCACGGGGCCGATAACCGATATATCGGTGATATATCACCGATATATCGGCCGATTTAACTGCTTAGTTTAGGAGTTGTACTTTAACATAAGTAAGCTATAACTCAAGTTCTCCAAGCGTTCCTATATATAAAATCAGTGAAAACATTATTTATAATGCGGAAAATGATGACCAAGGGGGTGTTTTTTTTATTTTTTTTTGTGTGTGTGTGTGTAAATTGCTTATGTGATCATCGTTTTATAAAATAAGCTGTTCAGAATAAGCAACTGCAAAGCAGTTTGGAATAAGTAACTCCAAATCAATTTGGATAAGTAGTTCTAAACACCCTCTAAACAGCTTACTGATGTATTATGTATAAGAACCTAGTAAGCATATACACAATTATATCAAGCAACCGTAAACACCTCCTAATCCGGTAGAAGAAATGAAGATATTCAAATAACATATTTTATATAGCACACAAAATATGGATCTCAAAATTTTTCTTTGTGCAGGGAGGGTCAGGGTCAGTGCAAGGAGTATTATTCTCAAACATTCAAGTTTCTGAAGTCGAATTCCCAATCATGATTGATCAATACTATTGTGACCACAGCAAATGCACGAACCACACATCTGCAGTGGCTCTCTCAAACATTGCCTATGAAAATATACGAGGAACATATACAGTTAAACCAGTTCATGTCTCATGTAGTGACAGCAAACCTTGTATGGATGTAAGGTTGACTGATATTGAACTACAACCTAAGCCTAAAGGCTACCACATGTATGACCCATTTTGCTGGCAAGCTTTTGGGGAATTATATGCTCCTACTATCCCAGAAATTGATTGTTTGCAACAAGGCACACCCTCTAGCAGCTGGAGTCCTGATGAGACTGGATGTGCAGCATAGCCTACATATGATCGGTCTATTTTGCATAAAGACCAATGTAGTTTCACATTTGTCCTGTTGTAATCATTGTACTTTTCTGTACATAATAGCTATTAGAAGATGGATTTTTGTCCTTGTTGGGTCATTATTGGGTATTATGATAATTTCACTATTTGGGTCGTTGTGTAGATAATGACCCAAGTAGTACAAAAAGTCCGCATTATGATCCAAACAAGACAAAAAGGCCATCTTTTAATGACCCAAATGCATGAAAAGTAGCATGGCTAAAAGAGGACACTAGTGAAAGTAGGTTGGTATTTATGTAAAAACACCTATATGATTGTGCATCAATTAGTGAGGTCGGTGTAGTTGCTGGCCCCTTTTCACATTACACAAGTGGTTGAAGCTGAGTATATATAGGTAATATTACAATATGGGATTGGTTGTATTATAGGGATTTTGTTTCTTATCTTTTCAGTGTATACTAAAAAATGTCTTTGTTTTCACCATCATTTCATCGTTATGTTTGGAAACTTTTGTGCAATACAAAGCAACATTCACACGGTTGGTTTGCACATCACAATAGTACGGATTGTCTTACCAACTACAGACAGAATCACATTGCTAATTTAAACTTTTGATCTGCTTCTTGCTTTTGAAAAATAAATAGTTGAAATAAGCAATCAAATCGTTTACTCAAAACAACTTATTTCACTCACCCTTGATAATTAGATAAGCTTGAATAAGCAATCCCAAACATTTAAACTTTTGATCTGCTTCTTGCTTTTGAAAAATAAATAGTTGAAATAAGCAATCAAATCGTTTACTCAAAACAACTTATTTCACTCACCCTTGATAATTAGATAAGCTTGAATAAGCAATCCCAAACACCTTCATGGCAGTTTATTGTTGTGTCAAAACATAATTAGCAGATAAACAGTTTCAGCTTTCGATAAGCAATTCAAACACCCTCTAAACAAATACAATTGAAGCAAGTAGAGCCAGTTTTGTTCTCTTCTTAGTGAAATTAATACAGAAATCTGGTTGCATGAAAAAAAGTAAGGATAAACTAAAACTGTAAGGATTAATATAACAAGCACAAATGAGGTTTTCTGTCTAAAGTTAATTAGTTTATTAAATCTCCAATCAACAGTTAGATCCACTCTTTCAAAGCCCAGGTATGTAAGTTGCAACTTCCATAAACACATTACTCTAAACTATTTCTTCAGAATTAGATTCAATATCACTTCTGCACACTACTACCTAAAGCAATGATGCAGACAAACATATAATTAACTCAGGAAATGATAAATCAAACTAACAACACTCCATGGTAAACTGATCCGATACTGAAATTGAACATTCCGTTTATTCAACTCCCCATATCAGCGATCATAATCCATGATTAAGCAATTGAGTTATCGAGAATGATTGGTCGGTAATGAAACGGTGATCGTTCGGTTAACTATATTGATCCTAATCGGCACGCTTTTAGGCAATGTTCTAGGAATCAAACGGTGATCGTTTGGTTAACACTATTGCAACAATGATCAATTTGAACATTTATCATCACAGAAGATGCATTGTGTTGATTCATTACGGAAACTATTGCCAAAAGTAAATCATTAAGAACGTGATTATAGGTAGTCGTACCTGTTGAAGGGTGATAACCACCGTCGAATCAAACAGCCGATCGAATTGAGGGGTTTGTTGAATGAAGGTGAAACCCTGTAAATGGTGGGAGAGAAATTGTAATGATAAAAATATGAGTAAATCTCGGATTTGGTAGTGTTTTACAAATAGAGTATCAACGTTTATTTTGTTTCCATTTGAGTACTAAATTTTAAAAAAATTATCTGTTTGAGTACCAAATTTTAAAAAAGTTGTCTGTTTCAGTCCTTTTGACTAACGGTGTTAACATTTTCTGTTAAATTTTTTTAAAAAGACCAAAATACCCCTAACGGCTATAAAAATATCACCATCTCCACCACACACCACATACCACCACCACCACCACACACCACCGATAGGTTCCAGATAGGGTTTCGTCCGCCACCAGATAGGTTCCACCAGAAGCTTTACTTTCTCTCTCTAAAACTTCTAGAGAGAGAAACTCCATCTTCTTCTTCTCCTTCTTCTTCCCCCAATGCTCACTGTGTGTATTTTTTTCAAAATCACACACTAATGGCGTTCCCTCAGCTTCTCCCTTCCCTTTCTCCTCCTACCTCACCCACCACAAAAACCCTACCTTAAACCTGCAAACCCTTTCATTTTCACCATGTAATCTCCATTCAATCACCGTCCCCCGCTCGTCGTGGAACTACCTCTGTTTCCCCTCCCGCTCGTCCTCTTCCCCGGTGCAATCCTCCCGCTGCAGATCTTCGAATACCGTTACCGGATTATGATGCACACCCTCCTCCAAACCGACCTCCGATTCGGCGTTATTTACACCGATGCCACCACCGGCACCGCGGACGTAGGGTGCGTCGGTGAGGTCGTGAAGCACGAACGCCTCGTCGACGACCTGTTCTTTATCATCTGCAAGGTCAAGAGCGATTTAGGGTTACGAAGATTGTACGGACGAAACCCTATCTGGTGGCGGAGGTGGTGTGGCTGGAGGACCGGCCGTCGGGGAATGGTGTGGCTGGACTCCACTTGTGTGGTGGCGGTGGTGTGTGGTGGCGGTGGTGTGTGGTGGTGGTGGTATGTGGTGTGTGGTGGAGATGGTGATATTTTTATAACCCTTAGGGGTATTTTGGTCTTTTTAAAAAAATCTAACAGAAAATGTTAACACCGTTAGTCAAAAGGACTGAAACAGATCACTTTTTTAAAATTTGGTACTCAAATGGAGACAAAATAAACGTTGGTACTCAAGTGGAGTCAATTTGCAAAACACAGGGACCAAAACCGAGATTAACTCTAAAAATATAAAAAATATATAATTACCCTATATATTAAAAAGCAAAGGAAAAAAGTAGGGTACTTACCTTCGTTTGTAGTTTGGCCACCATATTCGTTGGGCTTTGTAATTTGGCCCCTCCTCAAAGATATTTATATAGAGAAAAGGGGAAGGAGAGAGAGATAAGAGGACTCTCTGGTTCATTTGTAGGGAGAGAAAACAACCGCTCACCGCCACCGCCTTCACTGCATACGACTGCCGGATATCGTCTCCGCAACGGAAGGAGCGTTTGTTGTGGCTGGTTCGATTTGTGACGATGACGATGGCGGTGGGGGTGTGGGCGGTTGCCCTTGCGTTTGTCGCTACATCAACGCGAAACGGGCGTTGATCGATGGTTGTCAACGCGTGTGATGGGGGCGGTTGCCTAGGAGTCAGTCGCAGCTCGCCGACCGTCTTCGGTGGCGTCCGATGGCGGTGATCTTTTAGATCTGTCGATTTATGGCGTCGTTGATGGTCCGATGACCGCCTTCACGGCGGTGGCTCTTCCCACTGGGCTTATGGTCTTGGTTGCCACGGCGCTGGCCCCGATGTGGTCGCCTGCATCGCCGCCGCCCTTTCTCGGTTGAGATCTGGTTGGCTTTGTAACGGTGGTGGTGGTTTCGCAACTGGCGGGGGCTTTGGGGTTGTTTCAGTGATGCTTGGGCCTATGGTCGTGGTTGCCATGGCGTTGCCGCCGATATGCTCGATTGTTTTGAAACGGTGGTAGCTGCTTCGCAATCGGCGGCAAGTTATGGTTATTCTTGTGATGGGTGGCCCTCTATTGTATTATTTGCGTTGGTCATGATGGAGGTTATCTCTTTTGTAATCGTCGGACGCCGCCAGTGGCCATCACCGGTCTCTTTTGGTGGTGTCCACGCTACACATCGACAGAGGTATTGGTTTGGTGTTGTTGAATTTCATATCCATGATTTTGATTTACTAATTTTCACACCTGTGTATGTTGTAGTGTTAGGGTTTTTAGGCTTTTCTGGTTTGAAATGTTGTTTTTGATGATGATGAGGTTGGCTCATCTGAGACCCAAAAAAATGTTCATCTAAACTTTCTTGAGCTGATTCTTACTTCTCATCTCTTAGATGTGTAGTAGTCGATGACGATGAGCCTAACATCATCAGAGACCCTTACATGGTGTAGTAGTCAATGACGATGATCCTAACATCATCCGAGACCCTATGCATGTGTTCATTGTTCATTGTGTGTTTAGTGGTTAATCTTGGATGGTCTAGAGGTGATAATGATGAAAAATTAGGTTATGTTTGTTGTTACGGCGAGGTAAACCTAATGTTTGCAGCCGCAACGACCACCTGCTTCTGAGCCTCTAACATTTGTGTTCTTATACGTAAGGCATTGGGTGCTACAATTATTGTTGGGGATTGTTTGCTATGATGACATGTAGTAACGTGTCTGAGCTTTGAGGTGGAGGTATGGACGGTTACTATTGATCGATGCCCTTTAGTTGACACCGGCCATTAGTTTTTATGAAGGTTGTTCTGATTATGTTGGCTCTTGTCCTTGACTCATTGTTTGGTAAAAGTGTTAACTTGCGGTTATGATGACAAAGTTCTGAGCCTCCGTTCCTTATAACGCGCAACGCGCGTCGGGGTATCAAACTAGTTTAATTAAAAGAGAAAAAAAAGTAATGTTTTTGTTGTGAATATACTAGCAGGTGTGACATCCGTCACCGAAGGTCCGTCATTTAGCGTGTTTGATTTAACCTTTGTTATCAGTCATCCCTCATTTCGATAAACCAACTACGTGGATACCATATTTGCTTTGCTTAGTTATCCTTCTATGCGTGCTATCGTTGCTTGACTTGTCGCTATCTTAAGACGTTTCTCCAAGATTTGCCCCGTTAACACCAAACGCGTCATTTTTATATTAAAATAATTGTCACGAACAAAATCATTTTTAACTTGTAAATAACATTTACGACGTTTTATCATTAATGAAAACAAGACTAATAAAATAACGTTTTTAAACCGAAACAAATTTAGGAACTCGGGGCAAAGTGCGAGGACTAAACTTGACATTTTGAGAAACTAGGCTGGGTATAAATACCCATTTCCCAGCCATTTTCTTCACATCCTCTTCATCTTCATCGATCTTCTTCTCTTCTTCATTTCTACACCAATCTAGCACCAAAATTCGTCACGTTTGTTGCGTTTTCGTCGTCAAATCTTGGTTATCCTCGTAATACTCACTCCTAGCAGGTAGATAACCTCGTTTGACCCGTTTCTTGCTCGATTTCACTTCTGCGTTTTCTAGGGTTTCGGGTGCTCGGGTTCATCCGAGCACAAGAGGTCGTGTGGGCTTGTGTGTTGCGTTTCCGAGTGTGTTTCTTGCTTAGACATGTTAGGCAAACATTTCTGGAGGTTCTTGGTGCATAAAACTCGTGCTCGGAGCAGCTGGACGCTGCTCTGCACTTCAGCAGTCGCGACCTGCTGTACAAGGCGACTGGGTCTGTCATGCGACTGAGCCGTGCGACTGGGTGAGTCGTACGACTGAGTCCATGCGTCTGGGTCTATCGTACGACTAAGCTGTACGACTGGGTGAGTCGTACGACTGAGTCATGCGACTGAGTGTTGTATGCGATTGAGTCTATGCGATTGAGTCTATGCGATGGAATGCATACGATTGAGTGTGTATCGTACGATTAAGGGTTTAGTCGCACGAATGGAGGTTCAGTCATACGAATGAAGCTGATTCGTACGAATGAAGCTGATTCGTACGAATGGATGTTGATTCGTGCGTATGGATGTTGAATCGTACGAATGAGTGTTGCATGGTACGACTGAGTGCTTAGTCGCACGAATGAAGGTTCAATCGTACGAAAGTAGCTAATTCGTACGACTGAAAGTCCACTCGTGCGAATGGAGCGTCAGTCGAGCGTCCGGTCCTACCGTATGACTAATGATGTGTGTGTGCGTATGGATCCCCTCTTCGGAGATCTCACGACGATAATGTAATACTAGTAAAGTGTCATAGCTTGACCACTAAGATTAAAGTCAACGCTACTAACAGGCACATACTATTTAAAATAACCTAGTCTGAGATGTGTGTGACCGCTTGTGTGTGTACTACCCACGACCAACCGAAACTGCCCGAGCCTATTGATACCATCTTATGACTTGTGATCATTATTAATGCTTGTCAGTAACTGTCAATAGGTGTTTGACTGTTCATAGCATCCTACCGTTGGAGTCTTTCATCATACGTGCCTATCATCTATTCAGTGAGTTTCATGGCCCCTTTTTACGCTTATAAAACCTTTTCGAATATTTTCTACTTGGGGGAAAAGAATGCTCACTTATTTGTTTAATTTCAGGCACCTTTCTTAGTGGAAGTTGGCTGCTACTTATATGAGTAACTTACCTTGCTAAACTCGTTGATTGATACTAAGGATAAATGGGTGTCATGTAACTAGTTTAGGTATCATTCTATGTATATCGTGGATGTGGTGGGAATGCTGCGGACGACCCTATACATAAGCATCCCCGGTATACTAAGAATGTGCTCAAACCGGGTTACATGATGATCCTGGCTGTTTGCTGCTATATGAACTTAAACTATGTGCTATGTTACCCTATGTATGTTACTTAGGGGTTTTACGATACTATGCACTACTATTTGGTGTTACGTGTTGATTTATGCTACTTGTGGATGCCATTGACCTTGGATGCTCTCGGCTGTGTGGTTCTTCTGTGTGGTTCTTCTAAGCCGATCATCCATTACAACCATTAATCCCGGTAATTGGGACCTAAAGATTGGTTTGGTTGTAACCTATACGTATGCGCTGTGTGGATCTTGCTACGTCATGTTTAACTTGACACGTATGCGCTGTGTGGATCTTGCTACGTCAAGTTAAACTTACTATGCTATGGAAAACCCTTTTTATGTATAACCATTAATCCCGGTAATGGGACCTAAGGACTGGTTTGGTTATACACTATACGTATGCGCTGTGTGGATCTTGCTACGTCTTATTAAACTATCTATGCTTTGAGAATACTTTCTTCACAGCCATCAATTCCCGTGAGGAACCGAACATTAGGTTTGGCTGTAGCTATTTATAACCAGTAAAACCGCCTATACATAAGTGTAGTCGCGGTAACTTTTATTAAACTTACTCACTGTTTTCATCTTAACATCTTTTATTACTTAAAACCTGCGAAGCTCACCAACAATTATGTTGACCGTTTTGAGCTTCTCTTTTCAGGTGATCAAGGTAATTGAAGATCTAGGAGTGCTGCCTTTTAAAGGAGACCCTAGGATACATTCCGTAATTATTACCCTTGTAAAGCTTGAACATGGTCTTTTGTATACTTGTTCCCGAGTTGTGGGAATTTACACTACAAGTTATCCTTAATGCTTTTGTGATCATTTATGTTGTGCTTATGGCTATGCTGTCGTGAACTTTGATTATACACGACACAAGTCTCCATTTGTGTTCGGGTGTCGTCATGACACGCTTGTCATCATATTTTTATTGCTACTCTATCGTATACCATGTGTTATGACGATCCCGTCTAGCTCACATTCCCCGTGTTTCCGCTATCAGTGGGGGGTGACAGACTGGTATCAGAGCCATTGGTTATAGAGAATTAGACAATTACACTTGACCTAGACTATAACCTAGGAACCTTCATGTAGATTTGCATGCTTAAGCTTGTGTGCATTTATGTATCTCGTGTATGTGTTCCTCCTTACATGTTTGGTTATCCTTCTGTTATGTGATCTTTTACTTCGTGCTTGAGCCCTTGTGTTCGACCACTATGAGATGCTTCCTATTAGATCTTCCGTTCCCTCTGTGCCTAAGTTATTGTAACCAAATTCGGGTATTGAAACCCGAAGAGATCTTCACAGATCATACATCGCGCTTGACCTCATATACTGAGAGACCGACCCGAGAAGGCCATGTCTGAGTCCTCCCAAGGACGCGAGATAGACAACCTCGCTAGACTATGCGTGATTACATGTTTGACTCTCAGTTGACTTGATGGATCATTATGGATATGATGTGAAGGAAGGTCGGATGTCATGTAACCGGATTAGGCATCATTCTCGGTACATCGTGGGTGTGGTAGGAACGCTGCGGGGAACCCTATATATAAACACCACCGGTATACCGAGAATATGCTTAAAATGGGCTGCATGGTGATCTTGACCGACTGGAACACGAAACATTGGAATTTGATAAGTAAAGTACTTGTGCTTCTTAAGTTGACTAAAGCTTATATGTTGCCTCTTGTATGAATAGAACATGCCGCCTCGAAGATCTACTCGCAGCAATAGTAGCGGAAGTGAAGCCCCGAGGGGCAGAGGCAGAGGCAGGGGTAGACCTCCAATAGCAAACGAAGGCCCTTCTGGCAATAACCAAGGGACTGGAAGTGCTTATATGGCAGCCTTAATTGCTCAACAATTGACTGCCCTGATTCCAACTATCGTAGCTCAGGTGAGCGACGCATTGCAACAGCAAAACCACCCCCACGGGACGGTGGTAATGAGAATGAGGATAATGGGAACCCGACTGGGAATGAAAGCAACCAAGAGACCGGAAATGGTGGTACAGCGGTAATGAAACTGGGGCTGCTAACGCCAAACTGGGCTGTTCTTACAAGGAGTTTGTGGCCTGTAAGCCCCGGGATTTCGATGGTAAAGGTGGGGCGATAGCCCTGATTAGATGGCTGGAGAAAATGGAGGCTGTGATCGACATCAGTGAATGCCTCGACAGCCAGCGGATCAAGTATGTTACGTGCTCACTGCAGGGCAGAGCACTAACCTGGTGGAACACCCAGGTGCAAGCTAGAGGAAGGGAATCTGCGATGCAGATAACCTGGGATGAATTCAAGGCTTTGATTACCGAGGAATACTGCCCCTCAATGAGATGCAAAAGCTTGAGCATGAGTTCTGGAATCACGCTATGGTGGGGGCAGGGCACGCAGCTTATACTGACCGATTCCATGAGCTGGCTAGACTAGTTCCACACCTAGTCACTCCGGAATCTAAGAGGATTGAGAGGTACATTTGGGGACTCGCGCCTCAAATCCGAGCAATGGTAACTGCAGCTGCTCCTCCTACAATTCAGAGCGCTATTCTGAAAGCGGGCGCTCTCACGACGAGATGATAAGAACCGGAGTATTGGGAGGGGAGCAGAGAAAAGGAAGGAAGCTGGGAAATCGAGCCGATCCAGTACAGGAAAGTTTGATAAGAGGGCCAAAACGACCAGAAACTTTGTGGCCGTGGCTCAAGGAAAGAAGGAATATGCTGGGCCGCACCCGAAATATGACAGGTGTAATCTCATCATCCTCCAGCAACACCGTGCCGGGTGTGTTTGAACTGCAGACGCCCGGGGCATCAAGCAAGAGACTGCAGAGTAGCACCAAACCTGGTGGCACCCATCAACGCGGTTAACCTCGCCGGGAATGCCAGGGCTTATTATGAGTGTGGAGGCCTCGACCACTTCAGGAATATGTGCCCCCGACTGAACAGGGCACCGGGTCAGCAGGGAAACAACCAGCAGCAGATACTGGCCATAGCGGGTGCGCAAGGCCAAGTAAACCAAGGTAATGCTGCACGGGGTCGTGCCTTCGTCATTGGAGCTAATGATGCCCGTAAAGATCCGAACGTTGTCACGGGTACGCACTTACTCAATAACCACTTCGCATCTGTACTGTTTGATACTGGAGCAGACAATAGTTTTATATCATCTGAGTTTGTGCAAATGCTTGATTTGAGTGCCAGTAGACTAGAAACTAGTTACTCCGTAGAAATGGAAAATTGTAGGGTTGAACAGGCAGAGGAAATTATAAGAACTGCACCCTAATGTTGGAAGACCAGGTCTTCAACATAGATTTGATACCTTTTGAGTTGGGGAGCTTTGACGTAATAGTGGGGATGGATTGGTTGTCAAAGCATGGAGCCGAGATTGTTTGCCGAGATAAAGTAGTGTGGATTCCCATGTCAGACGGGAAAGTACTCAGAATACAAGGAGAGCGACCGGGAAAGAACTTGAAGCTTATCACCTGCATGAAAGCACGCCAAGGTCTACGTAAGCAGTGTTACACTTTTCTGGCTCACGTGGTAGAAAAGAAGGAAGAAGAGACAAAATTGGCAGACATTCTGATTGTACGGGATTACCCGGAAATGTTCCCTGATGATTTGTCTGGATTGCCTCCTCCACGACAGGTGGAATTCCGTATAGAGCTAGTTCCTGGAGCTACACCGATAGCTAAGACACCGTATCGGCTAGCACCCTCAGAGATGCAAGAGTTGTCAAGTCAACTACAGGAACTACTGGAGAAAGGTTTCATTCGACCGAGTCATTCACCGTGGGGAGCACCGGTGTTATTTGTCAAGAAGAAGGATGGGTCGTTCCGTATGTGTATCGACTACCGGGAATTGAACAAGTTGACCGTGAAGAATCGGTATCCTCTTCCTAGAATCGATGACCTGTTTGATCAGTTACAAGGAGCCTCGTATTTCTCTAAGATCGACCTTCGATCTGGTTATCATCAATTAAGAGTGTCGAGGACGATATTCCAAAAACAGCATTCAGAACTCGTTACGGGCACTATGAGTTCTTGGTCATGCCATTCGAATTGACCAACGCACCAGCTGTCTTTATGGATCTGATGAATCGGTGTGCAAGCCTTATCTTGATAAGTTCGTGATCGTGTTCATAGACGACATACTTATCTACTCCCGTTCAAAAGAGGATCACGAAGAACACTTTCGAGCAATTCTGGAACTGTTGCGGAAAGAGAAACTTTTCGCCAAATTCTCGAAGTGTAAATTCTGGCTTCGAGAAGTGAGGTTCTTGGGTCATGTGGTTAACAAAGATGGAATTCATATGGATCCTGGTAAGATTGAAGCCGTGAAGAAATGGGATACTCCCCAGACACCCTCAGAAATACGACAATTCTTAGGATTGGCCGGATACTATCGTCGCTTCATTGCGAATTTCTCGAAGATTGCCCAACCGTTAACTTTGTTGACTCAGAAAGACAAGAAATTTGATTGGGGGAAGGCACAAGAACAGGCGCTCCAAACATTGAAGGAGAAGTTGTGCAACGCACCGATATTGTCCCTCCCAGACGGAACTGATGATTTTGTGATGTACTGTGATGCTTCACATCAAGGTTTGGGCTGTGTACTAATGCAGAAAGATAAGGTAATTGCTTACGCTTCGCGACAACTCAAGGTGCATGAAAAGAACTACATAACTCACGATTTAGAGTTGGGAGCTGTAGTATTTGCACTCAAGATATGGAGGCATTATCTATATGGAACCAAATGTATCATCTACACAGACCATAAAAGCCTCAAACATCATGAACCAGAAAGAACTTAACATGCGACAGCAACGCTGGGTAGAGCTACTTAGCGACTACGATTGTGAAATCCGGTATCATCCGGGGAAAGCTAACGTGGTAGCTGATGCTTTAAGCCGCAAAGAACTAGGGTTGTAAACGAGCCGAGCCGAGCCGAGCCAGGATGGGCTCGAGTTCGAGCTCGAAGCTTATCGAGCCGAGCCGAGCCGGCTCGAAAATTTCTAACGAGCTCAAAACACCGGCTCGAGTTCGGCTCGTGAAAAGCTCGAGCCAGCTCGTGGCTCGTTCGAGCCGGCTCGATTATTTTTTTTTTATTTTATTTTTCACATTATTTATATAAAAACACAAAAAATATATATTAGAGTTTTTATCTTTTGTTGGGTACTCCGTACTAAGGGAAACAAAGATCATTATTTGAATATAAACATTTGCTGCTAAGTTATATTTTTTAAAATACTTAATGTTTATAAAAATAATCCATTTTTATTTTAAGAAAACCTTTTTAAAATCCTAATATAAAATAATAATAATAGTAGTAGTAGTAATAATAATGATTATTATTATTATACAATATAAAAATATATATACACATATATTATATGCACCGAGTCACGAGCCGAGCCAACGAACCGAGCCACGAGCCGAGCTCGAACCGAGCTAACCCTGGCTCGAGTTCGGCTCGCTTAGAATTCGAGCCGAGCCGAGCCGGCTCGTTTAGATTCGAGCTTTTTCGAGCCGAGCTTTTTTCGAGCTTTTTTCGAGCGAACTTCGAGCGAACTTCGAGCCACGAACTTTTTGTACAGCCCTACAAAGAACGTGTGAAACCATTACGTGCTCAAGCGCTAGGTTTGACTATTCAAACCAATTTAAAGGCTCAGATTCAAACTGCACAAAACGAGGCTTTGAAAGAAGAGAACCTTGCAGGAGAAGAATTCCGAGGACTGGATAAACAAATGACTCGCAAGGACGACGGCGTACATTACTTCGTGGATCGTATATGGGTCCCCAGATGGGGGGGTGTACGTACATTAGTCTTGGATGAAGCACACAAGACTCGATACTCTGTTCATCCTGGTGCAGATAAGATGTACCACGATCTGAAGGAGTTGTACTGGTGGCCAGGCATGAAGAAAGATATTGCTGTATATGTGAGCAAATGCTTGACTTGTTCAAAGGTCAAGGCTGAACACCAGAAACCATCGGGATTATTGCAACAACCTGAAATTCCCGAGTGGAAATGGGAGAACATCACTATGGATTTCATCACCAAACTCCCGAAAACACCAAGCGGACACGACACGATATGGGTCGTGGTGGATCGAATGACGAAATCCGCTCACTTCTTGCCTATCCGAGAAGACTACAAGATGGATAAGCTGGCAAGGTTGTACATCAAAGAGGTCGTGACACGGCACGGGGTGCCAGTGTCAATCATATCCGACCGGGATAGTCGATTCACATCATGATTTTGGCAGACGTTACAGAAAGCGATGGGTACTCGATTAGACATGAGTACTGCCTATCACCCACAAACAGATGGCCAAAGTGAACGAACTATACAAACACTGGAAGACATGCTTAGAGCTTGCGTAATCGACTTTGGTGGTAGTTGGGACACTCATTTACCATTGATTGAGTTCTCTTACAACAACAGCTACCATACAAGCATTGAATGCGCTCCATTTGAAGCATTGTATGGACGGAAATGTAGATCGCCTGTATGTTGGGCCGAGGTTGGTGAAAGCCAACTAACAGGTCCAGGAATCATACAAGAAACCACCGATAAGATCTTCCAAATCAAAGACAGACTCAAAGCCGCTAGAGACCGCCAAAAGAGCTATGCCGACAACCATCGGAAGCCACTAGAGTTTAACGTTGGGGATCGAATGTTGCTCAAGGTCTCTCCGTGGAAAGGGGTCGTACGGTTTGGAAAGAAAGGGAAGTTGGCCCCAAGATATGTTGGACCATTCGAGATCACAGAAAGAATCGGTCCGGTGGCGTACCGATTACGGTTGCCACAAGAGCTTAACAGTGTACATGACACTTTCCATGTATCGAACCTCAAGAAGTGTTTAGCTGTCGAATCACTTCACGTACCTATTGAGGACATCAAGATTGATGAAAGCCTCCATTTTGTGGAGGAACCTATTGAGGTCATGGACCGAAAGGTCAAGAAGTTGAGGCGCAGCAAGATACCTATCGTTCGTATAAGATGGAATTCTAAACGAGGGCCAGAGTTTACATGGGAACGTGAAGATCAGATGAGACTCAAATATCCACATCTATTCGAGGATGACACCCTTAGACCTAGCACCAGTTGAATTTCGGGACGAAATTCCCTCAACTGGGGGATACTGTGACATCCGTCACCGAAGGTCCGTCATTTAGCGTGTTTGATTTAACCTTTGTTATCAGTCATCCCTCATTTCGATAAACCAACTACGTGGATACCATAATTGCTTTGCTTAGTTATCCTTCTATGCGTGCTATCGTTGCTTGACTTGTCGTTATCTTAAGACGTTTCTCTAAGATTTGCCCGTTAACACCAAACGCGTCATTTTATATTAAAATAATTGTCACGAACAAAATCATTTTTAACTTGTAAATAACATTTACGACGTTTTATCATTAATGAAAACAAGACTAATAAAATAATGTTTTTAAACCGAAACAAAATTTAGGAACTCGGGGCAAAGTGCGAGGACTAAACTTGACATTTTGAGAAACTAGGTTGGGTATAAATACCCATTCCCAGCCATTTTCTTCACATCCTCTTCATCTTCATCGATCTTCTTCTCTTCTCATTTCTACACCAATCTAGCACCAAAATTCGTCACGTTTGTTGCGTTTTCGTCGTCAAATCTTGGTTATCCTCGTGAATACTCACTCCTAGCAGGTAGATAACCTCGTTTGACCCATTTCTTGCTCGATTCACTTCTGCGTTTCTAGGGTTTCGGGTGCTCGGGTTCATCCGAGCACAAGAGGTCGTGTGGGCTTGTGTGTTGCGTTTCCGAGTGTGTTTCTTGCTTAGACATGTTAGGCAAACATTTCTGGAGGTTCTTGGTGCATAAAACTCGTGCTCGGAGCAGCTGGACGCTGCTCTGCACTTCAGCAGTCTCGACCTGCTGTACAGGGCGACTGGGTCTGTCATGCGACTGAGCCGTGCGACTGGGTGAGTCGTACGACTGAGTCCATGCGTCTGGGTCTATCGTACGACTAAGCTGTACGACTGGGTGAGTCGTACGACTGAGTCATGCGACTGAGTGTTGTATGCGATTGAGTCTATACGATTGAGTCTATGCGATGGAATGCATGCGATTGAGTGTGTATCGTACGATTAAGGGTTTAGTCGCACGAATGGAGGTTCAGTCATACGAATGAAGCTGATTAGTACGAATGAAGCTGATTCGTACGAATGGATGTTGATTCGTGCGTATGGATGTTGAATCGTACGAATGAGTGTGTATGGTACGACTGAGTGCTTAGTCGCACGAATGAAGGTCAATCATACGAAAGTAGCTAATTCGTACGACTGAAAGTCCACTCGTGCGAATGGAGCGTCAGTCGAGCGTCCGGTCCTACCGTATGACTAATGATGTGTGTGTGCGTATGGATCCCCTCTTCGGAGATCTCACGACGATAATGTAATACTAGTAAAGTGTCATAGCTTGACCACAAAGATTAAAGTCAACGCTACTAACAGGCACATACTATTTAAAATAACCTAGTCTGAGATGTGTGTGACCGCTTGTGTGTGTACTACCCACGACCGAACCGAAACTGCCCGAGCCTATTGATACCATCTTATGACTTGTGATCATTATTAATGCTTGTCAGTAACTGTCAATAGGTGTTTGACTGTTCATAGCATCCTACCGTTAGAGTCTTTCATCATACGTGCCTATCATCTATTCAGTGAGTTTCGTGGCCCCTTTTTACGCTTATAAAACCTTTTCGAATATTTTCTACTTGGGGGAAAAGAATGCTCACTTATTTGCTTAATTTCAGGCACTTCCTTAGTGGAAGTTGGCTGCTACTTATATGAGTAACTTACCTTGCTAAACTCGTTGATTGATACTAAGGATAAATGGGTGTCATGTAACTGGTTTAGGTATCATTCTATGTATATCGTGGATGTGGTGGGAATGTTGCGGATGACCCTATACATAAGCATCCCCGGTATACTAAGAATGTGCTCAAACCGGGTTACATGATGATCCTGACTGTTTGCTGCTATATGAACTTAAACTATGTGCTATGTTACCCTATGTATGTTACTTAGGGGTTTTACGATACTATGCACTACTATTTGGTGTTACGTGTTGATTTATGCTACTTGTGGATGCCATTGACCTTGGATGCTCTCGGCTGTGTGGTTCTTCTGTGTGGTTCTTCTGTGTGGTTCTTCTAAGCCGATCATCCATTACAACCATTAATCCCGGTAATTGGGACCTAAAGATTGGTTTGGTTGTAACCTATACGTATGCGCTGTGTGGATCTTGCTACGTCATGTTTAACTTGACACGTATGCGCTGTGTGGATCTTGCTACGTCAAGTTAAACTTACTATGCTATGGAAAACCCTTTTTATGTATAACCATTAATCCCGGTAATGGGACCTAAGGATTGGTTTGGTTATACACTATACGTATGCGCTGTGTGGATCTTGCTACATCTTATTAAACTATCTATGCTTTGAGAATACTTTCTTCACAACCATCAATTCCCGTGAGGAACCGAACATTAGGTTTGGCTGTAGCTATTTATAACCAGTAAAACCGCCTATACATAAGTGTAGTCGCGGTAACTTTTATTAAACTTACTCACTGTTTTCATCTTAACATCTTTTATTACTTAAAACCTGCGAAGCTCACCAACAATTATGTTGACCGTTTTGAGCATCTCTTTTCAGGTGATCAAGGTAATTGAAGATCTAGGAATGCTGCCTTTTAGAGGAGACCCTAGGATACATTCCGTAATTATTACCCTTGTAAAGCTTGAACATGGTCTTTTGTATACTTGTTCCGAGTTGTGGGAATTTACACTACAAGTTATCCTTAATGCTTATGTGATCATTTATGTTGTGCTTATGGCTATGCTGTCGTGAACTTTGATTATACACGACACAAGTCTCCATTTGTGTTCGGGTGTCGTCATGACACGCTTGTCATCATATTTTTATTGCTACTCTATCGTATACCATGTGTTATGACGATCCCGTCTAGCTCACATTCCCCGTGTTTCCGCTATCAGCGGGGGTGTGACAGAAGGGAACCCGCGCGATGCGGCGGTGTGACGATTTACAAACAGGGTATCTTTTTTATGTTAGTTTATCTATGTCACGATGTAATAAATCAAAAGGTAGATTTGTGTGTTAACTGTAGGTAGCATTTCAAACGCCACCATAGACCAACTCAGGTAGCATTGATAATTTAAATAAAAAAACTGGTTTCCTGAAGCTTGGGACATTCTTTCTTGCTCCTGAAGAGCCTATTCCACTCTCTGAACTGCAGCTCTGGCATTTTCAATTTCTGTCCGTGCAATAGCGCTTTTTTCATAGACAAGTTTTTTAGCATCTTCAGAAGCCTGCATCATGAAGTAAAAGAAAATAAAATAATAAAATAAAAATAAAATAAAAAACTAAAACAATAAACAAAACAAAGAATTTTTTTCTGAATAAGAAATGGAAGAAATGACCAAATATAACATGAGTGAGAAGAAAAATATTAATAAGCTAAAACCCCATTTATGGAAGACGTTGCAGGTCTAAGATGGAAGAAAGTATCAAGGAACCATTTGGAGTGAGTAAGAACCAGCAGGAATGACTTAAATTACAAGTATATAGTGAATATGATTTATCAAGATCTAAAGTATAAAACAATTCTTCCAAACAATATCTATCAGAACACACATATAAAAACAATAAATGCATCAAGATCCATCAAGAAACATGTTGGTAGTGAATTAAATAGACATAAGTTAATGTGAACAATCTTTAAGGATCACATTAAAGTTTCAGGATGAAACTTAATTTCTGCTCCTATTAAATGCAGATCTTATGATGAGAAGTGCATCACATAAATGTAGATACACAACACTCACTTGCAATTAACCATCACATATATGTAGATACACATAAACTAAAAGTTATGTGGACTTCTTAATAAAAAGATGTGTAGCCAGCCGTAAGGGACAATATTTCATGTGCAAACTTTTCTTCACCTAAACTGGTAACAAAACCGTATACATCGATCTGATCTGGTTCTACATCATATGGTTTATTATGGTTTGGATCGTTCACATGTTTATATTAAGATACAAAATTGTAAAAACTAAAAGAAAAGAGCATTTGCAGATGTTAACAGCTTAGCATCATAGACAATGTGAAACCATCTCCTGAATTGGATTTAAATTAGAATCTACCAAAATACTTTAAAAGTTCAAATTTGTTCGTTAAAACATGTAAAATCTAAGCAGGGGAAAAATGGTTCGCCTTTAAAAATTAGCATCGTTTTCAGAAAATTGGAGCAGAAAATTTGAAACAGAGAGCTTGAGATTGTCGTGTTCAACATTTTTCAACTCAAACACACCTTTTATGATTCGGGTATACAGCCTTCAAGCTGCGGAACTCCATAATCAGAGGTGCGCTCCAACAAAAGCTTCTTGGCAGATTCGATTTTGCTGTCACTTGCAGCATCTGTCATGATGGTGTCTTGTGATTTTGGCTCGGTAGTCTCGTTGGAAGTAGTGTTAACTTCAATGCAACCGGGAGGTGAACTTTCACCTGGATTTGGATCATTTTGATCCTCGGCTGCTGGTTCTTGAGGCTGATGAGATACTTCATCAGCTGTTGAAGCTGAAAATTTAGATTGTGGATTAGATTACTCCAATACATTATATGATATGTGCAGAATATAAGAAGTGAAATAGGTATTTCTAAGTAATTGACAGTTTAAAGTAGTTTATTTTTACCTTCTGATTAGTATTAATGCCTTGATCAAAACTAAACATAAAATAAATAGTTCTCTAAACCCTCTGTATGGATTATCTAAATAAGAATTCATATCCTAAACCCTCTGCTTTACTAAAGAATTAAAGAAATAATCTTTTAGCAAAAGCAAACTGCTACCACAAACCCCTTTGTACCAAACTAAAATAAAGATTCATGTGCAAACTGCAAAGGCATCACAACATCAAAAATATAACCGCATTGCGTTTGAGGCATTTCATCGAACACATAGGCTGCATTTTAACTCAAAATCAACAAATGACAACAACTTTCTTCCACCATCTCATGAAATTTCAAAATAAGAGTACAAAGACAACCCACAAACCTTCATGCATTTGAAAACCGTTAAAAAGATTCAAGATACCTGGAGAATGAGCTTCATCATCTGTGGGAATTTGAGAAAAAGGAGGTTTTTTCTCTGTCGAAAGAGTAGGATCAGCGACAGGGGAAATAGGGATGTTCTGCTAGCCTGAATTGGAACTAAAAGTAGAGCTAGAAATGAAAAGACCCAAATAGGAATCATCCAGTTGTTCATTCTTATAACAAGTATCAAGAATCTTTATGCTGAAGAAGGAAGAAGCACTTGTAGGGAGGTGAGCATTCATTCAGGACATCTTGTGTTTGGTCTTGATCCTGAATTGGACCGCTGACGTCACTTTTCCTGCGGGATTACCACCAGTAGTGCCTTCATTGTTCGAAGCGATCTAGTTAGACGATGAAGATGATAATGAAGACGATGAAGTAATCATGAAACCACTAAACAAACCACCGCACCTGACTCGCTCTTGGATGCTATCTTGACCACCGCCACCGCCGCTAACGCCGCCGCGTACGGCGACGACTTTGGGTTTACCTTCGCGGTGGGACTCAACTGTCCTCGATCATGGAGAAATCAAGTTGTTGATCGTTCGAAGTCTGCCGCCATACGTATCATTGTGGATGTTGGTTTAGCGTCAAACCCACCTCTCACTTTTAAACCCTATTTTCAAACTTGATAAACATGAAACCCTAAAATCACAACCACCATAAACTTAGATGCTTGAATCGGAAGGTAACTTCTGAGGTCTGAGATTTCAATTTGAATTCAAAATTGGATCTGACAAAATATGAGGTGACAGGCCTTTTTTAGTTTGGAAACAATGACTTGTAACTTATGCATTAAAGGTTGTAAAACTCTTAATTTTAAGAGATTTTGGTCAAATGTCCATTTTGTTCTTCTCATTTGCTTATATATATAGTATATATAGATAGGGATGGAGACGCTATTGGGAGATCATTCACAGCGCGTTCTCTGATTTTATGTGAGTGGATGTCTTATATTATAGAGGATGTTTGTATATTATTATGAGTGAAAAATATAGAAAATTTATGGAGGTTGTACTGTGTGTTCTTTATATTTGAGAAAACACGGTACAACCCACATAAATTTTTTAATATTTTTACAGTGGTTATGAGTGGATGTGAGTGTAAAGATAATTATAAAGAAATGAAAAATAATTTTTAATTTAACATTAAAGAAAAATAGTGATTTTTAATGTAATTTTAAAAAGGATGGTGAATGGGTTGTGAATGCTCTAAGAGCATGGAATATAAGAGCCTTCACATTTCTATATTTATTCAAGGAGTTTTTTGCATTTAAGGAATACGTATAAGTGGTTTGTGAATGAAGTAAAGAGAAAATATGATTGGTTATCTGTATATTTGAGGATTACTTTTTCATTTTTATAATTTTATTAATATTTTAAAAATAATTGTGAGTAAAAAGAAGAGAAAACATAAGAATAAAAATAAAAAAATAATCTATGGCAGTATTTTTTTCCCATGTTGAGGTGAGGATGAAACCATGAAAAATCGAATTCTCATTATCAACCCCTTGGGATATAAATAATACAGAGATGTGTAAGGAAATAATGACACTCGTAACAAACTATTATATTTTCCAGAAATACAAATTTCAGTAAACATTTTCTTGTTTAATTTAATCTGTATATTAATAAAAAAGATATTAAGTAGACATTTAATATTCTCGTTTCAGTATCATATTAAATTATTACTTGATATTTTTTAATTCTTTTTGAGATTAAAGTAGTATTCTTTAAACTCATACATAATATTAACTAGTAGTAACCTAACACGTTATAATATAATTTACACAAAAATATATCATAAAGTATGATATTTTTATAAATTGATTTGTTTTATTATTCAATTATTTACTAAAAATCTAAGTAATTATTAATTACTCGTGTTCAAGATAAGTAGAAGGGTGCATAATGTAATTTATTAAAAATGAATGATGCTCAACTAATATAAATTGTATTTAATTTCTTTCTGAAGTCCTTATTTATTTTTTAGTGTGACTTGAAAAGATTTCACCGAACATAAGTTACATTTAATTTTTTTCAAGTCCACACACTTGTTATTCAACCTGCTCTTCATTTCCTCTATATTCGTTTCCTCTACATTTATTTTTTTTGAACGACTAAGATCTTGGGTGTAAACTATCATTTCGGGGCTATGTCCAAGGTCGACTACTCGACCGCCCACAAGACCCAGCCCCCCCGATGCGCAGGAACCTCGTGGATTGGGTAAACCTATGGCCCCTGTCAGGTTCGAACCCGGGATAAAGCCCAGATTCGTCCCCCACCCAGATGTCACTCCAACTGGCACTAGTGGGATTCGAACCCAGCACCTCCATTTTAGGAGGGCAGGCTCTTAACCACTAGACCAAGTTGTTGGGACTCCTCTACATTCATTTCTTCTTCATTTCCTTTACATTTCCTCTGCATCGGAGAATCAGCCATGGTTTTCGAGGGTTGAAGCTGAAATCGGCCTTTGTCAAGACAATGGCGCCCCATGGCGGCGACGGGTAAGATATGTCACTTAGAACGAAGTTTATGGTGTTGGAAGGCCTATCTGGTGGCGTCTCTTGAATCGTCTTGCTATAGTTGTGGCTCACCGGTGGTGTTTTGGCGGTGGCGTAGCGGTGTGCATGTGGGTCGCCTTTGACCTTACCAGGCAGTGTGTAGCAAGGGGGTTACACAAAATTGTTGTACAGTGGTGATGGCGATGAGAACAAAGTACAAAGCCAATAGGGTTGTACATCACGTAGTAAGGTGGCAGTGACGTTGGTGGTGGAGGTAGCAGTGGCGGTGACGATGGCCCCGGCGGTGGCGTCGGCGGTGGCTGTGGCGGTGACAGGAAAAAGATGATGGGCTGTGCAGTAGGAGTTGTACTGTGTGGATGAGAGGAGGTACCGTTAGCTACAGTAACCCCTCTCACACACCGACCTCTGTGTTTAATATTAAATTAATTATATCTTATCTCAAAATATCTTTTTATAACTAGAGAATATTTAAATAAAAAGACTCTAAAACATACTACGTAGGCCTCCTAATTTTTCCAGGTTTGCTTGATGACCTTAAATTAATTATTCAAATCTTAGTCTCTTGTATAATAGGTTTAATAGCCGCAGTTACAACTTCATTTTGTATCGTTCTCTTATAACTCATTACTTGTGAGAAAAGAGTATGTTGTAAGATTAACACAAGAAATCGAATACGAAGACAATATTGAACATCAAGAACTCAAGGTTTATTGATCAAAAACACAATTACAAGAACACAAGATGAATACAAGATGAATGAATGTTGTTCACTCACTGCTTCCCCCTTTTTATCTCTTTCAATTACAACGACTAACTAAGAGTTAACAAACTATTAACAACTAATCTTTCTAATAAACACAAATAGCCCTCCTAACTATTTACATTTACAACTTGCACCCTAAAACTTATAACTAGTGTAAAACCAATGATAGACAACTCTAATTTGACTTTACACCACAACAAACTCCACCTTAAAGCCAAATTTGAGTTGATCACCCAATGCCCAACGACTGAACACAAAACTTAAACTTGGACCCAGGTAGACCTTTAGTAAGCATGTCAGCTGCGTTATCATCCGTACCAATCTGCACAACCTTTACCTCTTTAGAGTTCAACACCTCTCTAATAAATACAGTCTAACATTGATGTGCTTTGTTCTCTCATGAAACACACTATTCTTTGACAATTGCACAGCACCCTGACTATCACAATTCACCACTGATTCAACAGATTGCACTCCCAATTCAGCCACAAAACCTTTAAGCCACAAGGCCTCTTTTACAGCCTCAGTTAGTGCAACATATTCTGCCTCAGTAGTGGACAATGCCACAACATGTTGCAAGGCTGACTTCCAACTAACTAGATTACCCAATACCATAAAGGCATAACCAGTCACAGACCTGCCTTTATCCATATCCTTGGCATAATCTGAATCAACAAAACCAAGAATCTGATGATACTTATCAGCATCATGCTTGAACACCAAACCATATCCTGTGTACCTGCTAGATACCTCAGGATCCATTCACTGCAGACCAATGGTTCTTACTAGGATTAGACAAATACCTACTCACCACACTAACACCATACCCCAAATCAGGTCGAGTACAGATCATAAGGTACATAAGGCTGCCCATAACATTAGCATATGGTACCCTTTTCATATACTCTATTTCTTCACTAGTTGAAGGTGAATCTTTGTTAGAAAGCTTCAGATGCTGAGCAAAAGGAGTAACCACAGGCTTACAATTAACCATGGAGTAGTTCTTTAGCACTTTAGACAAATAAGACTGCTGGCTCAACTTCAGGCTTTTGTCACTTCTATTGCGAGATATCTCAATCCCGATTATCTTCTTAGCCTCCCCCAATTGCTTCATATCAAACTCTTGCATAAGCATCTCCTTGGTTTTATCAATCTCATCTTTATCTTTACATGCAATTAGCATGTCATCAACATAAAGCAGCAAGTATACATAATTGTGCACACTATATTGTTTAAAGTAAACACAACTATCATACTCACTTCTTTTGAACTGATGAGAAACCATATATTCATCAAACCTCCTATACCATTGTCTAGGAGATTGCTTTAACCCATATAATGACTTTTTCAACTTACATACTTTATGCTCATCACCAGCCTTCACAAACACCATAGGCTGCTGCATGTAAATCTCTTCATCCAGGTAACCATGCAAGAAAGCAGTTTTCACATCAAGCTGTTCCAGTTCAAGATCAAACTAAGCCACCAGTGACAACATAACTCTGATGGAGGTGTGTTTTACCACTGGAGAAAAAATTTCTGTGTAATCCGCCCCAGCCCTTTGTGTGAACCCTTTCACAACAAGCCTTGCCTTGTACCTCGGATTCTCAACACCAGGAATGCCTTCTTTAAGTTTAAACAGCCCCTTGCAGGCTACCAACTTTTGACCATCAGGTTTGTCCACCAACTTCCATGTGTCATTCTTAATCAAAGATTGCATCTCTTCATTCATGGCTTTAGTCCAATGATCTCTATCAGGTGAGACTAAAGCCTCATCATAGGTTAAGGGCTCAGAATTGCTCACATTCTCAACTGCTAAAAACGCCACAGCTGACAGATTTTCACCCTCTCTATACCTTAGAGGAGGTACCACATTCCTTCTTGGCCTATCCCTGGCCAAGTTATACTCAGTGACATCTGACCTTTGACTACTACTGGTCTCCCCTGCACCCTTATCAACACCAAAAGACTCCACCTCAATCTGAACCCCATCACAGCCTTGGGTATTTGTCTTATCCAACCCTATCAAATCTCTATAGTATACATCTTCTTAAAGACAACATCTCTGCTTAAGATCACCTTTGGATTTTCAAGTCTCCATAACCTATAGCCTTTTACTCCTTCAGGGTAACCCAGGAATATACACTTCTGAGCTCTTGGTCCAAGTTTACCATGATTAACATGTGCATACACTAGAGAACCAAACACCCGAAGTCCAGTGTAATCTTGTCTTCTATCAGACCACACTTCCATAGGTGTTCTCTTCTCAAAAGCAGTACTAGGAGATCTGTTTACTAAGTAAGCAGCTGTTGCAACAGCTTCAGCCCAAAATGATTTTGGCAGCCTAGAACTAGATAGCATGTACCTTACTTTTTCCATTAAGGTCCTATTCATTCGTTCCATCAAACCATTTTGCTGTGGGTTTCCTGGGACTGTCAAGTGCCTCCCGATCCCATGCTCTCTATAATAGTCATTGAACTCATGCCCATAAAACTCCAGACCATTATCTGTTCTTAGCTTTTTGACCCTTCTTCCAGTTTGCTTTTCAACCAGACATTTCCATTCCTTGAATCTACCAAATGCCTTATTCTTACTTTTCAAAACATACACCCATACTCTTCGGGAGTAATCATCTATTACTGATAAGAAGTAATGTGCTCCTCCCAAAGAAGCTATGCTTGATGGGCCCCAAAGATCAGAATGCACATAGTCAAGTACACCTTTAGAAGTATGGACTGCCCTCTTGTCAATCTTTACCTTATGAGACTTACCCAACACACAGGTCTCACAGAATTCAAGATCACAAGCCTTAATGCCACTGATCAGTCCTTGTTTACCCAATTCCAAGAGTCCTTGATGACTTATATGTCCAAGTCTCTGGTGCCACAACTGTGAGGTAGTTGTCTTGGCACTAGAGACTGCATAAGCTTCCCCATCAATGGCCTTTCCATCCAGCAGATAAGTATTATTTCCCCTTCTAGTCCCACTGAACATCACCAATGAGCCTTTTATCACCTTTGCCTTGCCATCTTTTAGACTTACATGATAACCAGTGTCACACCCCAACCTTGACGGCGGAAACATCGAGATGTGAGAGTTAAGATTATTCACAGCCACATAACGCTATCTTTAAATGAAAATATTTATCATAAGTTCCAAATGAAATACATTCATAAGTTTCAAATATGAAATAAGTTCAAGCATAAATCCAAAACATAACATAACATTTTATTTATTTAACTAGGTCCACGTCCTAGTTTTATTGCAAGCTTCAAAAGACCACTTTAAACTTGGGGGTTACCTGAAACATGATAAAAATAAAGGGTCAACTAAAAATAGTTGGTGAGTTTTCCTTGCCCCTTTTCATTTGTTTTCACACTTTGGGCTGAAACATGATACTTATACAACTTACACTTATAAACGTTTGAGACTTGTAAAGCACTTGCAATTCATATTGATGAAACATACCTGAAACATGGCTATTTGCATCCCATATCGGTTGGGAAGGAGAACTAAAGTCTCTTTATAAGGGGCTGGATACCTTCCCCAATGTGACGCGTTTTAAATCCGTGAGGCTGCGGCCAAAGCGGACAATATCACGTTGCGATTTCCCTGGGTTGTTACAGTTGGTATCAGAGCCAGGGTCGGGCCGTTGTGCCAGCGAGGACGTTGGGCTGTCTTAGGGGGGTGGATGAAACATGCCTGAAACATGGCTATTTGCATCCCATATCGGTTGGGAAGGAGAACTAAAGTCTCTTTATAAGGGGCTGGATACCTTCCCCAATGTGACGCGTTTTAAATCCGTGAGGCTGCGGCCAAAGCGAACAATATCACGTTGCGATTTCCCTGGGTTGTTACAACCAGCTTTTTCAAATATTCCCATGGACACCAAACTCCTCTTCAATTCAGGCACATATCTCACACCTTGAAGCTTTAGCTTGGTTCCATTAGACAGCATAAACTCAACACTTCCAACCCCATGAATACGGCATGCCCTATCATCTCCAAGCTTGACCACCCCAAGATTTTGGTCCTAGTACTCACTGAACACTTCTTTCAGGGGAGTCATATGAAACGAACACCCTGAATCTAACACCCTTTCAGTCTCACTCCCACCACTTGAGATAACTAGCACTTCAGAGCTTTCATACCCATCTTGAGATTCATCCGACTGGGTATAATTGTTAGTACCTTTGGATCCACTAGGTTCTGCCTTCTTCTTCTTTAATTCTGGACAATCCCTCTTCAAGTGCTTCTCCGAGTTACATACGAAGCACCTTCTCTTGAATTTGGATTTTGACCTCATTCTATCCTTGTTCTTGTAATTTCTTTGTTCTGGTCTCCCCCTTACTGACAGCCCTTCACCCGACTCTTCCCGTACATCACCTCTCTTTCTGAGTTCCTTCGAATTCAAGGCTGCCAACACTTCTTCCATCGATAGGCTTTCTCTGCCATACATTAACGTGTCCATAAAATGCTCATACGATTGAGGCAAGGAGGCAAGGAAGATGATAGCCTGATCTTCATCTCCCAACGCCACGTCAATGTTTTCCAGATCCTTGAAACCTTTTCTTCAGGTACAGTCGGTTCGCCAATGATTTGGTCATGTACAAGCTCTCGAGCTTCGACCAAATACCTGCTGCGGTGGTCTCCTTTGAAACCTCCCTCAGCACACGATCTCCCAGACATAGGATGATGGCACTATGTGCCTTTTCCATAATGTCTTTCTTTTCTTTATCGGAAAGAGTCGTCGGAAGCTTATCTTGTCCGGCGAGTGCATCGACCACTCCCTGATGGACCAATAATGCGCGCATCTTCAACCTCCATAACCCGAAGTCGTTCTTGTCGTCGAACTTCTCCAAATCAAACTTAGTTGACACCATTCTTGATCTTTAATTGACTCTCTGTTTCGCCGATTCGAGCCCTAAACGAGGCTCTGATACCAATTGTTGTAAGATTAACACAAGAAATCGAATACGAAGACAATATTGAACATCAAGAACTCAAGGTTTATTGATCAAAAACACAATTACAAGAACACAAGATGAATGAATGTTGTTCACTCACTGCTTCCCCCTTTTTATCCCTTTCTATTACAACGGCTAACTAAGAGTTAACAAACTATTAACAACTACTTTCTAATAAACACAAATAGCCCACAAATAGCCCTCCTAACTATTTACATTTACAACTTGCACCCTAAAACTTATAACTAGTGTAAACCAATGATAGACAACTCTAATTTGACTTTACACCACAACAGAGTATAATATTTAGTTAGAGGAGTGAACGAGAGAATTTTGGCATGTTCTATGATAAATGATGCATGGGTGTTCATTATGATGCCAAATTCGACACTTTGAACCTACAAGAGGGTTGGAGTATTACCCAAAGAACTAGTGTACTAAGACATTGCCCTGGCTAATGGTATATGTGTCGATATTTATTATTTACAAGAGCATTTAATGTTCTTGTCAAGGCACTTATTGTTTACTAGCTTTCTCCGAAACCATGCGCTTCTGGACCTAGTTTGGAACCAATAGAATTTAGTAGATTTGATGTCTTCTAGTAACCTTGTCACGAAGCATCTTTTGCCGAAGAAAATCACCCCGTTCCTTGCTTTGCATATGCCCTATCACACCATCATGATTACTAGTTTCCTGACTCTTACCGTCTTGTGGTGTATCAACGAATCTTTTATCAAGAAAGCTATCATGGTGGGATGAGGATGATGCACCACAGGCATATTTCTTGTCACGTTATATTAGCAACCTGACATGAGTTTAGTAGATGCTCAATTGTTTCTTTCTCATTATTATATAAACTACAAAAAAGAAACGTGGATCACCCGATTTTCCTTTTTGTTTAATGACTTCATTGTTTGTAGCCTCTTTATTTTCGTCCACCGTCAATTTTTTAGGGGAATCCAATTGTTCCGTTTAAGCACAAATTAGCGATTCGGTGATACTATCCTTTTAGTAGTTTTTTTTCACTTATTTAACCGAGAATTCTCTATATCACTCTGTAGTCAGATCCATGGATCTTTTCTTCCAGTGATTTGGATCTGATTAAATAAAGTAAGCAATTCATTTAATTCATAAAGCTTCACTACCCAACATTATTAGTAGGCATCTTAGAGCATTCAAAGCCCATTTCTTAAAATTATGTGAGTGTGAGTTCTTAAATTATATGGATGGTTTAACTGGTGATGAGTGGAGGGGAGAGAAAATGTTACTGTTTATCTGTAAATTGAAGAATTTACTGTTTAACTCTTATAAATTTTTTAATATTTTAAAAAGTAGTTGTGAGTAGAGGAGAGAGAAAATGTAACAGAAAATGTATAAAAATATATTATTTAATTGAAAGGAGAGAGAAAAAGTAGTGATTTTTAATGTAATTATAAGAATGAAAATAAAAATGTGATGTGAGTGCTCTAACTAACAATAATATGTTTTCAAGAAAATAAATGGCAAGTATAACGGTAATATTTGGTTCTAATATTCGTGTTTTCAAGAAAATAAATGACAAGTATAACGGTTGGTTCTCTTTTTATTTCCGTTATTTAAACCCACATCCGTTAACGTATCTCACCCAAAATATTCTTCAATCCCCTTTTTCTCTCTTTCTCCTCCACTTCTGATCGATCCCTCTCCTCAAGCTTTTTATCAGGTAAATCGAATCTTTATTCCAATATCCATTCGATTTTGTCGATTATACTCTCAATTGAAAGGTATTTAGTGTCAATTTTGTGTTTATCGGCATTCAGATCTACGGTGATCGACTTATTTTGTTAAATCGGTTTGATATAGTTGTCTGTAAGTTTGCAATTGACAAGAAATCAAGCGATTTCGGTTGAATCTTCTCGTTTTGATCGGTATTTTACAATTTCTAACGATTTTTATTTCGAGATTCGTTGCGTGTTTTCGCGAATTAGGTTTATTTGTGCAAAATTACTTCTTAATATGAATGTTTGTGTTTGTTGAGATTTGATCTGCGTACTATAGGTTGCGAAGGTGGATCTACTGTCTAAGTTATCGCTTCGTTCAAGTTTGTTCTCTGGAGTTATCGAAGTTAAACCGTAGGCTAAAAAACCATTAGGTTTAATGAGATTTGGTTATGTTCGGGAGTTGGGTTTTATTCAGATCTGATCCGCTATGGTTAGATTGTAACGTTGGTTTCTTTGCAAACGATTGTGTCTTGAACTTTGATTTTAAAATCTACTTAACTGAGTTTAGGATGAAGCGATCAGTTTATTGTTACGATAACGATTGTTAATGTGGTAATCTATGTAACTTGAATAGAATTTAGATAACAGATGTATATTTTTTAAGTGTTCTGCAGTTGGTTTCTGTAACCATGCTGATTTTGTATACATCCTCGGATTCAGTAGTTTTAGATATATTCTTGACAATGTTATGTTAGTTTTTCTTTACCATCTGTTTTTTAATTAGATCATACAAGTTTTACTGATCGAATTTAGTTGTTCACTAACTACAGGGATCTTCTTCAGAACTCTTTAGCCGACTCTTTGCCAAGAAAGAGATGTGTATTTTGATGGTGGGTCTCGATGCAGTTCATATGACAACCATTTTGTACAAGCTCAAGCTTGGTGAATCGTGACAACAATTCCTACCAATGGTATGTCCTTTCTTTAATAGATCAGTTAGCAATGCATTTGACATTTTCCATCTAGTCTCTTGATTAATCTTTCTTTATTTGATTGAAATAATTTTTTGTTACGACGGTTGCTTTGCTGTCTCATTATCAGCTAATAGTTCTAGTCTCCTTTAACTACCTGTGAATTGTGATCTCAATTCTCAAAGATTGGTAGATTCCAAAGGCTGGAGTCATTTTGGTGGTCATTGTGTCTGTTGAAACACAGTTTTGCACTTAGCCTAATATGTTGAAATCATGTCCTGCCTAATAATTATTTATGATGCCAAATTTTAATGGGTATCAAGATGGTGGAAGTTTTCTAAATGAGAAAATCATATGCATATTGGTGCTTAGAACTGTGCCTGCCTGGACACTAATACATGGATACTTTCATCGTAATGCATGCATATAATAAGAAAAGTATTTGGTGCTCAAGTTCAGTATTTTTGTAGTATGATTACTTAGTGTTGAATGACAATTCCATTTAAAGAATAAAGTTTGCCGTTTATCTAGACCAAGACAATAAGTCATAAAACAACGTAGTAGTTGCAGTTGCAGGAAGGAATAAATAAGTGTTTCTGATTTTTGGGATAACTTTTGTTAACTCGGTTTTTTCTGAAGTTTAGCTTACTGTTAACAAATTTGAGAGAATGTGAAATAGTAAAATGTAGTTTTCATTTCATAAAGGGACACGTCAGCTTCTTTTGTTAGTTTAATGTGGAGATAGTCGAGTGCAAAAAGATATTGGGGGTCAGGACAAGGTAAAAATTGTTTTTAGCTTTTAACTTTTGGCTGATATTTTATGATCATTTGTATATTAAGTTTCCCATCCATGTTTCCTTAAATATGAATTTCATTGAATCTTATATCAAAATGATAATACAGATTCGTCCACTATGGAGAAACACACAAGGTTGTGGTTGATAGCAATGACAAAGATAAGTCTTTGTGGTTGATAGCAATGACAAGGATAGAGTTGTTAAGGCAAGAGATGAGTTACATAGGATGTTGAACGAGGTATGTTCTTTTTTATGAATTTGAACATTGCACCTTATGAAATTAAGTGAAGTCAATTGGATGTTAGGTCAAAGCACACACGAACACAAGGAAGAAGAACAGGAAAGCACTAAACGTCACAAGAGATTTATAGATGTTCAATAGTGGTGTGCAACCTACGTCCTCTTGGGCCAGCTAGTGTTTTCTTTTTATTGAGTGATGATAGATTAGTACACTAGATATAGTTATAGGCTAAAATTAGGGTTAATCGACCTCTTCTATTTAGAGCCTGGGTCGGTCGAGCCCAACTGCTCTGTTGTAATCTATACAAAACCTACACCCAAAAAATCTCTCACTTGGAGGCTTCAAACCACATTCATGATTCACCTGCACTCTTTATTATACTACCGTAAATAAAAAATCTCATCTATTTAAGGTTTAGAGTTTATGGTTTATGGTTGAGGGTTTAGCACCTCTTAGTTACTCTGTCTTCTTAACTATTCCCTTAAGGGTCAATTGAGGCTATGTAAAGCTTTAGTTTATCCAACACCACAGATTTGGTAACCATATCTGTTGGATTTTTCGTATCTGAGATGTTCGATTCTCTTGTCACCGATCAATCCATTTTTTGACAAGTTTCAATACTCTCTCAAAGTGTTGTTTTCTGCAGCAAAACGTTTGCAGTCTGCGGATCATATCTGCAGACCTTTGTAGGAGAAGAGGTGGACCACACGTCTGCAGACTGTAAGAAAAAGACTGTTTGTTTTTTAATATCTACAGACTGCAAAAATAATATGTAATTAAAAATGTCAAATTCATCCACCATAATTAAAAATGTCAAATTAATCTACAGACTGCAAAAATAATATGTAATTAAAAATGTCAAATTCATCCACCACCATCATCTCCCTCCTCCTCTTCCTCTCCACCACCACTCAATAATTACTTTCAAACTTTAAACTTTTTAAAAGATTTAACAATGCTACTGAAGACTCAAATTGTTAAGTCTTTCAAGTGACAAAATAAGATCTTGAGTACCTAAATCACCTTCACCATGAGCCTTCAAAGACACTTAAAGTTGTTGAGCAAGCCCAGGTAAAGCAATCCCCATATTCTGACACTCCCTCAAACAAATCCCCAAATCCTTCACAAGAACCCTGCTTCAAAATCCCTTTTCAAGTTCCGTTTCACCACCGTTTCATCACCAAACACATGTGGTTAACTTTCCCCAAAAGGCTGAAAATAGGGTTCAACCGTTTCACCATCGATTCATCATCTCCAGCAAAGATTGACGGCGTGGCGTTACGGGCCGGTGGTGGCGTCAACGGCGTGAGGCGGTGGCGCGACGGAGGTTGATGGGGTGGCTGCAACGGTGGGGGTCGGTGTTGGCGGCGACGGAGGAGGTGGGGGGTGCTGGCTGCGGCCAGTGGGGGAGGAGATCGGCGGTGGTGAGCGGGAAGATGAGGAGGAGGTTCAATGTTAGAAGTGGTCTGAGATGGAGGTCGATTATTGTAGAGGAAGGAGAGATAACTTGTATTTTTTTATTAAAAGGTGAAAAGAGGTTAGAAGATGTTAGAAGTGATGGTGTAATGCCTTTGCCATGCAGACCTCAGGAAGATAAAGATGAAAGCTCTTCCAAAAAACAAACAATCTGCAGAGCCCAACGTCTGCAGGTGGTCTGTGCGACGCAGACAAAAGAGGTCAGGCAGTGATTCTCAGAAAAAACAACACCCCAACTCTTTAATAGCTTCAAGAACAACTATGTATTCAACATATGTTGTTGATAGAGCCACGCTTTTCTAAAGTCGGGAAATCCATCTCATTGTTGTTTCTTCTATTGTAAAGACATACTTGTTAGTGCTCTTAAATGTCTTTTACAACCATCCTAATCAACATCAGTCTAGCCTCTGGGAATTTGAGAATTTCATCTTTTCCCTTTTCAACCTAACCCTATTTTTAGTGTGCCCTTCAAGTATCTGAGCACCAATTTAACTGTTTTCCAATGTTCTCTTCACAAATCTGACATAAATTGATAGATCCGGAATCTACAAACACTAGAACCCGCTTCACGACAAATTAAATCTGCAGCTTTGATTAATTAAGAAAATAGGAACAAGATAACCAACCCTATTCAAGAGGGGCACTCTCTTAATACACCTAACAAGACAATTAATATAACCCATGAAGGGCTTTACCCTACCCACACTCCCTTGAATACATATTACTTCTTCCTCCCCAGAGAAACGACTTGTCCTCCCTTTAATGAGGGTTACTTCTAACTGGAATTTTTTTGGATGGACTCAATGCGTAAATGTTAGGATCTTGCTGAGTTTGGGTTCCCAGTTGCATACCCTGCAACTTATAATCTTGACCCGTAACAATGAACTGTAAGGACATCATGCTCCATTTAGCTTTGACTGTTTGTAATGTAATAAACCACTGAATGACTAGGACCACGTTGGCTCCTCTAATGACATCATCCTCGATTTTCAAGACATCCTTGCAAATCCAATTCGCACCCCACAAGACGACACCATTTATGTGTGAAAACTCATCTTTCGAACTAAAGAATCTGTAACAAAGTTGTGAGTTGAGCCGGTGTCAATCAAAACTAGTACCTCATAATCGTTTAGGAGGTAATGAAGAGTTTTGGTGGTGTGTGTGTGACTTCTCGAAGGTGGCAAGAAGGCTAATCTCAGCTATGTCTTCTTGAGGCAGGATTTTCCTCCGTGTCAGCCACTCTAAGCAGCTGAGAATTCCCAGTTTTACAACAAGGTCCTGGTCTATACTTATCACCGCACCGAAAGCATTTTCCTTTAATAAACCGTTTTTCCGAATTTGAAATACTTAAAGGGTTGTTTGCGAAGGGGTTTTAATGGGTTGAATCGCTAGATTATGTGATTTCGAGTCTGCAAAAGTCTTCGTTGGCTGCCCAGATCGGTTAATCCAGCTTTGATTCAAAATTCTAGGGCCAAGCTCATGGCTTAATAAACCGTTCTTGGCATATGGATTTTGACATCAGCTTTTAATTCTTTCTTGAGCCCAGTTAGAAATACTCGCAAAAGGCAGTGATTGAGTCGATTAGAGACCCAAGCGGACCTTTTGGCAACTAATGTCGGCATTCCTAAACCGTACCTGTTTGCTTTATCTTGCATAGATACTCATTTATATTCCTTAAACTCTGCTAGTCCGAAGTGTTCTTACTAGGCGTGAGTTCATTCTTCCTAGATGTGATTGGCTGATCTGTTGCAAGCCATGAATACAACTCTAGAGCATCTCCTTCAAGATGCATTAACGCTACATTAACCTTCCCATCATCTTTCGTAATATCCCGCGACTTGAGAGCTGCAACATCGGTCTTTAAGGACTCTACGGATTAATATCCCGAGTTCATTGTTGATCGGCAGTTGAATCTGCTGATGAGCAAACATTCAGCATATGTTAGCAGTCTCTTTGGCATATGCTGATCAGCAGTCATTCAGTATATACACTTCGGCAGTGGATTCAGCACTTCATCTATTCGGCAGTTACAACCAATGCTGAAATCCTAAGTTCAGCACTTGGCCTATTATGATGCTACCAAAACTCTGTCTTTAGCCTTTAAGTATTCTAACCAGCAGAAGTTCATACATGTTATGTCAAGAGAGTCTAAACAAGTCATACTCTTTTAACTTCAACTTTACCGGCACCAGCATATGAGACTGAAGGTGTTGGTTGAGGAAATATAACTTCAATGAGTGATTGGGTAATGAATGCTTGGTGGAAATATAGAGCTTCTTTTTATTCCCTTTCCTCAGACAAGTGTCTAGCATGTCTTTATTTTCTAAGATCAATTTATGCATCTTCTTCAAATTTTCAAGGCTGAGCTTCAAAACATCCAGTTCAGATAATAAGAAAGATTTTGACTAATTCTTTCTTTTCGGAGGACCTCTCAGTTTTAAAATCATAATCCCAATTGATGATTGTTCATCGTTATCTGAGTATTCCTCTTCATCAAATTCTGAGAGACCTTCTACTAGATGTTCCAACCCATTTTAATGTCAGCAACATCAGTGATAATCACTTCATCCGTTGATTCTTCAATTAGCTCTGCGTAGGGATTTGGTTGTTTTAGAAGCTTGTTGGACTTGTAAAGAACCATGCTCAGTGGTTTGAGAATGTGGTAAGTATGAGAAGATGATTTTGGTTGGTTGCTAGGTTGGTAGATGGAGTGGTTTTAGCAGCTTGAGATTCTACTTTCTTCTTTCTTTGTTTGGATTCCTTAGTCTCAGTTTGGTTAAGTCAGCTATATCAAACCGGTTGAAGCAAACCAGTTGGTTCGTTTAAGCTACTCTTCCAGCTATGATCTGGTTATGACGTAGGTGTTTTTTTCTAATAATATTCCCACTTCACTACAGGACCATGTGCTGATAGTGGAGTTTCAGGGACTTCTTCACCGGCATCAGATTTGACTAAGCTGAGTACTTTATGCATCAACATCTTGGACTTGTCATTCTTACATCCAAAAATGCTAAAGTACTTAGCAATTTGCTCTAAAATGATAGATCAAGTACCTCATTCTCATGGTCATAGTAAATGATCTCTCCATTAGCCCTCTTGACAACAAATTTCTTTATCTGACCAAGATGGGTTGTTTGTCATCAGAGACAGTTGATGCAGAGTTAGGGGATGCTGGAGGCTTAATCGGCAGATAGGAGGACTTCTGAGTAACTTTCTTTGACCTGGCCTGTTGTCTTTCCCATTGCTCCCTAGCTTGTTCAAGCTTTGGGAGCTCTCCAGCAGCAACCTTTTTCCCGATTACTCTGATATTCGGATCAAGACTTGACATACTAATTGGTCCTACTTGTCTACCAGAGAAATCATAGTATTTGAAGAATTGTTTCATCTGTTGCCTGCCACTGAACTCTTACTGAACTCCTTTTACTTTCTTCTTCTATGATTTAGCCTTTTTCTTCTAGCTGACTTAGCTGTTTTCTCCATTTCAACATGAATTGCAGCTATCTTCTTTGGAGAAGGAATATTCACCATTTAAATCGTTCAACTTCAAATTGTTCTACTTTAATTCATACGAAGCCACCCAACATTATATCTAAACCGGGTGAACCAAAAATTCTAGAAAACATAAAACAAACATGAACCAGAATAGGAAACAATCTTATAGTATCTTTATTTTAAATGAAAAGGGCTAGTCGGTCCGTACTCTTTACTGTTTTAAAAGAATTCAAAAACTGCAATGAAAAAGTGTTTGAGATGCTATCCTTATTTATAAAAATTTAACTTAACCCAAAGCTATTAAAAAAGAAAGTAAACCAGAATAGGAAACAATCTTATAGTATCTTTATTTTAAATGATAAACACCTTTGTAACTCCCCACTCATGTGCTATACTTTATCTTCTTCCTTTCAACACACTCTTATGAAGTGATATAGTGTATTGATGTGTTCGCTCCTCATGTGAAACAAACAATGGGTGTTTCATTAGTGATATAGCCAACTGCCGCTCTAAGTGTTGTAATTTTCCCTTATAGTTGGTTATTTCAGCTAATAAACCTCTCAACCATAGTGTCCAAGAAGCTGTAGTTGTAGTAACGATAAATTCAAGCTTCATAAGAACGTAAGTCCATGATAATCTATTATTGAGAGTTCCATGCAATAGGCGTGTCAATGAAGTAAAAAAACCAGACTAGTTATGCTCTTGCCAAAAGTAAACTAGTAAATTGATCATTTCGTATTTAAAATGGTTGGTTCAGTTGGGAATACACTACTGAAGGAATGAGAGTAAATCACTATATTTGGCCTTATATTTGTGTGAAGTAGAATTCATGGCTACTACCAGGGGCAGCTCAACAGTTAAAAAAATAAGCTAGGACTTTAGGGTCGTCTATTCTAATAGGCCACCAAAAATAATTTTTTTGTTTAATTCTCAGTCTAAGCCTAGAATAAACTAAATTAAAAAAGAATGAATGAAAGAAAGAAGGAAACCGGCAGGTCGTAGATCTTTAATACAGGCTACTGGTCAATTCTTGATTGGAGGGTTGGGGCGGGGGGAGTTCTCCCATTTGGTGAGGAACATTGATAATCCACATGGTATCAAGAGCCACGTTTCCTTTACCCTTCCTTTCATCTCTTTCTCCTTTTCTTCTTCCCACCCTCCCACTACCGTTTACCTTCCTCTTCCCCTCCATGGCTACTTCCTCCTCCTCCGTCGATACCACCCTTCTTATGAACACCCCGATGCATATGATCACTATTCGGTTATCGTCTTCCAATTACCTACTGTGGAAGAATCAAATCCTTCCTCTACTTGCTACCAAAACTTGTTGTCACATGTCGATGGATCCGAGACTGCTCCCTCTCCAACCATACCTTCGACCGATGGAAAAACTTCTCCCAACCCCGCATATACTGTATGGATTTCTGCCAACCAACGTGCCGTCATTCTACTCCAGGCATCTCCGTATGGATTTCTGCCAACCAACGTGCCGTCATTCTACTCCAGGCATCTCTCTCTGGAGAAGCGGTCTCTGAAATTGTTAGACTCTCCTCTGTGAAACAAATATGGGATGCACTTGAGGCGGCTTACAGCAACTCCTCTGTCGAAAAAGTCCAGAATCTTCGCGATCAACTAAGACAACTGTCCAAAGGGTCGACTTTGGTGGCAGATTATGGCCGCAAGTTCAAATTATTGTGTGACCAACTCTCGGACATCGGACACCCAGTCGAAGAACCTGACAAGTTACACTGGTTCTTATGTGGGCTTGGCTCTTCCTTTGAGTCGTTCTCAACAGCCCTTCGTGCCACCTGACCCTCTCCCGCCTTTCGGGATCTTCTGGCTCAAGCAGAAGGACACGAATTGTTTCTTAAATCCCTACACGGTTCCCTGCCTCCATCGGTTGCCTTTTCTGCGGAAACTCCACATCCTTGGTCGAATTCCAGTCGGAGTGGTCGCTCTTACCAAAGTGGTGGTCGAATTCCAGTCGAGGTGGTCGCTCTTACATCATTTGTGTATAGGTTTGTTGAAATTTGTGTGGTGGGGTACGTAGTGGAAACATATATATATTGCGCGTTTTATTTTGATAACTTGGTTTTTTACATATATGCATATATGCTAGGTCAAAATTTGCATAGTATAACTTTGGTTTTTTTTTGTTTTTTTTGATAACTATGTATATATATGTTCTTTTTTGATAACTATGTATATTAGATTATTAAATGTGATAACTAATGAAACATAAAACATTAGTTACTTAATATTTTTTATGTTGTATAGGATGTCATCATAAAAAAACACGTGGTCCTGCTTCTTCTTCAAAGGATAAAATAAAATTGTTACGATTTAATAAAGATGGTCAACCAACGGGTACAATGGCTCAAAAATTAAGTCTTGGTATGCGACTAAACTGAAACATACCGTCAAAATTTGGGGCTGAAGATTTTGATCGACTATGGTTACAAGCTAAGGCACGTGTTATATTTTAAATTAAATTCATGAATTACTTATTAGTTAAATATTATATTTAACTTATTGTTATTTAATGTTAGGATTTTGGATGATTGGAACCGATGCCCCCAAGAATTTTATGAAGAAATGGGCTATAAAACGGGGTACAAATTGGAGGCATCATCTTAATAAAAATTTTGTGCAAAAAAAAATGCTTGTGATACATATCAATTTCTTAACCGTGATCATTGGGATACTTTTGTTGCACAAAAAACTAGTGCTGAATTTGAGGTGTATTTTCTTTTTTTATTATATGTTGTTTATTATATATTTGTACTAATATTTAGTTGATTTTTATAAAGGCAAAAAGCGCACAGGCAAAGATTGCTAATGCCGCAAACAAACACGTGCTTCACGTAGGACGGAGTGGATGGGTTGAGTTTAAAAAAACAAAAGAATATATTTGGCCTCAACTGGTCTCCAAATACACCGTTCTTAAAGACATTACTAACCCACGTTCTAGATGGTTTTTAATGGGCACCGCTGAATTAAACAAAGAAACAAATGAGTATGAACTTACTCCTTTTGCAATTGAAATTGGAGTTAATTTGGTAAGTGATTGTATTCTTTGAGTTGGTAAATAATTTGTTAATACTATAGTTTTAAAATTTAACGTATATTTTTCATAGTACAAAGTAAAGCTAGAAATGAAAGCGGATGGAACTTATAATCAAAATAAAAATGACCCGCTAGTTAAAGTCGTCGGCCCCGAGCATGGGGGTGTGCACGGACTTTGTCTAATCTCATTGGTAAGGATTATGTCAATTTCTAATCTTATGTTTTAAAATTAGTTATGAGTTTTTGGATTAAACGAGTGGAATAAAAAATGTTGTGTCATTGTGTTTATAGGTCGTACTCAAGTTCATGGCGGATTGTATAAAAATGTGAACAATGATGCGGACTCAGTATCACAGTTTGACACGGTGCCATATGGAAATAGTTATGGCTCTAATGCACGAGTCAATTATCCACCTATCGAGGTAATATATTTTATAGTTTACAAATAACTTAAGTATTGTTAGCCACATGGATTTTGTTTTAGCTTATGATTTTTTTGGTTAAATCATCATTTCATTTTTTGATATAATGATACAGACCCACACAGCCTGTGAGTTGCAATTGAAAGTGGCTGACGAGATGGTGACAGTGGCTTACGGTGTAGCGTGGCCGCAGGGGGTGGTTTTTGAACCCCCCTTATGAATGTCATAAGGGGTGGTTTTTGACACTACATAAGGGAGGGTTCAAAAACCGCCCCTTATGACACTACATAAGGTGGTTCAAAAAACGCCCTTATGACACTACATAAGGGGGGTTTCAAAAACCGCCCCTTATGACATACATAGGGGGGGTTCAAAAACCGCCTCTTATGACATACATAAGGGGGGTTCAAAAACCGCCCCTTATGACATACATAAGGGGGGGGGGGTTTCAAAAACCGCCTCTTGCGGCCATGCTACACCGTAAGCCACTGTCACCATCTCGTCAGCCACTTTCATTTGCAACTCACAGGCTGTGTGAGTCTGTATCATTATATCAAAAAAAGAAATAATGATTTAACTAAAAAAATCATAAGCTAAAACAAAATCCATGTGGCTAATAATACTTAAGTTATTTGTAAACTATAAAATATATTACCTCGATAGGTGGATAATTGACTCGTGCATGAGAGCCATAACTAGTTCCATGTGGCACCGTGTCAAACTGTAATACTGAGTCCGCATCATTGTTCACATATTTATACAATCCGCCATGAACTTGAGTACGACCTATAAACACAATGGCACAACATTTTTTATTCCACTCGTATAATCCAAAAACTCATAACTAATTTTAAAACATAAGATTAGAAATTGACATAATCCTTACCAATGAGATTAGACAAAGTCCGTGCACGCCCCCATGCTTGGGGCCGACGACTTTAACTAGCGGGTCATTTTTATTTTGATTATAAGTTCCATCCGCTTTCATTTCTAGCTCTACTTTATACTATGAAAAATATACGTTAAATATTAAAAGTATAGTATTAACAAATTATTTACCAACTCAAAGAATACAATCACTTACCAAATATATTCTTTTGTTTCTTTAAACTCAACCCATCCACTCCGTCCTACGTGAAGCACGTGTTTGTTTGCGGCATTAGCAATCTTTGCCTGTGCGCTTTTTGCCTTCACAAAAATCAACTAAATATTAATACAAATATATAATAAACAACATATAATAAACAAAGAAAATACACCTCAAATTCAGCACTAGTTTTTTGTGCAACAAAAGTATCCCAATGATCACGGTTAAGAAATTGATATGTATCACAAGCATTTTTTTTTTTGCACAAAATTTTTGTTAAGATCATGCCTCCAATTTGTACCGCGTTTTATAGCCCATTTCTTCATAAAATTCTTGGGGGCATCGGTTTCAATCATCCAAAAAGCCTAACATTAAATAACAATAAGTTAAATATAATATTTAACTAATAAGTAATTCATGAATTTAATTTAAAATATAACACGTGCCTTAGCTTGTAACCATAGTCGATCAAAATCTTCAGCTCCAAATTTTGACATGAGAATATGATATGAAAAGGTATGTTTCAGTTTAATCGCATACCAAGACTTAAATTTTTGAGCCATTGTACCCGTTGGTTGACCATCTTTATTAAATCGTAACAATTTTATTTTATCCTTCGGTATCTCCTTTGAAGAAGAAGCAGGACCACGTGTTTTTTTATGATGACATCCTATACAACATAAAAAAATATTAAGTAACTAATGTTTTATGTTTCATTAGTTATCACATTTAATAATCTAACATATATATACATAGTTATCAAAAAAGAACATATATATATATACATAGTTATCAAAAAAAATAAAAAAAACAAAGTTATACTATGCAAATTTTGAACTAGCATATATGTTTGACTTCCTTTTTTCAAACGGTTTTCTTCAACTGCCTTTTTAAAACTTTGAACACCTTTCGCATAAATTTCTGATGAACGCAAACTTTTGTACATCCAAGCATCACGATCCATCTGAAAAGTATAAAAACAAATAAATGATGTAATTGTACATAACCGATAATCTAAGGCGGTAAATCCTAACCCACTTTTTGAATATTCTATCTCATATGTATACATTTAACATGTTAACTATTTAAGAAAAATTCGACAGCATTTCCCCTTAACTCCCCAAGTATGCGTATAAAACGCAAACCCGAAGGAGTTTAGGAGAAACTGTTGATTTTTTCTTAATAGTCAAACACGTTAAAATGTATACACGTCCTAATGAGATAGAATATTCAAAAAGCAGTCTAAAGGTTTATTCTAAATTCATTTAAAAATCTATCCAAACACATATACATATACACATATAACATACTTACACATAAATGCAAATATTAAATAATAGTATATATATATAATATTTGTGTAATAAGTTCAAATACTAGCTAAATGCATATCAAGTTTATGTGTTTCTTAAACTAACTAAGAAATGGTAAAATTGCATTTTTTAAATTTTGGACGGGTATATTCTAAAGGTTTATCCTAAATTCATTTAAAAATCTATCCAAACACACATATAGATATACAAATACACATATAACATACTTACACATAAATGTCAATATTAAATAATAGTATATATATAATACTTGTGTAATAAGTGCAAATACTAGCTAAATGCATATCAAGTTTGTGTTTCTTAAACTAACTAAGAAATGGTGAACTTGCATCTTTTACTTGTTCATACTTATCTACAACATAAAAACTTGCATCTTTAAGTAATTCGACATATATATCACTAACTTATAAACACACATATATATATATAAACACGAATTCATGTAAAAACTGAAATATTTAAAAAGAATTGTACCTTTAAATGAGAGATTTTGAAAGAAAACACAATTTGAAATTCAAACAGAAAGAACATTTGAATTGCAGGCAGAAATGCTTCAATAAAGAAGAAGATGACCGTTTTCTTATATATATATATATAGTATTTTTATAAAAAGGGCAGTTACGGACCGCCCCTAAAAGCACCCCTCGAACAAACCGCCCCTAAAAGCACCCCTCGAACAAACCTTCCTTTGAAAACCCGTAAACCAAACTGTTCAAAAGGGGCGGTCCATAACCGACCCTCAAACCTTCCCTTGATAACCGCCCTTAAAAGCGTGGATCGCACCTTACACTAACTCAAAAGGGACAGTCCATAACCGCTCCTAAAACGTTTCATCGAAAACCGCCCCTAAAAGCATGGTCACACCTTATACTTACTCAAAAGGGGCGGTCCATAACCGCCCCTAAAACGTTCCATCAAAAACCGCCCCTAAAGCGTGGTCGCACCTTATACTTACTCAAAAGGGGCGGTCCATCCCAAAAGTTACGGCTTCTAAAACCGCACCTAAATGTTCCTAATGGGGCGGTTTCGCACAAAAGTATATTTCTTAGAGTTTGTGAAGGCAAATAAGGGGCGGTTTTTGTCACACCCTCATTTTCCACGTACGGGGTTTTACCGTCAGGCGTGTGACATAACCAGGATCTCAGATAAGCATCAGTTACACCAAACGACTCGATAATTACAAATCATATAAGTTGTTTAATTTTAATGAAACAAACCGAATATATTTAAGTAGTGCGGAAGCGAAAACAGGAAAACATTTAACAATGGTTTTTGGAACACGCAAACACGCGTCCAATCCATTACATGTAATTAAGTCTTGAAAACAGTTTGAGATAAATGCGGAATGACATGCGGTGGATGTTGTGCTCCTAAACGTGCCACATCAATGTCCTGAGAGAAAACATGCAAAATCTCAGTACATGACTGGTGAGTTCACAGGTTTATCAGAAAACAGTAAGTATCAGTAATGAAATCCCCGGATTATGTAATCCGATAAGTATCAGTAATGAAATCCCTGGATTATGTAATCCGATAAGTATCAGTAATGAAATCCCTGGATTATGTAATCCGATAAGTATCAGTAATGAAATCCCCGGATTATGTAATCCGATAAGTATCTGTAATGAAATCCCCGGATTATGTAATCCGTCAAGTATAATGAAATTCCCGGATTTTGTAATCCGTCAAGTATAATGAAATTCCCGGATTTTGTAATCCGTCAAGTATAATGAAATTCCCGGATTATGTAATCCGTCAAGTATAATAAAATTCCCGGATTATGTAATCCATCAAGTATAATGAAATTCCCGGATTTTGTAATTAAAGCATATAATGGGTAGGTAGTCCATAATGATCACTATGTGTATGAAGTCGCGGCCGAGCTGACATGTAATCAAATAATAAAACAGGCCCGGATGTGGATCACACACCACAACACTTGTAATTAGGCTAACCGTTCACCCGTTTGACGAACGTTGTGCTAGCGCAACTAGCCCGGGTGGGGTATGTCAATTCCAGTAGTACTACTAACAATTACCTTGCTAAGTCCATATTAACGGTCTGTTGGGCAAGTATAACATCATAGTATCAAGTATATGCAGTATTACAAAAATCCAATGTAGTGTAACTTTTATGAAAACAGCATGTTTCTCTCCCCCAAAAGAGTATATAAGTAAAAGTGGGGCTGTAAACTCACCTTGAATTGATGTAATAAAATGAACGGAAGCTTCAACGAATAATGCACGACCAAACACGATCAACACCTATTATTAATTGTAATTAAGTTTTTAAAATGTGCTCAACGCGAATAATTACATTTGGTCGGATTCGGGTCGGTTCGGTTTGACGCACACGATTTGATATACCAACAACACCATGTATTAATAATATTTCCAATATTGATATTAACAATAACAATGGTATAATTATAATGATAATAATTGTATTTGTAAATAATTTATGAAATTATTACATATAATTTCTACATTTATCATGATTAATCCATAATTAAAATAATATAATGTTCATTAATATCTTGATGATTATTGTTTAAAGTCTATTTTTATAAAATAACTTTTATAACATAAAATTTTTAACAAAATTAACAAAGTTTATAAAAACTATTTTTATAATTTTTAGTAATTTTTCTGTATTTTAAAAGGTTCAAAAAGGCTTTAAAAAAATAAATGTTGGAGATAGGGTTCGAACCCGTGACCTCCATCCCGTGACCTCCATCCCATAATGCAACACACAAACCAGTGAACCAAAGGCATACAGCCACAATGGTTCACGGTTTTTATTTCTTTTAAACACAAATTCCAAAACCTTTCCCCACCCGTATGAACCCTAGGTTCGATCCGAGTCAAATTCATCCCCGAATCGATGTTGTTAACGATGGAAACCATAGGGCTTTTATTCCTTATGAGAAATCGAGCATGTGGGTATGTTCAATTACCTGTTTCGAGTTCGATTTGATGAAGAACAGTGAGTTGCAGGTCGCGGTCGAGTGAGGTAGCCAAATCGATATGTTTGTATGTTTTTAGATCAAATGAAAGTCGATGGAAGTGTTTAAATGCTCAATCAATCGTTAGTGTGCATTTACTTTTGATTATAATTATTGTTCAGTGCGTTTCTTGGTGGTGGTCGACTGATAGTGGAAAGAAAATGGAAATCGCATTAAACCGACACCATTATACAAATTTCAAGGGCCCACGAGTTGAATCATACACGAGAAGTTGTCGGGGTGATTTGATTGAGTCGAAACCAGCTTAATTTGGCGATTGGGAGTCGCCGGAGGCCGCCGGAGAGGTGGCCGGAGAAAAACCGACGGGGGACGGGCGGTGGGTTGGGTTATTTGAAAAAAACTAAACAAATAGTCCCTCAACTTTACTTGGTTTATTATTTCATGTGGAAACCTTTTAAAATAAGTTTCCAAATTAGCAATTAACCCCCTGAACTTATTAAATCCAAGTTTAATAAATTTTATAAATTATTATTGTTTTTATTATTAATGTTATTATTAATAATTGTGATAATAATATCATTATTATTATTATAATATCCAATTTATACAAATTTATACATATATATAATAAACCAACGAAATTTTAAGTCAATGAAATTTTTCCGGGTTGTCACATCATCCCCCTGTTAGAGGAATTTTCGTCCCGAAAATTAAGATGTTCTGGCAACATTCTTGAACAGATTAAGATACTTGCGTATCATTTCGTCCTCTCGTTCATAAGTGAACTCAGGACCACGCCGGGAGTTCCACCGAACTCTGACAACCGGAATCTTGCTATGCTTTAGTTGTTTAAATTTCCAGAATATAATTTCGTGGTAAGGTGATGTCTAGAAATCAGGATAAGACCAACAATGATAAGAAAGGTTATCCGTCGGAATTTAAGAATCCCAAACGTCACCATATGAAACGATCTTAACGCATATCTTGTGAATATGTATTTCTCCTTTGACCAACCATTGGTCTAAAAATACGCTATGCGAAGATCTTGGAATGAGTTCACGATAATGGTCTATAATGCACCAATTGTCATCATGACCACTAAGATAAGAAGCATTTTAAAAGGAAAGTTAAACAGAAGATCCATAGGATCATGAAGATTAGGTCTGTCACTTGTGAAGATAAGACACTTGGACACACACCAAGTAAGTCTTTTCCTTTAGACCAAACCCATGTCTACAAGTTACGAAGGTTTATGAACCTTTATATTCACATCGCAATGAGGATAATAACGAGTCTTGTTGTTTAAATCCAAGATAGAATTTTAATGATTTTCAAGCTTAAGGATTCAAAAGCGATTCAAGAAGTGACTCGAACAATAGGAAACATGCTTTGCAAGGTAGCAATATTTAAGTACGTTTACATACGCAGTTTCAACAAACCATAAGCACAGCTGAGAACATTTGTATGACTAGAAAGTCATGAACAAAAGTTGACAATATCTTCAGCAGAGAGATTGTTTAGGAAGGCTACCATCGCACAATCACGTTTTGATGATAGCTCAAATGAAAGTCGATAGATAAGGAATAAATGATTCCATATAGCTAGGTCAAATGAGGATAAAGGGAGATAAATCAATTTAAGAAGTTAAGTGCTCCAAGCTTAGAATAAAAATCAACCTAAAACGATTGGGTCTCCTTTCAGGTTCAGAGATCATGCTTTGGTTTGATAGGTCGAATCACCTTCTCCTGACGGACTATCTTGGTTTCCTTCTTCGATAACCAATTCATACGGTATTAAGTCTATGTCAAGGTCATGATCTTCGTGTACTTTTGTGTAACCTCTAATTATTACCATTGGTCATTTTAACAGAGTAAATAATTTCTAAACAACTAGGGTTAATGCTAAGTTAAAGAATAATTCCAGAAGAATTCAAGCTTATTATCAACCCTGGTATCAAATAGATGTATAACTATTGATGATAGGGTACGTACATGTAACAACATTTAGTCTTGTCGAATGTGGTTTGCTTCAGTCGTAAATGTATGACCGCGTGATGTATTACTTTGACTTATATGACCTTTATTTCCATAATTTAACAGTTCTTACTTTCTAGCTATAGCCACTTCCTAATTCTGATTGTTTCTAACTTGTCCTTGGGTCCTAATCGACCTAGGGCACACTTATGGTAATGGTCAGAACTCCAACCTTCTTAATGTCCCCGTTTAGCGCATGTTAACTTAATCGTATTAACCAACATAGCTAGGTTCACAACATTGTCATTCTTGTCTACCTTACCGCTAGATTGCTTGTTCGACCCTCCAACTTCTTTCTACTACTCACTAGATTTTCCCAGTGTCCTTCCTAATTCTATTTGGTCTAATGTCATAAGGTATGACATCAGCTTTGTCAATTCAGGGAGTTCGTTAGTATAAAGAGCACGACCTAACCCTACTATTGCACAATTTTAGAATTACCATTCTAACTTTTGCATTTTATTCCTTAGGTAATAGTACTCAATCACCAAGGCTTTGAACTTATCTAAGTCATTTGCATCAATTGAACTTATCCTGTTTGGACTTATCTTAACTTAGCTTGAACCTGGGTGTTCCACCAGATTAGTGCCTTGCCCCGTAGTGAACACGTGGCATACCTGATTCATCAAATCCATGAAGACAGCTGGTGCGTTGGTCAACCCGAACGGCATGACCAAGAACTCATAGTGTTCATATCGAGTTCTAAACAATATTTTCGGTATGTCATCTTTACGAACCCTCAATTGATGATAGCCCGATCGAAGATCGATCTTTGAGGAGTACATTGATCTCTGCAACTGATCGAAGAGATCGTCGATCCTGGGAAGGGGGTATCGGTTCTTAACAGTCAAATTGTTTAATTCCCGATAATCTTGTCAAGTACAGAGTGTTATCCATGATTTGAGTATCAAATAAATAGTTATTAACGAAGAGTTAATTAACCGGAGTTTGTACAAAGGAAACGATTGAGAAGGAATTCACTTGATCAAGGAGCGATCGAAGGAATCTATGTACAATAATCTAAAATCCGATGAAGTAGTATTATTAGAGTATGTCGCGTCTTTTGTCTACTGATGTCGTATTAGCCGGCGTTTTTGTCTTTCAAGACTCAATCCAACAAGTTGTGAATAAGGGTGCATATAGCAAATGCGACATCGACAGACGTATGGAATAAAAGTTGGGTTAACAACATAAGTCCTTAAGAGAGTTCTTATAAAGTCCTTATTAATCTAAACAAAATATAAGTCAAACAAATAATGATAGGGTGTGATTATCGAGGGTCTTCTCAAAGTACTAATATGTGATATAATGCCCACAATGTTCTTAAATAAGTATACCATAGATAGTTTGTAAGGCAGGCTATGTAATCATAACCAATAATGCACTTAAAGTATTCAATCGGTTCCTTAGTTACTAATATGCTAAGTGGAGGAATGTCTCTTAGAAGATAAAATTAATGTCATGATTGGAAATATCATGAAGGCTCTAAGTAGGACAGGACTTAAGTAATAGCAAGTGTTAGTAATGTTTTGTTACACTTAACAAGGACTTACTAGAATTATGATCCTAGCACCCTAGGGTATAGAATAGAAAACTTGTAATACTCATGATCGTTACTTCTCCCGCGTCCAAGTCCTCTTCCAGACATTCTTTAAATTACCAAATATCAAAAGCTATCAGTCGTATGAAAATAGACCTTTTGTCTTGAAATGAAAAGGAAGAGAAATTCAAGGATTTAAAGAAATAGACAAGCTAGAGAATCAGTCCGAATCCGTGGGATTAACACAAATGTCATGGTTTGGATTTCGTCCAAATTCAAGGTAAGGGTGAGCATTCCTACAAGTAGAACTGATAGATAGTTAATGGTTATGTTCTATGAAGACCGAGACTTTCTTGCTCAAGGTGTAGGAATGATGACTTATACTGACTACAATGTTACCACCCGACTAGATTCACCGGACTTAGCATGCACGACAAATTACAATTACGTGTGCACCCGTAATGGTAATTTGCTTTGCATGATCACCCCGGTTCCTCCTATCAGGCTAACATATCTTGTCATGTACAGTGGTCATCAATGATAGAAGTACCAAATATGTATGTATTATATCGGGGTCGATCAATCAAAGTATACGAAAGGATCAGTAAAGTTTGGGAATCATTGACACGCCAAGGTAATTTGACCCATTTGCCTTAGAGACCTGTGTATTGACCATAGTTTATCGCTCATCCCAGAAATCCCCAAGTAAGCATAACTGGTCTCACAATGAGATTTATGCGATATGCTTGCCTTAGCCCGAGGGCCTTTTGCCAGGAAATCCAGAATACAGGTGTCTATGTGTCACACAAATCATGAAGAACATTTAGGCGATGTCAAATGCACACAAACTCTCCCGTGACTCACAGCAACTCAGAGCCACCATCCCGGTAGCCATATGCTCACAGGGATATGTTGAAGCAAAAATTCTTAGGCAACCAATTTAGTAGGCATAGCTTAGTAATCTATGTGTGTGTAACTAATGCAAATCCAGCTATAGTCTAAAATGCAATGCAGATGAGATGCAAAGTTCATTTTAGTTCGCTATAACTAATGCACTGATACCAATCTGTCACACCCTTATTTTCCACGTACGGGTTTTACCGTCAGGCGTGTGACATAACCAGGATCTCAGATAAGCATCAGTTACACCAAAGGACTCGATAATTACAAATCATATAAGTTGTTTAATTTTAATGAAACAAACCAAATATATTTAAGTAGTGCGGAAGCGAAAACAGGAAAACATTTAACAACGGTTTTTGGAACACGCAAACACGCGTCCAATCCATTACATGGAATTAAGTCTTGAAAACAGTTTGAGATAAATGCGGAATGACATGCGGTGGATGTTGTGCTCCTAAACGTGCCACATCAATGTCCTGAGAGAAAACATGCAAAATCTTAGTACAAGACTGGTGAGTTCACAGGTTTATCAGAAAACAGTAAGTATCAGTAATGAAATCCCTGGATTATGTAATCCGATAAGTATCAGTAATGAAATCCCCGGATTATGTAATCCGATAAGTATCAGTAATGAAATCCCCGGATTATGTAATCCGATAAGTATCTGTAATGAAATCCCCGGATTATGTAATCCGATAAGTATAATGAAATTCCCGGATTATGTAATCCGTCAAGTATAATGAAATTCCCGGATTTTGTAATCCGTCAAGTATAATGAAATTCCCGGATTTTATAATCCGTCAAGTATAATGAAATTCCCGGATTATGTAATCCGTCAAGTATAATGAAATTCCCGGATTTTGTAATCGGTCAAGTATAATGAAATTCCCGGATTATGTAATCCGTCAAGTATAATGAAATTCCCGGATTTTGTAATCCGTCAAGTATAATAAATTCCGGATTATGTAATCCGTCAAGTATAATGAAATTCCCGGATTTTGTAATTAAAGCATATAATGGGTAGCTAGTCCATAATGATCACTATGTGTATGAAGTCGCGGCCGAGCTGACATGTAATCAAATAATAAAACAGGCCCGGATGTGGATCACACACCACAACACTTATAATTAGGCTAACCGTTCACCCGTTTGACGAACGTTGTGCTAGCGCGACTAGCCCGGGTGGGGTATGTTAATCCCAGTAGTACTACTAACAATTACCTCACTAAGTCCATATTAACGGTCCGTTGGGCAAGTATAACATCATAGTATCAAGTATATGCAGTATTACAAAAATCCAATGTAGTATAACTTTTATGAAAACAACATGTTTCTCTCCCCTAAAAGAGTATATAAGTAAAAGTGGGGCTGTAAACTCACCTTGAATTGATGTAATAAAATGAACGGAAGCTTCAACGAATAATGCACGACCAAACACGATCAACACCTATTATTAATTGTAATTAAGTTTTTAAAATGTGCTCAACGCGAATAATTACATTTGGTCGGATTCGGGTCGGTTCGGTTTGACGCACACGATTTGATATACCAACAACACCATGTATTAATAATATTTCCAATATTGATATTAACAATAACAATGGTATAATTATAATGATAATAATTGTATTTGTAAATAATTTGTGAAATTATTACATATAATTTCTACATTTATCATAATTAATCCATAATTAAAATAATATAATGTTCATTAATATCTTGATGATTATTGTTTAAAGTCTATTTTTATAAAAATAACTATTTATAACATTTGTAACAATTTTTAAGAATATAAATAAATAAGGTTTTTAAAGATATAATTTTCCAGAAAATAATTAAATAATTTCTAAAATTAACAAAGTTTATAAAAACTATTTTTATAATTTTTAGTAATTTTTCTGTATTTTTAAAAGGTTCAAAAAGGCTTTAAAAAAATAAATGTTAGGGCAGGGTTCGAACCCGTGACCTCCATCCCATAATGCAACACACAAACCAGTGAACCAAAGGCATACAGCCGCAATGGTTCACGATTTTTATTTCTTTTAAACACAAATTCCAAAACCTTTCCCCACCCGTATGAACCCTAGGTTCGATCCGAGTCAGATTGATCCCCGAATTGATGTTGTTAACGATGGAAACCATAGGGCTTTTATTCCTTATGAGAAATCGAGCATGTGGGTATGTTCAATTACCTGTTTCGAGTTCGATTTGATGAAGAACAGTGAGTTGCAGGTCGCGGTCGAGTGAGGTAGCCAAATCGATATGTTTGTATGTTTTTAGATCAAATGAAAGTCGATGGAAGTGTTTAAATGCTCAATCAATCGTTAGTGTGCATTTACTTTTGATTATAATTATTGTTCAGTGTGTTTTCTTGGTGGTGGTCGACCGATAGTGGAAAGAAAATGGAAATCGCATTAGACCGACACCATTATACAAATTTCAAGGGCCCACGAGTTCGAATCATACACGAGAAGTTGTCGGGGTGATTTGATTGAGTCGAAACCAGCTTAATTTGGCGTTTGGGAGTCGCCGGAGGCCGCCGGAGAGGTGGCCGGAGAAAAACCGACGGGGGACGGGCGGTGGGTTGGGTTATTTGAAAAAAATTACACAAATAGTCCCTCAACTTTACTTGGTTTATTATTTCATGTGGAAACCTTTTAAAATAAGTTTCCAAATTAGCAAATTAACCCCCTGAACTTATTAAATCCAAGTTTAATAAATTTTTATAATTATTATTGTTTTTATTATTAATGTTATTATTAATAATTGTGATAATAATATCATTATTATTATTATAATATCCAATTTATACAAATTTATACATACATATATATATATATATATATATTAAGTCAACGAAATTTTTCCGGGTTGTCACAGTTTTTTACCTAACTGCCTCTTAAAAAATGGATCCGCATCTTATACTACTTTTTGTACTAGTGAAAGTTGATTAAAAAACATGCCGAATTACAAAAGTTTCTCTAATTTATTGATCTTTGTGTTATAATAATAATAATTGAGTTGATGAAGAAGATGAGTTGATAGAGAGGAAAACAAGATTGTGCTCAACAGTAGAGAGGAAATAAACTGTGCTCAATTTGATGAAGATGTGATTTTTTTCACCAGCTCGCATATATGCATATATATACACATAGCACAAAAAAAACAAAAGGGGTGGGACCCATATGTCTGCCATTATAACACTCCCCCTCAGACATATGGTCTAAACATTTCTCTAATGAATATGAGTGGATATATTGCCTCATTAAAAACCTTGCTAGGAAAAATCCATTGGGATAAAAACCATAGCTAAGGGAAAAAGAGTACAGTATATAGCTCCCCCTCAAATTATCATTTGTGTACGTGACGCATCCCTATATTATAAATGTGCTTTCTGAAGATTGTTGTAGGAAGCGCCTTTGTGAAAAGATCTGTGGAATTATTGGTAGACTGAATGTATCTCATTTCAACCTGATTATCTTTAGTAAGTTCTTGAGTATATGAGAAAAATCTTGGGGGTATATGTTTCGTTCTGTCACTTTTGATATACCCTTCTTTCATCTGTGAGACACAAGCTGCATTGTCTTCATAGATTAGAGTTGGATTGTTATCTTTCTCTAGTCCACAAGAAGTCAATATATGTTGTGTCATGGATCTCAACCACACACATTCTCTAGAGGCTTCATGTAGTGCAATAACTTCAGCATGATTTGAGGATGTTGCAACAAGTGTTGTTTTTTAGAACGCCATGAGATTGCAGTTCCTCCGTTCATAAATACATATCCGGTTTGAGATCTTGCTTTGTGAGGATCGGATAAATAACCTGCATCTACATAACCAACTAAACTTTCTTTTGATTCGTTAGAATAAAATAAGCCTAAATCAACTGTTCCTCGAAGGTATCGAAAAATATGTTTAATCCCATTCCAGTGTCTTTTGGTAGGGGATGAACTAAATCTTGCTAGCAAATTAACTGCAAAAGAAATGTCAAGTCTTGTACAATTAGTAAGATACATAAGAGCTCCAATTGCACTGAGGTATGGTAGAAGCACTGTAAAAACATAAGAGCTCTAATGTAGGGAAAATTGTCTCATCAAAATGACAATCAGCAAAACGTGCTGTAAAAACATCACCTGTTAAAGGTTCTAGATATCTTATGATAGAAGCGCTTTCATATCCAACATATATTCCCAACCTTCTTTGAGGTCCCATTTTGGTGCGTTGTGGTGGTGCAATAGGAACATATACTGCACAACCAAAAACTCTAAGATGGGAAATATTTGGCTCTTGACCAGAGACAAGTTGTATGGGGAGTACTTGTGATTTGTACTTGGCCTTATACGAATTAATGATCCTGCATGCAAAATTGCATGACCCCAAATAGACACAGGGAGTTTTGTTCTCATTATTAATGGTCTAGCTATTAGCTGGATACGTTTAATTAATGATTCCGCTAAACCGTTTTGTGTATGTACATGGGCAACTAGGTGTTCCACAACAATTCCAACAGATATGCAATAATCATTAAAAGCATGTGATGTGAATTCTCCGGCATTATCAAGCCTTACTCTTTTAATTGTATAATCAGGAAAATGTGCTCGTAATTTAATAATTTGAGTCAAAAATTTTGCAAAGGCTACATTACGAGTTGATAATAAACATACATGAGACCATCTGCTGGATGCGTCTATTAGGACCATAAAATATCTAAACGGTCCACACGGTGGATGAATTGGTCCACATATATCACCTTGAATTCTTTCAAGGAATATTGGTGTTTCCTTTTCGATTTTTAGTGGCGAAGGCCTTGTAATTAATTTTCCAAGAGAACATGATGTACACAGTTGCATTTTATTTGCTTGGGGAATCCTTTAATTTTTTAATGGATGTCCATGTGTATTTTCAATGATTCTTTTCATCATTGTAGATCCGGGATGGCCTAATCTGTCATGCCATATGTTTAACATACCAGGATCACAATATTTCTCTTTTACTGCCATATGTGCTTGAGGCACATTTATATATGTATAATGCAATCCAGAATGAAGCATTGGCAATTTTTCCAATATGTGATTTTCCTTCACAATATATAGATATTTCTTGTTACCAACAGTTCTTGACTGGGTATCATATCCATTTTGATATATATTTTTGAAACTTAATAAGTTTCTTGTTGATTTTGGGGAAAATAGAGCATTCTCTATTAAAATCTTTGTATTGTTAGGTAATTCTAAATTTGCTTTTCCCACACCTTCAATCAAGTCCGTAGGACCTGATATTGTATCAATATTTCCCTTTGTCGGTTTCAATTCATAAAAATATTTTCGATATTTAAGAATAGTATGTGTAGCACCACTATCTGCTATACATAAATCTCCATTACTTGTTCGGTCTTGTGCTCCATTGGAATTCATTTTAATCTTCAATTATAAGAAAAATAATAATAATAAGCACATATAATATTATAAATTTTAAATAAAATATGTTACATGAAAAGAAAGAAATATATTACAAACATAATTAAACATAATTATAAAAGAAATTATTATTATTCAAAAGCATTTAAATTTCTCCATCATTGAAAAAATCCGAGTGGTGTAGTTCCGTGTTGACATCATCAATTTTATCTACATGGTTCACTTCTTTCTCTTTTAGAGATGCTTGATATAATTGACATAGATGTGAAGGTGTGCGACAAAGTTTCGCCCAGTGGTTATTACTTCCACATCTATAACACGAACTATCATTAGTTTGAGATGTTCCAGCTTCATTTGTGAACTTATTTTGCTGGTTAAACTTGTTACTTTGTGGTGCGTTTCATCCACGGCCACGACCACGACCACGACCTCGTCCACGGCCTCTATAATAATTGTTGGTCGACTTGAACAAGTTGTTATGACCACTAAAATGGTGTTTATTATAATAACCACGACCACGGCCGCGGCCACGGCCTCGACCACGAACTTGGCCTTGTTCCCATTTTTCAAAATTATTAGCAACATTTGCTTCTGGTATTGCTAGCGATCCTGTGGGACGAGTTTCATGGTTTTTCATAAGCAGCTCATTATGCTTTTCTGCTACGAGGAGATATGCATTGAGATCGGAGTATTTATAAAACTTCAACAAACGATATTGTTGAGCCAAATTAATATTTGAAGCATGAAAAGTGGAATAAGTTTTCTCCAACTTTTCCTCCTCGGTAACAAGATGCCCACAAAATTCTAGTTTTGAGCATATTCTATATAAAGCAGATGTGTAATCATTTACTTTTTTAAAATCTTGGAACCTCAAATTGTTCCATTCATATTTGGCAGTAGGAAGTAAAACTTCCTTTTGATTATCAAATCTATTTTTTAGATCCTTCCATAACCCACATGGATCATCATAATTAAAGTATTCATGCTGCAATAATTCATCAATGTGTTTATGGATAAACACATCAGCTTTAGCCCTTTCTTCTTCCGAACATTGATTATTATCATTTATTGCTTCTAATACACCAAGTGATTTTAGGTGTCTCTTGATATTTGCTGACCAAGACATATAATTTTCCCCGGAAATATCGAGAGCCATAAATTTAAGTTTTGATAGATTCGACATTTTTCTAAACAATAAAATAGATATTAGAATTAATTTAGCATTATAAATAAACCTTTTAATAAATGTTAGTAATCGTTAGATTAGATATATGTTAGATGACATAAAAGTAAAAGTTAGAAGCGTAAATAAATGTTAGTTAACAGAATAATAAAAGTTAGGAGCATAAATAAATAAACGTTAGTTGACAGAATAATAAAAGTTAGAAGCGTAAATAAATGTTAGATTAGGAGCATAAATAAATGTTAGACATGTTAGTAGTCTCAACTGTTATATTTATTAGTAGTCCCAAAAATTATAATTTCTCCATAGTAAGGGGTACCCTGCACTTATTTATCATCATAGTATTTATATATTCAATTTATATATATTTATGAAAAACTTACATTGATTGTTATGACAACTTCTTCTTTATTGATCTTCTTGGTTAAGCACCTCGTGCTGATAACGTGTTATAATAATAATAATAATTGAGTTGATGAAGAAGATGAGTTGATAGAGAGGAAACAAGATTGTGCTCAACAGTAGAGAGGAAAATAAACTGTGCTCAATTTGATGAAGAAGATGTGATCAATCTCACCAGCTCGTATATATGCATATATATATATACACATAGCACAAAAAAAAAAAAAAGGGGTGGGACCCATATGTCTGCCATATATATATGATTGGGATAAATGGAAAGACGCTATGCAAACTGAATTTAATTTCACTTAACAAACGAAAGGTTTTGGGCCTATTATACTTACACCTAAGGAAGTAAAGCCTGTAGGATATCAATAGGTTTTCGTAAGAAAAAGAAATGAGAAAAATGAAGTTACAAGGTATAAAGCCAGACTTGTAGCCCAAGGTTTTTCTCAAAGGCCGGAATTGACTATGAGGAAACATATTCCCCAGTTATGGATGCAATCACTTTCAGATATTTAATCAGTTTAGCAGTTTCTAAAAAATTAGAAATGCGTCTTATGGATGTAGTTACTGCTTATTTATGGATCACTTGATAATGATATTTATATGAAAATCCTAGAAGGGTTTAAAATCCCAGATGCATTAAAATCGAAGTCTAAAGAAATGTATTCAATCAAACTGCAACGATCATTACATGGATTGAAACAATCTGGGAGAATGTGGTATAATCGTTTGAGTGATTATTTGATAGATAAAGGCTATACAAATAATCTTATATGTCCATGCGTCTTTATCAAAGGACAACATCAGGATATGTGATAATAGCAGTATATGTTGATGATTTGAACATAATCGGTACGCATAAGGAAATTCATGAAGCAGTTGTTCTTTTAAAGAAAGAATTTGAAATGAAAGATCTTGGAAAAACCAGATATTGTCTTGGTTTACAGATTGAACATATGAACAACGGTATACTTATACATCAATCAAATTATACCGAAAGACTATTGAAACGTTTCAATATGGACAAGGAAAATTCATTAAGCTCACCAATGGTTGGTAGATCGCTTAACATTGAAAAGATCCATTTCGTCCTTGTGAAGAAAATGAAGAAGTACTTGGTCCAGAAGTACTTGGTCCAGAAGTACCATACCTCAGTGCAATTGGAGCTCTTATGTATCTTACTAACTGTACAAGACCTGACATTTCTTTTGCAGTTAATTTGCTAGCAAGATTTAGTTCATCCCCTACCAAAAGACACTGGAATGGGATTAAACATATTTTCGATACCTTCGAGGAACAATTGATTTAGGCTTATTTTATTCTAACGAATCAAAAGAAAGTTTAGTTGGTTATGTAGATGCAGGTTATTTATCCGATCCTCACAAAGCAAGATCTCAAACCGGATATGTATTTATGAACGGAGGAACTGCAATCTCATGGCGTTCTAAAAAACAAACACTTGTTGCAACATCCTCAAATCATGCTGAAGTTATTGCACTACATGAAGCCTCTAGAGAATGTGTGTGGTTGAGATCCATGACACAACATATATTGACTTCTTGTGGACTAGAGAAAGATAACAATCCAACTCTAATCTATGAAGACAATGCAGCTTGTGTCTCACAGATGAAACAAGGGTATATCAAAAGTGACAGAACGAAACATATACCCCCAAGATTTTTCTCATATACTCAAGAACTTATAAAGATAATCAGGTTGAAATGAGATACGTTCAGTCTACCAATAATTCCACAGATCTTTTCACAAAGGCGCTTCCTACAACAATCTTCAGAAAGCACATTTATAATATCAAGATGCGTCACGTACACAAATGATAATTTGAGGGGGAGCTATATACTGTACTCTTTTTCCCTTAGCTATGGTTTTTATCCCAATGGGTTTTTCCTAGCAAGGTTTTTAATGAGGCAATATATCCACTCATATTACATTAAAGAAATGTTTAGACCATATGTCTGAGGGGGAGTGTTATAATGGCAGACATATGGGTCCCACCCCTTTTGTTTTTTTTTGTGCTATGTGTACATATATATATATATATATATGCATATATGCGAGCTGGTGAAAAAAATCACATCTTCTTCATCAAATTGAGCACAGTTTATTTCCTCTCTACTGTTGAGCACAATCTTGTTTTCCTCTCTATCAACTCATCTTCTTCATCAACTCAATTATTTTATTATTATAACACAAAGATCAATAAATTAGAGAAACTTTTGTAATTCGGCATGTTTTTTTATCAACTTTCACTAGTACAAAAAGTAGTATAAGATGCGGATCCATTTTTTTAAGTGGCAGTTAGGTAAAAAACTGACAACCCGGAAAAATTTCGTTGACTTAAAATATATATATATTTTGTATAAATTGGATATTATAACAATAATAATGATATTATTATCACAATTATTAATAATAACATTAATGATAAGTTCAGGGGGTTAATTTGCTAATTTGGAAACTTATTTTAAAAGGTTTCCACATGAAATAATAAACCAAGTAAAGTTGAGGGACTATTTGTGTAATTTTTTTCAAATAACCCAACCCACCGCCCGTCCCCCGTCGGTTTTTCTCCGGCCACCTCTCCGGCGGCCTCCGGCGACTCTCAAACGCCAAATTAAGCTGGTTTCGACTCAATCAAATCACCCCTACAACTTCTCGTGTATGATTCGAACTCGTGGGCCCTTGAAATTTGTATAATGGTGTCGGTTTAATGCGATTTCCATTTTCTTTCCACTATCGGTCGACCACCACCAAGAAAACGCACTGAACAATAATTATAATCAAAAGTTAATGCACATTAACGATTGATTGAGCATTTAAACACTTCCATCGACTTTCATTTGATCTATAAACATACAAACATATCGATTTGGCTACCTCACTCGACCGCGACCTGCAACTCACTGTTCTTCATCAAATCGAACTCGAAACAGGTAATTGAACATACCCACATGCTCGATTTCTCATAAGGAATAAAAGCCCTATGGTTTCCATCGTTAACAACATCGATTCGGGGATCAATTTGACTCAGATCGAACCTAGGGTTCATACGGGTGGGGAAAGGTTTTGGAATTTGTGTTTAAAAGAAATAAAAACCGTGAACCATTGCGGCTGTATGCCTTTGGTTCACTGGTTTGTGTATTGCATTATGGGATGGAGGTCACGGGTTCGAACCCTGCCCCCAACATTTATTTTTTTAAAGCCTTTTTGAACCTTTTAAAAATACAGAAAAATTACTAAAAATTATAAAAATAGTTTTTATAAAATTTGTTAATTTTAGAAATTATTTAATTATTTTCTAGAAAATTATTTCTTTAAAAACCTTATTTATTTATATTCTTAAAAATTGTTACAAATGTTATAAATAGTTATTTTATAAAAATAGACTTTAAACAATAATCATCAAGATATTAATGAACATTATATTATTTTAATTATGGATTAATTATGATAAATGTAGAAACTATATGTAATAATTTCACAAATTATTTACAAATACAATTATTATCATTATAATTATACCATTGTTATTGTTAATATCAATATTGGAAATATTATTAATACATGGTGTTGTTGGTATATCAAATCGTGTGCGTCAAACCGAACCGACCCGAATCCGACCAAATGTAATTATTCGCGTTGAGCACATTTTAAAAACTTAATTACAATTAATAATAGGTGTTGATCGTGTTTGGTCGTGCATTATTCGTTGAAGCTTCAGTTCATTTTATTACATCAATTCAAGGTGAGTTTACAGCCCCACTTTACTTATATACTCTTTTGGGGGAGAGAAACATGTTGTTTTCATAAAAATTACACTAAATTGGATTTTTGTAATACTGCATATACTTGATACTATGATGTTATACTTGCCCAACGGACCGTTAATATGGACTTAGCGAGGTAATTGAAAAAGATCCATTTCGTCCTTGTGAAGAAAATGAAGAAGTACTTGGTCCAGAAGTACCATACCTCAGTGCAATTGGAGCTCTTATGTATCTTACTAACTGTACAAGACCTGACATTTCTTTTGCAGTTAATTTGCTAGCAAGATTTAGTTCATCCCCTACCAAAAGACACTGGAATAGGATTAAACATATTTTTCGATACCTTCGAGGAACAGTTGATTTAGGCTTATTTTATTCTAACGAATCAAAAGAAAGTTTAGTTGGTTATGTAGATGCAGGTTATTTATCCGATCCTCACAAAGCAAGAACTCAAACCGGATATGTATTTATGAACGGAGGAACTGCAATCTCATGGCGTTCTTAAAAACAAACACTTGTTGCAACATCCTCAAATCATGCTGAAGTTATTGCACTACATGAAGCCTCTAGAGAATGTGTGTGGTTGAGATCCATGACACAACATATATTGACTTCTTGTGGACTAGAGAAAGATAACAATCCAACTCTAATCTATGAAGACAATGCAGCTTGTGTCTCACAGATGAAAGAAGGGTATATTAAAAGTGACAGAACGAAACATATACCCCACGATTTTTCTCATATACTCAAGAACTTATTAAAGATAGTCAGGTTGAAATGAGATACGTTCAGTCTACCAATAATTCCGCAGATCTTTTCACAAAGGCGCTTCCTACAACAATCTTCAGAAAGCACATTTATAATATCGGGATGCGTCATGTACACAAATGATAATTTGAGGGGGAGCTATATACTGTACTCTTTTTCCCTTAGCTATGGTTTTTATCTCAATGGGTTTTTCTAGCAAGGTTTTTAATGAGGCAGTATATCCACTCATATTACATTAGAGAAATGTTTAGACCATATGTCTGAGGGGGAGTGTTATAATGGCAGACATATGGGTCCCACCCCTTTTGTTTTTTTTTTTGTGCTATGTGTATATATATATGCATATATGTGTGCTGGTGAGATTGATCACATCTTCATCAAATTGAGCACAGTTTATTTTCCTCTCTACTGTTGAGCACAATCTTGTTTTCCTCTCTATCAACTCATCTTCTTCATCAACTCAATTATTATTATTATTATAACAATTTTAATAATTATAACCCAATTGGTTTTTATTCTTTTACTAGGTACATCGAGAGGGACTTTACGAGGGCCTTGATTGGCTTTCCAGTAACAAGGCATGTAGTAGAAGTACATACTAGTAATTTAACCATTGACACTGTTAATCTCACTCGCATAATAATTATAAATTTCCACTTGATTTCTCTCATATTGATTATTATTGGCTATGACCGACATGGTCATAGTTCAAATAATTAATATTCAATTTGCCTAAAATTTATGTAATTAATTTTCTATAACTTTGCAACTTTTAATTACAGGCATAAAGTGACAATACTAAATGTGGATCTTGGATGTGAGCTTTGTGGGATTCTTGCCTTTGTTCTTGGTTTAGCAGCTTTTTGTGGTAGCAAAATGTTTGATGTTTGGGGTTGTATTGCAAGTACTTTTAAATAGGTTTTCCTGTATAAACCTGAAGTTGTAATAAAGGTTTAATTTTTACACTTTTATTATATGTTCTTAGGTTATACTTTTGCCTCTATGCTTTTACCTTCATTTTGTGATCAAATCATTTCCACCTAATGTTGTGTGTTAAGGGCAGTGTTTTGTAAATTAAACACACTATCCTCTGGTCTGACGGCAAAGGAGGCCTTATTAAAATTTATGAATTTACTTGCTAGTTGCTACACGGGCACGGATCTATTTTAAATATTACTTGTATACTATATAATATATTTAGATTTAGATTATTAATTTACTCATTCAAATATAAAAAATAAAAAATAAATGGATGTAAAAACGTAAATAATCTTCAATCATATTGAATAATCTTCATTCATATATATATATATATATATAATTAAAAGTATAATGGTTTATACTTGGTTTACCTAATCACAAACCAGCCGTTCAAAAAAGTATATATGATGGTTTATTTCACTAAGATATTATCAGTTTCAGTAAGTTATACAATTAAAGTATAAGTAAATTACACGGACAATCCCTAGGATATGCATGTATTATAACTTTAGTTTTATTTTTAATAAATTACATATGCAAGTCTGAACTACGGAAAGAGTGCACGCTAACGGTCTCTGACACTAACAAAAATCAAGTCTTTCTGTTAGTTTTTTAAAAGACCGAAATATCCCTAATTAAAGATAATAGACTGGGTATTCACCTTATCAATATATCAAATCAATGATGGGGTCTGTTTGGCACCTAACTGGCACCTAAATCGGACAGAACCCTTGTCAGGCTATTGTTCTCTTCTTCCTCAAAGTTGTGGAGTAAGACATCGATTTCTCAATAAGATCAATTTTTTTGATTGCATGATGCACTCCCCTGAAAAACATCGGCGCGCGTGTAAACGAGGTGCTCCAACTGAGCTACAACCCTTAGTGCTTGTAATACATATTTTATTATGTAGATAATTTCTTGTCAAGATGAATATTCTCAAGATGACTATTCACCGACTCCTCCCGGAATTGCGTTATCGGAGCCGAGCCAGGAATGGCCGTTAGTAATAACTCACAACCGGGGTAAAAAGGTCCTACTTCCTTACTCACTCAAGTCATTGCTTTGACCGGCCGAAAAGAAGCATCCACTTCATCTTCTTTCAACTCCTCTAACAACTATCTCCGATTACCACCAATCTTCGACCATCGAATTGATCTCCAGCGACCACCGATATTGACCACTGTCTGGATCTACAAGGACCACCAATCAACTTAACATTCATCATCTCCTCATTTTCTTACTATTTTCCCCAACCTTTACCTTTATCATTACATATCTAATGCTTCAGTGTACAGTTTCTTCGATCTCCATCATTCCAGACCAACACTGTCATCTTCATCCCCCTTATACTATAACCATTGTGCCATCGCAAAACACGACCAGATCTGTGGTTTTCAATGATGATGTAACATATGGGTTATTAGTGGTAGTTAGGTTAGACCATGGTGATGAATAGTGTGTGGAAGGTTGTTAGTTTATGGTAAAGGAGGTGAGGACGATGGTGGCTATGGTAAAGGTTGGTGGAGTTGGAGAATGGTGGTGGAAAGGTGATGGTATAGGATAGGTGATGAAGACGAAGAAGATGATGGAGGGGGTGTCATGGAGTAGGTTGGGATTCATTAGTAGTGACCTGTGATGGTGGCGATCGTGAGTTATGGTGGTGATTGGTTCTGGAGGTGGTGGTAACCTGTAATGATGGTGATTGTGATTGGTAGTGAAGAACAAGATGGAGGGTTGGGGTGGGTTAGATTTAATTTAATACCTAATATTAGTTTATCTTATTATTATTTTTTAAATTTAGTGGTATTTTGATAATTTTATATTGATTTAACAGAGAAAGTTAACATCTGTCAGTGTCATGGGCACTCAACTTGCACTTCTTGTATAATTTAGGCCGATATCTATAAAACTTAAAAAGTGAAGACTAAAGTTCTAATACATACAAACTCGAAGGACTATCCGCCTAATTACTCTAAAAGTAATTACCTCTTTTATATTAAATTAAATATTAACTGAAAAAGAAAGATAAAAGGATAACTAAAAGCCTTTTTAGTTAACTTTTATAAATATAAGAGGTATATCCCCTATCTGTATATGTTAAAATTAAAAGAATTACATATATCCCCTACTAACTTAACTAATTACATATATACTCAACTCAAAATTTTAATTGCATATATCTCTTTCTTCAGTTAAATTTTACATAATGACACATCATGTGCCCTTTGGCCTTTTCAAAAGGAAGATTTTTAATTGAGTTCCTTTACCAACTATAGGTATTAATAAGCTCATACAGGTTCTTATTTACTATATTTCATTCACAGTATGACTTCTATTTAATATTTCTGTGATGTTTCATTACTAAACTATATGTATTAACAATATGATTTTATCGACTATTTTACAACATTTCACTTAAATGAGTTCTTTCCTTTATCTTCATTACTATTCTTGATTGTGCATTACTAATCTTTATTCACATTAATTTCTAACATTTTTGTCACCTTAATGTCATGTGTATTCTAACATTTTGTCACCTTAATGTCATGTGTACTTATTTTGTAATAGTTGCCAAAATTTATAAAAAATCTTAGTATCGAAAAATAAAATAAAAGGATAAAAACGAAAATAAATAACAAACCTTAGTATTGAAATGTTAAAGTATCATCAAAACTCAAAAGTTAGTAAAAAAAAAAACTAGATTAAAATGAGAATATATTTTTTAGTTTTAGTAATAGTAAGAGTAAAATAATTAATTTATAAGTTAAATTTAATTAAATGGGTAAATATGTAATATTAATGTGTAAGGAAGGGGATGTATATAACTAAAAGTCTAGGTTAAATATATATGTAACAAAACAACATTGTAAGTGTAATTATCTCTTAAAGTTATAATAATATTTACATTACAATCATATCACATATTTTAGTTTGGGTTCTATGTTACATACCCCCAAACCCCCCCCCCCCTCAAATTTAAACTACAGTTTATAAATTAGTATAAATTAGTAAACTGTCGTTTACAGACACTAAACTACAGTTTACCTTTTTATATATAATGATTTGTTTTTTATTAGATTTGTACACGATATATGAATCTAGAACCCTTTTATATTTGAAAACGATTATAGTAGCTGGGTCAAATCAAACCTTCAAACACTCAAACCATACATATCATGTGGGTGATTGATTCTTAGAATTTTCATTTTTGGCTGCTTCAGCCTTCAATAATAAGATTTTAAGTTTTTATCGGTCATCATCTCAGAACATCTGAGTTCGCAAATCAAATTCAACCCAACTTTTTAATTAAAAACTAATTTATTTATTTTTAATTTACACAACCAAACCAAATTTAATTATTAACCCAACATTTTAATTCAAAAATAATTTTTTATTCACACAACCAAACCAAATTTAATTTTTAACCCAACTTTTTAATTAAAAACTAATTTTTTTTCATTTACACAACCAAACCAAACTTAATTTTTCACATTCATTCACAACGCAACCTAACCCAAATTAACTTTTTATTCAAAACATACAATTTAGTATTTTGAAACTAAAAAAAAAAATCAAATGATTCTGTATAATCTTTTTTAAAAAAAATAACAACTTATTTATATAGATGTGTTTAGAAAAATAAAATTAAGACCACTGCATATTTTGTTTTTTTAATAAGGTAAATGATATAAGCAATTTGTAATACTAGTTAAGTCTTATATTAAATATGATAATAAAAAAATTAAACAAAACAAATGGTGAAACGATGAAACACCATATAATTGGCCATCAATTCAAGAAGAAAAGATATTGTGGTTGCAACTTAGGTTGGTACAGCAGTGAGGTTGTGGGTTTCGGTTGTAAGATTAATAAAAAAATTATTGTATAAATGGCCACCGAAGGGGATAGTCTTAGGCCATATACATTTCTTATTTGGTACACTCTTTAATATAAAATTCAAAACTTATTAAGTTTTCACAATTCAAATAAAATAGACTACAAAATATTTTTCATTCGTAAAATTTGCTTATTTGACGTAGGTAGATATAAACCGTTGATGAAATTATAGAGGGTTATGAGTTGTTGATACTTAGGCCGATTAATATTTCTTTATTAACTTCAAGGTAGTATTTTTTTACTTGATTTTTTCATACAAATTTATTATACACGCGGTCGATTTACATAAGATAATCATTTCATACTAATATTTGTATTTTCATTACAAACTTTTTTAAGTCATGAATCACATCAAAAACTAAAGCGTATATGATGTTTGACTTCGCTCTTATTTTTTTGTTTGATTTTCACGACTTAAACTTATCATTTGAAGGTTCCAAACAGATTTAAGTTTACAAATATTAACAACGTTGTATTTGATGAATTTGTGTTAAAAACAGGTGTAGTTGTTCTTTATTCTCTCAATTATAATATTTTAATTCAGTTCTACACGTTTTATATTCATTGAATATTTTCTATTTCAGTGGGCTGCTGGGCTGATTGTAATGGGCTTGTTGCTGGGCTAGCTAGGCTGTAGCTGATGCGTGTGGGCTGAAGCTGATGCGCGTGTTGCTGTCGTTTGAGTCTAGGGTTCTTTTGCTATATATGCAAGGATTCCCGCATATCTCAAACTCCAACAAGCTCTCTTGCTTTACACACTCTTCTTCTCGATAGTTCAGTTCTTGTTAGGGTTACATCATATTGATGACCCTTATTCTGTTGTTCTTGTTCTTGATTAGATCATCACATTGATGTTCTTGTTAGAGAGTGTATAGTTTGTTCTTCTGTAATCTTACGATTGTATCTGTTGGATCTTGTTGGTTGAATCTGATTATCATATTTTGACATGGTATCAGAGCCTTGGCTCTGATTCTGTGCGCTTCCGCCATATTTCATCAACCAAGGAAAAGTCGCTTCGATTGAAAACCCTAGATTAAAATCTGGGTTGGTTCTTGCATTTCTGGGGCGAAATCTCTAAGGAGCTGCCCTGAATCGGATTGTGGCTCGCTTGTTCCTCCATCTTCTACATTTGCTCTTGTAACCCTCGAAGGTTACAAAGAAGGGCTCATATCTGCCTAGGTTTATCCAATATTGGATAAACCCGCTGTAAGATCTTTCTTCTCCCTAACTATTTCGTATTATCTGTTTGTTCATCTTTAGCTTGATATAGGCTGATTGTTTGACCGGGTTAGGGGGACCGGTATTATCTGTCTTGAGCCCTAGTGGGTGTATGTGTGCATCACTTGCTTGAATTTGTGAGTGTCTGCATTCTCTTCTGAGACTAATCCTTGATCTGCCAACGTGATTGGTGTGAAAACCTGGCTCTGGTCTCTGAAGATTGTTCTGTGTGTGTGCTTGTGTGATATCTCATTCTTTGTTGTTGTTACATAAAATGGCTGAATCAGAAATTGTTAACACCGACACTAATAATTCTGAAACCCTAATAAGCAAACTGGATGCAAGTGATCCCTTATGTCTTCACCCTAGTGACACTAGTAACCTGACTATTGTTTCCATTAAACTCAAAGGTTCTGAAAATTATACTTTATGGGCAAATGCTATGAAACTTGCCTTAGAAGTAAAAAATAAATATGGATTCATAGACGGGTCATGTGTTAAACAATCCAAAGATAAAATTCTATCTAAACAATGGGACAGATGTAATTCTGTGGTTATCAGTTGGATCCTTAACTCTATTTCAGAGGAACTGTACATGGGGCAAGTTTATGCTAAACTTGCCTCTGAAATCTGGACTGATCTAAAGGAAACATATGATAAAATTGATGGGTCTGTGGTTTTTGGGCTATATCAAAAAATTAACTCTCTAACCCAAAACGGATCCCCTGTATCTGAATACTACCATAACCTTAATATCATGTGGAAACAACTTGATCAGATGCTTCAACTCCCCTCCTGTACATGTAATGCATCAAAGTCCTTTCAAGATTTCAACCACCTAATAAAACTCATGCAATTCCTTATGGGTCTTGATAGTGTCTATCAACCTGTTAGAACCACCCTCCTACTGAGGGATCCTCTACCCACTATTAAAGAAGCTTTCTCCATAGTGTCTAGGGAGGAGTCTCATAGAAACTCCTCCTCCTCTACTTCTAAATCTCAAACTGTTGCCTTCACATCTAAACCAACCTTAACAGTGGAAAAAACAAATCAAAACCCTGAAAATAAACGAAGAAATATAAGGGGGCCCAACCTTAATCTGAAATGCTCACACTGTAACAAAATAGGTCACACTATAGAAAAATGCTATGAGCTTGTTGGTTATCCAACAGGATCTAAACCAAGAAGTGGTCAGGGTCAACGTGTAAATCAGTCTAATAACTCAAAAAATGACTCTACCATCTCATCACCTGCTTCTATAATAGCTAACACTCTTACTCCTGATCAAGTGACAAAGTTGCTAGGTTTGTTACATGAAAAGAGCAGTGAAGGTCCCCTACCATCCAACTTCTCTGGTAATTCTCTTAATTCTATGCACTACTGTCTTAGTGGAGGTGTTTCTCCCTATCTTAACTCCGGATGGATTATTGACTCCGGAGCTAGTCAACACATGGTCAATTCTGAAAATAACCTCTTAAACTCCTATGACATTTCTGAATTTAATGTCAAAGTCAAACACCCAAATGGCACAAGTGCACATGTGATTAAAATTGGTGATATTAAAATTAATGAACACATCATCCTTAGGGATGCCTTAGTTGTTCCTGAGTATTGTGTCAACCTGATTTCTGTACACAAACTCGCTAAGGATAACTGTCTACAAGTCACATTTGATGAAAATTCCTGTCACATACAGGATTCTCTCACAAAGAAAACACTGGTGACTGGTGATCAATGTGATGGGCTATACCTGTGTGCTGGTAGGTCTAACAACTCAAAATCATCAGTTAATAAAAATGATATGTTTCATATTTGGCATTATCGAATGGGTCACCCTGCTGAACAAGCTCTAGTTGCTTTAAACAACAAGTTAAAATCGTGTAATCTTGATTCCCATCCCTGTGACATATGTCACAAGGCTAAACAACATAGAACTCCATTCCCCTTGAGTAACCACCAATCTAACAGTCTAGGTGAACTGGTTCACCTAGACGTTTGGGGCCCATATAGGGTGACAAGCAGGGAAGGTTTCAAGTACTTCCTAACCATTGTTGATGATTACTCCAGGGCTGTATGGGTATTTTTAATGAAACAAAAGAATGAAGTGTTTGATAACATTCAAACATTCTGTGCCTTAATAAAGAATCAATTTAACATATCTATCAAGACTTTCAGGTCTGATAATGGTACTGAATTTGTTAACTATCAAATGCAAACCTATTGTCAAACTAATGGAATTATCCACCAAACAACATGTGCCTATACCCCTCAGTAAAATGGAATAGCTGAGAGGAAACATAGGCATCTTCTTAATGTAGCTAGAGCCTTACTATTTCAAGGGGGTATACCCTTAAAATTCTAGTCTGAATGCATTCTTACTGCTGCATATCTCATAAACAGGACTCCTTCATCTGTGCTTAAGGGAAAAACCCCTTATGAACTAGTTCATGGCTGTGTTCCCTCTCTTGATCATCTTCGGGTCTTTGGCTGTCTCTGTTTCTGCACCATTCTCAATGAATCTGATAAGTTCGCTAGTAATTCTGACAAATGCGTTTTTTTGGGGTACTCCTCAACAAAAAAGGGATATAAGTTGTGGAATCTGGATAAGAAACAAATGGTTTTCTCAGGAGATGTTAAATTCTATGAAACTATCTTTCCCTTTCAGACAATTAATTCAGAAACTAATCTGTATACTGACTCTACACTTAATTCCCTTAATTTCTTTGATCTTTATGATAAAAACCTTAACGATGGTACTGTAGAGCTTCCCAATGATGAACTAGGGAAAAAAGACACCATTGACCCTCGGTCTCTGCAGCCAGATTTAGGGACTCAGTCAACTGATGATGTGGCTGATCAGCAGTTGCCCAGTCAGACTGAGACCAGTCTTGGCAGGGCAGAGGATGGTGTTGATGGTCATGAACAAATAAATAACTCTGAGGGAACAGAAACAGAAAATACACAAAGTGTGTCTGTTGATTCTCGACGCTCTTCTAGATCATCTGTTTTTCCTAAAAAACTGAATGATTTTGTAATTGAAGGGAAAGTTAAATATGGATTGGAAAAAGTGGTCAATTACACTTTTTTGTCTCCTGAAAATTACTCCTTTACAACAAACCTAAATAAACACGTTGAACCTCGGAATTTTAAAGAAGCAGTCCATGATCCCAATTGGGTACGTGCAATGAATCAAGAAATGGAAGCATTGCATAGGAACCACACTTGGGATCTAGTTGACCTGCCTCCAAACCGAAAACCTATTGGGTGTAAATGGCTTTTTAAAATTAAGTATAAATCAACTGGTGAAATTGAACGTTATAAAGCCAGGCTAGTTGCTAAGGGGTTTAGTCAACAAGAAGGTGTTGACTTCGATGAAACTTTCTCTCCTGTGGTTAAGATGGTTACCGTTAGATGTGTTCTTCATTTCGCTGTTCAAAATGAATGACCTTTATATCAGTTAGACATTAATAATGCATTTTTATATGGAGACCTTCATGAGGAAGTTTATATGCAACTTCCTGAAGGTTATTTCTCTAGTTCAGAATCAAAGGTTTGCAAACTAAATAAGTCATTATATGGACTTAAGCAAGCCCCTCGTATGTGGAATGAGAAGTTAGTGGGTGTTCTCACTAGCTTTGGCTTTGTTCAAAGCAAATGTGATCATTCTATGTTCACATTATCTAAAAATACTGTGTTTCTTGTTTTACTTGTATATGTAGATGATATTATTCTTACTGGTAATTGTAGTGACAGTATTACTCAAATTAAACACTTACTTCAATCAAAGTTTTTGATTAAAGACTTAGGTCAGTTAAAGTATTTTTTGGGAATTGAAGTAATTAGGTCAAATAATGCTATTACATTATCACAAAAGAAGTATTGTCTTGAGCTTCTTAAAGAATATGGTATGACTGGGTGCAAGCCGGCTTCCACCCCTATTGAACAAAATTATGTTATTTCTTCTCAATGTAAAACTGACTCTGCGGTTCTTACCAATATTACTGTATATCAAAAATTAGTTGGTAAACTAATTTACCTTTCACACACTAGGCCTGATATTTCATATACAGTGCATTATCTTAGTCGATTTATGCACAAACCAACTGAAGTTCACCTACAAGTTGCTCTAAGGTTACTTCGGTATTTAAAACTTTCCCCTGGGAAAGGTTTAAGGTTTGTCAAAAATCAAACCAGTTCACTTACTGCCTATGCAGATTCAGATTAGGGAAAGTGTATTGATACTAGGAGATCAGTAACAGGCTATTGTCTGTTTATGGGGTCTTCTCTTGTATCTTGGAAAAGTAAACAACAGTCCACTGTGTCTAGATCTTCAGCTGAAGCTGAATATCGGGCTATGTGTGCTGCTGCTTGTGAAGTTCTCCGGGTCATTAATCTGTTAAGGGAGTTGCAGGTTAATGTTCAACTACCTATATCCTTGTTCTGTGATAATACTGCAGCCCTATCAATTGCAGCTAATCCTGTGTTTCATGAGCGCACTAAGCATTTTGAGATTGATTTGTTTTTCTTGCGCGAAAAGATTAGCTCAGGTGTGCTTTGTACCACTGGTGTTAAGTCTTGTGATCAGTTGGCAGACATGTTCACAAAAGGGTTGTTAGTAAAGACACATGCTGACATGTGTGCTCGTCTTGGTCTGTATGATGAGTTTTGTGCTAGAACTGAGGGGGGGTGTTAAAAACAGGTGTAGTTGTTCTTTATTCTCTCAATTATAATATTTTAATTCAGTTCTACACGTTTTATATTCATTGAATATTTTCTATTTCAGTGGGCTGCTGGGCTGATTGTAATGGGCTTGTTGCTGGGCTAGCTGGGCTGTAGCTGATGCGTGTGGGCTGAAGCTGATGCGCGTGTTGCTGTCGTTTGAGTCTAGGGTTCTTTTGCTATATATGCAAGGATTCCCGCATATCTCAAACTCCAACAAGCTCTCTTGCTTTACACACTCTTCTTCTCGATAGTTCAGTTCTTGTTAGGGTTACATCATATTGATGACCCTTATTCTGTTGTTCTTGTTCTTGATTAGATCATCACATTGATGTTCTTGTTAGAGAGTGTATAGTTTGTTCTTCTGTAATCTTACGATTGTATCTGTTGGATCTTGTTGGTTGAATCTGATTATCATATTTTGACAATTTGTATGGTTCCCAACTTTCAATCCACGCGCACCAATCTTGTTTCGAGTCGGTGTGGCCGATATTGAGTGGTTTGTACGAGAGTCGACATTCCATCTCCACCTCATGTAGTTTCATGAACCGATAAATAAAAATAAGAAAAAATATATTTTATTTGGTCTCAATTTTATAATTAATAGGAAGTTAATAAATAAGTTACCCATGGTGTTATCATGTTTTGCTTGCTCTTACAGATATTGCTTATTTAAATGTTTTAATATAATTATAAGATTACTTACTTTCTTTTCTAGAATAGTTTTCATACAAGCTTTTCAAATTAATAAATTGGAACTTTACGAGATACTTTCTTTAAGGAATTTGGCAAAATAATCTCCTAAAATTTGAGGAGAATAGGCACCTTTTCACAATCACGGTCACAGTGACTAGGCTAGGGCATACGTTGATCAAACAACATAGGTTTATAAGAAAGGTTGATAAGATAAATAATCAATATCTATATTCTTATTTATCAAAAAATTATTCTTAATCCAAATTATGGAAATGCATTATATTTTAGAGTCGATGATAATTTGATAAGACCGATTACTAGTATAAGTATCGTATATATGTACACTAAGATTGGTTCATTTTTGCCCGTTCAATAGCTCCCAACAAAACAAAAGGTATCAACAATTCCTCATGTGACTACTTCATACCTGTTTTTCAAAACAATTTCGTAAGGTCAATTGTGATCTCTAGATTAATAACTCTAATATATGAGCTACAACGCATTTTTTCACCTCGTGCGACTTGATAGGATTGTACAATGATATTAACATGGTAAAGAGAATGTTTGCAAACTTCGTAACCAACGTGGAATTTCGTTACGTGCATTGCAACAATGACACTAATGTGGTTATGCATTGTACATTGTGACATTAACAGTATTTAACATTAAAACGAAGAACTCGTTAAAAGAGTTCATAGCAAAGAAAATAAGATATTTTTCAAAACCAAAAAATAAAGTAATTTGAAAATGAAAATAAAAAGGCAACAAGAAAAGAAAGAAAAAAAGGAACCATGATGAAGGTGAGGGCTAAGAGTCGAACCCGGGTGGAAGCTATGAGTGATGAATGTGTTATCATCAAAGCAAATATAAAATTATTTAGAAACTACTGGAATGCATAAAAATCAGAAACAAAATAAAAAAAGTTCCAACCAAACTTTTGAATGAGTCAGTAGATAATTTATACTTTATTTCAAACCATGTCTCATTCTTATTTGCTTTGTTTAAGATAATAAATACATGTTTGATTTGTTAATTGTGTAATTAAAAAAGAATAAACAATTATTTTTGAAAAGTGGCCCATGGCAAAGCCCAGTGGAATAAAACGTAAAGTCCAACAACCTTTTAACTTTAAGCCGACACATCTGGATCTGGCTTCCACGAAGCCGATACTAGAGCCTAACTTTGACTTATAGTCAAACTTCACCACCAAAAGAAAAAAAAATTCTGCTACAGAATATTTGTCCCATCACCCAACACTCGTTTTATTTTTTATTTTCTTCATAACCACACCTTCGATATACAATTTGTACTTAACTAGTCCTCAACAAATTTATGTCTCTTTTTACGTTACTTTTTAACTTGTATTTTATGCAAGTAAAGCTAAAACTTATATATAAAGAACAACATTTTGTCAAATATATGGGGAGCATGTCACGCCTACGTTGTATATTTTGCAAGAACACATTAGTTATAACTTAAAACATTAAAAAATTATTAACAAATTTTATGAAATTATGAATGATTATATCGTCTCGCATTGCATCCTCTATTTAAAAGTTGTTCGCACGTCAAAGGGATCGCACTCTTCAAAACCCAACTTATCCAAACTTTGGCGAACATGTGGAGTAAGAAGAAAAATGCTCAATGTGTATGTTTCATATGTAGATTCTGTCATTTATTTGAAAAAAAATTAAGGTAGTAATACAGACACTATAATCATAATGTTTTTATATTTATAAAAAATAATTATAGAAACACCGTTCATAAAATAAAAATAAATATTTTTACTAAGCAAATACTCAAATTACAATACATAATGTAAAAAAGAAACACGTATTAGTTACATTATGAAATAAGACATAATACAAGTAAATGTAAAAGAAGAAACATGTATTAGATACTATTTGAAATAAGATATAAAACAAGTAAAGCATAGAATAGAAAGTAAACATATATGGTGACTGAGGAGGATCTCTGTTTAACAAAGATCTCTTAAAACAGTCTTCGAGCCACCTAAGCGAACCTGTCTATTTCCTAGTGCACAACAGCATGAGCAGATTATGTTGGTTGTCGGGATTAACCAAGAACCAAAAGAATATTTGAAAAAATAGTGCATACGACATAAAATTTTGAAAAATCTTTAGTGTGTGCGTGTGCATGTTTTCTTTATGAAACATATAAATTTTGGTGTATTGAGCAAGGACGCACAAACCTTGTATATATACTTTAAACTGTGAATGAGAAAAGTCTAGTTTTAATGGAGTCAATGCAAACATAAAAAAGTTTAATTGGTGTATTGATATGCCAAAATTAGAATAGACAAATAGTTTGATTACTGACCTAAACAAGTAGCAGGATCTATTGAACATTTGGAAGTTTTCAAACTGTTGACTCTTCATAAGCTACCAAACAGTTGAACCTATAGAAGTTATTAAACTGCTGAATCAACATTAGCAGTTGAACTGCTAGCTATACATCCATCAATAGGTACCGAACCATCAACAACTCCTAAACCACCGCTCAACATCTTAAAAATACTAAAGCCGACTCTCAGGTGGCTCACGTGGATGATTTGAATGGCAAAATGTACCATCAAAGCGTATTAGGTGTGAAACACCTCATTTGGCTCCCATTGGGTGTCAATTCATCATATATGAACAACATCCCTACGAAAGCTCCCACATATACTTTTCAATTGTTGTAACTCCTTTTAGTGGTACAAGCTCTATTTTCATAATCTTTAATTTTCAACCATATAAATTAGAGTATCGATATCTTATTTTATCTTAGCTCTGTTTTGGTTATAGTTTGATTCGTTATGATCCTCTCACATAGTAGTAGAACATAAACACACTAATTCATGATTATTTTAGTAACAAATAAATATATTTATTTATGTTTAAAGTAAGCAAAAAATTGTTTTTCGCTAAATTGTGAACAATATTGAAGTAGTGAGAAATATCTTATGTAACTAGCCTAATGAAAGTGACTACACATAATCAAAAAACCTAAATAAAAAGGCTATTTCACTTCCTTTCCTTGTTTGTTACACATAAATCATTTTCTCAAAACAAACTCATAGGTGTAGGGGACGTGTCATTTGCATGGAAGAAGAAAACAAAAGGTTGATTTAAACATAGTTTTATTATGAATAATTATAATTACCTTAATTGAGACAACGAATCCGAATAATCGTCTTGGTTAATAAATGTTGAATTCATTAACCAATTTCAAAGCACACAACAAAATATAACCAAAAAAACAAAAACAAAAAAAACAAAAAAAAACATGTTACATCAACCGATGGATATATGATATATTGTATGTCAACCATCTACAAGGACGGACCACAAGAAGAAGTCCAAACAACACAAATAATAAAACTACAAGGACTGGTCATGAAACAAAGCTTAAATCCAAGGACTAGTGATGTAAATAATTTGTTCATATCAAGACTACTACTTTGAGTTTTGGAAGCAAGTTGAAGCAAGACACCAGAAGCCAAGTCAACCAAATTTCACCAAAAGTCTCCAAAAATCAGATTTCTTTGAAGGAACCATCTCATCTACCTGCAAATTTCCCTTTATTATTATTATTATCTCTCATCTCCCCTTCAAAATTTTCATTATTTGTGAACAAATTTGCCCCAATGAAGCGATTGAAGGAGGAAGGAGTAATTGGTGGTTGATATTGAGTTTTGGAAGCTGAAACCCTAACGATTTTTCGTCTTTTTGAGTTGAAGATTTGTGAATTAGGGGATTTGCAGCAGATCCGAGGGTTATTGTTGCTGTTAGCTCAACAACTCGTCGGATTTGTTGAAGAGATATATTTGTAGGATTTTTGTGCGACGAGAAGCTGTTGAACTTCGTTTTGTGGTCTGACTTAGGGTTTTTGGGGAATTGCGATTTGTGATGGGGATTTGTTTGAGTATTCAGATTAAAGCTGAGAGCGTGTTTTCGATTGGTAAGTTCTTCTCTTTTACTTGTTATTTTTTGTTAATTGTAATTGATTTTGAGATTTTGAGATTAGAACGCATTTCATCGATTGAACACTTGTTATGGGTTTTATCTGCTGCTAACCTGCTATTTTTGTCTAAGCTTAACGTCGTATAGTGGTGAAATTGTGCTAGTTGATGCATTAAGTGATTACTGTTCATAATTGTAATAAGATAGATAATCAGTTGATAAAATTGGTTAAAGCTGTTGATTCGTTTGGCATAATGATAGTAACTTACTAAATGGAATTCGTTTCTAAGTGAATGTGTGTTGCTTATTTTATACAAATTAATTGTGTTATTATAGGCTATGACTCTAAAACTGGAGACAAGAATGGAATTAGTTCAAGTAGCAAGGTTTCAACAGGTTCTCAGACACAAACCCCTCGAAGTGAAGGTGAAATTCTTCAGTCATCCAACTTAAAAAGCTTTACTTTCAGTGAGCTTAGAAATGCCACAAGAAATTTTCGTCCGGACAGTGTTCTTGGTGAAGGTGGTTTTGGTTCTGTATTTAAAGGGTGGGTCGATGAGCAATCACTTGCAGCTTCAAAACCAGGAACTGGTATTGTGATTGCTGTGAAAAGGCTAAATCAAGAAGGATTACAGGGTCACAAGGAGTGGTTGGTTAGTTCTTTTCACTTTCTTGATCATCTATTAATTTGTATTTAATGCATTATTATGCTTAGACATCACCAATATATGCACCAAAACACCAAAATGGTGGAAAATTTGGTGTTAACCATCTCCAAATTCCAATCAAGACACCCAAATATCGTAATTTTTTGGTGCAAATTTGGTGTAAGACTATTCGGTACACCAAAATTTCCTAGTTCACATGCTTGTTAAATATCAACTTAAAAGTAAGTAACTGATACAAAAACTATATTATTAAGACAAACCCATTCTAAACTTTAAATAAGTACGATATTGAATATGGTTTTTCATTTTTTTTAATTATTTCTTATAATTGTTATTAATAAGTCGAATAAATATTTAAATTTTATAATTAGGTAAACATAAGAATAAGATATAATAATTTGGGTTAAATTTTGTAAATAAATGAACTTAGTTGTAAAAAATTGTGTGAAACTAATAACTCTAATGTAAAAAAGTTAATGCAATGTTTGGTGCATAAATTGGAATCAAAATTAGTTTGGCATAACTGCATAAGCATATTCTAAAAACATGCAAGCATTTGAAAGAAAAAAGCACATTTATCTTGGGAGCACGAGTCGTTCTACCATTTATTGAATCCCTATATCACTTTTGGTGCGGTTGGGATTTAAATATATTGTTAAATTGTTGGCAAACATAATTAGGAGAGTAAATTGGACAACGGGAAGGGTAATTTGGTCTTTCTGAAACAATAAAATATAGGTGGAGGTGGATATTCACTTATAGTATTAGAAGGTAAGGTAAAATATGTAGCTTATTTTATTGCAATGAATTGAAGAAGAATGTGAGTTGATGCAACCAGTTCTTCTTGCCTTAATTGTCTTCCGGTATTTTGGATGATTGGATGTATTACTAAATTGATTATTGAGACTTGAAGTTTTATTTAATTTTGAGTGCCTGACAAAAACTTGTTATGAGTTTCTGATTGTTTAATGACAATAATCATGGTGGGGCTTGGGGGGTTCGGTCCAACGGCAAAACCATTTGGAGTTAGAGTGGTGAAGCTCCCCTTGAGTTCAGGGGTTCGGGCCCTGTCTATGGCGGATTGGTGTAAGTTAATTTTGGTGTAGAATTAGGAGTAGGTTATATGGGTGTGTGAGTTGCAGTTCTTAAAAAATGACAATAATCATAGGTGTGGAAACATGCGTATTTCTAAGAAAATTAACTATTAAGAAAATTGTGGAATTACCTAACTCTTCCTAACTTCAGTGCTGAACATCTAATATTGATGTCGCAATAATTTTCTTGAAATTCCTCATCCAAACAGATCCTTATGTTTGGGGATTATGACATGATTGTTTTTAGTTTGTGTTTGGACCATACACAATTGTAAGTTGTATCGTTACTTGATAATTAATCCAATAACATTTGAAAATCTCATACTTTTGTAAACAGATTTTAGCTTCTCAACAAATAAATTTCCGTTTGTGCAGGCAGAAATTAATTATCTTGGACAACTACGGCATCCTAATCTTGTGAAATTAATTGGTTATTGCTTAGAAGATGACCATAGACTTTTGGCATACGAGTTTATGCCAAAAGGTAGCATGGAAAATCATTTATTCAGAAGTAAGTTACCAATTTCTAAAATCAGTTATATATTGTAGGTTTGTTTTTATTCTGCTCCATCTAAATTGCTTGTAAACAGCAGGAGAACGTGTAAAGGTTTTATTCTATTTCGTGCAATTTGCCCAATAAAAAAGTAGCAAAAGAAAGAATCCAAACAAGTTGAAACCGGTCAAACTAGTTAATACTCTGCATACAACATCCTAAATCATTTTATTGAAAATCTTGGATTATTCTCGTAACAATATTGTTTTATTTACTCTAATTAACACACTCATCATTATAAAGCTTTATAAAAAAATGGACTTGGCAAACATTTAATAGCGATACACCATACTACTCAGATTTAATTAGACAAATTCAATATGTGAAACAGGAGGTTCTTACTTCCAACCACTTTCTTGGCGTCTACGCGTGAAAGTTGCTCTTGGGGCTGCAAGGGGCCTTGCTTTTCTTCATAATGCTGAACCAATGGTTATATACAGAGACTTCAAGACTTCAAATATTCTTCTTGACTCGGTATGATGTTTTTTAGTGAAGCCTTTAATCTTAGGTTTGTTTTTGCATAAAATACCAACATACTTTCAGTTTTGTCCCCTTTTAGTAGTCATTTTCTTGTACAATTGAGACATTAACCCTTTTGGGTCAAAAATGAAACTATCAATAATCTTATTTGGTTAATCAATTTAACATATATTTGTTGTCAGAAAATTATTGATGGGCTTATGTGCATTATGTAGCTAAAATTATGTTTTATGACGTTGACTACAATCAACAGAATTTCAATGCAAAGTTATCAGATTTTGGGTTAGCAAGGGATGGACCTACCGGTGATAAAAGCCATGTTTCTACTAGGGTTATGGGAACCTATGGATATGCTGCTCCTGAATATCTATCGACAGGTATGTTTACTTGTTTTTGAAATTATAAGAGTAGCTATGGTCGTCGAGTTCTTTCTAATTATCTCAAAAGGATGTTTTTGGAAAATCAGAATTGTCTGTCTTTCGAATAGAAAAGAGATGAAGTAAAATTAGTCTAAATGATCATTAAAATATCTTGGGTTCTATTTAATATGTACTTGTGTCTCTTTGATCTAAGGGCTGATTTGTACCACTTGTACCTTTGACTTGTTTATTTTATGCATTGGTGGCAATTTCGGCCTATTTGCTTATGTCTCCGTCAATTTGGGTTATATTTTATCTCACGTATAATAAAGAAGTCAGCCAAAAAGGGGATGTGTTAAATTGGTCAAAAAACATGTCAAAAGAGTTGATGTTGCCCAAAGCCATATATTTAATGTATATGACCTGCATCGTTTTATCTGTAGTTGACTAGTTTCACCAGAGTTCAATTTATATTCTCTGTGCTCTTAATATAATACCTTGATATGGATGCCACCCATATATTAATGCTACTACTTTATAGGCCACCAAATATGTTTGTGGTTTCATATATACCAATTTTGGCAAAAAAAACATGCAGAATGGCGTAAACGCCCTTAATTTTTGAAAAGAAAACAATTTTAATCTACAACCCTTTGGTCCCTTATAAAAGGAATTTTTTTGTCTTTTGAAACTATTAAGCGTGTTTTTGTCATTAGACAGGTTTTTGGCCAACATCGGTATAAATGGAATTAATAATATACTTGGATGAGTTATAAAATTGTTTCAATATGATAACCAAAATGTTATATACAAGAGTGGCCTCTATATACATTAGTGAGATTTGTATATCACCATGTATAACATTAGCTTCACACGATACAAGTGCTACGTAGCATGACTGATGGTTACATAGTAATTTTGGTGGTGTAAAAATCACTTTCAAATGTGTTATCCCTATCTTCTAATTTTTCTTTCCTAATCCTTATCTGGTGAATTTAATTGATTTTCATGAAGGTCATTTAAATGTAAGAGTGATGTGTATAGCTTTGGAGTGGTTCTTCTAGAAATCTTATCTGGTAAGAAAGCAATAGACAAAAACCGTCCACCTGGAGAACACAACCTAGTCGAATGGGCCAAACCATGTCTAACCAGCAAACGGAGAATCTTTCGGGTTCTTGACCCACGGCTTGAGGGTCAATATTCACTTGGCCGGGCCCTAAAATTAGCCAACCTTGCACTTCAATGCCTATGCATGGAACCCAAAATGCGACCAAGTATGGATGAAGTGGTGTCCACCTTAGAAGAGCTTCAAGATGGTGAAAAACGTGAACGCAGAGCCCCGCATGTGGAAACCGCGACTAATAAAGCTAGGTCCTGCAGGCAAGAAGTCGGGACCGGGTTGGTTGCTTATCCTAGACCATCGGCTTCGCTGAGGGCTTAAATAAGAGTTATGATACTTTTTTTTGTCTTTCTCAAGTGCTCCTCAATGGGCCTACTTGGTGTACAGTTATATTATTATTATTTATCTTGCTATGTGTTTTGCAAGTGGGTTGGTCTCCTTTGTTTGAATTCAGAGTGTATGTTGTTGTCTTTTACTAGAAACATTGAATAATTTCTGGTGGTTATGATAACTTTATTATGTTAATTTATGAAAAAAACTGTGGATGGTTAAATATGCATCCAATAAACTTGTTCTCCTCCGTCTTTTGTGTCCCTTTTTTAAAACGATCAAGTGTTTGTGTTAAAAGAACTTTCATCACTCAAAAGTAATAAAAAATCATAATTCTATATAACAGTATATATATCTTTATCATTTGACAGAAACAGACATTGGATGACATTCTACACGTTACAAAGGAACAATGCATGAAAAAAATAATGTTATCGAACTTATTAGCCGGCCTATAGAACGTCCAAGCTCATGACGCAGGAGGCAATGCGGGCTATATAAATAGAGATAGACGTGAGATTTGAATTGTTATCATTGTCCCGTGCTTCACATTATACTACTTATCTAGGAGGTTAGGACTAAAATTGAGATCATTGTCCGTAGGTTAGTGATGCAGACTATGACCCAAAAGATGAACCGGTTTTGAAATGAGATCCAGTCGAAACCGGATCGAAGAATATCTAGAAAGTTGAATAATATTTTATCACTTTAAATATTTTTATTTATTTAGTTTATATTTCTTTAGGTTGTTAGAATATTTATTTTTTTAGTTTATTATTATCTTTAGATTCTTAGAATGTACTATATATGTCAGGGTTCCGTTTTTATTTATTATTAGTTTTGGGCGTACCTGGTGCTGCAAAGAGCTCTCGCGTTTTCGCAGGGTCCAGGGAGGGTCCGTCCCATTTAAGGGAAGATGTACGCGGTCTTTCCCCCACATTTTGTGGGGAGGTCGTTTCCACGGATCGAACCTGAGACCTTCGGTCCCTTAGGAACAGCTAATTATTGTTAGTTTATTATTAGTTTTGAATGAATTTAAATTATAGAAACTTTGTTCTTGGAACATCTAGTTCAATCGGAGACTTTGATTACCTAATTATTCATAAGTCATTTGATTACTTGCGTATTTGCATCGTTTGATATCAAAGCTTTAGTTTTCAAATGGCTCGACGTGAAATAGAAGACCCTCTCATTTGTAGATTTGCCGGCATAGGCAACAACAAAACTATTTCTGAACCACCTGCTCATGGTAAATATCAACCTTCTACTCATAGAATCTCCAAACAAGAGAGCGAGGAAATTTGTTGCAAACCATAGGATCTCAAGATTAAGCGACTTCAGATACGAGTCCATAATCTGAAAATACGACAGGACAGGAGATCACTCAACTTCAACTGAGGATTCAAGATGGGTTGGCAGGTAGAGAGTCCCAATCTATATACTAATTAGGTCTATATAATTTGATTAAAAAAATGGTTTTATGTAATTTAGCACTCCATCCTATTCTTTATTATAAGGATGAATTATATGGACTAATTTCTTATTCCTATTATAATACTGAAATGAATAAACAATTATGATTTAATTTGATAAAGTTAAATATAAGGAATAGGAAGTGAGAGGTTTTAGTAAAAACATTCACATCATAATCTCCATCCATATCTTCATAAGAGCTGATAATTTCTAAACTGATTAAATGTAATATGTATTTTTTTACATTTTTCAAAATAACAGAAATTACAAGACTAGACTCAATCATTTCGTCGTCTTGGGTCCTTAAAACGTATAAAAAGAAATTATAGACGAGATAAAGTAGTTAAACAAGACGTTTCATGTTTAATACTTGTGTTCATCATAACACCTCTAAACTGTTAAACACAATAATATTTGTTTTGTCACTCTATTTTCATTTTAAGTTATAAAAGAAACATAAAAAAATATAATATTACTCCTTATCAGATTTCCCAACCTCATCTTAATCCCCTATGTTTTTAAGGGGAAACCATATTTACCATTCATGAATAATAATAAAAAGGCGTTTTCATAAAATACAAAGGATTGGATGAAAATATAGAACCTGTTCATTTTAAAGCACTCATAAAATGAAACAAATTTTATATTTTTTATTAACATTCAGGGATCACCTCCAAGGGGATCGTCTTAGCCATTAAGGTTTTCACCAAGATTTGCATTTTGGTAGAGTGATGGGATGCGGTGGTTACAATTTTGATAAAGAGGAATGTGTGGTATTTATAAAGTTAAGTTGACATCAATTTGGGGTTTTTCAATAATATTAGCAACCAGTGATTGCTTATATCTGTTCTTAAATTGTCTGCTCATTTGAACTAATGCAACTACTCTACGAGACATATTCTTAGTTGTTTCTTTTAGTTACTTAAATCTTGTTCAATACCCTCAAGACCTATAAGCAAATTTCAAATTGTTAAGAGAAATGAAATTTTAGTTCAAAAGAAGTACTTCTAATTCAATACCCTCACTTTACAACATATAGACAAATTTGAAGGTTTTCAAAAGAAACAGAATTGTTGTTCAAAAGGGAAGATGATGGCATGAACTAGGAAATTAATATAGATAACTAAAGGTCACTATTAGCTATCAATAGTAATTAAGTTAACAATCACCAATAAAACCTTCAACTATAATTGACAAAATCCTGTTTCAAAAGCCACTTTTTGATGAGTTTTACATACATGACAAATAAAAATTAAACAACTGGTTTCAAATGCCAGCCAAACCAAGATGATAAACAGGCAAAACCATTAAAGCAAAATCACAAATAAGGGTGTTTATTATCTGTTCGAAATTCAAATTAACTCAACTTAAGTCACACCAATTATAGCACATTAGCACATCTAATCAATTTATGCCCTAACCTAAAAGAAACATCACCAAATTCAAAACAGAGATAATTGAAGACATAATAATGAAATGCATACAAATCTACTGATAGGTAATCAATAATCCATATGAAGTAAAACAACCAGATTTAAAAGCTTCTTCTGGTTTTAGAAATCAAAATTCATCAATGAAGTTCAACAAAAAAAGCAGTTTATTCAATGTAATCAATCACCTTAAGCCTTCTGGTAGACATAAGTAAGCCCACATTTACCACAATAATGCCGATCAAAATGATTCGCCATGAACGTCCCCGCACCACACTCCGCATTAGGGCACTCTTTCCTCAACCTCTGCACCTTCCCCGAATCATCAACCTTATAGAACTGCAACACACTCAACTTCACCTTCTTGTGCTTGTGCTTGATCTTCTTGGGCTTGGTGTAGGTCTTCTTCTTGCGCTTCTTGGCGCCGCCGCGGAGGCGGAGCACCAGGTGGAGGGTGGACTCCTTCTGGATGTTGTAGTCGGCGAGGGTGCGGCCGTCCTCGAGCTGCTTGCCGGCGAAGATGAGGCGCTGCTGGTCCGGCGGGATGCCTTCCTTGTCCTGGATCTTGGCCTTGACGTTGTCGATGGTATCGGAGGATTCCACCTCTAGGGTTATCGTCTTCCCCGTTAGGGTTTTCACGAAGATCTGCATCGTTGCAGATTTGGGGACGATGATGATGCGGTGGTTAGGGTTCCGATGATTGAGTGGTGGTTATAGGGTTATGTTGATTGTTGATGTCATTTGGGCTTTTTTGTTGTGGATTAATGATTATGGGCTTTACGAACTGATATGGGTTTTGTTATAGTCCAGTGTTGATTATTACCGTTTAAAGCCCAATTCGTAGAATAATTACAAAAATCGCAATAGTTAACATCTCTCTCTTAAGGTTTTCATTCTTTTAAAGTATAGAAAACTACACTTTCTACTCTTTAAGTTTTAGCTGTAACTTGCACACAAGTACAACATACAAATATATATATGCATGTATGAAATGTACTGAAGTTGAAAGAACATATATAAAGTAATGAAAAACTTTGATAAAAAAAGAGAGATGTATACGTATATTAATTTAATCACAATCGGTAGAATTTTAACCTTTATCTTTTGTTTTTCTAAAGAGTTTTAAGTGAACCAACAAGTCATTATATGATATTCCTTTTGTAGCATGTAAATCTAGAAAAGATTTGCTAGCTAAAATTTTTTTAGGCATTTTCTAAGCTTGTATTTATTTATCTGTTGCTAGAAAATATCACGTCGGTTTTCTTAAATAGTTATCTTACGTGATTTGACATGTTAAATAATCGATAAAATATTTTTTTTAAACAACATATTTTGTATTTTAAAGCTTAAACACCAAGTAAGAGAATACATTGTTATCAATGTTAAAATGCCATATAAAAAATCATATCATTATTTATTGAGTAAGATATGGTTAAAAGAAGTGTTAAATTTATACTTTTTATCATAACTTTACTATTTTACCTTTATACAATAAAAATTAAAAAAATGTCTTTCGAAAAGTCTGTTATTAAATTCACTGTTCCAAAACTTTTTAAAGGTAACTAGTAATTATGGCGCGCGCGTTGCCGCGCGTATGCTGTCACACCCTCAATTTTCAAGTACGGGGTTTTACCGTCAGGCGTGTGACATAACCAGGATCTCAGATAAGCATCAGTTACACCAAACGACTCGACAATTACAAATCATATAAGTTGTTTAGTAATAATAAAATAAACCTACTTGTATTTAAGTATTGTGGAAGCGAAAGCAGGAAAACATTTAACAATAGTTTTGGAACATGCAAACACGCGTCCAATCCAAGTTATGTAATGTAAATGAAATTAAATCTTAAAAATAGTTTGGGATGAATGCGGAATGTCATGCAGTGGATGCTGTGCTCCTAGACGTGTCATTTCAATGTCCTGAGAGAAAACATGCAAAAGTCAGTACAAGACTGGTGAGTTCACAGGTTTATCAGAAAACAGTAAGTATCAGTAATGAAATTCCTGGATTTTGTAATCAAAGCATATAATGGGTAGCTAATCCATAGATCACTATGTGTATGAAGTCGCGACCGAGCTGACATGTAATCAAATAATAAAGTAGGCCCGGCTGTGGATTCCCCACCACAACACTGTAAAACAGGATAACCGTTCACCCGTTTGACCAGCTAGCGCGACTAGCCGGGCGGGGTATGTCAATCCCAGTAGATCTACTAACAATCACCTCGCTATTTGCATATTAACGGTCCGAAGGGCAAAGTATACAAACATAGTATCATGTATATGCAGTATCACAAAAACCCAATGTAATGTAACGTTTATGAAAACAGCATGTTTCTCTCCCCCAAAAATAGTATAAAGTAAAAGTGGGGCTGTAAACTCACCTTGAATTGAGATGAAAATAGAGTGAACAAAAGGGGCTTCTAAAGACGCGAACAATGAGCGATCACACACCTATAATTAGTTACAATTAAGTCTTTAAAACGTGATTGACGAGAAAGGGATATTCGGTTGGTTCGGGTCGATTCGGTTTGACGCGCGACACGCACACAAATAGATGTATATATATTACAAGATTTAAGTTTAATTAAAAACTTGGTGATTAAATGTGAACTAGGATTTCAATTGGAATTTAGGGTTTTGATAAATAAAACCAAATGATGGAATAAATTTAAAACATATAAAGTGTAAATAAATCTTATAAGTATTTGAAATAATCATGATTTGAAACATTAATTAAAGGTAACGTTTGAATTAACAATAACTTATTAGTTTAAACCATAATTTAAAAATCCATCTTATAATAAATAACTAAAAATAATCTTCGTTATATTATTCTATAAATATTTAAATTTGAAGAAAAATTGCAGAAAATAATTTTGATGATTTAAAAATAAACAAAGTTTATAAAAATGATTTCTATAATTTTTAGGAATTTTCTGTAATTTTTAAAAGGTGAAAAAGGCCTTAAAAATATATGAGGGTGCCCGGGGTCGAACCCGGGACCTCAAGGTCAGCAGGCAAGCACAGAACCGGTGAACCAAGGCATACAACCGTGGTTATACACGGTTTCTAATCTTTTTAAACTCAAGTTATTAGGTTTCCCTTTTCACCAAGAACCCTAGTTTGATTCAAACCGAAATCGAAGATCAATTCGTTAATGATAAGGAAAACAATCTCGGTGCTTTTAATCCCCATGTAAAAACGAGTAGTTAGACATGATTAATTACCCGGTTTGATTCAAGGTTTATCAAGAACAATGGATGAACAAACCGCGACAAACGTAGCACCATTTAGGTACCCAAATGATGATTATAATCCAATTAACTTTGAGGTTAGCTTCTTGTGGTGTTCTTGATGCAAAGCCCTTTGCCAATTTCAACACTCGAATCTTGGAAGATGGGTTTGGTTGAGTTGCAGGTCCGCGGCAATGGAGAGGATCGAAGGTAATGCTAATGTTTGTTTTAGGTGCAATTGGAAACAGTATATGTGACAACCCGGAAAATTTTTTTAAAAACTTAAAATATATATATATATATATATATATATTTTATATATATATATATGTAACAATAATAATAATAATAGTGTTGTTATTAAAAATAATTTACAAAAGTTTATTTAACTTTTAAATATTTAAAAACTTAAACTAAGAAGTTAAGGGGGTAATGTGGTAATTTTTGAAACCTGTTTTAATTACTTTTAACAAGAAATAATAAACATTGGATAGTTGAGGGACCAAACGTGTAAATTTTCTTTTAAAACCCACCCCCCGCCCGTCACCCTCTCTTCACCGCCGGCCACTATTCCGGTGGCCCTCCGGCGACTCCAAAGGCCGCAATCCACTCGATTTTTGATCAAATAAATCACCCCGACACAATCTAGTGCATGACTCGAACTCGTGGGGTCTTGAAAATTGAATAATGGTGTCGGTTTGGTGTGGTTTCCACCTTCGATCGAAAGTCGGCCGACCCACTCACAAAATGCGGCACTAAACTTAATAATAATCAAAATTAACTCTGCACTAACGAAAGGATAATCGATCATGATGTTCCACTAAATTCAATTTAGTATAAAATGTACACAAACCCCTCATTCGAACACCACCAATACCCGCGACCTGCAACTTACTAGAACGCCACTCTCCAGCCTTTGTAACTCGAAATTAACAGAGGGTTTTTGATCATAAGCATTATTAGAAACTTCCTGTTGAAGAAATTGGATTATAATCACCGTTGGGCATCAATCGAACATCAAGAAGCCGCGACCTGTTCATCGTACCATTCACCTTCAATTCGAACACAAATTGGGTAATTTAACATACCTATACACTCGGTTTCACATAGGGAACAAAAGCCCTATGTTTAATTTCATTAACAACTTCGAACCGATGGTCAATTGATCAAGAATTGAAACTAGGGTTCTTGATTTGGGGGAAAGGCTTACGGGTTTGTTTAAAACTAATTGGAACCATTGTTTACCGCGGCTGCGGCCTTGGTTCACTGGTTCCCGGTCCAAATTGCAAACCTAGGGGTCAAGGGTTCGAACCCTGCCCCAACATTATTTTTTTAAAAGGCCTTTTGAACCTTTTAAAAATACGGAAAAATTTCTAAAAATTATATAAACAGTTTTTATAAACCTCGTTTATTTCAGAAATTATATAATTATTTTCTGGAAAAATATTTCTTTAAAAACCTATTTATTTATTTATTTATAAAAGTTATTACAAATGTTATAAAACAGTTATTTTATAAAATGGACTTTAAACAATAATTATCAAGATATTAATGAACCTTATATTATTTTAGTTACGGATTAATTATGTTAAAGATAAGAATTATATGTAATAATTTTACAAATTATTCACAAATACAATTATTAACATTATAATTATACCATTGTTATAATTAATATCAATATTCATAATATTATGGTATTGTTAGTATATCAAATCGTGTACGTCAAACCAAACCAACCCGAATCTTACCAAATATATTTATTCGCAATAAGCACATTTAAAGACTTAGTTATAATTAATAATAGGTATCGATCGTGCTTGATCGTGCATTGCCTAATTCTTTAAAGTTCTTGTTCATATACATTACATCAATTCAAGGTGAGTTTACAGCCCCACTTTTACTTTATACTCTTTTTGGGGGAGAGAAACATGTTGTTTTTATAAAATTTACATTACATTGGATTTTTGTAATACTGCATATACTTGATACTATGGTGTATACTTGCCCAACGGACCGTCAATATGGACTTAACGAGGTAATTGTTAGTAGTACTACTGGGATTGACATACCCCACCCGGGCTAGTCGCGCTAGCACAACGTTCGTCAAACGGGTGAACGGTTAGCCTAATTACAAGTGTTGTGGTGTGTGATCCACATCCGGGCCTGTTTATTTATTTGATTACATGTCAGTTCGGTCGCGCCTTCATACACATAGTGATCATTATGGACTAGCTACCCATTATATGCTTTAATTACAAATCCGGGAATTTCATTATATTGACGGATTAATAAATCCGGGAATTTCATTATACTTGACGGATTAATAAATCCGGAAATTTCATTATACTTGACGGATTAATAAATCTGGGAATTTCATTATACTTGACGGATTAATAAATCCGGGAATTTCATTATACTTGACGGATTAATAAATCCGGGAATTTCATTATACTTGACGGATTAATAAATCCGGGGATTTCATTTATACTGACCGGATTAATAAATCCGGGGATTTCATTATACTTATCGGATTAATAAATCCGGGGATTTCATTATACTTATCGGATTACTAAATCCGGGAAATTACATACTTGACGGATTACATAATCCGGGAATTACATACTTGACGGATTACATAATCCGGGAATTACATACTTGACGGATTTCATAATCCGGGAATTTCATTACTGATAATTACTGTTTTCTGATAAACCTATGAACTCACCAGTCTTGTACTGAGATTTTTGCATGTTTTCTCTCAGGACATTGATGTGGCACGTCTAGGAGCACAGCATCCACTGCATGTCATTCCGCGTTCATCTCAAACTGTTTTCAGGATTTAATTTGCATTTACTTTACATAAATTGGATTGGACGCGTGTTTGCGTGTTCCAAAACTATTGTTAAATGTTTTCCTGTTTTCGCTTCCGCACAACTTAAATATATTTGGTTTGTTTCATTAAAATTAAACAACTTATATGATTTGTAATTATCGAGTCGTTTGGTGTAACTGATGCTTATCTGAGATCCTGGTTGTGTCACACGCCTGACGGTAAAACCCCGTTAGCGGATTTTGAGGGTGTGACAGATTGATATCAGAGCATTAGTTATAGCGAACTAAAATTAATTTTGCATCTCATTTGCATTGCATTTTAGACTATAGCTGGATTTGCATTAGTTACACACACATAGATTACTAGGCTATGCCTACTAAATTAGTTGCCTGGAAATTTTTGCTTTAACATATCCCTGTGAGCATATGGCTACCGGGATGGTGGCTACAAGTTGCTATGAGTCACGGGAGAGTTTGTGTGCATTTGACATCGCCTAAATGTTCTTCGTGATTTGTGTGACACATAGACACCTGTATTCTGGATTTCCTGGCAAAAGGCCCTTTGGCTAAGGCAAGCATATCGCATATATCTCATTGCGAGACCTGATATGCTTACCTGGGGATTTCTGGGATGAGTGATAAACTATGGTCAATACACAGGTCTCTAAGGCAAATAGGTCAAATTACCTTGGCGTGTCAATGATTCCCAAAACTTTACTGATCCTTTCGTATACTTTGATTAATCAACCCCGATATAATACATATATGGTACTTCTATCACTGATGACCACTGTACTTGACAAGATATGTTAGCCTGATAGGAGGAACCGGGGTGATCATGCAAAGCAAATTACCATTACGGGTGCACACGTAATTGTAACTTGTCATGCATGTTAAGTCCGGTGAATCTGGTCGGGAGGTAACATTGTAGTCAGTATAAGTCATCATTCCTACACGTTGAGCAAGAAAGCCTCGGTTCTCATAGAACATAGCCACTGATGTGGAAACTATTTATCAGTTCTATTTGTAGGAATGCTCACACTTACCTTGAATTTGGATGAAATTCAAACTATGACATTTGTGTTAATCCCTCGGATTCGGACTGATTCTCTAGCTTGTCTATCGTTGAATTTCTCTTCCTTTTCATACCAAAACAAAAGGTCTATTATCATATGACTGATAGCTTTTGATATTTAGTAATGTAAAGAATGTCTGGAAGAGGACGTGGACGCGGGAGAGGTAACATCTCAATGACGCCTGCAGAATTGGCAGCGATAATCAATCATAGTATCACCGCAGCATTGGCAAACCAACCCCCTCCACAGCAGAACCCTATTGGTCAACCGACTTGCACCTACAAGTCCTTTATGGACTGCAAGCCAAATCCATTCAATGGAACCGAGGGAGCGGTGGGACTGCTCCGTTGGTTCGAAAAGCTGGAGTCGGTGTTCGAAATCTGCAACTGCCCTGCTGGGAATAGGGTAAAATATGCTGCTGGCACACTAGATGGTGCTGCTCTGAGCTGGTGGAACACACAAGTTCAGATGCTGGGCGTTGAAGCTGCAAACGCCATAACATGGGTAGAGTTCAAGAATCTGCTGAAAGAGGAGTACTGTTCACGAGATGAAATACAAAAGCTGGAAACCAAATTTTGGAACCTGAAGATGGTAGGTTCTGAAATTGAAGCTTACACAACTCGTTCTCACGAGTTGGCTACTCTGTGCCCTACTATGATTAACCCGGCTTACAAACGGGTTGAAAGATACATCGACGGACTGGTACCTGAAATCCAGAGCATGGTCACCACTGCTAGACCAGCTACCATTCAGGAAGCTGTTCAACTAGCCCACAAGTTGACTGACCAGGCTGTCGCGTAAGGAAAACTGCCCCCGCGAGGTGCTGCATCTGGTTTCCACAATAACAAGAGGAAATGGGAATCATCTACCAGCGGAAAGCAATCTTCATCCTCCACTTATCAACCTCAACACAAGAAGTTTAATCCGTCCCAACCTTCCCATTCGGGCGGCTATCAGGGAAATCTCCCAAAGTGCAACAAATGTCAGCTCCATCATACTGGGCAGTGCACAAGGAGCACGTGTGAGAGGTGCGGGAAGTTCGGGCATGTTGCCAAGTATTGTCGGGTGAATCTCTCGGGAAAAGCACCTCAACAACAGCAGAACCACCATCAGACTGTGTGCTATGAATGTGGTCAACCCGGACACTTTAAAAGGATTGCCCGAGACGGAAAAAGAATGGTGACAATGGTGCTGCTGATAAGCCCAAAGACAACAACAATGGTGGTGGCGGGGGCAGAGGCAGAGTCTTCATCATGGGCTCAGGTGAGGCTCGAAACGACCCCACTGTAGTATCTGGTAGATTCTCTATTAATGGGTGTTATGCCTCTGTTTTATTTGACTCTGGTGCTGATAAAAGTTATGTGTCCACCAAGTTTAGTAAAACACTAGGGATGGTGCCTACTGATTTGAGTTCTAATTATGCCATAGAAATAGCCGATGGTAGGATGATAACAGCCACACAAGTGTTTAAAAACTGTAAGCTAGGCTTATCCGGACACACCTTCAGCATAGACCTTATTCCTGTCACACTAGGAAGCTTCGATGTAGTCGTCGGGATGGATTAGTTGTCCAAGAATAGTGCTAAGATAGTTTGCAAAGAGAAGCTGATCAAGTTACCTATTTCGGACGATGAAATTCTTATTGTGGAAGGTGAAAAGATGGGTGCGGTGGTCGGTATCATATCATATTTGAAGGCTTAGAAATGTCTCAGAAAAGGACACCTTGCTTTGTTGGCACTTGTTACTGAACCGAAGGCGGATGAAAGGCGAGTTGAAGATATTCCTGTTGTTAGAGACTTTCCTGAGGTATTTCCCGAAGACCTACCTGGCCTTCCTCCACACAGACAGGTAGAATTTCAAATTGAACTAGCACCAGGAGCAACTTCGATCGCTCGGGCGTCGTACTGCCTGGCACCGAACGAACTACAAGAGCTGTCTAAGCAATTGCAAGAATTGTTAGACAAAGGATTCATACGTCCCAGCTCTTCACCTTGGGGAGCTCCAGTGCTTTTCGTTAAAAAGAAAGATGGAACCTTCAGGATGTGTATTGACTACCGCGAACTGAACAAGGTGACAATCAAGAATAGGTATCCACTCCCACGCATTGATGATTTGTTCGACCAATTGCAAGGATCTAGCTACTATTCCAAGATTGACTTGAGATCAGGTTATCATCAGTTGAGGGTTCGAGAAGAAGACATCTCCAAGACTGCGTTTCGAACACGCTATGGGCACTACGAGTTCACTGTAATGCCTTTTGGGTTGACTAATGCCCCAGCAGTTTTCATGGACCTCATGAACCGTGTCTGCAAACCTTATCTGGATAAGTTTGTCATTGTCTTCATTGATGACATACTAATCTACTCCCGTAATAAGGAGGATCATGAGGGACATTTGAGAACCATACTGGAATTGCTAAGAGATGAACAACTTTACGCAAAGTTCTCAAAATGTGACTTCTGGATGCGTGAAGTGCAATTCCTTGGGCACGTGGTGAATAAAAAGGGTATACATGTTGATCCTTCAAAGATTAAAGCAATCAAGGATTGGCCGGCACCAAAGACGCCTACTGAGGTGCGACAATTCCTTGGTTTGGCAGGCTATTACCGGAGATTTATCGAAGGATTTTCTAAATTGGCACAACCTTTGACTGCCCTGACTCATAAGGGAACAATTTATAAGTGGGGTAACAAAGAGGAAACAGCGTTTCAGGCGCTTAAGGACAAACTCTGCAGCGCACCAATCCTAGCCTTACCAGAAGGAACTGATGACTTTGTTGTTTACTGTGATGCATCCATCCAAGGTTTGGGGTGCGTATTGATGCAACGTGACAAAGTCATAGCTTATGCATCTAGACAGCTCAAGGTGCATGAGAAGAACTATACAACGCATGATCTGGAACTAGGAGCTGTAGTGTTTGCCTTGAAAATCTGGAGGCACTATCTATACGGAACCAGGTGCACGATCTATACAGATCATAAGAGCCTCCAGCACATATTTAACCAGAAGGAACTGAATATGCGGCAACGATGATGGTTAGAATTACTCAATGATTATGACTGTGTGATCAAGTACCATCCGGGTAAGGCTAATGTGGTAGCCGATGCCCTTAGTCGTAAGGAAACCCTAAAGCCTCGTCGGGTGCGCGCATTACAAATGACTATCCACTCTGACCTACCAATGCAAATCAAAGCTGCTCAATCTGAGGCCTTGAAGACAGAGAATCTCAAAGCAGAATCCATGCGAGGCATGGAGGAACAATTGGAGGTTAAAGCTGATGGAATCCGTTATTTTATGAAACGGATCTGGTACCACAGTACGGGAACTTGCGAGAGCTGATAATGGATGAAGCCCATAAGTCACGTTACTCGATCCATCCAGGTTCAGACAAGATGTATCAGGACCTGAAAGAATTTTACTGTGGCCGAAAATGAAGGCGGAGATAGCCACGTACGTAAGCCGATGCCTAACTTGTTCCAAGGTTAAGGTAGAATACCAGAGACCATCCGGTTTACTCCAACAACCGGAAATTCCAGTGTGGAAATGGGAGCAGATCTCAATGGACTTCATCACGAAGTTACCCAGAACTCCTAGCGAATGCGATACCATTTGGGTTATAGTAGATCGCTTAACGAAATCCGCACACTTTCTGGCAATCCGAGAGACTGATCGAATGGAGAAGCTAACACGTATCTATTTAAGGGAAATAGTCTCTCGGCATGGCGTACCAATATCTATCATTTCTGATCGTGACGCTCGGTTCACTTCTCACTTTTGGCAATCATTACAACGATCATTAGGAACGCGGCTGGATATGAGTACTGCATATCACCCACAGACCGATGGTCAAAGTGAGCGTACAATCCAAACACTGGAAGACATGTTACGTGCTTGTGTGATCGATTTTGGCAGCAGTTGGGAAACTCATCTACCATTAGTTGAGTTCTCCTATAATAACAGTTATCACACTTAAATCAAGGCAGCTCCATTTGAGGCATTGTATGGACGTAAGTGCCGATCACCTATCTGTTGGGCAGAAGTAGGAGAAAGCCAACTTACAGGAACTAAACTTGTGCACGAAACGACTGAGAAAATCGTGCAAATTCGTAACCTTATGGCAGCAGCACGTGATCGACAAAAGAGTTACGCTGACAAGCGTCGTAAGCCATTGGAGTTTCAGGTTGGTGACAAAGTACTGCTGAAAGTCTCACCCTGGAAAGGTGTAATACGCTTTGGAAAGCGTGGGAAGTTAAGCCCAAGATATGTGGGGCCATTTGAGATTGTCAAACGGATTGGCCCAGTAGCCTATCAGTTGAATTTACCTGAAGAACTCAGGGGGATACATGATGTATTTCACGTATCCAATCTGAGGAAATGTCTGTCTGATGAATCATTGATCGTGCCTTTGGAGGAATTAAAGATAGATGATCAACTACATTTCATCGAAGAACCAATGGAGATCATGGATCGAGAGGTCAAGACACTAAAGCGTAGCAAAATTCCCATTGTGCGCGTAAGATGGAACTCTAAACGGGGACCAGAATTTACATGGGAACGGGAGGATCAGATGAAGTCTAAATATCCGCACTTGTTCGTGGATACACCTTCAGAACCTAACTGAATTTCAGGACGAAATTTTCTCAACTGAGGGATACTGTGACATCTCACGATATCAAGCAAAGAACATTGTGGGTCTATTTTCACATTTGTTCTACCTCATAAAATTTCACGTGCGTGTGATAGCTCAGATAATACAAATGGTTTCATGGTCACCTTCTGATAAACAAAAGTGCTAGAAACATTTAAGATGTTCCCAAATCAAAAAGGAAACCTAAGATTCTTCTTGTTGAAGATCATGTGGTGAATGTGATGGTGTGTGACATCTGTCACTAATTAGTATGTCAGTTAGCATTAAGCTCGTTAACTCACTGTGTGTATTAACTGTCCTCATGTATTTTCATGGTTTATTCATCGGTTAAACCGAATTCTCCGTATACTAGTTTATTTACTCCAGTGTTCCAATTTTCGGGACGAAAATTCCTCTAACAGGGGGATGATGTGACAACCCGGAAAATTTTTTTAAAAACTTAAAATATATATATATATGTAACAATAATAATAATAATAGTGTTGTTATTAAAAATAATTTACAAAAGTTTATTTAACTTTTAAATATTTAAAAACTTAAACTAAGAAGTTAAGGGGGTAATGTGGTAATTTTTGAAACCTGTTTTAATTACTTTTAACAAGAAATAATAAACATTGGATAGTTGAGGGACCAAACGTGTAAATTTTCTTTTAAAACCCACCCCCCGCCCGTCACCCTCTCTTCACCGCCAGCCACTATTCCGGTGGCCCTCCGGCGACTCCAAAGGCCGCAATCCACTCGATTTTTGATCAAATAAATCACCCCGACATAATCTAGTGCATGACTCGAACTCGTGGGGTCTTGAAAATTGAATAATGGTGTCGGTTTGGTGTGGTTTCCACCTTCGACCGAAAGTCGGCCGACCCACTCACAAAATGCGACACTAAACTTAATAATAATCAAAATTAACTCTGCACTAACGAAAGGATAATCGATCATGATGTTCCACTAAATTCAATTTAGTATAAAACGTACACAAACCCCTCATTCGAACACCACCAATACCCGCGACCTGCAACTTACTAGAACGCCACTCTCCAGCCTTTGTAACTCGAAATTAACAGAGGGTTTTTGATCACAAGCATTATTAGAAACTTCCTGTTGAAGAAATTGGATTATAATCACCGTTGGGCATCAATCGAACATCAAGAAGCCACGACCTGTTCATCGTACCATTCACCTTCAATTCGAACACAAATCGGGTAATTTAACATACCTATACACTCGGTTTCATATAGGGAACAAAAGCCCTATGTTTAATTTCATTAACAACTTCGAACCGATGGTCAATTGATCAAGAATTGAAACTAGGGTTCTTGATTTGGGGGAAAGGCTTACGGGTTTGTTTAAAACTAATTGGAACCATTGTTTACCGCGGCTGCGGCCTTGGTTCACTGGTTCCCGGTCCAAATTGCAAACCTAGGGGTCAAGGGTTCGAACCCTGCCCCCAACATTATTTTTTTAAAAGGCCTTTTGAACCTTTTAAAAATACGGAAAAATTTCTAAAAATTATATAAACAGTTTTTATAAACCTCGTTTATTTCAGAAATTATATAATTATTTTCTGGAAAAATATTTCTTTAAAAACCTATTTATTTATTTATTTATAAAAGTTATTACAAATGTTATAAAACAGTTATTTTATAAAATGGACTTTAAACAATAATTATCAAGATATTAATGAACCTTATATTATTTTAGTTACGGATTAATTATGTTAAAGATAAGAATTATATGTAATAATTTTACAAATTATTCACAAATACAATTATTAACATTATAATTATACCATTGTTATAATTAATATCAATATTCATAATATTATGGTATTGTTAGTATATCAAATCGTGTACGTCAAACCAAACCAACCCGAATCTTACCAAATATATTTATTCGCAATAAGCACATTTAAAGACTTAGTTATAATTAATAATAGGTATCGATCGTGCTTGATCGTGCATTGCCTAATTCTTTGAAGTTCTTGTTCATATACATTACATCAATTCAAGGTGAGTTTACAGCCCCACTTTTACTTTATACTCTTTTTGGGGGAGAGAAACATGTTGTTTTTATAAAATTTACATTACATTGGATTTTTGTAATACTGCATATACTTGATACTATGGTGTATACTTGCCCAACGGACCGTCAATATGGACTTAACGAGGTAATTGTTAGTAGTACTACTGGGATTGACATACCCCACCCGGGCTAGTCGCGCTAGCACAACGTTCGTCAAACGGGTGAACGGTTAGCCTAATTACAAGTGTTGTGGTGTGTGATCCACATCCGAGCCTGTTTATTTATTTGATTACATGTCAGTTCGGTCGCGCCTTCATACACATAGTGATCATTATGGACTAGCTACCCATTATATGCTTTAATTACAAATCCGGGAATTTCATTATATTGACGGATTAATAAATCCGGGAATTTCATTATACTTGACGGATTAATAAATCCGGAAATTTCATTATACTTGACGGATTAATAAATCTGGGAATTTCATTATACTTGACGGATTAATAAATCCGGGAATTTCATTATACTTGACGGATTAATAAATCCGGGAATTTCATTATACTTGACGGATTAATAAATCCGGGGATTTCATTTATACTGACCGGATTAATAAATCCGGGGATTTCATTATACTTATCGGATTAATAAATCCGGGGATTTCATTATACTTATCGGATTACTAAATCCGGGAAATTACATACTTGACGGATTACATAATCCGGGAATTACATACTTGACGGTTTACATAATCCGGGAATTACATACTTGACGGATTTCATAATCCGGGAATTTCATTACTGATAATTACTGTTTTCTGATAAACCTATGAACTCACCAGTCTTGTACTGAGATTTTTGCATGTTTTCTCTCAGGACATTGATGTGGCACGTCTAGGAGCACAGCATCCACTGCATGTCATTCCGCGTTCATCTCAAACTGTTTTCAGGATTTAATTTGCATTTACTTTACATAAATTGGATTGGACGCGTGTTTGCGTGTTCCAAAACTATTGTTAAATGTTTTCCTGTTTTCGCTTCCGCACAACTTAAATATATTTGGTTTGTTTCATTAAAATTAAACAACTTATATGATTTGTAATTATCGAGTCGTTTGGTGTAACTGATGCTTATCTGAGATCCTGGTTGTGTCACACGCCTGACGGTAAAACCCCGTTAGCGGATTTTGAGGGTGTGACAGATTGATATCAGAGCATTAGTTATAGCGAACTAAAATGAATTTTGCATCTCATTTGCATTGCATTTTAGACTATAGCTGGATTTGCATTAGTTACACACACATAGATTACTAGGCTATGCCTACTAAATTAGTTGCCTGGAAATTTTTGCTTTAACATATCCCTGTGAGCATATGGCTACCGGGATGGTGGCTACAAGTTGCTGTGAGTCACGGGAGAGTTTGTGTGCATTTGACATCGCCTAAATGTTCTTCGTGATTTGTGTGACACATAGACACCTGTATTCTGGATTTCCTGGCAAAAGGCCCTTTGGCTAAGGCAAGCATATCGCATATATCTCATTGCGAGACCTGGTATGCTTACCTGGGGATTTCTGGGATGAGTGATAAACTATGGTCAATACACAGGTCTCTAAGGCAAATGGGTCAAATTACCTTGGCGTGTCAATGATTCCCAAAACTTTACTGATCCTTTCGTATACTTTGATTAATCAACCCCGATATAATACATATATGGTACTTCTATCACTGATGACCACTGTACTTGACAAGATATGTTAGCCTGATAGGAGGAACCGGGGTGATCATGCAAAGCAAATTACCATTACGGGTGCACACGTAATTGTAACTTGTCGTGCATGTTAAGTCCGGTGAATCTGGTCGGGAGGTAACATTGTAGTCAGTATAAGTCATCATTCCTACACGTTGAGCAAGAAAGCCTCGGTTCTCATAGAACATAGCCACTGATGTGGAAACTATTTATCAGTTCTATTTGTAGGAATGCTCACACTTACCTTGAATTTGGATGAAATTCAAACTATGACATTTGTGTTAATCCCTCGGATTCGGACTGATTCTCTAGCTTGTCTATCGTTGAATTTCTCTTCCTTTTCATACCAAAACAAAAGGTCTATATTTGGTTTGTTTCATTAAAATTAAACAACTTATATGATTTGTAATTATCGAGTCATTTGGTGTAACTGTTGCTTATCTGAGATCCTGGTTGTGTCACACGTCTGACGGTAAAACCCCGTTAGCGGATTTTGAGGGTGTGACAGTATACGTTTAGAATTAAGTAGATGATTGTTTAGGTGTGATTAATTAGATTATAATTTGTGTTTGAGTGGATTAGGTTAGGTAAGTTAAAGTGGTTGGTTTAGTGGTCCACTAATCGTGAAATCCGGATGTTTATTCCTCAATTAAAGCATGTAGTATTGTTGGAATCTGATTCACGATTGTATTGGTATATTTTGGAGTCAAAACCGCGGCCAAAAGGCCGGTTTTTGGCTTCGCCGGAGCCGCGGCCGGCGGCCGAATTCTGGTGGCCGGAAAATCGTGGGTGGGCGGGGGGTTGGGTTGTAAATTTATAAGTTACACATTTGGTCCCTGTAGTTTAGAGTTATTATTATTTTATGTATAATCTTTCTTTTAAAGTTTAATAAATGAAAATAACACCCCCTAACTTTATTATTATTATTATTATTATATTATTATTATTATTATTATTATTATTATTAAATAATAGTAAAATGGATTAATTTACGATAAGCGGAGAAAGTTAGTTTAAATAGTATTAACCGAAAAACTCGGGTTGTCACATATGCGAGTTTTAATGTAACCCTAAATCAAAATCAAAATGAATGTTCAAAACCACAAAATCAATAAAATACACAAAGTAAAACACACCAAAACCCCAAATGCATAACACACCAGAACATGCGGAACCCAAAAACTAAATCAAAACCCAACACCATACACAAAACAAATGAAAATCAAAGCCGTAAAAAAGCGACACAGTCCAAAATAGAAAACCGACGAAAATCAAAGCCCCAAAAGAGCAAACAAAAGGAAAACCCAAACCTTAATAGCGAGAATCGTCAGGGTATCGATAACGAAAGAAAGAAAGCAAGAGACCGGAGAAAGACAACGTCAACGAACCCTACAAATTAATAAGACGTGTCCAGATACAAAAAACTCCATCTCAAATTCTCGAGCACACACACAAAAACAAACCATATTAAAACACAAACAAAAAAAGAAAAAAAACACACAAACAAAATAAACAAAGGAAATTTTAAACAAACAAAACAAAAAAAAGAGGGAAATCCCCACCGACCAAAGCTATTAATTATAACTAGGTTTTGGCGCGCGCATTGCCGCGCGTATGCGAGTTTTAATGTAACCCTAAATCAAAATCAAAATGAATGTTCAAACCCACAAAATCAGTAAAATACACAAAGTAAAACACACCAAAACCCCAAATCCATAACAAATCAGAACACGCAGAACCCAAAAACTAAATTAAAGCCCACACATCAAAAAGAAAATCAAAGCCGTAAGAAAGCGAAAGTCCAAAATAGAAAACCGACGAAAATCAAAGCCAAAAGAGCAAACAAAGGAAAACCCAAACCCTAATAGCAAGAATCGTCAGGGTAGCGATAACGAAAGAAAGAAAGCAGGAACCCGGAGAAAGACAACGTCAACGAACTCTACAAATCAAAAACACGTGTCCAGATATAAAAAACCTCATCCCCAAATCTCAAACCCACACACAAAACAAACCATATTAAAACACAAAAAAAATAAAAATAAAACACAAAGAAAACAAACAAAAGAAAATTTTAAACACAAAAAAACAAAAAAAATAAAGGAAAAATCTACCGGCCAAACCTTTTAATTAAAATAGTAACAGTAAAGTAATAGTAATAATAATAGTAATATTAAGTCAGAATAGTACGATCGAAATTCGAAAATATCCCATTGTTAAGAAAAAGTCAAACAGAAATTCAACAAAGTCAAAATTGGGATGCCATATCGTCATTTCCAACATTTAAAGCATGTTTCTCACTGGCGATTGCTTCAACAAAATGATCTACCTGCATCCCAATTCCAACAAATCTTACAAACATACCGTCAATATTATTATATAAATGCCATGATTGAACCGATGATCGATCAGTTCACCTAATTTTCACAAACCCCTGATATTCGCTGTGTGTTTTGGGGGTGATAACGATGGAAGGCGATACAATTCAGGAGCTCACATTGGTAAATTCGCCGGTGGATGAAATTTCTCATTTGGCTCTTGATATCGGAGGTAACAATTCCGTCGATTTTGATCCGATTGAATGATTGTCATCAGATCGTTAGTTGATTTGTGCTTCTAATCGTTGGTAATTTGATTCAGCGATTTTTTTTTTGCATCTCTTTTGCTTAATTTGTGTGTTTTGATTGTTGTTTGTTGCTATATCAGTCCCCGAGGGAATGTAACACATGTTATTAACAAAGTTGCTGAATTATCAGTTACCTAGACACTTATATGCATAATTGACCGGAAATCTGTTAAGCAAAATCAATATCATAGATATATAGTGACAATTGCCTAACGGTCAATATATTTGGGGCTGAATCTTTCCTAAAAGGGAAGTTTTGGCATTTTTTGAAGTGTTGGTACATTATAGTTTATTTAACATATATTATCTGATGAACTCGAAAAGGAAGCTAGCCTATTGGTTAATGTTTAAGCCTCTATTGTGCTTAGATTCTAACTAATTGATCAGGTTAGAGGTTTACAAGGAAGATTAGCATTTTTGAGCGTTAAGATGATCAGGAGTGCTTATGCTTATTTGCATCTGCATTCAATAAGCAGCCTAAGATTGCTGATCTTAAACTGATATTTCTTGGTGGATTCATAATAACAAGGTTTCCCTTGGGGTGAAATAAGTTATTTATCAGCTGCTTAAAACCATAAGATTTTAAATAAACAAATCCCAAACATATAATTTGGTATGAAACAACTAAGTGTCGTGGTTCTGTTGGTATTACGGAATGTTTGTAGGTTGGTTCGGTTAAATAACTTCACTGAAATCATTTTTCATTGGTGGACCTCATTAATCATCATTTGGCCTTGTGTTGCATTTAATGCAACCTTACTCGAGTCATATTTTGTGTTCTCATCAGGTTCTCTCATCAAGATGGTGTATTTCTCTACTATCAGAGAAAAATCTGTAGATAAAACCCATAATAATTCTTCAAAAGATAATCTTCTTAGTGGAAGACTCTACTTTTTAATGTTTGAAACAAGCAAGATCAACCAGTGTTTGGATTTTATTTCATCAAAACAGCTTCATTGTAGAGGTATGCATCCTAACTTAATATTTTAAAATAGTTAAAGTAATTATGCTTTGATGTCAACATTGGTAATATTGTTAATTTACACATCCACGTGAAAGTTGAATATAATTAAGGTGAACGCATGGATGTTATAAAGCGGATGCTGCTTAATCTAATTTTAATCATAATGGCTTCAGGTGTTCAGCATTATGGGTTTCCAGCCAGTGACAGGATTACTATTAAGGTGAAGACCTGTAATGAAAAATTGATATTTTAACCGATAAAAAACAAATGCATGTTAATACACCATACACTAAAGTTGGATGGTTTCTATAAAAAATAACAGTGCCATTTACTTCCACGCTAGCCTCAAATTTTCCTAAAAGAATGATATTCTTGGGATATAATCAGAACAACACTTGTGTGTTGATGTTGTATCTTGAAAACAATTATTATTCAAGGTCAATAGCATCTTGAAAGAATAATTAATATGTGAATGGACAAATTTATTATGGATTCCTCACGTCATCAACCTATTAGCTGATATGTTCAATCATTGTGAAGGCTACAGGTGGAGGAGCATTTAAATTTGCAGATCTTTTTAAAGAAAAGCTTGGTATTAGTCTTGACAAGGTAGATGAGATGGGCAGCCTTGTATCAGGAGCAAATTTTCTTCTAAAGGTGGGGGGTTCTTACACCACATGGAATCTTGTGACATATAATTCCTTCACTTATTCTTAAACATGAAAATGGTTCTCGTATTATACCCACCTGACTTGATTCTCTCTCCTTTCATGTATCTTTCTTACATTTCTACTAATTTAAATTGGCAGTCTTTGAGTTACACCTAAGCAGTCTTTGAGTTACACTAATTTATATGCTTATGTTGGTGTTTTATTTTAATGTATCTGCTTTGAGATATTATGTGCTATGAGACAGGAGAGTTTTTATTTGCATCCTAATTAGTTCTTGACGCCATATATGGGAACCTGTTTAATCTCAAGTTACATTTGAAAAGGTGGTGGCAAGATAACTTTTTGTATTAGCCATCGATATTGCATAAATTAACATTTCACCCATATTAGCAATTTAATAACGGTTGGGACTCATTATTGAGTAATATGGACCTATCTGATCAGATTAACATATGTTGGAGCTTACTGGATAAATATTAGATTTTTATCATTATCATGATTTCTAGATAAGTGTTGGTTTTAGTTTTATGATTAAATTATTGGTTTGAGATAATCTTGGATAAGTATAGAACAGGAATTAGATAACGACTGAGATATTTTATTGCTTGTTTCCATGTCATTAATCAATAACACAACACAATGTTCAGTTTTTCTAAAAGTTTTCACACTTTCGAGTTCTGTGCTATGGGAGATTCTAACAATTAAGATAAGACTTTTGTGTTTCCCTGTTCAATGTTTTCCTTCCAGTTTCTTGTTTGGCTGGTAGCTAAGTTAATTATTGATTTGCACTTCCTTCTGAATAGTCAGTGCCATCTGAAGCTTTCACATACGTGAATGGCCAGAGGAATTATGAGCAGATTGACCACAATGATCTATATCCATATCTCCTTGTTAATATTGGATCTGGCGTAAGCATGATAAAGGTAATTTCACTATTCATTTTGTGGCCAGTCCTGTTCATATTTACTGCCATAGTAGACGTTCAACTTCTTAGTGAGCAGATATTGCTGATAAGTTAACAAGTGTTAAGTCGTTGGGTTTTCATTATGAGCTTTTTAGGTTGATGGAGATGGCAAGTTTGAACGAGTCAGTGGAACAAGTGTAGGTGGAGGCACATTTTGGGGTTTGGGGAAGCTTTTAACAAAGTGTAAGAGGTTAGCTGATTTGAATCACCAAAGATCCTTATTTTTTAATTAAAAGTCTTAATTATAGTTAATAAAGGTCCTTATCTTCTTACATTTAGAAGTTTTTTTTAAGTTACCAAAGGTCTATTATTTATATTAAAAAGCTGATTAAAGTTACCAAAGGTCCTTTAATACAACATCTTTAATGTATTTTTTTTCTGAAGCTTTGATGATTTGCTGGAGATGAGCCATCAGGGAAACAACAGAGTGATTGATATGCTTGTTGGAGATATATATGGTGGAATGGACTACCTAAAGGTACCTATATTTATACATATCACGTCTTTGTTAAACTTATTTGTTTATTCCGGATTTTGAGGTTTGGTTATAACAGAAAACTTAGAAACAAGAAGTCCAGTCGAACGCTTAAATGATTATCTGAAGTCCATTAAAATTTTTCTTTGATGCGTAAACAGGAAGTACAATATCATACTTTCATACCATAACCATAACCAAACCCATTAAATCTCATCAATAGCCAAGCTACTAACGAGGTCTAGGGAGGATGGGATATAAGCAAACCTTACCTCTACCACAATGATAGAGAGGCTGCTAGACCCTCAACTCTAAAGCAATCAGAAGAGAATTTAGATAACACAGAGCATAGCAGAGCAGAGCACAACGACTGTATTGTAGATCATCAAGAACACATCATGTACCAAAAATATAGACAAGGAGCAAGCTTACAACACATAGTGAGTGATCAATATACATTAAGCGACAAGAAACATAGATCATATGCCATTCCTACCCAATACACATTAAGAAATACATATCCATGGAATCATACGTCATCCATACACAAATACACTAGTCAAGAAGCAGCATATAGTGGCAGTAGGAGATTAAGTGATATCAAAGCAATATCATAATTCTCATAATCATTAAACCTTTAGGGCTGCAATTCATGCTTTTAAAACTGAAGCAAAGACGGTATGTGTTGTAAAAAAAGAGATTGAACATAATATCAAGCTGTTGATAATATATATGCGAAATGTGTTGGCCCAAAGTTCCAGGGCAATGATGATCTGTGTTAACATTATGTAACTATTTATATTGTTGTTAGTCACTTTGTTGCAACATGGTAACAGATTGGATTATCATCAACAGCTATTGCATCTAGCTTTGGGAAAGCAGTATCCGAAAACAAAGAGCTTGAAGACTACAAGCCAGAAGATGTGGCAAGGTCTCTCTTGAGGATGATCTCTAATAATATAGGACAGGTGAATTACAATAAGTTGAACTTTTGTGACGTAGTTTATTTTATTGTTGCGTAGATATATATAATCCATAGGGCTAATGTCATAAAATAGCAACATAATTTGATTGATATTTCATTTTGTAATTATACTCATTAGCGTCCCTTCCTGGTAATCTTACTTTCTCAAATGGGCCAATTTGGTAATATGATCACTAGATGACTGGTTACTTGCTTGTGTGGCGCCCTCTCTGATAAGGTGCCTCACCATGTCAGCTTCTTCACCAGTTTTATTGGCTGTATGTCCACTAAATTACCAAACTAGCCCATTTTAGTGAAGTATAATTACCAGGCCGGGACGTAAATAATAACCAAAACAGACCCCGGACTACATACGTTCTTTATGTGACGTTATCCCTACTCCATATGTTATTCTTTCTCACGGACACCTTTTATAATGTCACATACTTAAAATCACCATCTCATGATGTTATGTGCACGTAGGTGGCAAATTGGGTTGACGGGTCAAAGCGGTAGTTTTGGTTAGGTTGGTCTAGACGACTTTTTTTTCCACTTAAGGAAAATTGCACAAAAGGGAATTTTACTGTAGACTAATGTCCACTTGGGACTTGTACTTGTCTTTCCTAAAAAAGGGTAACTGATTTTTGAAAAAGTATTAAGAGGGTAATTGACTTTTCAATTTATCTAAAAGGGTATCTTGCCATAAGTATGTTCCCTTTTTCTGCTAAATGTTATAATTATGTTACCCTTTCTAAACCATTTTTAGAAGTAGGTTCGCCTTGATGGGGCAAAAGTAAAGTGCACAAGCGCAGCCCTCAGATACAAATTGTCATATAGCACATCACCTTTTTATGCAGTTTCCTCTTATATTATTTAGTTTATCAAATATGGTTTCGAAACATAGTATTTAACCTTTGTAATAAAATGAATTAAAAGGTCTGAAGCATAAATGTTGTTTGTTTATATTTCGAATAGAATTGTTTATACTGAATCACATTGCACACATACTGTATGAGTCATTTTATTGCCATTAGTCACTGCACTTTTTCCTACATTTGAACAAGTATTCAAGGTAAAGTGCTGTTCATGTTGATGAATATTTGTTATTGATATATTGTGCTCTTTTCAGATTGCATACTTGAATGCACTTCGATTTGGTCTCAAAAAAATATTCTTCGGGGGATATTTTATACGTGGTCATGCTTACACCATGGACACAATATCTGTGGCAGTTGATTTCTGGTAATTATAGCACATTATTACTTTTATATCTCATGCTAAATCCATTATTTATCCCTTATACCTTCAACATAATATACAAGATAGGGATGGAAATGGATATTTGAAACCCGTAAGTATGTCTAAAAGTAGCATACAATATAGGGTTGGAAATGGAAATCTGAAAACGGGTTGGTCAGGTCAACTATAGCTCGACACGAATAAGTAAATGCATTAACTATATCAACATGTTCCTGACCTGGCCTCTTTAGGGAGGAGGGGGCACTACGCTGGGTACCCTGAAATCCACCAATCACACACTGCCTCATCACAAGTACCCTGAACTATCCTGAAACACCCAAAAGCTAGAAATGCAACCCTGAACTACCCTGGAACTTTTATTTTAATATTAAAATAATTCAAAAGGAAATTAACTTTTTTAAAAAATAAAAATTATAATAATTCAAATAATAAAAAATACAAATACAATTATAATAAAAAAAACCTAAAAAATATAAAACTAAAAATCCCAAGGCCAATTATTTTCGGCTATTTTTCGTTTCCGGTCCAATATTATTTGCAACATTGGACCGGTGATGTGATCGTGCGGTTCCATAAACGTTTTTGGGTTCCGTTTCATCCGTTGCTCCCTTATCATCTTGCACTGTTCTTCTAACAATGCCGTACTTTTTTCGCATTGTTGTTTTTTTAACTCGACCAACTGTTTATAGTTTTCTTCTTTCAGTGAAGCATAAGGAGAGAGTTGCTCATTTAAATCTAAATTAACGCTCGACGAGCCGGCAGACCTTTTTGCTTTACGGGTTGGCCTTGTAGGTCCCGTGTTTTCGTTGAGGTCGAAAATGTGAGCCGGTTGATCATCATCGTGTGTATTCGGGTAGTTTCCGGATTCCGACGACTTTCTTTTTTGGCCGGAATGACTACCCGACGACTCACCCATGACCGGCACTTGGGACCATTTTACATGATCCTTTGCAACTTCCCAAGCTCTAACGTGATTAAAACCGAAGGGGTGTTTCTTTGATAATCCGTTAACGCCCTTCTCATCATGTCAAGATCGGAGCATCCGCTACGGCGTAAATGTTCCTACAATTACAAAATAATCATTACAAAAAATATATACTTTCATTTAAAAAATAAATAAATAAATAAAATACATACTTTACTTTAAAAAAAGTAAAATAAGTAAATGCATACCACTTGGATATAAAAACCGTTAAAGGTACTTATTTTGTAAGTATTGCGGTCCATTTTGTGTTGAGTTGGTGGACCGTTCGGGTGCTTCCTCCCACGAGTTGATTTTAATGATTAAGAACCGCATTCCAAAAACTATATCGTTTTTTTTTATTTCTGACCATTTTGTTTTCGAAACAATGAACCCAAGCTTTACACAAAGCTTCTTCTTGTAATTCGGTCCATTGGTTGGCGTTCGGCTCGTCCTTGAAATCTTCATTGCGGTTGTTGTTCGATCGGGCTTTCGTCTTCATCATCTCCACATTCTTGTTGAGTGTCCGGAACAAATTCTTCTTCTTGTTCTTCGTCGTCGTCGTTTTGGGTTCGGTATGCAAATGGATCATCAAACGGGAAGTCGGGTAGACCAAAATTTGGATTTTGGTATGTAAATGGATCAAACATCGCTTGAGGTTGTGGTGAATACCCTTGTGGTGGGTATTCGTAATGTGGTGGGTATTCGTAATGTGGTGGTGATGGTTGTGGTATATAAGGTTGCAGTGTATAACCTCTTGTATTGCGGTGAATACCCTTGTGGTGGGTATTCGTAATGTGATGGTGATGGTTGTGGTATATAAGGTTGCGGTGTATAACCTCTTGTACTCGAACCACCACCTCGAGATTTTTTGGAACTAACAGTTTTTGACCTTTCGGGGGATCCATGACAATATTTTGTGTTTGTGTTTATGTAAATATATGTGTGTCTGTGTAGATAATAGCGTGTATGTGTGTGAGTATTTATAGAGTTAATTTTTTTTTATTTTCTATTTTTTATTAAATATAACGGCTATATAGCCGTTTTTGAAGCAAACCCGCATCGGCTAGTATAACCCGTGGTCCCCTACCCGCCGGGTACCCGATTGGGGTGGCGGCGGTGTACCCGCCCGGGTACCGGCCTACCCGCAAGGGTACCCGAGGGTGCCCCCTCCTCCCTTAGCCCTAACCCTAACATGTTAATATTTTGTTACATTGAGTTGAGAATTTCCAGATTAATACAAATACACTTTGGACAACTTTCGACACGTTTGACTTGTTCTACCCATTTGACATGTCGTCTTTTTAGCTATGTTTTTACCGATATGTGGTAAAACATAACCCCAAATCAATCATTCATAACTAAACGGCTTAAAATTGCCTATTTTAGTTCCAAAGGCAAGGCTGACTTTTTTTATGACCCATTGTCTTTTGCCTAAAGTTTTGTATATGACCTGTCGACTTGCCTTTTCAGGTCCAAAGGCGAGGCCAAAGCAATGTTTTTGAGGCATGAGGGATTCCTAGGGGCGCTGGGTGCATTTGTAAACTATCAACTACTTGAAGAATCCCCTTGCGCCGCCCATCTCACAGGTGATAAGAACCAAAACCCACCCGTCGAAGATTTAAAAGATAATGGAACTATTGAATGCTGTGTTCGGGCCAGCAACTGAAAACAGGTAACATATTTCACTACATGCTAAACAAAAATAAATCTAACTTCTTTTTCATTTGTGAGTCCTGATTATATCATGTGTTGTAGTAGTGGGTCCCATTTTAAACTTAAAACGTGTCTAGTAAGTGAGGGAGGGATATTTGATGCAGCATTTATGTTACTGTACTTTGTACTTGATGCTTGTTTCCATGAATAGAACCACAACAACATTGGCAGGTTTTTTAGGTGTTATCACTGAACCTCAAATTTTGTTTCATTCAAATCTTATGATTCACATTTACATCCCATTTGATGTTCAATATGAGAGTGACAAGTGGCATGAATGTATTGGTTTATCAAGGAAATGTGAGTTGGATTTTTACTCTTTTGAGGATGATGATTTTGAGATCATGTTTGAATTGTAAATTTCATCGACAGGATAGCTCAATCTTTTTCAGGGCCTCAAGGGGAATTTAATTTCGAGTCTTTCTCATAAAAAGATCGTAGTTGTCGTCTCACATTGATGAATAAGAAAAAAATGTGAACTTTAAAGAACTTAAAAAAGATTTGTCTATGCTGTATTCATAAAGATTTAATATTAAAGAAAATTAATAGGATCAAATGAATCAATCTGTGATGATATTAGAACACAATTCAATCAATTCATTGATTTTGGATTAGTTGCACTGCAAATTGTGATTCAATTCATGTGATGAAACACAACTAAAAATACAATATTTCAATTGAATTGCTTATCAATCACATATTCAAGTGATTTATGAGTTTGCAAGTTCGTTCAATCTCAATCACTGAACTAACAACTCTGATACCATTTGATAGGATCAAATGAATCAATCTGTGATGATATTAGAACACAATTCAATCAAAAACATACAAATGCAATTAAATCTATGCAAACAATCAAGAAAAATTCATAGTCGTTCATTGATAGAAAGTAAAGACAATTACAATTGTAAGTAGCAGTTACAAGTCTAGTATCTAGTTTTTCCTACTGCCTACACATATCTAAGCTATTTATACTACCAATAAACAAAAAGAACTACTATTTATAAACCAGTCCATATACTATGACAAAACTTATACAAAAGACAAATAAAGATAACATGTTAATCTTTAAGAAATTCTAACAAAAATGTTTGTGAAAATGCTTAAAAAAAGTACTTCACCAACACTATTGTGTGATATTCACTTTCAAAGAGACGATATTGATGAATAAGAAGGAAAAAAAATGTGAACTTTAAAGAATTTAAAAAAGATTTGTCAATCACGAAGATGTGATATCAAAGAAAATGTTTGTAAAAATGCTTAAAAAAGTACTTCACCAACACTATTGTGTGATATTCACTTTCCATTTTAGTTTAACTATCACGCAATAGCCAGGAAAAGGCTAGATCGTTTCGATATAGATTATTGTTTCCCATGGGTGATATGTTCAATTTACACTTGAAAGTCCTATAAGAATATGAAATTGGTTAGCAAATAAAAGCGTGAGGGAGGAAAAATTAACATTGAATGTAAAATGCTTATGAATTTAAATACTTCATCAAATGGCTATTCATCAAGAGTTTTCTTTACTATATACGTGAACAAAGATCACGAGCACAAATCAGAAAGTTTCATCAATTGTCAGTTACATAGATGTTTATATAAGAGTTAACTTTGGTTTTATTCCCTGAGTTTTTATAAAAAGTACTATTAAAAAAACTAAAAACATCATTATACTTTCAAAAGTTTCAAGTTGTTTAAATTTCGGTTCAAAAGTTGCATTAGTTATTTTAACTGATCCAATATAATAAAACTTTTGAACAGAAATTAAAACAACTTATTAAACTTTTGCAGATAAGTTGATATTTTTAATTTTTTATTGGAAAATTATTACTTTTGTCAAAACTCAGGGAGTAAAATTGAAATTAACTCTTATAATAATAACTAGGTTAGTGATCCTTGTGTTATACAAGTTGACAAATACTTAAATTACTTTTGTCAAACCTTAGTTGTAAAATTGAAATTAACTCTTATAATAATAACATGGCAGAATCATATTCCTAACTATATTTTTCTTAATTCTCCCTCCTATTTTATTTAAATCTTTTTAGATTAAAATAGTTTTTTAATAAATTAATAAATAGATTTTTTAATTAATGTTATTTGCAAGAGAAACGGATTTTTATAAATAAGAAACTTTTCTAAAATATCAAACTTTTTCTAAGAATATAACTTTTTTTAAAATTGGTGACTTAAAAAGTAAGTTTTCTTATAAATAAAATATTATAAAAATTGAGAGTTATACTAATTTTAAAAATGACATTTTTAAAAAAAATGTTTGTTATGTAACAAAATTTTCATTTTATTTATAACAAGAAAGTTTTGAATCATGTCTTCTCTTAAAAATATCGTTTTAGAACGAAAATCACGATCACAAATCACTTAAAAGTCTGATTTTATATTAAAATGAAAAACCACTATACTTAACTCACCCTCTTACAAATCAGTTGTCATTTTTCATATGAACAAGTTCCCATCACAAAACAGAAGAATTCCAAAGGGGGCCAAGATTTCCAAATCAATTTGACACACTATTGAATTAATATATAGAGAGACAAAAGTTAAAAAGGGAACCTAAAAAAATAGAAAACCACATCAAACCGACTCAAAAGAACTCTGATTAAGCTTACTCTAACGGCATTAGAACCGAACTGTTGAATCAAAACTGATTTGTCACATTATAATTAAAAGAACATGTTTCGTCGTGGTTTTCGTTTTCCATGTTCCCCTAAAAATATTGTATATACTTATTGCAACAAAAATCGTCCTTAGTTTTCTACTCGATGACAACCAAGAAAGCATCAAAATGTCGTCTATCAAACTGTTATCTATAAATTTGGCTAGCGTTTACAAAAACTTCGGAAAGCATGTTGGCCAATTGCCCCCTATAACCACACCATTGACTTCGCCCATCATATCATCGTCATCCACTGTTGTCTAAGCGTACATCAAGTTACTCATCACTCCTTACGGTCCTTATTCATGACATTTTTTTTATTAATGTACACTTTCAAACACATCTTTGTTTGTACCTTCTAATAATATTTTCAAGGATACAAAATTATTAGAGATTTTATCTGTTTGTATATTTGTAATATGTCTTGTTTGTAATATTAGAGTCTAAACCCTAATCTACTTCATACCGTATTTATTGGACTCAGTACCTATTGCCGCTATCGAGTACATCCATGACCAAGGGAAAAGCATCAAGCTCCGCTAGGTGGATACCAAATCTCTTCATCTTGTTTATTATGTTACCAATATTTAGAACAAGGTGCAAAATGACCTGCTCATAATGCGTAAAATTATGCAAGCTTCATGGAAAAGGTTATAAAGTCTAACAATATGTAATATATCTCGTTGTAGTTTGCGTTTTTCATGTTCCCCTAAAGATATTGTAAATGCTTATTGCAGCAAAAATTGTCTTTAGTTTTCTACTCGATAACAACCCAGAAAACATCAAAATGTCGTCTACTATACTTTTTTCTATAAATTTGGCAAGTGTTTACACAAACTTTGGAAAGCATGTCATCCAATCGCCCTTTTCTCCCACCATCGTCATCCACCGTTGTCTAAGTGTACACCAAGGTCACAATTACTTCTCATGGTCCTTGGTCTTTCTATTAATTCACACTTTCAAACACCTCTTTGTTTTTTAATTTAAACATGTTTTTGAAGATACAAAATTATTAGAGATTATATCTATTTATATATTTGTAATATGTCTTGTTCATAATTATAGGGAAGATTGGTTGTATTCTAGCCCTATATTTACGGTATTAGAGTCTAAACCCTAATCTGTTCTACATCCATCATCGTCCTCATTAAACTCGGTACATACTGCCGCTATGGGTACATCCATGGTTGATGAAAAAACATCAACCTCCACCAGGGGCGGAGGATTGTGGGGGCCGGGGGGTGGCCCTCTTTTTTTCGTCGGTAGTGTTAAATTTTAGTCCGTTAGTGTAAATTTTAGGTACGGTAGTGTAATTTTTTATATAAATATCGAGTTCGCCCCCTATAAAAAATTAATTTCGCCCCCACCCCCTTTACGGGATTGTTCAAGCTCCACCACTGACCTCCACTACGATGGATACCAAATCTCTTCATCTTGTTTATTATGTTAGCAATATTTAGAAGAAGATGCAAAAATGACCTGCTAAGCTTCATGGAAAATGTTACAACCCCCCCCCCCCCCCCCCCCCCAACAACACAAAAAAAATAATAAAATAAAAAATAAAAAACCCACACACACAACCTAAACCAACACACAAAAAAAATAAAGAAAATACATGCGACTTATGAGGTGTGGGCACAAATTAGTGCCATATCCCTTGATCCACGTAAGTCAAAACCTCTAACATTTGTCTATTATTATTATGTACCAGGTTAGTTATCCGTGTGTTATAAGATTGAAAAAAACTAACACTTGTGAACTTAAATTTATAGTATGATAGGAGAGGTATCAAATATGAATACTCTTTTTTCTGAGAATTTTAGTAAGTAATGTGAGGCATAAGTTTTTAATGGTAAAATGCTAAATAACGAAAACATTATAAAACAAAAAATAACATAAAAAATAAACAAAAATATTTATCTCATTTCTGACTTTCATAAAAAATAAAAAACTAAAAAATAAAAAAAAACTTTTTTTAACAAAATTTGTTTTACACATGTGTAATATCGAATTTACATATGGGTAAAACCAAATTTACACATTGGTAAAACCGGATTTACACATGGGTAAAACCGGATTTACACATGTGTATAACTAGATTTACACATGTGTAAATAATAGGTGGAAGATTTTTTTTTTAAAAAAAATATCAATATGGTAGGCGTTGGAAATATAAAAAAATATAACAAAATTAATGGTAATTTTTTTTTGTAAAAGTAAAGTCGTGAAAAAAAGTTACGATTGTTTTAAAAAATATAAAAATTGCATATGGCTTGCATGTGTTAAATGTGTAGCTTATATTGCTTTCTAGAGTTCTCACAAAAATAATGATTAGGTGATGGATCAAATAAGACCTCACTTATTTTACGAGAACTTCAGCAAACAATGTGAGACACATATTTTAATGGTAAAATGGTAAATAATGATAATATATGATAAAAAAATTATAAAATAAAAAATAACATATAAATAAGAAATAAAATGATAAAAATGTTTCCCTTGTTTCTCTATTTCATAAAAAATAAAAAAATAAAAAAATCCGTTTTTTAAATAAAAAAATCCGTTTTTTACGAACATCATTTTACACATATGTAATGCCCGAAAATACATATATGTAAAACAGAATTTACACATGTGTAATGACTAGTTTACACATGTGTAAATAACGGGTGGATGAATTTTTTTTAAAAAAAGTATATTAATATGGTACGTGTTGAAAAGATAAAAAATTACTGAAATTAATGGTGAATTTTTTAAAAAAAATAATATTGTGAAAAAAAGTTATAAACATTTCAGAAAAAATATAAAAATAACATGTGACTTGCATGTGACTTAAATGTGTGGATCATATTAGTTCCTAGGGTTATCACGAAAAAATTTGGTTCTCACGATATATATAAGATGAGAAACAAAAAAAAATAAAATATGAAAGCTATCTTAGTAGTTTTGGTATATGAAAATTGAAATGCAAACAGTTTTAAAGAAAAAGGGCATGTATTACATTAATAAATAAGTCTAATAAAAATATAAAATTTGAAAGAAAGATACGGTATTAAGATAAACGAGTGATGAAACCCGCGCGATGCAGCGGGTCTGTTGAAATTTATAAGATTCGATTTCGATGGCTTGAAAATTAGTAATCATCCCACGAAAAAAATCATGTCGAAACATTGAAACAAAAAAGCACGTGATTAGCTTTGACAACTTGAATGTGTGCGCTTCGTGACTTGTATTATTATGTACAACTTGTTATTGAATGAAATTTACATTAAAACTTAAAATAACCACGTCACAACAAAACATTTTAAATTTTATAAAACGTCAAATTTTAAAAACTATAATAGAAAAAGTAAAAACAAAGAGTTCGTATTAATTGTTTTTTTAATAAATCTTAAGTGTTATATGATTGTCAAAAAAATATTTTAAAAGTTGATGGGTAAGAAACTACAAAATATAAGTATTTTAAACTTTACAAAATTAATTAGCCAAATTATTCCTCGACTATAGATTATAAAGGCAAACTAAATTAAGTGTTATATAAAAAAATGCTTTTGAGTAGGCTATGAAAAAGGACTCACGTAAAAAACAAAAAAAACAAAACAAAAAAGCAAAATGGAAATTATTATTCCTCGACTATAGATTATAAAGGCAAACTAAATTAAGTGTTATATAAAAAAATGCTTTTGAGTAGGCTATGAAAAAGGACTCACGTAAAAAAAAAAAAAAAAGCAAAATGGAAATTTCAGCCTGGGATTCGAACCCAGGTGTGCTGGGTCGCTAACCACTGTTCTATGACCTCAACGATTAGTTAAATCTCAAAGAGAATATATGTATATAATATAACTTGAAAATCAATTAAAAACAATATAGTTACTGTAGCAACCGACATCTATGTTTAATATATATATATATATATAATATCAAATTAAAGTAAAACAAATGTTCATAAAGATTCAAATACTTATTTTTAGACAACATTACAAGTTTTATTTGTGACTTGTCTGTCTTTATCTAAAAATTAGTAAAATCAGTTAATACTTTCTATATATATGTTGAGCTTATGGTTGGAATGAATATGTAGGTTATAATTAAAGATTAAATATTATAAAATATATGGAAATGTTTTTAAGGTTATACTATAATTAAAAATTAAAAATTAAAAATTAAAAATTAAAAATCAAGATTTCCAATGTTAATTTTGTATATGAAACCTATATGTACAACCTAGTTAGACGTCATGTGAATAAGAGTAAATTTTTTATAATATGTATAGATTATAGTTATTAAATCAAAGTAATTCATTTTAAAATAGGTGCGAAAACAATAGAAATTACACCTTATTTTACAAAGCAAGCAAACAAATAAACAAACAAACAAACCCAGTATATTCCACTCAAGAGCAGGGTCTGGGAGGAGTAGGTGGTGGCGAGTCTTTCCTCTATCCAGATAGATAGAGAGACCGCTTCCAAATAGACCCCCGGCTCGATAACAGAAGCAATAACGGTAGCGAATCAGCATATAATCAAACATACGATATATGATATATGATATATGATCCAGCACACATCATACAACAAACAGTAAAATATCACCAAAAGGAAATATTAAATGAACAAGCATACATCAGAGAAGCAGCAAGTTTCCCCTAAAAAGGTCGAAGCGTACTACATACACATCAGGTCCCGTAACAAGTAATCAAAGCCCCTTCCTAGCTACAGAAACCACTAAAAGTCCTTAATTTTAATTCTACACCTCCACTCACTCCTATCATCGATCATGTGCTCAAAGAGGTGCAAGTGTACCATATCTCCTTATTTTACAAAGGTTGTTGCTAAATAATTAAATATACACCCTCACATGTCTAATAGCCATTTAAAAGGTTAAGTGCTCTTAAATGAACATTTAAAAAGTTAAAAGTGAGTTTAGACTAGGTCATCTTTTTCAAACCACATCTAAACAAGTTAAACACGATTTAAACTGGGTTACTTTTTAATCAATGCATATTTTTTTAAACAACAACTTAGACTTTTAGAAACAAAAGGACAAAACATCAATTAATAAATAGAAGATAGTTTAAGGAGTAAGGAGCAGGGCCGTCCTCGATAATCTAAAAAAAATTAGGTTTATAGGTGAGTAGAGAAAATAAGCTCATTTAAATATGAAGTTCTTGACTATTTTTCATTTAAAATTGAGTATTAAATTGGGTAACAATAGTGGGCTAAACTATTTCTTATGTTATTGAGTTTTAAGGTGTAATAGACTAAAATAATTAAATTGTTATTGGGTTTGTGTTTGATCTATAGATTTTTTTTTGAAAAATATACATACATATATATATAAAATAGACTAAATTATCCTTTGCATCCCTAACATTTTTTTCATTTTATCATTTTGCATTCCTATAATTTTGATCTGTCATCTGCTCCCTAACATTTTATTTTTATCTTCATTTGAGTTCAAAACATTAACAACGTTAGATTTTTCTATTAACTTTTATAAAATAACAAAATTACCATTAGAGTTAAGTTCGGTTTTGCTCCTTGAGGTTTGAAAAAAATAAATAATTTCCTCCAAAAGATTAGAAACAATCAATTTATCTCCAAAAGTTTTATAAGTTGTTTCAATTTCACTCCAAAAATTTAATCATAGTTTCAACTTAAATCCAAAAAATAAAACTTGTGGACTAAAATTGAAACAATTTATGAAACTTTGAAGGAAAATAGTTATTTTTATCAAAACTTAGGGAGCAAAATTAAAATTAACTATTACCATTATTTATTTAATCACATACCCCTTATCTTCACCCCACCCCTTATATATTCTCTCTCTATCTTCTCCTTTTCTATGTTTTCTAGTCTACCACCACGACACCACTATCACCGCAACCATCGTTGTAGTCGTTGTCGTTGCAACCACCACCACTCTATGACCACAACCACCGCCACCCCTATCTCTTCTCTTTCTTTCTTTCTTTCTCCCCCCACCTCTATTTTTCTCTCTTTCCATGTTTATGTGTGATCGGGTTTGTGTGTGTATTTGATCAGTAGTCCACAACCACCATCGATGTAAAATCGCAGATCTAGATAAGATGGGAGCTATGGTAGTGGTGATAGAGGAGCTGCGCTGGTGGTGATTGTTGGGGGGGGGGGGGGGGGGCTGGGCTGCTGGTGATAGGTGGCTGCGGTGGTGGTGATGGGGGGCTGCGGTGGTGGTGATGGGGGGCTGCGGTGGTGGTGATGGGGGGCTGCGGTGGTGGTGATGAGGGCTGCGGTGGTGGTGATGAGGGCTGCGGTGGTGGTGATGGGTTTATGTATGAGAGAGATACTATGAGAGTGTTGGTAATGAAGAAGAAGATGTTGATGAATGGTATTCCATTTTTTGTTTTTATTTAATTTTAGGGGTAGTTTGGTCTTTTTAGCAATACGTTTTACGGAAAAACCAGTAGTGTTAGTTATCTTGACTTAAACTGAAATAAAAATAAAATGACAGACACTCAAATGAAGATAACATAAAACGTCAGGGGCAGATGACAATTTTAAAACTATAGGGATGCAAACGGTTAAAGTGAAAATACGTCAGGGATGCAAATGATAATTTACTCTGGAAATTATTTTTGAAAAAATCTCGAACCCCGAGGAGATCAGGCCCTAAACGGTCGCCCACCCCGCCCTCTCAGTGTCGCCTCAAGTAAGTACATTTAGTTTTTATAAGAGAAAAAGACTAAGTGTACCTCATCTTTTTTCTAAAATTGTTATAAATTCAAAATGCTAGTAAGTGATTAAGTGATACAAAGAAAAAAATGTTAAAAAACAAGGTTAGTAGCTGTTAAAATCAACGTTTTCATCATGCTCGGACCGGTTCGGTCGGTCCGACTGGGAATCGGCGAAGGGCCAATCCGAGCAGCCCCATTTCTTTTGCGATGGGCTCGATTGGCCGGTTCGTCCCGGTTTGGTGGTTGGACCACGAACTGGTTCGGGGGTTGGATTGCTTTCATGTTTTTTTTCAGTTTTTTTTATAATTTTAATAGGTTTAACGAGTGAGTTGGACGACAAATTGGAGTGTTTGACATAAATATTATATAAAATTTTATATATAATTATAAACTACACATATAAAATACTTAGATTGAATTATATATATATATATATATATATATATATAATATAATTTTGACTTTATCCGGTTATTAAATTCGGTTCCACTAGCAGGCAAGTAGCGTTTTCGATTCACTGTCTGAACTAGTTCTGAAAACATTGATTAAACTTACTTTTAATAAAATTGGTTGTAACAAAAAACTGTGAAGAAAATAATAATAATAATAATAATAATAATTAAAAAGAAATTGTGTTTGAACATGTTAAAAATTAAAAGTTAATAACACTAACTTTTTTTGAATGACAAATGTACGACCCTGCTTCGGATGATAAGTGTTATCTTAATCGGGCTCACTTATCCGTTTCACAGAAACCATGCTAAGAAAACTTCACGTCTCAACTCTGAACATTTTGCTCATAGTGAGACTTGAACCCCATGATATCCTATTATTTACATGTCATGAGTACCTTATCTTAACCAGTTGATTAAGAATTATTGATCAAATAATCAAAGTGAGACTTGAACCCATAATCTATTAATAACACATTTAATACTAATCTATTAATAACACTAGGTTAATACTAACTTATCAATGTTTAAAACCGGCAAAAATCAAAGCCGTTAAACCACTCGGCAAAATAATCATGATGATTGTGGTGATGACTACAACAAAATATTGGCGCATTAACCGATCCAATTCTTTGTTTGACTTTGTTTTCATGATGATTTTGACTATTAAACTCTCTCTCTCTCACCCAGTCACCCGCACATATATTAATACTTGTATAATATGATATTTATTTAATAAAAAAATATAATATCAAACACGATTCCATTCTCAAGTTTATATCATGTAGAACATTATATTATCCTCCACGTTATCATTTTATTATCCTTCATATGTTTATGATCAAAATTCGTTAGATTTTGTTCTTTCTTAACCGGTATGGAGTGTAAACATTTATTTACTTTGAACAGACATACTACGTCCTTAAATGTAATGACACTTCATAAGATAAATATGAATAATAAAAACTCATGCTTAAATACATTCTTGAATAGACTTGAACCTTGAGTATTTGACTCGTCACCTATTCCCGTTATCAAATCCCATAAGACCATGAGAACGTTTGCTTATGATCTAATAACACTCTTAAATGATTTAGCTTTACATTCACTTTATAACTAAAGTGAGAAGCGACATTCACATAATGGATCCTGTCATACAACCACCACTTTGTCTTTGGATGACCCCTTGCTGCCCATGGTGAAAATCCATTCAGCCACAACACCCTATGGCTATGGTGATATGCTAGTCGGATAATCGTGTCAGTATCCAATACTTAGAAGGGTTAACTAATAAAGTTATTTTTTTATTGTTTGAGTCTGATTTAATTAGTTACTTAATTTAGTTTGATTTTATTTTCTAATATAAGTCTAAGTAGGGTAACTTGATCTGCAAGTTGGTTTAGTAGAAATAGGGATCTTTGCCTCTTTGGTGTCTTTGTAATTTTGTGTCAAGTTCTCTATTTAATGAAAAGAGTCGATCAAAAGTTTTGATCAAAACAGTTATTTGTTCTTTATTGTTTATGTTCAGTTAAGGGTTGTGACATCAATTGGTATCAGAGGGTACCAACCAACATTCATTTGACATGGTTCATTAACCTCGAATAGAGTCTTATAGTGGATGTTGACGCAAAATTTAAATTTAATTAATTATTCTAATCAATTTTTAATTGATTTGAGGATTATAAAACGTGAGGTTATTGTAAAAAGGGAAGAAAAATTAAAAAGGGTAAAAAGTATTATTATCTATTATATCTTACATTTAGTGGTTAAGAAAAATCGATGTAATAATCGTAAATAATACAAACTTTAAATGATATACCAAGAGTATTTTGATCTTAACCCATATTTTTAAGTTTTAACTTTTTTTAAGCGCTCGTAACTTTTACATTCAATATTATCTCGTTTAAAAAATTACAATAAAAAAACAAGCGTTTTTAATCTTAAAATGCCTATAATTTTGATACATAAAAATAAAGTTTTTTTACGTTATTGCAGCTGATTGTGTAATATTCGTCAGCTTATCGTGTAATATTTGTCAGTTCGTTGTGTAATATCAGATCATTGTGTAATATTTATTAGATCATTATGTCTAATGCTAACCATTTTGTTATGCATTATGTTTTTAAAAATGATAACTTTAAAATAACACAATGCTAAAATTGTAATTCTTTACGTTTTCTAGTTCATTATGTAATCCTTATCGAGTTATTGTGTAATACTCATCAAGCAGCTCATTGTGTAAATTGTTAATCATCGAATCTAGTGCTAGTCATCGTGTTACCCACTGTGTCTAATGTTAACCATTGTCTTTATTATATGGTGATTTTCAAATAATATAATACTAAAATATAATTTTTTGACATTTTTTCCAGTTCATCGTGTAATCTAGTCAAATAATTTTATAATCCTCGTCAAGCACTTCATTGTGTATATTGCTACTTGTTGAGTCTAGTGTTGGTCATTCTGTTATCCATTGTATCTAATGTTGACTATTGTGTTATGCATTTTGTTTTTTAAAATTATGATTCTCAAGTAACACAATGCTAAAAAAATTAACTTATTTACATTTTTCCAATTCATTGTATAATACTGATCAGGTCGTTTTATAATACTCGTTAAGTAGTTCATTTTGTCTATTGCTAATTGTCGAGTCTAGTGTTCGTTATTGTATGATCCATTGTGTCTAATGTTGACTATTGTGTTATGTATATTGTTTTTGAAAATGATGATTTTCAAATAATACAATGCTAAAAATGATTTCTTTTATGTTTTTCCAGTTCATCGTGTAATATAATTTAAGTTTTAATAATCCAAATTATTATTCATTAACTGATAATAATTCATATCATTAGTTTAGTCGGTGACACTTTCAACTTTCATTTATATTGTCAATGGCAATCTCAGTAGCTTAATTATAATAGATTCACACCCGATTTGTATTTATTTTCGTTCGATTTCACATGTACGTTTTTTATTTCGTTCACCATTATTACTGTGAGTGAAATCGAGCACAGACCTGGTGTAAATATCTAATGACCGCCTTACTAAGAGTATTATTAGTGATGACCGACCAAACTAAAAGACTAAGTTTTGATTATTTAAATCCAAGAGTAAATTACCATTTGCGTCCCTGACTTTTGTTCATTTTGACTGTTTGCATCCCTATAGTTTCAAAACCTTGAATCGACCCCTAAGCTTTGATTTTTTTCCTTGTTTGCATCCCTGTGGCTGACGCCGTTAATATGGACCGTTAAATGTCCATATTTTTCTCTCTCCTGCAGGGGTATTTTCGTCATTTCCTTTTTCCCCCCTTCTTTCTTGTAAATCCCTAATCTCACCCCCATTCTTTCCCCCTTCTTTCACTTTACATTCTTACCTTCAACTGAAGCTCAAACCCGATTGTGTGATCGTGGCCTTAAACCCATAATCATTAAGTGATCGTGGCCTTAAACTTGAAAGATGGTTTATCCTACCTGGTACATTCGTGACACAGATGATCCAGGGTTTAATCCGATCGAAGTATATGGTATGTTTTCTTCAAAATCAACTGAAGTTGGTGGTTTATTTTAGTTTCAGTATGTTCTAATATTATAGTGTACATTGTTACAGCTAATGAGCCTACTTATTTTACACTTAAAATCCATCATGGTGGAGAATTTATGAAGTTCCCAGGAAGAAGGTATGTGAAGGGCAAAGTTACATACGTGGACATGGTAGACATTGATGTGTTTTCAACTTATGATGTTGATGCTATGATGGAAGAGTTAGGTTATGATGGGGATGAGGTAATGTATTACAACTTTAAGATTCCTGGTCAGGACTTGGATTTTGGTTTAAGAGCTCTGGGCGGTGATATGGATGTGCATAACATGCAACAATACGTGCATATATTTAAGGTGATTGAACTGTACATAGAACACAAAGTTACAAAGCTAAAGACCTATTCGCAGTCTCCTAACCAAGGGTCAAAGGTGATAATCGAAGAGATTGATGATAGTGGACCATCTAATCCTTGCCGTAGACAATTACTACTAGAGTGGTTTGAAGAGGAGGTTCCCCCACAAGAAGAGACAGCACAAGGTCCGGATCAAGGGGCAGCACAAGGTCCGAATGAAGGGGCAGAACCAGATCCAGATGAAGGGGCAGAACCAGGTCCAGATCAAGGGGCAGAACAACATCAGCAACAACATCAACAGTACAATGATTCTGGGGTTGAACAAGAGGACATGTTGCAAGATGATGTTTTCTTATCAAATTTTATGGAACCCTTTCGTACAGAACAACATCAGCAACAACATCAACAGTACAATGATTCTGGTGATCAGAGTGAGCCACAACATCAGCATAACAATGTTTCTGGTGATCAGACTGAGCCACAACATCAGCATAACAATTCCTCTGGTGGTGGATCTTCATCTGATGATGAAGATTTTATTGTAGATGTAGATAATCCATTAGAGGATGTGGAGGTTGATATGGAAGAATACAGAGCATTTGTAGACATGAATGTAGATGATCTGCCTGGAGATGATAAAAGTGATGAAGATGATACTACTATAGAGGTTGAGTTAGACAACTTTGATAGTGCAAGTGATGAAGAGGCTGCTCCATCTCGAAGGGCAATTAAAAAGCTAAATAGGAAGAATAGAAACTGGAAGTCAGTTGTTGTATCACCATCATTCTATGTTGGTCAACCTTTGGGGATAAAGAAGAGGTCAAGGACATTGTTAAGTCAATTGCTGTGCAAACAAGGAGGCAACTAGTATTTGTTAAAGATGACAAGCTAAGAATTCGTGTGGTTTGTTATGGACAAAATGTTAGTTCTTTTTGTAGAGAAGGGCAAAATGGGGAATGTTCAAAAGCAGATGGGTCCAAAAGAAGGGAATCAGTTAAGGACAAAGTGGTTGGTAGTGGTGCAATAAATAATACAGATGAATTGAAAAAAAGGTTCCCACGTGCCACTTGCCCATGGAAATTGCATATATCAAGGCCCAATACGGATGAGTTGTTTGTTGTGAAGACTTTTGTAGAAGAGCATAATTGTATGCAAACAAGAAAGCTCAGGCTTTACACAGCTTCTGTGATTGCTAAAGAAGCAGAAGCCATACTGGAGTGTAACCCTAATATACCCCTAAAGGCCCTACAAGACATCTTACAGAGGAAAAACCAGATTCAAATATCCATCAAAAAAATCTTTGTGGCAAAAATGATGGCGTTAAAGAAAATGGAGGGTGATTATGTATCTCAGTATGGATTGTTGAGGGATTACTGTCAAGAGCTGTTAAGATCTAACCCAGGCTCAACAGTTAAGTTAGAGGTTGAAAGGGAGTGTAACCCTAGTAGTTCAACTAGACAGTTCAAAAGGCTTTACATCTGCTTTGCTGCTATGAAAGTTGGGTTTAAAGCATGTGGGAGAGACCTGTTAGGTCTAGATGGTACCTTTATGAAAGGTCCATTCCCAGGACAAATGTTGACTGCCGTTGGTGTTGACTCCAATAATGGAATTTATCCACTAGCATATGCAGTAGTGGAGGCTGAAACAACAGATTCATGGACATGGTTTCTACAACTTCTTGGTGATGATCTAGATCTGGGCATAAACTCAAACTTCACTTTCATAAGTGACAGGCAGAAGGTAATTATACCTACTTTTATTAATTGCAATATGTATAAACCTTTAAAAGTGAACTTATATCATCTGTTTTAACCTGTTTAGGGAATTGTACCTGCTGTTAAGAAGGTGTTTCCAGCAGCTGAGCATAGGTTTTGCCTAAGACATATTCATGAGAACATGAAAGCAAAATGGAGAGGGCACATGTATAAGGATCTTTTATGGAAATGTGCAAGTTCAACTACAATCCCTGAATTTGAAAAACACATGGAGACCATAAGGAAACAAGATCCATCCCTGTATGATTGGTTGAAGCAAATCCCTGCAAAGCATTGGAGTAGGTCTCACTTTAGTGGTATGTGTTAGTTGTCTTTACAATTGATGTTTTTCAAAACCCATTATTAGTAGCTCATTCTCTTCTCTTATTTAATGTTTATAAAACAGGTAGGCCGGCATGTGATATTTTATTAAACAATATTTGTGAAGTCTTTAACAAGCAGTTGGTTGGGGGTAGAGACAAGCCTATAATTTCATGTCTTGAGTATGTTAGGGAATACATGTTAAAGAGGCTTGTTGTTGTTCACAAGTTGATTTCAAAGTGTCCAGGGCCCCTTACACCCTTTGCAGCTAAAAGCTTGGATCTCATTAAGAAACAAGCAACTGAGTATAGTGTTATCATGGCTGGAGTTAAAAATACCAAGTAAGTGGACCATGGATGGATCAAGTTTGTGTCGACTTAGAGAAACAAACATGCTCGTGTAGAAAATGGGAGCTTACAGGCATGCCTTGTAAGCATGCAGTAGCTTGCATATGGGATTTGGCAACTTATGACCAGCAAAATGCAATTCCTGAGGCTTGGGTGTCCAGAGTGTATTTGTTAGAAACCTGGAAGGATGTATATAAAAACACCCTTGAGCCTATCAATGGGAGACCCTTGTGGATGCCATCAAATTGCCCAACTACACTGATACCTCCAAAGCATCATACTCAAGTTGGCAGACCAAGAAAGAAGAGGAAGAAATCAGTTGAGGAGGTGGATGCAAGTAAAGTTAACAAAGATGGGAAGTTGGTGAAAACTGGATTTTCTATGAAGTGTGGTCTGTGCAAGAATTATGGGCACAACAAAAGGTCATGCAAGGGACAAGGTTCATCACAACAGGTTTCACAAGGTGCTCCTTTGGATAGTCAGTAGTCAGTTGGTTTATGTCTTTTGCATATGGATTTTCTGTTATCTGGATGTATTTGGTACTAGAACATGTTCCCTTAGCAGTTAATTATGTATTTGGGTATGTATTTTGGGTATGTATTTTGAACATGCTTTGTTGCTTCAGTAGTCAGTTGGGTATGTAATCAAAATCCATGTATTTGGTACTACAACATGTTTTCCATTAGCATCCATTAAACTTATACAACCATTACTAATTGACCTTTACAATATTTAGAAGAAAATTAGGTCAATTGGTACAAACTAACTTCTACTACTTCACTAACAAATCAAGTACACAATAAAAAACAACCAACTAAAAATTAACCACATTCTATACTTCTTCACTTGATGCTCCAACCTCTCGGCTCTTTCTTCTGTCATATTGCTTGATCTTAACAAACCATTAATAATTTCAGTAGATCTTGAACATAGTGCAGGTTCAGCCCAACTAACGAAACCACAATTTTTCCCCATTCTCGCACAACAGTTAAATCTGCGGCCTGGATTCTGTACGGTCCATGATGTTCGAACAAAAGTTTCAAACCCACATTTACCACACCTGATCATCGTTTTCCTTTGCGAAGAGAGCGACGACGAGACAGATAGAGAGAGAGGGAGAGGTGAGAGGGTGAGATTGGGGAGGGTGGTTGAGGGGGAAGAAACCCTTATAAGGGTACATATTATGCGCATTTAATAAACAAATAGGAAATGACGAAAATACCCCTGCAGGAGAGAGAAAAATATGGACATTTAACGGTCCATATTAACGGCGTCAGCCACAGGGATGCAAACAAGGAAAAAAATCAAAGCTTAGGGGTCGATTCAAGGTTTTGAAACTATAGGGATGCAAACAGTCAAAATGAACAAAAGTAAGGGACGCAAATGGTAATTTACTCTAAATCCAATTTAACTTTGATAAAATTAGTTTCCTATAAAGAAGAGGTATTGGGGCCGCTTCATCATCTTAATTTATTCTTACTCTATTCGTCTTCCCCACGAACAACAAAATGCCACCCTCCGGCGATCAATCTCCGATCACCGCCGTAGCACCGCCCATCGACGGCGATATACTGGAAGCAGTGCTCTCTCACCTCCCACTCATCCACTTACTTCCAACGTCCCTCGTTTCCAAAGCATGGAACAAAGCCGTTATCTCCACACTCCTCAAACCCCCAAAACCCCAACCATGGTTAATCCTCCATACTCAAAGCTCAAGGTCACCACACCTAACAACAACAGCAGCGTACGATCCACACTCACGCCTCTGGATCCACATCCATCAGCCGTCGATCGATTACGTCTCGTCACTCCGATCATCGCAATCGAATCTTCTGTACATGATATCTCCGTCAAAGCTCTCGTTCTCGTTCGATCCGCTCCACCTGACGTGGCACCACGCGGTGCCGCCACGTGTCTGGCGGATCGACCCTATCGTCGCCGTCGTCGGCCAGCTCGTAGTCGTCGCCGGCGGTGCTTCCGATTTCGAGCAGGATCCGCTCGCCGTTGAGATCTACGACGTTGACGCGCACGCGTGGACCAATCAGGAGCCGTTGCCGGAGTTTTTCGCGGGATCGGCGTCGTCGACGTGGCACTCAACCGCCTCCGACGACCATCATCTATTCGTCGTTGAGAGAAACTCCGGTGTGTTGCATACGTTTGATCCGTTGATGAACATCTGGTACGGTCCGTACGATTTACTTACAGATCGCAATGTTTTTCACTCGTGTATTGGATTCACCGGTGACAGATTGATTCTGATCGGAATGTTGGGTGATTCCGACGATGTGACCGGCGTAAAGCTGTGGGAAGTGAGATGTGAGTCGTTTGAATGCGATGAAATTGCTGAAATGCCTATGAGTTTCGTTGAGAAGTTGAAGGGTGATGATCTGCAAATGTCGTCGATCGAAGGGCGTATGGCGGGAAATGTGGTTTATATTTATAAACCGACGCTACCGGAGGAGGTGGTTGCGTGTGAGTTTTCAGGTGGTGGTGGTGAGTGTAAGTGGTGGAGCATGGCTAACGCGGTGGCGGATGACCGGTGGTTAACGGAGAGGGTCGTTTTTACGTGCGCGAATGTCGGGGTTGATGAGCTTCGGCGAGCTGCTCGGTCGAAGGCGATTCGAAAGTTTAAAATCATACGGTGATTAAGATTACAACACGATGAAAGTTGAGTAACTTTAAAATTATAAAGAAAGTGATTTAAATATAATAGATTAATATCATCTAAAGTTACTAATATGTTGTTTATGTTTAATTGGTATTATACTGTTATAATACGAAGACGGTTAGCTTTCATCAAGTTGAATATTTTTGTAATATAAATTAAGTTGTAACTTTGGTTAACTTTCATCTTTATAAAAGTTTAATTTTTTTGTAATATAAAGATAACTTGTAAGTTTGACATATATAGGTTATTAATTGAAGCATATTCAAATAACATTATAATAATCTTAGATTTCATGCGTTAAACAAAGAATAAAACATATATGATTCAAACGATTATATTGAGGTTCCCTAAAGCAAAGCTGACCTAAGCTTCAAACAGATATCAGCATCCAAACAAAACCTTAGTATGTAATATGTTTGCCATGCATTGAACTTACGACATTATAAATTTAAATATATTCATAGAACTTATATATGACCTTAAAATTTAATATGGTACGCATGCAAGATACAAACGTTTCCTTCGATACGTGGACATCCACGAACACGTTAGGGCTCCACATCACACCCGTTTTTCTCCATTTGAAATCTCAGACGAATTCAAGGAGGAACATCCAGAAACAAATCCTCCGATGCTTAAGGATATCAAACATGGTGTCCTCTGTTCGTTTAGTAGCATTGGAGAGTGAAGACGGTGATAGAAAATCAATTATGGACTCTTTTCTCTTTAACCATCCTTAGATTCATATTCAACCTTAAGATTAATATTTGACTTTAAGGCATCTAACCAATAATCTATCGTAAATAGGTATGATACTTTTAAAATCTAGAGTAAACTGTCATTTTCGTCCCTGTGGTTTGCTCAGTTTTGTCATTTTCATCCAAAAACTTTTTTTTTCACCTGGGTATCCTCAAGGTTTCTAAAAATTGCAGTTTTCATCCACGACATCTATTTACCCCGTTTGTTCAAGGGTATTATTGTCTTTTAATTTTTTTTTATTTTTTAATCCTTTATTAAACCTCCCCCTTTTAATCATATTGCCTTATATAAACACATCTTATGATCTTGTCGATTTCTTTGCCTCACACTAGTTTAATCCCCTTAAATCTTCAACTTTTTCATAATCCCCACATATCGATCTTCATCAAGTTCAAATCTTTTCCATCTAAACCCAGATCAAATCACAAATTCAACCCAGATTTCAATCTTTCTTCAAGAAATCAAACTCTAATTCCATTTTTCTTTGTGGGGATCTGTTAATCGATCCGTGTGATTTCACTTCTGCAACTTGACATCATGGGTAAGGTGGCGGTAGCAGCGGCGGTGGTGGGTGTCGCCGCGGTGTCTGTGGCGGCGGCGGTGGTTGTCCGCCACCGGATGCGAAACTCCGGCAAGTGGGCAAAAGCAATGAATATATTGAGGGAGTTTGAGAGCAACTGTGAAACTCCGATTGCGAAACTCCGGCAGGTTTCCGACGCCATGACCGTCGAGATGCTCGCCGGACTTGCCTCTGACGGTGGTAGCAAACTCAAGATGTTAATCAGCTATGTTGACAATCTCCCCACTGGGTATACATACATACATATAGATATACATATACATATATATAGATATACACACACACAGTTTATAGTATATCTATTCAATTTATTGATTGCTATTGATTGTTGAATGCTGATGATGAATGTTAATCATTTACTGAATTTACGAGATTTGCTTTGAAGTGTGAGGCAAAGGGGGAGGTTTAATAAAGGATTAAAAATAAAAAAAACATTAAAAGACAATAATACCCCTGAACAAACAGGGTAAATAGATGTCGTGGATGAAAACTGCAATTTTTAGAAACCTTAAGGATACCCAGGTGAAAAAAAAAGTTTTTGGATGAAAATGGCAAAACTGAGCAAACCACAGGGACGAAAATGACAGTTTACTCTAAAATCTATCATGAAGTATCATGACATATGTTATATATGTAGAAAAAGAAAATATGATTGAAAGAATTATGGGATCAGTTGGTTGACAGCATCATTTCCCAAATTACATGGATCAAAAAGAGACGTTAGTCCACTCATTCACAGCTCAATGACAACTTTTTATTTCCTTGTATAAACCCTTTGTAAAGCCTATAAATCATGGCTTCATTTGTAATTGTATTCATCAAGTAAATATACAATACAATAGTTCTCTTATTTTCATCATGGTATCAGAGCAGGGTTGAATGATTCTAGGATCAAACAACATGGTTCTGCTCATCATTTACCGATTACCCACTGAGTCTTCCCAGTTTAAGCTGCCATGTCAAGTGAAGGTAGCTCAACCCACCATACATCCATCAGCAACGATGAGTTAACCATCCAACTCGCCAATATTCTCAAAAATGGTCTCAATTCCTAGCCTCAAAACCCAAAACCAAATATGCCCGATAACCTCAAGATTAGTCTTAACCTCAACAGTCAAAACTATGCCTTGTGGTCACGGATGATCAAGGTGGCAATAGGAGGAAAATCAAAAATCCTACTAAACCACCTATCCATAAACCCTCCAGAAACAACAGACGACAAATATGAGCAATGGGAACAAGACGATCTCGTCGTTTTCTCATGGCTAATTCAAAACATTAAGCCTACCATTGCTAGCAATCTAAGCGAGTTTCCCACTGCAAAATCCTTGTGGGATGCCCTAGTTATCACATATAGCAGTGGTAAGGATAAGCTACAAACGTTTGACCTTCATGTCAAGGCAAATGAGATAAAACAAAACGGTTTGCCTCTTGAAGATCTGTGGATTACAATGCAAGGAATATGGGGAGAAATAGAAAGGAGAGACCCAAATCCTATGAAATGTGCAACTGACATTTCTGCTTACAACAAAATAAGATCTGAACAGAAACTTTTTCAATTTTTGAATGCTCTTGACCGCAAATATGATCCCATCAAAAGAGAGATCTTGCGGTGGGATCCCTTACCCTCATCCGAAGAAGCCTACGCTACCGTGAGGAAGGAAACCGCCCACCAAAGCATACTAGGAGCGGCCTCTTCAGATACATCCGCACAGGGTCGAAGCATACGAGAGAACAATGCTTCAAACTCGTAGGGTTTCCCGATTGGTGGAACGACGGGCATAAAAAGAACAAGGATGGGAAGGTTGTAGCAGCCGTGGGCAACCCGAAGGCCACAAGCAGCAGCGACGGCAGCGACCATCTCACCGGAGTTGGTTGTGTGACGGCGGCAAGTGGGGAACGAAGGGGAGCCGAACCAGGTATAGGGTTTGGGAATTTCTTCTCAAGCCCTCCTCCTCCTTCCACTTTATGTTTAAACCCTTAGAATCCTCCTTTTTATTTACTGATTTTTTAAAACCCTAAACTTTTGACATATTAAATCCACAACTTTCAAAAAGGTTAGAAAATAACCCTAAATATTTTAATTTATCAAATGAACCTTTTATTGGAAAAGCCAATATGACAATAAATTATGAGGAAAATAAGGGCTCGTGGATATTTGATTGTGGTGCCAAGGACACCATGACATACGAACTCTCGGACATGAGTTCGTTGACGAAACCACGAAAAACACAAATTCATACTGCAAATGGGGGAATAGTTCAAGTAAAAAATGGAGGAACAATTGAAATATCACCTACCTTAAAATTATCGAATTGTCTTTACGTTCCATCTTTATCACATAAATTGTTGTCCATTAGCCATGTTACAAAAGAACTAAATTGCATGGTGTTAATGCATCCAACTTTTTGCATCCTACAGGACATTAGGACGGGAACGATTATTGGGCGTGGCACTGAGCATAATGGACTATACTATGTGGATGAAGTGACTCGACAAGGTACTGTGATGTTGGCACATGGAACGACTGATAGGGAAGCTTGGTTATGGCGTAGAAGGTTGGGGCATCCCTCCACTAGTTACTTGCACCTTTTATTTCCTAAATTATTTCCTTCAAATAAAACTTTTAGTTGCGAAACCTGTTTCCTAGCCAAAAGTCATAGGCATACTTTTAAACCAAATAACACTAGAGTAGAGTATCCTTTTTCTTTGATTCATTCGGACGTATGGGGACCGGTAAAAATTAACGGGGGGCAAATTTATCGGTATTTCCTTCTTTCTATTGATGATTACACTCGCATGACTTGGACTTATTTTCTACAAAATAAATCTGAGGTGGTTGATAAGTTCATACTATTTTTTACTACGATTGAAACTCAATTCAATAAAAACATAAAAATCTTACGAACGGATAATGGAGGGGAGTTTGTGAACACATCTATGAAACAGTTTTGTCAAACAAATGGAATAATCCATCAAACATCATGTGCCCACAACCCCAAACAAAACGGAGTTGTAGAACGGAAGAATCGTATACTTCTAGAAATAACACGCGCGCTTCTAATTGAATCTCACGTCCCAAAATCGTTTTGGCCTGAGGCAATTGCTACAGCCACTTACCTTATAAATCGTCTTCCAACCAAGGCCCTCAACCTCAAAACACCGGTTCAAACTCTATCTAATTTTACCAAAATTCCCCCCGTTTTGGCCTGAGGCAATTGCTACAGCGACTGCTCTGTCTTCGTATACATACCAAAAGTAGAGCGCTCAAAGCTTGATCCACGCGCTAAAAATGAGTCTTTGTGGCTATGGAATCAACCAAAAAGGATATCGATGTTATAGCCCAAAAAGACGTCACATGTTTACTACCATGAACTGTGATTTTCTTGAAACTGAGTATTTTGACGACGCCCAACACACTGGTCAGGGGGAGAGTGAGTATAACGACACACTGAGTTAGTTGAGATGGATGCCATCATCAGAGCAAGCAAATCATAATGCCCAAACCGAGTGACATCCATAATGCACAACGCATACGATCAGTGCCACTGCTGAACAAAATCTTCCCAACCAAATGCCCGAGGTAAGTGACTCTCAAACCCATGAGAACGATGAAGAATCTGAAAAGGTTAAGGAGACGACTGTGTCCTCAAATGATGATTTTTCTAATTCTCAAACCCATGACAATAATGACTCTTCTTCTAATAACTCTAACCATGATAATCATGAGATAGAAACACAAGAAGATATGCCAGGAACACAAGAAGATATGCCTCCCTCCAAGGACAAACAGGGGAATCCCTCCCAAACGGTATTCTCCTGAAAAAGAAGCTCAAAACTCAAAATATCCTATGGAAAACTTAGCCCAAGCAAACATATCTACGGAAGCCAAGGCATTTGCCACTTCTCTATATTCCGAAGAAATCCCAACCATAATCGAACAAGCTTTGAAATCAAAGAACTGGAATGGAGCAATGAAAGTAGAGATGGAGGCGCTAAGGAAAAGTAATACGTGGGAAAAGTTCATCCTCCCAATCGGAAAAAAACATGTGGGTTGTCGTTGGGTTTTCTCTATAAAACACAAACCTGATGGAACTATTGAAAGATACAAAGCCAGACTAGTAACCAAAGGGTACACGAACATATGGGATTGACTACTCAGAGACGTTCTCTCCAGTCGCAAAAATTGATACTATTAGGGTACTATTCTCCATAGCTGCAAATGAAGTACGGCCACTACATCAATTTGATGTCAAAAATGTCTTCCTACATGGAGAACTGAAAGAAGAAGTGTACATGGAAGCACCCCCGGGTTCTCAGAAGACTTTCAGAATGGAGAAGTTTGCGTTTAAAGAAATCACTTTATGGATTGAAACAGTCTCCTCGAGCATGGTTCGGCAGGTTCACAATGGCTATGAAGAGATACGGGTTCAAACAAAGCAACTCGGATCATACTCTCTTTCTTAAACGGAGAGATAAACTTGTGACCTGCTTAATCATCTATGTTGATGATATGATCATTACAGGAAATGATGAAGAAGAAATAACTAAGTTAAAAACAAGTTTATTCATGGAATTTGAGATGAAAGACCTAGGGAGACTGAAGTACTTCCTTGGAATTGAAGTGTGTTAGGTCTAGACTGTATAGGGCTAGATCAATTTTGTATAGGCTTAGTACTTGAAAATCAAGTCTTGTAATTAATATTTGTAACAGTCAAAATATATATATATATATGTGATTTGAATCTATAGGATAACCCCATATATATGTGTGTTGATTTGTGACTTGACAGGAGAAACAATATACTTGGATGGATTTCCTGAAATTGACCAAGTGTAGGAAACATCTACGGATGAACAATTTTGTTAATCCGTAGATATGTTTCATACAAGATCAAATGACCAAGTGTAAGTTTCTGCGGATGATCAAGTTTCATGAAGGGAAGACTCCTACGGAAGAAGGATTTCCTACGGAAGAACAACATTCCTACGGAAGAGCAAATCATCTACGGAAGAACAAAAGATCTGCGGAAGGCAAGACTTCTGCGGAAGACCATTATACTTGTGCGATTACAAACTCCAAGAAGTCAAACAAGTCAACACGATCAACAACTGATCCCGAGAGATCCGGTGTTTCCTTAACCGACTCAAACCGTGTATAAATATGAGTCCTAGGTTTCACATCTTGGGGAACACAATCAATCAATATTACGGCTGTCAAGAGTTCATTGTGCAACCCTAGCTGCCGTCACATCAACATCAAACATTATTCGTTTCACAGAATTCGATTGTTCATAGTCATTCATTATTATTCTTTTGTAATCATTACAGTATAGTTAATGAAATACATTTGAATTATTATTGATTTCGTATTTATTGTGTTTCTGTGGTTGTGTTCATAATTAATCATCAAACCAATTAAACGTCAATTAGTGATAATTCCGCGATCATTAAATTGATTTATTTTAATACTGATAATTCCTGAATTGAGATCTTTGGATTCACAGGTGGTATCAGAGCCTTGGTGCTCATTGATTTAGATCAATTGATCTATCAGTATTAAAATTGTTTAATTGATTTTCAAACAATTATATCAACGACTGTTCATTCAGCAAACATTCTCTTATTGCTTGTATGATTTAGATCTATATTCAAATTCATTGAATACCAGATCTGCGTCTTTGATTGATTTGTCAACTTAAGCATTTAACTTTTAAATCCATCTTTTGCAGTTAAACATGAGTACTTTTGGAGGAGGATCTTATCAACCACCAAAGTTGGAAACAAAAGCTGATTTTAAATCCTGGAAGATCAAGTTCAGGAATCATGTGAACTACACAGATTCTGACTTGTGGGAGTCCATCACACAAGGTCCTTATATTCCACCCACTCTTGGGCCGGATTATAATGACAAAAATCAGCCAATCAGCACTAAGGACTTGCCACCTGATGATGTCAAGAAGGTCAAAGTTGATATTAAAGCATACAGCTTGCTTAGTATGGCTTTGCCTGAAGAAATCTTGATCAGGTGCGAGAACTATAAAACAGCAAATTCCCTGTGGAAGATACTTCACACTCTCTGTGAAGGGAGTGATGAGATCAGAAGCATAAGAAAAGACACCCTTAGATCATAATATGAAACTTTTCATCATATTGAGGGTGAGTCAATTCCTCAGCAACTCCATCGATTTATACAACTTGTTACTGAGATGAACATCTTGGAGTTAAAATATACTACTGAGGAACTGAACAAGAAGATGCTCCATACTTTGCCTAAAAGTTGGAAGCAAACAGTCTCCATGTTCAAGAACACCATAGATCTCAAGACAACTGGTCTAGATACATTGGTTGCCAAGGTTGAAGCACTTGAACTGGATGAACAAACAAGAAACAAGAGTGTGAGAACTCATGTCTCACCTTATCACTTCAAGGAAACCAAGAATGCTGGAAGTGCATTTATTTCTAATAATGAAGGTGATAACTCTTGTACTTTGAGTGAGGATGAAGAGGAAGTAAGCTTTTATGCGTCCAAACCCACTAAGAAATCATCTCAAAGTAAAACTCAAAAGGAAAAGGCTAAATCTACAGAGAAAAGAGAGACATCAGCAACAGCAAACTCAGAACCAATAACTGTGATATTGGATTCTGAAGAACAAAAAGCAGCCTTTGCAGCCTTCAGTTCAAGCTTTCAAGCATATCTTGGCAGTTCCCTTACAGCAGCAAACATCTGTCAGCAAGATTTGGAGGAACTCCCTCCTGATGTAGTCGAAGAGATGGATCTACAATGGCAAATGGCAATGATTGCTTACAGAGCCAAGCAATATCTTCGAAGAAATAAAAATCTGGCAGTAGCAAGCAAAACATCAAAGATTGGAGTTGATAAGTCTAAAGTCAGATGTTACAAGTGCAATCTCTATGGTCACTTTTCTAGAGAATGCAACCAACAATCAACTCCACAGTATCAGCAGCAGCAGCAACAAAATCAGCAGCCAACCTCTCAAAGATCTCTGCATAGATAACCTCAGCTCACATCCTCACCAGCCACAAATACATCAGCAGGACCAAGCAACTCTAAGGAGACAGGGCTGATCATACTTCAGGATGGAACATGTGACTGGAGCCTGTATGAGAAGGAAGTGATAGAGGAGAATCAAGCACTGATGGCACATATGGAAAACAAAGTTCCTCCTATGGCCAGAGAGGTAAAAGACAGGTTATGTTCATCAACATATGTTGAGGAAGTTGAGAGATATAGAGTCCATGCTTAACAATTGGCTGATAAAGTAAAAGAAACTATGGTTTTAAATGAATCACACTTAAGAGAACAAAAACTATATCAAATCAAAATAAACTCTTTACAAAAAGATTTAGAAAAATATGTTTCTGAAAACTACAGTCTAAAAGCCCAAGTTGAGCATCTGACCTCTTCCTTAACAAAATCCATGGCTGATCATGCATCCACTGAAGTGAAACTTCAGAAGTTTCAACTATCATCTCAGCAATATGAGAAGTTGCTAAATTCTCATATTGAATCAAAGAACAGGTCCGGGTTGGGTTATAATGCTGTTGCACCACCTATTAATGATAACTACACACCTTTACCTGAAACAATGACTAACAATTTGTCAAATCATTTTGTGCAAAGCACCAAAATTGACATCAAAGATAGTCAAATAAACAACAATAAAACTGAGATGAGTGAAACTGAATCTACTGAATCAGAATCAATTAAACATAATGAATCAGATTTTGATAACTATGATGACCTGGATGATTCTGATGAACATGATACTGATCAACTGAACATTGGTAAGAATGTTCAAGTTGAAACTGGTCTTCCACGAGTCCTTGAAGAATCAAAGCTGCAATATCCGCCAAAGCAACGGAACATGCTGAAGACTATTTGCAAGAGGATTGCTGAACTCAATGAAGGATTACAAGAACTGAATCTTCACAAGATTGATAGCTGCGGATCAAGTACAAAAGCACTTTGTCATCTTCTGATAAAGGTAAGAAACAATCAAACAAGAATCCTCAGAAAGCACCAACTGAAGAATCCATAGAACACCTGCGGAAAAAGAACTATGAGGAATCCGTAGAACATCTGCGGAAAGCAAAACTGTCAAGTCCGTAGATCATCTGCGGAAGGCAAAAACTACTGAATCCGCAGACAAGCAACGGAAGAAAGAATCTGATACTGCGGACAAGGTAACAAGAGAAACAAACAAACATGCTCAGAAAAAGGTCAATATCAAGCAACTAAAGGGAGCCAAAGACAAACAAACAACAGCTAATGAAGCACCAAACAAAAACAAGAAGAAATCATCTGATGTTTCAGCAAGTGAGAACAAAAACAACAAAAAGAAGGCTGAACTCGAAGACAATTCTAAGAAATATTGCAAATGGTGTGATATGAAGAATCACAACACTGATGAATGCTATTTCAGTAGCTACTGTTCCATTTGCAACATGAACAATCACATGACTGATGATTGCTTCTTCAACAAACATTGTGCCATTTGTGACAAAAATAACCATTCCACTCAGGAATGTTATTTTAATAAGAAGAATAAGAAAAAGAACAACAAGAAGTCACAATGTGCATCATCCGACTCAGAAAGTGAAAAAGAGACAAAGGCTCAGAAAGAACAACAAAAGTCAACGAAAAGATCATCTGTTGCGGACAAGACTGTGAAGAAGAAAATACCAGCACAGGCTAAGACACCTCACAAAAAGGTGGATTTGTCTGATAAACAGACTGAAGTTGTTGATGGTTTCTTTGACAACTTTGATAAAGGAATTCCTGTGTCTCAATCAAAGCAGAAAGATGAAGAAACTTTCAAGTCTACAGGATCCTCTTCAAAGTTAAGATACCAACCAAAATAAGCCAAGTTGAAGAATGACTCGGATAAGCATGAAGATACTCAGAAACCTGAATCATCTTCAACAGAATCATCCTCACCACCATCAGATCAAAAAGAAACAACTAATACTGAAACTTCAAGATTAATTCATGAAGGAGTAACTATTGTTGACACAACTGGCAAACCCAAGACAATTAAGCCTTGGGTTGTCAAGACTAACTAATTTCTTTTTGTTTACAGGAACAATCATGGAGAGCTGACAACAAGTGGTATGTTGATAGTGGTTGTTCCAGACATATGACAGGCAACTGTGCACTTCTCCATGACTTCAAACATAAACATGCCTCTTATGTGGCATTTGGTGGGGATAAGAAGGGAGGTAAAATTGTTGGTGAGGGAATGGTAACTAATGGTGTTTTAACATTTGAAAAAGTAAATTACTGTGAAAATTTGCAGTATAATTTACTTAGTGTTTCCCGAATTTGTGATCAAAATTATTTAACACTATTTGATAACACTAACTGTTACATTCTTAAGCCAGGGTTTACAGTACCAACAGACTGGATACTTCTTAAAGCATCAAGAAAAGGCAACACATATATCTTGGATATGAACAACACAACACTCACAAAACATGAGACATGCCTGCTGTCCAAATCTTCCGAAGATGAATCTCAATTGTGGCATAGAAGGCTTGTCCATTCCAACATGAAGAACATGAATAAATTGGTGAAAAATGACTTAGTCATTGGATTACCAAAGAAAGAATTTTATTGTTCTAATCACTGTTGATATGATTATAATTAGTTGGATTCCCTGTGTATATTTTGTATAATAATTGCATTATTTATGTTCGTTTTTATCTCGGAATTCGTTTCTATTGATCATTTGTGGGTTTTGTAGGATCCCGAGCATAAAGATAGCATTTTGGAGCTTAAACGAGTCTTAACGAGATGCCGGGATCGAGCCGAGGAGTTTGGAATTAAAAGAATAAAAAATTCTGAGTTTTGCTTCTATCGCGCTACGCGCCAGCCGGAGGGAAACTCCTCGCGCTACGCGAGGGGTTGAAAAAGCTGCGAAATTACCCTTTTACCCCTCATTGACCCATGGATCTTCCCGAGATGCCACCCGACTATTTTGTCGGGTTGCGAGGAACGTCGCGCTACGCGACAACATTTTGGAACTCCTCGCGCTACGCGACGGGTGCTCAAATCGGCAAAGTCGTTTAAAACTCAAACCAAAACCCTAATTCGGGAAGCTGGACATTATTGGACGATTGGGAGCGGCTGAGGACGATCATAGGCGATTTCCAGGAGCTTGGGAGCAAAGGATTGGAGATTTGGAGCTAGGAAGTGAAGAATCGAAGACTTAATCGTCCCGGTTTTTACGTTTCTCTTCTTAGTTTTCATTCCTTTGTAATCAATGACTTCTTCCATGACTTATACTTCTGTTTTGATCATGTTTAGAGGCTAAACTTCTGTAGCTTCCTAGGTTTTGATGATTATGCATGTTTAACTTAGTATTCTTTCGGTTTTTGGATTGTACTTGTGTTTAAAGTTAATGATAATGATTTGGTTTGCGTGATCAGTTGTGTATGTGTATTTAGATCTGTTCTTGTGATTGGTTTATTGCTTCACATGTGTCTTGATGAATGTCTTTCATATAATGGATGCATGCTAGATCGTTTGTCTAGGGTTTGCGGTTTCTAGATGATTTGGTAGACGTATTGAATCATTGAAGTGATTTATCTTGAATTGAACTAACTAAATATGCAACTAATCTTAATACTGTGAGGTTAATAGATTATCAGGTTGTCTTGTGTGATTGATTGCTAGGTTAGAGTCTCTGTGAGGAGTTCGGTCTAGTTTCCCTTTCATATCATAGTTTCCTGAGTCTGATTAGGCACTCCAGATCTATCCCCTTACCTTTAGGTATTGTGACACTCGCGCCGTGAGGTAGAGTGTCTATCGGGTGTGTTATTAGCTCTCTTGGAGAACCTGTGAGGGTAATCCACAAACCGGTGTTTTATCGGCTTATTAGGTAAATCTAGTTGCTTCCCTTGAAAGTGTCGAGGTTTCTCTAGGTCCCTTTTAAGTTAGTATCTTCAGATCCCGGTTACACAAGTCTTTCCAAAACCGTTAGGAGAAAAGCCAAAAACATGTATAGGATTCTTACCTAGGTAGTGATTTCTTCTCTTGATTTAAATCTAGTCAATTCCTTGTTTTCTGTCCAGTATTAGTTCTTTTAAAGTAATTTAAAAACAAACCCCCCTCATTTACTTTCATTTAGTATTTTTAGTTGAGTCTTAGGTAAGTTCAGTTTACGTTTTCCATACAGAAGTCTTTGGGTTCGATAACTCGGACTTAATAGCTATTCTGCAGTCGACCGGTACACTGCCGGTTGTGTTGCTTAGGATCGAGTCTTAGTTTTATAAATTTAAAGCTTTTTATTGTCTAGTTAGAGTTTTATTTGTTAGTTTAATTTAGTATAGTCTAGCACACATCAACTGTTCTTCATGTTATAAAGGAAAACAACACAGAGTGTCTCATAAATCCAAAACAGTCAACACTAACACTACACCACTCAATTGCTTCACATGGATCTCTTTGGTCCAACCAATGTGCTGAGCATTGGAAAAAGGCAATATTGTTTGGTGATAGTTGATGATTTCACTAGATTTACATGGGTCTTTTCTTAAAACATAAGAGTGAAACATCTGAAACATTAATGGACTTTGTGATCAAGATTGAGAATCAACTTGATTTAAAAGTTAAAATTTTTAGGAGTGACAATGGAACTGAATTTGTTAATGCTGATTTGGATTCTTTTTGCAGGACTAAAGGAATAGCTAGATAATTTAGTGCCCCAAGAACTCCATAACAAAATGGAGTGGCTGAAAGGAGAAATAGAACACTGATAGAAGCAGCCAGAACAATGCTAGCTGATTCTCAGTTGCCCATTACATTCTGGGCAGAAGCTGTGAATACAGCTTGCAATGTTCAAAATAGAACTTTGATAGTCAAAGAACATAATAAAACACCTTACGAACTCTTATTTAAAAAAAACCTTTTATAGGATATCTTAGAGCTTTTGGGTGTCATGTGTCTGTTTTAAATACTAAAGAACAATTGGGAAAATTTTCTGAAAAAGCCTATGATGGTTTCTTTGTTGGATATTCATCCACTTCTAAATCATATAGGGTGTACATTCCAGAACATAACATAGTTGAAGAGACTCCTAATGTTTCTTTTGATGAATTCATGTTTACTACCAATGTAAAAGGATCATCTTGGTTATTTAATATAGATGCATTAACTGAATCATTTAACACTAGTTATCTGATCAACGCAGGTGCTGCGGATACATGTTATCCCTTTGTGCCCCCAAGTGTGAATGAAGTGCCTTTAACAGCTGACCCACCAAGAGCACAAGTGTCACCTGGACCACAGCAAAGATCAAGTCAGCAGCATGAAGCTACATCTGGAGAAGCAAACTCTTCATCCCCAGCACATGTAAATTCATCAGCAGATGTTCCCTCATCCGTAGATATAAATACTGGTGCAACTACTGATGCTAGAGATGGAGAGGAGGTAGTCATTCAACAACCATTGCCAGCTGACCAACATTGTTCATCCGTGGATGGTGATGTATCTCCTATGGAAGTACAAAATGCCTCCGTCGATGCTGCAGTTCCTCCTACGGAAGAACAAAATACTGCTTCCGTAGAACCTCCTGCGGAAGAACAAAATGCTGCTTCCGTAGAACTTCCTGCGGAAGAAGACAAAGCAGCCAATCACACACAAGCTGATCCGAACGACCATGAGCCTTTTGATTATTTCATCGACTCAACTACTCCGCTGAGACCATCTGCTTCAATGGGTTTCACAACTTAGACTCCACAGTTCAAGTTGATGCTGTCTCAACAAGCAGAGTACACAAGTCTCATCCAACAGACAATATCATTGGGGACCTGCATGCTAGAACCACAAGGAGCAAAGGAGGTGTGGCAAACATTTGTTTGTTCACCTGCTTTTTGTCCCAAACAGTTCCTGCAAACATTACAGCTGCACTAAAAGACAACAGCTGGATTGAGGCTATGCAAGAAGAGTTACAATAATTCAGAAAACAGAAAGTGTGGACTCTTGTAGATTTGCCTACGGGTCAACATCCAATTGGCACAAGATGGCTTTTCAAGAACAAGCTGGATGACAGAGGTATCATAGTGAGAAACAAGGCCAGACTTATTGCTCAAGGATATACTCAGGAAGAGGGAATAGACTATGATGAAGTCTTTGCACCAGTTGCAAGGATTGAAGCTATACGAGTCTTCCTCGCTTATGTAGCATTCAAGAAGTTCACAGTCTATCAGATGGATGTGAAGTGTGCTTTCCTTTATGGGAAAATTGATGAAGAAGTCTATGTGGCTCAACCCCCTGGATTTGAAGACCCCGATTATCCACATAGAGTATACAAGCTTGACAAGGCTTTGTATGGTCTTCATCAAGCACCCAGAAAGTGGTATGATACACTATTATCCTTCCTGCTGAAGAATGGGTACAAGAGAGGCACTATTGATCAGACACTCTTCCTCAAACAAGAACATCAAGATCTTTTGGTGGTTCAAATATATGTTGATGACATCATATTTGGATCAACCAACAAGAAGCTGTGTCAAAGCTTTGAAGACTTAATGAAATCTGAATTTCAGATGAGCTCCATGGGAGAATTGACTTTCTTCCTTGGCTTACAAGTTCATCAGAAATCAGATGGCATTTTCATCAATCAAGAAAAGTACATTCATCAAATTTTGAAGAAGTACAATCTTGCTGATTCCACTTCTTGCAAGACACCTGCCTCAACAATAGACAAGATTGTGCCTGACCCTGCTGGCAAATCCGTAGATCAAAGATTGTACAGATCAATGATCGGTTCTTTAATGTATTTAACTGCCAGTAGACCTGACATAATGTTTGCTGTTTGTGTTTGTGCCAGGTACCAATCTGACCCAAAGGAGTCCCATCTGAATGCTGTGAAGAGGATTTCAGATATCTGAAAGGCAAACCTGCATTGGGACTTTGGTATCCCAAAGAAGGAGACTTTAGCCTACACTCCTATTCAGATAGTGACTATGGAGGGTGCAACAACAACAGAAAATCCACAACTGGTGGATGTCAGTTTTTAGGACCAAGACTTGTTTCATGGCAGTGCAAGAAGCAAACCAATGTCTCTGTATCCACAGCTGAAGCAGAATACATAGCTGCTTCAGCAGGTTGCTCTCAAGTACTTTGGTTGCAAAACCAATTACTTGATTATGGTTACAATTTCCTTCACACACCAATTCATATTGATAATTCAGCTGCTATGTTTATAACTGCTAACCCAGTTCAACATAGTAAAACTAAACACATTGAAATTAGATACCATTTTCTGAGAGATTGTTCTGAAAAAGGTCTAATTAAGTTAGTCAAAGTAGATACAACAAATCAGCTTGCTGATTTGTTCACTAAAGCATTGATTCTGTTAGATTTAATTTTCTGATAGAATCTTTGGGAATGATTAACTTAGAATAAATCAACAAAAGCATTTGACTGACTATGTAGAGAGTGATTGTTAGGGATGACTTAACATCTGTGCATGCATTATACATGGGAAATGATAGTAGACTATACTTGGCTATTAAACAAAACCTCAATCTGACTTATATCATACTGATATGTGAGTAGGTTCAACTTGAGTGGAAACAAAGCTAAGAGCATGCCAAACTAAAAGCATAAGGTAACTGTCCGTGAGGATTCCATTTGAGAATCAAGAAGGTACGTTCTCTCCTGATGTGAGCAAATCACTTACACAAGCACAATATGTAAAATACTTTATAATATTCTATCTTTGCAAAGTCATATTCCCTTGTTTTGTGTGAACAAAGACCTGGGACTGTGATTAATAAGTGTGATCTTCATTCTCCCTCTGTTTTGTAAACAAAGACCTGGGTTAAAGTTCACCTATGTTTTACGAAAGTAAAGACCTGGTGACTATGAAGATCATATTTCAGCTCTAAAAAGGAATCACTTGTGATCCATTGAACATCAAGTCAAAGAGCTTTAACATCAAAGCATTCATGAGACTGAAATTTGTCTCAAGATAGAACTTATAATTTAATGTACATAGTCATTAAGTGTGGACTGTAGTGATTTGCCTCACCTACGGAAGACATACTACAATGATAATTGAATGTGGGACTCATGATTGCTACTGATTAACAAACTTCACAACATGATAAATAGCATGCCTAGTTGATACAATCCTCTTGTTTGAATTTAAGTGGATCTATATACTTGCAATCAGGTGTGTATTAAATCAACTAATTAACATCCGCAGAAGCCAAACCATAGTATGATCCCTTTATGTATATATGCATGCATGTAATTGTTTAAGCACGATGTTTAATTTGTCCTATTCACTGATTTTCTCTCTCTTAGGATGTCATATGCCTGTCATGCCTGTTCACAACTTAAATTTATGATGAATGCAACAGTTTCACATTAATCACAAATTTAGGGGAGTAGTTCATGCATGAAAAACAATACAAAGCTGATAATTGATTTAACTTATTCTGAAGGAATTGGAACTTGAGCACTAACTTGAATGCAGGATACAGGACACTTTACCTTCTTGTACTACATTGCCATGCAAATGAAGTCAACAATGTCCAACATCAACAATTGAGTCTACTCAGTAGATATCATACATTTAAAGTTTTTTTAAAACTTTAAGTTCCGCAGAAGTTTCAGTAATACTTCTCATCCGTAGAAGTACAGTGAAATTTCTGCATCTGCAGAAGTCACAGTAATACCTCTCATCCGAAGGAAGTATTGTGTGATTTCTGGTTCAGCAGCAAAACACATGCATTATTCGAACTTTTACATCCGATGTAAGGTTCCGCAGATGTTGACATCCGCAGAAGTTAAGGTTCCGCAGATGTTGACATCCGCAGATGTCAAGGTTCCGCAGATGTGCTGCGGAAGAGATAATGCATTCTAAATAAACTTGGTATGCGGATAGGAATGGATGGAAGTGGGCCCAACATAATTAATAAAAGAACATAATTAATAAAGAAATTAATATGTTCCCCTATAAATAAGGTTTCTGATATTTTTACAGAGCACTTTCACTTTTAACCTAGAAAATCGCCCATTTTCCCTCTTTCTCAAATTTCAAAATATCCGTTTCCAAGAACACATCATCAACATTATCCTGTAATAAATTACTGTTATCACAAAGGTAAATCATGTCTTAAACATCAGTACGAAACTGTTTAATCGGTTTGAGTCAGCGTCTTCGATTCAATGAAAGCACATTACGAAGATGTCTGGAACTGGGAGATAGAGAAACAGGGCACCCCGATGTATTCGAGAATGAATACATTGAAAAAGTATTCAACCTAATGGGGTATGATGGTGACTACGAGAAAGGAGAAATCAAGAAGGGTAGGTTGTGCAAACCGTACAGATTCTTGTGTCACACCTACCTAAAGTGCATGTCGAACAGGAAGTCGGGGCTAGACAGATTCTCTCGGCACATTTCATCCGGAATTATTGGAGTATTCGAGGGGGAATCTATAATTACGCCAAATACATCTTTAATTGTCTGATTGAGCAAGTCAAACTGCAAAAGAATGACAAGATGTACATGTTCCCGAGATTCATTCAACTAGTGATTAACTCAGAGCTTCCAAGGTTGAGCAGAGTTGGAGAAGCATTTGTACAAGCACACCTGAGCAAATCAGTGTTGAATAAACTTAGTGGGAAGTATGAGGGTCCGGATATGCCAATGTTCGCACATGTTATAGATCCTCAAGCAGACCTGCCACAAGAGTTGGCATGGGCAGATGAAGCAGAATCATCTGCTGATTCTGCACAATCTTCTCACTCACCACACCAACACCACAACACCAACAACAATCACCACTCCAACACACACCACTACAACAACAATCACCCAGCCATCACCCTTTTAACAACCACAATCACCAGCAAGCCAAAACACCCAACCAATCTCCCCAATTCACCACCATCAATCACCTGTACTAATATCATCATCGTCCACCAAAGATACTCAGCCAGTATCTCCTATCCAACAACAATCATCATCATCCTCTCAGTCATCATCTCATCACACTCAACCACTCTCTCCACAACAAATCCAATCCCCCGTACAACCACCACCAGAATCTCCAATACATCAATCACCGGAAAGTGCTGGGACTGAACCTTTTGAGGTAACTGAGTCTGTACACTCCGTACACTCAGGAGACATAGAAATATTATCTGAAGCCAGCACTGTTCCTTTCTCACCAACACACATAGAAGAACATGGGGAAGTTCAAGAATCTGCTCAGGATGTCACTGCATACCATGAAGATGACTTAAGTGACAGTGACATTCCTGTGAGCAAAAGCTTTCTGGTTGCTAAGTACAACAAGTTGTTACTTAAAACCAATAAGCAAAAACAAAGAATTCTGGAGCTGCAAGGTGTAATTCAAGAAAAGGATGAAGAACTGATGAAGAAGGATGCCAGTCTAAAAAGACTCAGAGAAGATGCACTATCCAACAATGAAGTTATTGATCTATTGTTGCAAACAAAACGAGAGTTAGAGGCATCTTTAAAACTTGAGCAAAATGAAAAGGCTGAGCAAATAAAGCAAAAGGATCTAGAGATAGAAAGCCTGAAAAGAAAACTCTCTGATCTGAAAACAAAAGTGGATTCAAGAACTGAGCCAGCAAAACAGTCGGGTAGAGCTACTAAGCCACTGATCTCATACACCCGAAAAAGAAATACTTTGGAGCTACTCTAAAGAAACCTGAAGAAGAAAGCTCCCCAAAGAAACCAAAACTTCCATCTCCTGCACCTACACCTTCAGTAGAAGTGTCTGCTGTGAAGGTATCCTCCGGAGAAGAAGAAGACAGTGATAAAGAGTGGGAGGAACTAACAAGAATGGAGTCCCCCACTGATGATAAGGGTGGAAAGGCCGATGACCTTCTAACAACAGCTGATATTATGGAAGAGAGGCCTGACTCCAGTATGTTTATGACCCTCATCACCATGGTTTTCCATATGACATGGTTGAGAAGATGAACACATCAGAAATGAATAATGCATTGAAAGAATTTGAGTTTGCAAGGTTCATAATCCCAAATTGTGATTATGAAGCCTTTACAACTTTTCAATCATTGGAGAAGATAAGGAAGGAACTGGGCCACTGTGACACAGCAAAACTTACAAAGTACAATATGACTTGCTGGTTACAGGGCCACAATTACAAACCGCATGAACTTAAAGGTAGAACTACTGGAGAGTTGCGGAGGATGATGGAGCATGTAATGAAGGTGGAGTTGGAAACAGGTGTAAAATTCAGAACAACAGCTCCTCATCCTACTGATGACAAACAAAGCAAATCATCTGCTGATCCAATCACTGTGGAACCCAAGGATCAGCATAAAGCTAAGGATAAGCTCATCAGGGAACCAAGGGAAGTCATTCCAGGCAAAGTATGGCCCCTTGGTACCACTGTCAGAGAAATCACTGATCAGAAGTCCGCTCTGATTCAGTTGATTGATCACCTCACAACTCCTAACTCAGCTGAAGAAAATAAAATAATGGCATGGAAATATGATCAGGAGTGGGATTGTGCAGTGATTAAAAGGACATCAGGAAGAGTTGAATACTTCCGTGATGTGTTTTCAGTACTCTGCCTTCCTGAGAATGATTTAAAGGACCTGCAAAGCCTTACTTTGACAAATTATCCAATACACCCAAGGGGCAGGGACTTCTCAAGCAGAGTGGGTCAACTGAAAACAAGGTTCAAAGATGATGTGATCATAGGAGCTAAAAGAGATGATGATGCTCACAAACGAAGAACTCAAGGGCAGAAAAGATCCAAGTCCAATGCCTCTGACTCAGTAGATGATGAATTTCTGAAGAGGGTTGGATATAACACAGAACATCAGTAGCCATCAGACGCATTGAAGGAACTCAATACACACTCCCTATCACTGAGTGGGGATATGTAGAGAGGACAAAAGAGCTGGTGCTGATGAGAACTGCAGAGAACAAACGCGCAGAAAATATCAGGATCTTTGATCCTGCGGAAATCAAGTTGCTTCATCCAAGCTACACTTCTTACCTTCATGACAAATTCTTTCCGAAGCTGAGTGATGAAGCAGCTCAAAATGATCTGTTCCTGCATGTACACATGATCTAAGTCATAGACAAACTTAATGCAAAGGCCTACAAACGACGCAGACACAATGCAGGCTTGCTGAAGGGCACAGAATATGATGAAGTCACAGAACTTCGCCTCTCCGAACAAGATGAACTTGAAGTAGTGAAGAATGACCGAGTCTTGGAGACTCTCACTACAGAGGAGGATGTTCTGGGACTTGGATTCGAGACTCTGAAGAAGATCAGCAAAATGGAGATCAAATACAAGTATGATGATCAACAGACAGCTGTATCTTACTTCTACAACAAAATCATATCAAGAGTCAAGGATCTTGCTGTTTTGAAGGACTGATTACAAGGAGCTAAGCCTAAGGGGGAGTATTGTTAGGTCTAGACTGTATAGGGCTAGATCAATTTGTATAGGCTTAGTACTTGAAAATCAAGTCTTGTAATTAATATTTGTAACAGTCAAAATATATATATATATGATTTGAATCTATAGGATAACCCCATATATATGTGTGTTGATTTGTGACTTGACAGGAGAAACAATATACTTGGATGGATTTCCTGAAATTGACCAAGTGTAGGAAACATCTACGGATGAACAATTTTGTTAATCCGTAGATATGTTTCATACAAGACCAAATGACCAAGTGTAAGTTTCTGCGGATGATCAAGTTTCATGAAGGGAAGACTCCTACGGAAGAAGGATTTCCTACGGAAGAACAACATTCCTACGGAAGAGCAAATCATCTACGGAAGAACAAAAGATCTGCGGAAGGCAAGACTTCTGCGGAAGACCATTATACTTGTGCGATTACAAACTCCAAGAAGTCAAACAAGTCAACACGATCAACACTGATCCCGAGAGATCCGGTGTTTCCTTAACCGACTCAAACCGTGTATAAATATGAGTCCTAGGTTTCACATCTCGGGGAACACAATCAATCAATATTACGGCTGTCAAGAGTTCATTGTGCAACCCTAGCTGCCGTCACATCAACATCAAACATTATTCGTTTCACAGAATTCGATTGTTCATAGTCATTCATTATTATTCTTTTGTAATCATTACAGTATAGTTAATGAAATACATTTGAATTATTATTGATTTCGTATTTATTGTGTTTCTGTGGTTGTGTTCATAATTAATCATCAAACCAATTAAACGTCAATTAGTGATAATTCCGCGATCATTAAATTGATTTATTTTAATACTGATAATTCCTGAATTGAGATCCTTGGATTCACAAAGTGTTACGGTCAAACCAAGGAATATTTATTTGCCAGAAAAAATATATTCTCAACTTATTGGCAGAAACAGGGATGATTGACTGCAAACCTGTCGACACCCCTATGATAGTAAACCAGAAACTCTATATAGAAGAAGGATCGCAGTTAGCAGACAAAGGCAGATACCAACGGATTGTGGGAAAACCAATATATCTAGCACATACTCGTCCCGACATAGCCTACGCTGTAGGATAGTAAGTCAATTCATGCACCAACCTCAAGCCTCTCATATGAAGGCAGCCTTGAGAATTATTAGATATCTCAAAGGAACAACCGGCCATGGAGTCCTGTTCAAATCAAATGGGCATTTAAATACCCAATTATACACAGATGCAGACTGGGCAGGAGACAAACGGAATCGAAGGTCAATATCGGGCTACTTTAATCTGGCCGGTAGGAACCTTGTTACATGGAGAAGCAAGAAACAGAAAGTGGTCTCTCTCTCAAGCGCGGGAAGTTTAGAGGAATAGCACGGGGATTGGCAGAGATATTATGAATACGAAACTCTAACAGAGATTGGCTTTCCTCCGAAAGAGACTAGCAAGATAATGTGTGATAACGAGGCAGCAATCCAGATATCAGAAAACCCATTCAACACGACCGAAGAAAACAGGTAGAAGTAGATAGACACTTTATTAAAGAGAAATTGGAAGCTGAAATTATTGAACTGCCATTCGTCCGATCAGAAGATCAACTGGCTGATATACTAACAAAAGCTGTTAACGGAAAAATCTTCAATAACTGCTTAGTCAAGTTGAATTTTGGTGATCCCACTATTCAACTTGAGGGGGGAGTGTAGAAAAAGAAAATATGATTGAAAGAATTATGGGATCAGTTGGTTGACAGCATCATTTCCCAAATTGCATGGATCAAAAAGAGACGTTAGTCTCCCAAATTGCATGGATCAAAAAGAGACGTTAGTCTACTCATTCACAGCTCAATGACAACTTTTTATTTCCTTGTATAAACCAATTGTAAAGCCTATAAATCCTGGCTTCATTTGTAATTGTATTCATCAAGTAAATATACAATACAATAGTTCTCTGATTTTCATCAATATATGTACCCAAAGCATCATGAACTATATAAAAAATGATTGACTAGACCACGTTAGGTAGTAAAATTTAAATATGATAAGATCATTTTCAATGTAAACGATATCACGGAAGACAAGGTACACTTTCCTGATAAAAATGGTAACAAGTTAAAACATATCCCAAGGCCATAAATTAATTCTATCATGCCTTTACCTATTTAGTGAAATTCAAATTAGTACAACTATTTATTTATATAGTCCTAGAAAACCTTTATCTTTTCAAATGATTAAGTTCGAGGCTCTTTAATGTAACGGGTCATGAGTGTGGAAGTATGTCTTGAAAATGATCATCTTATCTATTTCATTGTTTAAATTAAATGTTTTGTATGTTTATAGGTTTCAAAATCATTTTATCTCGTAACCAAACTTTTAAAATAATAATTACATCCGGACTAGTGGTTTAGTTATGATTAAACTGGTTTTTATCTGTTTTATTTGTTTCCCTTAATACTAACCGTTTATTTGTGTAATGCCCATTAACTCGTCATAATTGCGGACACTAGCTGTTGTTTTAATTTGTTCGCTCATTCTCAATCTAATTGCTTCAAGTAAATAAGTATGTTTAAACATGTTGACTACGAATATTTCATGTCGCATAATCTCAATAAAACACATATTTAAATACCGGCCATTTAACCTTAATATATACATTTTATTCTATATATCTATACTATATATAAAGCATATGAAAGGGGTATTTTAAGAAACCATAAAATTAAGAACACTTACTATATTCAATGCATAAGATACAAACACTTTTAAGAATTAAATAGTATTTATAACATTATTTACACATTACCCCTTAAATTAGTTACATAATAACCTTACACTTACTAATATTTGCATTAAATTTTATATTATCTACCATACACCAAAAAAACTTAACATGTTTTGAGATTCCAGCTATATCTTTTAATCTATCACATTAAAAAACGTTTTGAGACTACAACTTAACCTGTTTTTATTTTAAAACATTTTGGTGTAAATTTTTTACTGAACGATCTGTATTTTATGAGGTACAATAAGTTAATGCGTATATACAAGTCGTAATGTATAACTCATTTATTTGGTGTTTTAAATTTTAACTTGGAAAAAACATGATAAACTTTTGTAAAACTACTACAAGAATAACAAAATATTAAATACACGTGTCAAATGTAAAATGTCGTCCCGCTGCATTGCGCGGGCACCCTTCTAGTGTATATAAATTTGGTTGTCCATAGCTTGATTATATGTCAAACTATAAAAAACCTCTAGTTTAAAATTTGAAGGCTAGACATTAAAAAAAATAAAGTAACCAACCATATATGGTTACCCCTAATATAATCAAAATAGTCTCTTTTCTCTAGTCCAGAAAATCAAGCATTAGCATTAAAATGATATTTGCGTAAATTTATGGGAAAAAAATGAACTGATACAGCTACATCTATATGATAAAAAAAAACACAATAAGATGATGAAACATATTATCTATTGTTATAGTAGTGGTTACGTTAATATTTAAATAAATAATTTTGAATTAATGCCATGACAATAGCTAATTTTTTTATAATACGTGTCAATTTCATGTTTAAAATTACTAAGGAAAGAAATTAATAACCAAGAAAAATCAGGTGGTTATTATTAAAAACATGTAATTCTTTTTCTTTATTGTATACAAATGACTCTGATTTTAAATCCATATCTCGTGACTTTATGATAACAAAAGAAAAAAACATAATTTTTGAGTGTTGATAATTAGTTAAACCTAACTCTATATATTTAGAAACTTTATAACAACTGTTTTCTGAACTACACATGAGAAGTTTTTAGGCTTCATTTCATTTTCATTTACTTCTATGCGCTTTGACGTTATATAACTTACTTTAGACACAAATAAGAGTCTGATTGGGAGTATCTGAATCATCCTCTTAATGGTTCAGATGTCTGAATGATTGAACACTTAATTGTTCAGACTGTTTGTTTCACGAGCAAATATCTGAATGGTTTAGACATTTACCTCTGAATGGTTAAGCATATATTAATGCTGAATGGATAAGATGTCTAATACTGAATGGTTAAGACATATCAGAATGGTCAGACATTTGCTTTTAAATAGTTAAACGATATACTAGCTTTTAACGGTTTAGATCTTTTAATGGTTTAACACTTAATGGTTCAAACCTCTTATTGGTTTAACACTTAATCATTAAGAAATTGTCAAACAGCGCCTAACTATTATGATAAAAGAAATATATGTAGACTAACGTTAATCTACCGACTAGTCTAGGCTAGTATACACACGCACACAAACCTATGGACGGGTCTGATAATCTAACGATTGAGAGTAGATAAACACAAAATAGTATAATAGTTTCTTATAGATAATGTTCTCAGAACCGGATCGGACGTCGAACCGGACGGCTTACTGGTTTGGTGGTCGGACCAGTCGGACCGGTCGGACCGGATGGACCGGATTTAACTATATTTTAATTATATTTATATATGTAATAAAATATAAGTAATTTATATATGATTTATACATATATTTTATAGTTATATATAAAACTTAACTATATTTGTATATACAAAGTACTAATTTATGGTTTAACACCCCGTTTTTACCCACTAAAATCAAAAAAAAAAAAAAAAAAAAAAAAAAATCCGGTCGGACCCGAACCGGTTGGTCGGTCCAACCGCCGACTCGGTTCGAACCGGCCGGTTCAACTCTCCAAAAACGAACCACCCTCGACCGGACCGGACAGGCCTCCGAATCCCGGTCGAACCGGTCGGACCGGCCGGTCCGATCCGGTCCTAACAACATTGCTTATAGATGATTATTGTTGTAAACAAAACTGTTAGTATGCTCATGATCTGACGTCTTTCTATTTTAGAAAATAATTTTCGTAATGAAATGTTTGATCGGGGAGAGTATGTTTAAGGCATATGTTTTTTTTATAAATTATGAGAATATCTTAAATATGGAGGTGCTTAAACAATCCCCTCTATTAAACGTATCCTTCTATTAGAGGGAAACTAATTTTTTTCACTCATGTACTCATCAAGCTGTGAGGATTGAGGGGTACGTTTAATAACACCCGTTGAAATACATAATACTAAGAAATCATAAAACAAGTACAATACGTATAAGTGTATACTAGCGTATTAGACTCGCGCTTCGCCGCATTGTAGTTTTAATGTATATGATAATATCACAATGATAGTTTTTGGGTTATAAAAGTTGAAATATTTAATCTGATAATTTATACGTTAGTATTAACCAGCCGAAAAAAGATTGTGTACGAAAGTGTAATCGAAAAAAACTAAGTTCTTGTGATTAAATGTAAATTTGACATAACTCGAATGCCTAAATATAATTTCATCTAACTCGAAGGTTTAAGTATAAATTTTAAAAAAAGTTTAGGTTATTAAATGTAAATTTGATATAATTCGAATGTTTAAGTGTAAAAATTTTAAAAAAGAAATAAGAAGGTAACAATTTGAAAAAAAAAAGAAAGAAAGAGAGAAATTATTGTGTTTAATTTTAAAAAAATCCTTAAAGGTTTAAATGTAAAATTATAAAAAACAAAATAAGTTTTTTATTAGTTTGGAGGAAAAAAATTATTGTGATGATATTGATAAAAACTTTATCTTCACTACTCATAATCTTTTCTATTTGTTATATATAGTGATATGTCGGGTGTTATCGAGTCTCTTTTCCGATTTGTATTAAATACAATATATTTGGGTATTATTATTATTATTATTATTATTATTATTATTATTATTATGATTATAAATATATGAATATTTAGTAGTTATATATTTAATTGTTTAAAAAAATACTTAAAATCAAATAGTATTAAGTTATAATAATATAAATAATAAAAGTATATATTTTAATATTAATTTAAAGTATTATAAATAAGAAAGTATGAAAATAAGTATATGTTAAATAATGTATTAATTAAGAAAAATTTATTAAATATGAGAAAATTAGTAACTGTTATATTATAAGTGTGTTATGCTCATACGTTTTATATAATAGTATAGATAAAATAGATATAGATTATTATTATCATTAGTATAAAAATATTTGATAATTTAATATTTAAATATTCAAACTAGATACTACTTATTTATAATAATAATAATAATAATAATAATAATAATAATAATAATAATAATTATTATTATATTATTATTATTATTATTATTATTATTATTATTATTATTATTTATTATTATTATTATTATTTATTATTATTATTGTTATAATTATAATTATTATTATTATTATTATTATTATTATTATTATTATTATTATATTATTATTTTATTATTATTATATAAAAGTATTAGTACTTATATAGTTAAGTATCCATATAAGATAACACTTATTAATAATTTTAAATGTTTATTTAAACTATTATAAATAATAAAATAGATAATGTAGTTAATTAAATAATCTCATATTATTAAATAATGTATTAATAATATGAATTAATCAATTAATGTATTGATTAGAAGAACGTTAATAAATGAGGGGTAAAATAGGAATGATTGCATATAACACTTGTATCTAATGCTTAAGAAGTTGTCTAAGGTATCTTAATTTTTTTATAAAATTACATTTGTGTCTTTATATAGTAGTATAGATATAACGTATATGAAAATAATTTGTATTTGTAAATCCTCGGATCCACAATCTTCTGAAACCCATCACTTCCAGCCCATTAGCCCATCAGCAAACAGCAATGATCACCCCAAACAAGCCATTTATTCTTCAAATCTAAAGAGCCCAATTATTCACAATCATTAGTTTCACAAAGCCCAACAGCGTCCATATGACAGTATGACATTGTGCAATTGATAGTTTGACACTACAAAATAAAAAGAGTAAATTATCATTTGTATCCTTGTGGTTTGATGATTTTGATCATTTGTATTCCTACAGTTTAAAAATCCTCATATACACCCTAACGTTTCATTTTTGTTCCCATTTGCATCCAAATTACTAACGACGTTAAATAATTCAGTTAAGTTTTTATAAAATGACGAAATTACCCTTGCTCTCTTTCTTCTCCTTTGACCGCCACAAACTCTCTTTCTCTCTCTCTTTCTTTCTCAAACATGAACACACTGACACACATTCTCTCTCTATCTCTCATCACCTCCATCACCACCACCATCAACACCACCACGCATCACCATCACAACCTCCCCTCACCACCACCGTAGATTAAAACCCCTAAAAGATCACCGACCCACCCACACACATTTCAAGCCCTAATTTTGATCATGCAACCCCAACAAAAGAACACCCAATTTCTCAGTAAGCATTCATGATGCAAGAATCAAAATTCATTAAATCAAAACACTATACAGAAAGATGAGCTAGAGAAAGAGAGAAAGAGAGAAAGGGTAATTTCGTCATTTTATAAAAACTTAACTGAATTATTTAACGTCGTTAGTAATTTGGATGCAAATGGGAACAAAAATGAAACGTTAGGGTGTATATGAGGATTTTTAAACTGTAGGGATGCAAATGGTCAAAATCACCAAACCACAAGGATGCAAATGGTAATTTACTCAAATAAAAATTATTATACTAGGCAAATGAAACTGAGCTGTACCTTTTATTTAAAATGTGGATTGACATCTGTTTATTTCTACTTTTATGATACATCAACTCTCTTATGTCTTTGGCTTTTATCATAGTTTACCAACCCAAAAAAACAATTGAATTATACTTTAACAATGCCAAATACGTTTGTAATATAAAATCATTATTAATTAATTACATAAAAGTATTATGTTGTAACAATATCTTAAAATGGTGATAAAAATGGTGGATGAATCGATTGTAATTGATGATATATATATTTTATAGAGTTAATTATATAAATAGTCCTTATGGTTTAGCGAAATTTTAGATTTGGATACCAACTTATTTTAGTAATAAGTGTGGGGATTGTAATTCCAATTTGTAACTAGTTTTGAATGCTAACTTTTGTTAAGTTATAATTATGTTTAAGTATAAGGATTATTTTATCCTTTTGAGAATATAAAAAAGAAAAATATAAGTCCAAGGACTATTAATGTCATTTACTTATTAATATCAGTTAAGTAATAGATAACCCACCCTTCTCTATCAGATTTACTTCACTACTACCATGCGACCACCATTAGCCATTACTGCTTACTACCACCACCCACCACCATCATCACCGCTAACTAATAAAATTGTTGACCATTACATTCATCCTCAACAGAACCATCAGCCACCAAATCCCCCTTTCCTTTTAACCCTAATTTATCCACGAGACCACGAATACCACCATGAAAGTGTAACGACCCGAATTTCGTATTATGTAATTAAAATACAATTAATGTATCATGTGTTAAATATTGTAAATATTTAAGACTTAACTAGAAGATTTACTAGTTAGTTAATAGTGGTGGAAACATGAAAAATGATACTAGAGGGGTGGATCTTGCCAATTGATGAAACCTACACATGGATATGTATGGCTTGCCATACATTTGGTGAGTATTGTCTTACTCACTCACGTTTCACACAAGAGAAGAGGAGAAGAGGGTTTTTGTCATCTCATTTCTCAAATTGTTGGTGATTCAAGTGCAAGATCCGAAATTGAGCCCTAGAAATCATTCTTCATCTTCTCAAGAGCTACAAGTAAGTGTTATTTGATGTTCTTGAGGTGGTAAAATCGTCACCCACATGATGGGTGTAGAAATTGGTGGTTTAAACATGAAACCCTAGTGTTATAGTGCTAGATGATCATGTGTATGTGTGTATTATGGTAACTAGATGTGTAATTGCTCCTTAATTGAAGATTTACATGAACCATGGAAATGGGTTTAGTTACTAGAAGGTTAAACTAAGGATTCTTCATGTAAACTAGTTGCTAGTTGTAGAATCCATGTTCATTCTTGTAGAAATGTGATTATGTGCCTAACATTTGGTGGAAATTGATGAATCACATGTGTGATATGTGATTTAGGTGTAAAACTAGCTTGATGATGTTTAAAAGCTAGTAAATAACCAATATGTTAAGTTATGCACATAAGGTATTTGATGAAATGCCTAAATTAGATGAAAACATGAATGAACTACTTAATTGCAAGAAATGTGCAATGTGAAAGCCTAGATTGTAGGTTAAATGTGATAAATGGTCAAATAGACCATATGTGTGATTAAATGAATGTTATGTGTTAAATGGGTCCTTAAAATGGTAATAGGAAGTGGTGTGGCAAGCGGATCCAAGGGAACCGGCAAGGAACACGTTTGATTGACCACTTAAACCTTCCGGACTCAAGGTAAGACATTCTTTAAGTTGAGCATAATAAAGTAAAGGCATGAGTCACAATGTGTGTGACCATGTGCTCATAAGCTCAAACAAAATAAAAACCACGTTTAAAAAGGATAAATAGTTGACTTGCACCGTATGTGAGCTTCTATGACAAATGATTCACGACGTGCGTGAACATAAAGGAAAATAACACTTTAGTGTTATACCACATGGTTGTGGAACAGAACGAGTCATGACGTGCGTGACCGTCCCATGGAAATGGGAAGAAAGGACAAACCCGGATTAAAGTGATTCACATCGTGTGTGAACACTAGGGTAAAGGGTTATCCCTACGATCTGCAACGTGTGTGGACGTTGGGTAACGCCAAGGAAAGCGGTCGTTCGCGAAAGAATGGCAAACCGCTCATTAAAATGGGATTTGACCCTATAAGGGGCAAATTTGGTATGAAAAGGAAAATTTGCGTTATGATAAGCAAATGGGATGGGTTGGGTCTAAGAACTCACCAAACATATGTAATATTTATAATAGATCGGTTCCATGGTTGTCGGGACGGTCGGGAACTCTAAAGAACAAACGAACCATAAATGGGTTAATTAAGGAATTAAATACCAAACAAATAGAAAAAATTTTGGTATATTGCCAAGAGTCGGGTTAGACTCGTTGAAACTCCGTGGGAATCACGTATAGGATAAAATATGTTATTTCCAGGTGTTTGGAACAATCGGGATCGAAAGGGGTGGCTCGGGAACGCGTAACGACCCTTAACGGGTCAAAAATAATGTTTTTGCTGCAGGGTCCACCGTAGCTTACGGTGGCACCGTAAGTTACGGTAGGTCCCTGGGCGGTCTGATGCTACCGTACACCAGTGTGTTACCACCGTAACAAGAACTGAGGCCACCGTAACTTACGGTGGTACCGTAAGTTACGGTAGGGCCCAGTTCCCAGTTTTTGTTGATTATGGTTTAAATGCGTTTCGAGTCCGTTTAAACCCCCGTAAAGACCCGAAATGAATGTTAGAATGTACTTACTTAGTTCCTATGAACTAATGGATGTCTAAACGTGTGTTTTCAGGTGTTACGGGACGGAAGGCTAAAGTGATCGATAGGGCATACAAGGATCGAACGGGACTTGCATACACGTTTCTTTTGTAGAAACTAACGCGTTAACATTATTTTGAAACTTCCTATCACGTGTGTATGTAAATGGATTGTTCCTTCCACGTGTGTATGTAAATGGATTGTTAAACTTCTTTTTGAGTGTCGGTTGACACGAAACACATATTTTGGGAGTTAAATGTTAATGAAATTTTCTGGGTCCAAATTCCGCATGTTTATTTAACTTAAACGGACTCTTTGGAGGTCCGGGTGTTACAAGTTGGTATCAGAGCCAACGGTTTGAGAGATTCAAGTGCGTCGCGAACACTTGGACTCAAACTTTTGAGCTCTAGATATGAGAAATGCAAACGTTCGATCCAAGAAGCCGATCACTGAGCCTAAAGGTACAGGGTTAGTGTGCCGTTTATAAACGTAACAAGCTTGACACATGTATGATATATGTATGATATATGTATGATATGTACCATATGAATTGATTGAACCTAGCTTCTTGACTTAAGTTTGGAATAAAGGAACTAAGAAGGCATCCGTGTGGTGAGCTTGTTGCTAGGCCTGGCCAGTCTAACAACAATCAAAGGCACGCGAATGGATTCTTAGGGATGTTGTTTAAACTTAAGGATGGAAATGGGTATTGTGTGAATAGGGTTAGGCCCTAGTGATAGTAGAATCATAAGCATCGGTGTATATGCTATAGATTACGTACATGGTACTAACGTAAAGTTTAATGGTCACAGTCTTAGGTCATGGCTGGTAACGATCACGTGATTAATATAGAGAATCACGAGACCCATCCCGATGATGCAACACGGGAAATGGTCAAGGAGGAAGTTGGCAAGGCTTTTGAGGCTTTTGCCGAGCTACATCGAGGATGTACGCAAAGATCTACGGGATCTCATTCAACAAGAGTTTGTGGCTCTGAAGGCTGACAAAGAAACTGAAAGGCCAACAAAGAAAGTGACCTATAAGGAGTTCGTTGCATGCAACCCTACAACGTTCAAGGGTGAGGTAGATCCACTACTTAGTCAAAGGTGGATCAAAGATATGGAAAGTGCCTTTGAAACCTCACACTGTGAAGAATCTGATGAAGTGAGGTTTGCTGCAAGCCAACTCCGGGAACGAGCTAAAGACTGGTGGGAATTGCAACGGGATGAGAAGGGGCGGGAAGGTATCAAAAGTATGACTTGGGAAGAATTTAAGAAGTTGTTCACAAAGCGGTTTTGCCCACAAGCCGCTATCAACAGAATAGCAGAAGAATCCTACAGTTACGACAAAAAGATGAAAGTATTGATACCATCACGGCCATCTTCTACGACAAAGCCAAGTTTTGCCCACAGTTGCTCCAGGATGAAAGGATGTGGATTAACCACTACTATGGCATGTTGAGTGCCAAGTATCGAGAGTTTCTTACACCGTCCAAATGTGAAACTCTAGCAGAGCTTATCGATTGTGCTAGGGATCGAGAAGCGGAATGAAAAGGCAAGTTGATCGTGGGGAGAAGCGTGCGGCTGAAACGGAGACGGGTTCGTCTAAGAAAGCCAAGATTTCATCCTCATCAAACAAGTTTGGGAACGACAAAGACTCCAAACATTGCAAGATTTGTAAAAAGAAACATGGGGGAGTTTGTAGATACGAATCTAAAAATTGCTTCAAGTGTGGAAAGTCGGGTCATTCGACATCTCAATGCACAAGCCCGCTAAGTGTGTGCTACAACTGTTACAAACCGGGCCACAAAAAGAGCGAATGTCGGAACTAAAGAAGGATGGTACAAGTCAATCCTCGGTTGCTCAAGGTTCGGGGAAAAAGGGTGATGGAGGAAAAGCTAAGGCGAGAAACCTTCTTGATTACGGCGGAAGAAGCCAAATCTATAGCCGACGTTGTGACGGGTACCTTTCTCATCAACTCACTACCTGCTTATGTGCTATTTGACTCGGGTGCTAATAGATCGTTTGTTTCGGTTAAATTTGCGAGTCATTTTTCCATGGTGTTAGACAACTTACCTAGTCCTTTAGAGATTGAGGTAGCAGATTCAAAACGTTCTTAGCGTTCAACGTTTATCGAAATTGCATACTTACCATCGAAGGTGAGGATTATTCGGTCGACTTAATACCCATGACACTCGGGAGTTTGATGTAGTAATTGGTATGGATTGGCTTTCCATGTACCACGCCAATATAGTTTGCAATCGCAAGTGCATCCAATTGATATCTCCGAGTGGTTATGAGGTAATAATCCAAGGTGCAAAACGCGGTGGCGTAGCTTTATGTTCTTTGGTTAAAGCAATGAAATACATGCGCCATGGAGGACAATCGTTCTTAGCCTATGTAATAGACACGGAAACGAAAGTTCAAGTGTTGGAAGATATTCCGGTTGTTCGGGATTTTCCAGATGTCTTTCCGGAGGATTTGCCGGGAGTCCCACCGGAACGGGAGGTCGAGTTTCGAATCGACCTAACCCCGGGAGCTAAACCCATTGCAAAGGCTCCCTATCGTTTGGCGCCATCGGAGCTCCAAGAGTTAATGACACAATTGCAAGATCTTTTAGACAAGGGGTTCATACGTCCGAGTACTTCGCCATGGGGAGCACCGGTTCTTTTCGTGAAAAGAAGGATGGAAGTCTTCGGATGTGTATCGACTATAGAGAGTTGAACAAGGTGACGGTTAAGAACGTTACCCATGCCTAGGATTGATGACCTATTCGATCAGTTGCAAGGTGCATCGTGGTTTTCGAAAATCGACTTACGGTCGGGTTATCATCAGTTGAAGGTAAGGGAAGAAGACATCCCCAAGACGGCATTTCGTACTAGATACGGGCATTATGAGTTCCTTGTGATGTCTTTCGGCGGCATTCATGGATTTGATGAATAGGGTGTGCCGACCCATGTTAGACACCCCGATCTGTCATTGTATGGATTTGATGATATAGGGTGTGCCGACCCATGTTAGACCGATCTGTCATTGTACTCATAGATGATATCCTTGTTTATTCTAAAAATGAAGGTGATCATGCTTGTCACTTGCGTGAAGTTCTCGAAACGCTTCGTCGGGAGAAATTGTTCGCAAAATTCTCAAGTGTGCCTTTGGTTGCGAGAGGTACAATTCTTGGGTCATGTGGTAAACTCGGAGGGTATACACGTAGACCCACAAAGATTCACGCGGTGACCAAATGGAGTCCACCCAAGACTCCCACGGAGATTAGAAGCTTTCTTGGGTTAGCCGGATATTATCGGAGATTCATTCAAGACTTTGCTAAGATTGCTTCTCCTTTAACCAAGCTTACCAAGAAAGAGGTGAAGTTCCTATGGGGTGAAGAGCAAGAGAAAGCCTTCCAAGAGTTAAAGACGAAATTGACTCAAGCTCCGGTTTTGTCTTTACCCGAGGGAACCGACGATTTGTGGTATACTCGGATGCTTCCTACTCGGTTTGGGTTGTGTTCTAATGCAAAGGGGCAAGGTGATCGCTTATGCCTCGAGACAACTGAAAGTGCATGAAAGGAACTACCCAACCATGATCTTGAACTAGCCGCGGTGGTGTTCGCGTTAAAGATTTGGAGGCATTATCTATATGGTGTAAAGTGTACGATTTACACGGACCATAAGAGTTTAAAGTACTTCCTTACGCAAAAGGAGTTAAACATGAGACAAGGCGGTGGATGGAATGCTAAAGGATTACGATTGTGAAATCATATATCATCCGGGAAAGGCCAATGTCGTGGCTGACGCCTTGAGTCGAAAGGAGGATCATACTCCTATCAAAATAACCGCAATGAAGATAACCGTTATATCCGAAGTGGTTGAACGAATCAAGGAAGCACAAACTGAAGCGCTAAAAAGGAAGAAAATTTGAAGAAAAATCGAATCAAAGGTCAAACTCAAAACTTGGAAGATGATAGTCAAGGATTGAAAACAAGATGGGGTCGGGTTTGGATACCACCTACTTGTACCTTGAAGAATGATCTATTGGATGAAGCCCATAAATCCAAGTATTCAATTCACCCGGGAGCGACTAAGATGTATAGAGACCTTCGGGTTAACTATTGGTGGCCGGGCATGAAACGCGATATTGTCAAATACGTGGAGAAATGCTTAACTTGTTTGCAAGTGAAGGCGGAACATCAAAAACCTCATGGTGAATTGCAACCGTTGGATATTCCGGAATGGAAATGGGAAAAGTTAACAATGGATTTGATTACTAAACTTCCAAGAACGAAGAAAGGGTACGATGCGATATGGGTTGTTGTCGATCGATTGACCAAGAGCGCTCATTTCCTTCCTATTCGTGAGACTTACAATTCGGAGAAAATGGCGGAGGTTTACGTGAACGAAATAGTGTCACGACACGGGGTGCCCGTGTCGATTGTGTCCGATAGAGACACACGGTTTACTTCCAAGTTTTGGAGGAAATTTCAAGCGGAGATGGGGACAAAGCTATTGCTAAGCACGTCATACCATCCCCAAACCGACGGACAAAGTGAAAGAACCATTCAAACATTAGAAGATATGCTACGAGCGTGTGTTCTTGACTTTGGGGGTAGTTGGGATGAGTATTTGCCTTTGGCGGAATTTTCTTACAATAATAGCTATCACTCCACCATCGAGATGCCTCCGTATGAAGCTTTATATGGCAGAAAATGCCGAACTCCTATTTGTTGGGGAGAAATTGGTCCGCGGGAACTCACGGGCCACGATACGAAATGAATACGGATGAAAAGATTAAGCAAATCCGTGCTCGCATGAAGGCGGCGCAAGACCGTAAGAAAGCTTACGCGGATAAGCGTAGACGACCCATCGAGTTTGAGGTGGGCGATTTGGTTTTGCTAAAGGTTTCCCATGGAAGGGTATTATACGATTCCGGAAGCGGGGAAAGTTGAGTCCGAGGTTTATCGGGCCATTTAAAATCATCGCACGTGTAGGTAAAGTTGCTTATCGGCTGGAATTGCCGGAAGAGCTTCAAGGAATTCACAACACGTTCCATGTATCTTACTTGAGGAAGTGTTTGGCTGACGAGTCGGCCTATGTCCCGTACGAGGATTTGGAAGTTGATGACAGATTGAACTATATCGAGAAGCCGGTGGCTATCTTGGATAGAAAGGTCAAGCAACTGAGAAACAAGACACTCAATCAGGTGAAGGTGCAATGGAAGAATCGTAAGGGATCCGATGCCACTTGGGAATCGGAAGATGAAATGAGGAAGTCTTATCCTCATCTATTTGATTAGTATGTAAAGTTTCGGGGACGAAACTCTCTTTAGAGGGAGAGACTTGTAACGACCCGAATTTCGTATTATGTAATTAAAATACAATTAATGTATCATGTGTTAAATATTGTAAATATTTAAGACTTAACTAGAAGATTTACTAGTTAGTTAATAGTGGTGGAAACATGAAAAATGATACTAGAGGGGTGGATCTTGCCAATTGATGAAACCTACACATGGATATGTATGGCTTGCCATACATTTGGTGAGTATTGTCTTACTCACTCACGTTTCACACAAGAGAAGAGGAGAAGAGGGTTTTGTCATCTCATTTCTCAAATTGTTGGTGATTCAAGTGCAAGATCCGAAATTGAGCCCTAGAAATCATTCTTCATCTTCTCAAGAGCTACAAGTAAGTGTTATTTGATGTTCTTGAGGTGGTAAAATCGTCACCCACATGATGGGTGTAGAAATTGGTGGTTTAAACATGAAACCCTAGTGTTATAGTGCTAGATGATCATGTGTATGTGTGTATTATGGTAACTAGATGTGTAATTGCTCCTTAATTGAAGATTTACATGAACCATGGAAATGGGTTTAGTTACTAGAAGGTTAAACTAAGGATTCTTCATGTAAACTAGTTGCTAGTTGTAGAATCCATGTTCATTCTTGTAGAAATGTGATTATGTGCCTAACATTTGGTGGAAATTGATGAATCACATGTGTGAATGTGATTTAGGTGTAAAACTAGCTTGATGATGTTTAAAAGCTAGTAAATAACCAATATGTTAAGTTATGCACATAAGGTGTTTGATGAAATGCTTAAATTAGATGAAAAACATGAATGAACTACTTAATTGCAAGAAATGTGCAATGTGAAAGCCTAGATTGTAGGTTAATGTGATAAATGGTCAAATAGACCATATGTGTGATTAAATGAATGTTATGTGTTAAATGGGTCCTTAAAATGGTAATAGGAAGTGGTGTGGCAAGCGGATCCAAGGGAACCGGCAAGGAACACGTTTGATTGACCACTTAAACCTTCCGGACTCAAGGTAAGACATTCTTTAAGTTGAGCATAATAAAGTAAAGGCATGAGTCACAATGTGTGTGACCATGTGTCATAAGCTCAAACAAAATAAAAACCACGTTTAAAAGGATAAATAGTTGACTTGCACCGTATGTGAGCTTCTATGACAAATGATTCACGACGTGCGTGAACATAAAGGAAATAACACTTTAGTGTTATACCACATGGTTGTGGAACAGAACGAGTCATGACGTGCGTGACCGTCCCATGGAAATGGGAAGAAAGGACAAACCGGATTAAAGTGATTCACATCGTGTGTGAACACTAGGGTAAAGGGTTATCCCTACGATCTGCAACGTGTGTGGACGTTGGGTAACGCCAAGGAAAGCGGTCGTTCGCGAAAGAATGGCAAACCGCTCATTAAAATGGGATTTGACCCTATAAGGGGCAAATTTGGTATGAAAAGGAAAATTTGCGTTATGATAAGCAAATGGGATGGGTTGGGTCTAAGAACTCACCAAACATATGTAATATGTTATAATAGATCGGTTCCATGGTTGTCGGGACGGTCGGGAACTCTAAAGAACAAACGAACCATAAATGGGTTAATTAAGGAATTAAATACCAAACAAATAGAAAAAATTTTGGTATATTGCCAAGAGTCGGGTTAGACTCGTTGAAACTCCGTGGGAATCACGTATAGGATAAAATATGTTATTTCCAGGTGTTTGGAACAATCGGGATCGAAAGGGGTGGCTCGGGAACGCGTAACGACCCTTAACGGGTCAAAAATAATGTTTTGCTGCAGGGTCCACGTAGCTTACGGTGGCACCGTAAGTTACGGTAGGTCCCTGGGCGGTCTGATGCTACCATACACCAGTGTGTTACCACCGTAACAAGAACTGAGGCCACCGTAACTTACGGTGGTACCGTAAGTTACGGTAGGGCCCAGTTCCCAGTTTTTGTTGATTATGGTTTAAATGCGTTTCGAGTCCGTTTAAACCCCCGTAAAGACCCGAAATGAATGTTAGAATGTACTTACTTAGTTCCTATGAACTAATGGATGTCTAAACGTGTGTTTTCAGGTGTTACGGGACCGGAAGGCTAAAGTGATCGATAGGGCATACAAGGATCGAACGGGACTTGCATACCGTTCTTTTGTAGAAACTAACGCGTTAACATTATTTTGAAACTTCCTATCACGTGTGTATGTAAATGGATTGTTAAACTTCCTTTTTGAGTGTCGGTTGACACGAAACACATATTTTGGGAGTTAAATGTTAATGAAATTTTCTGGGTCCAAATTCCGCATGTTTATTTAACTTAAACGGACTCTTTGGAGGTCCGGGTGTACAGAAAGCAACATAATCACGCTCGATACACCATCAAATAGATTTTATTAAATACATATAATGATGAGATACATGGATAAAAATAGTTGTAAGGTATTTATAAAGCTATTTTATTAAAAGATATATTTTTTTTTGTTTTTTCCGTTGGCGAGATTCTTAAGGAAGTAATTTTAAAGTTGTAAATTTATAAACTATTATGTTTTTAAAATACATAATATAAATAAATAAATACATAAGGTTCTACACAAACTGCTTTTAATAAAGAGAGGATATTTTTGGGCGAAGAATTTCAATAAGCTAGTGAGAGCTAGATTGGTCAAAGGATTTTTTAGAAATAGTGAAAGTCAATACAGTTTTTGTAAGGTGTATTGGTCAAATGACCATTTTGGTAATTCCCTACGTTATAATGGTGGGAGTTGTAACAACCAAATGGCACGGGCAGGTGTATTGGTCAAATGACCATTTTGGTAAATTTCATTTCATTCAGAATATTGTGTACATCTTAATTTTCAAAATATGTTTATAATTTCCTATGCTTCCAACGGCTAATGAGGCTAACTCACTCACATCCCTTAACTACATGCATAAGTATACTCAAAACAACGCCATATAATGCTCGTGAATTCATGAGTTATAATTTATAAGCAAATAGAGTATTATACATCATATAAGTCATATTTCATGCTAAAACCTTGTGCCTTAACTACAAAAATGTCATTTAATGGCACACATTAAGTTTTGTTTCACTAATTTACTTTTTAACGTCACTTAGTTTACCAAAAACAGGTTTATAATCCATGGCTACCATGAGAACCATCGTTGAAATGTGTTTGCCATTGGGTCTCAAAACTTGGTCACGTGAACTCCCCAATCTTCAACATATTGCATAAAGTATATAAGGGTCCACAGATACCCTCACTAACATATGACATATTGTGGCATTTTAGTTATTACTAGGTTAACCAAAAAGTGCAATGTACTGTAAAAACAATTATGATAACTCACTTAATTTATTAGTTTCGATATGATTTATGAAAGTAACTGGAACTTCGATCCTATCGAAGAATGAGACGCGCTTAATTACGTCATCACTAAGGTTAGCTTTAACTGACTAGTAATAGTTTAAGCATAGCTGATCAGGCTATGCATAACCTAGGACCATGCTAGCCACTACATAACCTAGTTATGACCCTCAAACCCCACTACCAAACTAACTTTGAATAACCAAATCGAACCTAGAACATACCTGAAGTTGCAAGAGCTTACCAGGTCGCTAAAAGGCTCGCATGATGCTTAAAATGATATTGCGTAATTGAAATAGTCGAAGGGAATGAGTGAAAATAGCTAAGGTTTAAACCCCAACTTATAGACTAAAAGTTGGCTCTTTTGCGAACCGTTTGGGTCCAAGTGAGGGCCTGTCACCAACCTCCCTGACCGCCTTATCCATTTTATCTGCACATAAAACACTGCTTAAATTGGTGCTAGCGTACAATGTTATCGAGTCATTAGACATGTGTCAAGACTTGATAATTAGTTATCACGCGCGTGTCAATACCACAAAGATTGCTTAACCAGATCCTTCACAATCCATTATGAGAATTAGTGGCGATCTGCTATCGATTCTCCTTGATTTCCTTATGATATAATCTCTGATTGAATCACTAAACTTGCTCTTAGCTAGGGGCTTTACCATTTGAACCCCACTAGAGGCTGTATGTCGTAGATCCCACTACAGAAGATGGTGCCTTTGAACCTTCGTTTGCTCGCGAGGTGGATTTTTTAAACTTAAGGTATTGTAGGAGTATAAAAATATGATAAGTGACAAAATTTAACTAAGAGATTAACAAGTAACATAAATTATAGTTTTTATTGGAATAGAGTACGTACACATTAATAATAAAAGTAAAAATAAGAATATTTTCAACTATTTGAGTTTCTAAAGTTATTTTAATTATTTTTGAAAGAACTAAAAGAAAAAAATAACTTTCGTTAATCATCTCGGCTTAAATCATTAGAAAATAAAAACTCCTAAATAGGGCTGCAAACGAACCAAACGAACACGAACAATACTTTGTTCGTGTTCGTTCGTTAAGAAATAAACTTGTTCATGAATTGTTCACGAACACTTACCGAGCGAGATTCTTTTTTCGTGTTCGTTCATTAAAAAATAAACATATTCATGAACTGTTCACGGACACTTACCGAACGCAAATGAACACAATCAAAAGCAAATGGATACAAACAACTGTTCATGAAGATGACAAACACAAAGAAGCTTATGAACACAAACAAATACAAATGATTATAGATTTATTTTAGAGTTAAATCTATATTTTTATTATAAATATTACACAAATAATAAAAAATAAATAAGTACATAACATAAATATTAAAAAAAATACTTGATATAATAGTCAAAAAAATAACTGACACAAAACTAAAGAATATAAATGAACACATTATCGAACATTCACGAACGAATATTAACGAACATAAACGAACACATTATTGAACGTTCAAGAACATAAATGAACGAACGCAGTTTGTGTTCATGTTCGTTAGTTTAACTAAACGAATGAAATTTTCTTTTTCGTGTTCGTTCATTTACTAAACGAACTTTCTGTCGAATGATTCACGAACTGTTTACTGAAAGTTCAGTTCGTTTGCAGGCTACAACCATACTCTTAATTATAAAGCAAGATCTTTAAACTTATTAAATAGTTAAACTAAAAAAGTACACATAAACTCAAATAGCAACAACTATAAACAATCTTTCAACTCTAAAAAATAATAACTAAAAGGACATGTGTCAACCTCAGAGTCCCTTTAATTAATTTTTTTCGTTTCTATATCCAACTAAATAATCATATTAATTATTAATAATATTAAATTTTTTCTAGATTAAAATATTTTTAATAAATCAAAAAAAGATCTTTTTCTTAATTATTTTTGTAAAGAAACATTTTTTACAAAAATTGATTTTTTTCTAAAAAATTAGACTTTAAAAATTAATAAATATTTAAAATTGATATTTCTAAAAAATAAAATTATTATAAGTAAAAAACAATTAAAATTGAAAGTTATAATAATAAAATTTATGAAAAGAATATTTATTTAAAATGTTTGTTTTGAAACAAAATGTTTATTTTCTTCATGGTAAAATAAAAAAAGTTTATAATAAAAGATTTAAAAGTTGATATCATTCATTTATCATTTATAATCATTATTAATAAGTAATATATTTCAACCATATGTCATCTTAGAATACGGAAATGTTCAAATAAAAGCACTTATAAAGCTAAAAAGTATAATAAGTCATCTCAACAATCGATCTTCTTAATATGTGTTTGAGATCAAATTGCATGGAAAATTTTATTGGAGGAGTATTTAATAAATTAATAGCCACTTTTGTTAACTTTTAGTTTCCCTGTTTTTTTAATATTCGTAACTTTTATGTATGATGTTATTTTTTTATAGAAATTAAACTATAAAATGAATATTTTTATCACTAAACCGAGTGCAGTATTGTTATATAAAAAGATTTAAAAAAGCCATTTTCAAGCTCATATATTGTTATTATATATTTAGTGTAGTTATAATTTTTTAGTTATTATGTTTTTCTGAATACTATTGTGTTTTTCTATAATTATACATTTTTTAAAATATAATGACACGATAATATTGTTGTGTATCTTTAATATGTACACAATAATAAATTAACAACTAATTAATCTAATACATTAAAAACAATAACAAAACAACGTATTGTTTTGTTGTATCTTTTGATTGTTATTGTGTTATCATGAACGCTATAAGTTTTGAAAAATAAATTAGTGAAATAATATCATTGCATACTTCTAATGGTAAAACACAATAACATATTAAAACAAGTTTATATAATTTATTAAAAAAATAATAATAAAAATAACATATTGTGTTATCTTCAACATTACGCGTTTTAAAAGAATATATTAGTGCAAATATATTATTGTGTACTTTTAATTATAAAATATAATAATAGATAACAAATTTATAATATATAAAAACAATGATAAAAATAACCAAAAATAATCTAAAACATAAAATACAATGATTAACACACATAGAAAATTATGTGCAATATATGACACAACGAACGTATAAGACACAATTAGCTAATGTAGTTGACACAATGATTAAAATGTCCTACACTTTAAAATAATAGAAGTATACGTGTCAATACCAAAATGTTTCTTAGGCTTTTTAGACGGAATGTGTTTTTTTAATAACCTTACCTTATCGTTTTATAGTTAAAAAAATTTTATTTTATATAATGTTTTTAATAGAAATCGTTAGAACTGTATATAATATATAAATAGTTGTGTTATACAAATATCTTTTTTTATTATTCAGACACCCTATTATCTTTATCTCTTTTCATGTATCTGTATGTATGTATATAAAAAAATAAAAAGAATAAAAGTAAATAAGGTATATTTATAACATACCCTATATAAAATTCAATAATAACATGTCTATTTTGCAAGAATTTTCTTCTCTTACTCCATCATCATCATCATCTCTTACTCCATCATCATCATCATCTCACTCACACTCTCTCTCTCTTCTTTGGAAACCGTTTCTCTCTCCTTCTTCAAACTCCAATCCCTACCAAATCCAAAAGCATCCTCCAATAATTAATCCATATTACTATACTATACTAAAGCAAAAACCTAAATTCATCTCCACTCACATAAATTCATAAACGCACTAACCTATCATCTCTTCTTTAAATCCCCTCATCATCATCATCTTCATCATCAGAAGAAGACGAAGAAATTCACCATCGTTGCATTCAGTTGATTCAATCGGTTTGGTTATCAATTTATCATCGTCATGGAGGAAATGTACGGCTTCCATTCGACCACCAGTTACACGATTCCACCGGAAAATAACCTGATTTCACCGGCGGAGAATCTCGCCTTTCAGTCGTCCGTCGTCGATCACTACTGGCCGTTTTGTGGATCGGATGATTTGCTATCGGTTACCGCTTCAGTTGTGACGGATGCGGTTTCGATTGAAGCTACTCATAAGCAGATTGTTCTTCCGAAACGTCGAATCAACCGACAGCGTGATCAAGTAAAAAGTAATGGCGTCGTTGTCGGTGATGTTGATCATGAAGATGATGATTGTGGCGATACGATCAAGGAGAAAATCGCGTCGCATCCTTCGTTTTCGAAGTTGCTCGATGCTTACATCGACTGTCAGAAGGTCTTCTGAAACGCTTTTTCTTCGTCTCTTTCATCTTTTGTTGCTTTTTGATCCGAAAATATTATCGTCTGCGTTTTACGAATTAGTTTTCGTTGATTTTGTTAATAACCTAATTTACTGCGTGAAGATCAACGCGTAAAACGCGTGGTATAAGTGTATAAACGAACCTAAATCGTTTGATTTTCCTCTTTTTCTACACGGATTTTAAAACTGTATCTCCAATCGAAGAATATTAACATATCGTCTCTATGAATGAAATTGTTACTGTTGACGTTTGTTTTACAGGTAGGAGCTCCACCGGAAATAGCGTGTTTGTTGGACGAAATCCGTCGGGAAAATGACGTTCGCAAACGAAACGCTACCGCATCTACTTGTTTAGAAGTCGACCCCGAACTCGACGAATTCATGGTTCGTCTCTTGCTTGCTTTAAAGCATTATCATTCGATTTAAAATTCATATCACACACGCCTCTCGAAATTTAGAGACATATATATATAGATGATCAATAAAAGTAGATTAAGAGTAATTTATGTATCCAAACAATTATTTGAACTTAATTAATTGTTGCAGTATTTGATCATGTAGGAAACTTTCTGGCTTGTATTAATGAAGTATAAATCGGATCTCATGAGGCCTTTCGATGAAGCTACTACGTTCCTCAGCAACATTGAAACGCAACTTCACCGTCTCATTATAGGTATGTACATATTACATCTCATTTCTGCACTCGCTCCTAAGAATTTTATGGCCTTTGATCGATGTTGTGTGGAAGATAGCATAAATCCCTACACGTTCACGGCCTCTCTCCACCTCGATCTCTCATAGATACGGTCCGTGGCTAGCTAGCTAGGCCACGGACTTTTGGTCTGATAAACAATATGTCGTTTGCATCCATGAGTTAAAAAACCTTGAGTTACGAGTATATATTAGGTAGAATATATAGCAATTAATAAAATTGTTGTATTTAATTAAGATGGTCATAGCATATATCTAATATATATGAGTCGTTTTATACACTAACATATTTACTTTGTATAAAATTTACAAGTATTATAAGATGTACGGGTGCTAAGGCTTTAATAGTTTTAAATGTACGGTGTGATAACTATAAAATATGTAAATATATACAGTCTTAAGTCATATTCTCAGTCTTCAAAATATGTGATATTTTTCGTTAAGGTGACGGTAATTAAATACTAGTTAGACTTGACTAGTTTTATGATTTCTGCAGTAGTTTTACGAACCATAACTAATTAGGCTAGCTTGTTTTTTAGTTATCTATATTTTAATTATTTTTATGTTTTTCATCATAATACTATGTTATATTATATTATATATATTTTATAAGAGTGAATATTACTATGTTTGGAGGGGGCTGTGCCATTTATGCTGTAAGAAGTAATTTTAATGACAGAATGCTACCAGTTTTTGTCTACTCCTTGGAGTGGGTTGTGTCATTCGAGTTAATTTATATATGTTCTATTATGTTTTTTGCGATCTCTATTTGAACACACGCACACACACGTGTGTATTGTGTGTGGTGAAAATCACCATGTAGGGTCTCATAAAGTCTTCAAGGTTTGCAGGAGCTGTAAGAAACTTTTTATGGTAGATGGATGATGTTTCATTATTTGAACACAGAGTCATGTGTTAGTATTATAATTATATACAATTTATTACATGGGTATGATAGTATGTCTAGATACTCATAGGATGCTTGTCATTAAGGTCTTTTTACAAGATGTAATTTGATGACATGCATGGGGTCGAGTGGGTGTAAATGTTTGGTACGATATGCGTGATCATACTTGCTCTCTAAAGGTTCTAGGGCCTTAAATTTTTGCCTAATATATTTATATGCCAAGAAAATAAAATAAATGAATGTTAATATAAGATTTTGAAGACTTTGAGGGACGACCTTGGGCGACCCAAACTTCAATTCATTATTTCTATCCACAAGATATCAGAAGTATGTCGTGCTAACTAGATCAACTTCTACAAATCGTGTGATAATCTTTTTATATTAATGCTATGATTGAGATTTTAGTAGAGAACAATATTTACACTTAAAAAAATTGGTTTGTTATTCTTTTGAAAACCCCATGTTGTGATATAGTTTAATAGGTATTCATACGATGCTTATATACTTGGTTGGTCTAAGAAACTTGAAAGCATTAGATGAAGTCTTCATATTTAAGTCATATGCGTCTTTTTAGTTTTTTACAAATTTGTTTAGGGGTGTTTGGCATGCTTATTAAGATATTTGTTTATTGCTATCAAGATAACTAACATGAATTAATTAAGTAACTTCAAACAGTGATCACTCATAAATAATCATATAGTAGTTTTAGAAGCAGTCCAAACACTTTCAAAGCCCATCACCAAAAATTCATCACATTTGTTTTTGTAAAATCTAAGTGTTCTTACGAAACATGTGCCGGGTCTCCTAGTTTAGTTGGTAAAGAAAATAAACTTATGACGAGTTTTTCTACTGAGAGTATTTTATAGATATCAAGTTCATGGGATCGTAAGTTTGGAAAATGTAAGGGTTTAATTCTTTGACAGTCGTCTCAAGGATAACTATGTAGTTAGGTGTTTCTTCTATATCTAATAGGTTAAGTTAAGAGTTTAAATTTTACAAAATACGAGTATAGGTGGCTAGGTAGTAAACTATACTAGGATCCATTCTAGAAAAGTTCTTTCTAAGTCAAATAAAAAAAGGAAAAGAAAAGGATACCATATATTTTTATAGAAGTTTATTTATCTAAACCAATCGGAGAAGTACATAGAAATCTTCCGTAAGTACCAGGAATAAACTTTCCTAAAGAAGCTTATTTTAAGGTTAAATGTATGCCAGTACTTGTTTCAGGTTTTTGCCCTCTAATTCAATCTTCTTTTTTCACAATGGATCTGATCAGTATATCAATACTTAATTGAAAAAGTACATTTCGCTTTGTGATTTATCAGCTTTTGTTTGTTTTTAATTCAGCCGGTGTTTGCGATTGCCTATTAAACTAATCATCTCTTTATTATTTTGTAAATAACCCCGGGTATTTTAAGTGTTTTTTTTATTATTATTAGTAACTTTAAAGTATTTCTTTTGTTATGTATACTCAGTTAATTAAGCAGTTTCCACAGGCAAATTTAAACATCTTTAAAATGATTATTAAGTACCATATCAAAAATTAATAACCATAACCCAATTTCAACAAGCAATTTTAACATACCACCCTAATAAGCTAGTCAGCTTGTCTTAATTAGATTCAAGAATTCTCCTTTCACTGGTTTTTTTCCTTAAACTTCTAAAGCTACGTGTACAATTTAAGATGTGATTTATATGGTCTCGTAAATGTGCCGGTAAAAAAATTCTGATCATATTTAGAAAAAAAATCCACTAAAGTTGTAATGGAGTCAACAAGCTAATTCTGATCATATTTAAAAAAAAAAAAAGTCACTAAAAAATTCATGTTGGTCAGAGAAATTCTGATGTTTGTCTCCATATCCAATAGTGTGTGTGAGAAGATAATGGAGTCAACAAGCTAATTTGGCAGCTTTTGATCCTCGGACCAAATACAATAAACAAAGTAATTGAGATTTAAGTCCACAATGTTTGTTTAGTATATTAAGATTGCTTATGGTTGGTTGGCAACTAATATTATTTATGTTCGCAAGTACAAGTTAACTTTTGCTGATCTTATCACAACTGGTAGTAACTAGTAAGAAATCTGCCAGTGGTGTGGTGGTAGTGGTTTGGGTTTTCAACAGGGGGTCAGGGGTTCGAACCCCACTAACAACAACTAACTTGGTATTGGAAATCTTCCTTCACTTTTTAGGATTCTTTTACTTCATTGTCTGCACTCTCAAGGAATATAATCATGTGCCTACAATGTTTTGGTGTAGCCTTGATACTGAAATAGTAATGATATAGATGTCTAAAAACTAATATTTTTTAATTAGGGTTCGATTATTGAAACACCAAATTATAAATTAACACCTTAAATTTATGCGCGGGTCGTATAAGGGGGTCATATAGCCCTATAGGCGACGTATAACCCCTCTGACAAACCATAGAAATTTTTCTTATAACCAGTGTAGAAATTTGTTATACGCTTTGTATAGTACTATATGTGTCGTATTGGAGATCATATGATAACATCCCCTCTCTGAATTTTTCTCGTTTTCAGTATCATCAACACTATACGTCTCATATAGGGTTATACAAGATGTATAGATGGGTATCGATTTATAACGGTAGGTGTCTTAGTATTAGGACATTTTTTTAATTTCATATTCAAGTCTATTTCATGTTTTAAATAAGATTTAATTTAACATCACTTGAATGAAGGAAATACACATTTATAACTAGGCTATGCTAGTGTTGGTACTTTAAGGTTTCTATTTTTAAGCAACTAATGTGTTTCACAACTAAATTTGTCAAATATATTATTCTTATAATGGTCTTTTTAATAAGCTAAGGTCACTGATTCCAAATAAAAGGCATTGAATTCTTGGTTTTGTAAGGGCAAATATGGTTTTTATATCGATATATAGTCACGTAGTTTGGTCTCTCAAGTCTCAACCACATCATTACATTCTAGCTCATAACATCATCTTGTCGTTTGAGACTTTTAGGTACGTATTTTCAATATAACTTCTCCAAAGGAAGCCTCAAACAACAGCCACGTCACCCATATAGAATATCCTATTTATCATCATTTAATCTTTTTAAATCATCTATTTATCATTTCGTTGAGTTTTTAAGCGGACATACTTTTGGTAAAGATGTGTCTCCTCCGTTCAGAAGGTCGCTTGTTTAGATATTACAAGTTGTAGATATTTGTTGTTTGCATAGTTTATCATTTTTCTTAGGAAATATAAGCTTTAATTTGACGGTCAAACAATTTTTTTTGCATGTTACAAAAATAAATGACATGATAATAATAATTGAAGCAAGAGTATGGGGTGGGTAAATTGGAAAGAGAATGTGTGGATGGGGATTGGGAAGAGAAAGTGGCAAGTGGAGTGGTCTGAGATTAGAGATGAAAGAGAGATACGACTAGATGTCTGGAGATTCTCAATTATTTATGAATGTAGGGCTCACCTACAAACCTATGAAATTCATCGGAAAATTCTGCACACACCGTGTTTTCCTGGAAAAAAACCGATTCAAACGGTCACGGTTAGGCCTCCTTGTGACCGTTTGATCGGGTGTGAGACCTAATTGTCACGGTTCGGCCTAACCGTGACAGTTAGATCTGGGGATCCGATGCCCAATGATTGGGTATGTAATCAATGAGGAATTGATTAGGGTTAGGAGGCTATATGTCACGGTTTGCCCAAACCGTGACATATTGCCCATATTTTCTATATTTTTTTACTCATATCACTTTGTTTTTGTTTTTATTTTTATTTTATCACTCGTTTAACCTAATCGTAACTCACAAGTTTGTGTTTTGTGTTTATTAATAATTTATCTTATTACAAGTATTTATTTATTATTAATGTGACGGTTTTGTGTTTAATTTGTTTAAGAGTTTGTAAAAATCGGTTGTCATTATACAGACATATTGTATATATTTCTAAATTTGAGTAATCATACTAGTTTGTTTTTATTTTTATTTTATCACACGGTTAACCTAATTGTAACATACCTGTTTGTGTTTTGTGTTTATTATTAATTTATCATATTACAATTAATTTTTGTGTTTAATTATTTATTAAACAAGTTGGTTGTTATTATTTTATCACATGGTTAACCTAATCGTAAAAATCAGTTGTTATCAAACATATACAATTAACATTATCAACATTACAAATATAAAACAAACAAACAAAAAAATAACCAAACAAACACAACCAAATATACAAGTCATAATAACTGAAACTGCATATATATATATATACAACGAGTTTTTACATATAAAAATAAATAAAATACAAACAAAATACCTATCTAATCCATCATCCCCGGATCGCTGCCCTGACCAGACCCGCCCACGCCAGATGGGTCAGCACCGTCATGGTCTAACGGCCACGGTGGCTGTGACAACAACGGCGTACCCGAGGCGGCATAGTCCGCGACCATATGCTGGATGACCCAGTCCATCATATCCTGTAGTCTCGTGGTCATATCCTCCAGCCTCGTGACCCTGTCTCGTGTGTCCTGAAGCATATCAAGAACCTGAGCAGGCAATCGCACGGCATGGTACACGCGCTGAGGATGTTGGGGCGGGTCCTGGTCGTGTGGTGGGGGAATGGGCTGATCCTCCCCGCCGCCAAGGGGCTCGTGGGCATCCTGAAGGTGGACCTCAGCCCCCGCCAGCTCGGGGGGGGGGGGGGGTCCGCCAACGGCTCGGGCACCCATGGCACGAGCTCATGGTATCTACTGAGCAGGTGCCAAGTGCCGCCGGGGAACCTCCGAACGATCCTCATCCCAGTGGCAGTGGTCCGGCCGGCCACGCGCATAGGAGTCGGAGGTAGCGGGAGCTGGGACATGGCATGCGCGTACCCCAAGCCCCGAGCGATCCGGGAAACGATGTTCCCGCCCACCAACGCCCCTCGCGACTTCCGGTGATAATAACTAGCAAAATAATCAGCAAGGGCATGCGCGAGGTGGCAGTGTCGGTGTGTGAGTACACACCGAAGAAAGAAAAAGTCGGCGGCGTTGACCCTATCGGTCCCCGCCCCACGACCGGCGACGGACGTGGCGATGAGTCGGTGAATGTATCTATACAGAGGGTCTCGTATATGAGAGGACCTCGTATCACCACCGTACGGTCCGTCGCCAATAACAGGCCACCAGACCTGATCGGAGTCGTCGGCCCCGCAGATCAAGGCCGCGGTGTACATCGGCTGTCGGACCTCCACCTCCGTGTAGAGGGATGTCCGTAATCTAGCTCTGTTTCTAGTTCCCATTAAAAGTATCCGACACATGTGTAATTTCTAGTTCTGACTGGTACGGGGGATGTCCGTAATCCAGCTCTGTTTGTGAGTGGTATGTGTTCGGGGCATGCCCGTAAGAATTGCAAGGGGGATATCTGTACCCTTCACCGTAACCTGTCAGTCCAAATAAAGAGTTGTACGCCTCTTGAGCAAATGTGTTTGACGGGTTGGTTTCCTTCTCCCCCACGGAGGGTGACTCCCGTATACGTAATATTCCTAAAAAAGATAATGGTTAGATATTTCAAATAATAAGTTATAATAAAACATATACTAGTTCAACTTGGTTCGAATCTTCGATATGTGGCACCTCACTCAAATCTGGAAGCTTCGGCTTTTGATAATGATCTCCCGAACCCGACATTGTTTTTGAATTAACGTGTTTTGGAATGACGAAGGCTGAAAAATCTCGAGTGTTGGATGAATGAAATCTCAAAGGTATTTATGATGAAAAAATTTCGAGTGTTGGATGAAATATCGATTGTTGAAAGCTCAAAGGTATTTAAGGTGAAAATCTGGTGCACAAACCGTCACGGTTTGGCCTCCACGTGACGGTTCGTGGCGCGAATCCCGGCCCTTTTGTCAACATCACGGTCTACCTCGTACCTTAAACCGAACCTCGTACCCTAGAGGCCACGGTTTGGCCTACACGTGACGGTTTGGTGACCGGTTTTTCAACTTTTCCAGGCCATTTGTCGTTTTGTTGTCACGGGGTGTCGGGAGACAGACACAGAAACCGTAACCGCAAGCCCTTGCGGTCACGGTTAGGTACCAAAACATGACCGCAAGCTCTAACCGTGACCGTTTGGCCCGGCCTACCCCAAAAACCCCTGCGGTGTCCCAACACCACCCAATTCATCACTAGGTTATTTCTTTGTGGGTGATATAACTTGAAGTATATACCGTTTGGCGCTTTTTTCTTGTTTCAATTTGTTTACGAAATCTACCTAAATTAATGATTACGTGTGTTAGAAGTACTTTATTTGAAGTAATTATCACGATAGTGTCTATGGTTTTACGTTTATAATAACACACATATAAATTTCACATAAGGGCAAGGCTTCGAGTGGGTTTGGTGTCACAACCAAATTGGTGGAACATCATCCCACCGCCTCAGGTTTTGATTAAAAGATGAAGATTAATTCAGGTTCAGAAAGCCAGGAGGTACCCAAATTTAAGAGCGAGGTGTTACGTCCCGCTTAAAAACAAGTCGTATTTCTGTGATTCCGGAAGTTTTTAGAGACATTGTAATTGGAGGCATCTAAGGTTGTCCAAAAGACTCTAGAACAACTCATCACGTTTGGCCTATGAGGGGCCATAAGGGAATGTGCTGGACCAGTATTGAAGGCTGTAGAAAAATCTAAAAAACGAGGCTTAAGGGGCTGCCAAAAAGAGTTAACTAAATCAGCCTTGAAAGGGTTCGAAAGGACCTAGAAAATACTAAAAAAATTCTCCCACGAAAAACACCAGACAAGCTCCTTAGAAATATCTAGATTAGGATTATTCTAAATCACATATATAGATCATTAGTTGGAAGATTCTAGGTAGAAAGACTTTAGATCTTAGCTGACTAGTATAAGTACTCATGAAACGTGTCATTTGAAAGCACCCAAAACATTTACAAGTCCTTAAACCGCTCGAGGATTCTAAAAGCCATATGAGAGTTGAGAATAAAACTCCGTGACAAGTGGTATGAGAGTAACGTTAACTCGTTTAGGATGGCAATCGAAGCAAGCAAAATTACACATGTTGAAGAGAATCGTGGTCGAGAGGAATCGCAAAAAGGAACAATGAAAGGCCGAGATCTTTCCAAGGACACAACCTTGGGAAAATGACTTCAAGATGTTGAATCTGTTGCCACCAAGCTAGGTGGCGAAGTCGAACTTGCATTCCAACAATTACAAACATTGACAAACAAGTTTGGAGATTTCAAAGAAGACGTCAAAGCTGCAATGGACATATGACACAACGATATGAAGGTCATGTTCAAGGAAGAGATGGCAATGTTGTGAAAAATAGTGGAACTTAAGATTTAAGAATGCCACAAAAGCCTTTTGGTTGAAGCCAAAGTAAACAGTTACAGCAAAGCCATAGGCATGATCGGAGGGAATATTGTTAACCTTACACTAAGAGTTGAAATTCCTAAACCATCACCTTTAATGGGCAAACGAGAAGTACCGAGCAGTTGATTTCATTTGAGGATTGTAGTACCTAAGAGGGTTATAAATCTTAGATGATGCCACCAAAATCATGATGCCCATGATGTTTTTAAGGACACAAAACTAATGGTGGAGAGGTCAGAGCATGTATATCGACCAACTTATGTGCACCATTAAAGCTTAGTTTGAGTTCGTCCAAAAACTCAAAAGACAATTTTATTCGATAAATGATGAGCATCAAGTTAGAAAGTCGCTTATGGAAGCTCAAGCAAACAGGAACCATTAAGAATTATGTTAAAGAGTTTACAACACTTATACTGGAGATCTTGGACTTATAAAATAAAAACTCATTATCTTACTTTCTCAGCGGTCTACAATCATGGGCTAAAATAGATTGGAACGATGAAACGTTTAATTTCTTGCTTCAACCATTGTTGTAGCTAAAAGCTTGATTGACCTTAAAGAAAATCAATCATACAATTATACAAACCCACTATTGACAAAAGTGATGACACGAAAGGTGGGGGAGCCAAGCCTAATTACGTTCGAAATATGGAAACAAGCAAACCACCATGACACAACAATTTATGGGTTATGCCCAAGAGATGTTTCTTATATGATGGACCATGTAATGCTTGTGATTGCCGAAAGTAGTCTTCAAGCGTTGGTTATGAGGAACGAAGATGTAACCTGTGAAGGCAAAGAGGCCCGCCTCGGAGCAATGTAGTTACAAGTTTTAGAAGCCTTAACTACATACGAAAGGAAGCCATTAAAGATGTCGAAGTTTTGCTTCAAAATAATCATGGGGAACAATGCGAACACATAGACTAAGGGGTTTCTATTCGTCACATTGAAGTAAACAAGCAACTTGCGAAGGCATTAGTCAATACTGGGGAAGGTCACAACTTATCTTCAGGGATGAGACCAAAAGACTCGACCTAAAGATCACAACAAAAGGAAGACTACTAAAGCTGGCAACAGTAACGATAAGCCGATCAAAAGAATATTATTGGCTGTAAAGACAAAGATTAAAACGTGGCAAGAAAAATTGAACTTTTCGATCATACCACTAAACAACAACAAGATCGTGCTTGGGATGGACTTCTTCCGGAAAGTAAAAGTCGTTCCAGCAATAAACTAAAACACTCTATATGTTGTCTAGGAAAACAGGTACATGTTGCACCCTTGGATCCAGATACTAGACGGCGTGACAACAGTATATTTTTATTGGAGCTCAAAGGAACAAGTCGAGGGTTGCACAAGACTTATGACGAGGACCTCCCGAATTTAGGTGAGAGAGAATGTCACGTCTCGCCTAAAAGCAAGTCGCTTATCTTGGTATTCATAAATTTCTAGAAACATTTGTAGACAACTAAAGTTGCCTGGAAGACTCCAAAATAAACCATCACGTTTGGCCTATGAAGGGCCATGAGAGAATGTTCTAGACAGCCTTGAAGGTTAAGGGGCTGCCAAAAAGAGTTAACTAGATCACCCTTGAATGGTCTCAGAATGGCGTTTAAAAAACGCTAGAAAATTCTACCAAAGACATGGGAGGAAGCTTCATGAAAGAAGAATTAGGATTATTCTAGATCACATGTATAGATCATTAGTCGGATAATTCTAGATCGGAGAACTCTAAATCTTAGCTAACTAGTATAATTTACCTATGGAAGATGTCATTTGAAAGGCATCAAAAACATTCACAAGTCTTGTAAGCACTTGTAAAGCGCTCTTTTACTTACTTTTGTAAGCAATATAAAGTGTCATTTATAATCGATCTTTGCAACATTTATAGTTACCACTTGAATTGTTACTAACTTTGAGTCAAGAAGATTAAACTTAGAAGGATTTTTATGTGTTGCGTGAGATTTAAAAAGATAACTCTATAAGAGGAGTATTGAGAGAGAGAGAGAGAGAGAGGTGTATTAAATTAGTTCAAGTTTAAAAAAAGATTTAATTTATTCAACTTTAAAAAAGTTTAGAGATGGGTGAAATATCCATTTCAATCCTTAAAGAATAGTTTATAGATGGCTGAGGGATGATCTTTATGAAATATCCATTTCAATCTTTAACGAATAGTTTAAAGATTGTTAAGGGATGATCTGTATGATGCCTATGTGAAGGAGATAGTTTAAAGATTGTTAAGGGATGATCTGTATGATGCCTATGTGAAGGAGAGAAGGATGAAAATTATGAAAAGTTGGAAGATGCATTCCCCTTGCCCTATGATGGGTAGGTTTACAATCTAAAAACATAATGCGAGGAGATTACATGGAGGAGGGATTCAAGGACTTTGCTATTTACCAAGGGAAAAGTCCTTGGACTAACACCTTTTGGTGAGGAGATAGGATGTTGTATTAATTAGGCATGGTAACGTTGAGGTTCTCTTAACCTCCATGCTATAATAGAATGGATACGTGAAAATAAAGTTGATACATAAAAAGGATATTTACATATTTTTTTATGTTTAAAAGATGTATAAGCGTAAGAGTTTGGGGGTAAAAATCCTATAGTGGACAAAAGAGTAAGATTTGAGGATGTGTGAGTTTGTTGTAAAATAAAAATAAAATAAAAAATTAGACATGTTTTTAATTTTTATGTAATACATAACGTAGATATTTGAAAATAAAAACGTGTTTATGTTTTAAGCATAAGTATATTTAATAAAAGCTGTTGCCCTTGAATAATTAAATATGAAAATATATTTGATGTTTCTATCCTATATTTGTGAATCACATAAGTTCTTTTAAATATAGTTATTGACTCCTTTTTTACATTTTATATATACACGTGAATTTTTTTTTGTTGTACATGTAAAGCTTTCCATAAATACATTCTTAACTAAGATGAAAAATGAGTTTAAGTTTATATATTAAAAAGTACATTTTTAATCATTTAATGAATATAAAAATCATATGTGAAATTTAACCACACGACCACATATTTGTGTTTTTGTGTACCTTATCAGCTTTTAAAGAGTGTTTGGTTGTCATATATTGACTAACATGGTTCTAGAAGATAATAAAACACCATATGGGCAAAGAAACGCCCCGGATACAACGGGTGGTGGAAAGAACTTTCACATGGACTTCCGTGGTTTGCGCTGCCTGTTTTTTCTCTTTTTTGTTGCCTTTTGTGTGTTGAGCCATCAATGCCCCCTCAACCACCATCTCACTCTCTCTTCCCCACTCGCACTTATTCTTCATTTTACGTACACGAACGATTACCAGCCTATACTATACGCTTATTACTGTATGTTGCGAATACACGTCGTTTTCCCACTTCAGTGTTTTGGATTTTTAAACATGTGGGTATGTCGATCCTCACAGACGTAGATGTAGAGGAGAGAGATGGTGTGGAAGAGAGAGAGACGTTGCGGTCTGTATGGACCAATGTTGTTAGGACCGGATCGGAAAGGCCGGTCCGACCGGTTCGGACCGGCCGGTCCGACCGGTTCGACCGCGAATCGGTGGCTGGTCCGGTCCGGTCGAGGGTGGATCGTTTTTGGCCATTTGAACCGGCCGGTCCGAACCGAACCGGCGGTTGGACCGGCGAACCGGACCGGTTTTGACCGGTTTTCTATTTTTTTTTTTTTTTTTTTTTTTGCTTTTAGTGGGTAAAAACGGGGTGTTAAACCATAAATTAGTACGTAAGATATACAAATATAGTTAAGTTTATATATAACTATAAAATATATGTATAAATCATATATAAATTACTTATATTTAATTACATATATAAATATAATTAAAATATAGTTAAATCCGGTCCATCCGGTCCGACCGGTCCGACCACCAAACCAGTAAGGCGTCCGGTTCGACGTCCGATCCGGTTCTGAGAACATTGGTATGGACCGCATTTTTATGAGAGAAGGAAGAGAGAGGAGAGGTATGAGAGATGAGGACTTGGGGCTGGATAGAGCGAGAGGGTCAAAAGGTTTATTGACCTCGTCACTCAAAATTTGTTAGTTTTTTTAAAAAATTACCATTTGCATCCTTAAGGTTCGGTGATTTTGATCATTTGCATCCCTACAGTTTAAAACTCCTCATATACCCCCTAACGTTTTATTTTGTTTTCATTTGAATCCAAAACACTAACACCGTTAAATTATTCTGTTAACTCTCTCTTGTTAAAGACTAAACTGCCCTTAAAATTAAAACCCTAATCCCCCTCTTCATTTCTTCATCTTTCTCATCAAACTCCTCATCCTCTGCTCACACCCTACCACCGCCCAACGCTACCTGCAACGACCCACTACCCTCCTTCGGAGTCAACAACTACCGCCACCTCCACTTCCTCCTCCTCCCGCCGTCGCCGCCATCTCCACCTCCACAAACCCTAACCCGTTAGCACACAGAGTTCACTCATCACCACCATTGTCACTCCAATAGTTTTCTCTCACACACCACACAATGGAGTCTCAAGTCCTCTCCTCCGGCGACACCACCATCTCCGACCTCCCTATGCTCACCAGACCCGCCGGAAGAACCACCACTGCCACCGCCACCATCGTCACCTTCGCATCTCCGGCGAAGCTCAATACCAACGGAGGCAATCTGGTGTGGGGACGACAGCTTCGCCCGAGCTTACTCAACCTCGATTACTCATCTACGGTGTCGTTGGTTACAAAGCTAGTGAAGCGCGATGTTCTGAAACCGTGTACAGCCACCTCTAGCGATTCCGCAGGGTGAGATCCATATATCCGATTTGAATTTGATTTGATTTTGATTTGACGAGCGTCGACTGAGTTTTTGTTGATTGATTTGATAGTGATGCTGCTCCGGTTCGCGTCTTCGCCAAGTATCCGTTTCTCGTTACCGGATTCTTCTTCTTCATGTGGTACGTTACAGTGGCGAAAACCTCATAATTAGTCAATTCGTGTGGTGTTGCCGTGTTCGTGTTGATTATGTTTTATATACAGTTTGTGTGAATGTTTTAAGGGGTATTTTAACAAGAGTTAAAATATGAGGATTAGGGTTTGTGGAGGTGGAGGTGGAGGTGACGGCGGGAGGAGGAGGAAATGGAGGTGGCGGTGGTTGTTGACTCCGAAGGGTAGTGGGTCGTTGCAGGTGGCGTTGGGCTGTGGTGGGGGGTGTGAGCAGAGGAGGAGTTTGATGAGGAAGATGGAGAAGATGAAGAGGGGGATTAGGGTTTTAATTTTAATGGCAGTTTGATATTTTAACAAGAGAGTTAACAGAATAATTTAATGGTGTTAGTGTTTTGGATTCAAATGGGAACAAAAATGAAACGTTAGGGGGTATATGAGAATTTTTAAACTGTAGGGACGTAAATGGTCAAAATCACCAAACCTCAAGGATGAAAATGATAATTTCTTCTTTTTTAATATAAAAGCGGAGTGTTTTTAAAAAGATACATGACTTAAATCATGTAATTATAGTCTTTTATAAATCAAGTGGCACAACGAAACCAACATATAAGCCACCAATAAACAAAGCATAAACCAGAAAATAAGAGCATGACAATTTAATATGGTTCGAATGCGATGTGAATTCTCCTTCTGTAAGTTGCAACTAGCTAGGGTTTATCTTTTATTAACTTAATACAATGATTACAATACATGAGATGAGAATATATTAAGTTAAGACTAAGTAGAGTTCACAACTTAATAAACATAAAATATAATTATAAACTCAAGTCTAAAGCTTTCACAAACTCAACATGATTGATGAAGAAAAAGATAATATGATAACCTCCGACTAAAAAGCTCTCTCCATTACTGAAGAAGACTATGGACCGCGGGGCGCTATACGAGTCTACGGGCAGGGCTAACGTGGAAGTCTGTGGTTGATGATGTTGACTGTTATGGTGGTAGTGAGGGGGAATGGGGCATCACAATCAAAAATCAAATAGAAATAATGAAAAAAAATCTGAAGTTTTACGCTTAAAGGAAGAAATGTATGAATACGACATCATCTGCCCAGGTCAGGTGCACTGTTTTGGTGTTATTCTACTGTTTACGAAGTTAGCTAGAAAATACATGAGACCACGGAACTTTATAATTCTTTAACATCGAACATGCAAAATTGGATGGTAAGACACATGGTTTGCATTGCGTTGCATTCTGCTTTTTCTTTTTATTAGTGATATATATAAAAGTGCCACTACAATTTTCTTGACTTCTTTTAAACAGTAGTAAGAACTTCTATTTATAGCTTTTGTAAAACTTAAAATATGTAATTTCCCTAGAAAATACTTTACAAAAGGTTAAAAATTATTTTAAGCATTTTTTTTGGTGAAACACCTGCACTTTATTCTTGGCTTTTTGACACTTTACGTCGATCATGCCACTAAGTAACATGTTTATATGTAGCTGTAGACGTGTAGTAAATATTATTTAATGTATAAATACAAATATAATTTAAGAATTTCTTATAATATTAATAACAATTATAATAAAGTGTTGAATTTGGACTTGTCATATATAAAATTAAATAAAGTTACATCAACTAAACGAGTATTAAATCCTTTCCTAACATCATATTCTCTCTACTTCACATCATCCTCCAAACTGATTATTGTGACGTTCGGTATAACTATTAATTAGTTTCTTTTGAACGTGTTTAATCTAACAATCCTCCAAACTGATTAATTATTTTGAACGTGTTTAATCCTCCAAACTGATTATTGTGACGTTCGGTATAACTATTAATTAGTTTCTTTTGAACGTGTTTAATCTAACAATCCAACTAATACATGTACAAAACTAACAAGGATAGAAAGTGATGGATGGATGGACCTATTAATTTGTATTGTGGAGAGGGGTATCTATATATATATATATATATATCCTTGGTTTGTAGAAAGCTGAAAGTGTTTGTTCGTGCGTCAATGTTAGGAAAAAGAGATGATGAATGTTATATTTTTGTGGTGACTGACACTTTGATTTGATGGTGGGGTATCTTTCCCATCACTTTACCCTTTCGTACATACTGACATTGAGACGACCTAACGAAGACTTGTCCTTCCCCAATACAAACATTATCTTCGTCCTTCCCACCATTGACGATCGAGTCCTAAAAACATTTGATTTTAGGTGGTCATTTTTAGTATCCTCTCTGGACATATATCTTATATGCTTCCTTTGCAAATGTTCAAAATATCTTTGTTGACATGTTGTTTGTCCAAAATAAACGCGCCCTATGTTTATTTTGGAAGTAATATTATCTAAAGGACAGTAAAGTCTGCTAATCACGTACGTGTACATAACGCTTCACCGAAAAAGACAATTTATAAAAGTAATTTACTTCTATCGGCTCACTTTCCATTTGATTTTATGCATTCTCTCATGATTTTTTTTAGATAAGTATAACGATATGCAAATGTGTAGGTAGTATGTATGCGCACTTGCATGTAGGAAAACATTGTTAACATCGTATTTTTTTAAAATATATCTAAAAAATATTGAAATTACAAGTGCACTTTAATCAATTAAAATAATAAGCTACAGGTGTTAAATCGTTTTCTGTAGTCAAATTATCCATTATTGATTCTACAAATGAAATTTCCTCTATATTTAGTTACTGAAACTGTATTTGGTGTTTATTGGTTTAAAGAAAAGAAAATTTTTAGCTTAAACAATATGCATGTGTATACAAATATTACATATTTTACTGGGATTTATATATTTAATTGTACATCTTGTTTGTCGACATTAACCGGCATGTGTATACGTATTTATCTAGATAAAAGATGCATGACTTTAGCAAGAAAGAGGTAAGTTGTATATAACCAAATAACATATTATATCTAGATAAAACAGTTGTTCATACTGTAGATCTGATTGGTTAGCAAGGTACTCACCGTATTTTATGAGTTTTCTAGTAACGGTTCTTACGGTACTTAAATATTAAAAATTGTCATCATCCCAAATGGTTAATCAATATGATATGTAATTAACTGATATATATGGTTCAGATGAAGGTGGGATTTCGTCTGAAGATGTTAGTCAAGGAGAGACAGATAGCTCGCATATGAGCCAGGAACTGAAGGATACGTTGTTGCGTAAATTCGGAGGTCGTATAGGTTCCCTAAAGCAAGAATTTACAAAGAAGAAGAAGAAAGGGAAGCTCCCAAAGGAGGCAAGGCAAACATTACTTGATTGGTGGAGCTCACATTATAAATGGCCTTATCCTACTGTAAGTCCTCATATCAGCAAAATTAAGATGCTGCTTATGACACAGCAAAAGTGTCACTTATATGTGAGTAAAGTCGTGAAACCATAATCTTAATTTACTTGCATCACGGATACAAAATTAATAAAATAAGTATTATTTTCAAAATACTTTACCTTCGATTATTATCCTATTATAAGCTGGACTAAAATTTTAAAACTGACGGACAAAAATCAAATTTGATAGTTAAATAAAACTTTAAATAATGAATTTCATAACTTATGCGTACATAATTTTTTTTTATATTTTTAACTTTATTTCTTTGAAACATGTAAACTTAACATGATTATTTTGTAAACCTTTTTTGTAAATGTTTTCATATTATTTCTTTTTGAAATGTTGGTTTTATTATAATATGAATTTCTTATATAAAAATATATACTTTTTCAAACTCAATTATATGAAAATTTTTAACACCTTTAATCTGTCCCCCTAATATTATCTTATAGTTTTAATCTCTGTAATTTAGCATTTTTTTTCAAATTCCTCTAAATAACCGTTAACCTAATCAATATGTAAACATGCATTCTACGTATTAAATATAAAGTGAAGTAACTCAAGTGGAAATTATCACCATAATTAAATATATTGACCCTTGGTATATAAGAATCAATATTGCCACTTCTAGTAAAATAATTATTCTAATTAACAAATTACACATCAACTTGTGTAAAAAATATGCCTCTCCTCGTGTGGCTAAGGAGATGAAACAACATGTGTAGATTTATAACTATCATTAATTAGTAGATGTGTGATCGAGTTACCCATTCTAAAAAAGATCGATCCATCTAATTAGATGTGTAATTGCATTTTATTAATTAATTAGTTTATATATAGTGATGAAATAATTTATTAATAAAGTGAAATAATGCAGGAAGGTGATAAGATATTGTTAGCGGAAACAACTGGATTAGATCCAAAGCAAATCAACAACTGGTTTATAAATCAAAGGAAGCGACACTGGAAACCATCAGAAGAGATGCAGTTAGCCTTCATTGGTGGTACTGGTGTTCCAGCTCTTCCTGCCCATTATATTTATCAACACTAAACTACATACGTGTTTGTGTGTGTATATATATATATATATATATATATATATATGTATATGTATATATATATATATATATGTATATGTATATATCTATATATATATGTATATGTATATATATATATATATATATGTATATGTATATATATATATATATATATACTAGTACGAGTACCCGCGCGTTACGACGGGAGCTAAGTTATCTGATAATGAATGAAACCATCATATATAATATTCCACAAATGGTCTTTGTGATTTGACCAAATTGCATGTTTGGTTATCTAAACTTTCAAAATTACAAAGTTGGTCAAAAGTTTTGGGTTAGGATTGCATAATTAGCCCCCACATTTATATCACGTTAGTTTTTGTTAGCATATTTAATATAGCAGCTGATAGAGTTGTACAAATAGCTTTATGAATTGTACATAGTTAGTTGCTAACAGTTAGTTAACGGAAGTGGTTAGATTGTTAGCTTGTATTTAGTTTAAATACTGTTAATGAAATGGAGATAATAGTTTTTTCCCCAAATTCATTTCAAATCACGATTTCATGGTATCAGAGCAAATCGCTTGATCCTGCTTCATTCACCATCATTCATCGTTCTTGATTCATCATTCTTTCAATCATTTTTCACTCATTCTTTTTCATCGATCTTTCAATTTCGTTCTTGATTTCATTTCGTTCATCTTAATCATGTCGAACAGTGATTCAACAACATCTTCACTTGCTTCAAACACAATTGATGCATCTAATCCACTATATCTTCATCCATCTGACAATCCAGGTATGATTTTAGTCTCGAAACACTTTGACGGATCTGGATTTGGTTCTTGGAAGCGAGCGATGTCAATCGCTTTATCAGCAAAGAACAAACTAGGTTTTGTTGATGGTAGCGTTGTTAGTACAACAACTAATTCTGCTATTTGGACTAGATGCAATGATATGGTGATTTCATGGATCCTTAACACTTTATCACGAGAAATAAGTGAAAGTGTATTGTATGTTACAACTGTTGCACAATTGTGGAAGGAGTTAAGTGATCGATATGGACAGAGTAATGGTGCGAAAAATTATCAGTTGCAAAAGAGTTTATCTGAAATCTCACAAGGTAATTGTAGTATTGCAGTTTATTTTGCCAAAATTAAGACTGTTTGGGATGAGATCAGTTCATGTTCAACCACTCCGGTATGTTCTTGTGGTGCTTCTGCCGAAATTGTTAAGAAAGAAGAGGAACAGAGGTTGATTCAGTTTCTTATGGGATTAAACTCTGTCTATGATCAAATAAGAGGAAGTATATTGATGATGGATCCATTACCTTCAGTTAGCAAGGCATATTCAATTCTTATACAGGATGAAAAGCAAAGGGAGATTCATCCACTGTACAACCTTTTCTTGATGCCTCCTCCATGCATGTTCAAGCTAAGCAATTGACTGATTATAAGAAGCCTGTTTGTACTCATTGCAAGAAGCAAGGTCATACAGCAAACAAGTGTTATCGGATCATAGGTTTTCCAAAGGATTTTAAGTTCACTAAAACACCTAGATCTGTTAATGCTAATGCTAGTTTCAATGATGGAGATGGTTCATTCAATAATTCTTCTACACATGCAATGAATTCTAGTGCCAGCTTCACACCTGAACAATGTCAGCAGCTGTTGCAGATGTTTCAACAATCTCAATTGAACAATGTTGCTTCTGCAGACTCTTCATAAAGCTCTTCTCATGAGGTTCAACAAGCTAATTTTGCAGGTATAATGGCTTGCACTTCTATTTCTCATAAGTCCTCTAAATGGATTATTGATTTAGGTGCAAGTGAGCACATGTGTTTTGATGAAACCATGTTAACCGACTTAAACTTCTTAAACAACCTGTTTCTATTTTGATTCCTAATGGACAAATTCTTACAGCTACTAAGTATGGTAAATGCCATCTTTTACCAAACCTACATTTGCAACATGTGTTATTAGTACCAAATTTTAAGCATAATCTGCTATCCATAGGCAGATTATGTTTACAAACAAATGGTCTAATATTCTTTTCTAATCAAAGATGTATGTTGCAGGCCCCTTCTCTGAAGAGGCCAGTGGAACTTGGTAAGCTGATCAATGGTCTATATCTACTCACTACTCATGATGTTGTTTCTTCTGATTTCCTGTTGTTAATTCTCAAATAAATCAGTCTACTTGTAATGTTGTTGTTAGTAGCAAAATCTGGCACAATAGACTTGGGCATATGCCATTGTATAAACTGAAACAACTACCCTTTGTATCTGTTACATCTGATGATCAGATTTCTTGTTGTGATGTATGTCCTAAAGCACGCCAACATAGATTACCTTTTCCTCATAGTTCCAGAGAAACATCACATCCCTTTGATCTTATTCATATTAATGTTTGGGGACCATAAATGTTTCTACTCATAATGGTTTTCGATATTTTCTTACCATTGTTGATGATTTCAGTAGATTTACATGGACTCATTTGCTTTCAACCAAAGGCAATGCATTCCATGTTTTGCAAAACTTTATTCAGATGGTTGAAACTCAGTTTCAGACTAAAATCAAATGCATTAGATCTGATAATGCTTTTGAATTAGGCTCTTCACCTGTTCATGCTCAATATTTGCTTTCTAAAGGTATTTTGCATCAAACAAGTTGTGTTGCTACTCCATAACAAAATGGAGTAGTAGAACGAAAACACAAACATCTTTTAGAAACATCTAGAGACTTACTCTTTCAATCTAAACTTCCTATTAGATTTTGGGGGGAATGTCTTTTAACTGCCACATTTCTTATCAATTTGTTTCCCACTCAATTGTTACAAAACCAATGTCCTTATGCATTGTTATTTGGTAAAACTCCACCTTACCATAGGTTAAAGTCCTTTGGTTGCTTGTGTTATGCATCTACTTTGTCATAAGGTAGAGATAAATTTCATCCTAGAGCTCAACCATGCATCTTTCTTGGCTATCCACCAGGCAAGAAGGCTTACAAACTGTTTAACCTTCACACTCACAATTTTTTCATTCTAGAGATGTTTTTCTTGAACACATCTTTCCTTCCATTTCTTCTGATCAGTCTGTTCTTTTTCCTTGTATTCCTTTTGATTTCTTTCATCCTATTTCTTCCTCCTTACCTTCTTCTTCATCTTCTACTTCTCCTCCCACTGTTTCTGTTCCTGTCAGTTCTTCTTCTATTTCTTCACCTGCTGTTCCAGAAACTCATCAGTCTATTTCAGATGTTAGGAGATCTACTAGAACTTCTACTAAACCTTCTTATCTGGATGATTATCATTGCTATTCAGCTTTTGATTGTCCACATACTGTAACTGCTTGTTCAGCAGTTCATTAAATTCCTGAATCAGCTTTTTCACTTGCTAGTCAAACATTATCTCAATCTTTAGATAATATTGTTGAACCTCGTTCATACAAAGAAGCTGCCTCTTCTCCTGAATGGCAACTGGCTATGCAAAAGGAATTAGATGCTTTAACCAACACTAATACATGGGTTATCGCTTCTTTACCTAAGGATAAAAAGGCTATTCGATGCTAATGGGTGTATAAGGTTAAATACAAGGCTGATGGTACAATTGAACGATGCAAAGCAAGACTTGTTATCAGGGGTGATACTCAAACTTATGGGATTGACTATCATGAAACCTTCTCCCGGTGGTCAAAATGACCACTATACGAAGTCTTATTGCCACAGCCACCAAGAAGCATTGGTCTCTTTTCCAATTAGATGCTAATAATGCCTTCCTTCATGGTGATTTGGATGAAGATATCTTTATGCTTCCACCCCTTGGTCTTGATCTTGTTGATTCATTTAAGGTTCTCAAGCTTCAAAAGTCTTTATATGGCTTAAAACAAGCATCAAGACAATGGTATGGGAAGCTTTCAGATGCTTTAAAATCTAGGGGGTATATTCGATCATCTAATGATCATATGCTTTAAAATCTAGGGGGTATATTCGATCATCTAATGATCATTCTTTGTTTTCCAAACATATGGGATCTTCTGAAGTTCATTTGGCAGTTTACGTTGATGATATATTACTTACAGGTAATAATTCCGAAGAAATTGCATCTTTAAAGTCTTTTTTAGATGATTCTTTTAAAATCAAAGATCTTGGATCTCTGCATTATTTTCTTGGTTAATAAAAGTGTGATACTTTTCATTTCGTGTTCTTAAGCCTTCTTGGGTTTTGAATTGGTATCAGAGTCAAGTTCAAGCCTCCACGAAGAACATGCAGACAGAAGTCGGATCTAAGGAAACCCACGTCAGGTTACTTCCAATAGTACGTACAACAAGATCATAGCGATCTAGAACACTCTACGCTGAACTTAGATCCGTGTCAAGTCCGTTTGAAGTTTCATACGATACTAGAGAAGTCACCCTCAATAACTCTTACCTACTCGAGGAGGAGATCTGAGGGTATGGGGGACAAAACTGAGAATCGTGTTATCGTTCCAAATCAAGAACAAAACGCCACTTCGCTGTAGTGTCAAATCTTGAACACTACCAACTACTGTTCATGGCCTGAAGCGATTGAACCTAAGGGTACAGCTCCCCTTGAAGCAAAGAAAGACGATATGGTTGTCGCTCTCCTACTTCAAGCAACTCCGGAAGAACTTGTACTCCGTGTTTCCCAATTCGAGATCGCAAAGGAAATCGAGGAGGCTTTAAAAACTCGGTGTGTGGGGGTTGAAAGAGTTCGAGAAGCAAGGTTGGAAACCTTACTTGTCGATTCGAGATGCTGAAGATGTCTAACTTGTGAAAAGTAAAGTTTGGAGACTACTCGTGTGTTGAGATACACGGAAAAGGCTCAATTCTTTTTGAAGGAAAAAACAGTGAGCAAAGACTTATGAGCAATGTTTATTATTCTTGAACTAAAAAATAATATTATAAGTTTGGGACAAACCGCTGAAGGTGGTTGTGAAACCTTATTAAAAGATGATTTCTTCTACTTACATGACTACTCAGGCAAGCTACTAATGAAGGTGCCAAAAACTAAAGTTCGGCTTTACAAGATTAACTTAAAAGTGGGGAATTCAATTTGCTTGCAAGACAAGTTTGAAAACAACGATTGGCTTTGGCATACAAGGTCGGGGCGTATAAATTCGAGTATATGAACTCTACGCTAGCTCTCAAAAGATTTAGCATTTGGGCTACCAAATTTTCATCAACCGAAACAGATTTTTGACTCGTGTTTGGTGAGAAAGCAAACTCGACAACCTTTATCGACTTCAACCACATATCAAGCAACAAAACAACTAGAGTTATTCCATGGGACTTCTGTGGACCAATTGCACCGCCAATTACCATAAGAGGTTATGAATATATTTGGTAATTATTGATGATTATTCATGATATATATATGTGGTCTTTTTTGTTGAAAAGGAAGGACAATGCCTATGAAGTATTCAAGACTTTTAAAACAAATGTGGAAAAAGAAAGCGAGTGTTCAATCAAGAATTTTCGAACGGACCGGGGAAGCAAATTTACTTCTAACGATTCCACATTAAGGTTTTGTAAAGAATCCACAAGGATCGAATGAATCAATCTTCACGGTTTATTGGATTGCTTAGAATAAGATATTTTCTACCAAAGAATCCAAGGGTCTAGGAATTGGGAGTATAAGAGCAGTGAATCTATCCCTCTTGACTAAGGGTGCAAACGAGCCAAGCCGCTCGTGAGCCACTCGAGATCGGATCGATAAAAAAACTCGAAATGAGCTGAGCTTTATCGAGCTCGAGCTTGAAAAAAACTCATTTAATTATCGAGCTCGAGCTGGCTCTCGAGCCAGCTCGCGAGCCTAAACGAGCTTTTTATTTATATATTTTTATTTAATTTATTAAATATATTATATTAATAATATCTATTATATATAAAGTTATGATAAAAACCAATTACATAATATGAATAATGTCATATATAAATTATATATTTATAAATATATATCAAAACTAAATATAAAATATTAAAATATATATTTAAATAAAAAACGAGCTCGAGTTTTGAAAATAATGCTTGAAACGAGCCGAGCTCGAGCTCGAGCTCAAGCTTTCCTAAGTCATCACGAGCCGAGCTCGAGTCCATACGAGCCGAGCTCGAGTCCATACGAGCTCGGACTCGGCTCGGCTCAGTTCGTTTGCACCCAGACCAGATAGACCTAGCTGAAAGTCTGTGGATTAAATGTATTACTTCCAATCATCATTCCAAAAGAATCCATGGGTCCATTCCTCTAAAAAAAACATTGGGGTGGTTTCGAAAAACATTAAAAAAAGTTTGAAGTAAATTTGAAGACTTAGGATGGGATTCTCCTCAAATATTCAAATGTCACGCAAGAAATAGAGAGCAAACAGAGTTTTGGATTGACTATTATGAAATTTTGAAAGATAGGTTTCCATTCTTATTCCCCAATAAAGTAAGCAAAATATGTTCATTTGCAAGGGAAGTTGAGGTGGGTGACATCATTTGAAGCTAGAAATCATCACCTGATGAGGTGGATCAGGCTGCAATAATCACCTATCAAGACGTACTCGCGTACTAGCGACCACGAACAGAAAGACTACTCGTCAGTCTTAGAAAATATCACACGATCATTGTTAGGATTCAAGCGGTGCAGCGAAACCAACACACGAACACACAAACGATTCTCACGCAGAATACAGAAAATAAAGGACACAAGGATTTAACGTGGTTCGGTCGGTGTGACATACGTCCACGGGCTGCAACTAGGATTTTCTTTAGGGTTAACAACTTAGTGAACAAGAAAACTAAACATGAGTCCAATCCCAAAGTCTTCACAAACCCAACAATCATTCGTGACAAGTCGGTGCAAAAGAAGGTAGAACATAAATTATTAATATTGAACAACTCGTCTTTTATTGGATTCCCTTGAGCGTAAGTATTTTGGCTTGAGAGCATCCCTAAACAGGTTGCCAACAATAATAAATCCTAGACAAAAAGGCATCTCGCATGCTACAAGGTGTAAATATTGTGGTACGATTGATGAAGACTGGATCACATTCTCATTTCATGTAACGCAACCCAAAAATCTAGCACAACATTTGGTCTTGGTGCAAAATAACTACCCTAATGTTGGCCCCAGTCACAAACCTCTTACAATTACCAAACTCGTGGTGTTCTTTGAGGGGAGGAAAAAACCTTTTTTTTTTCAGTAATTGTTACAGCTATGTGGGTCGTTTGGAAAGAGCGAAACCCGAAAATTGTCACTAATTCATATGGGATACATAAGATTGTATGCATATTATTTGTCTTAAAAACATGGGGAAACTCATTAACCTTGAGTGGTATAGACGGTGTAATTTTCAATTCTGAATTCCTTTTTTATTATATGTATTCCTAACACCTTAAAAGTTTTGTAATAAAATTATCGTTGTTAAAAAAGTTAATTATTTTCATGAAGCAATAAAAAAATAAATCAGATTTCATAAGCAATCTCAATTGAACTTGTAGATATGTATAAAATAGTCTATAAATTTACATGGATCAAAATGTGTATACAAACTTATAACTTATAAACTCAATTAACTTTCTAGTTGTCAGACTTCCTTTTCACTTGTAAATCATCCACACATTTGATCCCATTTCCTCTTCTCTACAACCATTTTCACCCTCTTTATACTACTTTTTTTCTAATACATTATTTACCTTGACTCGATATCCTCACACTCTAGAGTTGACGTTTCAATCAACCAGGATACTCCTAAACTGTAAGGTTTTTTTATTGTATAAAGTACCTAATTTCACTTATCACTTTTGTCTCGTTTCAATAATTCTAAACATTTTTTCATTTAGTAATCATAAGATGATCTTTCTCCTGTTTGGGTTACCATTATGACACCCAAAGCGGAACAAAAAAAATCTAGACGACTAAAATGTTCAAAATAAAACTTATAATAACTAAAACGAGACAAAGTGAAAAACTTATTGGTATTTTATGCAAAAAAATCTGAAACATTAGCATGTTACCTCGCGGAGAGTTGATTATGGGAAACAGTAGCGACCGAACTTAAATCATCATCGTGATGGCGTTGTATTTTCTCTTCTAACTCGTTTATTTCATCATCGCAAGTAAACGGAGGATTAGATGGTACTGGTAAGGATCCATCATCTTTCACCAGCATTTTTAGTGCCATTGATATCGATGGTCTTAAAGATGGAGCTTCTTGGGTGCACAAGAGTCCTACATGGACCACTTTTATGGCTTCTTTTTTGAAATTGCGGTTAGGGTATGTGTGCAACATTAGGTTTGGATCAAGGATTTCTTCCACTGTGCCTTGTTGGAAATGCCTCCATGCCTGTTTTAATAACAAAAGGTTAAAGAATAATGTTAGAATAAAAATAATAAAATTTGCATTGTTTGGATTGCTTGTTTTGAGAAATTTAGACCAAGATGTTTCAGCCCGTTATCTGTAATCACGTCGATGCGGGGTTATGTTTTATCTTTAACTGGAAAATATTTGAAAATTTGGTTAAACTGGAAATGTGTTGAGCGGGTATTAAGTTACCTGGTATACAAAATACATATATTCTATTAAAATTTATTTCATTTCAAAGAATTAACATTGTATATTAATCATATTTAAGACGGTAATTATTTGTAAATTTTGAGAAAAGACTAGACAAAAAAAGTGTTTGCGGGTTGTCCTAGTCAACCTGGTCCACCTCTAAAATACCTTTTCGGTCCGTTACACAACCTACCCAACCCACCCATTGTGCCACCTCTATAGTTAGACTAGTAAGGCCAAATTAATCACCAAACGGGTAAACTGATTAAAAGAGACCAAAAAGTATTTTCATTAGATGTGAGTTTTTTTTTAATTTCATTTGCCAATAGAATTATTGGTCCATTATCGCACTCCAAAAATTTGGTCATTGATTTGAGGTGTGATTTGAGGTGTGATTTGAGATCTATATGTTAAGGTATCTGTAAGTGGCAAGTGGGGTTAAGTAATAATCTGTAAGTGAGCACGACAATGTAACATTTAGTTATGGTTCATTACCAAATTGCCCCTGTAGAATAATTAATCAAATGAAGTTTAACACTTACAATTGATACTAAGCTGTCTGAGTATTCTGAACCTTTACTTCTGCTGTTTTGTATTCCAGTAACTACCTCCAACAATAATACACCATAGCTATACACATCTGCCTTTTCAGTTAATTGACCAAGGGCTAGATATTCTGGAGCCATATATCCACTGAAATTTAGACAAAAAAAATGTACATTGTATCACGTTCTTTGTTCTGGCATATACTTGTTTTAATTTTTGTTACTTAAACACTAGAGGTGGCAAAATGGGTGGACCAGGTAGGTTGTGTAACAAGTTGAAACATGTTATTTTTAGGGGCTGTTTGGGAGTGCTTTTTTGCAACTCCTTTTGACTTTTGGAGGGGTGAAAAGACCAAAATGCCCCTCCAAAAGTGTTAAAAATTTTAACTTCTGGTGACTTTTGGAGGGGCATTTTGGTCTTTTCACCCCTCCAAAAGTCAAAAGGAGTTGCAAAAAAGCACTCTCAAACAGCCTTACCATATGCATCTCAAGTACATCAAAGGCTAAAGTATATTGCTATTATATGAAATACTGAAAAAAGGAACTTTTTATTACTGAATAAATGCGTCAAAAGCTTGTAACTATCAAAATGGATCAATTGCAAAAGTATATTTTTATTCAATGAGATATGCCCTTGTAACTAGATAATGATTTAAATATACTTTTTAAAAAACTGTATTTTTTAGCACAGATGTAGAAGAAAAAGAATTGTATTGTTACAATAATGATCTGGTGTTTAAAATAACACAATTAGGAGGTTCTAAACATTGTGAAGACACTTCAGGCGACTTTTGCCCCGTTCAACCCATTTTCGTTTTAGCTAATATATATAAAAGGTTGCCCGTGTAATCTATTAGAGAAAGGTATAATCCAAATGGACTTGTTGTGTAAAATAGATACAAATCGCCACCTCTACAAACATGTTACAGAGAACCCAATGGACGCATTAATAGTGTAAAAAGTGGATATAAAAGGCCAGCGCTATACGCATGCTACAGAGGAAAACCAAGATGTGATAATCTGTTTTTTTTTTCATTTGGTGTACTTGCCTACTTGGTCCGTTTTGGCTTCTTTCATGCATATCAGGGTAGTAAGTTAGTAGCCCTCAAAGGTAGATTGAAAGGGCTATTATACTTGCAGTATGATACCTTTAGGATTGGTACTAATTACAATATGAATAATATACTCTACTACACAATTTTAAAGCAACTAACAAAAAAAACATAACATACCCAGTAAGTCCCACTCAAGAGCAGGGTCTGGGAATTAAAGCAACTAAAATTCCAGAAATATATATATATATATATATATATATATATATATATATATATATATATATATATATATACTTACAGTGTTCCTGCAATGACAGTGCTGATGTGGCTCATATCTCCTTGAAAAGATCTAGCCAAACCAAAATCAGCTATTTTAGCACGAAGCCTTAAGTCCAACAAGATATTGGCAGCTTTAATATCTCTGTGAACAATCCGAGTTTTGGTGTTTTCATGAAGGTAGACAAGACCTTCAGTTGTGCCAATAATGATCTCAAACCTCTTTTCCCAATTTAGTTCCTTACCTTTTATTGCATCTGCAATATAGTATAAGCTCAACTTTAAAAACTTCATGAATACGAAATTCTTGATGAAAAGATGTCGTTTGAAGTGTTAATCGAGCAGTAGAATATACGGCAAGATAAGCGGGGCAGGTAGATTGGGTAACATGACAAAATGGCCAAGGGTTCATGCAGGTAGTTTTGGATAGCTGTCAAAATGGCTCAGGTCAAGTTGACACACTGGATAAGTTTGTGTTTTCGATAATGTAGTACTTTAAATAAAATGATTCAAGAGTCAAGACTTAAGAGGTTTTATGCATCAAAAAATACACTTTGGAACTCTTCAACCCATTTGAAATGGTTCCTTTTAAACTTCTCCTTTTATCCATTTGATCCGTTATATATAAAACATGCAATCAACACATTTATAAGTAAGTAGGTCAAAATTGCCAACATTCACTAAGGGATTGATTGGCAATCTTGGCTTAAATCTTGTGCTAAGCCATTAAGAGGCCTGACCGAATAAGAGGTGGCTTCTAAATCAATTAACGTGTTTCTAAAACTTACCCATTAAGAGGCTCCATTAACAATTAGGAGGAGCCTTTTAAGTCAATCAAACACACCCTACCTCTAACTGATTTAAAGGTAGCCTCTTAATGTAATCATTATAAGGCTACCAAACAACCGTTTAATAATGTTGAGCTTGGGTTGGATAGACCCATAATAAATTTAATCCTAAATCTTTACATTTTTATAAATAATTTGTGTGTGGAATATGATTTAAATGATATGTTATCAATGATGATGTAATATTTTGTATCAAAAAATTAGAAAGTTTTATGCATTAAAAATACACATAGGGCAATTTTGACCTTTGTGAGACCTCCAACCCATTTAACTTGTTTATTTTATGCTTATTCTATGTTTTTTTTCAATTTTACGCCCATTTAACATGTTAGAGATAGAGCATAACCCAAAATCAGTCCATTCATAAGTGAGCGGACCGGAGTGCAACCTCTAAGTAGATACTATGTTAAATTAAATCTTGTTTTGATAATTATATTTCACTAGTGTTGTCTTTACCAAAGATGAAGCGATCGAGGCTCATGTTGGGTAGATACTCATATACAAGAAAACTTTCTGGGCCTGAACAGCTACATCCTAGCAGCCTGACCAAGTTTTTATGTTCAAGACTGCTAATCATGTTAACTTCATTATAGAAATCTGCTGCTCTGAATTTATTGTTAAAGAAAAGTCTCTTGACAGCAATCTCTCTTCCATCTGGAAGAACTCCCTGAAATTGTTAGATAAATTGTTTACAATTGGTACTTGACAACCGATATGATATAAGAACAGGACACCCAAGTAGTCAACCTTTTTTATATAAGGCTACCTATATATTGAACTATTTTATAGGCCACTCAAGTATGTAGTTGGTTTTAATTATACGAATTTTGATCAAAAAATGTCTGATGATGAAAATGCCCTTACAAATCTAGAAGAAAAAATATATTTGATGAGGTGGCAACATGTTATAGGTTAAATTGTAGTTTATTTTGAAAATTCAAGGGCATTTTCAACGTTTGGCATGTTTTTAATCAATTAATATTAATGAAAAAAGATAACTAACTCGGTGGCTTATAAAGTAGTTCAATAATTAAGTGGCCTTAATAAAGAAAAATGAATACTTGGGTGGCCTCCACTGCCTTTAATGAAGTTCAGTATATTATAGGTTAAAATCGTTGTTTCTTTCCAAAATTTAAGGGCCTATTCATCCTTAGAAATGTCTTTAGACAAAGTCACAAAACAAATGTAAACAAAACCAGTTACATACTTGGGTAGCTTGTAAAGTTGTTTCAATACATGGGTAGCCTTAGATGAAAAGGGCTAAATATGTGGGTAGCTTCCACATTAATTATCCCTAAAAAAAGTTAATAAAAAATTGATATTTAATGTGACACATGGTACTACCTTGTATACAGTCCCAAATCCTCCTTCCCCCAGCTTATTAGAATCATTCCAAGAGCTTGTGGCTTTCTCAATAATGGAGTACTTGAAGTTCAAACTACTATCAGTAAGGATCTTTGCCAATTTCTTAGCATCATACGAACCTAAACATTATCGTTAATGCCAAAAAAGATTTTAGAAGATTAATTGCGCAATATCATTTATAGCATGATCCCTACTATTATTTTTCAGTGGTGAAAGTTTTAACCAATTTACTTGTGAAATGTCATTCAACTTACGTTGGTCAAATGGGAGGAAAAGGTAGCTGAAAAGGATATGCGTTGAATGTGTCAAACTTGTCAAAAGTCACCTAAAGTGCATTCTTAATGCACAAAACCACCTAATTTTTTCAGTTCAAACTTAGATTATTATGAAATAATATATTTTTGTAATCATATTTCACATATCAACTATACTTAAAGAGGGCCTTTGGCCCTATGGCACCCAAGTGTTGCATGGTATTCCTACCAAAAGGTAGAGGGTTTAAGTCCCGTCATGAACAAGTGTTGTAGATTTAATGTGTGTGTGTGTGAGAGAGAGAGAGAGAGAGAGAGAGAGAGAGAGAGAGTTCGCCATTCAGCAGAAAGAAAAAGTAAATTATTTGGACAATAAGTTATTGGGTAATCCCACCGAACCTGCTTTGACACTTAACAATAAATTTACTAGTTCTGACCCAAACCCATCACCCAACCTGCATGATCAGCCCATTTACCACCTAAGATTAAATCATGGTTTGTTAATCTCAAAAGCTAGCCAAGATTGTCAAAGCTTGTGTACCTGTTCTCCTCTTTTGTATCCATCTCCATTTTCGTATATGCAAAGCAATTAACAGAGTAGCCGCAAGAATCATAATGGAACTAACAACAGCTGTCATAACGGCTATCATCATCCCTGAAAAACCAAACAATAAAAAGTAATCTTTCAAAATCACCTAGTAGTTGTACTTAAAAAGTTAAGCAATGGCACCAAGTTCCTCTAATTATTAAAGGGCAAATAATATAGAATAGCAACGTACTTTCACTTTTGTTTAAATATGGTCCACGTATTTTTTCATTCCAATATGTCATTAGAGTTCAATGAAAAAGGAGACCATATTGCCACCTATTCTATTTGGGTTTGTTAATAAAACACCAATGTGCTTTTACTTTTGTCTTGTTTTGGTCATTGTACTTTTTACGTACATTTGAGTCATTGAAAGATAAATTTTTGTGTTGTTTGGGTCACTAATTGGTATTTTAGTGATGGTTCAAAAAGGGCAAACTTCAACTACAAGTTCACATATGACCCCAACAAGACAAAAAATGCATCTTTTAATGACTCAAATGTATAAAAAAATTTACGATGACTAAAGAATGATAAAGTGAAAGTACGTTGGTGTTTATGCACAAAAAACCCGATCAGTTATAATCCTTTTAACCGGTTACCAGTTGACATAAATCATAATGACCATGATAGCATGTTGTTCGAAACTTTAATAACATATATTAAAATGAAATTAAGTATGGTACCATATTTTCCCACTACTAAGAGCATTCACAGTCCATTCCTTATCTTTATCCATATAATTACACTAAAAATCACTACTTCTTCTCTCTCCTTTCAATTAAATAATATATTTTTATACATTTTTCATTACCTTTTCTCTCTCCTTCACTCACAACCACTTTCAAAAATATTAAAAAATTTATAAGGATTGTACAGTGATTCTTCAAATATACCAATCCACAATAACATTTTCTCTCTCCTTCACTCGCAACCACTCAAAATCATTCCATATAATATACCAAACACACTCACATGATTATAGGGCACGGGTTGTGAATGCTCTAAATTATGAAATGACTTATTGTTACCTTTGTTTATCCTTTTGCTTGGCTCAGGATTGAGAAAATTGGTATCAGAATACCTCATGAAACATCCCGTCATCAATGCACGCCCTTCAGACCAAGGCAAGCATTGCAGAATAGATTCAGATGCAGCCTCCAAACAAATCCTACAGGAATCTGCAGTCAATGTCCTCCAGCAATTCGCCAATACATAAGCTGACTCATTCACTGTCCGAGAAATAACCACTTCTCTTGCAAAATAATCACCATTAATCAACGCATCCCTAACAGCGGTTGACACAGCTTGCCTTGTTAAATCTTGAAACACACTATTCTTCCTTGTGGTATTCCCACAAATAAAAGTGTCACCAGGCCCCATGTACTCCTGATAGAAGCTGTAGTTTTGGAATCTCATAAAACAACCCTCTTGATAAACAATAGCACCAGTATACGGAAAGCAACGGGAGGTAGCATAATGTATTTTGTCATAGCATAAGAAGCAATCGGTTGTTGAGAGATCACCATAGCATTGAGCAAGTCCATAATTAGCATCAGGTGCTGTGCCTGTACTTGCTGTTGCAAAATGTGCAGATCGTATTTGGTTGCCAAGTTTTTCCGTTGTTTGGATAAAGTTCGAGCTGAACTCCGTTGCATTGTTTTCTGTCTGATTATTACATGATATTCTGATGATTTGGTTTCTAGGAGCCCCCTCTAATCTATCTATCATAATTAGAACCATGATAATATTGATAAGAACACATGATGTCTCTACTGATCTCTGCATCCTTATTGAAATAGCTTGAAAATTAAAATGTCTTCTCTCGGTCACTGTCCTCTTCATTTGCAGACTGAATTTGGGGCTTTTTTCTGGTAGTGAGGTTGTTCAAGACGCAAGTGTGAATTAGGTGAATTCTTTGAATTGAAGCAAAAAAGTAAAATTCTTATGGAAGCAAAGTTAATCATGATGTAACATCCTCACTTTTGCACACATCAATTGCAATGCTCTTAAATTCAAAAGTGCAAATACTTTATTACAGATTTACAGTTAACACAATCAATAATTGATTAAAGCACATCATGAATTTCACCTGATTTTCATCATTAAATAGCAATATAATCATTTAATGTAAACCTAAATGTATCCGAAATCATGTATCGCCGTCCCAATCCATCTCTACCACGTATGAAACAATATGAAATACGTTTCACTCTTATCAAACATATAATTAGATGATACATAATCGATTCAAAACAAATTAGAAACAGAGCACATTTGGCATGACAATTTCAAAGCCGAACACTAGCAAGCTCAAATAGAAAAGTAAGCGATGAAAAACGTCATGATGATCTCGATTTTCAAATCCGCCACATCAATCGTGTTCATCAAGCTTTGATTGTGATTAAACATTCAACTCAAACGTAACAGTAGAACAAATTGACAAACGAAGGATGAATGCAACGAACGAATAGACTCTAGTAAGCAATCAGCTATAATAATCGAAGATTTCAGCTGCTGGATTCGAATAAACTAGAAACGAAACACATTTTTTTTTCAATTTACAAACTGAACATTATCAAGCTCAAATCGAAAATAAATGAACAAAAAAACGTCAAGATGATCTCCGTTTTCAACTCCGATAAATCACTCGTATTCATCAGGCTTTGATTGTGCTTTATCAATTAGCATTCAATTCAGACGTAACAGTAGAACAAATTGACAAAACAAGGATGAAAGCAACGAACGAATCGATTCAAGTAAACAATCAGCTATAATAATCGAAGATCTCATCGAATTCTTACCGTTTGTTGCATGATTTGGAGCAAAATCGTTGGCTTGTGGATTGAATTTTGATATTGGGAAAGCGGATATGTTTAAAATGGGGGGACGGTGGATTGTGCGAGAGTTGAAGAGTACACTCAACGGTTGTTGACGACCATGAGGTTCTTGACCATGTGTAGGACCCACCGAGTCGTTTTTACTTTTTAGCCTAAAACGTATTTTCACTTTTTGATAGTTTTTCACTTTTAGAGTTTTAGGTGGGATTATAAAAAGCAACGTTTTCATAATCGTACCGGAAGTTCAAACGGACGCATTAAATGTTTGGTGGTCGGATCGTATTTAAGAATCGGACGACGTTATAATTATATGTATAATATATATTATATAGCTATACATATTATTCAATATAAGTAATTTATGTGTGTATTTTGTAGTTATATATAAAACTTAACTATATTTTTATGTTCAACACACTAATTTATTGTTCAACACATCGTTTTTACGCATTAAAATAAAAAAAATCAAAATCCGGTTCGACCCCCCCGTCTCGTTCGCGGTCCTATCACCGATTCGGAACGAACCGGCTGATCGAATCCCTCCAAAACAAATTGATGCGAACCGATTCAGTCAAATCTCCGATTCCCGGTAGGACCGGTTGGGCCAGCCGGTCCGATCCGGTCTCAACAACATTGATAAAAAGGAAACATCATGGTGTGTGATGCTTAATGTTTGGGATTTTTTGGGTTTTAAGTATAAAACTTAGACTCTAGGACATTCATGGTAGGTTCTTATTTTTCTTGTGGTTGTGGTTATAATATTATGAGAGATGGTTGTGAGTGAAAAATAGAGAAAATTTATGTACATTATATCGTGATTCTTCATATTTAGAAAAACACGATGCAACCTCCATAATTTTTTTAATATTTTAAAAGTTGTTGGGAGTGAAGGATAGAGAAAGTGTAATGATAAAAGAAACTTTTATGATTGTTTGTTTAAGAAAATAAATAGAAATTAAAGTATAACAATTTTCATTAGTGTGGTCGCGAATGATTGGATGGAAACACACAAGGTGAAAACAATCACATTAAAGCATAAAAGCACTAAGTTTTTTCAAAGAGTTGCTACTTTTTTTTAAAGATGAATTTCATTCAATATCAATACCAAGTTAGTTGTTGTTAGTGGGGTTTGAACCCCTGACCTCCATTTTGAAAACCGAAACCACTACCACCACACCACTTAGGGGTGGGGCTTCAAAGAGTTGCTACTAATTACATTTTTGGATCCATTAATAAAATTACAATTACCTATAACATATTAGTTAAGAAAATTGATTTCTTTCAATATTGACTAATAACGCTATTACATACCATGTGTGCGCTCGGTGCATATATTATCTTCCTATTCTAATAAAAAGGTATCTGGGATGACACGTGTCAACACCATAATCATTCTCACCAAAATTTTCCCGCCTCTCTCTCCTATTAAACAATTACCTTAATTAATAATAATACTATTTAACACTTTTTTAGATTTAATAAATTAATAAAGAGATCTATTTATTAATGTTTTTTAAATAAACAATTTTTTTATAAAATATAAATTTATTTAAAGCATAAGACTTTTTTTAAAAATACGAGAAATATTTAAAATTGGTATTTTTAAAAAGTTATTTTTTTAAAACCAAAAATATTAAATTTAAGAGTTATAATAAGAAAATTTTTAAAATTACATTTTTATACGGTTTGTTTAGAACAAAACGTTTATTTTTTTTTTTGAAAAAAATAAAGTTTTAAAAGTTGATATCACTATTTTATAACTTACAGTAATTTTCTAATACATAATTTCAGTGATATTATATCTTAAAATATTATTTTATAATTAATAAATTTTGTTATATTAATTTTTTATTTATTCAACCCGTGTGTTCCGTGTAACACACGGGTTAGTATAACTAGTTTCTGTTATAAAGAAATTCCAACAAAAGATTTTAGTATAATAGCAAGAGAGCATAAACATGAATTTGTGAATTGTTTCATGCAAATGAAAAAATTACTTTGTATTTATTTCTGCTTAAGACTTCTTTCTTACATATAGACTTCCTTTCTTTCTCATGAGTTTATTTTCAATATTTTATAACTATCTATATCTATATTATTATATAATATATTTATGAGGATAAGATAATAATTTTACTCAAATTGTAAGACGCCTAATATAATATTTTAAGAATAGAGCATATGTATCATATGCAATAGTTTTATTTTTACGCCTATTTAATAAATTCTTTTAACTAATACACTATTTAATACATATTATTAATACATATTTAATAATATGATGATATTTAATTCAATATATTAAATATTATATTATCTGTAATACTTGAAAATGACATTTAAATTTATTAAATACTATTTAAATAATTAAGTATACAATTAATATTTATAATAACTAATAGTTATATTTTCTATGGATATTTTGGGTAGTCGATAACTTTAGTATTTATGACTAAATTTGTTAGTCATTGATATATTATTTAATATGTCTAAAAAATAAATAATAAAAGTATAATAATATTAATAGTAATTATTATTTTTATTAAAAGGTTGACAATAACAACAACAATATTGTTTTAATATTGTGTCTTTGTCATGTTATTGTATTTGTAACTATCTAATAATAACCTATCATTGATCATAATACAATATTATACATTTTACGATAGTTTTCATTTATATATTTTTAATATATTTGTTTTACTTGATATTCATGACTTATTAAATATCATACGTCTAATAATAGTATTATGACGATATAATAACGAATCACTAAAGTATGTGTAGATATCTATGAGAATCTAAACACTTATATCATTGAACTCACTAAAATCATGATAATCCTAAAAACTATCATCACGACGTTCACATATACATTAAAATCAAACCGCGGACTACTATATAAAGCAAAAATTTAGAATACAAATATAATTTTACAAAAAACTTAAGACGCCTAATCCAATTTTAAGCATTAGCTATAAGGGTTCAATGCAATCATTCTTATTTTACAACTTATTAATAAACTTCTTATAATTAATACATTGATTAATACATTATTTAATACTGTAAGTTATTTATTTTACTATATTAAATATCATATAATTTTAATATTTTAAATTAATATAAAATTTATAAATAAGTATTACCTTATTTGAATACTTAATTATATAATTACTAAATACTTTTATAGTAATGATGAAATAATCCATATCATCTATTATTTATTACTATCTATAAAATATTTTTAAGACAAGATTGTAATTTTACAATAATTTCAAGATAACATATGAAGTATTGCAAGCTTTAATCTTTAATATACTCTCATTTTGCTTCAAAGAAATATACCACATAGTTAATTTATTAATATATCTATATTTAATGTCTAACGTCATAACAAATCTTTTCATTATTATATCAAAACAATTCAACCTATACTATGTCAAATGTGAACTTTCTTGAAAATATTCGCTAAACTTTATTCATGTTCAACACTTATGTTTACTTAAAAGTTGAGTCATTCAACTATTCTTGTTAATGCTAATTAGTTTTGTAACAATGTGTTAGCTCTAACATATGATAATAATCAAAATCCGTATAAGAGATTGAAATCATAAAACAAAATAATTGATAAATTAAATGAAATATAACAAGTATAGACTTTCTATCATAAAACTATAATTTACATGATCCTACTAATTAGTATCGTATTAATTTGGTTCTATAAACTTATCAGTAATGGTTTATTATCGTCGCAATTTTTTTTCACATAACTAACATGACACTAAAACAATTAACTAAGAGGACTCTAAAGAAAGGACATGTGAAAAAAAAGGTTTAGAGCGAAATTTAATTTAAGATCTTAAATGATAAAACAACATTCACTATCTAGAGACAAATGCGTGATTGTTAAAGACGTGTCTGATCAAACTTGCTAACCATTTCAGCGTTAATTTACATCCTTTTTTTAATTATTCTCTTTAATCGTAATAACACCATCATGTGTGGTTGGAGTGTTTGCTTTATTTTAGCATCATGATAAATAGTTGTTACTCATTTGACGAGACATCATTATTAAATTTCCTACCTAACTTTTTTATATTTAGGGAAATTTTAGACGCACCGTCTTTTCCTGAAGAAAATCGACCCAAGCGGTCACGGTTAGGTCTCCCCGTGACCGTTTGGTCAGGTGTGAGACCTAACTGTCACGGTTTGCCCTAACCGTGACAGTTATATCTGGAAATCCGCAGTCAATGATTGGGTATGTAATTATGGGGAATTGATTGTGCGCAGGGGGGCTATATATCACGGTTTGGCCAAACCGTGATATATTGCTTTTATTTTTTTTATTTTTAAGCATTAAACATTGTTTTTTATTTTAATTTTATCACTGTAAACTAGAGAATGAAAAGGCGGGGAATATCGTTCGATCGGAGTTTGATTTCGTGTATCTTCCGATTGATTTCAAGTTGGTATCTATCTGATTAATATTATTATTAATTTTTATGGTGTAAATACTACATGTCTATATATATATATATATATATAAGCTAAGTTTTGACGTTGATATATACGTACAGGCATGGTTTGAATGCCGGATATGCGTTTGTGAACTTTACAACATCTGAATCAGCTTGGAAGTTTCATACGTCGGTTAAAGGAAAAACATTGGGATTTGTTTCAAAGTAAAAAGATTGCGGATGTTAGTCGTGCTAGAATCCAGGTACTTTATTACTTTTAGTTTTATTAACGTACTCACCTTAGTCATTAGCTAGTAGAAGTAGTGTGAGAAGGATGGTTGGGGGGAGAGGTAGGGTTGTGGCACTAGGATCTTGCACCATGGTCCGGTGGTGTGGTCTACCTTTTTCTGACGTCATCATGGTTTGTTAGTCTGTACAAATGATGATTGATTATCGATTACTAGTTTCACCGTCACATCATTTCTATCTTTTCATTCCTTTTTTGTTTATTTAAATATTTTATTTAATCGTAACTGTCACACCCCAACCTTGACGGCGGAATCGTCGAGGCGTGAGAGTTACGATTGTTCACAGCCACATAACGCTATTGCCTGAAACATGTTAAAAATAAAAGGTCAACATATTGTTGGTGAGCATTCTATAGTTTTAAATACATAAGTATATAAAAGATGGCAATTCATGTTGTAAATTAGAGAACAAGGTAACTAGGGATGTAAGACAGAATGCACAATCAAACCTTGACAAAGTTTTACAAGTATCAAACGACGTTAATATTCTATTAACGTTAAAAGTATATACGATTAGCTAAGTGTACTTGGATCAACCAAGCAGGCTTGTCAGGCCCATAGATCTATGACGTCGCCAGGCTAGCAATAGTTAATGATTGTACATATATTCGACATTACATGGTAGCTACAAGATTCAACTAATCACAACACACAAGTAAATTGCCATAAGTTTACAAGAATCAAACGTATTTACAAGTGTAATGTTTATACGGTAACATGTTTCACCCAAAAGTGTGTGAAATAATAAAATGGGTATAGAAATACTCACTTGACGTATATAAGGTGATGATAAGAATTTAAACGAGCCTCCAACGATTTCTTTTACGAGTTACCTAAATGTATTGATTCCAAGATTAAGTTTAATAATCAAGTTCAATGAATTATTATGAGCTAGGATTCTATTTAAGATTTTGGGGTTTTGTCAATTATGTTTAACAAACGAAACCTAATTATATTTTCGTAGGAACGATTTGTTTATTTTATAAATATGAAACAATAATAACATAAAAATTACTATTTTTCATAAAAATAAATACGATTTAACTGACAACTAAATAAACATTGGTTGAAATAATACTTAGTATTTTAAGTCCAAATTTATAAATATATATTAATTATAACCTTCCTTTTTAAAATTTTTAAATAAATATAAGGATAATTGTAGAAACAATTTACATAAAATATCTCCATGGTTTTAGAATACACAAGGTTTATGAAAATAATATTTTATAATTTTTAGAATTTTTTTATATATTTTAAAAGCTGCAAAAACGTTTTAAAAAAATATTGGAGGTCACCGGGTTCGAACCCGTGACCTCTAAGTAGGGAAGTGGGCATGGAACCAGTGAAGCAAAGGCCGCAGCCGCGGTTATTGTTGGTATTTAAATCCTTTAAACATAATCAGAAAGCTTCCTCCAAATTAATCAAGAACCCTAGATTGAAATTGTTCCAAATTGAAGATCAATTCGATGATGTTAATGTAAATAATGATGGGGCTTTTGATCCCCATCCAAAATCGAGCATATTGATGTCTTGAATTACCTGTTTTGGTGTAGATTTGATAGAGAACAAGTTCAAGAACAGCCGCGGCTCGAGAGAATCTGGTATCGATGTGTATGTGTGTGTTTAGATCGAATTGAGTTTACAGAGGGTTTGAGCGAGTGTTTATGGAGGTTTACCCTCTATTTATAGTGGGTAATTTGATACAAAACGCTCCATTCGATTTGATTTTGAAACGGATTAAGCGGGTTCGATTTCGACCCTATAAACGAGGTAATTTTTCAAATTATGTAGGGCCTCATGTTCGAATCTATGTCTCGAGGCTTGTCGGGAGCTTTAATTCGAATTAAACCGCGTATTTTGGGTGTTTGAAGGTCGCCGGAGAGTGGCCGGAAATTGGCCGGAGGAGTCGCCGGATTCACGGGGGTGGGCGGGGGTTGAAATTGAAATTTTCAAAGTTTCACAATGGTCCCTGCGGTTTCATTTTTAACATTTTATGTTATAAGTTTTCTTTTAAAGTTTGATAAATTACAAGAATCACCCCTGGACTTTATTATTATTATGATTATATTATTATTATTATTATTATTATATTATTATTATTATTATTTATTATTATTATTATTATTATTATTATTATTATTATTATTATTGTTATTGTTATTATTATTGTTATTATTATTATTATTATTATTATTATTATTATTATTATTATTACCACTATTATCATTATTATTGTTATTATTATTATTATTACCATTATTATCATTATTATTATTATTATTTATTATTATTATTATTATTATTATTATTATTATTATTATTATTATATTTCAAAACGTCGCAAAATACGAGATGTTACAGTCTCCCCTACTTTAGGAAATTTCGTCCCGAAATTTGTTTACGAGAAGGCTGAGACGAAAAGATGAGGACACTTGGAGAACTTTCAGATTTTGATAAAGTATCAAAAGAAGAAAATTCATCATCGATTAAGCTGGCTACTTTAGTGTTTACTTTATGTGCAATGGCAGAGCCATTAGAGGTAAAAAGAGAGTCTAAAGTGTGTGGCTTCAAAATATAAGCTTTCTCATTGATTATGAATAAACATTAATACAAGATGCTTCCGTCTCCCCTACTTTAAAGAATTTCGTCTAGAAATTAAAAATGAACTAAACGAATAAATACGGGTATCTCTCCTTCATATGATCTTCCCGTTCCCACGTGAACTCAGCTCCACACTTGTTCTCCCAACGAACCTTGACAATTGGAGTAGTTGTGGTCCTAGTCTTCTTCATGATGCGATCCATAATCTCAACAGGTTTCTCGATGAAGTGCAATGACTCGTCGATCTGGATGTCTTCCAGTGGAAGATGCAGACTCTCGTCGGCCAAACACTTTCTTAAATTTGAGACATGGAACACAGGATGAACTCCACTAAGGTCGGAAGGTAGTTCCAGTTTATAAGCCACTTTCCCAATCCTTTTCAGGATTTTGAAAGGTCCTACAAATCTTGGGGCTAGTTTACCCTTCTTTCCAAAGCGAATAACACCTTTCCATGGTGAAACCTTAAGAAGGACCATATCACCAACTTGAAACTCCAACGGTTTACGATGCTTATCGGCATAACTCTTTTGTCGACTTCTTGCCACTTCAAGGTTCTTGCGGATTGTAGCAACTTTATCGGTCGTTTCTTGTATAAGTTCAGGACCAGTGATAAAGTTTTCACCAATGTCGGTCCAACAGATCGGCGATCGGCATTTACGACCATAAAGTGCTTCGAACGGTGCCATCTTGATACTCGAGTGATAACTATTGTTATACGAAAATTCCGCGAGAGGTAAATGCGTATCCCAATTACCACCAAAGTCAAGGACACACAATCGTAGTAAATCCTCAAGGGTTTGGATTGTTCGTTCGGTTTGACCGTCAGTTTGAGGATGGTAAGCCGTACTTAAATCCAATTGAGTACCCAAGAGTTCTTGCATAGATGACCAAAAGTGCGAAGTGAAACGAGCATCTCGATCGGAGATGATGTGTAAGGGTACGCCATGACGACTCACAATTTCATCAATGTATATACGAGCTAGTCTTGAAACCTTGTAGGTGTCTCGTATAGGTATGAAATGTGCCGTCTTAGTCAAACGGTCCACAATCACCCATATACTATCATGACCACGAGGAGTACGTGGTAACTTGGTTATGAAATCCATGGATACATGTTCCCATTTCCACATAGGGATTTCAGGTTGTTCAAGTAAACCACTTGGTCGTTGATGCTCGGCTTTGACTTTTGCACACGTGAGACATTTGGAGACATGAACCGCGATATCTTTCTTCATTCCAGGCCACCAATATTGACCACGCAAATCCATGTACATTTTATCGGAACCAGGATGAATAGAATATCGAGTGTGATGTGCTTCGTCCAAGATGATGTGTCGAAGGTTATTACGGTTTGGAATCCAAAGTCGATTCATAAAGTACCATAGGCCGTTTGGTTTTTCCTCCAGTTGTGATCGAACGTTAGACACCAAATCCTCATTACTTCCTTCGTCGGTTATTGGCGCTTGTTGAGCCTTGCGAATGCATAACTCGAGATCACTATCAATTCTTATGTTTTGGAGCATGATAGTAGTCTCGTTAATATCCACACGAACCTCGGTATCAAATTCTCTTAACGTGTGAAACCACTGTCTTTGATCTCGGATTCCTTGTAGTGAGACAGTTTTGTTGTGGACCTTGCGACTCAGCGCGTCGGCTACAACATTCGCCTTTCCAGGATGATAGCGAATGTCACAGTCGTAGTCGCTGATTAACTCGATCCAACGTCTTTGTCTCATGTTAAGATCTTTTTGGTTAAACACGTGCTGGAGACTTTTGTGGTCGGTGTAGACTATGCATTTCGTCCCATAAAGATAATGTCGCCAGATCTTCAAAGCGAATACCACCGCACCAAGTTCAAGATCATGAGTCGTGTAATTCACCTCGTGAACCTTCAATTGTCTTGATGCATAAGCTATCACCTTTCCTCGTTGCATAAGAACACAACCAAGACCTTGTTTCGAAGCATCACAATATACGGTGAAATCATCGTTTCCATCGGGTAGGGTCAAGATAGGAGCATTACTTAGTTTGTGTTTTAATGTTTCAAAAGCTTCCTCTTGCTCGGGCCCCCACTCGAATGGTTTATTCTTTTGTGTTAAGGAAGTGAGCGGCTTTGCGATCCTCGAAAAGTTGGCTATGAATCGCCGATAATAACCAGCAAGACCAAGGAAAGAACGAATCTCGGTCGGTGTCGTGGGAAACACAATTCTTCACAGCTTCCACCTTTGCAGGGTCAACGTGAATTCCTTGGCTATTCACCACGTGTCCTAGAAATTGAACTTCCTTGAGCCAGAAATCACACTTCGAGAACTTCGCGTACAATTGCTCTTTCTTCAACAATTCAAGAACTTGTCGCAAATGCAGTTCATGCTCGGCGTTGGTTTTGGAGTAGATGAGAATGTCATCAATGAAGACGATCACAAACTTATCTAGATAAGGCTTGCATACTCCATTCATGAGATCCATGAAGACAGCAGGAGCATTAGTCAAGCCAAAAGGCATCACCGTGAACTCATAGTGCCCATAACGAGTACGAAATGCGGTCTTGGGGATGTCATCATCATGGACACGTAATTGATGATATCCAGAACGTAGATCAATCTTCGAGAATATAGTAGCTCCTTGAAGTTGATCAAACAGATCATCGATACGAGGAAGAGGATACCGGTTTTTGATGGTCAACTTGTTGAGCTCTCGGTAATCGATACACATACGGAATGACCCATCTTTCTTCTTCACAAATAAGACAGGTGCTCCCCAAGGAGAAGAACTAGGGCGGATAAACCCTTTTTCGGATAATTCCTGGAGTTGACTAGAGAGTTCTTGCAATTCCGATGGTGCAAGCCGATATGGTGACTTAGCCACGGGTTGTGCTCCCGGTATCAAATCAATTTTAAATTCAACTTCACGTACGGGAGGTAAACCACTAAGGTCATCGGGAAATACTTCAGGAAAGTCTCGTACAATAGGGACATCTTTAAGTTCTTTCCCTTTGGCTTTTGTGTTGACCACGTAAGCCAAGAAGGCTATATACTTCTTGCTTAAGCACTTTCGGGCTTGAGTGCAAGACATGAGTTTGAGTCCTTGTGATGATTTCTCGCCGAACACTTTCAAAGTATCCCCGGATGGTAACGGTATTCGAATACACTTCTCAAAACATACGATCTCAGCATGATGTTTGACTAGCCAATCCATTCCAATGATGACGTCGAAGCTTCCGAGTTTCATAGGAATAAGATCAATAGGGAATTCGTGCTCGTTAAAGCTTATGATGCAATCACGTATTATGGCATCAATGACAATGGGTTTTCCATCGGCGACTTCGACCGTGTAGGGTCTTTCCAGATTAATACGTGATTTAGAAAGTACAGGCTCGAATTCTAGCGACACGAAACTCTTATCCGCACCCGAATCAAATAATATAGATGCGTAATGATTATTTACAAGATACATACCTGTTCGGTAAAAAAAAAAGATTTTATTATTGATACGATGATTACAAAGATGGAAAACATCAATAATACAAGAAATGATTTCAAACGGGGTTCTTCGTCGTACCATTCACAACGTCATTGCTGACTTGTGCTTGGTTGGCGTTGATATTGAATGCCCTTCCACGAGCTGGTGGCACGTTGCCCGCATTGCGAGGGCATTGCGGACGAATATGACCAGGCTCGCCACAGTTGTAACAGGTTCGGTTGGCAAGCATTGCAGCGTTGTTTGGTGCACGCAGACAAGTAGTCACCAAATGGCCATACTTTCCACACAACGAGCAGATTCGGCATGGAACGTTGCCCGCATGATGGTACTTGCATGTGTTACACATTGGCTGAGAACCCGTATAAACTTTAGCCATGGGAGCTTGATTTGCCACCACCATTTGTTTTTGAGGAGGATATGGAGTGGTCACAGCGTAGTTGCGTGTTGTTGTGAACTTACGCTTCTTGTTTTGGGAAGACGACTCAGCCTTTACATCCTTTGTTGCCTCGGGTGTCGCCTTCACAGTAGACTTTGAACCCTTTGCCGACATAGTGCCAGCTCTAATATGATTCTCAGTGAGCTGCGCTGTGATAGTAATTGCCTCCTCCAAAGTTGTGGGTCGGCTACCCACCACAGCATCTTGGATTTGGGGTGGTACACCCTTATGAACTTCTCGATGTTGCGGGGAACAGTATCGACCATGTGAGGCAGTAATAAACTCAACTCATGATGCCTAGTTGAGTAGGCCAAATGATCACCATCGTTTTGCTTCAAATTCCAGAATTCTTCTTCCAGCTTTTGCAATTCACTTCTCGGGCAGAACTTCGCGATGGCGATGTTCTTGAACTCATCCCAAGAGAGTGCCAAAATAGCATCAGCTCCTCGGTTTCTCTTCTCGCTATTCCACCAGGTGAGTGCTCTTTGTTGGAGCATACTAGTGGCATAACGGACTTTGAGTGCCTCGGGACACTCACAATTGGCGAAAGTGTTCTCCATGCCTTCGAACCACTCAAGAAGACCAGTGGCTCCTTCCTTGCCACTAAAGTTGGTGGGTTTGCACGAGTTGAAGTGTTTGAAGGTGCAAGTACGATCGTTCCCATTTCGGCTGTTGCTATTTTCTCCTTGAGCACCGTTGTTGTTTCCATTGGTGTTGTTGCTATTAGCCATCATGGTGCTAGTAAGTTCAGCAACCATGGTTGGGAGCACAGCAGCCATTTGTTTGGCGATCATTGCTGCCAGCTTGCGGTTGGAGTTTCCACGCTTTGCAAGTTGTCGAGACATGCTGGACATACAAAAAGGAGCTAGTTACGGGAGTGAGGATAACAAAGAATATTAGTTTAGACAAAGGTAGGCTAAAGGTTGTAAGGTACACGGAATGATTCCATTTGATAACGCATTATCGTTTGGAACCGTGGACACGTCAAGGTAAATTGACTCATTTGCCTTAGAGATTTGTGTATTTTGACCATAGTTTATCACTCATCCCAGAAATCCCCAGGTAAGCGTAACGGGCCCCTCAATGAGATTTATACGAATACGCTTGCCTTAGCCCGAAGGCTTTTTGCCAGGAAATCCAGAATACAGGTGTCTATGTGTCACACAATTTCTTAGGTTCATGTAATCAAAACCTTGATGAGATTTATATAGATTAGACATAACGTCTAAAGATCCAAGTCATAAGCATAAGTATACGATTCCACGTGTCGTCGAGAATAAGATTGAGAGGTTTATGTTCGGGGATAAGTCAAAGATAAGTGTAGGGAGACAAGTAATTAAGTTTAGGCAATCCTATGCTAAGGCATCAAATTGCACACAAGAAGGCATAGCATTATGTAATATGCAAACCATATATTTATAAGATAAAAATACTATAAGGTGCATGCATAAGCTATAGTCTAGGTCATCATTAATAACCTAAATCCCTATAGTTATGGGCTCTGATACCAATCTGTCACACCCCAACCTTGACGGCGGAATCGTCGAGGCGTGAGAGTTACGATTGTTCACAGCCACATAACGCTATTGCCTGAAACATGTTAAAAATAAAAGGTCAACATATTGTTGGTGAGCATTCTATAGTTTTAAATACATAAGTATATAAAAGATGGCAATTCATGTTGTAAATTAGAGAACAAGGTAACTAGGGATGTAAGACAGAATGCACAATCAAACCTTGACAAAGTTTTACAAGTATCAAACGACGTTAATATTCTATTAACGTTAAAAGTATATACGATTAGCTAAGTGTACTTGGATCAACCAAGCAGGCTTGTCAGGCCCATAGATCTATGACGTCGCCAGGCTAGCAATAGTTAATGATTGTACATATATTCGACATTACATGGTAGCTACAAGATTCAACTAATCACAACACACAAGTAAATTGCCATAAGTTTACAAGAATCAAACGTATTTACAAGTGTAATGTTTATACGGTAACATGTTTCACCCAAAAGTGTGTGAAATAATAAAATGGGTATAGAAATACTCACTTGACGTATATAAGGTGATGATAAGAATTTAAACGAGCCTCCAACGATTTCTTTACGAGTTACCTAAATGTATTGATTCCAAGATTAAGTTTAATAATCAAGTTCAATGAATATTATGAGCTAGGATTCTATTTAAGATTTTGGGGTTTTGTCAATTATGTTTAACAAACGAAACCTAATTATATTTTCGTAGGAACGATTTGTTTATTTTATAAAATATGAAACAATAATAACATAAAAATTACTATTTTCATAAAAATAAATACGATTTAACTGACAACTAAATAAACATTGGTTGAAATAATACTTAGTATTTTAAGTCCAAATTTATAAATATATATTAATTATAACCTTCCTTTTTAAAATTTTAAATAAAATATAAGGATAATTGTAGAAACAATTTACATAAATATCTCCATGGTTTTAGAATACACAAGGTTTATGAAAATAATATTTTATAATTTTTAGAATTTTTTTATATATTTTAAAAGCTGCAAAAACGTTTTAAAAAAATATTGGAGGTCACCGGGTTCGAACCCGTGACCTCTAAGTAGGGAAGTGGGCATGGAACCAGTGAAGCAAAGGCCGCAGCCGCGGTTATTGTTGGTATTTAAATCCTTTAAACATAATCAGAAAGCTTCCCCCAAATTAATCAAGAACCCTAGATTGAAATTGTTCCAAATTGAAGATCAATTCGATGATGTTAATGTAAATAATGATGGGGCTTTGATCCCCATCCAAAATCGAGCATATTGATGTCTTGAATTACCTGTTTTGGTGTAGATTTGATAGAGAACAAGTTCAAGAACAGCCGCGGCTCGAGAGAATCTGGTATCGATGTGTATGTGTGTGTTTAGATCGAATTGAGTTTACAGAGGGTTTGAGCGAGTGTTTATGGAGGTTTACCCTCTATTTATAGTGGGTAATTTGATACAAAACGCTCCATTCGATTTGATTTTGAAACGGATTAAGCGGGTTCGATTTCGACCCTATAAACGAGGTAATTTTTCAAATTATGTAGGGCCTCATGTTCGAATCTATGTCTCGAGGCTTGTCGGGAGCTTTAATTCGAATTAAACCGCGTATTTTGGGTGTTTGAAGGTCGCCGGAGAGTGGCCGGAAATTGGCCGGAGGAGTCGCCGGATTCACGGGGGTGGGCGGGGGTTGAAATTGAAATTTTCAAAGTTTCACAATGGTCCCTGCGGTTTCATTTTTAACATTTTATGTTATAAGTTTTCTTTTAAATTTTGATAAATTACAAGAATCACCCCTGGACTTATTATTATTATGATTATTATTATTATTATTATTATTATTATTATTATTATTATTATTATATTATTATTATTATTATTATTATTATTATTGTTATTGTTATTATTGTTATTATTATTATTATTATTATTATTATTATTATTATTATTATTATTACCACTATTATCATTATTATTGTTATTATTATTATTATTACCATTATTATCATTATTATTATTATTATTATTATTTATTATTATTATTATTATTATTATTATTATTATTATATTATATATTATTATTTTCAAAACGTCGCAAAATACGAGATGTTACCCCAACCCGGAGAGGCTGACGTGTCACTATTACAGATATCAAATCAAAAACCAAATCCATAATATTAAAGAGATAATTCAAACAAAACCAGATAATCTGAAAGAACCTAATTAAGTTATTCATTACATTAATTAAAGTAAAATACAATCTTGATCTTCAACCACTCTTCACTGATTTCCCGGAACCCCTGATTACCTACAATCAAATAAGAAAACACCACAAAAGAAAATACGGCTGAGCCAAAAGTTGCTCAGTGACGGAAATAACAATAGTAACGATACGAAGCATAAATACTTATATCTGAATACTGAACGGATCATATGATACTGAAACGGAAATCTGAATCTGAACATATAATACTGATACGGAACTGAACATGTAATACTGAACTGAACTGATCTACACGACGCATATATACAAACAAAATAAGTCGTGTAATATAAGAAGTACCCAGAGCCAAAACTGAACTGATAAGTACATAGCTAGCTAGACTATGCACTAATGAGATGGTGTGTGGGGCGTACACACATGATTCCATCCCCCGGAACTGAACTGAACTGAACTAGGATCGATCCATCCGCCTCCCAGATATTATGGCCAAAGTACTACCTGAGTACTAACGTGTTAACGGAGACGCCGTGAACTATTTATTACACACCGTCACGAAAAGTGTCACATCATTGACGCCACAATGACATGTCGGAGAGCTCGGGTAACAGAGTATCAATCAAATGGTAGTACAACTACCGACATATAACGTATCAATAAAACATTTATAGGAACATGCAATAATGAGCACAAACTTATAAAATATATATTGCACGCTACAGGTCTCAATAAATATCACTAATGAGTCAAACGAATCGGAGCATAATTAAATATTAAGGATATACAACTAATAAAGGCTAAACGATTCATATTAACGGAAATAACATATCAAAAATCCGTACTACAAAGTAACGGAACAGAATTTATACTATGATAAAGATAACCAAGAATCCGTACCTTATACACGAATGACAATAATCAGAAAAAGGTTTAGGCTCGGTTAACGCCGCAAGAACCTACGATAACGTAACGCATATTATAATCTGAAAAATTCCAGTTCTGCCCTTGTCTTTTCGCACTCGTTAAAAATACTAAACGACGTTTAAAAATTCTGAAAATCTCCAGTTTACTAGATTAGTGATTTCTAAACAACTTTCATTTAGAAAAGTTTCTGATTTGGACTACCGAAATATGAGAAAAACGTGGATCTTTACAGCTGCGCAGAACTGCTAGCTGTTACGAAAACGACTATTTGGAGGTCTAAACGAATGAGTTTTTCGATGTTTTATATATCAACAGATTCGTCTTTCGACGAACTTCGTCATGGACATAAGGTTTAACTGATTTGAATCTGTTATGAATAAGTTATGGCCTACGTAAGTTGACTGTAAAATACGAGCTTAATTCAACGAAATAAACTATTTATAATGTTTGTTAATAGTTTATGAGATTTCAAAATCTTTACAATTTCACAATTTTCATGATTGATCCATAATTATAGATAATACAATGTCCAAAAAAAAAAAAAGATAATAATTTGAATTATTATTTAGAGTCCATTTTTATAAAAATGGTTATTTATAACATCTATAAACAATATTTTATAAATAGGTATAGATCTTGACTTAAACAATACTAAACGAAAGGAAACGTTTAGACTAATAATAATTTATTAATTATTATTTAAGGATTTATTCTTTTTAAAGAATTATTCAAAAAGATTCTTGTTAAAATGTTTTATTACAAAAGTACTTATTTAACTAACTTAGAAAAATATAGAAATATTCAGTGACTTTTAAAAATATTTGAAGCCTACCGAATGATTTATATATTTTTTAAAAATTTTCTGTGATTAAATTCTTGGTGAAAACCGAAATAAAAAAAATGTGAGGTGGCCGGGTTTCGAACCCGGGACCTTCAACATAGCAGGGTGATGCGTGAACCAGTGAACCAGGGCCGCAGCCTTGGTTTATGCTGGGTTCTTTTACTTTTAAACACCCATTTAAGAGAAACCCCAAATTTCAAGAACCCTAACCCTAATCCAAACAACCAATCACCAATTCGTTGTTTTAATCAAATTAAACATGAGGCTTTCATTCCTAGACTAAAATCGAGCATGTATGTAGGTTCAATTACCTGATTTCGTTCGAATTGAAGGTGAACACCCGAAGAACAAGTCGCGGTCAAGTGGTGATCGATTGATGCTTCAAATCTTGATGAGAATCAAATTAAATCGATAGGGAGCTTCGTATGTCGATCTAGATTGAAAGCCCTTTATCAATTTCGGTATAACCGGCTCGGAAGGTGGAGTTGAAAGAGTTGCAGGTCCGCGACGAGAGGGTATTCGAATGGAGCGATTGTTGTTTGTTTTGGTGAAAACGAACTCAAAGGAATGTTTTAAACGTTTAAATGATTGTGTAGGTAAAGTTAATTGCATTATTACTTCCGTTTAGTGCGATTTGCACATGGTGGTCGGCCGAAAGTCGGTTTGTGGGTCGGTTGGGTCAATTAAAATCCAAAACGAGGCATAGGGTTCGCATTTTGCATAAAAGGCTGTCGGGGATCAATTATTGAGTCAAACCGCGTGGTTTTTTGGTTGGGGAGGCTCGCCGGAGGGCCGGATCTTGGCCGGAACAGGTTCGACGGGGGAAGCAGAGGGTGAACAGAATGTTTTCAAATTATTTATGGTCCCTGTAGTTTCATCTCTTTTAATCCTATATAAATGCAAGTTCCCAAAATATGCATTATTATTATTATTATTATTATTATTATTATTATATATATTTTTTTTTATGTGTGGGTATTATAATTCTACCCCCTTAAATAATTTCGTCCACGAAATTGCTAGGTACAGCTTGAACCAAAGATATGGCGTAACGTACCCGGAGTACTGTGATGTTCAAGAAACAGATAACTGACAACTTCATAACTAATAGCAGAAACATATACAAGATAATACCTAAGCGATGAACAGATACGGATATTGAGAGCGGATTTCATCTTCTATCTCCCATGTAGCTTCACGTTCGGAATGGTTTTTCCATAATACTTTAACAAAAGGAATAGTTTTCCTACGCATAATGCGCTCTTGTCGGTCAAGTATGGCCTCGGGTTCCTCCTCAAACGATAAGTCTTCACGAATCAAATGAAGTGGGTAGTTAACCACATGAATAGGATGATAATTGTATCCCCTTAAAAGAGATACATGAAAGACGTTATGCACATGTGACAGTTGAGGTGGTAAAGCCAAACGATACGAAACCTCACCAACTCTTTCTAGGATTTCAAAGGGTCCGATAAACCGTGGACTAAGCTTCCCTTTTAGACCAAAACGTCGTACGCCCTTGCAAGGCGAAACCTTCAGGAATACCTTGTCACCGATCTTAAACTCCAAAAGTCGACGGTGTCGGTCTGCATAGCTTTTCTGTCTACTTTGAGCTTCTTTTAACTTTTCTCTAGCAATAGCAACTTTTTCATTCGTGATTTGAACTAACTCGGGTCCTTCGATGACTCTTTCACCGACTTCTTCCCAACAAATAGGTGCTCTACATTTACGACCATACAATAATTCAAAAGGTGCCATGCCAATGCTAGCTTGCCAACTATTGTTGTAAGCAAACTCGACCAAACACAAGTATTCATCCCAGTTCCCAGTCCACTCTAAGGCACAAGCTCGAAGCATGTCCTCAAGTGTCTGAATAGTACGCTCCGACTGACCGTCAGTCTGCGGATGAAACGCCGTACTAAACCTCAACTTGGTACCCCATGCAGCTTGCAAACCCTTCCAAAAACGAGAAGTGAACCTCGGGTCTCGATCAGACACGATTGACACCGGAGTGCCATGAAGTCTAACAATCTCTTGTGTAAATACTTCAAATAGTTTGCTAACCGAAAATCCTTGCTGAATTGGGAGAAAGTGAGCTGACTTTGACAATCTGTCAACGACAACCCATATCGTATCATTTTTCTTAAATGTCCTTGGTAACCCTGTCACAAAATCCATGGAAATATCATCCCATTTCCATACAGGAATAGGTAGTGGCTGAAGCAAACCACTAGCTCTTTGATGCTCAATCTTGACCTGTTGACAAGTAAGGCAACGGCTAACATACTTAGCCACATCCTTTTCATTCCATTCCACCAAAAGTTCTGACGAAGGTCCCGATACATCTTAGTAGATCCAGGATGAATAGAGAACGGAGAACTATGTGCCTCAGCTAATAACGATTCTCGAAGAGAAGAATCATTAGGCACACATAAACGTTTACCACACCAGATTACTCCGTGCTCATCTACTCTGAATTCTGATTGTTTACCAACCTCCACATTCTGTAAGATTGCCCAGAGTTCACCGTCGTCTTTCTGTGCGTTCTTAATCCGGGATATTAAGTCTGACTCAATCTGGAGTCTAGCGAGATATCCGTCGCTCTTACCAATATGTAGGCCTATACCCAATCTATCAAGATCAGTAATGTTCTGAGGCTGTAGCTGTAGGGAGGCTACTGTTCCTGAGCTCTTCCTGCTAAGAGCATCGGCCACCACATTGGCCTTTCCCGGATGATATTGAATATTGGCATCATAATCTTTTAACAACTCCAACCATCTTCTCTGCCTCATGTTTAGTTCCTTTTGTGTGAAGATATATTTCAAGCTCTTGTGATCAGTAAAAATATCACAAGTCTCTCCGTAAAGATAGTGACGCCATATTTTCAATGCGAAAATAACAGCAGCGAGTTCAAGATCATGCGTAGGATAATTAACCTCGTAAGGTTTCAACTGCCGTGAAGCATAAGCAATGACCTTACCATGCTGCATTAGCACACATCCAAGTCCCTTTTAGAGGCATCGCTGTAAATCTGATATCCACCCGTGCCCGATGGAAGTGTGAGAACAGGAGCAGACACCAATCTTTTCTTGAGCTCTTCAAACTTTTCTCTCGTTCGTCATTCCAAGAGTACTTAACTCCTTTCCTTAACAGTTGCGTAAGGGGTAAAGCTATAACAGAAAAACCTTCAACAAATCTGCGGTAGTAACCAACAAGGCCAAGAAAACTACGGACTTCTGTGGCTGAGGTCGGTCTAGGCCACTTAGTGATCGCCTCAACTTTAGCAGGGTCCATCATAATACCCTCCGCAGAAACAACATGACCCAAAAAGGCTACCTTGCTCAGCCAAAATTCACACTTTGAAAATTTAGCATAAAGCTTCTTTTCACGTAGTGTTTCGAGCACGATACGAAGATGATTCTCATGCTCCTCCTTACTTTTAGAATAAATTAAGATGTCGTCGATAAATACAATGACGAACTTATCGAGGAACTTGCGGAAGACTCGGTTCATTAGATCCATGAATACGGCCGGGGCATTAGTTAACCCGAACGGCATAACCAGGAACTCATAGTGACCATACCGAGTACGGAAGGCAGATTTAGGGACGTCAGACTCCTTGATCTTTAACTGATGGTAACCAGACCTCAGATCGATTTTAGAGAAACACTTTGCACCCTGAAGCTGATCAAATAAATCATCAATACGAGGCAGAGGGTAACGATTACGGATAGTGATCTTGTTGAGTTCTCTGTAGTCAATGCAGAGTCTCAAAGAACCATCTTTCTTCTTCACGAATAGGACCGGTGCGCCCCAAGGCGAGACGCTTGGTCTAATAAATCCTAAATCTAGTAATTCCTGTAACTGCTCCTTTAACTCCTTAAGCTCCATAGGTGCCATACGGTACGGTGCCTTAGAAATCGGTTCAGCACCTGGAATAAGATCAATAGTGAATTCTACCTCGCGATCTGGTGGAAGTCCGGGTAACTCTTTAGGAAACACGTCAGGAAAATCACAAACAATCGGATAATCAGATATGTTCAGCTTTTCAGAAGATGTAGCTTTCACCGAAGCTAGGAATCCCACGCAACCGTGCGATAAGAGTTTCTGAGCCTTAAGCGCAGAGATGATTTTCAACGATTTCCGAGGCTGAGTCCCTTGATAAACAAGTTCAGGGCATTGAGGATTCCCAAATAAAACACGACGAGTCTGGCATTCTATAGTAACATGATGTCGAGTTAACCAGTCCATACCAAGTATGACATCAAAGTCACTCATTTGCATAGGAAACAAATCAGCTTTACGAATAATAGACTCGATTCTGATCGGACAATCTCTATAGACATGCGAGATGATAGTCGACTCTCCTAATGGAGTTGTAATAGCCAAAGCGTGCTCTAACGCAGTCGGTGCAGTCCTTAAGTACTTAGCAAACAAAAGAGATACGACAGAATGCGTAGCGCCCGTATCAAACAAGACATAAATATCCCGCTTTCCTATGCAAAGGGTACCGGAGATCATACCTAGGGCATTTACTATCAGTATCGGATAAGACATATATATGTATATAACACGTTGCTAACTAAGGGTGTCAGAAATATACCTGGTGCGTTAGCCGCTTCATTTGCAGTGAGCGCAAAAACTCGTCCTCCAGTTGCAGGTTTAGCTTGATTCCCTCCAGCGTTATTACGAGGGTCGCGCTGAGGGCAATCCCTAATCATGTGTCCTGCACGTCCGCATCTGAAACATAATCCTCCGGCCAGACGACAAGCTCCCTTATGAAGTTTCCCGCATGTGTTACATGAGGGATAGCATTCCGATCCTGATTAGGGTGCTGCTGATTTGGTGGTTGAGCACGAGTAGGAGCCTGCTGAGTCTGATTATGAGTTGATTTCTGGTTCTGGTTTCGATTCTTCCATGATCGAGAGTTATTGTTGTTGTTGCGATCAAAACGGTTTCGACGGTCTCGTGGTGGTGAAGACTGATTCTTATTCGTATGAGAAGAAGACTGATCATGGTCATTCTCTCTAGGCCGCTTACGGTTATCATCATACGACTTCTTTCCATTCTTTTTATCATTATACAGATTTTTAACAGCATCAACCACTTCATTAATATCTTTAAACCGATGATTCAATATAAACTTTCGATCCCTTTCACATATGGCCCACTGAAAATTTTCTGTCTGCTCTTGTGGTGAACCTGCAGATGCACCAAGAAAACTCACCAACCGCGTAAATCGTGTCTTGAAATCTGTTATGTGCTCGTCATCCCTCTGTCTAATATTAGCATACTGTCTACGATACTCAGTGCGGTCAGCAGCAGTGAAGTATTCTTCATAAAACATTCCTCGGAATTTATCCCAAGGAAGTGTAGCTGCATATTCGTTTCCTCCTCTAGCTTGTTTCACAGTCGTCCACCATCTGTGAGCATCATCTTCCAACTTGTATGTAGCCAACCTTACTTTGTATACGTCCTCAACACCAAGTACCTCAAACAATTTCTCGATATGACTGATCCAGTTTTGCACCTCGACCGGATCATTGGAAGTACTGAAAGACTTAGGCCTTTGTTTCTGAAAACGTTCCAACCAGACATGAATACCATCACGGGGTGGTGGTGTATTATCACTGGAAGGTGCTCCTGTGTTGTTCCCGCCAGAAGGTGGTTCTGAGTATTTCCACCTGGTGGAGGTCCTGTGTTGTTTCCCTCCGAATTTGCATGTTGCATCTGCTGGATGACTGTTTGAGCAGTCTGAGTCATCAGGTTCGGGAGTATTCCAGAAATAGCAGCGTTTACGGCATTAGCAACGAGGGTTTCAAGAGGAGTATCAGAGGAGGGGCCATTCGAGTTATTGCGGTTGTTCACACGTCTCTTAGGAGCCATCTGAAATGAATATACACGTGTGAATACTGGAATTTAGATTGGAAACAAAGTTAGATCCTAACCCAACGTCTACCCATTACCTCACAAGTTTATTTTAATGTTTAAGTTTTCTACAGGAAAGAGCCTTTGCTCTGATACCATAACTGTAACACCCCAACCCGGAGAGGCTGACGTGTCACTATTACAGATATCAAATCAAAAACCAAATCCATAATATTAAAGAGATAATTCAAACAAAACCAGATAATCTGAAAGAACCTAATTAAGTTATTCATTACATTAATTAAAGTAAAATACAATCTTGATCTTCAACCACTCTTCACTGATTTCCCGGAACCCCCTGATTACCTACAATCAAATAAGAAAACACCACAAAAGAAAATACGGCTGAGCCAAAAGTTGCTCAGTGACGGAAATAACAATAGTAACGATACGAAGCATAAATACTTATATCTGAATACTGAACGGATCATATGATACTGAAACGGAAATCTGAATCTGAACATATAATACTGATACGGAACTGAACATGTAATACTGAACTGAACTGATCTACACGACGCATATATACAAACAAAATAAGTCGTGTAATATAAGAAGTACCCAGAGCCAAAACTGAACTGATAAGTACATAGCTAGCTAGACTATGCACTAATGAGATGGTGTGTGGGGCGTACACACATGATTCCATCCCCCGGAACTGAACTGAACTGAACTAGGATCGATCCATCCGCCTCCCAGATATTATGGCCAAAGTACTACCTGAGTACTAACGTGTTAACGGAGACGCCGTGAACTATTTATTACACACCGTCACGAAAAGTGTCACATCATTGACGCCACAATGACATGTCGGAGAGCTCGGGTAACAGAGTATCAATCAAATGGTAGTACAACTACCGACATATAACGTATCAATAAAACATTTATAGGAACATGCAATAATGAGCACAAACTTATAAAATATATATTGCACGCTACAGGTCTCAATAAATATCACTAATGAGTCAAACGAATCGGAGCATAATTAAATATTAAGGATATACAACTAATAAAGGCTAAACGATTCATATTAACGGAAATAACATATCAAAAATCCGTACTACAAAGTAACGGAACAGAATTTATACTATGATAAAGATAACCAAGAATCCGTACCTTATACACGAATGACAATAATCAGAAAAAGGTTTAGGCTCGGTTAACGCCGCAAGAACCTACGATAACGTAACGCATATTATAATCTGAAAAATTCCAGTTCTGCCCTTGTCTTTTCGCACTCGTTAAAAATACTAAACGACGTTTAAAAATTCTGAAAATCTCCAGTTTACTAGATTAGTGATTTCTAAACAACTTTCATTTAGAAAAGTTTCTGATTTGGACTACCGAAATATGAGAAAAACGTGGATCTTTACAGCTGCGCAGAACTGCTAGCTGTTACGAAAACGACTATTTGGAGGTCTAAACGAATGAGTTTTTCGATGTTTTATATATCAACAGATTCGTCTTTCGACGAACTTCGTCATGGACATAAGGTTTAACTGATTTGAATCTGTTATGAATAAGTTATGGCCTACGTAAGTTGACTGTAAAATACGAGCTTAATTCAACGAAATAAACTATTTATAATGTTTGTTAATAGTTTATGAGATTTCAAAATCTTTACAATTTCACAATTTTCATGATTGATCCATAATTATAGATAATACAATGTCCAAAAAAAAAAATAAGATAATAATTGAATTATTATTTAGAGTCCATTTTTATAAAAATGGTTATTTATAACATCTATAAACAATATTTTATAAATAGGTATAGATCTTGACTTAAACAATACTAAACGAAAGGAAACGTTTAGACTAATAATAATTTATTAATTATTATTTAAGGATTTATTCTTTTTAAAGAATTATTCAAAAAGATTCTTGTTAAAATGTTTTATTACAAAAGTACTTATTTAACTAACTTAGAAAAATATAGAAAATATTCAGTGACTTTTAAAAATATTTGAAGCCTACCGAATGATTATATATTTTTTAAAAATTTTCTGTGATTAAATTCTTGGTGAAAACCGAAATAAAAAAAATGTGAGGTGGCCGGGTTTCGAACCCGGGACCTTCAACATAGCAGGGTGATGCGTGAACCAGTGAACCAGGGCCGCAGCCTTGGTTTATGCTGGGTTCTTTTACTTTTAAATACCCATTTAAGAGAAACCCCAAATTCAAGAACCCTAACCCTAATCCAAACAACCAATCACCAATTCGTTGTTTTAATCAAATTAAACATGGGGCTTTCATTCCTAGACTAAAATCGAGCATGTATGTAGGTTCAATTACCTGATTTCGTTCGAATTGAAGGTGAACACCCGAAGAACAAGTCGCGGTCAAGTGGTGATCGATTGATGCTTCAAATCTTGATGAGAATCAAATTAAATCGATAGGGAGCTTCGTATGTCGATCTAGATTGAAAGCCCTTTATCAATTTCGGTATAACCGGCTCGGAAGGTGGAGTTTGAAAGAGTTGCAGGTCCGCGACGAGAGGGTATTCGAATGGAGCGATTGTTGTTTGTTTTGGTGAAAACGAACTCAAAGGAATGTTTTAAACGTTTAAATGATTGTGTAGGTAAAGTTAATTGCATATTACTTCCGTTTAGTGCGATTTGCACATGGTGGTCGGCCGAAAGTCGGTTTGTGGGTCGGTTGGGTCAATTAAAATCCAATTTTTCAATTTAATCGAGGCATAGGGTTCGCATTTTGCATAAAAGGCTGTCGGGGATCAATTATTGAGTCAAACCGCGTGGTTTTTTGGTTGTGGAGGCTCGCCGGAGGGCCGGATCTTGGCCGGAACAGGTTCGACGGGGGAAGCAGAGGGTGAACAGAATGTTTTCAAATTATTTACAAATGGTCCCTGTAGTTTTCATCTCTTTTAATCCTTGCACAAACCTATAAATGCAAGTTCCCAAAATAGCAAAAACACCCCCTGCACTTTTATTATTATTATTATTATTATTATTATTATTATTATTATTATATATATATATATTATATATATATTTTTTATGTGTGGTATTATAATTCTACCCCCCTTAAAATAATTTCGTCCACGAAATTGCTAGGTACAGCTTGAACCAAAGATATGGCGTAACGTACCCGGAGTACTGTGATGTTCAAGAAACAGATAACTGACAACTTCATAACTAATAGCAGAAACATATACAAGATAATACCTAAGCGATGAACAGATACGGATATTGAGAGCGGATTTCATCTTCTATCTCCCATGTAGCTTCACGTTCGGAATGGTTTTTTCCATAATACTTTAACAAAAGGAATAGTTTTCCTACGCATAATGCGCTCTTGTCGGTCAAGTATGGCCTCGGGTTCCTCCTCAAACGATAAGTCTTCACGAATCAAATGAAGTGGGTAGTTAACCACATGAATAGGATGATAATTGTATCCCCTTAAAAGAGATACATGAAAGACGTTATGCACATGTGACAGTTGAGGTGGTAAAGCCAAACGATACGAAACCTCACCAACTCTTTCTAGGATTTCAAAGGGTCCGATAAACCGTGGACTAAGCTTCCCTTTTAGACCAAAACGTCGTACGCCCTTGCAAGGCGAAACCTTCAGGAATACCTTGTCACCGATCTTAAACTCCAAAAGTCGACGGTGTCGGTCTGCATAGCTTTTCTGTCTACTTTGAGCTTCTTTTAACTTTTCTCTAGCAATAGCAACTTTTTCATTCGTGATTTGAACTAACTCGGGTCCTTCGATGACTCTTTCACCGACTTCTTCCCAACAAATAGGTGCTCTACATTTACGACCATACAATAATTCAAAAGGTGCCATGCCAATGCTAGCTTGCCAACTATTGTTGTAAGCAAACTCGACCAAACACAAGTATTCATCCCAGTTCCCAGTCCACTCTAAGGCACAAGCTCGAAGCATGTCCTCAAGTGTCTGAATAGTACGCTCCGACTGACCGTCAGTCTGCGGATGAAACGCCGTACTAAACCTCAACTTGGTACCCCATGCAGCTTGCAAACCCTTCCAAAAACGAGAAGTGAACCTCGGGTCTCGATCAGACACGATTGACACCGGAGTGCCATGAAGTCTAACAATCTCTTGTGTAAATACTTCAGATAGTTTGCTAACCGAAAATCCTTGCTGAATTGGGAGAAAGTGAGCTGACTTTGACAATCTGTCAACGACAACCCATATCGTATCATTTTTCTTAAATGTCCTTGGTAACCCTGTCACAAAATCCATGGAAATATCATCCCATTTCCATACAGGAATAGGTAGTGGCTGAAGCAAACCACTAGCTCTTTGATGCTCAATCTTGACCTGTTGACAAGTAAGGCAACGGCTAACATACTTAGCCACATCCTCTTTCATTCCATTCCACCAAAAGTTCTGACGAAGGTCCCGATACATCTTAGTAGATCCAGGATGAATAGAGAACGGAGAACTATGTGCCTCAGCTAATAACGATTCTCGAAGAGAAGAATCATTAGCACACATAAACGTTTACCACACCAGATTACTCCGTGCTCATCTACTCTGAATTCTGATTGTTTACCAACCTCCACAAACCAATCACCAAATTTCAATTGGTGCTCATCAATTTGAATCAAAAGATTGATTTGAATTAACAACATAAACGTTTACCACACCAGATTGATTTGATCCAGATTGAATTAACACACCAGATTTAAAAGCCCCATGATCGTTTGAATTAACAACATCAATTGGTGCTCATCAATTTGAATTCTGATTGTTTAAACACCCATTTAAGAGAAACCCCAAATTTCAAGAACCCTAACCCTAATCCAAACAAACCAATCACCAATTCATTGTTTTTAATCAAATAAACATGGGGCTTTCATTCCTAGACTAAAATCGAGCATGTATGTAGGTTCAATTACCTGATTTCGTTCGAATTGAAGGTGAACACCGAAGAACAAGTCGCGGTCAAGTGGTGATCGATTGATGCTTCAAATCTTGATGAGAATCAAATAAATCGATAGGGAGCTTCGTATGTCGATCTAGATTGAAAGCCCTTTATCAATTTCGGTATAACCGGCTCGGAAGGTGGAGTTTGAAAGAGTTGCAGGTCCGCGACGAGAGGGTATTCGAATGGAGCGATTGTTGTTTGTTTTGGTGAAAACGAACTCAAATGAATGTTTTAAATTGAAGATCAAAGGAATGTTTTAATCAGGTAATTACCACATCAAAAGATTGATTAGGGTTAGGCACACATAAACGTTTACCACACCAGATTGATTTGATCCAAATTGAAGATCAAATTGATGTTGTTAATTCAAACGATCATGGGGCTTTTGATCCCCATCAAAAATCGAACATGTTTATGCTCTTAATTACCTGATTAAGGACTCAAGTGGTCAAGAACAGATCAAGAACAGTCGCGGCTTGGGAGATATGGATTTGAGATGATTCTGTTGATGATATTCCAATTAATTCCACAGAAAGCTTCTAGCGATGATTACAAACGAAAGCCCTATATCAATTTGGATTAAGAGAACTCCGAAGGTTGTTCTCGATCAAGTTGCAGGTCGCGATGAAGACGGCGATCGAATTCGATGTTTGTGTGTGTGTTTGATCAAATTGAGTTTACAGAAAGTTTGTGTGCGGGTAAATGATCGTTTGCCCTCTATTTATAGTGGCAATTTGTGCGTACGAGCTCAAATTGAATTGATTTTGAACCGATCGAGCGGGTTCGATTCTTGCACGCGTAAACGAGCTCATTTTTCAAATTAAATGGGTCCATATGTTCGAATCTCGGTCGCGAACATGTCGGGAGCTTTAATTTGAATTAAAACCGCGTGAAATGCGGTGTTTGGGCCTCGCCGGAGTTGTGCCGGCGGTGGCCGGAAGTTTCGCGGGAAAACGAGGGGGGGCAGGGTTGGTTTTGAAAAATTGGAAGTTACACAATGGCCCCTGCGGTTTTGATTTTTATTATTTTATGTATAAAAGTTTTATTTAAGTTTTTAAATTGACATAAATGGTTCCTGGACTTTATTATTATTATTATTATTATTATTATTATTATATTATTATTATTATTATTATTATTATTATTATTATTATTATATTGTTATTGTTATTGTTATTATTATTATTATTATTATTATTATTATTATTATTATTATTATTATTATTATTACCACTATTACTATTATCATTATTATTGTTATTATTATTATTATTACCATTATTATCATTATTATTATTATTATTTATTATTATTATTATTATATTATTATTATTATTATTATTATTATTTTCAAAACGTCGCAAAATACGAGATGTTACAGTAACATACGTGTTTGTGTTTTGTGTTTATTATTAATTTATCATATTACAAGTAATTTTTGCGTTTAATTATTTTTTAAACAAGTTGGTTGTTATTTTATCACATGGTTAACCTAATCGTAAAAATCAGTTGTTATCAAACATATACAATTAACATTATCAACATTGCAAATATAAAACAAACAAACAAAGAAAAACAACCAAACAAACACAACCAATATACAAATCATCATAACTGAAACTGCACATATATATATATACAACGAGTTTTTACATACAAAAGAAATAAAATACAAATAAAATATCTATCTAATCCATCATCCCCGGATCGCTGCCCTGACCAGACCCGCCCGCGCCAGATGGGCCAGCACCGTCATGGTCTAACCGCCTCGGTGGCTGTGACAACAACGGCGTACCCGAGGTGGCATAGTCCGCGACCATGTGCTGGATGACCCAGTCCATCATATCATGCAGCCTCGTGGTCGTATCCTCCAGCCTCGCGGTCCTATTCTCCAGCCTCGCGACCCTGTCTCGTGTGTCCTGAATCATATCAAGAACATGAGCAGGCAATCGCACGGCGTGGTACACGCGCTGAGGATGCTGGGGCGGGTCCTGGTCGTGCGACGGGGGAATGGGCTGATCCTCCCCGCCACCAAGGGCCTCATGGGCGTCCTGAAGGTGGACCTCAGCCCCCGCCAGCTCGGGTGGGTCCATCAACGGCTCAGGCACCCATGGCACGACCTCATGGTATCTGGTGAGCAGGTGCCACGTGCCGTCGGGGAACCTCCGAACTATCCTCATCCCAGTGGCGGTGGTCCGGCCGGCCACGCGCACAGGAGTCGGAGGTAGCAGGAGCTGGGACATGGCATGCGCGTAGCCCAGGCCCCGAGCGATCCGGGAAACGATGTTCCCACCCACCATAGCCCATCGCGACTGCCTATGATAATAACTAGCAAAATAATCAGCGAGGGCGTGCGCGAGGTGGCAGTGTCGGTGTGTGAGTACACACCGAAGAAAAAAAGGTCGGTGGCGTTGACCCTGTCGGTCCCCGCCCCACGACCAGCGACGGACGTAGCGATGAGTCGGTGAATGTATCTATACAGAGGGTCTCGTATATGAGAGGACCTCGTATCACCGCCGTATGGTCTGTCGCCTATCGCAGGCCACCAGACCTGATCGGAGTCATCTGGCCCGCGGATCAAGACGGTGGTGTACATCGGCTATCGGGTCTCCTCCTCCGTGTAGAGGCCGCTGACAGCAGCGAACCGCCTAAGTGACATGCGGTGGAGGACCCCGAACAACGGAAAGCAACCTCCGCGGGCGCACGACCGTCCGCTATGTCGTCCTCGTCCAGCTCCGCAAGTCCCTGCTCACGTGGACGGAACGTGAATGTGCAGTAGAACTCCACGGTGAGCTCTCGATGGGCATCGTCGGTCATCCAGAACAGCTGCTCCCACGGGCCGTCCTCGTCGATGATCTCCAAAAACCGGCCGCGCTCTCCAACGAGCTGTAAGAAGTCATCCGACAGGACGGTCCCCGGTGCTGGCACACGTGCTCTCAGGGTCCTTAACCGCTCGTACGGTGTAGTCCCCTGCTCGAACTGCAGCGTCGGGCAGTCATCAATGCGGGGATAAAAGCATCGTCGGCATCCATATCTGCGAAAAAAACGTATTTATCATTATTTACAATGTTTATAAAATTAATGGTTGACAGTTATTATTATTATTATTATTATTATTATTATTATTATATTATTATTATAATATTATTATTATTATTATTATTTTTATTATTATTATTGTATTATTATTATTATACTAATATTATTATTATTATTATTATTATTATATTATTATCATACTAATATTATTATACTATATTATTATTATTATTATTATTACTAATATTATTAATATTATTATTATTATTATTATTATTATTATTACTATATACTAATATTATTATTATTATTATTACTACTACTACTACTACTATTATTATTACTACTACTATTATTATTACTATTATTATTATTATTATTATTATTATTATTATTATTATTATTATTATTACTAATATTATTAATTTCTATTATTACTATTACTATTATAACTATTATTATTATTATTATTATTATTATTTTTAATAATAATAATAAACCGTCGATAAACTACGTTACACATATGGGAAAATCTATCAAATCTATAAGGGAAAACTATCAAATCTATTTGGAAAAACCTATCAAATCTATTTGGAAAAACCTATCAAATCTATTTGGGAAAACCTATCAAATCTATTTGGTAAAACCTATCAAATCTATTTGGGAGAACCTATCAAATCTATTTGGGAAAACCTATCAAATCTATTTGGGAAAACCTATTAAATCTATTTGGGAAAAACTATCAAATCTATTTGGGAAAAACTATCAAATCTATGGTTTAAACCTGTAAATTACGTACCGAAAACGCGGTGGTGCAGCGACGGTGGTGGTGTGCAGCGGCGGTTGTGGTGACCGGCGGTGGTGGTGAGCGGCGATGGTGGTCAGCGGCGATGGTGGTCAGCGGCGATGGTGGTCAGCGGCGATGGTGGTGAGCGGCGGTGGTGGTGAGCGGCGGTGGTGGTGAGCGGCGGTGGTGGTGAGCGGCGGTGGTGGTGGAAGATGAATGTGTCACGGGGAGGGCTCGCGGTGACGGTTTGGCGGCGGTGGTGGTGGAAGATGAATGTTTGTGGTTGTGTTTGTGGTTGTGTTTGTGGTTGTGTTTGTGGAAATGGGGTCTCGAACGGTTGAAGAAGACACCAGTAACTTCGAGGTCACGGTTTGGCCTCCACGTGACCTCTTAGGCAGAAGAGGTCATGGTTTGGCCTCCACGTCGGTATTGGAGTCCGCTCTTCTTTGTTGCTCCTTAATGTTTGGACGACCACGTCGGTCATGACGCACCTCAGGTTCTTTAAGTTTTGACTTACTCTTAAACAAAGAGTCAAATACTTTGTTAAACAATTTTTTCTTTACTTGAGGATTGGGAGACGGCATAACCTTTTGTTTCAAGTCATCAAATTTCACATCGTAGTCGGGTTCAGGCGGCGCGACGTACGTTGGCTCGAAATCAAGCTTCCTCCAGTATGGATCTACCGCATCGAGTGGAATACTTGTGACTGGATTTAAAGGTTAAATTATTAGTGAAAAATATGCAATCGTGTGACAACAGTAAAAATGTATTAAGAAAAATATAACCTTCTCGGACGTATATCTCCAAACGACAAGCACATGGCAAGCCCATGGACGTGAACAACTGGTGTCCACATGAACCCCCAGACTCCTGAATCATTTCCATTTTCGTCAACTCTGATTCAAGGAGGCTAAGGCAAAAAGTTGATACTTTATAATGTAATCTTGAAAACAATGACAGGCGATGGTCATTTTTAATTTTCACACGGGACACCTCGAATGTTTTACAAATTTCAATCTCCTGGCCGCACAAGAGGTCACAAACATATCCGACAAGTGTGTGCAACGTATTGTTGGTCCCTGTGATGTAACTCTTGAAGTTGGCATGTTGGCCCTCAACCCGATTAGTTGTAAATTCACAAAGTTAAGGCGGTCGTACATCCAACAAGTAACAATTTTCTCTTTCTACGGCACCAACCAATTATTCCAAATATATTCCCATACCTCTGAAAGAAATAACAAATTTTAGAAAATGAACAAATAAATTGTTAGAGTAAAAATAAATATGAAATTCTTACCACTTTTACCATCTTCATTTAACTTTTCTTCCATCTTCCTGCAATTGTAATCGTACATTGCCTCTGTGGGAGACGAACACAAGGTCTTCCACCAGTATGAAAAATCCTTCCACATGTCGGTTTTGAAAAGTATATTCCACCGTCTTTTAATATTCTCCCGAACGTGCCACCTGTATAGGTTTTTAGTAGCACTCGGGAACACTGTGTCACACGCACTCATCAGGGCCAGGTCACTGTCTGTGACAATAACGCGGGGCTCCACACACCCATCGAGCATATCTCTGATCTGCTCCAGTACCCATGTAAAGTTGTCTTGCCGTTCCATCGATATAAATGCATGCGCGATACAAAACGACTTCGACGTCGACGTAACGCCAATAACCTGAACAAACGGAATGTTGTACATGTTGGTCTTGTACGTCGTGTCTATCAACATCACGTGCGGGAATGCGCGCCACATTTTATACGAAGTAGGATGACAAAAGAAAACATCTTCCACGACCTTAGTAGTTGCATTCGTTCGTGTTTCATACACGAACTCTTTAGATTGTAGCAGGTTTTCAAGTTCCTGCATTGGTGTGATGCCTTCTCTCCCCTCCGCCCTAAACTTTGACGTCAGATTGTATATGTCTTGAACAACACAGACGCTGTGGGGAAACTGCTCCCTTACGGCTGAATGGATATGTCGTGGCCGCACGTGCTGCCTGTGTAATTTCTCGACAAGATCAATTTCTTCGGCGGTCATCTTCCTAAGATGCGCGTGGCCCTCCTCGTACACAACATGATCGTGGTTGTGCGTCTCGTTTCTCACCTCTAACATCCAACTGTCACTCTTTCCTACGTACTTCCCTACGAGTTTAAAGGGACATCCTTTCTTTATGCTCCCAGTACGTCTACTTGTGCCAGTGAATTTAGGTTCACCACTATGATTGCATATTAGTTCCACATCCTTTTTCGTGACCGACCCACCACAATGACGCACCCATGCTCGCGTCCTCTCGTTTTAGCCCACTTCTCCAAGTCCTCAGGAGAATCAAAATACTGAAAAAACTTTCCCTTCTTCTTTGAATAAGCTAGACATAAAAAAACAATATATAAAACAAATAAAAAATAAAATAAACAAAAGAATAAAAACTCTTCGTACTTGATAGTTTTATAAGAAACCGTAGCCTTTCTTATCCGATCCTCATCCCCATCATGCTCCGCGGTGTCCCCATGGTTTTCTTTGAGGTGAACCGAACCGTCACTCTCATCTGTGTCATTCCATTAAAAGTATCTGACACATGTGTAATTTCTAGTTCTGACTGGTACGGGGGATGTCCTTAATCCAGCTCTGTTTGTGAGTGGTACGTGTTCGGGGCATGCCCGTAAAAATTGCAAGGGGGATATCTGTACCCTTCACCGTAACCTGTCGGTCCAAATAAAGAGTTATACGCCTCTTGAGCAAATGTGTTCGACGAGTTGGTTTCCTCCTCCCCCCACGGAGAGTGACTCCCGTATACGTAATATTCCTAAAAAAGATAATGGTTAGATATTTCAAATAATAATTTATAATAAAACATATACTAGTTCAACCTGGTTCGAATCTTCGATATGTGGCACCTCATTCAAATCTGGAAGCTTCGGCTTTTGATAATGATCTCCCGAACCCGACATTGTTTTCGAATTAACGCGTTTTTGGAATGACGAAGGCTGAAAAATCTCGAGTGTTGGATGAATGAAAGCTCAAAATCCAAGGTCGATTAAAAACTGAAAATTTGGATTATGAAATTGCGAAACGGAAGTTTAGAAATGGATATGCCGATTGTTCTAAGTTGAAAGGTATTTAAGGTCAAATTCTGGTGCACAAACCGTCACGGTTGGCCTCCACATGACGGTTTGTGGCGTGAATCCTAGCCTTTTGTCACAATCACGTCTACGTCGTACCTGAAACTGAGACCTCGTACCCTAGAGGTCACGGTTAGGCCAAACCATGACGGTTTGGTTCAACTTTAACAGTCCATTTGTCGTTTTGTTGTCACGAGGTCACGAGGACTACCACCCCAAACCGTGACAGCAAGCCCATGCGGTCACGGTTAGGTGCCAAAATGTGACTTTTATTTAATTTGCTTATAAAACCTTTTAAAAAAAGGCTTTTATGTTATCTTTGGAAACTCGTGATATATTATCAATTGAATAGATATTTAAACTTCAAATAATTTAAAGTACTTATTGTTTTTAAAATTAAGTTGGTTGAAAAGCGAGATGATTAATGTTGTGTCCCAAGTACTTTTTAAGATAAACTAGTATTAAGTCTCCTGCGTTGTGGTGGGAGCATTACACCATATAAAATAGCATCAATATCACACACTGTCAGCGACAATCAACACCGAAAAAACTTGTATTAAAAAGAAATAGAAATAATAATAATAAACAGAAAGTAGACGTAAAAACGTTGAACCACACTAAAACAAAAAATAAGTCGATCTAGGACCTGCACATTATGACAAATCTGTTAAATGAGAAAAAGTAAGCGTAACAACGTTGAACCACACGTACACGTTACGACATGTTAACTCTCAAATTTAGACAGTAAATCAAAAAATTAAATATATGAATGTATTGGAGAATAAAGTTAAAAAGTGAAAAAAAATATAGGGGTAAATTATAAATATGTAAAAATATTGGGTTAAAACAAAAGGTTAAAAGGAAAAAAAATGTACAACCTTTTATGCACATTGTATAACAAACAATACATGCATAAATTGATATTTTATTCTTATTAAAGACGGATGTCGGTGGGGATTATTATTTTTTTTTTCTTTTTCTTTTTTCTTCTCTTTTTTTTCTTTTTCTTTTTTCTTTCTCCTTATCCCTTTCGCCTCCTGTATCATCCTTATCACCTCAACGATCGATGCTTGTGTTAACGTTTCGCTTGATGCCGTAACAGTCAGTGGAAAGAAGCAGTTGCGGTAGAAACCCTTCGGCAACGGCGGCGATATCAGATTCCGGCAGTTCGCGAAGAACACAAGCTTCATCGTTCGATTGTTATCATGTGAATCGATTGCTTGTGTTCGATTTTTCCATAAAACAGCTGCAACAATCTCGAAAGTGGAGCAATGGTTCGATGATTGTTTCGTGAATTCGTGTTCGAGGTGAGTGATGTGATGATCGAATGGGATGTCGATGTTGGCTTGTGTTAGGTGGTAATTGGGGATGGCGAACGTGGATGGTGGTGCGGTGGCTGCGGTGGTGGTGCGGTGGCCGGCGGTGGTGGTGCGGTGGTCAGAGTTGGTGGTAGAAAACTCCGGTGCCATACGGGGGTGGTGGTCAAAGGGTCAACGACTCGTGCAAATTCACGGATTGCGTTGAGGAATGGTGCAGCTCCTAAACGTCGCAAATAGTGTGGCAAAAGGTTATGCCCATTACCAAAACCGTTGTCTATGAACTCTGTTATCTGTTGAAGATTAGTTATAAACGTATGTTAAAAGATGTGTAAAAGATGAACGGTTATTTGTGACGGTTATAATCGTGATGCAATGTAAATGTAAAGATGAACGATGGTGTTAATAGCTCATCGTATGCGTTCCAAAACGATTCTAAGCCAAACGAAGATAATTATGTCACTAATTTTTATCGTGTAAAATGGATCTGAAAGAAGTAAGAAGAAAAGAAAGAAGGCAGTGACGTGGGGCGTACCACCATGAGGCCACATGTTTTGCAAACATGATTATATATAATTGAATTAGTTTTGTTAAAGTTAGTTATGTAAGTTTTGTTAAGGTTATACGACAGACGTGTTTTTATCTTTTTAGATGTTTAAGGGTTTTACGTTGGAATGATAGTCATAAAATTAGCCGTTGCAACGTGTTTGGCATTCGAGTTTTGATATTTTGAATCATGACGTAATACCCGCCGCAACGCGCGGGGGAAAAATCTAGTTGATAATTAATAATATTTAAATGAAGGAATGAAAGAAAGTGGAGAAAAAAAAATTATACTTTAGAGTTTTTTAACAAGTGAAGTGAAATGAATCGAAATTTTTTTACTCTAATAAAAGGGTATCTAGAAAATAACATGTGTAACATCATATTTTTTGTAACTAATTTTTTACTAATAATATATTTATTTATTTTAAATTAAAATAGTTTTTAATAAATTAAGAAAGTTTTTAATATGACATTTCTTAAAACGGTTTCTTTTGAAATAAAATTTTTATTTTATTTATTATAAGAAATATTTCAATCATATGTTATTTTAGAATATTGATTTATAATTAATAAATTTATATTCTATTTATATTTTTATTTAACCCGGTAATACATGAGTTTATTAAAGCTAGTATGTTTATATAACAATCTTTCTTTCTGGTTTTCCTTCCAAATCAAAAGAAAGTGAAAAAAAACTTTTTAATATTATTCTATTTTACTATTTTACTTTTCCAACCTAGTTTTATTAGAAAAATTAAATGAGACAATAGTTAAAATTGTAATTTTTTTTTCTTTTAACTTGGAAACACATAATATTATTATTTTTTTTACAGTTCATTCAAACTCTGTAACATAAAATAAAGTTATAGTTTTTTTTCTTTTTCTTTCTTTTCTAAATTTCGTTTCTTCTTTTCTTTCTCTTGTAACTCATAAGGGAGCCTTGAAAGTGGGGTTAGGTTCTTTTAATAATAGATACAACTTTGCCTTTAACTCATAAGTTTATTTTAGAGCCTTGAAAATGGGGTTAGGTTCTTTTAATAATAGATACAACTTTGCCTTTATTTTGTTTATTTTAGGGGTGAAAATATATTAATACAATCATAAGCGAAATAATAACACAACCAAAATAAAAAAATATTAATAATGATTTCATTACCGACCTTTTTGGTTTGAATTAATAACATGTATCGGAAGAAACCAAGAGCTATATAACAAAGTTCTTATATTGAACATTCATCACGTTTTAAACCTCCTGCCAACTAAAGATGTTAACAGAAGCTAATAATAAACAACTTAATTCAAATAAAACATAACAGTAGATAATTATGAATTAAAATTTCAAATCTTTAAAATCTTCATGCTCCCACATCATACTCATCCCATTTGAAAAAAAAATATCTCGTCCTCAAATTTGGCCATGGGCCAAAGCCATCTAGATCGAAGGTAACATCAGTTCGTTTCATAGTCACCATCAATTTGAGTCGTTCACACACAATTCAGATGGTTATAATATTCATGAACACCATACTTTATAATTTACCATGAAAAGAAAACAGAATATTTTTATGAAATGACAAACAATCATTTGTTCAAAAGCATTTTCACGAAGTGACATACAATCAAAGACGCTACAAATGGCCACTTAATACATGATGTCTTTTTTCATGTTGATCAAACCGTCCACTAGCCCAAACCCATTTAGTTTCTTTAAGCCCTCAACTATATGTTGCTTATCCTTTTGTGTTCTCTTACTTTCTGTCACACCCCGACCGACGGCGAATCATCGGAGCGGACGAGGGAATAATTGATTGTTTATAACTCATGATTGTCTAATAGTAAAATAATATTAAAATCAGATTACAGGATAACATGAATTTAACAGATACAAATACACAATTAAAGTCACAAATAGTAATTGTCTTTTGTTTTGACTAAGTCCGGGCCTTATATGAGCATGTAGAAGTCCACTAACTTGCTTAACCTGAAATCATGTGAGAAATAAGTCAGCTAACGAATTAGCTGTGAGTAATCATAGTTTTGAGTATACATATAGATTGTTGATTGATTGAGAATATTCATTCACCAGGTACATTAAGACTTATATTGCAATAGTAAAGCATATAGATAAACCGACACAATAACACCCTTGACTTGACACTTGCATATAATAGACTCCACACATAAACCATAGATTGACTCCTGCCTCTGGCACATCACCACTCGCCTATTCATATGGGGTGGGTTTGTATAATCACCACTCGTAAGCCATGTGGGGTGGATTATCCCAAACCAGTAGATCTACTTGATACCAGGATTGATTGATTGAATTAGGTTTTACTGTCGTCCAGTTTATCAAAGTATGTTCACATAATTGCAAGTAATAACATAACCTGTCTTGAATTGAATTTAGAATGAATAACAATAGAATATCATGATTGAATATATTGTATCACATGATTTCCCCCAAATAGGAAATGATATAAAAGGGGATATGAATACTCACTTGATTGATGAGATTGAATTTTGAACGTGATAGATTTGACACCTACAATTTCCTTATGATTAACCTAAGGAACGGTGCCTCGAATTAGAATAGAATGATTGTGAATTTATTATGATTTCCATTGGGTCTTGAATGTTTTGGAATGGTAGTTTAAATAAACTTATTTATTTAGTTAAATGTTTGAAATAATTAAAATGAATTTATTGAAAATGATTATGTTTAGAATTTTAAATAAACGTATCAATACGCGTACCGTTTGTTTTGTTGTGAAAGTGTGGGAAAATAAATAATTAATTTTATTAATTAATTATATGATAATAATTAATATATTTAATTATTTAATTATTAAAAGAAATGAAAATGTTTTTGAATGATTTAAATATAAATTTTTATATTTAATCATGATTTAAACAATAATAAATATTATTTAAATAAATAAAAGTAATTTAGTGTCGAATAATAATTTAATAAATAAGTTATTATTAAGAGTCCACTTTCGTATAAATAATTTTGTATTATTTGTAATTTTATTTATTTAAAACATTTATTAAAATAGATAAAATGTTAAAATAATTTCAGAAAATAATTAAATTGTTTTAAAATTTTTAATGTTTTTGAAAACATTTTTATAATTTTTAGATATTTTTCATAATTTTTTAAAGGCTTAAAATGAGGTTTAAAAAATGTGCAGGTGCCCGGGGTCGAACCCGGGACCTATTGTTTTGCCATGGAAGCGTTGTACCAGTGAACCAGAGGGCCTAAGCCGCGGTTAAGTTGGTTCCATTGTTTTAAACATAGTTTTCCAATCAACCCCAATTTCCACATAAGAACCCTAGATCGAATCCCCCCAAATTGAACCCCCAAACGATTCAGTTAACGATTACAACATGGGGCTTTTGTTCCCCATGTGAAACCGAGTGTGGGTGTGTTGTTGCTTACATATATAGGTTCGATTGAAGTTTACCCGATGAAGAACAGGTCGCGGCACACAACGATCGATTTGATGCTTCAAACAATGATAATACTCGAATTATTTCAAGGGAAGCTTCGTATTATGATCTGGACCATAGCCTCTTATCAATTTTGATCAAAATCGATTGGAACTTGGTTCAAATTCGAGTTGCAGACCGACGGTTCGAGAGGTAGTTCGAAGGGTATTCGGGTTTTGTTTTGAATGAATTCGAACTTCAAGGAATGCTTTAAAAACGATTTAATGTTCGTTGTGCGGTGTTTAATTTGATTATCTTGAAGATTTTAATGCGATTTGGCGTGTAAATTGTCGATAGTGGGAGGCAAACGGGAAACACAGCGAAGGGGAAAGGGGGTGGGGTTTGGATGTTTTTGCCAAATTACAGAAATGGTCCCTGTTGGTTTGTGAGTTCATTATTTCATGCTTAAACTGTGATTAGAAGTTTCATAACTTACACAATCACCCCTTACACTTAATTTGCCACTTTTAAATTTAATATATATATACATATATATATATACATATATATATAAATATATATATATTTTAAGTCATTGTTATTATTACTATTATTATTATTATAATTATTATTATATTATGATTATGTTATTGTATTTATGGGGAATATATCAACATTTTAAATTTATTGTTTACAAAATATATATATATATTTTTGTATATACGCGATGTTACACTTCATTATCCATTTGTGTTCTCTTAATAGGTAAAATTAGTGGATTTTAAATATCTTTTTCTTATTATTTTTACAGTTTAAAAATAATAGTAGACTTATTTCCTAATATCCTATTGTTTTTCTATCACTCCATTTTCCTGTCATATTTGATCGGAATATCAATAAATAATTGAGGAAGTGTTCAACCTTTCCATAAGAGGTGGATTTGTTGTGTGACAACGATAATCGCCGAACCACCACCATTAACCATCGCTAGACCGTTATCTTTCACACTTCACCTTAAGATTCAAGTCATGGATTTATTTACATGTTACCTCCTATGTTATAAACAATCATCTTTATAACATACTCAAGTCAACCCTCCTTGTGCTTACTACATCTTGTATCTCCTTTCAAATCATTCAAATCATTATGGGTGCAGTGAAAAGACTGAACTTAACATAGAGTCATTGCGACATGCAAGTTCGAGAATTATTAACACTAAATATAAAGAAAGCAAAGGAATTAAAAAGTGACAATAAAATCCATTATTAAGAATTAAATGTCTAAAGGGCTGTTTAAAATTTAAGTCTCGATCAGAAGATTGTGACCGAGTAAGGTTGTTCTAAACTGACTGGGTAAGAAGAAAAATATGTATGGATCAGTGGTGACGGACCGGATCAGACACGAAATGGTCATTAGGTCAGACATTTTGAACGGGCCAAAAGAAAACAAACAAACAAACAAACAAACAAACAAACCAGTAATCCCCACTCGAGAGCAGGGTCTGGGGGGTAGTTGGTGACGAGTCTTTCCTCTATCCAGATAGGTAGAGAGACCGCTTCCAAAGAGACCCCCGACTCGATAACAAAGTAATAACGCAAGCGAATCAGCGTATAATCAAACATACGATATATATACACATACGGCAAACAGTAAAATTCACCAAAAGAAAATACAAAATGAACAAGCATACATCCGAGAGTAGCAAGTTTTCCCTAAAAAGGCAGAAGCGTACTACATACGCATCAGGTCCCGTAACAAGTAATCAAAGTCCATTCCTAGCTACAGAACCCTCTAAAATTCCTTATTTTTAATTCTATGTCTCCACTCATCCTATCCTCGATCATGTACTCAGAGAGGTGCAGTGTATCTATCTCTCCTATTTTCTCTTCCCAAGTCAACCTAGGTCTTCCTCTACTCTTCCTACCTTCTAGGATGATGTTCTCCACTACTCTAACCGATGCTGCCATTGGTCTCCTCTTGACATGTCCAAACCATCTTAATCTTCCCTCTCGTATTTTATCTGCAATACAAGCCACTTCTAACTTCTTTCGAAACACTTCGTTTCTTATCCGATCCATCTTGTGTGTCTACACATCCACTCAGCATTCGCATTTCTACAACCTCTATTTGTTCTCGTGCGATTTCTTTATGGCCCAGCATCTGTTCCATATAGCATAGCTGGGCGTACCGCCACTCTGTATAGTTTTCCCTTTAGTTTTGCTGGAACCTCTTATCATATAAAATCCCTGCGCCCAGCTCTCCACTTGCACCATCTCGCTTGAACACGGTGGCCTACATCGTTGTGTATCTCCCGTTCTCCTGCAAGTATGAGCCCAGTATTTGAACCTAGACGTTCGTGGGCCCGGCATACCTTGGATACTGATTTGGGTGTCCTCTTCCCGGTCGCCACCAAAGTTACAATGCATGTATTCCATCTTTAGAGCGATTTATCCTTAATCCTCTGCACTCTAGTGCTGCTCTCCACTGCTCTAGCTTGTCGTTAAGCATCATTATTAGATTCTGATATTAGACAATATCATCCGTAAGAGCATGCACCACGGGACTGACTGTTGTATAAACTTGGTCATCTCATCCAACACTACTTTGAATAAATGGGCTCAGTGCCGATCATTAGTGGAGTCCCACTTCCACTGAGAATGAGTTTGTGTCTCCGATCGATGCTCGCACACACGTTTTTGCCCCGTCATACATATCTTTAATTATTTTGATATACATCTCTGGTACCCTTCTAAGTCGTAGACTTTACCAAATTAGTGTGCCGCGGACACTGTCTAGGTCTTTTCTAGGTCGATGAATACCATATGGAGGTCCCTTTTCTTTTCTCTATACTTCTCCATTATCCGCCTTATGACGTGTATGTCTTTCTGTTGTAAACGTCCCCTGGCATAAATCCAAATTGGTTTATCGCTATCTGATTTTCCCGTCTAATTCTCGTGTCAATAACTATTTCCCATAGTTTCATCCTGTGACTCAATAGCTTTATTCCCCTATAGTTTTTTGCAACATTGACATCTCTTTTTTTCTTATATATGGGGACTATGACACTGGTTCTCCACTGGTCTGGCATCTTTCCCCGTCTTAAGATAGTGTTGAATAAATCTGTTAGCCATTGGAGACCCTCAATCACCCAGGCATTTTCCACACTTCAATCGTATGTTGTCTGGTCCCACCGTTTTAGCCCTTCCCATTTTTTTCATAGCTCTTGTAACTTGGTCAACTGTGATGCTTCTACAATAGCATTTTTTTGTTGCGTTATTTGGGTTCTTCTATCTTCTCTGTTTGTTGGTTTGGATTCCTAAAGTTGAAAATATTATCGAAGTAGGTTTTCCATCTCACCTTGTGTCTTTCTCTCCTTTACCAAAATCTTTCCATCCACAACCTTTATGAACTTTACCATTCTCATTTTGTCTTCTACTTTCTCTTGCCTTGGCTATCTTAACATTCATGCTCTCTTTCTTCGTCTCTAATCGTCTATACATCCTCTCGTACCCGTGTTCTTTGCCTCTGACACCGATTTTTTTCGCCTGTCGCTTAGCCTCCTTGTACTTTCTTTTAGCTCTGCACATTTTTCCTCATTGTTACAACGTATAACTCTTTAAAACTTTGTTGTTTGATTCGTATCTTCTCCTGTACATTTTCGTTCCACCCACCATGATTCCTTATGACCGACTGTCCTTTTTGTTGTAACTCCAAGCGTTTCTTTAGCTGCTTGGATGAGCCCTAGTTGTCATGTGTTGCGTCACAACTGTCTCTCCCGGATTGCTTTACAGTCCTTCCACCGCTATACTTCTCTCCTCATCAATAAATAGTCTATCTATGTGTTCTCTCGCCGCTGCTAAACGTGATTAGATGCGAGTATCTTTTCTTAAAAACAAATTTATGATGCCTAAGTTATGCGCTACTGCAAATTCAAGAAGCTCCCTAGCGCCGTCATTCCTAAGAACATACCCTTAGCCTCCATGCACCATTTTAAAATGTTCATTATCCTTACCGATATGTCCATTAAAATCTCCTCTATGCATATCTTTTCTTCTCTAGGTATGTCGCCATAATGTGATCTAAACTCTCCCAGAAGTTCTTTTCTTTTCGTTTCCCCTAGTCCACATGTGGTGCATCGCACTAACTACTCACCTACTACTACTGCCGCCACCTCATCCCCTATTATTATTCTTAACCAACATAATTCTATCATTGTATATTCTCACCTCCACTACATTATCTTAAAGTTCCTTAGCAACTAGAAAACATACTCCGTTTTTTTTTTTCATCACAGACCCTGAATACCATAGTTTATAACTATTGCACTCTTTTGCTCTCCCACCCCACCATCTAGTCTTCTGAAGGCACGCTATCTGGACCCTAACGTTTGTTCAGCACATCAATTAACTCTAGTAACTTACTAGTTATGGTTTCTACATTTCACGATGCAACTCTTAATCTACAACCTTATTTCCAAGAAAAAAGGTGACCAATAAAATTCTTATTTCTCACTTATACAATTATGACCCAAGATAACGTTATCCTAAACCCTACCAATACCGAAATTCCACCATGTAAGAATGACATCGGTGCTTCAATTCCTCATTTGCTCCGTCACCGCCGTTCGAGACGACGACGGCAGCGAATTCTCGCCGCGGCGACCGCCAGGCGCTTTTTACCGCATCGCTCCTGTTTATGATAACGTACGCATGATTCTCCCCTTTGTTTGTTCCAGTTTTTCAAAATTGTTTTCTAAAAGTACTTCGTTCACATATAATTATAACTATAACATTTTTACAGTTGAATGTTTTTGAGTTTGGGGCAACATCGGATATAGAAGCGAATGGCGGTTGATTGGAGTGGGTATGTAAACATCCTGTTAGAGAATTAGAATCTAAATTACACATGATCATCGAGTGCAAAGTGATTCAGTGCCTAAGTTGTATGTTGATCTATATGCATTGAGAAGTGGATTCAATGTGATACTGGAATGAAGTGATTTTGCTGTTTATGTATCACAGAATTTAATTCATATTGATTTGTGTTTATGAAAATAGGGCAAGAGAAGGGAGTATGTTTTTGGATTGTGTTGGGGAGTGGGGATTTGGCATTTCTTTTGTCTCAAAGGGTGGACTCCATGGGCAGGTTGGTTTTTCATTACCCTCATTCGTTTTTACATTCACTTCTACTCGTAATCTTTTGTTATGTTCTTATGCTTATTGTGTTTTGATTCAGTAATTAAGTTGTTCTGATTTCAAACTGCTTATCTGATTATCTGCAAGTGAAATAAGAAACTATTTAGATAGATACATGTTGCTAGTCCTAATTGCTTATTTAAAAGAAGGAATCTATACAAGCAGTTTTAATAAGCAAACTCAGAAATTTGACAACATTATCTGATAATGTAGAATTTGTTATGATGACATATATGATTTTTGAATTACCATAATGACCCCAACATTGAGCCTTTTTGATTTCCACAATTTTTCAGGTTATTGGCCTGACTTTTCAGAGAACAACTAGTCATAGCATCGTCTCGGCAGAAAGCACACTCAAAGCCTGCTACCGTAACCTTAAGTGAGCATTGGTATATTTAGTTTTTTGCGTTGTAAAATGTGTTGGTTATTGAGTAATTATTAGATGTGGATGTTTCAACCTGTATACTTATTAATGGATTGTCTTGGTTATGTTTTTTTTTCCTGATGGATCAAAAGGTAACATTAAAGAAGTTAGCTTAATAGGAGTCGGGCCAAATGAGTCTCATCCTAATGCATAAAACCTCAGATCATATTATTCATAAAGTTAGAATGTTATATTGGTATTCAGAAAATATGATTTAGTCCTTATTTAAACTCACCAATTATTACCAATTATTTACAGAAAAGAACATGCGGGAAAAAAAAAAATCGGGTCAACCCGTTTTGACCCGATTCATACTAAAAGTTACCTGTGTTACCCAACCTGTTCATACTAAAAAGTTACCTGTGTTACCCAACCTGTTCATTTTGCGCTTATGAATTGTATGGTTTATGGCTTATTGATTATAACATAATGCCTTGTAGGTGGGTGGAAGGTGATGCACTTGATTTGCCGTTTTTCTGATTGTTATTTTGATGCAATTACCATTGGTTATGGGCTAAGAAATGTAATTGACAATATAAGGCAATGAAGGAGGTGTATCGCGTTTTAAAACCAGGTCAAAGCATCAATCCTTGATTTCAACAAATGCACCGATGAATTTAGGACTTCTATTCAGGTTGGGTTTGTCTCATGCCAATTTTTGCATTCTATGACAAATTTCAAATTGCTATGGATCTACTCGATTATAACTCATTCCGTTCCAGTAGAATTACAACCATTTCACTTTCGGAAATTCCATGAATTTATAATAATTCCCTCTTCCGCGAGCTTCCAAAGTTAAACTATAGTAATCCCAATATAATGATTAGAAACAAATTAATTATTATGTTGGGTCCATAAGTTCCCTTTATTTTGTCTTTTATATTGAAGGGTATGAAAATATTTGGACATATTATGTCAGATTTCACAACCTTTAGAGGAACGAGGGAGCATTAGTATTTTCATATAATTATTTGTATGGTGCTTTTTTCTTTCATGCCTGTTACTACCGATAGTTAATATTTCAAATTACATAAGTCGAGTTAACCCATAAATAATACATTTCATGTTTTGAAAGACGAATTTGTGAAAACAATTTCAACCATGGCCTGCATATGAAAAAGGAACTAGCTGTGTATATTACTTGCAATTCTTTTAAAGAATAACACAGTTTTTGGCTATTGCTGTAGGGTTGGATGATAGACAATATAGTTGTGCCTGTAGCAGCTGGTTATGGTCTTTCAGAGGAATATCAATATCTAAAGAGCTCAATTCAAGAGTTTCTAACAGGTTGGTTGTTATTGTTAAAAGGTGCAACATCCAATCTTTATCTTTATCTTGATACAACAACAAAAAGAATAATAATGATATTGTCATTTGGTCAACCGGAAAGATGTCACTTAAGTAGGTATGATTGGCTTACAATTTTCATAAGTTGGAAATTTATTTATTTGATGATGCCATTTTTGTAATTTCTCTCTCAGCGCACACCCCTTCTATTATGATTTTGTGAATTATAAAGGCTTATATCATTACACCTATAACTATCTTCACTCGTCATTCTAAATTGTCATCATTTTCTATATATTTTCTTAATTTATTTAATAACACATAATAATGTAATATATTTAAAAAGTTACATATTTTCTAGATCTTTTGAATGCGTTGAAACGAACCAAACGTTGAAATATTAGTGGTGATTACATTACTTTTTTTTGTCATCACAACCTAAATGTAGATATAGTAAGTGTTCTATATCACAATGTAGTTTCAGTATACATCCTTTCTGTTTGACACAACTGTGAGTCAACATTATGTCTAAAACACATAATGACATCATTAAATGTGATTAAAATATATCTCCAAGCTGATGTGTACTTGTCAATTATTGTATGATAATTCACTTATGTTACATATTTAAATGGAAGTTTTTATTAATGTGTCGTTGCCCATATATCATGGGTATTAACTAGTTCATTTGAAATTAGTTCATTTCAGGTTGTTATTTTATTCATAGGGGGTCAAATAGAAAAAAACAGCTATATCGAAAACGGTCAAATGGGTTGAACCTCGCTTAAAGGGTAATTAATATCACAACTTTTTAAAATGTTTTACTTTGATAAATCGGAGTGTTATTATCATAATAAAGCTTTTGCGATTGTATCTAGTACGTTATAATTTATAAAATTAAACAGTGGAGAAAAAGGCGTTGGGAGGTCGATCCAATTAAACAAGCCCCAACCTTGTTTGACTTTATTTAAGCATCAACTTGGACCTAAAACCTTTGTGACATTTTTCCAACCCACCTAGCCTTGATGTTTTGCCACCTCTAAAGACATAAATATTTTCTTCAAAATAGCTGAAGTTCACATCGTTTATCTCTTTCTTTCTTTTCTTTGTTTTTTCATTCAGTGGGTCCAACCTTCATTTCTTCTGTGACAAGAAACCAACATCACACCTTGCTCTTTTTCATGCCCTATAAAAATGTTTCAATATGATTAATATACTCTACTTGCAAAAATTCTTGTACCAATAGGTGAGGAGTTGGAGCATCTTGCTCTGAAAGCAGGATTTTCAAGTGCTAAACATTTTGAAGTCGGGGGAGGACTCAGGGAACTTGGTTGCTACACGATAAAAAGCCTGGAATAAAAATTTTAATGGGAATGTTAACATGCTGGAAAATAATGGTGTTCATCACAAAAGTTAGACGATAATTTGGTTTTAAAGCTTTATTCTATATATGCATGTTACTTCATTTATGAATGAATTGTGTTTAATAATCTTGATATATGTAAGTTTTTGTCTATTTTTCTCTCTCAAAATTTTAAGATTTACAATAATTAGAGCTGGAACAACAGGGAAAATAACTTCATCTTGAGGATCTAGTTTCTTAATCTATACCTAGCACTATTATCTGCCAAAAGTGAGAGGTTATCTATCCCTACAAAATCATCCCCTAGTCAGGATCATAGTGGTAGATTCATATTAGCCCAAACCGATCAAATGCTATGGACTAGAGATCACAAACTTGCTTATGAATGGGTTTGGGTTGAACAGTTGAGTCGCTTTACACTGAGAATTAGACTATCATTGTAAAAGTGTTAGTTTTTCTAATCATAACTTATATTAGACCTAATACAATATTAACGATGGACAAAACAGGTGCTTGCAGGCTGTTTCCACCTGTACCAAATACCAATGACCTAATCTAACTCACACCCAACCTCTACAATTGATGCATCACAGTTATACCTATGTGTTACAACATACAAGTTTCCAAAAACATGATTACTACCCTTTTTTCACAACTCAAGAGCTTGCAATCACATTTCATGTGAAAAATAAAACTAAAGAACTTCAGATCCTGTATTCTGTAATGGTTAACTAGTGTTACCTTGGGTGGAAGTGACTGTGAGAACTGTAGCAACTGAACTAGAATCATCACTATCACAGTTTTTTGATGAACTTTGTGTAATGTTGTTAAGTTCCATGACTATCTCATCTAAAAAGGGACTAGAAGGGGCGGGTAATGGGTCATCATCTTTAGCTAACATTCTTAGTGCTGCTGACATGGATGGTCTTAAAGATGGAGCTTCTTGGGTGCAAAGAAGTGCTACATGTACCACTTTAATAATATCTTTTGGAATTTATGTTGGGATAAATGTGCATCATTAGATTCGGGTCAAATATTTCCTCCATTGTTCCTTGCTTGAAATGCTTCCATACCTGTTCATCCACAAATAACAGGGGAAATTACTTTTTTAAAGATGCTCACATTGTTTGATTATTTGCTCGTCCCATAAGAATTGCAGTCATAGTTGGGAAATAGGTTGGCCGAGTCACATGTCAAAAGGTAAGTTTATCTACGGGTCAAAACTGGCCAGGCTAGATTAACCCAAAGTACTTTTGGTACAAATTTTTAAGTTCTTAAAATTAACTAGTGTGTCAAAAATAATATATATATAACAGATTAGGTGGTTTTTGCTATACATATACACTTCATTCCACATTTTTTTACCCATTTTCCATTTTAGCTAATTTGTTTTCCACTATCGGTTTATCCGTCCCAAAAGAAAGTCCACTAGACAAAAACACACTTTTTTAAGAAATTATAACTATGACAACTTTTATTTAGTAGAATGCCAGTTTTAATCCTTCAACCAACTCTTAAGCATGAACTTTGAGGTTGTAATAGTTTTTGTAATTAGGGTCAGGGAACTAAAGCAATTATACTTGTTCTTTCCAATAATGGCCATTAGGGACATGAAAACAAACAACACAAACAAACATCCCAGTGTCTCCCGCTGAAGGGCAGGGTCTGAGGGGTATATGGTAGCAAGTCTTTCCTCTATCTAGAAAGATAGAGAGACCGCTTCCGAAGAGACCCCCGACTCGTTAACACAGGCAATAACAATAACAATCAAAATGGTTTATCTTGTTTGATCTTTTAGAAATAAAATATAACCTGCATGCTGCGTCCGACGTAGTTTTAAGTAAAAATGGTTTAAATTGCCCACCTATTAACATTCTAGAAAAAAATATGAATGTGGTGAATATATACTTACGGTAGATAGTAAGCTGTCTGTATATTCTGTGGTTTTGCTTTTGCTTTTGTTGCTTTCCACCCCCGTGACCATTTCTAGAATTAAAACACCAAAGCTATAGACATCTGCCTTTTCGGTTAATTGCCATGTGCTAGGTATTCTGGAGCCATATATCCACTGGTAAAATTGAAAGAAAAAGAAAAAGACAATCAGCCAAGAGGATTTGTTAATTGGTACTACAAGTGTTAAAATGGACAGGCTGTGTAATGGGTTGAATTGCCACCCTTAATTCTTAGTACCAGGTTGGGCTGGTTGACCCACAAGCACCCTTTTTGTCCATTTATTAGAAAAGTTGATATATAATTAATGCATTAGATTAGATTATAATCAAAAAAAATCTAAATTAAGGAGGTTCCATGCATTAAGAAACATTTTTCTGCAACTTTCCACTCATTTGATTTGAGATCAAATCGACTCATTCATAAGTAAACCAGTTAAATTACCATTTCTAACTTTTATCAGTTTGTCTTTGCTTTTCTCTGTCTCTCGACATATATATCTTTTACTTGATTATTCTATATAAGTAGAATGTACTTACAATGTTCCTACAATAGCGTGCTAATATGGCTTTTATCAACTCAAACAAATGACCTGGCCAGCCCAAAATCAGCTATTTTGGGACGGAACCTAAAGTCTAATAAGACGTTAGGAGCTTTAATATCTCTGTGAATGATCCGGTGGTTTGGTATTCTCATGAAGGTAAACCAAGCCTTCTGCTATACCAATAATAATCTCAACTCTCTTCTCCCAGCCTATTTCCCTGCCTCTTATTTCATCTGTACAAGTTCAGAAGTTCATAATCACTCCCAAACATCAGTGTAATGATTTCTTACTTGACACGTTTAAGATACAACGTAACCCAAATAGAAGAATTTATAACTAAATGAATCAGAATTTGTATTATCATTTTTAGAACTTACCAAAAATGAAGAAGTCAAGGCTCTTGTTGGGTAGATATTCATATATAAGAACGCTTTCGGGTCCTGAACAGCTGCATCCTAATAATCTAATTAGTTTTTATGTTCAACACTGCTAATTATATTAACTTCATTGTAGAAATCTGCTACTCTGATTTGTAGTTAAAGAAAAGCCTCTTCACAGCTATCTCTCGTCCATCTGCAGAAAACCCCCTGAGAGAAATATCATTGTTCACATTAGTAATATAAAGGCCAACAAACAAACAAACAAACAAACAAACAAACATACCCAGTGTACCCGCTGAAGAGCAGGTCGGGAGGGGTATATGGTGGCAAGTCTTTCCTCTATCTTGAAAGAGAGAGACCGCTTCCGAAGAGACCCCCGACTCGTCTAATGCGCAAAAGTCTAATATAAAGGGCCAACAGCAAAACTAAAAGTCTAATGCTGCAAAAAGGATATCTAGCTTGACAGAACGGGTCGATTTGCTATGTATTTTCTCTAACGGGTCAAGCGGGTAGAACAACAAGGCATCTTAAAGAAATGGGCAAATGGGCCCAACTAGTCAAACGGGTCGAAAGTTTATCGAAGTATAAAACTTTCAATGCATAATACGTCCTTAATAACTAACAGAAAAGTAATTAGTACAGACTAATATAATTTTGTAAGCATGTTTGAACCCTCCAATCAGTTTTAAAATAACTTTCAAACTTGTGGAGAAAAAGTGTTTGGGTCAATCCAACCGAACCCAATTTGACTATAAGGTACAACCTTGTACACAGTTCCGAATCCTCCTTGTCCGAGCTTATTAGACTCATCCCAGTATCCTGTAGCTTTTTCAACAGTGGAGTATTTAAAGTTCAAGCCACTGTCATTAAGAACCTTTGCCAGCTTCTCAACATCATAAGAACCTGCAAATTGTAAGCAATCACTTGTTTGTTTCATGGATTTTGCAGAACATGTTTTTGATCCAAATGTTGCTTAGCAGCTAATACCTTTTCTCTTGTGTTGTATATATCTACGATTCCTGATATATAAAATGATCATCAACGCAACTGTTGTAACCGCCACAGAACTTATAACGGAACCCCAATAGCTATTATTCTCCCTGCCAATACCCATATTAATATAATCTACATCTCATAAATAAGATTTGCTAACACATGTTTATGTTATTTTCATTATTTTCTTCTCAGTTTTTTCTAGTAACCGTGAGTAGCCACCAACAGGCTACCACCAGCCCCGTCAATACTTTGCTAACTAATAAATACCGTGTTGTGTAGATGGCCTTTCAGGGATTTGACAGCATAACTATTTAAAACTGGATGCAAATATAAGGCTTTTGGTCAAAGAGACTCAAACACTTACCATTATGAAACGTTGACATCCAGCAACTTTAGATAAGCTTATTTTTTTGGGGATATATTAATATTTTAAAGTATGAGCTTATCAACTTGAGTTTATGAGTTTAGAACTTCAGATATATGATTTGTTGTTTTTTAGGCAAATGTGGAAATAACTTCATGCGTTTAACTTTTCATTTTAGTGTATGTAAATTATGTTTAAATGTGATTAAATCCGTTATTATATTTTCAAGACTTATTTTCACGCAAGGAAACAATATTTTTCAATAACCTTTAGAAAATATAGGTTATAATCTATGTTTAAAGAATCGGACCGGACTAGTTGATAGGGCTCGGGATTGATCATAGATCCAGTCTGGTTTTGCATATATGGACTATTTCCTTTTGAACCGGCCACGTAATTGGTCAAACCGGGTCTAACCGGCCGGGTTATTAACAAAATGTATGCCCGCAAACCATAGAATCAGACAGGGTGCTTGGATCATATTTTATTCTTTTTACTTTTTTTTTCTTTTAAATTTAATTTTTGATTTTGTATTTCAGATGCATATTATATCTGAATAAGTCCTCATTTTATAAACAACGCTGCTTTGATCATTCCGACACTAATTAAAAGAGCATTTTTAAGAGACGTTTAAATTAGTGTATTATGGTTACCTTTATTGCTAGAGCTCCTTGTGACCGGTAACGATTGAGAAAATTGGTATCCGAATACCTCATGAAACAACCCTGTGTTCAACACGCGACCCTCGGACCATGGCAAACATTTTGTTATCGACATCGTAGCATTCTCCAAAACACGCTCTGCAAGAACTCGGGCTCAAAGTCTTCCAACATTCGGCTAACACATAGACCGAGTCATTAAGACCTGGCACAAACACTTCTTCCCTAGCAAAGTAGTCATTGTTTCTTAGTGCATTCCGATACCACATTGACCACAGCCCGCCTCGTTGACTCTTGAAACAATATACTCTTTCTTGTTGTATTCCCACAAACCGTAGTATCATTCGGTCTTGTATACTCCTCGTAGAAGCTATAGTATTGGAGTCTCATAAAGCAACCGTCAAGATAAATGTATCCACCGTTTCGAGGAAAACACCCAGGAAGCGAAGTGCGTATCTGGGCATAGCAAGAATGCAATCTTGTGAAGAAAGATCACCGTAGCATTGAGCCAGACCGTAGTTTTTGTTTGGGCCGCTACCCACATCTGTTGTTGCATTACGTGAAGTTCGAGTCTGGGTGCCGATTATTTCCATTGTGCTGATAAAATTTGTACGAATATTGATTTGTCAGCCTCTAAAACGTCGTCACAATGCATCTTGATTATTTTGGCTCGGGCATCCCCGTTTGATTTAGAAACCAATAGTGGATTATGATTAGCGCGATTAAAGTTATAGTCGTATGGGTGATTTCTTCATCTTCTATCATACGAGACTTATTAAAAGGCTGATCGAGTCGTGAACTATAAATGAAAGTCTGAATTACAATAGAAATACAATAGTAACATGGTTAATGATGATCTAACCATTTTGAACAGTTAAATATCTCAAATTGGAACTAAAGGTAAGTTTAATTTCTTTGTGCATAATAATTAAATTATATGTTATCTACATGTAACTCGTATCACATGTAAGTAGGCCTAAACATTAATCTATATTTGCATTATTTGATTCTAATAAAGAATCGAGTTAATATAAGTGGTTACTTGAGAATAATTTGACGAAGAAAATATGGGAATATTGCTAGCGTGTCGACCATTATTGATGACATGTTATGCTAGACAGTAAATAAAAAATTACAAAATGTATTGATTTTAATAATTATAAAAATAAAGTATATTCCCCATAAAAAAAAATTAATTTCAAGTATGTGATTAAATAAAAAAAAGTATTACTTTACTTATTAACCGCCTATGCACCGCCTCTCTAGGAAATATAGGAGCCAGTGCGGCTTACGGGTATACCGAGAGACTATAATATCAAAATATGAGAGGTCAAAATCGGCTTCTAGTTTTTCAAATATTCTTTTAAAAAAATAATAATACTCAAAATTAGGAATACAAATTTTGTGGGCTGGTCTCTTGACTCCCAAGGAATAATGATAGATTCATTAAAATAAAAAACCTCTTTTGTGTGCATAATACTTTCTTTCATTATCTTTCGTTACACATAACATAAAGTTACATGACTCAGATAACTAATTTTTATATTCATAAAGTTTGGTGACCTACGTATTTTAAATATTTGAGCGATATATATAATAAAAAAAAGTATATCACGAAGTATCAATTGAGAGACGTAATATGAAGGTAAATAAAAACGTGAACATAAATGTTAATTGATAATGACAGTACACTGTAACATAAAATTCACATTTCACATTTCCCAAGATATAGAAGCTACAGAAACATGAGCTTTAGTTTTTTAAAAGATCTTGATTCATATTTTGCAGTGTTTTCACGTCCGGATCGGACAGGCCGGTCCGATCGGTTTAACCGGGGATCGGTCCGGTAGCCGGTCCGATCAGGTATGATTCTTTTTTGAGCGGTTTGAACCGGCCGATTCTTCCCGAACCGTTGGTCGGACCGGGAAACCGGACCGGTTCGGACCGGTTTTCGAGTTTTTTTTTTATTTTTTTGAGTAAAAACGGGGTGCTGAACTATAAATTAGTGTGTTAGATATACAAATATATTTAAGTTTTTATATATAACTATAAATACGTATATAAATCATATATAAATACTATATTTGATTATATATAACTATATATATAATATACTACATATAATTATGACGTCATCCGTTCTTAAATCGGTCCGACGGTCCAACCACCAAACCTAACAGGTCTGGGAGGGGTAGGTGGTGGCAAGTCTTTCCTCTATCCAGATAGGTAGAGAGACCGCTTCCAAAGAGACCCCTGGCTCGCTACAAAAGATATATCGCTCGCGATTTAACATATAATCAAATAATCAAACAATCAATCATATAATCAAACGTACGATTTATGATACATGGTATATGGTACAGCATACCTATAAGAAGCATTCAAAGCATTAAGATATCAAAAGGAAGTAGTATAAAATGAACAAGCATGCATCAGGAAAGCCGCAAGTTTCCTGTAACAGGGTCCACGCGTACCACATACACATCAAGCCCCGTAACAAGTAAACAAAGTCCTTTCCTAGCTACAGAAACCACTAAAAGTCCTTAATTTTAATTCTACGTCTCCAGTCATTCCTATCCTCGATCATGCTCAGAGAGGTGCAAGTGTTCCATATCTCGCCTAATTCTCTCTTCCAAGTCAACCTAGGTCGTCCTCTACTCTTCCTACCCTCTATGCTGATGTTCTCCACTGCTCTGACCGGTGCTGCCATTGGTCTCCTCTTGACATGTCCATACCATCTTAATCTTCCCTCTCGTATTTTATCTGCAATAGAAGCCACTTCTAACTTCTGTCGAAACACTTCGTTTCTTATCCTATCCAGTCTTGTATGGCCACACATCCACCTTAGCATTCGCATTTCCGCAACCTCTATTTGTTTCTCGTGCGATTTCTTTATGGCCCAGCAGTCTGTCCATATAGCATAGCTGGGCGTACCGCCACTCTGTATAGTTTTCCCTTAAGTTTTGCTGGAAACCTCTTATCACATAGGATCCTGATGCTGCTCTCCACTTGCACCATCCTGCTTGGACACGGTGAGCTACACGCTGTGTATCTCTCCGTCCTCCTGCAGGTACGAGCCCGGTATTTGAACCTAGATGTCTGTGGGACCGGCATGCCCTGGATACTGATTTGGGTGTCCTCTTCGTCGTCGCCACCAAAGTTACAATGCATGTATTCCGTCTTAGAGCGACTTATCGTTAATCCTCTGCTCTCTAGCGCTGCTCTCCACTGCTCTAGCTTGTCGTTAAGCATCATTTTAGATTCTGATATTAGGACAATATCATCCGCGAAGAGCATGCACCACGGGACTGCTGTTGTTGTATTGACTTAGTCATCTCATCCAACACACTAGTGCGAAGAGAAATGGGCTCAATGCCGATCCTTGATGGAGTCCCACTTCCACTGAGAACGAGTCTGTGTCACCTACCGGTGCTCGCACACATGTTTTTGCCCCGTCATAATATCCTTAATTAATTTGATATACCTCTCTGGTACCCCTCTATGTCGTAGACTTTCCCAAATTAGTTGTCTCGGTACACTGTCATAGGCCTTTTCTAGGTCGATGAATACCATATGGAGGCCCTTTTCTTTTCTCTATATTTCCCATATCCGTCTTATGACGTGTATGGCTTCAGTTGCAGAGCGTCCTGGCATAAATCCAAATTGGTTTATTGCTATCTGGGTTTCCCGTATAATTCTCGTGTCGATAACTCTTTCCATAGTTTCATCGTGTGACTCAGTAGCTTTATACCCTGTAGTTCGCATCCTTGGATATCTCCTTTTTCTTATATATGGGGACTATGACACTGGTTCTCCACTGGTCTGGCATTTCCCGTCTAAAGATAGTGTTAAATAGATCTATTAGCCATTGGAGACCCTCATCACCCAGGCATTTCCCACCTCAATCGGTATGTTGTCTGGCCCCACCGCTTTAGCCCTTCCCATTTTCTTCATAGCTCTTTTAACTTCGTCAACCGTGATGAGCTTCTACAATAGCATTGGTTTTGTTGCGTTGTTGGGTTGTTCCATCCATCTCAGTTTGTTGATTTGGATTCCTTATGTTATATAGGTTATCGAAGTAAGTTTTCCATCGCACCTTGATATCTTTCTCGTTCACCAAAACATTTCCTCCGCAGCCTTTATGAATTGACCATTGTTAGGTCCTGTCTTCTTCTTTCTCTTGCCTTGGCTATCTTGAACATGTCATGCTCTCCTTCTTTCGTCTCTAATCGCTTATACATCCTTTCATATGCCGTGTTCTTTGCCTCTGACACCGATTTTTCGCTTGTCTCTTAGCCTCCTTGTACTTTTGTTTTAGCTCTGCGTGTTCTGCCTCACTGTTACATCGTATAAGCTCTCTAAAAGTTTGTTGTTTGATACGTATCTTCTCCTGTACAATTTCGTTCCACCACCATGATTCCTGATGACCAACTGTCCTTTTTGTTGTAACTCCAAGCGTTTCTTTAGCTGCTTGTATGAGCCTAGTTGCCATAACCTCCCACTTTGGTTTGCATCTTCCTGTGGCCCAGTTTGGTTCATTGGTATGACTTTATCTCTAAAAATGGTAATCTTTTCGTCTTTGAGCTGACCCCATCTGATCTTGGGTGTGATTCTCCTGTTACGTTGGGCAATTGGCCTCTTGACGCGTATATCCGCCACCAACATATGGTGTTGCGTCACAACCGTCTCTCCCGGGATTGCTTTACAATCTTTCCACGAGCTATGCTCTTCTCTCCTCGTCAATATATAATCTATCTGCGTGTGTCTCCGCCGCTGCTAAACGTGATTAGATGCGAGTCTCTTTTCTTAAAGAACGAATTTATGATGCCTAAGTCATGTGCTACTGCAAATTCAAGAAGCTCCCTACCGCCGTCATTCCTAAGACCATACCCGTATCCTCCGTGTACCAGTTGGAAATGCTCATTATCCCTTCCGATATGTCCATTAAAATCTCCTCCTATGTATAACTTTTCTTCTCTAGGTATGTCAGCTATAACGTGGTCTAAACTCTCCCAGAATGTTTTCTTTCCGTTTCCCCTAGTCCAACATGAGGTGCATACGTACTAACTACCGTCACTACCTCATCTCCTATTATTATTCTTAACAACATAATTCTATCATTGTATCTTTTCACCTCCACTACATTGTCTTGGAGTTCCTTAGCAACTAGAAAACCTACTCCGTTTTTAGCTCCATCAGACCCTGAATACCATAGTTTATAACTATCGCACTCTTTTGCTCTCCCACCTCGCCATCTAGTCTCCTGCAGGCATGCTATGTGTACCCTACGTTTCTTCAGCACATCAATTAACTCTAATAACTTACTGGTTAAGGTTCCTACATTCCACGATGCTATTCTTAATCTACAGACCTTATTCCCTGTCTTCGCACCTCTCCTCACTGAACATGATCTTGGGGCAGCATAATGGCTCCTACTATCTATTATACCAGACAGAGTCTACTAAAACCACCAAGAAATATAAAGCACGGACAAGAAAAGCAGGATTCACACAAGTTAAATAAGCAAATCAGCAGAATTCACACAAGTTAAATAGGCAAGACTAACCCAGACTAAAATAAACAAGACTAACCCAGACTAAAATAAACAAGAAAAACAAATCAGCAGGACACAGGTCACACAAATGGTGCACAAATGATGCACCAGTAATCAAATACCAGAATATCTCAACAGCTGCTGGTACTCCTAACCCAGCCAATATCAACCTAAACTAGGAACTAAAAGAGAGAGATGGAACAATCTCACCAGATGTACCGTTCTTCAGATTTGCCCTAGATTTGGCAACCTTTAGCAGAGGTCGATCGAGATCGATAGAGGTGCTCGATTGTGGTCGATCGAGAAGCAGAAGTCGAGAGATGCTCTCGGCTGCGTAAACCTCAGATCGAGAAGCAGTGGTCGATCGAGAAGCAGAGGTCGATCGAGAAGCAGTGGTCGATCGAGAAGCAGTTCTGCGTAAACTTCAGATTTGCCCTAGAAGCAGTGGTCGATCGAGAAGCAGATCGAGAAGCAGTGGTCGATCGTGAACCTCAGAGCTAGAAGCAGCGGTCGATCGAGACGCAAAGGTCGAGAAGCCTGTGCTCTCGAAGGGGTCGGGTAGAAGGGGTCGAGGGATGTTCTCGAAGGGGTCGGGTAGAATGGGTCGGGTAGAAGGGGTCGAGAAGCAGAGGTCGAGATGTTCGGGGGGGGGGGGGCGCGGCGGTGGTCGCCGGTGGGGGGGGGGGGAGAGGTGGTCGGAGATTTGACCGTTTGAGAGTTTTGCAGAGAGAGAGTTTTGCAGAGAGAGAGAGAGAGAAATTGAAAGTTGTCTGATATATGACTTGTAATAAATAAATAAATAAATAAATAAAAACCTCCTATATACTTAAACCTTTTGTTTTTGACTGAGATTATATATTTATTATGTCAAAAAAGTTAACTAACAACATAATGCTTGAAACCATGTGAAACAATGCTTCCTAGACTACACTAGTGATCCGTTTATCTAAACAGATCAAACAGGCTGACATGTTTAAACAATTAGTAATGTTGTGAACAGAGTTTTAATGAAGTTGTAAACAAGTCATTGGGTTGACGGGTTGAATTTAAAAAGTATGATCCGAACCGGTTTATACCCAACTATAAAAACAAAGGTAGAAATGTTGGAAATGAAGTATTAAACTTAAAAGGGAATAGAAATCAAGTCTTTTGGCATATAATTAGTACAATCCTGAAATTTAGTAGTGTAATCATTTCCATAAAACTCATTCTCTGTGTATTTTTGTAAGCTTGAAAGTTGATTATCATAATTGAATACAAAAGAGAAAAATCAAATTCCTTTTAATATAATCAAACATACATCAACCTCTCAAAAGTTCATACCTTTTGCGTACATTTGAATCGTAAAATCTAGCTCTAAAAACGATTTCGATATATAATCAACACAACTTAAACAAATTTAAGGAGTTCAGGTTAGAGTTCATACCTTTTTGCCTATGTTTGAATAATAAAATCTAGCTGCATGAGATGGATAAAATGCTCATTTCTTCTTTCAATTAGTTGGTTGTCTGGACTTATAGACTTTGCATCAACAGGCTCGGTCAAAGGACTATGGGAGAATTTCATTTAGTATTAATCAAGTACTATTAAAGTAGTTAATTTAAAATAAGAAATATTATACAAGAAATATCAATATTATTAAAATATAGGTTTTGGTTTCATAAGTTAATAGTTTAGAGTAAGCATTTACATTAATTTTAGTCAACCTTTCACTTTTCCCTTCAAAATGTTTTTATTTTTGTGTTTAACCGGTTAGTTATAACTAATATTTTAGGAATTAGACGGGCAGGGGAATAAGATAATTCACTTTCCAGCCGTCTCACCAAGAATATGAGAAAGCGGTTTTCACCGGCTCATTCAAAAGCGACTGATTTATCTGTTCTAATCTCAATAAGTTGTAATTGTATTAGCTACGTGGACAATTCCTTATTAAATGTCATCTTTTCAGAATAGAAATCGAAATATAAACCTAACTGATTTTTTTACCTTTAGAATTTTTATTAAGGATGTCGTTTTGTAAAATAAACGACTTGTTGTGAAGGTTCAAGTATGTTAAGAAATACAATCTATGTTTCATTTTTCACTGACATTATAATACTCAGCTAACCGATAAGTTCAAATAAAACATACATCACATTACCGTTTGTGTGATGGTTATAGATGTACATTTGTTTATGACATGTTGCGGAATTGAGTTGTGAGAATCTTTACGGTCAATATTCAGTGACTTATGCTTCCATATTTGTTTTAGTTGGCTGCTTTTACAAATCTAGAAACACATCATAATTCATAACTCAACCGATTTCCACTAATATCAAATGTGTTTTTTTTATCAATGGTTTATATTTTTAAAATTCCACAATTCCTATACACAATTGGGTATGTGTATATACACATCAACCCATCAAACTTGTTTTATGTTTTCAAATTATTAACCGTTTACATACACATATGTATATGTATGTTATAACATACACGTTACTTACAAATAATTCATATGCTATGTGTTATAGCAATATCTCGTATCGTGTATAGAGCCTCGATCCCTCTGCGAAAATAACTCTACTAACGTATAGGAACGTGAACATATCTGCGCTAAAGTATATTAAATTTTCAGAATCAAGAACAAATTAATTAACAACTTTCTATAAAGATATTTACAATGACTCGATAATCATATATATACAAGAATCCAACTATTTCAACTTTAGCCTCTAGCTTTCACATTTTGTCACCGTAGCCCTCCTATCTTTTCTCAGTTATACAACAGTCCGCCAACTTATCTTTTTCACTATTATGCATCAAAAACAACACAAACTTGATAACGACTCTAATAACAAACTTCTAAATCTTCTTCAATTCCCATTGCATAGCATCAATGTCTCCATAACTAAACCAGACTGGCCAGTTGGAGCTAGCTGGTCATGACACACCATCGGTTTGATCACCAGTGAAGCGCGGTTCAATGATTGTTTCGAATTAATTTCAGAACTTTGCATGGCACATCACATAGGTAACAAAACCAAAAATGAGATTCGATTATAGCTGACTAGCTTTACCTCGCTTAAAGCTGGCTGTGGGACATTGAACTAGAATCATCATCACCATTACGGTTATTCAGTAACTTTTGTGTGATGTTATTGAGTTCCATGGTTTCTCGTCTATAAAGGGGGATTAGAGGGTGAAGGTAAAGGTTCATCATCTCTGGTCAACATTTTTAGGGCTGTTGACATGGATGGTCTTAAATATGGAGCTTCTTGGGTGCATAGAAGTCCTACATGTACCACTTTTATAGCCTGTTTCTGGAAATATTTGTTGGGATGAGCATGCATCATTAGGTTTGGATCAAATATTTCTTCCACTCTACCTTGCTTATAATGCTTCCATGCCTGATAATCAAAATAAAAAAAAGTAAAAAACGCACTAGGCATTAGAGGTGGTAAAATAGACGAGTGAAGTCACATAACAAGTAATTTTTCGTGAGTTGAAATACATTGGTTTAGGTAAAGTTTGACCCGTAAACTCTTTTTTCTAATTTTTTTTTAAAGAAAGTAGTTGTTGTCAAATATGTTTCCTTTGAACCAATTGAAGACTTGAATAGTTTAAGAACACTCGAAAAGCATTATTCACTTGTGAACTGAGTGTTGACATTTGTGAACACGTCATTTAATTCACTCGTTATTGTTCTATTCTTATGTAAATACCTTCATCTTTTAGTCTAAAGGTTTATAAGTGTTCTATTTTTCTTAAAGGTTTTTCAGTGTTTTTAATTGAAATTTTTTGTATGTTACGGACTTATTAGGCCCAAAAAAGTTGGACACAATTGTCTTGACAGGCCGGACTTTATGCGCACCATCTTTAATTTGATATGTTTTATTTTTAGCTCGTTATTTTGTATTTTACCTATTTGACATTTAAAGAAAAATAATAACGGAAAGCAGTCCATTTATAAATTAACGTGTCGAGATTGGGGGCTATAATCACATATATTTTACTAAATATTCATTATTTCATAATATTTATCTGATTAAATAAAGAAAATGTGTGGAATCACGGATGTAACTAGTAAATATATATGTGATTGTACATTGAAATTTTTTTAAAAATGAAAAATATAAATTACTAGAGATAAAGTTATTTTATACATACCGTAGACACTAAGCTTTCTGCATATTCAGTGGTTTTGCTTATGTTGTTTGCCAAACCAGTAACCACCTCCAAAAGCAACACACCAAAGCTATAGACATCCGTCTTTTCACTTATGCGACCATAGGCTAGATATTCTGGAGCCATGTATCCTCTATGAAAACAAAAAAGAAACTAATAACTTACTATATTAACTTTAAAAGAGGAATACATAGTACTAAGGGAAGAACCAAAGGAGGTCAAGAGGATCCACTGGCCACTCAAAAGAATTTGTAGGGATCTGTTCATAAATTCTAAGGCTTTTTTTAGGGAAAAGTGGAAAATATGAATTGAACAACTTAGTTGTAGTCGATAGAGAAGATAATTTTGACCATCTGGTTCCGCCACTAAAAGTACTTACAATGTTCCCGCGATAGCGGTGCTTATGTGGCTCTTATCATCTTGAAGAGATCTCGCCAACCCAAAATCAGCTATCTTGGCACTAAACCTCAAGTCTAATAAGATATTAGAAGCTTTAATATCCCTGTGAATGATCCGGGTTTTGCTGTTTTCGTGTAGGTAAACCAGACCTTCCGATATACCAGTTATTATCTTAAATCTCCTCTCCCAACTTAATTCCCTGCTTTTAGTTTCATCTGCAACAAATTCACAATTTCATAATTACATCACAATCCATCAGATTAATAATTTCAAGGTTATAAATGCCAATCATAAAGTTTTTGAAATTACCAAAAATGAAGTGGTCAAGACTCATGTTGGGTAAATATTCATATACAAGAATGCTTTCTGGTCCTGAACAGCTGCATCCTAACAGTCTGACAAGATTTTTGTGTTCAATGCTACTAATCATATTAACCTCATTGTAGAAATCTAATGCTCTGAATTTGTTGTTGAGAAAAAGTCTTTTCACAGCTATTTCGCGTCCATCTGAAAGAACACCCTGAGAAGAACTTATATCAGTTACATTTTTAAGCTGAAACACCTGGGATTTTTTTTACGAGTTACAACAGCTTAGGCCCTGGCATTATGCATCATGTATTCATGTGATTGTAGTCTTGTAGAGGCTTTGTAAAAATTGGTTTGGTTGAAACCGGCTTTTGAGGGGAAATCATCGGTTTGGCCGGCTTGAAACCATGTAAGCAGTTCGGTTTGGGTTTAACCAATTTCAAACCGGTTTCAAGTGACCGATTTCAACTCCACCGTGTGGTTGAGGGCCAAACTGGTTTTAAAATCGGGTTCAGATCAGATTCAAAACTGGGTTTGGTTCCCAACCAGGTATTTTAGTACACCTATACGTGGTTGTATTATACTACCTTGTATACAGTCCCATATCCTCCTTCTCCTAGCTTGTTGGATTCATCCCAATTTCCTGTAGCTTTTTCAATAGTGGAGTATTTGAAGTTCAAGCTAATGTCTCTAAGAACCTTTGCCATTTCCTCAACATCATAAGAACCTGAAACTTTAATCCAATTATTAGTTTACTTGTTTCGCAGGTTCTAAAGCATGATAAAAAATTGTTATACCTTTTCTCTTGTGCTGTATATGTCTGTGGTTATTGATATATAAAACAATAATCAAAGCAACCGCAAGAACCACAACAGAACTAAAAACCGAAATTACAATTGCTATTATCCTCCCTGCAAAAAAAAAGGTAGATAAAGATATCATATAGACATGTAGTAAGCTCATACCTTGATGAAAGAGTGTTAAGAAAGCCTAATTAGACTGTTAATTGTTCACATCCTTGATATATATCTCAATAACCAAAATGTAGGTTTTGTTGATTTCTTGTAGTTAGCATTTTGAGAAAGAAATAAAGTGATTAATTTTGTATAGAGGGTAAATTCAACTCATTTTTTGTAAATAGATTGATTGGAGTTATTTTCCATCTTTGACGGGTCAAACAAGAAAAAAATACTTACAAAGGAAATTATTCAAATGGGTCACGCGGTTGAAAATACATCAAAGGGTAATTTTTAATGTTAACTAAAAAGTTGAACATCAGAAAAAAAAAGTGTTTCAATTAAGTTAAGTGTTAAACCATATTGTGTAAAAATTTACATGTTTTAACCTGGTACCCCATTGCTAACCTTTCCTTTCTGTCATTTTTTAATTCAATAGTTTGATTCAATATAATCAATGTTACCTCTATTGCTAGCTTTGCTTGTGGTTGGTACAGGATTGAGAAAATTGGTATCCGAATACCTCATAAAACACCCCGTATTCAACACGCGACCCTCAGACCACGGTGAACATGTTGTTATCGATGTTGATGCGTTCTCCAAACACGCCCTACACGAACTTGGGCTCAACGACTTCCAGCACTCCGCCAACACATAAACCGAGTCATTAGTACCCGACATCAAAACTTCCTCCCTAGCAAAATAATCAGCATTTCTCAATGCACCCGCGACAGCATTAACCACTGCCCGCCTCATTGACTCTTGAAACAACACACCCTTTGTTGTTGCATTCCCACAAACAGTAGCATCATTCGGGCCTGTATACTCATCAAAAAAGCTATAGTTTTGGAGTCGCATAAAGCACCCGTCAAGATAGATCCGACCCCCGATTTGCGGGAAGCAACCGGGGAAAAGGTACGTATTTGAGCATAGCATAACATGCAGTCTTGTGAGGAGAGGTCACTGTAGCATTGGGTGAGTAGATAGTTCTTGTTTGGTCCAGTACCCACAGCTACTGTTGAGATATGTGAAGACTGCATTTCAGTGGTAGTTATTTCGGTTGCACGAACAAAGTTTTCGACGAATAGTGTGCTGTTGTCGTGAAAGCCTCCGTCACAATACATTTTGATGATTTTGGCTCGAGCATCTCCCTTGGATTTGGATGCTAGGAGTGGGAATATGATCAAAGTGATGATAATCAAAGTTGTATGTGTTGTTTTGTTCATTCTGATAGATTCTCGTCAGTAATAGTTGTCACTAAGGGCTTTACAATGGAAGCCTTATCAATGATACCTCTGTTTTCTGGTAGTGTAGATTTGTGTTTGTTTCTGTTATGGTTAGGTTGGTTGCTACTTGCTAGTGTGAAATGCGAGCTGTAAACATAAGAATGAACATGTGTTATAGGTGAAAAAAATAAAATAACCAGTGTTAAGCCTGTTGCGGCACCATGCCAAGTAGCACCAATGTCACATCACCGTCAGCAACTACCAACACCAGAAATGTTGTATTACAAACAAACAAAACCAGTATATCCCACTCAATGAGCAGGGTCTGGGGAGAAATGTTGTATTAAAAAAGAAATAAAAACGAAAAATATAAAACTGAACGGAAAGTATACGTAAAACGTTAAACCACGCACGCGAAACATAAAACATTAAAAACAATAACTAATTGCTCTAGGAACCGCGTGTTGTGACGGTGCTGATAAACGGGAAAAATAAGCGTAAAATATTGAATCACACTCGCACGTCGCGACGTGTTAACTCGTATAATCTGGACCGAAACGTAAAACGAAAAATTTGTAAAAGATGAAAAGTATAAGGGACCAAAGTTAAAGGTGAAAAATTATAGGAGTTAAATTATAAAAGATGTAAAAGTATTAAGATTAAAAGTATAAGTAATTAAAGATAAAAAAAACTCAAAAGTATGTACAACCTATTAAAACTAAAATACAAACCTTAATGCATACAAAAGTTAATAATTAGTAATATATATTATAACAATATATAACACATAAGTGTTTATTAAAACATAACACATATAAAATGATATGTAGCACAAGATTATTTTTTAAGACTTGACTATTACAAAAGAATGTTCTGAATTTCAGATCATTTCACTTCTCAAAATTTATTTTTAAATATCATAACCCTAAGAGAATATTTGAAAAATGAAAGCAGAAAAACAGGCCAGCATATCATTTATTTAATATTTATATAACATTTAAGTCATAGCTTTTACATTACTTTAATCTATTATAATAATAGAAGAGATATCTTAAACAAGAAGAGAAGTATAATCAGTGGGAATTACACCTTATAGTAAAATATGTTGGGTGGGAGATTGAATTTAATAGTAAATTCTTGTAATTAAGGATGATATCTCTCTATGACAGGCTGATGTAAATTATCTATGATACATATTTAAAGGTAGATTTAAATATGTTACTTTACTATTAAAAAAAAGTAAAATATGATGAAAATGATGTAACTAATGTAGTTAAAGAGATTAAGAATACAATTAGGTATTAAGAAAGCATCACCAATAAAAGACTTTAAAATTCTCTCCAAAAAAAAGTTTCAAAAACATTAAAAAACATCACTACATAATCACTATTTCTTATATTTATTTTTAATTACCAGCCCATTTAGCCCTATCTTTGTCCCACTTAAGCCCAAAAAGTGTTACTTTTTCAAGTTCATAGTATAAACATGGCTAGAAAAAACAAACACTCCCAATGGTTCTTAATATAAAAAACATATGATGTGGTGTTTTGAGGACTAAAAATGCTTTATTAGAGCTCTTTAAAATTGAAATGATAATCCTAAACCGTATCGGTCGTTAACTTTTAATACATACGTTTTTCTTCTTGAAATATGTAGTTATACTCATAAACAAACAAACAAACAAACAAACATACCCAGTGTATCCCGCTGAAGAGCAGGGTCTGGGAGGGGTATGTGGTGGCAAGTCTTTCCTCTATCCTGAGAGATAGAGAGACCGCTTCCGAGGAGACCCCCGACTCGTTTACAAAGGCGGTAACCATACCAATCATAGTAATCATAATCATAATAATCATAATACATATCATGCAACACATAGGCAAATATCGCATCACATGCAGAGTTAGATAGTGCGCGCATCATAAAAAGCGACCTGTAACACCCAAACAGGGGAAATGACGAAAGAAAAAAACTACACCTGACGCGGGAGGTCCCGCCACATGTAACCGTAGCCCGTCTCACCCACAAATCCCACTAAAAGTCCTTAATTTTTATTCTACGCCTCCACTCACTCCTATCCTCGATCATGTGCTCAGAGAGGTGCAAGTCTATCATATCTCGCCTAATAATCTCATCCCAAGTCAACCTAGGTCTACCTCTACTCCTCCTACCCTCTACGCTGATGTTCTCTACTTCTCTAACAGGTGCTGCCATCGTTCGCCTCTTCACGTGCCCAAACCATCTTAGTCTTCCCTCTCGTATTTTATCTGTGATACATGCCACCTCTAGCCTCTGGCGAAAGACGTCGTTTCTGATCCTATCTAATCTTGTGTGTCCACACATCCACCTCAGCATTCGCATTTCTGCGACCTGTATTTGTCTTTCTTGCGATTTCTTTATAGCCCAACAGTCTGTGCCGTATAGCATAGCTGGGCGTACTGCCATTCTGTATAGTTTTCCCTTTAGTTTTGGTGGGAACCTCTTATCACACAGAATCCCTGATGCTGCTCTCCACTTGCACCATCCTGATTGCACACGATGGGCTACATCGCTGTGTATCTCTCCGTCTTCCTGTATATACGAGCCAAGGTATTTAAACCTACACGTCCGGGGGACCGCCATGCCCTGTATACTGATTTGGGTGTTCTCTTCCGCCTCACCACTAAAGTTACAGTGCATGTATTCTGTCTTAGAGCGACTTATCGTTAGGCCCTTGCGTTCTAGTGCTACTCTCCACTGTTCTAATCTGTCGTTAAGCACCGTCTTAGATTCTGATATTAAGACAATATCATCCGCAAACAGCATACACCATGGGACTGGCTCTTGTATGGACTTGGTCATCTCGTCCAACACTACTGTGAAGAGGAATGGGCTCAATGCCGATCCTTGGTGGAGTCCCACTTCCACCGGGAAGAAGTCTGTGTCTCCGACAGGTGCTCGTACACACGTTTTTGCCCCGTCATACATATCCTGTATTATTTTGATATACCTCTCTGGTACCCTTCTAAGTCGTAGACTTTCCCAGATTAGTTTCCGCGGCACACTGTCATAGGCTTTTTCTAGGTCAATGAATACCATATGTAGATCTCTTTTCTTTCTCTATATTTCTCCATCATCCTCCTTATGGCGTGTATAGCTTCCGTTGTAGAGCGTCCTGGCATAAATCCAAATTGGTTTACCGTTATCTGAGTTTCTCGTCTAATTCTCGTGTCCACAATTCTTTCCCATAGTTTCATCGTGTGACTCAATAGCTTTATTCCCCTGTAATTTGCGCAACATTGGACATCTCCTTTTTTCTTATATATGGGGACTATGACACTGCTTCTCCACTGCTCTGGCATCTTTCCTGTCTTAAAGATAGTGTTGAATAAGTCCGTTAGCCATTGTAGGCCCTCATCTCCAAGGCACTTCCACACTTCAATCGGAATGTTGTCTGGCCCCACCGCCTTAGCCCTTCCCATTTTCCTCAAAGCTCTCCTAACTTCATCGATTGTGATGCTTCTACAATAACACTTGTTTTGTTGCGTCGTTTGAGTTGTTTCATCTATCTCCGTTTGTTGAGTACTGTTCGTAGTTATACTCATGTATTATAATAATAACTAGCATCTATCATTTTAAAACTCTTATACAAACAAATCATTTCAAAAATAATCACAATAAATCGGTTTAAACAATACAAGCCAAATTTTAACGATCAAACAATTCAGACAATCAACCCATCTAAACCAGTATAGTTCGTTGTTTTTCTGAAATTATAATTATTTGTTCGGCCTAAAAATCCTGTCAAAATCAACAGAACCTGAGGGCAATGGTCAAATTCAGAAAAAAAAAAAGCATTCCCCGTGAATTCCAAGTCTTCAACCACTTCTATGCTTATTCAAAGTTGTGGGGCGACGAGAAGAAGAAAAGTTCAAAAGATTACTATAACGTGACGTGATCATGAAGTAATTGGTCGTTATTTTGAAATATACAGCAACAAAAACAAAATCAATCATGACCACTAGAATAAAAAGATTCTAAAAAATACACCCATTACGATAACAAGAATTTCCTATCAACTTTAAGAGGAATTGAAATTAATATATAACAAACAAAAATAAATTTAAGAACGAAAACTTACACAACCAATTTTAACTTTACACCACAACTAATGTACATCTATTCGTTATTGACGGGACTTAAAACGTTAAAAGATTCGCCACTTTAACTCTAAATGTTTTTGTTATTAGACTTAATCGCCCATCTTAAACATATATGAACCGCTTAGTGTATAATAAAGACCATGTTTAGAATTACTTATTTTAATTGAAAATCTTCGGAAAACTAAGCATCAAATTAGAAGAGAGTTTTTATGATTGTAATGAGCTATTTGAAGACAAACTTTAAGCAACTGTAAAGTTTCCGTACGTTCAACATGTAGAAACATCGGTTAAAATGTGTTCATTAGAATTCTATAGTGCTAAACTGCTAATTAAACAATCTAGCTTTTAACCGCTCGAAGATCAAACAGCAGATTCCTTTAATGATTTAACTTCATTAACACAGAAGCAAATCAAATTCGTTGTCATCTCTCTCAGAACGATTCATATTCTCGTGCATTAACAACAATTGTTGAAGATCATAAATCAAAACTCCTAAACCTAACTAACAACTTGTACCTTTAATCCCGCAAAAAGTATTATAAATCGAATTGATAATTACAGATTAGATGACATACATACCTTTTGGATTATGAAAATTAGGTCGATCGAAGGATTGAAATACAGAATCATCGTTTCTTCTTCAATTCGCCATCGTTTGTGTTAGCACGTAACAAAGAGCAGAGGAGATGACAGCTTTTATATATGTATATATACATATATATACACACACAGACACACGATGTGTATGCGATTAACACCTCGGGTTGCGTGATGGGCGGTTGAAGACTGGCGGGAGTCTTTACGGTCAATCTTTGCTACTACAATACATACTTTTTCAAAGGATAGTTGTTCATTTTAAAATTTCAACAATAAAAGCAACAAAATCAATCTCAATAACCTAATCATTAATGATATTAATCTATTTGTGGTAGTTTGCTAATAAAAAGAAAGTTTGTGGTTCTAATAACGGGCTTCTTTGATAAAATAAGGAGATCGGGAGTGAGTTTGTTTTTTTGAACCGGAGAACAAATACATTTTTGTTTTTCGAACATCGGTCAAATAAGAACCTTTAAATTTCTCCTAACGCTCTCACAAATCACTCGTTTTTGTTTTCATGATGAGTCCATCAAATCTCAATCATAACGAAAAAAGGATGAACAATTAATCGGTAGTTAACATGAGCTCTAAAACTTTTCAGATCATTTTCAAGGCTAACAATGTTTTTATTTACATGTGTTGTTTCTTTATCGATGAATAACAAAAAATTATATCAAATGGATGACAGTTAGAAAGTATGTGTAATCATTTTAACAATAAAAGGTTGTTTTTTTTAGTTTTGATAAAATGTGTATAAAGCAAACCGAGCGTGACACTCTTAGACTACTCTCATTCACGACCCAACTCAACTTAACTATTTATTAAAAAAAACTAATTTCTCTCTTTTATATTTACCCCACCCAACACAACTTATTTTTTTCACTCTCATTAACAACCCAACCAAACCGACATATGTATTATAATAAAAATACTCTAAACCAATTAGAATTAAACATGTGGCATAATAAATTAAAAATAATATGAAAAGAAGGGTGATAACTCAAAAGCGGCGACCAACAATAGTCAGTCCACCAACCTAGTTGCAGCCATTTGTGGGTTTTTATTTTCCTTGAATTCTTTTAATGCTGACCGCACAATTAAAACACTTCTAATGAGAGTAGCCTTACAGGCAGGGCCGGCTCAAACATTTTTGAAGGTCTAAAGCGAATGGTAAAATTTGAGACCCTTTCCTTAAAAAATATTTTGCTTATGATCCTAAATTGTGATACATAAACTTTGGAAACCAAAAAAAAAAAGTTAATATGTTACTCTATCTACATCCTGTAATATGCTATGTTTTTTTAAATAAAACATATCAACAATAACTAAATTAAAAAGCATAAGAAAATGAGAGGTGAAAAAGACTTACTTCATTCGAGCTCTTCATAATATTCTTTTAGTAGATAATTGAAGTTTAGGATCTAATCTTCTCCCTTGTGAAACCCTTCAAACAAATAAACATAACAATGAATTCAAATATACACCTTCAAACCTCTATCTTTTATGTATATGCTTATTTAATGATTTAGATATGAATATGATATTAAATTTTTCAGATAAAAAAATGACCTTTTCTCAAACAAAGCATATAAAGTTTTGACTTCAAAAAGCAAGTTTAGAAAGTCAATAACTCTAAAAAGAACCATCTTGCTTCTAACATTATTCAATGTGGCTTATGAAATTTGATATAAAAAAGGCTAATCCTTAGCTTTTTAAATGATAAGTTGTCTATAATTTTATGCCAGAATTTAGATCACAACTTCGAATGTCAAAAGTGAAATTACTTCTTATTATATGTCATGTATACTCATTTCTTAATTCACATCTATGGTTAAAAAAATAGTCACATCAGGGTAAAATGTAATAAAAAAAACAGGGTGGTCAGAATCTTAAGCTTTTAATCAAATGAAACATTCTTTAACTTCTTAATAGAAATTACTAATATACAACATTAAAAATCACAATCTTGTATCTAAAATTAAACCCTAATAACATAAAAAAACAGAAATTAGATTTCCATCACCACATAAACTTAAGAAATGACAAAAGCAAAACGTGACTCACCATTGCGACGGTCGTCACGAAGCCCTAGAGAACAAGAAGTCCGTAAAAGATTCAGTTTTGCCAAAGGGGGTGTCGTTTGCGGTTTGCCATCAATTAGAAGCATCTTCAACGATTAAAATCATGGTCACCGCAAGATGAAACCGGTGATCGAAGGCCCTATACATTGCTAGCGACAGTAGAATGGGTGGTTGGAGGGAAATCTCCTTATTTTTATTTGATAGAATATGGTTACCGCCATGCCTTCACCAAAAAAGTTCCGCCTAAGCCCTGCAACATTCCTTCCTCCTATTCAATATGGACCAACCCATATTTTAAGAAAAGCCCAAACATAAAGGGTTTTTTTTAATAAAAAATGAGGCCCTAAAATTTTATGGGCCTAAAGCCCTAGCTTTACCCAGTAAGCTTATTAGGTCGGCCCTGCTTACAGGTTTTTCTTATTCGAATCAAACTAGAAAAATCAAAATTCATAATGAACAACATTAAGATTATTTCTATTTCAATTGTGGTTTTCCAAATAAGATAAGTGTCAAATTCCATACTCGGTTTTCGAATTGAATTTGAACTAGTATTGAGCCCACGCGTTGCGCGGGGACGTAAAACAATGTCAAGTAGCATCCAGAAAATCTCGTGTTAAAATAAAAACATAAAATAAATAGAATGGAAAGTAGATGTAAATATGTTAAACTGTGGACGTGAAACGTAAAATATTAAAATAACAAGCAAGTCGATTTAGGAGTCGCACGTTGTAACACGACAGTTAAACGAAATAAATATGTTGAAAATATGTAAAAGTCATATACATGATATATACTTACAAATATGTAATTGTAAGCATCTGTGTATATATATGTGTATGTATGTATGTGCATATGATCATTTCATTTAAATAAATGTTAATTTGCTATTTTGTATAAGAAAAGAAGTATATAAACATTATTTACCTTGCATTTTTCTATAACTTATATCTTTTAATTAATAATTATAAATCTGATGTTATAGTTGTGGAATTGAAATTTTATTATCAATCAATTTAATAAATTCTTTGGAATCCGGTCAAATAAATAACAATAACCATCTTCACCATCCTTCACTCTCTCTTTCTTTCTCTATGCCACCGCCGGAGACAACGCCGCCGCCGCCGGCGTCACCGCCACCGCCGTATGCGTGTACGTGTGTGCGTATGCGTGTGTGTGTGTGCACACACGCGTACGCGCGATTCTTGCCCCTACAGTACGGCCATGGGTTGGAAGACACATGGCCGAGGGCCTCCTGCTCTGAAGCAGCTCCAGGAAAAGAGAGAGTATGAGAGAAAACAGTCAGTGTGACACAAAACCCATCCCTGTCTCAGCTCTCTCCTTTTTACCATCGCTATCGGCATTGGTCGGCTCAGGAACAGGTAGTTGTCTAGTGATAGTAGCCTACCGCATACGTTTAGCACTCCTGATCCAGGCCTATACTAGAAACAGAGAGCCTGGCACTTCCCTGTTTTCTAATCATTGCTTTCTCGTCTTTGTGCTTAAAAAGGAACCGCCACCGCCGTCGTCACCGCCACTGCCAACAGAACACGTACTAACACACACTCCATGCCACCGGTACAGCAACCGACAGCGTTATCGCCACCGTCACCGCCAGGTCGGCCGCCACCGTCAACGAGGCGTTTTCCTCTCTCTCTCTATATCTACACCACCGCCGGTGAAACTCCGGGGCTCACCACAACGATGACGTTTCTCTCTCTCTCTCTCTCTCTCTCTCTACATCCACACCACCGCCGGTGAAACTCCGGGGCTCACCACAACGATGTCGTTTTCTTCTCTCTCTCTCTCTACATCTACACCACCGCCGGTGCAGGCGGCGGTGGCTGGAGCAGAAACGTTTTCCTCTCTCTCTCTCTCTACATCTACACAACAGCCGGTGAAACTCCGGGGCTCACCACAACGATGACGTTTTCCTCTCTCTCTCTCTCTCTACATCTACACCGCCGGTACAGGCGGCGGTGGCCGAAGCAGAAACAAAAAAAAAACCGAAATTACAACAGCCAATCAAATCAGGCCACGCGTCCCAATGGTTGTGAACTACTGTTCACACCGACCTTGGTGTTTTATATATATATAATTTACAATCCTCGAAAACCAAATATTAGAGAAAAAAACATATTTTATTTTCGTTTATTATTTCCTTTTTATATAGTTATAATCGACTTTTCAAATTCTAATTTGAATACAACTTCAAAATTTTCAAATACACCATAGCAAAAACCAACCCAGAGTTTGGTCGTATCTGAATCAACCTCTTAATGATCTAATTGTTTGAATGGTTCAACATTTAATGGTTCAAGTTGTTTGTTTCACGAGCAAATATTTGAATGGTTTAGACATTTACCTTTGAATGGTTAAGCATTATACTAATGTTGAATGGTTAATATGTCTAAGACTAAATGGTTAAAACCTCTTACCTGAATTGATCACACAGTTGCCTTTGAATAGTTAAATAATATACTAGCTCTTATTGGTTCACACATCTTAACGGTTTAGCACTTAATGGTTCGGCACTTAATGATTCAAACATTTATTGGTTCAACATTTAATTATTCATAAATTACCAAATAGCCGCTTAATCAGAGCCTTTCCCATGATAAAATAATTTGTGAAAACTATCCACTGCAATCGTTCTAGGATATAAAATAATATTTGTGTACATTATGTATCTCAATAACAAGGTGGCTACCCTCTTAACAAATCTTGTACACAACTAATGTGAACAAATGTAAACAAATCAAAATTTTAGATAAATTGAAACAAATAAAAATAAATAAAATGTGTAATTCCTTCTTCCATGCACAAGATCTATGGATGACTTCCATTCTTCCAACACTTTAGCTTCCTAACCACATATAGTTAATTATAAACTAACCATGGTTAATTATCTTACCTAGGCAAGAAATGACTGTGATCAACTGTAGCAATTGAACAAGTATCATCACTGTTAAAGTACTGATATAACTTGTGTGTGATAACATTGAGTTCCATGGCATTCTCATCCATAAAGGGGGGGTTAGAAGGTGCAGGCAAGGGTTCATTCTCTTTTGCTAACATTTTTAGTACCGATGACATTGTCGGTCTTAAAGACGGATCTTCTTGAGTGCAAAGAAGTCCTACTTGTATTGCTTTAATCGCCTCTTTTCGGTAATTGCTGTTAGGATATAGATGCATCATTAAGTTGGGGTCGAAGATTTCTTCCGCCTTATTTTGTTGAAAATGATTCCACGCCTGTTTAAGCAATAAATAACGAGAAATTATTAATATTATCTGGTGATTTTAATAACTTAATCCGGTCACTAAATATAAAAAATTAACCAAACCAAATATTTAAAATGTTACAATAAGACCACCAAATATCTACAAACCAACCAAATATTAAACACAGAATGATAAACCACTCAAGCATCATACTTGTGTCATTTATGTCAATTTCAGACAAAAACTTACTGGAATTTTTAAATGATAAAAACGTCTTAACTAAAAGGTTTTCCAACATTTAGATGCAAAATATGCACCTGAATGTAGTCAAATAGAGTTGATGCAAAGACATTTTTTGTTCATTCACAACTTTAGATGTGTCAAAAGCTTTTAAGTTGTGGGTATGCTTGTCATTTTACAATTTTCGAGTGGGTTTTGACCTAAGTTGCATGAGTATACACTATCCTGAGAAAATAAACAAAATGATTATACTTACGATAGCAACTAAGCTGTCGGTATATTCTGTGTTTTTGCTTTTGTTGTTTTCTATTCCCGTGACGACCTCCAAACTAAAACACCAAAGCTATACACATCTGCCTTTTCGGTTAACTGGCCATGGGCTAGGTACTCAGGAGCCATATATCCTCTGTTGAGGTTAAAAAAGATAAACAAATTAGCTGCTTATTTAAAATTTTAAAAGAGGTAATTAAAGTACTTACAATGTTCCTGCAATTGCGGTGCTGATGTGGCTCTTATCATCTTGAAAAGATCGAGCCAGTCCAAAATCAGCTATTTTAGCGCGAAACCTCAAGTCTAATAAGACATTAGCAGCTTTAATATCCCTGTGAATAATCCTGCATTTGGTGTTCTCGTGGAGGTAAACAAGGCCTTCTGCTGTACCAATGATAATATTATATCTCTTTTCCCAATTTAGAGTCCTCCCTTTTGTTGCATCTACAGAAGTTCACACAGTCATTAAACATATTATAGATCGATGATTGAAGGTTAAGGAGGTTGCAAAACAATCAAAGTTCTAAACTTCTGATCTGAGATGACCAACTTGCAAAAGTTTTATATTGCAGCGGTATGTCAGTTTCATACTTTCATTTGACCATGTTGACGTCTTTCAGACCTCTAGAACTGGTTTCCTAAATAATTAATTCAAAACAAACATTTTGAAACTTTATTGGTTTTTCTTGCCTAAAGTAAGTTGGGTTATTAAAAAACCATATATACTTTAGAAAAAAAGTGTGGTTAAGCCCCTCAATTTCATTTTCAAACATTAGTTCTTGTAGATTGTTTCACACTTTCTGTATAGAGTTTTTCAGATATCCCAAATAAGTTAGTTCCCAAAACATAAAGCAGACGGATGCAATTAACCCAATAATAAAGAAGTACAATAATTGACCAATATATAACTTACCAAAAATGAAGTGGTCAAGGCTCATGTTGGGTAAATATTCATATATAAGAATGCTTTCAGGCCCTGAACAGCTGCATCCTAACAACCGCACAAGATTTTTGTGTTGAACACTGCTAATCATGTTAACTTCATTATAGAAATCTGCTGCTCTAAATTTGTTGTTGAAGAAAGTCTTTTCACAGCTATTTCCCGTCCATCTGAAAGAACCCCCTGAGAGAATTACAATGCTTTGCTTTAGTTATATAAAGGTGTCAAAGATAGTACTTACAATGCTTTGCTATAGTTATATAAAGGTGTCAAAGATAGTACTTAAGAGGTAGGCAAAATGTGTAAGTTGTGTAACGGGTCAAACTGGGTTAGAGTTTTAAAAGGTCTTTTGTGGGTCAAAATGGTCAGGTGGAGTTGGTTTGAGCCACCGCGACATTTTTATCCGAAGAGTTAGATAACTAGTTTGCCATATATGATAAATACAATTATCATCTTATCAATTTACTATTTGTTTAATAAAATGATTTAGAAGGTATTATCACTTCTATGCATTAGATAAAAAGGCAAAAAGTAGAAACGGAGGTTACACTTTTCCTGACTTTAGCAACCAACTTTTAATATAGAGCAAAACAAAATCTAACAAACATATATATTTTACTTTTTCACAGAGTCATATTCTGCATATATCATGACACCAACCATTGCCACATCAACAGTTCACATATAAAATCAATTAGGATGAGCTTGATTGATAACATCAGAAACAAATTAAAAGCTGATTTCTATTTTGCCCATACCTTTGAAGTTGGTTAATTAAATCAAGAAGTGTAAAGTTTGTTTCTGTGTAATGCAATTTACTCTTGTAAATACAGTATAGGCGACTTTTGACCCATTTGACCTTTTTTTTTCAATTTTCTTATATTGACCTATCTGGTCTCTTAGAGCATAAGTGTAATCCGAATTGACCCATTCAAATGTAAATAGGTTGAAATTGTTAGTTTCAACTGTAAGGTATGAGTACAACCTTGTAGACGGTCCCAAATCCTCCTTGCCCCAGTTTATTACACTCATCCCAATTTCCTGTTGCTTTCTCAACAGTGGAGTATTTGAAGTTTAAGCTACCATCATTAAGCATTTTTGCCAGTTTTTTGGCATCATAAGAACCTAAATATTAAGCAATCATTAGTATTTTCATGAATTCTGCAGATTATTAATGTTACCAAAGTTATAACAAGTCCAACAATGTCAAATACATTTAAAAATGACTGAAAGTGTGTAGATATGTAGAGTGGCTTGTACCTTTTCTCTTCTTCTGTATATATCTGTGTCTCCAAATATATACAACAATCATTGACGCAACTGTGATAAGTGCCACAGAACTGACAACGGAAACAACAATCACAATTATCTTCCCTGCAAAAACCATAAACAAGAAAACATCAGAGATGTATGGAAAACTTTTAATGATGTCATTTTGCAGATTTTACATGTAATTATTTAATTGTCTTCTTAACGATGTTATCATAAATTCACTGCCATGTGAAACCCCCATATGGCAAGTCAAATATCCCCAATGCTCTTGTGGTAAATTGTCGATGATTTTAAATCAAATATTTGATATTGTAGTAATTTTGATTTGAATTTTAACCATGCATTCATCATAATTGACCACTGCATTTGCATATTCAGTAGATATTACAATTTCTTGTTAAAAAAAGTTTAACTGGAATTATATATCCATAAGACGAAATAATTGATAGAATTTGAACATAACAGTATGAAATCTTATTAAAGTGATGATCTCAAATACACACAACAGCCACACATTTATAGTAGTTAGAGCTAACTAACTAATTACACTTTCAATCCCTGCACTATACTAACTAAACATTTTAAGTACAAACTTTATTCTAAACATAATGAAAGAATTAAACTAACAATCACCCCCTAATTCTTTCATGGAACCAACTCCAAGCAATTTCTTCATGTCAATGAACTTTAACCTAGGTAAAGCTTTAGTAAGAATGTCTGCCTTCTGCTCTTCTCCACATACATGCTTAACCACCACTAGGCCCTTCTCAACACAACTTCTGATGTAATGATACCGAACATCTATGTGTTTTGATCTCCTATGAAAGCCTGGGTTCTTCATCAACTGAATAGCAGACTTATTATCAACATAGATCACAATAGGACCTATTTCACATCCGGACAACAGTTCCAATACACCCCTTAACCATACAGCCTGCTGTGCAGTAGCAGTAGCTGCTATGAATTCAGCCTCACATGATGATAAAGCAACAGTTTCTTGCTTTTGACTCACCCAACTGATAGGACCTGCACCATAATAGAACACCATACCTGTGGTGCTTCTTCCATCAGCTTTGGTAGGGGCATGAGAACTATCACTGAACCCAACTAAGTCACCGACACTCCCATTTTTATACCAAATGCCATGATCAACCGTACCTTTAAGATACCTCAATATATGCTTTACAGCATGCCAATGAGAGGATCTAGGTGACTCCATGAACCTGCTTGCTATTCCCACTGAATAAGACAAGTCAGGCCTGGTTTGAGTCAAATATCTCAAACACCCAATGAGTCTCCTATACAATGTAGCATCCACTGCATCTAGCTCCTCATCTTTCCCTAGCTTTAAACCAGGATCCATAGGAACTTTAGTTGGATTACTTCCCCACATGTTATGTTCCTCTAATATTTTCTTAGCATATCCAGATTGGCACAAGAAGATACCCATGTCTTCTTGTTTAACTTCTATCCCTAGGTAATAATTCAGCAGCCCTAGGTCTGTCATCTCAAATCTGGACCTCATCATGATTTTAAACTCCTCAACCATCCTTGAACTTGACCCTGTCACTATCAAATCATCAACATACACACCCAAAATCACTGATTCATTTCCAACCTGATTCTTATAAACATCATATTCTTGTGGGCATCTTTTAAAGCCAAACTCTAACAAGGTAAAGTGTAATTTCTCATTCCAGGCTCTAGGTGCCTGTTTAAGGCCATACAAAGCCTTTATGAGTTTGTAAACTAACCTTTCCTTGCCAGGCTTTACAAAGCCTTCCGGCTGTGACACATAAACATCTTCTTTCAAATCCCCATTTAGAAAGGCTGTCTTCACATCCAGGTGATGCACCTTCCACTGGTTTACAGCTGCTAAGGCTAGTATCAATCTTACAGTCTCTAGCCTAGCCATTGGAGCAAACACCTCCTCATAGTCCACTCCAAACTTCTGAACATACCCTTTCACTACTAATCTGGCCTTATGCCTGATGACTTCCCCTTTAACATTTCCTTTCAGCTTAAACAGCCACTTAAGCCCAATTGGCTTCACTCCCCTTGGACACTCAACCAAGTCCCAAGTTTTATTCTTTTCTATGCTGTCAATTTCATCCTGCATAGCCCTTTTCCACTCAGGGTCACACTTAGCCTGTTCATAACATCTAGGATCTTTGATTAACATCAACTCTGACTCATTGAATACGGGTGGTTCAAATGGGATCTGTTCCAACACCTTTGTTCTATTAAATACATTAGTTAGGCTTGAAAAACCTTTAGGTGGTGTACCATCATAGGTAGACCTAGGAACCTGATCACTTTCTTCAGGATTCCCTCAATTTGCACCCCCTGAATCTACATCCTCTTCTGATTCAGAACCAATGTTGGGGTGATCTTGAAAATTATGCACATGGCTAGTTGAGGCTTCATTTCCTTCATTCGTATCAGGGTGGCCTGATGTATGCACAGTTGATGCAACATCACCTTGACTGGGGAAAGTGGTAAGCACTCCAAGCTTTGCATACCTCTGATTAGACACATCATGGCTTTTGTCTTCCCACTCCCAAGGTTTCCCTTCCTCAAACATCACATTCCTGCTTACTATGATTCTTCCTGTCCCTGGGTTATACAACCTGTAGGCTTTAGATCCAGGTTCTATACCCAAGTGGACCACAGGGGCACTCCTATCATCTAGTTTCTTTACTTGATGACTAGGAACCTGCACATGTGCCTTGCACCCAAACACCCGAAGATGTTTTATCTTTGGCTTTCTCTGGTAAAGACACTCATAAGGAGTAATATCTTCCAAGGCTTTGGTTGGACTCCTGTTCAACAGATAGACTGAGTGCCTTACAGCCTCAGCCCAGAAGTCCAAAGGCATGTGCATTGCCTTCAAAATAGACCTGGTCATCCCCATCACAGTTTGATTCCTCCTCTCCACAACCCCATTTTGTTATGGAGAGTAAGGAGCAGTCAAATACTTCCTTATGCCATCCACATCACATAATTGCTCAAAGCTTCTTGATGTAAACTCTCCCCCTCTATCTATCCTTAGGGCCTTGATCACATAGGATGTTTCAGACTGAACTTGAGCCTTAAACACTTTGAATGCCTCTGGTGCTTGGTCTTTGGACAGGTGAACCCACATAAACCTAGAGCAATCATCCACCAATAGCATGAAATACCTGTTTCTTACAGGTGTAGGTAGGTCTATAGGACCACATAAGTCTGCATGGATCAGCTCTAAGGGTATCTTGGCCCTGAAATTACTTGCACTTGATAGAATTGGCTTCTCTGTTTGCCAACTAGACAGCTCTCACACAATTGAGCTTTGTGGTTGATCTTAGGCATCCCCCTCACCATACTATGCCTGGACATCTTGTTTATAGAATCAAAGTTCAAGTGTCCCGGCCTTGCATGCCATGTCCAAACTTGGTCATGCATGGCTGCCAACAGGCACATAGGGGGTGTCACAGTGAGCTTGATCTTGTAGAGCATGTTCTCTGACTTCTTCACCTTCATCAAGGTTCTGCCACTCTTTTCATAAACCCATAAGTAACCATCTTTCATCAACACTCTACAACCCGCTTCATCCAATTAGCCCAAACTAAGGATGTTTCTTCTCAGAGCAGGGATGTAGTAGACATTAGTCACTACCCTGTGTTCACCATTGCTGCATTGAAAGCAAATGGATCCCCTACCTCTGATCACAACCACAGACCTATCCCCAAATTTCACCTTGCCTGTTATGGCTTCATCTAACTCAGTGAAGTGGGTTTTGATGCCAGTCATGTGGTTGCTGGCCCCATTGTCAAGATATCATGTACAAGAATCTCCTCCATAAGGTAGGTTCTTGGGAAACACACTTTGCTCCTCAAGAAGACCCATATCCAGCTTTGCCATTAGCAAGGCTGGTTCTTGATCTTCCTGAGTTTGTGACAGGTGTGCCTCCTGGTCACCTTTTCTTGGAGCCCGGCATTCATTGGAGAAGTGCCCCAATTTATCACAATTGAAGCACCTCATGCTTCTCTTGTCTTTCTTAGAGGTGTTGGCACCTCTTTCACTGCCTTCAGTATTGGGTTTTCCTCCCCTGCCCTGTGCATACCTCCCTTTTCCTTTACTTTTGTTCTTGTTTTCCCACCCATTAGACCCACTGGATCTTGAATTTAGGGGCCTGGACTCACCCTTAGCCCTTTCTTGCCATTCACTCTTGGTCAAGAGTAGTTGCCCAGATGAATTCTTTCCCTGGATGGCTGGCTTGAGTCTTTCCTCATATGCCTTTAATCTCCCCACCAGTTCTTCAAATGTCATGGCCTCAAAGTCTGAGAATTGTTCTATAGCAGCCACAATAGGTAGAAACCTATCAGGGGTTGCTTTCAAGAACTTCCTGACTTGTTTGGAGGCCGCAACTGTAGTCCCCAGGGCTCTGTATCGGGACACAAGTTCACCCATCTTGCCTGCAAAGTCGTCTATGGATTCAGACTCTCCCATGCACAGCACTTCAAATTCGTGGTCTAGAGTCTGAATTCTTGCCTGCTTGACCCTATCTTCACCCACATACCTCTTCTTCAACGCATCCCAAATGTCCTTAGCCGACTTGAACGCAGCGACCTGCATTAGAACATCTTCTGGCAAGGCTTGGAAGATGAAGGTCCTCGCCTTCTTGCCCAATTTGGCATCCACAGCTTCCTTAGATGGTGGTTCGATGGTATCCCATATTCCCTGGGCATCCATGAACGCCTCCATCTTAATTGCCCAGGAGGTGTAGTTCGTCGGGGAGAGGATCGGGATCTTGAACGAAATTGGGTCACTGGTGTCCTTCAGGACCACCTGTTTGTCGTGATTCGCCATCGAATTGAATCAAGAACTGGGTTTAAGTGAAGATCGAGTGCAATTGGATCAGTCCAATCGATCAATTTTGCGCTCAGTCGCACTCGGGAAAACTACAGCCACGATCGAGGTGAGGAGTTCTTAGCGAGATGAGAATCGAAGGGAGGCAACGAAGGATCGAGAGCCTATACGCCCTCTGATACTAAATGATAGAATTTGAACATAACAGTATGAAATCTTATTAAAGTGATGATCTCAAATACACACAAAAGCCACACATTTATAGTAGTTAGAGCTAACTAACTAATTACACTTTCAACCCCTGCACTATACTAACTAAACATTTTAAGTACAAACTTTATTCTAAACATAATGAAAGAATTAAACTAACAATAATAACATTTTTAGTAGCAGCTAATTATAGTGAGTTTGTAACCATGTTTTTAGAACAATCTTATTATGTGATTACACACTATGATCATAGTAACCCCAGTTATATAAAATGGCTTCACTGTTTCTTTCTGTTAACAATAGAAGGGCAATTTCCACTAATTCTCTAATAAATAAGTCATGAATTATTACTATTACTAACACGTTGAATAGGTCAAATGAAAAAAAAAACTTAGCTGAAAGGAATTCGAGTCAAAAGGGTTCAAATACTTCTAGTTCTGTTTTAATCGCTTACTCCCTACAAAATAATTTTTAATTATTTTTTAAAACAATCTTATCTTTATTGTAATTAATCTGGCCTGGCCCAGCCAGCCCGTTTTGACAACTAAAAACAACCAGATAAACCCAATTCCAAAGAAATGATAAAAAAGGAAAAGAAAACAATCACATAATCTGATTACTCTACACTTTGTGCACGTTGTTTTCACATTTTGAACCTAAATACGCTATAAGCTTAAAGTCACAAAGTAACAAATTTAACTATTGCTCAAAGGCCCCGCCCTTATAAACAAAAGAAGTTATATAATTCGATTTAGAATCATTATCGACTTATCGTTACCTCTATGGGTAGAGCTGCTTGTGGCTGGTACAAGATTAAGAAAATTGGTATCTGAATACCTCATGAAACACCCCGTATTCAACACACGACCCTCAGACCATGGCGAACATTTCGATATCGTCATCGATGCATTATCCAAACACGCACGACAAGAGCTCGGGCTCAAAGTCCTCCAGCACTCCGCCAGCACGTACACCGACTCATTTCCACTAGCCACCATCATCTGAACCCGACCAAAGTACTCACGATCTCTTGATGCATCAGTTACAGCATTCAACACTGCCTGCTTCACTGTATCTTGAAACAATACATTCTTTCTTGTTGTATTCTTGCAAACAAAAGTGTCATTAGGCCCTGTGTACTCATCGAAAAAGCTGTAGTTTTGAACTCTCATAAAGCACCCATCGAGGTAAATTCGACCTCCATTGTTGGGAAAGCAACTGGGGAGAACAGTACGGGCTTCTGCATAACACAAGATGCAATCTTGTGATGAAAGATCACCGTAGCATTGTGCAAGCCCGTAGTTACCGTCGGGTCCCGTACCCACATGGGCTGTTCCATTGCTTGAAGTGCGCATTTGGGCACCGAGTCTTTCCATCATGCCCACGAAGTTTGGGATGAATAGTGTTTGATTGTGTTCTCTTTGTTGATCACATGACATTTTGATGATTTGGGATCTTGATTCAGCGTTTGTTCTTGCTAGCATTTGTAGAATTATGATTAAGTAGTGAGAATTGAAGCTTTGTGTGCTGATTTCTCCATCTTGTAGTAAGTCAGAATAAAAAAGAAGGTTTGTTTGGCTTGTAAACTAGTTCAAGATAGGAACTGCACAGAGAAATTTGAATACATAAGAGTATGAAGAATGGTATAAAGAATGCTTCCCACATTTACTAAAGATACATCAATATATGCTTAGCATACCTCCGGGTGACTAAACCTTAATATATGCCTAATATACCTCCAGGTGATTAAAGAAACTGAAAACCCAATAAGTGCGAGTAAAATATTAATGAGAAGCCACTAATTTAGTAGAGACGGGAAACGTTTAGCACAAATTTTGTTAAATTGGTCACATACGTGAAGCATATGCAGGGTCATACTCAAGTGTGTGAAACCATGTCAAATTTCTAAAACACGTGTAAGATGCAGTGAGTTATTAGAGTTTGATGAGTTTGTTTCAGATCCAAGAATCTTTGACTGTGACGAATTTGAGGAGTGAGAAGAAGAAAACAGGGTACTGAGTTCTTCTTCACCACTTATTGAACAAAAACACGCAACATAATAGAAATTCTGCAACTATTTGAATAACTAACATATAATAACACAAAAAACAAATATATGTGCAGAAAGTAGTGTGAAAGTTGGAAGTCATGAGCATTTTAATAACCAGAATTGGTTTGTATTGTTATAGCAGACGGGTTAGCTTCGTGATTGTTGGTGGCAAATAGTCAACAATAGGCACCGACCCTCGTGGTTGTTATTGTTATTATTTATTATTCTTATTTTCATTCTCATTAATTTCATGTATCTTGTAATAGCCACTTGGATTGTAGCATGATGTCATGGTAACAAAGTGTTTGTATTATTTGATTCTAGTGATAGTAACTAGTAAGGGGCTGTTTGGGATTGCTTTTTTTTTCTCCTTTTGACTTTTGGAGGGGTGAAAAGACCAAAATGCCCCTCCAAAAGTCACCAGAAGTTAGAAATTTTAACTTCTGGTGACTTTTGGAGGGGCATTTTGGTCTTTTCACCCCTCCAAAAGTCAAAAGGAGAAAAAAAAAAGCAATCCCAACAGCCACTAAGAGTTTTATTTCTACTACTTTATGTGATAAGTTGTCTGCTAGTACTAGAAGTATTAGTGAGGCATTCGATTTAAAACTGCTATTGATAAGTCCAATAGAATTACTGATATGATAGGAGACTATACCATAGAACTAGAAGGTCATATGTTTTCTATCAATTTACATGTGATGCCCCTAGGTGGATTCGATATAGTACTAGGGATGGATTGGTTAACAACCTATGAGGCGAACATCATGTGTCGCAAGAATATAATTCGACTAGTTGCTCCCGTTGGAAGTTCGGTGACGATCTACGGTGATCGTGTTACTACAATTCCGAATGTGATTTCGATGGCGGTGACGGGAAAGTGCATGAGACGTGGATGTAGTGCCTATCTGGCCTACGTGAAAGATGCGGATGCGTCGGTACCATAACTGTTCAATGTGCCAGTTGTATGTGACTTTTCAGACGTGTTTCCAGAAGACTTACCAGGCGTGCCACCGAATCGTGAGATTGAGTTTCAGATTGATTTGGATATAAAGATTCAAACGTGACAGTGAGCCGTTTAATGTGATAGTTTAGAAGAAATGTATATTTATCGTTAATAAAAATTATCCTGTAATAACTAATAAACACAGAAATATTTGACCAGCATATATTTTGTTTAGATACAAGTAATTTTGCATTAGAAAGTTTTATTGAATGTGAAAATTGTCATATTTAACTTTTTCATACCAACATTTAATTTGTAAAAGTATAAAAGCATCATTTCACTGTAAGTTTTCCTCATCAACTACTTAATTGAAAATAAATATCATAACATACATACATATAACTAATATGACTATAACAGCAACGCATACATGTATATACAAATATCATTACAGAATACATAAAAAACCCGAAAAAGTGGAGTGAGAAAAAAATACGCTTACATAATTTTTCTTATGTATCATATTTAATGTTGAGTTGGTGAAGTCACTAATTTAGTAGTGGCAAACAAGCTGGTCAAAAGAAAAAAGGAAAAGGGATGGTGATCCAGTTTTCTCGGCCAATGTTTTCTGACCCACTCAGTGAGTGGCTTTCTTCTTTGTTGTCCTATAAATGGGACTGATTTGTATCTGTAAATGTATCCTTCTAAGAAATATAAACTTCCAGTTACCCCGTGAACGTAGGTCAGTTTAGACCGAACCACGTAAATCATCGTGTTTTTTTGTGTGTGTCTAGATAACCTAACAACTGGTCTCAGAGCTCAGGCTCTCGTTAGATTCACACAAACAGAGAGAAGAAGGTGAAGAGAGAAGGTACCTGGTGAGTGAAATCGAAGCTAGCGTTCTGATCAGAGAAGAAGTCGCGAGCGGCAGTCGCAAGCGGCAGTCGCCATCGAGCAGTCGGGACTCGGGATCGAGCAGTCGCACCATCAACAACATCAACGCGATCTGCCGCTGTCTTGATCTAGGTTTCCGGCGAAGATCCGGCGGTTTCGGTGGCTTGAGGCGGTGGTTCCGGTGACTTAAAGCGATAGTGAAGATCGTGGGAGCAGGTGTAGTTTTTTTCTGTGTGTGCGCAAGGTGGAAGAAAGAACAGGTGTTCCTTTCTTTTGAAAGGAAAAATCAAGTTTCCTTATTGACAAAAGAGGCCCCTGCACTTTTTTTTCACAAAGTCTCCATCATTCACAACTTGGTTGTTTATCGTCGTTCAAAGCTCAAAAAAGATAAGTTTCTTGCTTTCGTATATTACTTCCATAAATTACCACTTAGCAGTACGAACCTGTTTGGTTAGTAGTTATTTGGTAATTTGTTATTAATGGAAGAAGACGGTAAAATTAAGATCGATAAATTTGACGGGAAGAATTTTGGATGGTGGAAAATGAAAATTAGAGATTTGCTGATACAAAAAGAGTTGGATGCTGCTTTAGAACCACCTCCTACACCAGTACCGAATAATTGGGCATCCATTGACAAGAAGGCGATGTCAACGATACGGCTCGCATTGTCCATGAATGTTGCGTATAACATTATGGAGCAAACCACGGCATGTGGAATTATGGAAGCTTTGACCAACATGTACGAAAAGTCGTCTCCCGCAAATAAGGTGTTCTTAATTCGGGAGTTAGTCAACACTCGAATGAAAGAGGGAAGTTCTGTCACTGAGCATATTAATCTATTTAAATCTCATTTGACACATTTGTCGTCAGTGAATTTTAAAATAGATGATGAATTACAGGCTTGTTTATTATTGTCATCATTACCTGACAGCTGGTCAGGAACGATCACAGCAACCACTGGATCGATTGAGACACTCACATTCAGTAAGGTTCGGGATTTGATACTGAATGAGGATTCCAGAAGGAGGAATTCTGGAGAAACAAGCTCGTTGCTCAGTACTGAAGGAAGAGGGAGAAATATCAATAGAGGAGGAAACCGGGGAAGGTCGAAGTCTAAACGAAGAAGCAAGTCGAGACCTGCAAAGCCAAGAAAAGATATACAGTGTTGGAACTGTAAGGAATTTGGTCATTTCAGAAGTCAGTGCACACAACCTTCTAGAGATAAACAGGAGGTAAATGCTGCCACAGCCTCAGACTCAGAAGATGCTCTTATCTGCTGTGTCGAAAATACTGTTGAAGACTGGATTATGGATTCAGGAGCATCATTTCATGCTACGTCTAGCACGAAGAAGATGAAGAATCTACGAACAGGTAACTTTGGTAAAGTTCGTTTGGCTAATAATTACAGTCTAGACATTACAGGGATTGGAGACATAGAGTTGAAGACATCATTGGGAACAATCTGGATCCTGGAAGATGTTCGGGTTATTCCGGGTTTGAAGAGGATGTTAATATCCATCGGTCAGCTTGATGATCAGGGATATGATGTTTACTTCGGTAAAGGACAATGGAAAGTTATCAAAGGCAGTATGGTTGTCGCTAGAGGGAAGAAGACATGCACTTTGTACATGGTTGAAGTACCAACTGACGGGGTAAATGCAGTGTCTAGTGAGCCGAGTAAGTCAAAGTTATGGCATCAAAGACTCGGTCACATGAGTGAAAAGGGGATGAAGATGCTTGTTTCCAAGGGAAAGCTTCCAAAATTAAAGCATGTCGAGTCTGAATTCTATGAACCGTGCATTCTCGGGAAGAAAAAGAAGGTTACTTTTCTAAAGAAAGGGAGAGCATCAAAAACTCAGAAGTTGGAGCTGATTCATTCAGATGTGTATGGATCGACATCAGTAGCTTCACCTGGTGGAGCTCGTTACTTTGTGACTTTCATTGATGATTGAACACGCAAGGTATGGGTTTACTTTCTTAAACATAAATCTGAAGTTTTTGATACTTTTAAGAAATGGAAATCTGCTGTTGAACTTGAAACTGATTTGAAGGTTAAGTGCTTGAAGTCCGACAACGGTGGTGAATACATCAGCAAGGAGTTTGCAGATTATTGTGCTGATAGAGGGATCAAGATGATAAACACAGTTCCAGGAACTCCGCAGCAGAATGGGGATGCAGAGAGGATGAACAGAACATTATGTGAGAGAGCCAGAAGTATGAGGCTGAATGCGGGGCTCCCAAAGATGTTCTGGGCTGATGCAATTAACACATCAGCCTATCTTATCAATCGTGGACCTTCAGTACCGTTGGGTTTCAAGATTCCTCAAGAAGAATGGAAGGGTAAAGCAGTTGAGTACGATCACCTGAGAATCTTCGGGTGTAGTGCTTATGATATCAATCCTAAAGGTGACAAGTTAGATGCTAAAGCAAAGAAGTATATTTTCATTGGATATGGAGGTGATAAGATGGGCTACAGGCTTTGGGATTCTGAAAACAGAAAGGTAATCAGAAGCAAGCATGCAGAATTCAATGAAGCAGAACTGTACAAAGACAGAAATATGGAAAAATCAAAGGTTCAAAAGGAAACAGTTGAGTTTAGTGTCGAGAATAAGAGAAACAAGTCTGCTACAGGAGTACAGGACTAGTGGCGGATCCTAACAATGACATAGAACCAGAGACTGAAGATGGTGATGATGAAGAAACAATGGAAGTTTCTGACAGTGGGAGTTCAGGGTCTGAAGACGAACAATCACCACAACAGCCTTCGTTAAGAAGATCAACCAGAGTTTCTAAACCACCGAACAGGTACAGTCCCTCTCGTACCGAACCTTCTGTCAACTACATTCTCTTGACAGAAAATGGTGAACCAGAAAGTTATTCTGAAGCTGTCAAGTTGAAGGACTCGTTCCAGTGGGAGCGAGCTATGAAGGATGAAATGAATTCACTAGAGAAGAACAAGACTTGGGTTCTTGTTAAGCATCCACATGACAAGAAAGCTCTTCATAATAAATGGGTTTTCAGGGTCAAGGATGAACAAGATGGATCTAAACGGCATAAAGCCCGTTTAGTGGTCAAGGGTTTTCAACAGAAGAAGGGGGTTGATTTTGATGAAATCTTCTCTCCAGTGGTGAAGATGACCACCATCAGATTAGTTCTAAGCATTGTAGCAGCAGAAAACTTACATCTAGAGCAGCTAGATGTAAAGACAGCGTTTCTACATGGTGACCTTGATGAAGACATTTATATGGCACAACCTGAGGGGTTTCAGGTTGTTAGAAAAGAGAATTGGGTTTGCAAGCTGAAGAAGAGTTTATACGGTCTTAAACAAGCACCAAGGCAGTGGTATTTGAAGTTTGATGATTTCATGATGAGAACCGATTACAAGAGATGTGAAGCCGATCACTGCTGTTATCTAAAGAAATTCAAGGGTTCGTATATCATTCTACTTCTGTATGTAGATGATATGTTGATTGCAGGATCAGACATGAACGAGATCAACAAGTTAAAGAAGCAAATGTCCAAAGAATTCGAGATGAAGGATTTGGGTGCAGCTAAACAGATACTCGGGATGAGTATCACCAGGAGCAAGAAAGATGGATCTCTAACACTATCCCAGGAAAAGTACATCGGGAAAGTGTTAGAGAAATTCGGTATTAACAATGAGAAGACCAAGCCAAGAAACACATCCTTGGGGAGTCACCTCAAGCTTACCAAAGATCAGTGTCCCAGCACAGAAAAAGAAAAAGCTGACATGGCTAGAGTCCCGTATGCATCTGCAGTGGGTAGTTTGATGTACGCTATGGTGTGCACAAGACCCGACATAGCACACGCAGTCGGAGTTGTCAGTCGGTTTATGTCGAATCCAGGAAGAGAACATTGGGAAGCAGTAAAGTGGGTGCTTCGTTATTTGAAAGGAACTTCAAAGATGGGGCTATGTTTCAAAGGAAAGGATTTAGTTCTCAGAGGCTATACAGATGCTGACCTGGGTGGCTGCAAAGAGACATTTAAAAGCACCACAGGTTTCGTTTTCACAGTGGGAGGAACTGCAGTCAGTTGGATGTCCAGGCTCCAGAAAAGTGTAGCTTTGTCCACAACAGAAGCAGAATACATGGCTATTGCTGAAGCCAGTAAAGAGCTTGTATGGTTGAAGGCTTTTCTGGAAGAGTTAGGGAAGAAGCAGACTGAGTACATACTACACTGTGATAATGAAAGTGCAGTGAAACTTGCTAAGAATCCTGTATATCACAAGAAGACGAAGCACATTGGGATAAGGTATCACTTCGTGAGAGGATTGATTGCTGATGGAACAATCAACTTGAAGAAAATCTCAGGTGCTAGGAATCCAGCGGACATGTTCACCAAATATGTAACGTTGGATAAGCTGAAGCTGTGCGTGGCTTCAGCTGGTCTCCAGGAATAATGTTGAGGAGACCGGGTAACTGGAGGAGCATTAAAGATACTAAAGTTTTCTTACAGAGATACAAATGCACAGTTGAAGCACAGGTGAAGATTGTTCCATGACTTCAAGTGGGAGATTGTTGAGTAGGTGAAGCCACTAATTTAGTAGTGGCAAACAAGCTGGTCAAAAGAAAAAAAGGAAAAGGGATGGTGATCTAGTTTTCACGGCTAATGTTTTCTGACCCATTCAGTGAGTGGCTTTCTTCTTTGTTGTCCTATAAATGGGACTGATTTGTATCTGTAAATGTATCCTTCTAAGAAATATAAACTTCCAGTTACCCCGTGGACGTAGGTCAGTTTAGACCGAACCACGTAAATCATCGTGTTTTTTTTGTGTGTGTCTAGATAACCTAACATTCAAAACAATAGTTACAAACGCATTACGTGTTTCTCTGGTTTTAACGTATTGTTGGTTATAAAGTGAATGTCCCTGTATACAACTAATATATATAACAATAACACTTATAATGAAAAAAATATTTTATGATCATATGAAAAATGTAGATTATGTGCTTGCAACTTTTTTCAACCTTGAAATATTGTAGGTACAACTACATTATGTGCTATCAAGACCGATGAGCCTTTTACATATGTTGGCCTATATACGCGAATAAGGGCATTGTGTTATGTATAAAGCAATTGCCGACGAGTTGAGGATTTAGATTGATATACGTGACACCTTATATTCCAATTGATTATCAAAAGGTTGTGGGTAGGCGTTGACATTTAACAACATGAATGCGCTGTTCAAAGTCTTAAAAAACTTTAAATAATAATAGATTCCCTTGTAAACCACTCCAACTGGAAATTCATTTCATATTACACGTTCACATGATCACCAAAAACTCAAGCACATCAATAGTTTTATTAGGTGGGGTTTAAATCATTTATAAAATCATTTGGAGTTAGAGTAATGAAACTCCTCTTAAGTCAACATTTCAAGCGTCATCTGTGATAGGTTGATGTAAATTAGCTAGTGTATAATTATAAGTATGTTAAATGAATGTGTGACTTGTAGTTCAAAATATATATAATCTTTTTTAAGTCAACAAAATGAAGAAATTATCGAGCTTTGACGGTGAGTGTGGCCTTAGGCAAGGTTGCGGGAGGGTGAATGGGGAGAGTGTGGTGGTAGAGAGATGGTGGGATTGAATGTAATGTGTCACAACGGTGACGCGACCACCACACCCACCTTCAGTATCGCCCAAATTCTTTGTGTCGAGTAGCATATACTGCAATACCCACAACCCTTATCATAACAATAAATTCTAATTTCTACCACAAAATTATTTAATTTCTAACAATTTCAACCTCAAACAAGCATACGATGAAGATCAAGTTTCTTAGTTTCTATCAAAACCCTAGGATGAATAAGCGGTTCTACAAGACTTCTGAAAATAATTTTGATAAAATCAACTAAAAGCAATTTACGATCATCACTCAAAACAGTAAAATCTAACCAATAACTCGTTGATTAACATCATAAACACATACTTCCACTAATTAACAATGCACGTATGATTCTATATTTCTATATCAGAATTCGTAACTTTGTGAAGATCGATCGATCAATCCAATCTAATAGGCTTATATACGTCTATTATTACCTAATCATTTCCCTCATGTAATGTAATATGTTGAAAAACTGAAGATCTTAATATTCATTTCTGATCAAGTAAACAAAATCAAATCAAATACGTTGTCATCGCTGCACAAAACGACGTTAATAAATCGATAGCACACACTTAGGGATCATCAATCAAACATTCAAATCGTAATAGCTTAAACTCAGCTTAAACGATGTAGATTGAAATAATAATGATCGCAGATCGGAATTCGTACCTTTTTCAGTAGAATGAAGTCATGAATTGAAGCGTGTAGAGACGATAGAAACTCGTTTAATGATGGAATTGGTGATCATCTGGATTGATAAGAACGGTGAAGTGTGAATTATATACAAGATGTGTAGGTGTAGCCTTTTAACAATGGAAGATGATGATTCTGTGAAGAAGATTGAGTTGCAGGTGGTACGTGATACGCAAATGGTAACGAGAAGCCGAGGTTTATGGGATTGTAAATCTGTGTGGGTCCCTTTTCACAACTATCTTTTTTTAATATTTCAAAAATAGTCCCTTCACTAACAATTTAACAAACAAAGGAATAAACGAACCGATACGGGCATTCAACGATTGGGTTAACGGTTTGTTTGGTTTATTCGGTTTGATTTATTTGGTTATGATAATTTATTTGGTCTAACCTTTAATCAGACTGAACCGAATTAAAAATAGGCATAACCGAAACAAAATCAATTGATTAAACCGTTTAAACCTATTTATTCTGTTCGGTTGTCCGATTAAACCGGTGATTATTCGGTTTATTTGGATAAACGAACCGAATAACCAAGATTTGTGTGACCATTAACCGAACCACGAACCAAATTTTACACATACGGTTAGTAACCGAACCGAAAACCAAATTCACAATTCGGTTTGGTATTTTCAGTTACGGGTGCGGTTTGGTTTTTAGTTTTTATGCACACCATTACGCAGTGGGTGTCTGGGTATAATCTTGCTAATAGCTTAGTTATTTTTATTGTTTGGTTCAAGTTTGATTTTATTTTTTTATTTTTTTGGTATCTTTTGAATAACAAATATATACATTTCCTACTCTATCTATAATAAAAAAAATCATTACAATTACACATTTTATTATCATAACTCCTAAACTAAATTATTTTTGGTTTTTAAATAATTTACTTTTTAAAAATAGTAATTTATAATATATCATATTTTTAACAAAGTTTGATATTTTAGAAAAAAATATTACTTATAAAAATTTATTTATTTTGAAATAACATTAATAACAAATATTTTTCTTGTTTCCATCAAACACTAAATGTTCTTAAACAAATTTACGATGGTAAGATAGTGTAGTATTCAATCAAAATTATTATTCAAATCTTATAAAGTATTTTAAAAAATGATATTTTTATACGGTTTGTTTTAGAACAAAATATTATTTTTAAAAAAATTAAAAACAAAGTTATAAAATATTCATATCACTGTTTTATTACTTATAGTACTTACTTATATATAATTACAGTCATATCATATTTTAAAATATCATTTTATTTTCATAAGTTTTATTATATTAATATTTTATTTATTCAACCCGTGTAATATACGGGTTTTCTAAAACTAGTATACTATAAGATAAAAACGTGACTTCTGTTGTAAAATAGCCCATTGTCTAAATACCACTGTAATATTGACCCTTGTCTAAAAAATCTTATTAAGATTACAACTTCTCTTTACATCTTCATCTTCTACCTTAATCACCCATGACCAACGATTCCGCCCCTGTGGTTTGTTACAAACATCAATTCGTCATTCTTCTTCAAACAACAACGAGCTTTAGGGGTTTATTATATTAACCGGTCAATATTTGAAGACGAATATGTTAACTAAAGCTCTAGGTCATGTCTCATGATGAATGTTATTTATTTATTGTTTATATAGATCTTGTTAAGATGGTTGACATTTAACGTGTGATCGTAACTCTTAATATATGGGTTAAAAGATTTGTATGATAAATAATGGGCAACTTTGTAAAATAATAATCAACTTTTAAAAGTATAGAACTTAAATAATATATGGGTTAAAATATTTATATGATAAATAAATGGTAACTTTGTAAAATAGTAATAAACTTTTTCAAACCAGTTCAATTAGGTAACTCAATGTTAAAAACTATTCATATAGGTAACTCAGCTTTCGTGTTTTATTTAAATTATAAGTTTAATATGTTTTTTATCATGTTTTTCTTTTTGTTTCAGTTATGAAATATATTTTTATTTTCTTTTTTATGCTGGTGTGAAACGATGGTGTGACTTTTAGGTATTTTTATTTTTAATATAATTAAAATGTTTTTTTTTTAAATTTATATATTGAATATTCTTACCCATCTATTACTTTCTTGACGTAAGGAAATTTGATAATGACTCGATTTGACGTTTGATGGTTCAATTTGAGAAACATATGCATGAGTGACTAAATTATAACATTTTTAAAACTTGATTATTATTTTGTGATATTTTCCGATAAATAAATAAGTTATACGATAATTCATTTACCATGTTTACACAACTTACATCTATTGGAGCTAGAGCAGTTGGTAGGACATGCTCTTTTTTACCTGAGCAATCATGGTTCCAAACTTAGGCAATGTGTTTTTTTATTTATTTATTGCCTTTTCTTCTTTTACTTTTATTACATTTTCTTTATTTAAATTACATTTTTTTAATTATTAGGCGCACCAAAACTTAATTGCATCAACTTCATATGATACTATATTTTTAATCAAATTAATATCACCATTTTACATGTCTTATGAAATTTACAAACTTATCGTAACATGCAAGTTTAATTTCTAGTTAAAACTTAAAAGTGAAAGTTGATTCTGATAGGAATACTGTATTTATTAAAAATGACCAAATGTCATCATCCGGACACCAAGACTCATGTGTATTTTGAGCCTTGGGCAATGTTGTTAGGACCGGATCGGACCGGCCGGTCCGACCGGTCGGACCGCGATTCGGCCCCCTGTCCGGTCCGGTCCATAGTGGATCGTTTTTGTGCAGTTGAACCGGCCGGTTCGAACCGAGTCGCCGGTTGGACCGGCGAACCGGGCCGGTTCCGACCGGATTTTGAATTTTTTTTTTTTTTTTTATTTTAGTGGGTAAAAACGGGGTGTTAAACCATAAATTAGTACTTTGTATATACAAATATAGTTAAGTTTTATATATAACTATAAAATATATGTATAAATCATATATAAATTACTTATATTTAATTACATATATAAATATAATTAAAATATAGTTAAATCCGGTCCATCCGGTCCGACCGGTCCGACCGGTCCGACCACCAAACCAGTAAGCCGTCCGGTTCGACGTCCGATCCGGTTCTGAGAACATTGGCCTTGGGGGTCCATTGCCTTGTTATTAAGGATTATACCACATGCTTTATTTATTGTACTCATATTTTTTTTAACATTTTTATAGTAACCCAATAATTATATTTTTTTACAATTAAGCCCCAATATTTTTTACTTTCAACTTTAGTCCCAATACTTTTATGTTTTACGTTTCGCATGCGTGGTTCAACGTTTTTACGTTTCTCTTAGTCCAATTTTATTTATTTTTTGTTTTCTATTTTTATATACAAGTTTTTTTGATTGTTTATGGTCACCGGCATTGATGCGCCGTAAGTGCTACTTGGCACAGTTTTACGCCTCCCTGAACTTTTAAATTACATATTTCTTCAAAGCATGCTTACAATACATGATATTTTATGCATTGAAATCTATGTTTTTGGTAAATATGTAACTTTTTTTGTTGGAGATGGTGGATATGTGTAATTCACACTTATATTAATTAACTAGAGAAAATCAGAAAAAATTATATTTTTAAATAGAGACATATAATTTTAGATAAAAGTTTTAAATTATCTTTCTTTTCTTACCGGCAAACATATATCATCATTTCCATTTAACTTCATTTCCATTTAACTTATTTTTTAATTAAAAGACATATTAATAGTTAGTAATTATTGATCAATGTTAAGGTTTAAACCTTGAACCTCCAAAAAAGCAGCACATGACACCCTACATAACTTATCTACTTACTATATTTCTATGGATTTATCTTTTTGTGGTGAAACTATAAGTATATATTGTAAATGGTGAGATTATTCTACAAAGTGTATTTTTGCTACAAAGTGTGAGAAGACACAATGAGGCTAAAAAGTCACAAAAAAATTTATATCTGACAATCTAAATCGAATTTTAAAAAAACACTTCGGAGCCTTTGTTCATCTCGTTGTCCTCTTTTAGAAAAAAAATAAAAATAAATAAATTTTGTTTTCATATGACACAATGACGTCATTGTGTCTTTTATATTGACACAATGACATCATGTGTCTTTCATAATGACACAATAAAGTTGTTGTGTCTTTCATAAATGACACAATAAAAAACGTTAATTTTTTATTTTTTTATTTTTTCGTTTTTTTTTCTTATTGAGGACGGCTAAGGGAACAAAAGCTCCGAATTAATTTTTTAAATTCGATTTTGATTGTGAGATATAATTTTTTGTGTATTTTTTTGACTCATTGTGTCTTTTTTTGACTCATTGTGTCTTCTCACACTTTGTAGCAAAAATACAGTTTGTATTTGAACTTTTTTCTATTGTAAATGCTACAATTAGAATCATTTGAGAACTCATAAATATTTTTAGAACTTTAATAAATCCTATCTGACACATAACTATTTTCTATATATTTTATATAAAACAATGATTGAAATATATTATTTAGGCATCTCTCCTGAAGTTAAAAAAGAAAACAATAAACAAAATTTATAATTTACCCATGTGTAAATCATACGTAAATAATATTATCTACATATATGTAGCTAAACAAATAAAAATTCTAAAAACACATGCAAACATTAGTTTGATGAGTTTTATATTTTTATGGTTATAAATGTATATAAACATAAAACTTATATGTAAAATATATAAAATTTAAAAAATATAACCTACTTGTATTAGTTTTTATGATTGCTAAAATACTTATTAGTTCTCAAATGATCTTAATCCTTAAATTCTATAATATACTATACTGAATTTAAAGTACTATTTAAAATCATATTAGAATTGTAGATAGCATATGTTCCAAAATTCGAGGTTGTTGTTACGATATTTTTAGGGTCCTAATATCTAGACACCCACCCAGATAAATCGACACCCCTATACGCCACGTATGGGTCCATACGCGGCGTATAGGGTCGAATGCACTGAAAACGAGGAAAATTCAAGGGGGTGTCAGAGAGCTATACGCCCCATATAGCCTTATACGACCCCCCATACGACACATATAGGGCTATACGACGCGTATAGCTAATTTCGACACTGACTACGAGGAAAAATTCAGGGGGCTGTCAGGGGGTTATACGCCCCGTATAGGGCTATACGACCACCCTATACGACGCGTATGGGGCTATACGACCCGTATAGAAATTTTAGGGTGTTGATTTAAAATAACAGGGTGTTTATTTAAAACGACCCTATTTTTATGTCTTAAATATGTAATAACTATGTGGATCAATTCCATATTCACTTGAATTCGTTCGAGTCAAACTTCTATCATATTCAAAATCAAGTCTCGCAAGCATAAAATATGTAACAAATCAACACTCACTCGACACAATCTTATCGAATCTTAAACAATATCACATGGGATGATATCAAAGCATGTTATACTAGTTTTAATAAACTCGTGTATTACACGCGTTGAATAAATAAAATATTAATATAATAGCATTTATTAATTATAAAATAATATTCTAAGATATGATATAACTGAAATTACGTATGAGAAATTACTACAACTAATAAACAGTGCTATCAACTTTTTAAAATTTTATTTTTAATTTTTTTTCCAAAAAAGTAAACATTTGTTCTAAAACAAACCGTATAAAAATATCATTTTTAAAAATTTTCTTATTATATCTCCCAATTTATTTTTTTTTGGTTTAAAAAAATTGAATGTTTTAAAATACCATTTAAAAAATATTTTGTATTTTAAAAAAAAAATATGCTTTAGAAAATTTCATTATTTTATAATAAATATTGTTTATTAAGAAATAACATTAATAAATAGATCTCTTTTTTTAATTTTTTAAATGTAAAAGAATGTTAAATAATATTATTAGTAATTAAGGTAATTATTTAAGACGAGAGAGAGGGGGAAAATTTTGGGGAGGATGATTGTGTTGTTGACACGTGACACTTCAAGTTACTCTTTTATTAAAATATGAAGATGAAGATTTATTGAGACAACTTCGTAGAATTTGTGGAATTTAATTCAATTAAATGTCTACTAAATAATAAGTATATACGCGTCGTCTTATTTTAGTAATACATGGTATTTATCCTTACTAAATTGGTCTGAGTTTAAGTCCAAAAAAAAGCAATAGTTAGATTTAAAAGTATGTTTGAGAGGTGTGTGTTTATTGTTAAAAAAACACAACTAAGTCTACATAGGGAGGATTAATTAGCGCATAATAGAGGTCACATGGTTACATTTTAATATCCTTGACCATATTTAAGGCCAAGGTTTGTGCTCCAATTAAGTTCATTAAAAAACAGCTACGTAACTTTTATTTATTTGCTGCATTTTAAGAATCGTGATCTTAAATTTCACATTTAATCCCCTTAAAAATCAGAATGGTATGTTTTTATAGGTGTTTATTTATGATTTTTTAAATCTATATAATAATTAGTATGTTGTCAATTGTGTTGGGTTAACGGTCAAAGGCGTCAAACTAATTTGTATACCTTATAAAATATTGTCAATTGTAGCTCCACAAGAATCTTCCAATGACAATAAGAAAATATGACTGCCTAAAGTAATTAGCAAGGAGAAAATGATTAGTAAACTGCATTGAACTCCTACAACACTACATGTTTTAACTGACGCATTAGACCAATTGTTTTCAAAATTACATGTTTTAAACCGAATTTGTTTTGACTAATTACACAACTCAGTCTATCAATTTGACCGCTTATCGTCTGGACCAATTTTTACATCGGAGGTCTAGAGTCTTCATAGTAGTTTACTGGTTCTATAGTGAGATGGTCAAAATATCTTCATAGTGGATAGTAAACAATGTCCGGTTCTAAAAATTCTAAGATATTTGGATGTACTAACTTAGCTTTCTCTTATATTTATCTTTTGCATAAGTTAGTTGAAAAATATTGTAACTAATCATTTTTTATGGTCTTTTATATTTTATAAACATAATTATCATAAGTATATGATGAAAACTCTGATGTGTGATATAGAGTATGAATAATTTAAACCATGGATTTTAAGTATTTTGTAACATAATTTTTTATATAGGGATTTTTACATATTTATACTAGAAATAAACAACTTGAATCAGTTTACATATTTATATAAAATTGATATAGTTATTAAACAACTTGAACTCTTTTGGACTTGAATCAGTTTTCCAAGAAAAGTATATATCTCGACTAAAACAATAAATTAATGCTATATTTATCTCTGACTACTATATAATGCATAAAGAGTGCGTATTATGGTAATTTTCTAACTATCGGAAGACGCGCCCGTTACCCTCCCTACCAGCCGTTTCCGATCGTGAACGCCTACCTCGCCGGAGGGACGTCTCACCTCCCACGATTGTTTTCGAGCCGTTTCCATGGCCTTTACGCACCCCCATTCAAAGCCACTGCCCGTTTACCTTCCATGTCTACGTTTACATATCACCGGGTTCCCCAATTCGCGTTCCCCTTTGATGCGGCTGCAGTGTGCCTTCCGAATTCGGGTAACCATTTCATTTCCCCTTTGTATTCATGTTTGGTGTTATGTTCTCCCCTTATATGTGTGCTATGTTTTCCCAGAACTAGGTAACCATAACATATCATCGGCCTCGGTTCTGATCTGTGCTTTACATGTACTATTTTTCGAATTTGTTTCATCTGTAGCCACGACCAGTTCAAATTTCTTAAATTTGTGGCCATATTAGGTGATTAGGCCGGTAATAGTTGCAATTGAGGTCTTCACTTCAGAAATCTACACCCTGTTTTCTTGATTTTGTATCATTGCTACCTGATTAGGTCAGTCATAGTTCGAATTCAGGTTGGTACTTCACCAGTTTTACATCCATTTAGGATTGTGCACTTGTTTGTTTTTAAGTATCCAAGTTGATGCTTAGTTCGATGGTGAACTTCTACCCCTTCATCTAAGAACAAAGAATACCAATACAGTTGTTGTACAAAGATCGACATCTTGCCTGAGCACTACTTCAAGGAATTGCAGATCGCTTTCATAGGGTCCACTTTGTCAAATCTTTTTGTTTTTTCTAAATACATATTAATATTATTTTCTTTGATGATAATGATGTGCAAGTGTTACTACAGAAAACTTGTACATGTTTAAAGATCATCACCAATGTGAGTTTTAAAGCTCCTCCTCTTTTAGTTGACCCTATTTGGGTGTGTTTTGTGTATATGTAATTATCAAAGGTTAAAGTTCGAAAATATTAGTATGTGTACTCTTTGTGTGTATTCCCAGCTATTTGAAGTTTAAACTACTAAAAGGCTAAACCTAAAGTTTGTTCATTCATATTCTATGTTTGATTTACAAATTAATGTTGTAAGTACCATGTGTATAGACCAGTTCGTTAAGTATGATGTTGTTTGCATACTAATTTTGGAGTTTTACGTCATATGAATCTGTTTTAAATCGAGTTACATTTGTGGTAGCGGTACTCAATGTGGTATTCTTATGAGCTTAAATTTAATGACATAACTAATAGAATATGTTTAGTTTTTCTAAATATTTGTTAGCTACATTTAGAGTAAAACTAATTGTTTGTGATTTAAATAAACATACCTAACTAGCCCTTACTTAAATCAACTATTTATGTGATTCTGTTTCTGATTCTTCAACTCACAGAAATCATCTTAAAAACTCATGTCCAGGCAACTTTCCATAGACTGATATGCTCATTGATTTCCAAACTTATGTTATTGATAAGATGGTTATATTTTTATACATTTATATAGTTTTCCTATGGCATAGAATGATCATGAACTTTAATTATGGATAAACATTTTGTTATATGTTTGCAAATAAGAGTGTATCGATTATTGTCACTAATATGTATTGTAATTTTATGTTCCTGACAAAATATTACAAGCTTTATTTCCTATTCATCTTGAGCTCCAACAATAACATGTCAAAGGGACAAACTTCATTCACAAACGAGCTACCTATTCTTCTGAATCCTAGAATGTTGTTTTGCTATAAGTAAGCATTTTTAATGGTGAGTTAACAACCAAAATAAGAAGTGATTGTTGAATAAGTTGTGGAGTTTGATGTAATTAGTAGCAACACTCAACAAGTGATAGGCATTAAACTATAATATTTGTTCTATTGCAATTAGCAGCCATATTTGATAGTTATCAAACATAGATGAATCTTTATTAACACTTTGTTTTTTGGTTATAAAGAGTTCTTATTTATACATGTCACTTTGTTTAGAGTCTTTTTTTGTGTGTAGGATGATTCCACACAAGACTAAGCATGGAGATGTACTTGGAAGGCTAAAGGTTTACGAAAGGGGTTTCTATTCTTACAACAAAAAGAAAAGGATGGTCATTCCAAATGCTTTGAAGTTAGTACTTTTATTTTATTATGGATCATTGGTTCTCTATTGTTTTTTAGTGGTAAGATTGGCTTTAAATTGTTGAATGTGATGCAATCTCATTTGTTTCTTTATTAAAAATACAGGGTTGGAGCCTTAGAGCTAGACAAAAGACTACATGTTGGGTTCATTATAGTTTAAGGTTGGATGGCATCGCTATGAAACCGTCAGGATAAACATATGCTATTCACTATATATGATGTCTATTGATTTTTACTATTAATGGATAGTTAACATGTGTGACTGTGTACAATGTAGACGTAAACCAAACGTTGTGATTGTTTCTGTTTTTCTTTTTTTATTTTTTTTCTCATCTTCTACCGAAGATGATACAAAGTTTTCATTACTCTTTGATATACTTAGTAAGAAACATGAAGAAACGATTGTTATGGTGTTATTGTGCAGTCATTATTTATTTATGAAGATGACGCAAAGGGTATTAAAGCCATGAATCAGATCTAATATTCTTCAGTAAGGAACAGGTAGAAGTCATTGCCTTCATGTCATAGGGCTTCTACAAACTGAGTCCTTTAAATGGTCCTTTGAGGTGACAGTTTTGGTCCTTTGAATGGGTCGAAGTAGTTATTTTTTTACCTCTAGCTAATAAATGGGCCAGATAAAAATATAATTCAGTGGCAATTGGGAAATGGGTTAAATGGAATGCATACAACCTCCTAGGTTACTTTCTGCAAAACAAATTATTAATGTAATAATATAGTTTTGGTATGTAATATACCACGCTAATTATGTATACAAAAAAATTAAACAATCTTACAAAAGTGTGTGGTTCAAACCATATTATTTGCCATATTTTTTATGTGCAGGCAAAACGACCAGGGTTGTCAGTTCATACTTTTCTTTGTTTCTAAAGAGTGAATCGGTTAATATTTGACATTTTGATTTTCATTTTGTAACAGGTCACATATTGTGGTTTGGATCTAGCCCGTGACAGATCATATTGCAGGTCACATTTTGTTATTAACACGTTTGCTAGGGTAGTCACACGTAAGATTGTAGCAGGTTGCATTCTTTTCATCTATTGTTAACAGGTAAGAATGTTGCTTGGATATTGGGTGCGATTGCAAACACGGTATTTGATTGAATGGATTTTGTTTGTTTTAGTTTTTACTCTTTTAAATTTGAATGCAGAGATTTCAAATTCAAAATTGGTATGGGTTATTTATTTTGTTTTCCTATTTAGGGTCTTATTTTTACCATTGCTTCTCGTAATTGTGCTCCCAACTCCACCATTTCATAAAACAAGTGTCATATTGTTAATTGTCCTCGTCGTAACATCGCGCGGGTCACCTGCTAGTACTAGAAATAAGTTCAAGATTGAAGAAAATCAGAAATGATCAAATAACTTATTCTTTCGTCATCTCCTTGCTTTTTTTCTTTTTTTTTCCTGATAAAAAGACACCCAGTCAAATTAAACTATCCTAAGGCCCAAACAAAAGCCCATCCTACTACAGTTAAAGTTGGATAAAATCCATGGGCGTCCCGCGGGTGTTATTCACGACTTACACAACGACCCCTTAAAGGAAGGGCCAAGAAAGGGGGGCATCGGAGGCACAAAAAGGCCCAACCTAAGATCCATATTAGCTCATATACGACCCAATACAAATCAAAATACAAACTACCTAGCACATTGCTGTCAATGTGGAATAGCCTACTTGGTAAAGATTTTCTCTCTTATAATAAAGATTCTGAGTTCAAACACAAACATAATATAATTTGAGTTCAAAAAATAAAATTACCACATTACTGATTACTATGCATATTATAAAATCAATACAACTAAAGAAATTCAACGCAGACAACAAATTAAATGATCAACAACCTTTTTAATACTTGAATAATATCAATCTCACTATGAACACTTTTAAAATTTAATCATCCAATTGCAATACAAACACCATAGCCTATCTAACTTGTTATATACCCACAGGTCCCAACTCCCGTATTTGCCACATTACAATCAACATCAACCTCAATATTCAAAAGTTAAAATCATGATTGGTATCAATCTCAATATTCATACATAACATCCAAATCACCTTGCTTTTACCGATTACCCTGGACCTAACCGCCAGTCGCAAGTCATACCCCCCAGATGCGCGGGAACCGGATTGAATCCGTAAATCCTCACCCCCCCCCCCCCGTCAGGATCGAACCCAGGATGAAACCCCGAGCGAAACTCTCACCTGGATGCCGCGGAAGTTAAATGGGGAGGGTAAGATTTGAAACCGGGTCACTTAGTACGCCCGGCCAACCCTTTAGCCACTTCACCACTTACATCATTGACAACTTGCTTTTTTACTATTAACGTGCACTTGCTATCAAAAGATTTGTTGGTTTTTGGGAGAAAAAGAAAATTTACTTCAAATATGAAATTTACTTCAAAAACAATCCCATGGGTCATTTCAATCTTCAGCCATCAAGATTTACGATGTTTTGTCATGTTTCACGATGATTGTTTGTCCACTTAAGATCTCACCATCAATGGTTTTGCGAGATGTGAAGATCTCGTGGTATGCATTTTGCATGGTTGATGATTGCTTTGCTAGAATCAAATATATTTTAAAGATAGAATGATCAGTTTTGTAATTTATACACACACGTAATCGAATTATACTAAAAATTGTGAGAAATATCGTAGACCATTGATCAATGATATGATGAATAAGTGCCTCATGGACTCAATTTCAATGAAATGTATCATTTACCTTTATCTAGTTCTACTAAAACATAATCAAGTTTGGTATAGATGATTATTTTTTTAACTATATGTAAAATCAAAATTCTACTAAAACATAATCAAGTTTGGAATAGATGATTATTTTTTTTAACTATATGTAAAATCAAACATTTTTTTAACTTTAAGTTGCTATAAAAACATTTTTAAAACGCATATTTATAACTTTAATTTAACTTTGTTAAATTGTCACAAAAAAATTAACATTCTTCTTTTTTTTCATATGTCTATCAATGGTTATAATATCATCAAACTTCTAGTCTCTTCTAGGTAATCATATTATAATATATATATTAAAAAGTTATGTCGGTGGTGGAAAACTTCTTAATGCTTTTAATTTTAACCACCAATTTTCAGAATTTATAAGTTTCACACACTCTTTTGTGACATATAAAAAACAACAATATCACCTGCATGATTTAAGTTTTAACTGACGGTTATGTTACATGTTTGCATGCCACGTTCTAAGAGAGAGAAAGACTTGATAGAAACGAATCTCAGAGAGTCATCATGAAACAAAGAGAAAGAAGAGGAAAATTAACTTTGGTGCTGTTTGTTTCTGAAGAGGTAAAACGTCTGCAGTCTGCAGACCACATCTGCAGACATCTGTAGGAGAAGAGATGGATCAAACCTCTGCAGCCTGTATTAAGAAGACTGTTTGTTTTGTAACCTCTGCGGCAGGAGGGTACTGGCAGGAGATCTCTCTTCTTCAACGTTGACGATGACTCCATTTCGTCTGAATCTAAACAAATCTCGCTTGATGAACTCGCTTCTCTGCTGTAAATCATACAAACATGATATTATGTTAATAATTTGCGGAGAAGACGAACTGATGAAGACGAAATTACGAATCGTTTGTTCGGATTTCACTTTTTCAGTTTCAGAAACGAAATAGATCACTTCATTTACTTCAATTACTTCAATTACTTCAAATTCAAATTGATCGAGATCAATAAAGCTAATTAAAGGCAATTCAACGAGAAACTCATAAATTCACCTGCAACCGCCATTGCCGCACACAGATGTTTCCGTTTCAAAACGAATCTCCACCTACAATCAACATTCACACAATTAACTCCACACTAATCAACGAATCACCTTCATACTTTCATAACCACACACACGAACATAACTACAGAAGTTCAAATTCAAATTTCACTATTTCACCTTCAGATCTGAGCTCAAATCATTCTGCACACACGACGACGACACACGATCACCGCTCTCCGACGAAGACGCAACATCCTCCGGCGAGTCACCATCGACTCCACTCCGGCACCGGTCATCCAACCGAACAACAACAGCATCAGCATTCTCCGGCTCCGGAGGATTGAGTTTCGGTTTCTTGCCGGAATCAGCGGTGGTGAGCTCCGGCGCTCTGCTCCGCCGTAGGCCGCCGTGGTGTTGTGCACCGTCCATCACTGCAAGTTGAAAATCATGAATGGTGGTGTTGTTGCATCTGTTGATATACATCTCACACAGTTAGAAGAGGTTTGTAGAGGTAAGAAGATATTAGTCCACCTCTTCTCCAAGAAGAGGTCACGCAGACGTTTTTAATGAAACGTCTTCAAAAAAACAAACACTCTGCAGACCTCAAACATCTGCCCGCCTCTTTTTGGCGCAGACAAAAGAGAGACAAAAAAGCTTTAGAAGCTCTTTTTCTAAAAAACAAACACCACCTTTGTCTTTCTCTCTCTCTATCTTCTTCCGATTTCATTACCGTCTGAAGCGAAAAGAAGTGGAAAATTAATATTATTACTATTATTAATTTATTATATTATTGATTGATATTAGGGTTTGGTGTTTGTATTTTGATGCGTTGTTTATTTTATTTGTTTTGTTTGTTGTTATAATTCCTTTAAAGGTAATTTACTAATTTTCACCCTGACGAGAAAGAAAGATTGGGTCTTGAAAAAAAAAGGATGAATTTGAAAAAAAAAACAAGTTAGATTATGGTTTCTTTAGAGAAGATTTCAGGTAAAAATGATTAGTTAAGATAATATAATAGTCAAATCTCAACAGATCTTTAGTTAAAATTAATATTCTTTATTCTATGATGTTTATTGTTGATTGTTTAATGTGTAACCACCTTGGTTCAAACTCAATTAGAGCGCCATAAAAAATGCAATTATGAAACAAGAAAACGGTTAGCTAAGGATAAAAAAACATAGCTATGAAATAAGCCTTTCATGCTCCCTTATACAACGAACATGCAATTCTTGGAGATATATCTATCTATGAACACCATCTTAGAATCGAGAGCGCCCGATGAAATCAAAGCTATAGATCTAACTTGAACAAGAATCAAAACAAGAACAAAATTACTTCAACTTCAAATTGACATTCAAGTGTCTAAAATGATTACAATCAAGAATTGAAGAAATGAATTTGAGGGGTGGTACCTACTAATCCCACCTTCCTACAATTTATAACAAACAATTGAAACTACCGTTGCATACTACTAACAACCATTTTACACATTTTACCCTTATAGTTTTACATGTTCACACATTGACCCCTCTAAGTCAACAACATTGACATTTCAGACTATATGTATTGGAATTAATCCAACATTCTCCCCTCTAATTCCAATATTTCTCATCTAAATCTTCAACACCAACCATGCTTCTCATCTCAGCATACTTCATTCTAGGCAATGGTTTTGTGAACATATCACCCTTTTAAAGATTTCCACAAACAAATTCCACCTGAATTTTGTTCCTTTCAATACAATCTCTAATGAAATAGTATTTAGGCTCAATGTGCTTTGACCTGCCATGGAATACAGGATCTTTCATTAAAGCCAAAGCTGATCTGTTATCCACTTTTAATACCACTATAGGCTGCTCTTGACCTAGTAACTCATTTATCAGTCCTTGTAGCCAATAGCTTGACAAGCAGCTGTTGTTGCAGCCATGAATTCAGCTTCACAAATAGACAAAGCTACTGTCTGTTGCTTTTGAGAACTCCATGATATTGGACAATTGTTGTAATAAAACACATTTCCAGATGTACACTTTCCATCTCCATCTCTAACAGCATAGTTGCTGTCACTATATCCAATTAAGCCATCACCTTTGATCCTGCTGTATCTTATGCCATAATGCACAGTACCCTTCACATACCTGATCACATGCTTGACTGCTTTCATGTGATCTATCTTTGGGTTTTGCATAAATCTACTCAAATACCCTACAACATACATCAAATCAGGTCTTGTATGTGTAAGATACCTAAGTGATCCAATTAATTTTCTATACTCAGTTGCATCAGCTTCTATATCTGCATTCAAAGATCCCAGCTTCAACCCGGGTTCCATAGGTATCTTGGCTTCATTACATTCTTCCAACCCTGCAATACTGATTATCTTCTGAGCATACCTTGATTGTTTCACAAAAATTCCCTCCTTCCTTTGTGAAACTTCAATTCCTAGATAATAGCTAAGTAGACCAAGATCAGTCATTTCAAACTTCTCTTTCATTTCTTTCTTGAATCTTTCTACTTCATGTAGATTACTGCCCGCAACAATCATGTCATCTACATATACACCAACTACTATATGTGCACTGGTATTTGATCTCAGATATACAGCTGCTTCTCTTTGACATCTATTGAATTTCAGTCCTTTCATGACTTCATCCAAACATTTGTTCCATGTTCTTGGTGCTTGCTTTAAGCCGTAAAGGGCCTTGTGTAGCTTATAGACCTTTTCTTTAGACCCCTTTATCTCATAACCTTGAGGTTGAATCACATATACATCTTCCTTTAAGACTCCATTCAAGAATGCAGCTTTAACATCTAAGTGGTGCACCTTCCAATCTAACTTTGCTGACATGGCAAGAATCAACCTGATTGTCTCCATTCTGGTAACTGGAGCAAATACATCTTCAAAATCAATGCCAAACTGTTGTACATACCCTTTAGCCACCAACCTGGCTTTATGTCTTATACCAACAACATCTTTCTTAACTTTGTATAGCCATTTCAACCTAATTGGTTTAACTCCAACTGGTAAGTCCACCAGTTTCCAGGTGTTGTTTCTTTCAATGGCATTTACTTCTTCATCCATTGCTTCTCTCCAAGCTTCAACTTTTACTGCCTCTTCAAATTTCAATAGAGAGCCTTTATTAACCATTAACAAGTCTTCCTCAACCTCTTCCAGTCTGTTAGAACTAGATTCAAATGACTCAAGTAGTACAAAGTCATTGGATCTTGATGGTCTCACCACTTGTCTTCCTGACCTTCTTACCATTGGTTGTTGTTTGTGATGGGGTTCTGCACCCTGACTTGCTGGCCCATGACTATCTGATGTTATTTCATCAGATTGTTAATGCTCCACTTCTATTTGTTCTGACCTAACACCATCTGTATTCAAGGCCTCATTATGGACATCAAACTCTGTCCAACATGACCCATCAGTTTTTCCTTCAGATTGGTATGATGACCAATCCCACTTTTGAGTTTCCTCAAATTCCACATCTCTGGCAATGGTTAATTTGTTGGTCTTGGGATTATAGAATCTATTTCCTTTTGTACCCTCTTCTGGGCCTAGATAGATCATTTTAGAGCTCCTATCTTCTAGTTTTGTAAGATGTGTTTGCACTGATCTGACATGTGCAACACATCCAAACACCCTCAGATGCTTGACACTTGGCTTTCTCCCTTTAAGTCCTTCATAGGGAGTCTTCCCATTTAGGGGCTTTGTAGGCATTCTATTTAACAAATGCACTGAATGCCTTACAGCTTCAGCCTAGAAGTTTTAAGGTAGATCCATTACCTTCAATAGACTTCTTGTCATGTTCAAGACAGTTCTATTTCTTCTCTCTATCATTCCATTTTGCTGTGGGGTGTAGGGGTTAGTGAATTGTCTCTTGAGGCCTTGTTCTGCACAAAATTGTGCAAAGTCAGTGGAGACAAACTCCCCTCCTCTGTCAGACCTAATGGATTTGATTTTTAGACCAAATTCATTTTCCACCTGGTTCTTGAATTTCTTGAAGGTGTCAAGTGCATGATTCTTTAACTTTAGCATATATACCCACATGTATCTAGTGCAGTCATCAACTAGTAACATGAAGTACTTATTACCTGCTTGTGTTTCTGGTATGATGGGTCCATATAGATCCATACTTACCAGTTCTAAAGGCAAGTCAGATTTGTACACTGCACTTGCAGGGAATGAGATTCTTGTCTGCTTTGCAGCCAAGCAAGCTTCACATAACTTGACAGGTTTCTCATACACAGGCAATCTTCTTACTACACCTTTTGTTGCCATTGATTTCATTGTATCAAAGCTGACATGCCCAAGTCTCCCATGCCACTTCCAGGCTTCATCATCCATCTGTGTTTGAAAACACATTGGTGCTCCTGTCTTTAGCTCAATCTTGTATAGTCTGTTGGGGGATCTTTCAACTTTCATAAGGAGACTGCCACTTCTTTCATACATCCACAGGTAGTCACCTTTCATTATGATTTCACAACCCCCCTCAGTTGTCTGCCCTAAGCTTAAAATGTTGCTTTTAAGCATAGGAATATGATAAACATCAGTTAAGACTCTTTGTTCACCATTCTTACAGGCAAGTATGATGGAGCCCCTTCCTTCTATCCTTACAGTTGACCCATCTCCAAATTTAACCTGTCCTGTAACATTCTTGTCAGTACTGAGAATGCAAGGATGTTACCTGTCATGTGATTCGATGCACCATTATCTAAGTACCATGTGTCATCACTTACAGGCTCTTCGGAGTATCTAGATGGAAGTACTTTGGACTCATTCAAGTACACAAGTTTCTTGTGACTTTGGTCGGCTGCAATCATCAACAGGGCTGGTTCATCATCATAGGATTGAGTAAGGTTTGACTCTTCATTCTTGCTCTTTTATGGGCATTCTGAGGCATAGTGACCTAGTTCATCACACTTGAAACACTTGATTTTTGACTTGTCTTTGCCTTTCTTGTCATTTTTTACATTTTGCCTCCCTTGATCATGGCCAGTGTTTCTTGATGGTCTTGTTGACCACCCTTTTCCCCTACTTGTTCGTCCTCCATTTCTATCTTTATTCCCTCTGAATTTGTTCCTGAGCTCACCCTCCTTTTGCCTTGACTGCTATTTAGAGTAAGATAGTGTAGTAGATCACCCTTCTCTTGAGTGAGTTTTGCCCTGCCTTTAGTTCTATCTTCAAAGGCTTTGAGCCTGCCAATTGCTTCTGGTAATAACATCTTGTCAAGATCAAGAAATTGTTCCATTGAGGCAACAATTTGAATGAAGCTATCTGGTACTGAGCTTAACAGTTTTTTCACCAGAACCGCTTCTTCAAAAGCATCTCCCAACTGAGTTGCTTTTGTTGCAATTGCATTGATCTTTCTAGCAAACTCATCAATGGTTTCTCCTTCTTTCATGTTGAGTCTTTCAAACTCATTTCTCAAAGAGGCCATCCTGGCTTTCTTGACTCTATCAATCCCAATGAATCTGGTTTTCATTGCTTCCCAGACTTCTTTGTGTCACATCCCGGCGGAAGCGTGAACGATACGGGTGGAATGTGACTAGATTTTATCAGATTGCATTGTTTATAGTGAAATAAACACAGTTATAATATAAAGAAACATAATACAGACATGCTTTTATTAATACTAGAGGAATTACATCATTTAAGTAAGATACAAAATTTGATGTAATTATTTACACTAAATTACAGCATGCCTAAAACCTATGAAAATGCGCGTCTACGTACACACGCCCGTCAACAATGTTGACGGTCAGCGTAACACAGACCCTCCCAACTACTTCACCCCATCCATCATGAACTTCAAAGCTGAAATCAAATGAGTTACTCATTTCCAGTACACTTAAACCAGTCAACAAAAATGTTGGTGAGAACATAGGTTTATAGCCAGCAAATATTTTGTTGATGTATCAATTACAATCAAACATGCTCACAACATAATCATACTGTCACGAAATAATTCACAAAATCAGATAATATTACATCCTAACCCCCATTCGGTTAGATGTAGGAAAATAGTAGCAACCCTCATCCGGTTGGTACAAATATTCTCCTAAGTAGCGCTACTAATATTATCGGACGGTTCCTCATCCGAACTAATGGTTGTATCGCAAATGACAGTAAGCAACAAAAATATTTTCAAAAATAATACATCAACCCAAACAGTAGACTTTTTCCCCCAAAACTTTATTGAATACCAAACGGTTGAAAATGGGGCTATGAACTCACCGTGTCTTCCAACTTGAACCTAACAAAATAGTTCACGGTATCAGACAATATTTTCTTTAAAATTTTTAGAACCTCAGATGTGAGTACCTTTTAGAAGTTCTACCTATAATGTTATTACAAAAATTCCCAACAAATTATTTATATATAATTTGCTCAAAATTAATACAAATTCTACATAAATTATCAAAAATACCTACTATTGTCCAAAAATCATCAAAAATTCATAGAATCTTATCCCAAAATTCAGTAACAACTAATAATTTTTATAGCATCCAAATCTAAACAGATTATTTTCTGTAAATTTTATAATATTCCCATAATTAGTAAAAAATAACTTCTGTTATTTATAAATTCCCAAAATTTTACAGACGGCTTCTTATGTAAAAAAAAATCATATAATTATCTCAAAGTCCAAATCATAACAGGTCAGTTTCTGTAATTTTTACAATAATTGAAATATTTAGAAAAAATACTTATACTGCTCCAAAAATTATCAAATTATATATTCTGTAGTCTCCGATTTAGTATTGCATCTATGATTTTATCAGAATTTATTATTTACGTTAAGTATTTATTATGATTTATTTACTACAGGACATATAAAAATCCATATCTTAATTGAAATAAAGAATAAAATTCTGAAATAATTCCAGAGGCTTTTATACCTCAAAAGAATCATCTTGTGAATTTATCAGGGTTTTCCCGAATTTATTTCTATTTTTGATATTTTCTTCTACTTTTCATTATAAAATAACTTATATAAATTATTTACTTATCAAAACTTTATTAAAGTTTCCAGATCAATATTTCAGTATATAAGTGAGAATTTTTCAATGTTTATTCTCATAATTGCAGTTGTTTAATATTTTTCTAGATTTTCTTGAATATTTACAAGATTTAATTTTGTAAATTCAAAATATATCTTTTTATCATAAGTTTCTGAGTTTTTGTAACCCATCACTTATGATTAAATGAACTAATAACTTTCAAATTTGGTTTTGGTGTTTAAATACCAAAACTAATATATATATATATATATATATATATATATATATGTGTGTGTGTGTGTGTGTGTGTGTGTGTGTGTTTGTAACATATATGTAACAAGAATCACTTTATCACCTGGTGATGATGATCTTGATGGTATCTTAGCTTCTTTAACCCGAGAGCAAGGTTGTGGAGGTCGTGGATGATGATGGTAGGTGATGGTGGTGCGTGGTTGTGTTTGTTTATTGTTGTTTTTGGTTGTTGTTGTTGGGTGTTGGTTGGTGATGGTGTTGTAGGTTGTTGTTTGTTTTTGTATAGGAAACTAAGAGAAAGTGAGGGACAAAGGTGATTGTTGTGTAGAAGGGGTGATGCTAGCAACTAGATCCGAGAGAACGAGGGAGATAAAGGTGGTGGTAGATGGTTGTGTTTGAAATCATCAAAGGGAGGGGTGTATATGTGCTCTCGGTCCACCGCCTCCTTGCAACATAATCATGGAGTCTCTCACCATAGCTTTGATGACTCACCTATGTAGGTGTGATTAGGTGTTCAACATGGATGTTTGTGAGGATAGGTGGCGGTTTTAGAAGGGGTACCGAGAGATAGCTTGCTAGAGGAGGTTTCTTATGGAGATAACCAAGGGATAGAGGTGAGGTGACACCTAGACTTTGACTTAGAGTGTGAAGGCTAGGTGTAGGGTGGTGTGAATGCATGGAAAACCGAGGGCATAAGGGAGGGTGGTTTGGGGGTTTTGTAGTTTTGGTGGTGGTGGTTTTGAAGAGATATTCGAGAGATATAGCAAGGTGGCACTTTTAGGGTCTTCATGGTGTGAATAGAATGTTTAGAAGGGTGTGATGGCAGGCTAGGCTACTAGGGATTGACTTTGTTGTGTGAATGCAAGGATAGTGGTGATGTGGTGGCGGTTTGTGGCAATGTGAATGCAAGAGATCGGGTGTATGGTAGCGGTTTTGGGAAGGAGAACAAGTGAGACTAGCTAACCTAGTCACATGGATCATTAAGTGATAGGATAAGGTTGTGTGGGGCAAAGAACTGAGAGCATGGTGGTGGTATGGTGAGTTTTCGGGTGTGGTGGCCGAGAGGTTGATGGCTATGGTGGTAGTTTTGGTGTTTTAGTTTTAGAGTTTAGTTCTTAGGCTTAGGTCTTAGTTTTAGAGTTTTAGTTTTTAGGTTTAGGATTTAGTTTAGTTGAATTTTGATGTGTTCATATATATACATATATATATACCCGTAAGTATATATATAAAAGTGAGCTATATATATATCTAAACATTTATGCTTGCATTCTAAAGATTTTCCATGTACATGAATGTAGGTAAACATGCATACGTAAAAACTTGTATATATATATACGTATGTATGAATTTCGGGCACATAAACATACGTACATACGTAAACTACCAATATATAGACATGCATGCAACATGCATACATATATCCCTGAACATATATATACCTAAACACATATCATATTGCGAATACAAGTTATATATTTATATAAGTTATATATATATATATACCATACATAAAATATATGTACACAAACTTGCATGTTCCATTAATATAATTGTATATATATATAAATAATCTGATTACATACACGTGAACAATTAATTTATATGCATGCATGCAAACATGCATATGTATTTCCATAATATATACATACTAAAAAAATAATATTATTGCGACTCGTAACGTAAAATAATAAAATAAAGAAAAATTTTCGACGTAATATATATAATAATAAAATACTTTTAGGGTTGTCACATTCTCCCCCCGTTTAAAGAATTTCGTCCCGAAATTCAGTAGAAAACTTAAGTAATTATTACCTCTGAACAGGTGGGGATACTTCTTCTTGATTTCATCTTCCCTTTCCCAGGTGTATTCTGGTCCTCTTTTTGCATTCCATTTAATTTTCACTATGGGAATTTTACTTCTTCTTAACTTCTTTATTTCTTTTCCCACAATGGCTATTGGTTCTTCCACAAAATGCAGTTTCTTATCTACCTGTATTTCTTGAATTGGTATTTCTAGGGTTTTGTTGGTTAGGCATTTCTTGAGGTTGGATACATGAAATGTGTTGTGTACTTCACTTAATTTCTATGGTAGTTCCAACTTATATGCTACAGGACTAATTCTATCATTGATCTTAAATGGACCAATATACCTAGGATTCAGCTTACTAGATTTTCCAAATCGAAAGATACCTTTAGAGGGTGATATTTTTAGGTAGACTCTGTCTCCAACTTGAAATTCCAATGGTTTTCTTCGTTTGTCTGCATAGCTTTTCTGTCGATCACGAGCTGCTTTCAGCTTGTTTTTGATCTCAGTGATTTTATTTGTGGTTTCTTGGATTAGTTCAGGACATGTGAGTTGTCTATCACCTATTTCATTCCAGCATAGAGGTGACCTACATTTTCTTCCATATAAAGCTTTAAATGGAGCTAATCCAATACTAGAGTGGTAACTGTTGTTGTATGAAAATTCTATTAAAGGTAAGTGACTATCCCAATTTCTACCAAAGTCTATAGCACAAGCCCTTAGCATATCTTCTAAAGTTTGTATTGTTCTTTCACTTTGTCCATCAGTCTGTGGGTGATAAGCTGTACTTAAATTTACTTGTGTTCCTAAGGCTTTTTGTAAAGTTTGCCAGAACCTAGAAGTAAATCTACTATCTCTATCTGATTTAATGGATACAGGTATACCATGTCTGGACACAATTTCTTTAATGTAAATTCTTGCTAACCTCAGATGTTGTTCGTGGTCTTCCTTGTTCTTAGAATAAATTAAAATATCATCTATGAAGACTATAACAAATTTATCTAAGTAAGGTTTACACACTCTATTCATTAGATCCATAAATACTGCTGGAGCATTGGTTAACCCAAATGGCATTACAAGAAACTCGTAATGTCCGTACCTAGTTCTGAATGCAGTTTTAGAAATGTCGTCTTCTTGTACTCTTAACTGATGATATCCAGATCTTAAATCTATCTTCGAGAAATAACTAGATCCCTGTAGTTGATCAAACAAATCATCAATCCTAGGGAGAGGGTACCTATTCTTTATGGTAACCTTATTAAGTTCTCTATAATCAATACACATTCTAAAGGTTCTATCTTTCTTTTTGACAAACAGAACTGGTGCTCCCTAAGGTGATACACTAGGACGTATGAATCCTTTATCCAATAGTTCCTGTAACTGAGTCATGAGTTCTTTCATTTCAGTTGGTGCTAAATGATAAGGTGCTTTGGCAACAGGGGCTGTTCCTGGTATCAATTCTATTTTAAATTCTACCTGACGAGAAGGTGGTAATCCATGTAGTTCATCAGGAAAAACATCAGCATATTCATTTATAACAGGAACACTTTTCAAATTTTCCTTATCAAGTTTTGTATCAACTATATGAGCCAAGAAAGCTAAACAATTCTTGTTTAAGCATTTCTGTGCTTTTTCACAAGAAATCAGTTTCACAGTGTTGTTTGGTCTATCACCATATATGCAGAGGGTTTTGTCTTCCTTAATCAAAGGAATCTTAATCATTTTCTTATCACAAATGATTTCAGCATGATTTGTACTCAACCAATCCATTCCTACTACGATATTAAATCCTCCTAACTTAATAGGTATTAGATTTATATCAAAACAGTATTCATCTAAATTCAAGATGCAATTAGGAATGATTTTATCAGCTTCAATTATTTTACCGTCAGCTAATTCTATCACATAGATGTCACGTAATTTCTCAGATGTTAGACTAAGTAATGGTCTAAAAGTATGTGAAACAAAACTACGAGTTGTTCCTGTATCAAATAATACTTTAGCGTACTGGTTATTGATAAGGAATGTACCCGTGACTACTTCTGGTTCATGACGAGCTTCGTCAGCTTGTATCATAAATGCCCTTCCACGGGGGTTGTTCTGGTTAGCTGGAGCCTTGCCCTTTCGTTGTGGGCATTCATTACGGAAATGATTTTCACTTTCACATTGAAAGCAGACTGTTTTTGTGCTGGTAGGGTTTTTGCAGTCTCGAGAAATATGTCCCTTCCTTTTGCAGTTGTAGCACACCACTGTCATACAGTTCCCTGTATGATATCTTTGACAGACATTACACTGTGGTGATTTTTCTACTTTCTTCCCTTGAGTTGTTCCCAAAAAGTTTCTTCGTGGAGGTCGGGTTACTCTTTTCTGGGAGCTTTCTCCAAATCTTCTTCCAGGGTGGTTTTCGGTTCATTTCCTTTTCTCTCCTACCTGTTGATGACCTAATGATCCATTCCTGATCATTTCATCTGTCAGACTTCCTGACAGGATTACTGCTTCCTGGAAGGTTTTAGTTCTAGCAGATTTCACTAGTCCTCTTATTTATGGCACTAATCCCCAAATATACCTTCCTATTCTTTTTAATTCTGGGGTTATCAGATGTGGTACTAATCTGGATAGTTCATTATACCTATCAGTATATTTCCGGTGTGCAGATCCTTTCATTTCTAGTGCTAAAAATTCAGCCTCTAGTTTTTCTATCTCATTGTAAGGACAATATTTTTCTATCACTAAATTTCTAAATTCTTCCCAACTCAGCCCATTCATAATATTCCTACCCCTAGTATGTACCTCTATTTTCCATCAGGATTGTGCTTCTCCTTTTAAGGAATGGAAAACAAACAGTGTCTTGAAGTTTTCAGCACAGTTGCTGATTTCCAGGACTCCTTCCATGTCGTCTAGCCATCTTAAAGCTTGTACAGCTCCACCTTTTCCATCAAATTCCCGAGGTCTACAGGACATGAAGGTTTTGTTCCTTTGAGATTCCATCTAAAATTTCTTCTTCCTGCCTTTCTTTTATATTCATGTTTTCAGGCCCTGCTGGTGGGTTTGAGGTAGTTCCAAAATTCAGATTTTGTTGGAGTTGAGTAATTAAGGTAGGTAGGGTAGCTTCCAGTTATTGAGCTACTATCTGAGATATCCTATCATTCTCAGTTGTATCAGGGTTCACGTGTGTTTCTTCCCCTAGTCTGGTTCTGGGTCGTCCCACTCGAGTTGTTCTCCTGACAGGCTGAGTGCTTCTTTTTGGCGACATGATTCACTATAGTGAATTTCAATGTTAGTATTGCAAATAAATATCTTAACACAAAAATTATTTAACACGAATCAAATAAACATGTTATCACAAAAGTACATATATCACTTAAGCTCTTATTTCTTTTATTCTAAAGAGTTAAACTATAAACTTTCAGTTTCTACTGAGCCATTTCCAGATCCTGGTGAAGATACTTTTCTTGAGTGTCTTGAGCTTTTTAATGTCTTTCTAAATTTTCCAGATTCCCAGCTGTATTTTCTTAAGTTTCTTAAGAGTCTGTCGGGCTGTTTTCACCTGATCCAACTCTGGTTTAATAATTCTATCTTCATCTTTGGGAGAATCAGGAGGTTGTCTTTCTAGATCCTCAGATTTCTTAGCTTTAAGTTTGTGTCCACGTAGTATCTTTTTCCTAGGAGTCTTAATTGTATATCCTCCCACGTGTACTGGTGCACGTCTAACATAAAATTTTGTCTTATTCTCCATTTCTGTTGGGGAAACATCCATAGCCTGCTGAGGTTCCGGTTCAGGTGTTATTTCTTTAGGGCTGCTATGGTATGAACCTTCGAAAGGGTCGGTTTCATAGCGATAATTATCTGAATTCATACTGCACAATTTCTTAACAATATTTCACAAAAAGTTAGTCAAATAATTATTAAGGTTTTCTTAGAATTTTAAATCATAAAATCATAGAATTTCACATAATTCACATAATTCACATAAAATCACAAAATGATATATTTGAGCTTATGGTTATAGTCTAGTTATTTCTTTTAAAAAATAACTAATTCTCTATAACCAATGGCTCTGATACCAACCTGTCACATCCCGGCGGAAGCGTGAACGATACGGGTGGAATGTGACTACCTTTTATCAGAGTGCATTGTTTATAGTGAACTAAACACAGTTATAATATAAAGAAATATAATACAGACATGCTTTATTAATATTATAGGAATTACATCATTTTAGTAAGATACAAAATTTGATGTAATTGTTTACACTAAATTACAGCATGCCTAAAACCTATGAAAATACGCGTCTACGTACACGCTCCCGTCAACAATGTTGACGGTCAGCGTAACACAGACCCTCCTAACTACTTCACCCCATCCATCATGAACTTCAAAGCTGAAATCAAATAAGTTACTCATTTTCTGAAAAAGTACACTTAAACCAGTCAACAAAAATGTTGGTGAGAACATAGGTTTATAGCCAGACAAATATTTTGTTGATGTATCAATTACAATCAAACTTGCTCACGACATAATCATACTGTCACGAAATAATTCACAAAATCAGATAATATTACATCATAACCCCCATTCGGTTAGATGCAGGAAAATAGTAGCAACCCTCATCCGGTTGGTACAAATATTCTCCTAAGTAGCGCTACTAATATTATCGGACGGTTCCTCATCCGAACTAATGGTTGTATCGCAAATGACAGTAAGCAACAAAAATATTTTCAAAAATAATACATCAACCCAAACAGTACACTTTTTCCCTCAAAACTTTATTGAATACCAAACGGTTGAAAATGGGGCTATGAACTCACCGTGTCTTCCAACTTGAACCTAACAAAATAGTTCACAGTATCAGTTAATATTTTCTTTAAAATTATTAGAACCTCAGATGTGAGTACCTTTTAGAAGTTCTACCAATAATGTTATCACAAAAATTACCAACAAATTATTTATATATAATTTGCTCAAAATTAATATAAATTCTACATAAATTATTAAAAATACCTACTGTTGTCCAAAAATCATCAAAAATTCAAAGAATCTTATCCCAATATTTAGTAACATCTCATACTTTTTATAGCATCCAAATCCAAACAGATTATTTTCTGTAAATTTTATAATATTCCCATAATTAGTTAAAAATAACTTCTGTTCTTGATAAATTCTCAAAATTTTACAGACGGCTTCTTATATAAAATCAAGCATCATATAATTATCTCAAAGTCCAAATCATAACAGATCAGTTTTTGTAATTTTCACAATAATTTCAATATTTAGAAAAAATACTTATACTGCTCCAAAATTTATGAAAATTATATATCCTGTATTCTCTGATTTAATATTGTATCTATGATTTTATCAGAATTTATTATTTACGTTAAGTATTTATTATGATTCATTTACTGCAGGAAATATAAAAATCCATATCTTAATATAATAAAGAATAAAATTCTAAAATAATTCCAGAGGCTTTTATACCTCAAAACAATCATCATGTGAATTTATCAGGATTTTACCAAATTTATTTATATTTTGATATTTTCTTCTATTTTTCGTTATAAAATAACTTATATAAATTATTACTTATCAAAACTTTGTCAAAGTTTCCAGATCAATGTTTCAGTATATAAGTGAGAATTTTTCAATGTTTATTCCCATAATTGCAGTTGTTTAATATTTTTCTAGATTTTCTTGAATATTTACAAGATTTAATTTTGTAAATTCAAAATATATCTTTTTATCATAAGTTTCTGAGTTTTTGTAACCCATCACTTATGATTAAATGAACTAAAAACTTTCAAAATTGGTTTTGGTGTTTAAATACCAAAACTAATATATATATATATGTGTGTGTTTTGTAACATATATGTAACAAGAATCACTTTATCACCTGGTGATGATGATCTTGATGGTATCTTAGCTTCTTGAACCCAAGAGCAAGGTTATGGAGGTCGTGGATGATGATGGTAGGTGATGGTGGTGCGTGGTTGTGTTTGTTTATTGTTGTTTTCGGTTGTTGTTGTTGGGTGTTGGTTGGTGATAGTGTTGCAGGTTGTTGTTTGTTTTTGTATAGAAAACTAAGAGAAAGTGAGGGACAAAGGTGATTGTTGTGTAGAAGGGGTGATGCTGGCAACTAGATCCGAGAGAACGAGGGAGATAAAGGTGGTGATAGATGGTTGTGTTTGAAATCATCAAAGGGAGGGGTGTATATGTGCTCTCGGTCCACCGCATCCTTGCAACATAATCATGGAGTCTCTCACCATAGCTTTGATGACTCACCTATGTAGGTGTGATTAGGTGTTCAACATGAATGTTTGTGAGGATAGGTGGCGGTTTTAGAAGGGGTCCGAGAGATAGCTTGCTAGAGGAGGTTTCTTATGGAGATAACCAAGGGATAGAGGTGAGGTGACACCTAGACTTTGACTTGGAGTGTGAAGGCTAGGTGTAGGGTGGTGTGAATGCATGAAAAACCAAGGGCATAAGGGAGGGTGGTTTGGGGGTTTTGTAGTTTTGGTGGTGGTGGTTTTGAAGAGATATTCGAGAGATATAGCAAGGTGGCACTTTTAGGGTCTTCATGGTGTGAATAGAATGTTTAGAAGGGTGTGATGGCAGGTTAGGCTACTAGGGATTGACTTTGTTGTGTGAATGCAAGGATAGTGGTGATGTGGTGGCGGTTTGTGGCAATGTGAATGCAAGAGATCGGGTGCATGGTGGCTGTTTTGGGAAGGAGAACAAGTGAGACTAGTTAACCTAGTCACATGGATCATTAAATGATAGGATAAGGTGGTGTGGGGCAAAGAACCGAGAGCATGGTGGTGGTATGGTGAGTTTTCGGGTGTGGTGGCCGAGAGGTTGATGGCTATGGTGGTAGTTTTGGTGTTTTAGTTTTAGAGTTTAGTTCTTAGGCTTAGGTCTTAGTTTTAGAGTTTTAGTTTTTAGGTTTAGGATTTAGTTTAGTTGAATTTTGATGTGTTCATATATATACATATATATATATACCCGTAAGTATATATATAAAAGTGAGCTATATATATATATCTAAACATTTATGCTTGCATTCTAAAGATTTTCCATGTACATGAATGTAGGTAAACATGCATACATAAAAACTTGTATATATATATACGTATGTATGAATTTCGGGCACATAAACATACGTACATACGTAAACTACCAATATATAGACATGCATGCAACATGCATACGTATATCCCTGAACATATATATACCTAAACACATATCATATTGCGAATACAAGTTATATATTTATATAAGGTGTGTGTATATATATATATATATATATATATATATATACCATACATGAAATATATGTACACAAACTTGCATGTTCCATTAATATAATTGTATATATATATATATAAATAATCTGATTACATACACGTGAACAATTAATTTATATGCATGCATGAAAACATGCATATGTATTTCCATAATATATACATACTAAAAAAAATAATATTATTGCGACTCGTAACGTAAAATAATAAAATAAAGAAAAATTTTCGACGTAATATATATAATAATAAAATATTTTTAGGGTTGTCACACTTTGGCTGTCTTCAAGTTGGCCACCTGCATGATCATGTCTTCAGGCATTGCTTGGTATAGATAAGCAATGGCCTGATTGTTTTTCTTCTGATCCACAGCTGCATCTTCATCTGGTTCAATCACTTCCCATAAGCCGTGAACATTGAAGATTGCCTTCAACTTAATCGCCCAAATTGAGTAGTTCGTGGCTGTGAGGGAAGAACATTGCAGGGGAATGGAGGCTTCTTTGATCGTGACTATTTGTTTGTATGTACTCGATGATGATCCTTCTTTTGTTGTATTCACCATCTTCGATTTCTTTCTTTGATAGGGAGTACCGAATCTCGTGTCTGTGTCCAGTCCGTTTGATCACAGTCGTTCTTCGAATTGATCTTCCGAAGTAATTTGGAAACTTCCGAAGCAATCTTGCCGATCACCGATTGCGCTCCTTTGAATCGGGGAATCGAATTTCAATCACACCTCAATCCTTCGAACGTGATTGTTGATTCTCTTCAAATCACCGCAACTCTGATACCAATTGAAATCAAAGCTATAGATCTAACTTGAACAAGAATCAAAACAAGAACAAAATTACTTCAACTTCAAATTGACATTCAAGTGTCTAAAATGATTACAATCAAGAATTGAAGAAATGAATTTGAGGGGTGATACCTACTAATCCCACCTTCCTACAATTTATAACAAACAATTGAAACTACCGTTGCATACTACTAACAACCATTTTACACATTTTACCCTTATAGTTTTACATGTTCACACATTGACCCCTCTAAGTCAACAACATTGACATTTCAGACTATATGTATTGGAATTAATCCAACACCCGATTAGGGGATGAACTTAGTCGTCTTTTTATTCTTGCTAATAAGTTTTGCGCAGGCCTTTATTGTCATTTAGTGGTTCATTACCTCATGGAATGGGAGTTCTATCTATCAACTAGGTGTTAAGAGAAATGGTTATGTTTAAACATGATGGATGTGGGATTAATGAGGCTTGATTATAGCAATGGGATGTCGAATGCTTTATTGTCACCACTAGGGCCTAAATGATGGCAAAATACATATCATTGTGTCATGTTGCATCTAAGTGGATCAAGGTCAATTCTCAGGCTTATAGGTCTGTCTTAGCTGTTTCAAAAAATCTTGATGGTCAAATTATTTGCAAAATCACAAGTGAAATACATAAGTGTAGAGTTGCAAGAACAAAATGGATTATATATGCTGCTGGAATCATCTTCAAATATGTGTTTAAGATTCAATTTTGAGTCTTCAAAAGGTATAAAATTAAGAACATGCAGGGAAAGATTTGGATATTTGCAAATCGTCATTTGTATATAAGTTTTGGGTATTTACAGATACACTCTTCTGTAATTATATATTTTTCCTGCGGCATCACGCGGATGGTTATTTACATGTTTATTTTCATACGTTAAAATGAATTTATTCAACATAAATAACTTAATAATTAAAGAAGTTTTTAGGTGAGAAGAATCTTGGATCTATCAATAACTTCAAACGGATTCAAAAAGATGAAAACATTACTTTGGGCCCACGATTTCCAACATACACAACTGAACACCTCACTAAAATGAATGTTTCTATACATGAATCTATTAATAACATCAAACGGATTCCTAAAAATACAAAACTCCATTTTGTGCCCACAATTTTTAACATCCAAATTTAATACTTTGTCACGTGTTTTACGACTCTTGAAAATTATTTTAAAAGTATTTAGTACTTCTTATTTTATTTTGTTTTGAAATAATAAATATTTATAAAAGACAAAATCTATTTTAATAATCTAAAATATGACTTATCGACTAACAATAATTCACACTGATAATATGACTAATGATACTCTTACATTTCATTTTTGTTTTTAAGGAAAATCCCACAAGAATAATAATTGTAGATTTAATGTTAACTCGATTTTGCTTGTAGTGATTATCATAAAAAAGGTATACGCGGTCTTTCCCCCACATTTTGTGGGGAGGCCGTTTCCACGGATCGAACCTGAGACCTTTTTTGTAAGAAAGCCAGAGGAGGGAAGATTGGCGGGTTAGACGCGACGGAAGATGGAGCGAAACTCACCTAGAAGACCATCTTTAAACTGGGGATTATGACAGGACAAGAAGAGTGAGTATGAGAAGAGAGAAAATAATTACATGTAAAAAACTAACTAAATCCACTGATACATAAAAAACACGTGTTAAAAGTAAACAAAATAAATAAGATAACGTCAACAATAACACACCCACTCAAATTATGGACAATGAATACGTAACACAAATAAAGTGGGTAATATCCAGAAACTTCATTTGGGAAAGATATTTTAGAAAACCAAAAATATATGTTATATAAATAAATAATTAAAAAAAATCCAACATTCACGTACTCACTCTTCAGGGGGGTTAACTGAAAATTTTCTAAAATATAAAGGGCTTTTCTTTACCAATAAATCAATAATATACGTCAAATAAATATCAATGCAAATCAGGGTCCACCATCGCAGCGTCAATTTTAGAATCCCACACGTTAAAAGATCTAATCCGTGCCTTACAAACGTGCATGCGTGACATTGCGCCACGTGTCCCCTTTTACTTAATCATGTAAATGTTACACTCTACACCCTTGATTTTGGTTTGGTACATATAATTCTTCTCTAGTCTTGACATTTAGAAAATAAAAACCGTAGTTGATAGCAGGTTTTGTGTTAAAGTATATCATACTTAGAAAGATTTGATGTTCAATTAAATTTTTTTCTGATTTGGCTTTTTCAAACCAGGTTCTTATTCGAATCGAGTTCGAATCTTTGAATTCAGAACTAAATAAATTTGAGATGGAGAAACTAGATTTTAGACTGTGCAGGTTATTGTTTATTTTCATATAATCCAGGTTATTTTCAATCCTAGTTTAGTTATAGATTCTCTAATTCAAATAACTAATTCAAATATCCAAAATAGACATAATAAACACCCTGGTAAGTAAACGTTACAACAAATTGAGATGGAGAAAATAGATTTTAGAATATACATTGTGCCAACAAAGATAGATGAATGGTATTTTATAAGTTGCAATAAATATAGAGAATATCTTATGTTATATCACAAACTCAAAGCTATTCACAAGCAACTTTAGATTATATGAACATTATTGCATCACAAGCTCATCCATCTACATACTAGCAACAAATGTAGCCAAGTTACGTTTATGAATTAACGCTTATGGTTATGAGTATATAAAGCAAAATACATGCGATTCAATAATAAATAACTTTACTATGCTCTATCATTAATAATACTTTATTTTAAAATTGCGTGATTTATCTTCTTATGGTTTAGATTATATAAAGCGAAAGACATTGCATTTTATACTTGGGACACAAACACAATGAAATCGACCTAATCCTTCTAGCAAATGTATAATACATGCACATTGAGGAACATACAATCCAACTTGACAGACCATTTTGAAACCATCTGAAACACGAAGGGGCTAATATGTCAATCAACAAAACTATAAGGACTTCCATCGTTCATAATAATAAATAATATTAATATCTGATTATCTGAAGCTCCCCTTAACCACCAGTTAACAGCATTCGACGTTAAGTGACCCCTTTGCTCTTTCAACCTCTATCACCCATATCTCATTTCGAGATATACACTTTGCAGATCCCTATAACTTTGATAAAAGGTACAATTTCATCAAAATTTAGATCTGATTCGTTTCGTAAGTCGATTATTCGCCACTCATTCGATCAAATTGAGTGAAATTCTCGTGTTTTGTGTTGATTTCGTACAAAATTTCGTGTTCTTCTTGATTAATCAATGTATCTACGTCGATTGAACTGATACAGTGTGTGTTACTGTGTTTTTTTTGCCTTAATTGCTTCTGATTTGTGTTACGGATGTGATTATGTGAAAGTATTTATGGTGATGGTACTGATGCTTGCTCTTTGAGGAGGTTTTGTTTGACAGTGACGTTGAATTGATTAAAAGAAGGGGAGAATATGAGCAATTCAGTAGGGCACATTTTGCTTCAATCGACGGTTTTAAAGCATCAAGGTGAAAGGAATTCTTCTACTTGCATTGCCGGATATACTTTGTTTCATGCTCAAGCGACTTCGCAGATACGGAAATCATCGTCGTTAGCTTTGGCCTCTATATTATCCAGCGATTTCCGTGGTCGTCGATTAACTGTAAGGAAATCGGGATCGGAAACAAAGCGTTTGGTTTCCGGTATTGTTCAAGCGGTTTTAGCTACCGATCCGACTTCCGAGGTACTTTTTTTGTCATTTCATAAGCAACTCAGATTTTGAAATCACTGAGATGTTACATATTTAGGAGTGGAATGTAGTTGTAGATCATGAAAATCATGTTGTTAGGGCTGTTATTCTCTTCTTATTGAACTTAGAATAATAATTTCTTGCTTCACTTTTAGTTCTGTTGCCTCTTACATAATGAATATGCTGCTCTAGATGAAAATTGAAAGGGATCTAAAAGTATTATGATAAGTCATTTTATTGTCCAATAATAGGCTATTCTGGCTTGAAAATATATTTTATAGTCATAAAAGGGTATACAATGGGCACATGTAACGAGTAAAGTGATTTGCTAGAAGCGTGTCCTCAGTGCTTGCTGAACACACTATTGATATTCTGATGTCTTTCTTTGTGATCTAATTAATTAATGATAAATTTAGCATTGTTTATATAAAGGTTAGAATGTTAGATGCATAAAGCAGCTTACATTTTCTTTATGGTAATTTTTAGAAGACTTTTACTTGTTTCCCTTGGACATAGCATTTTCTTGTTAAGGAACCAAACATCAGTATTAAATACTCAAGTACTCAACAACCATACATGGCAAATATGCATACCAAAGCCGTCGTGAAATGTGACATGTGGAAGTCATGAGTCATGACTTCTCAGAAATGATATAACATTTAAATGCAACCTTTGTTATGGATCAGAAACATATATCTCTGATTTTATTAGGAAACAACTGCTTATGGTTGTAGTTACCTCACTTTAAGATATTAAACATTTTGGATTGTTAACTCAGTAGGATGGAGTTGAGTCAGTAATCCATACATGAGAATAAACTGCCTTAATGTTTGCATATAGTGTACAGCTCCCTAATTTCTAATTGCATGCATTACATTTGGTGACGTCTCATGGTCTTGAAATATAACTTTGCATGAAATTCGAAAATGTTGTCTACTTTTCATACTTCCACTGCTTTCTGCACTGTCGGTAGAGCTGAAGAAAATACAGCAGTAGTAATCTTTCGAACCAGCTGTAAAACATGCCTGATAATTATTCGTACTGAAGTCTGACGAATATTTTTTTGAATTTAGCCTGTGAGATTCCTGATATGTATCTCAGTTTCCAAACAGTCCTCCATTGAGCAAAATATTTGAGTTAAAGATTTTTTAGCACAACTACTATTACCAGACACATATTGTCTCATGGCTTATAGACACTGATTCAGGTACATGGTTTAATGATTCTTTTCCTTCCTTTGTAGCAGCTAGGAGAAAAGTACATCCTGGGAGGAGATATCGAGATGCAGGTATCTATTGATTAAGATATGGGATGACAATTTAGTTCCTTCATTATAAAATTTTAGTAGAAATTTATGTCCTAAAAAGCTATTCATAATTTTGCTTCAGGTGGATGTTAAGATCTCTTCTATTCCAGTGGTAGAGATTCAGCTCACTAACAGTACAGGAAATCTATATCTACATTGGGGTGCTCTAAAAAATAAAAAGGAGTAAGAAGTGACTCAAGAAAATATCAGTGATTCTAATTCTACTAGGTATAGATTTTATTTACACCCTTTCAAGATTTTAATTTTTATCTGTCATATCTCCAGGAAATGGGTACTTCCCAGTCGTCGTCCAGAAGGAACAAAAATATACAAGGACAGGGCTCTTAGAACTCCCTTTGTAAAAGTAAGCTACAATTAACATTAAATTCTAGAGGTTCCATATGAGTGGGAAAACGTGTCAATATGGGCTTGTTGCAAAATGGGTAAGTTTTATGTGCAGGCGAAAATGGGTTGGTCAGGTTGGGCCAACCTACCTCCACTTTTTTTTGTCCATCTTTTGTATTTTGCAAGGATATAATGGATTAAAAATGGCATTACTAGTAATAAGTTTTCTTTACATAAAACAATGTAGGATAATTTGCACATTTGAATACACTTTAGGTGACTTTTGAACTGTTTAATCCGTTTGACCTGTTTCAGCTTTAGTTAGTTTTCTGCATTTGACTTATTACTATTTAAATACAGCTTGAATTGACCCATTTTCAAGTGGTTTGAAATTGACACCTCTATTAAATCCAAATTGGAACCTTGTCATTATACCAGATGATGCATGAGTAATATTTCTTGTTTTTGTGGGTATTAACACCAATTAATTTTTGCCTATTCATTTTTTCCTACTAGTCTGGTTCCAATTCATCCCTGAAAGTAGAAATCGATGATCCTTCAATCCAAGCTCTCGAGTTCCTAATAGTAGATGAAGGAAAAAATAAATGGTAAGGCTATATTTTTTAGCTTGTTGGTGTTGAAGTGCACATTCAGTTTTAAGCCAATGCCCTCACCCACTTTCATTTAGGTACAAAAATAATGATCAAAACTTCCATGTTAAGCTGCACTCAAGGGAAAAACCAGTTTCGAACGTTGTAATTCCTGAAGATCTTGTACAAATCCAAGCTTTTTTGAGATGGGAGAAGAAGGGAAAACAAATGTATACCCCGGAACAAGAAAAGGCAAGTAAACTTTCAAATGTCTTTTTTTTTCACTATTAACCTTGTTTGTGTTTGAACATGTTAAAATTCCAATGCCTGTTAAGAAATGGTGCAATTTATGATGAATATGTGAAGCATAGAATTATTATATGCACTAAATAAATATTTTTTCTATATTTAAAGTTGTAAGTTTAAATAATGTTTGCTGATCAAGAATAGCAAAACAATGTACCATGACACACCAATAGAAAATTTTTATTTTAAATCCTACAACATTAATGCCTATTTTTTCTTTAAAGCCAACCTGACATTTTCAAATTTTCTTAACATGCTACTAGTTATTCTAGATGTTTAAGCTAGACCAAAGAACTAGTATATTGTGTATCTGTACTATGTAGATTACTTGCATGCCTGGTTTTGCATTTGGTTATTCACAGACAAAAATAATTAAAGAACTCACAGATGGAATATGAAGCAGCTCGTGCAGAGCTATATGAAGAAATTGCTAGGGGAAGTTCCTTAGAGGACATACGCACACGATTAACCAAAAAAGATGGTACAAATTCCAAACAAGATACGAATGTTTCTGAAGGAAATATACAAACTAAGGTTCAAAAGTCAGTGAAGAAAAAAACTTACTCCACTCAAAGGATTCAGAGGAAGAAACGGGACCTCATGCAACTTCTCAACAAGCACATTCCAGTTTCTATGAAGTCTGTAGAGGAAAAACCGTCCATGAAACCAAAAACTCTGTCTGCAGTAGAACTTTACTCCAAAACCATAGAAGAACAAATTGATATAAATATTCTGAACAAAAAGTCATACAGACTTGCTGACGAGGAGCTTTTGGTAGGATATCCTTTGTTAGTGTTTAGGAAAGTAAAGGTAGCAAAATGGGCGAGTAACGGGTCAAAATGGGTATTTTGCGTTATGGATTCGGATAATTTGTTAAACATATATACCTAATGTTTCAAATATGATTACAAAAGATATATGATATAAATGATAACTAGGTTTTTGAATAAAATGATTTACGAGGTTTTATACTTGAAGTACACTGGGAAACTTTCTACTCTTTTGACCTGTTTCTTTTTATAGTCGATTTTCTCTTATGGAATAATGTATGTGGACCACAGTACCAACTTTTTCTTATTAAGGCCAACCATGTATTGATACAATTATAGGCCATCCAACATGTATAAGGTTTAGTCATACCAATTTTGGCAAAAAGTTGTTGGGTGATAAAAAGCCCTTAAAAGTTTTGCAAATATGAAAATAATTCTGATGAGGTGTCAACAGGTTATAAGCTAAATTTGTTTTTCAGAGCAAAACTAAAGGCATGTCATCATTCATATGTTTTGGGCTGGAATTGAATAAACGAATCTAGATGCATACTTGGGTAGCCTATAGAGTAAAATATGATGTGGGTGGCCTAAACAAAAAAATGTTGAATACTAGGGTGGACTCCATGTACATTATCCCTTTTTTATTTGATCTGTTAGAGATAATACACTACACAAATTGACTCATTCATAAGGAAATGGGTTGAGATTTCGAACTTCACATAGCAGTTGCATTCCATTTAAAAGCCTCTGTATGTTGTAGGTGCTTGTAACAAAGGCCTCTAGTAAGATCAGAGTTCATCTGGCTACAGGCTTAAAGGAGCCACTCACCCTTCACTGGGCATTGTCAAAGAAAGCTGGGGAGTGGATGGCAAGTTTCTTACTTCAAGCTGGTTGCATTAGACAATTGATGATAAAGTTCCTTATTTGAGTACTAAAATTGATGTACGTATTGTAGGCACCACCTGAAAATTTATTACCACAAGGGTCTACTCTTTTAGTTACAGCTGCTGACACACAGTTTTCTACTATCTCTATTGACGGAGCTGCTAACAAGGTCCGGCAAGAGAAATATTTTCTGAATATAATTTTATGACTTCATAGGAAATGATGGGTTTACTGTTATTAAAATTTGATGTTACAATTATGGCTGCTTTGTTGAGTAACAGATACAGTTGTTAGAAATAGAAATTGGAGAAGGTTTTGTTGGGATGCCGTTCGTTCTTTTTTCTGGTAATAAATGGTTCAAGAATAATGGTTCTGACTTTTATGTTGAATTCACTGGACCCAAGAAGGCAACAAAGGTTCCTCTCTATATAATCTAATTGATTGCTATCCATTGCATGCATTTTTGTTTCCATTTTATAATTATTTAATTATTCTCTTTTATGTTTGTCTTCTTTTTTTTCTAATAAAGGATGCTGGTGATGGGAAAGGTACTGCTAAAGCCTTGTTAGATAAAATAGCAGGGCTGGAAAGTGAAGCACAAAAGTCTTTTATGCATAGGTCAGTAGTCAGTATTCAGTTGATTTCACTGGACAATATTTTGATTTTAACTGTTTGGTATAAAATTATCTTATGTTTATATATACACGCAAGGATTTGTTCTTAAACTATCATCCTGTTTTATTCCACACATTTTAATATTGTCACTTGTCAACTGAGAAACCTTTAAAGATCTTAACTGTGTTTTACCATACCCCTCCCAGATTGTTATGGGTACTGCCTTTGTTAACGAGTCGGGGGTCTCTTCGGAAGCGGTCTCTCTATCTCTCTGGATAGAGGAAAGACTTGCCACCACATACCCCTCCCAGACCCTGCTTTTTAGCAGGATACACTGGGTATGTTTGTTTGTTTGTTTGTGATTGTGTTTTACCATGTTATCACTCACAATAATATTCCCTAGTACATTCTATTAGACAAAAGATGCATGTAGTTAGGCCTGACACTAATGTCTACTTTCGCCCTTTAGGTTTCTTATGTACATTGAATTCTATGTATACACCATCAGGTTTCCCTAAAAGGACAAAGCTCATCTATACAATAGGGACAAATCCAATAAAGTAACCCTATCTAACTACGGATAATTTTTTTCTAATACATTCCATATCTGCAATTTATCACTGCAAAATTGATAACTTATATTGAATGTTTTTAGACTTTTTTTACATTTAAGGTTTGTATCTTGAGCAATTTACTAGGTTTCAGTGGAAATATTTAAAAATTGATTGAAGAACTTAAAGGTGTCATATTGAGCCACATTTCTGTTCATGGTTTAGGGGACCTTTTATTGTGAACCCTCCTTTCTCAGATGACACTAGTTATGTTAGTTGATTGCTTATATTAATCGCAATTAATAAATTTTTATCCTGCCATTTCCAGATTTAATATTGCAGCCGATTTGATGGAAGAAGCCAAGGACGCTGGTGAATTGGGTGTGGCAGCAATTCTTGTATGGATGCGTTTTATGGCTACAAGACAGCTTATATGGAACAAAAATTATAATGTAAAGCCACGGTAAGGCGTCTAGCTGAACCTTTTTACAAGTTTATTTAGAGCCATTTCTCTTTTGAGCTACATTAGAGGTGGCCAAATGGGCAGGATGGGTTTTTTGGTCATAACATGCAGGGCCGAGTTGGCCTGAAACACTTTTTGTTTAGAACTTTTAAAATTTTATTAATATTAGTGTGATAAGAAAAATCATGAGAACTTTGTTATCACACTAATAATAGAACTATTTCTAGTAGAATAATTCACAATTAGAGGGTTCCGTGCATTAAAAAAACAGACAATCGGGTGACTTTTGATCTATTAAAGATATACATAACGCAATAGAGATATTAATATATAAATGGGTCAAAATGTCCACATTTAAGCTACATGTTCAATGGGTTGATGTATCTTGTGCAGATAACAAAGTAGGTTGTCCCACAAAGAGAAACTTTTCCCAAACACCCTAATTTATGTATGTTCTTCATTTCAATATTTGGTGCAGTGAGATAAGCAGAGCTCAGGATAGGCTCACAGACTTGCTTCAGGATGTATACGTGAAGTATCCACAGTATAGTGAACTTCTGAGAATGATCATGTCAACTGTTGGGCGTGGAGGTGAAGGGGATGTCGGCCAGCGCATCCGTGATGAAATCCTAGTCATCCAGGTGGCACAAGATTTTAATCATTTTTGTGTCATTAAATTTGCGTAAATATCTGTTCAGTCAAAACTGATATTAGTTCTCCTATTTGCCAAATGTAGAGAAATAATAATTGTGCAGGAGGAATGATGGAAGAATGGCATCAGAAACTGCATAATAACACAAGCCCTGATGACGTTGTGATCTGTCAGGTATATTGCATGTGAAGCTAATTTATCTTATTTGAAACTTATAATATGCCAGAAATGCTCACATGTTGTTACTCATCTTGCTGCAGGCTGTAATTGATTATATTAAAAGTGATTTTGACATCAGTGTTTACTGGAACACACTGAATACAAATGGAATAACAAAAGAACGGCTTCTAAGTTATGATCGGGCCATTCGAAATGAGCCAAAATTCTCAAGTGGCCAAAAGGAAGGCCTTCTGCGTGATCTGGGAAACTACATGAGAACGTTGAAGGTTTGGATTCATTGCTAGTATTATTTTGCTGGATTGTTTTGCATAAAATACCAATGTAATTTTAAATGTCTCGTTTTAGTCATTAATACTTTTTTTGTAGATCTATTTCATTAAAAGATATGGGGTATTTTAACATTGACCCAAAAAGAACAAAACCAAAAACTGTTACGGCAAGTCCACTTAATGACCCAAATTGTACAAAAAAGTTCAGAATGATCCAAACAGGACAAAGTCCATCTTTCAATGACTCAAATGTAAACAAAAAGTACAATGACTAGATCATGACAAAAGTTTGAGGAACAACCCCACCCACCCACCCCCAAAACCCCCAGCTCAATTTTCTGCAGGCTCTCAAATCTTCGTAATGTTCTCTTTGGTGCAGGCGGTTCATTCAGGAGCTGATCTTGAATCTGCAATATCAAACTGCATGGGCTATAAATCGGAGGTAATGCCAGGATCTTGGTCTTTTTGGCATGATATATATTTGGCAAATTGCGTAGAAAGATAACTTAATCTGGAAGAATTTCTATTTTGTGTAATAATCTTTGTTTCTAACCATAATACCATTAAACTTTCCATAAAATGATAGGTAACCAACTGTAATAAAGTTTGATTTAAGGTAGTCTGATTCAGTTACCTAGTCAAAAGTGATGATGGCATCTGATGTGTTGTTAACTTTGACCATGTTGACTCTTTTCTGATGTGGCTTCTGGAAACTGGTTAGCCTAGAAGATTATATTCAGTCGAAAATTTTGAAACCTCAATCATTTTTATAGGTGGAAACAAAGTTGGTTACATAAAATGGAAATCTGAGTAAAGTAAGTTGAGGTTTCATGCTAACCTTTTTTCTTTGTTAATTTTTAAATTTCAGGGACAAGGATTCATGGTTGGGGTTAATATAAATCCTATTTCTGGTCTGCCATCTGGATTTCCGGTAATTATCTTTGGGTTTGTATCTTTAATCATGTCAATTTCCAAGGGAGGATTTTCTTGAACTCCATGATTTCGGCATAACTTACAAACTTTCATGCAGGAACTACTTCAATTTGTTCTAGAGCATGTTGAAGATAAGAATGTGGAAATTCTTCTTGAGGTTTAGTGCCTACCTTCTTGCACATAAAAATCATTTTGTATTGTTTCGCTTGCCATAATAAATTAAAAATATATTTCTCTTTTCATTCAGGGACTACTGGAGGCACGTGAGGAACTTAGGCCCTTACTTTCCAAACCAAATGATCGGCTCAAGGATATTCTCTTTTGGACATTGCCCTGGATTCTACTGTAAGGACAGCCATTGAAAGGAGTTATGAGGAGTTGAACAGTGCTAAGCCGGAGGTAAATCATATATACCGCTTGTGTTATATTCTGTTATCTCCCATGTATCATTTGCCCTGTTGGTACATCAATGCTTGTCAAAAGAACCCTATTATTCATATTAAAGATGTATAATTGTTTGTTAAGTTTGGTATAAATATCTCATGCTTACACCTCAATGTTTTGGCAGAAAGTTATATATTTAATCACTCTTCTTCTCGAGAACCTCATACTCTCATCAGATAACAATGAGGATCTGATCTATTGCTTAAAGGTAATTTCAGTATCCTGTGTAGTCATGTTCTACCATTCGTTGAGGGTAAATTGCATAAAAAGAACATATTATAAATAAATTAGTTAAAGTAGCCGATTTTTGAAAGTGTTAAGTTAGGGTAAGCTGAACTGATTACCACATCAAAATGATGACGTGATAGCTGATGTTTTGGATACTTTGACCATGTTGACCTTTTTCTTGATGTGGGGTTAACATGGCACCTTGACATGGCAAATTAAACAAACAAACAAACAAACAAACAAACTCAGTATATCCCACTCAAGAGCAGGGTCTGGGGAGGGTAGGTGTAGGCGAGTCTTTCCTCTATCTTGTTAGGTAGAGAGACCGCTTCCAAATGAGACCCCCAACTCGATAGCAAAAGCCATACTGATAGCAAGACCACATACAATAAATCATACAACACATAGCATGCAGTATACAAAAAGCCATATCGATAGCAAGACATCATACAATAAATCATACAACACATAGCATACAGTACACAATAAATCATACAACACATAGCCTACATATATCCTAGGTGCATGTAGAATCGCCGTTAAAGGGCAGATATGGGCTACTTAGACATCAGGCCCCGCAACCAGACTTCAAATACCCTTCCTGTCTATAGGTCGAACTAGAAGTCCTTAATTTTAATTCTACGCCTCCACTCAGTCCTATCCTCGATCATGTGCTCAGAGAGGTGCAAGTGTATCATATCTCGCCTAATTACCTCATCCCAAGTCAATCTAGGTCTTCCTCTACTCCTCCTACCCTCTAATATGATGTTCTCTACTGCTCTAACTGGTGCCGCCATTGGTCTCCTCTTGACATGCCCAAACCATCTTAATCTTCCCTCTCGTATTTTATCTGCGATACAAGCCACTTCTAGCTTCTGTCTAAATACTTCGTTTCTTATCCGATCAAGTCTTGTGTGACCGCACATCCACCTCAGCATTCGCATTTCCGCTACCTCTATTTGTTTCTCGTGCGATTTCTTTATGGCCCAGCAGTCTGTTTCATATAACATAGCTGGACGTACTGCCACTCGATATAGCTTTCCCTTTAGTTTTGCTGGAAACCTCTTATCACATAGGATCCCTGATGCTGCTCTCCACTTGCACCATCCTGCTTGAACACGGTGCGCTACATCGCTTTGTATCTATCCGTCCTCTTGCAAGTACGAGCCCAGGTATTTGAACCTAGACGTTTGTGGGACCGCCATACCCTGAATACTGATTTGGGTGTCCTCTTCCGCCTCGCCACTAAAGTTACAATGCATGTATTCTGTCTTAGAGCGACTTATCCTTAAACCTTTGGGCTCTAGTGCTGCTCTCCACTGTTCTAGCTTGTCGCTTAGCACCCTTTTAGATTCCGATATTAAGACAATATCATCCGCAAAGAGCATGCACCACGGAACTGGCTGCTGTATAGACTTGGTCATCTCATCCAACACTACTGTGAAGAGGAATGGGCTCAGTGCCGATCCTTGGTGGAGTCCCACTTCCACTGTGAATGAGTCTGTGTCTCCGATCGGGGCTCGCACACACGTTTTTGCCCCATCATACATATCCTTGATTATTTTGATATACCTCTCTGGTACCCTTCTAAGTCGTAGACTTTCCCAAATTAGTTGACGCGGAATGCTGTCATAGGCCTTTTCTAGGTCGATGAATACCATATGGAGGTCCCTTTTCTTTTCTCTGTATTTCTCCATTAACCTCCTTATGGCGTGTATTGCTTCTGTCGTAGAGCGTCCTGGCATAAATCCAAATTGGTTTGACGCTATCTGAGTTTCTCGTCTAATTCTCGTGTCGATAACTATTTCCCATAATTTCATCGTGTGACTCAATAGCTTTATTCCCCTGTAATTTTCGCAACTTTGTACATCTCCTTTTTTTCTTATATATGGGGACTATGATACTGGTTCTCCACTGGTCCGGCATCTTCCCTGTCGTAAAGATAGTGTTGACATGGCAAATTAAAGTGGTCCCTAAATAAAAACTTTTGAACATTTGTTTATGTAAACAGAAATCAAGCTGAAGTATGCTACCTTTTTATGCATTTCCTAGCAAAATTGTGAAATAACTTAATTTATTTACCAGCATATTGTTTTGTGTCTCCAGATGTCAAAACGTAATAGGAAGATATTCTTTTGAAACTATTTTGTCATATAATTGTTAGGATATTGGCCCAGAAAAAACAAAGATAATACTCTGTATTTTGTGGGAACTACCACGACTCTTTTTAGAAATGTGAAGAACAAAAGACCACACCTTAAACTCTATACAATGACATCTTTTATACTACTCCTAACCTTAATTACTATAAAATCACAGCTCAAACACAGCTGGAATGACAGCTCAGTCACAGCCAAAACATGAATACTAATACCTTAAATAAAGCTAATTAAAACTTACTAAATAAAACAAAGCTATCTTTAGACTCTTGACGGTTCTCCCCCCTAAACTTCCACATATGACCACAATTAGGGTTTACTTCTAACAATCACCCCCTTAATCCTAATGTGGTCTTCCTTCTCTAAAGTAGAGTTGGCTCATCATCTTCACAAACTAAGTTGGCCTTCTCATGCTTTGGTTTTGACTTTGGACATTGCAAAGTCACATCGCTTGGTTCTCGGTGGGGTATAACAACTGCTCATGCACCTTCTGTCATCTTCTTTCTGAACTACCTGAACCCTTTTTTTTTCACACACAAAAAAAAAACTCTTTTCTGCACAAACAGTTCCTGCAACAGTAGCAAAAATCCTCTGATTCACAAACTTCAGCAGCAAATCAGCATAAACCAATCTGTTTCACACAGATACTGCAGCAAAACGTAGTCTGTTTCACACAGATTAGTTTCTTGTTTCTTCACAGAATCACCCTTTTCCCACTTTGATCAATCACTGATTAGTTCTTCTCGAACCTGCTTTCACAGCAAACTTGGTTCAATCCTTAACAGATTAAACATCTTCTCCACACTGGTATTACACCTTTGTAACTTGTATCACACAGCTTTTCTTCACGTCGTTCGTTGCTTCACACAGTCGCCTTCTCTCTAGGTCCGTGTTCCACGGATATAACCTGAATCACACAGGTCTTTTTCTACTGCAGTTGTGTCACACAATGATAGGGTTTAAGAATAAGAGAAGGATGAAAAGTAGAAGATGATTGATGAATTAAAGTAACTTTAGAACAATCAATGGACAAAAGTAACTTGTATTGCCAACAGATGAAGATGATCACAGAGAATGAACAAAAAGTGACATCCAGGGTTGTACCCTCTCTCTCTAACGAGAGCCTATCAACTAAACAAAACTTTCCATACCCTAATTCCTTATTCTCTATTCTTTTATACCAACTCACTCTCTCTCACAAACACCCAGTTAGCCACTATGAGAATTGTCACCTTTGCCCCTCCTAGAATATACTTGTAGAACTTTAGGTCCCAATAATGTATCACTACTTCTCCTTACAAAAAAGTCTTGTCCTCAAGACTTGTATCAGGAAATTGGCCCTTGAGCCAAGAGACATCTTCCCACGTCGCCTCATCCACTGATTGGCCCTCCCAGTGAATCAACCACTGTTCGGACGGCGTAGCACCATCAATCAAAACCCGTTTCTGTAAAACTGCCACAGGCTTTGCCCCCTCCAGTTGTTCAATTTCTAATTCCAAAGGCAGCACTGCATCACCAAGTGTACCATGAGCTTTCTTTAATAATGAGACGTGAAACACCGGATGGATTTTTGAAGTAGGAGGTAATAATAGCTTATATGCAACTGGTCCAATCTTATCGACGATTTGAAACGGTCCAAAATATTTTGCTGCTAATTTGTGATGAATTCGTGTAACTACCGACATTTGGCGGTAAGGCTTCAGCTTCACATAGACCCATTCACCCACATTAAACTGAACATCCCTTCGTTTTCGATCTGCCTGCGTTTTCATTTGACTTTAGGCATTCGCAAGAGTTATTTTTAATTGTTTCAGTGCCTCATCCCGTTCCTGGAGATCACAAGCCACAGCCTCCACTCGCACTTCACCCGGAATAAACTGAAAAATGGATGGCGGTTTACGGCCATAGACAACTTTAAAGGGCGTTGTACCCGTGGACACATGAAAGGTGGTATTATACCAAAATTCGGCCCAAGGAATCCATGTAGCCCAATGTTTGGGCTGGTCCACCGCAAAACAACGCAAATACGTTTCTAAACAGCGATTGATAACCTCCGATTGTCCATCCGATTCAGGGTGATAAGCTGATGATAAACGAAGTTTTGTGCCCATTGCCCGAAAAATTTCTTGCCAAAATCTGCTGATGAACAACGGATCGCGGTCACTGACTATGGACCGTGGCACCCCGTGCAAGCGAATGACTTCTTTCACAAACAGTTCTGCCACTGTTTTTGCAGTGTATGGATGCTTCAATAATAAGAAATGTGCGTATTTAGACAATCGATCCACCACAACTAATATAACATTAAAACCTTTAGACATCGGAAGACCCACTATAAAGTCCATAGAGAGTTCTTCCCATACAGAAACCGGGATGTTTAGGGGCTGAAGCAGTCCCCCAGGAGTGGTGGATTGGGCCTTACAACGTTGGCAGACATCGCAATCACGGACAAAGCGTTTGACCACCTTAGTCATACCCGGCCAATATAGGTTCGCAGCCAATCGTCGATAAGTTCAGTAGAATCCGGAGTGTCCCCCGGTGGCTGTCGTGTGGAATTCATACAATAGAGTTGGTATAAACTGCGAAGATGGGGAAATAACTAACCGATTTTTGTAATGAAGAAGGCCCTGTTTAACCGAATATCCCGGATATTTTGTTGGATTGGCTTCATATTTTTGAAGGAGTTGTTGTATAGTAGAATCTGCCTTGACTTCCTTAATCAATTGAGCACCTTGTAACCAAACAGGAGAAGATAAAGCTTGACAGAATTCTCCCGAATTAGCTCTCCGAGATAACGCATCGGCAGCTCGATTCTCACGCCCGGGTTTGTACTGAATGTCAAAGTTGTACCCCAATAACTTGGCTACCCAATTTTGTTGATCCGGGGATGTAATGTGTTGATGAAGTAAATGCTTTAGACTTTTTTGATCGGTATGAACAATAAAACGTGTGCCCAAAAGATAGGCACGCCAATGTTGCACTGCTAAGACAAGTGCCATCATTTCACGTTCGTAGGCCGATTTGGATAAATTACGATCGCTAAGAGCTTTGCTAAAATAAGCGATCGGTTTAGAGTTTTGCATTAATACCGCTCCAATGCCACGGCCTGAAGCATCACATTCCACACTGAAAGGTTGCGCAAAATTCGGTAGTGTAAGGACCAGAGCAGTGACTAGGGCCTGTTTGAGCTGCTCGAACGCTTGTTGAGCGGTCTCCGTCCACACAAAAGCATCTTTTTTTGTTAATTCTGTCAAGGGACGCGCAATGCTACCGTAATGTTTGACAAATTTACGGTAGTAACCCGTTAAGCCTAAAAACCCACGAAGACCCTTAACATGTTTTGGTGTTGGCCAATTGACAACCGCTTCTATTTTTTTTGGATCCATGGACACCCCAAAACCATTAATGATATGCCCTAGGTACTCTACTGAAGTCTGCCCAAAAGCACATTTAAGTTTGTTAACTTGAAAGTGGTGGGCAAGCAAAATCTCAAACACCAACCTCAAGTCATCTAAATGAGTCTGCCATGTGGGGCTGTATACGAGGATATCATCAAAGAAAATAACAACTTTGGTGCGCAAAAAGGGTCTGAAAACATCGTTCATAACTGCTTGGAAAGTAGCAGGCGCGTTCATGAGTCCAAACGGCATGACGAGATATTCATAGTGACCGTCATGAGTCCGGAACGCCGTCTTTTCGATGCGGTCCTCACGCATACGAATTTGATTGTAGCCAGATTTTAGATCCAATTTGGAGAAAAATCGGGCACCGGCTAATTCATCAAGTAGCTCTTCAACCACAGGGATTGGAAATTTGTCCGGAACAGTAACCTTGTTGAGAGCTCTGTAATCTACACACATACGCCAAGAGTGATCTTTCTTTCGAACGAGGATAACCGGACTAGAGTATGCGCTTTTGCTAGGTCGGATCAGACCTTGAGCTAATAACTCGGCCACTTGACGCTCAATTTCTGTTTTCTGCACGTGTGGATAACGATAGGGACGAACACACAGTGGGGCAAGAGAAGTTAATGTGATCGCATGATCATGCGAACGGGAAGGAGGTAGGCCTAAAAAAGGCTGAAAAATCTTATCAAATTCTGACAAAAGGATTGTTAAATCCTGTTGTTGGGCAGTGGACAAACTGTGAGAAGGAGTCTCGGCTGCACTTAGAGCGGAATCCTCTTCTAACGACAGCCATTGTTGTAACGCAACCGAAGAAGCTTGATTTAAAGAAAGACCAGATAATTGTACCATTCGTCCCTGATGCATAAATTTCATCCAACATTGTTGCCAATTATGAACCACTTCACCTAAGGATTTTAACCACTCCATTCCCAATATCAAATCCAAATTTCCAGTATCAAATACTAATGCGTCCAACACAAAAATGGATGGCCCCAAATGAATAGATAATCCCAAACAACGTTCTTTGACAAACACGGAATAACCATCACCCAATTGAATACAAATTCCAAAAAACGATGATGATTCAATACCTAAGGCCAAGACCAAGCGGCGAGAAATGAAATTGTGCGTTGCCCCGCTATCCACCAATAAGCTAATAGGAATCCCTTGCAACGCACCTTCAAACCGTAGTGTCTTCGCGCCCCCTTGAGCAGATGAGAGGCCATCAAACTCCAAAGCCAAACAGGTCCCTGTAGGACTATCGGCCGCAGTTGATGGTTCTTGTGGCAGCTCTTGATCCAGAATAAAATTTTCTCCTCCAGGTTCTTCTAATTCATCATCCCCCAAGAGTAATACACGGAGCTTCCCCTCCGGGCATTTATGGGCAGGACCGTATTGTTGGCCACAACGAAAACATAGCCCTTTTTTACGACGTTCCTCCCATTCGGTCCGGGAAAGCGACCGAATACCCCTATCACGAGGGCTGGATTGCCCCAAATCCACCGAAGAAGGGGACGATTTCAGAGTAGAAGCCGGTCGAGAGACGTCCGATCGACCAGAAAATCCCCGCTCAAAAGTTTTCGGATAAGACATGTGTTTGGGCTCAGAGCGGCCTAACAATGAAGGCCCATCAGGTAAGTCCAAAGAAAGAGGCCCAGCACGAAAGTATCAGAAACAGGATAGAGATGGGTGGCCGGTAGTCGGCCGGAGCATCTCTTCCACGTCCTTTGACAGGTACATGGCGTTGAGCCGAGAAAGCGGCCGATGCAACCGTACCCATTTTTTAACATCTGGTTTCAATCCCGCAATAAAATAACCCAAGGCTTGCGATTCAGGGAGGCGAGGAACGAGAGAAAGTAAATACTCAAAATCATCAATATAATCATAAATTGAGTCACCCTGTTTGATTGTAGCCAGTTGCTCGTAGGGATTGTGAAGCTCCAGACCACTAAAGCGCTGAAGAAGCTCCGATTGAAACTCAGTCCATGTGAGTGACGTACGCACCTGAGTAATCACTGTAAACCAGTGTTGAGCAACACCAACCATGCTCAATTGGGCCAACCGGAGACGAAGATCGTCCGATGTCTGATTGATGTCGAAATAGAGGTTTGCTTTCTGAATCCACCCTTGAGGGTCGAATCCAGTGAACTCGGGAAGTTTCACCTTCTTTACCGCCCACGGAATGACGGTGGAATCCTCCGGCGAGACTGGTTTGGACCCTGTACCAGTGAGAAACTCGCTGCGACCACCGGAACCCGAGGATTCGTCTTCATTTCGTTTCTCATTTTGTTTCATCCACCCAATGAATATCTTGCGAAATTCAGCCGATTCATGTCGATCATTTTCCAACAGCTTCAAGGTGGACTTGATTTCAGTAACATCTTCTTGCAATTGTTTGATAATAAGGTCCTGAGCATCAATCCGAGAAGAAGAAGAGCGTGTTTCCATGGAAGCAAAAGAGAGGCGGCAGGTCACGGCAGGTCGTACCAATGATAGGGTTTAAGAATAAGAGAAGGATGAAAAGTAGAAGATGATTGATGAATTAAAGTAACTTTAGAACAATCAATGGACAAAAGTAACTTGTATTGCCAACAGATGAAGATGATCACAGAGAATGAACAAAAAGTGACATCCAGGGTTGTACCCTCTCTCTCTAATGAGAGCCTATCAACTAAACAAAACTTTCCATACCCTAATTCCTTATTCTCTATTCTTTTATACCAACTCACTCTCTCTCACAAACACCCAGTTAGCCACTATGAGAATTGCCACCTTTGCCCCTCCTAGAATATACTTGTAGAACTTTAGGTCCCAATAATGTATCACACAACTTGTCTTCAATTGATTTGTCACAGATCAATACCTTGTTTTGATTGCTTATCACAACCGGTTTTCACGGCCCTTTGATCTTTCAACATCAATAGAAAAAAACACTTCACAAATCTAGTCTACTGTTTGATTGCTACCGAAAACACAACCCTTTGATCAGAACCTCACAACAACATTAATATTCAGTCAGCAACTCTTCAATGGATCTATCACAGATGGTTTAAACCTGTCACAGGTTCTTCTTCGGTCGGTCTATCACAGAACTGATCGGGTGGCTTCGTTCTCCACGTCTTCGGTTGTTACTTGATATCCCCTTTACCGCCACACAGGTCTCTTTGATCGTCTCGCTCTGATACCAATTGTTAGAATATCGGCCCAGAAAAAACAAAGATAATACTCTGTATTTTGTGGGAACTACCACGACTCTTTTTATAAATGTGAAGAACAAAAGACCACACCTTAAACTTTATACAATGACATCTTTTATACTACTCCTAACTTTAATTACTATAAAATCACAGCTCAAACACAGGTGGAATGACAACTCATTCACAGCCAAAACATGAATACTAATACTTTAAATAAAGCTAATTAAAACTTACTAAATAAAACAAAGCTATCTTTAGACTCTTGACGATTCTCCCCCCTAAACTTCCACATATGACCACAATGAGGATTTACTTCTAACAATAATTTAGTTTTTCATCTCAGAAGGATGAAACTCGAATAGAGCTGGGCAAGTCTGATTCTACTGGTTATTGCTTTAAAAATACTAACTGCCAGTTTTTTGTTTTGTTTCTGTTTGCTTTGAAGGGATGGAATCAAGCACTTAGCATGTTGGAGACTGGTGATGGTAGTTGGGCATTATTTGCAAAATCAGTCCTTGATCGAACCCGACTTGCACTAGCAAGCAAAGGAGAATTGTATCATCAACTATTGCAACCTTCTGCCGAGTACCTTGGGGCCAAGCTTAATTTGGACCAATGGGCGGTAACAATGTTTTCTTTTTATAAATCTGGTGCTGTGCTATATAAGGATTTACAATGTTACTACCTATTAACCTCTGTAACACTAGCAGCCTAAGATAACTAATCATGTAATAACTAAAACACTTGTTGATATAGTTGTAGATAAAAACTATAATATTTGAGGAGGTGTAAATCATGTAAATAGCTGATAATACAGGGTTGTACATTAATTCATTAACCATAACCATAACAAAACATAGCATCTATAGCACTAACTATTGTTGGGGTCTAGGAATGGTGGGTTGTAGGCAAACCTTACCTCTATGCTTTAAGATAGATAGGTTGCTTCCAATGAGACCCCCCCCCCCCCCCCCCCCCTCCGACACAGATAACAGGACCAAAGCACCCTATAAGGAGAGAATGCAAAGCTCAGTAGACAATCAATATGTAGTAGACACACGAAGCACTTCATGAGCAGCAATTCATGATGATGAACGAGGAGCACACAATTATCACTCAAACAACACATAGTAAGCAATTCATATACAGTGGAAAACACATACAATGAGCCACAGTATAGTAGGATCAGTTGAAAACACATAGTAAGCAATCTATATACAGTGGAAAACACATACAATGAGCCACAATATAGCAGAATCAGTGCATAACACATAGTAAGCAATCCATATACATTGGGAAAAACATAAATGAGCCACAATATAGGAGGATCAGTGGAAAACACAATTACTCAAACAACGCATAGTAAGCATTCCATATACGGTGGTGGAAAACACAGACGATGAGACACAATATAGTAGGGTTGTACTTTAGAATACATAAAATAGAATTATAGAACTTTCTTCTTATTTTTAAGAATATGTGGCATTCCTTTTATGATGAGATTATAAATAAATAAATAAATACAAGACACCAATAAGATGTCAATATCGGGTTTATTTTTCATACTTTGAAGAGAATTTTTAAATGGTATAACTTGTTTAAAGAAATATTTCATTTTTTGTTACATATTCATAATACTTTAATATTTTTAATTTTTTTAAGAAAGTAGGTAATGTTAACTAACAATAGAAGAGGGGGCTATTGGTAAGTTATTAATAATTAATTACAATGAGACTGTATAGTTATAAATTTTACGCAATTACTTAATAATCGGAAGGGTATTTATGTCATGAATAAAAAAAATGACATCATCATATATAATATATTTCCGCTTGAGGGCCAATTCATGCCTAATTGGTAGACATTTCTCTTTATTTTGCTTTATGTAACTTTTCTTGATCTACCCTGCTCTTTAAATCCTTGCAGGTGAGCATATTCACGGAAGAAATGATTCGTGCAGGATCAGCTGCTTCTTTATCATCATTGGTTAACCGACTTGACCCTATTCTTCGCAATGTGGCTCATTTGGGAAGGTTGGTTTTACATCCTTGTGGTTAATCAGTTTTGCAGATTTATGATGCCATTCAACTTTAAAAACTTCTAAATACAACTTCCCTTCCTGTTGACAGTTGGCAGGTTATCAGCCCTATTGAAGCTATTGGATATGTTGTGGTTGTTGATGCGTTACTTTCTGTTCAAAACAAAACTTATGAATTGCCAACTATTTTAGTGGCAAAGTCTGTGAGGGGAGAGGAGGAAATTCCTGATGGTACAGTTGCTGTAGTGACACCTGACATGCCAGATGTTTTATCTCATGTTTCTGTTCGAGCAAGAAACAGCAAGGTAATGGTCTAACATGAAACATCATTACACTGGAATTATGGACGGGTCAGGTAGCAAGTTAAAGTGGGATTGGGTAAAAATGGTTTAACTCTATCGTTTAGCATGCGTTGAACAAGGTTGGGTTGACCTAAAGCACTTTACCAATCTAAAGTTCTTTTATACAAACAATCAGTGGGCTATTTACTGTTGCAAAACTATATATTATGATAATAATATTTTCTTAATATCATGATTTAGGAGGTTGTATGTAATGAAATACATTCTGGGCTGCTTTCGACATGTTTGACCAAATGGCTATTCACTAACCTTTTATTATTGATACCACTTAAAATTCCAGTATTATTGCTATTGAAGGGTGTTACCCAAATTGATTACAAAAGTATCTATTTATAGCTGTTAGAAGCACTAACTAACTACACAATACTTTCACTTTCAGTCCCTATACTAAGTACATATTACAAACTAAGAACAAACTACAAAATACAAAACAATACAACAAACAATACTATGAATTAACTAACAATCACCCCCTTAATTCATGTATTGTTCCAACTCCCAACTTCAACTTCATCTCTGCAAATTTGAGCCTTGGTAAAGCCTTTGTTAAACATCTGCCTTCTGATCCTCACCACTGACATGCTTCACCACTACTAGGTTCTTTTCTACACATCCCCTAATATAGTGGTACCTCACATCTATGTGTTTAGATCTGCCATGAAACACAGGGTTCTTCATCAGCTGAATAGCTGATCTATTGTCTACATACAACACAATAGGACCCATTTCTTGATTTGTCAAATATTCTAGCAAGCCTTTAAGCCACACAGCCTGTTGAGCTGTGGCTGTAGCTGCCATGAACTCTGCTTCACAAGAAGACAGAGCCACTGTGGCCTGCTTTTGGCTCACCCAACTCACAGGACCACCACCAAAATAGAATACCATCCCTGTAGTACTCTTTTCATCAGATTTAGTAGGAGCATGTGAGCTGTCACTGTATCCAATCAGCTCTCCTACACCCCCATACTTATACCATATGCCATACTCCATAGTTCCCTTCAAATATCTAAGTATAGTCTTGACAGCTTGCCAATGTGATGCCTTAGGATCTGCCATAAATCTACTTGCAATCCCAACTGAGTAACTCAAATCAGGTCTAGTTTGTGTAATATATCTCAAACACCCTATAACCCTTCTGTATTGAGACACATTCATAGACTCACTTTCTTCATCTTTACCCAATTTTAAGCCCGGATCCATAGGAATCTTTGTGGAATTACATTCCAGCATCTTCTGATCTTCAAGAATTCTTTTGGCATATCCTGATTGGGTCAAGAAAATCCCATCAGTTGTTTGCTTAACCTCTATCCCCAGATAGTAGTTAAGTAAACCTAAGTCTGTCATCTCAAAACAAGTCATCATCATTGACTTGAACTCCCTGATCACATCATCATTGGATCCGGTAGCTATGATATCATCCACATAAACACCAATGATTAGAGCACCAGCTTCTGTGTTTCTTTTATACACTGCATGTTCCCTAGGACATCTTTCAAAGCCAAACTTAACCAATGTTTCATGCAGTTTCTCATTCCAGGCCCTAGGTGCCTGTTTCAGTCCATACAAGGCCTTTAAAAGCTTGTACACCTTCCTTTCATTACCAGGCTTAGTAAACCCCTCTGGCTGAACAACATATACATTCTCCTTCAAATCACCATTGAGAAATGCAGTCTTTACATCAAGGTGATGAACCTTCCACTGATTGACTGCAGCCATTGCTATTATCAATCTCACTGTTTCCAACCTGGCCACGGGTGCAAAGACCTCTTCATAATCTATTCCATGCTGTTGAACATACCCCTTTACCACCAGCCTTGCCTTATATCTTGTGACATTTCCCTCTGCATCTTTTTTAAGCTTGAACAACCATTTCAAGCCTATGGGTTTTACATGCTTAGGACAATCAACTAATCTCCAAGTCCCATTTTTCTCTATACTGTCCATCTCACTTCTCATAGCTTTCATCCATTCCGGATTCCTCTTAGCTTGCTCATACTTGACAGGCTCTTCTTCATGCAGCATCAAGACTGATTCATCAAATATTGGTGGTTCAAAAGGTCTTTTCTCTAAGGTATCTGTTCTACTGAACACATCATCCAGAGTAGTAAACCCTTTGGGAGGGGTATCATCATAGGTTGACCTGGGAACCTGGTTCCCACTTGATGATTGTTCCCACTCACCACCCCCAGAACTTGGAGTTGAGTCATAAGAAGTATCATTAAATGACTGCCCTGTCTCATTCCAATCACCACCTGCCTCAGAAGCAGAAGGCTCAGGATGATGGTGATTGAAACTACCATTGTCTGACCCATTCATTGCTTCTCTGGTAGAGCTAACACCTTGTTCTTGCACACTCATTTCCCTACCAAAACTGGAGTAACTTTGATTGGACTGATCTATAGAGGCTGTGTCCCAATTCCAAGGTTCAGTTTCTTCAAATTGTACATCCCTGCTGACCACAATTTTCCCAGTCACAGGGTTATACAGTCTGTAAGCTTTTGTACCAGACTCCACTCCCAAATGCACCATTTGTGTGCTTCTGTCATCAAGCTTCCTCAATTGATTGCTGACTTTCACATGTGCCTTACACCCAAACACCCTCAGGTGTTTCACCTTTGGCTTCTTGTCAAACAACCTTTCATAAGGGGTCATATTGACCAAGGCTTTAGTTGGGCATCTATTCAGCACAAAGACTGAATGTCTTACTGCCTCAGCCCATAACCACAAAGGCATGTTCATAGCCTTTAGAATAGATCTTACCATGCCCATTACAGTTTGATTTCTTCTCTCCACAACCCCATTCTGTTGTGGAGAATAGGGTGCAGTCAAGTATCTCTTGACTCCATCCAAACTGCACAGCTGCTCAAACTTTTGTGATGTTAACTCACCTCCCCTGTCTGTTCTGAGAGCCTTGAGCCTATGACTTGTCTCCATATTAGTCTGAGACAAGAATGCTTGAAAAGCATTAGGGGCTTCATCTTTTGATTTCAGCATGTACACCCACATGTACCTTGAGTAGTCATCCACCAATAGCATAAAATACTTGTTCCCAGCAGGGCTAGGTGGATCTAATGGTCCACACAAGTCTGCATGCACAAGTTCTAAGGGCTTGGTTGCCCTATAGGTGCTTGAATTTGGGTATGAATGACTTCTCTGTTTACCCACTAGGCAACTCCTACACAATTGTGACTTGTGGTTTATTCTTGGTAGACCCCTTGTCATGTTGTGTTTGGACATGCTATTGATTGAGTCAAAATTGAGATGACCCAATCTTGCATGCCATGTCCAAGCTACATCCTGGACATCTCCCAGCAAACACTTAGGAAGAGTTACCTCCAAGGTGACTTTGTAGAGTCTGTTATGGCCCTTCTTGACTTTCAACAGGGTTCTTCCAGTCTTCTCATACACCCAAAGGTATCCATCCTTCATCAGGACTTTACATCCTGCCTCATCCAACTGGCCTAGACTCAATATGTTACTCATGAGGGCAGGGATGTAGTACACATTTGTGACTACTCTATGCTCCCCATTTTTGCATTGAAAACAGATTGAGCCTCTGCCTTTTATGATTACCACTGAGCCATCACCAAACTTTACTTTCCCTGTGATTGATTCATCAAGATCAGTGAAGTGGGATCTAACACCTGTCATATGGTTACTAGCTCCATTATCTAGATACCATATGCAGGAATCCACCTCAGTGGTCATATCTCTTGGGTATACACTGTTTTCTTCAAGCAGCCCCAAGTCATGTATGACTTTAACCATCAAGAGTGTGGGCTCTTGATCTTCTTGGGTTTGAGACAAGTGAGCTTCATCACTTCTGGTCTTTGGGGCCCTACATTCATTTGCAAAGTGGCCCAACTTGTCGCAGTTGTAACACCTCAATGTCTTCTTGTCCTTCTTGTTGGGGTGCTTGTCTTTATTACTGGATTCTTGGTTTGTCTTTCCTCCCCTTCCCTTGGCATACTTACCTCTACCTCTGCCTCTGCTCTTGAGATCTTGATGAGCATCACTCCTTGACTTCTGTTCCCATTCAGTTTTAGTCAAGAGTAACTGCCCAGAGGTAGTCTTACCTTGGGTCACTGGCTTCAGTCTTTCTTCGTAGGCTTTGAGTCTCCCTACTAGTTCTTCGAAGGACATTGTGTCCAAATCTGAAAACTGCTCTATAGCAGCCACAATCGGCAAAAATCTATCAGGAGCAGCTTTCAAGAATCGACTAACTTGTTTGGAGGATGGCACTGTCGTCCCCAAGGCTCTATATCTCGACACTAATTCACCCATCTTTCCCGCGAATTCATCGACAGATTCATTTTCTCCCATACGCAGCAATTCAAACTCTTGATCAAGAGTTTGAATCCTGGCTTGCTTGACTCTGTCTTCACCTACATACCGTTTCTTTAACGCATCCCAGATGTCTTTTGCCGATTTAAATCCGGCCACCTGCATAAGAACATCTTCAGGCAGGGCTTGGAATATGAAGGCCTTTGCCTTCTTTCCCAATTTGACATCTACCGTATCTTCGGTGGGAGGTTCTATGGCATCCCAGATCCCCTGGGCATCCATGAAGGCCTCCATCTTGATTGCCCAAGAAGTGTAGGTCGAAGGAGTGAGAATTGGAATCTTGAACTGAATTGAATCGCTGGGGTCTCTCTGCACCAGTTGCCTATCTTGATTGGCCATTGAATCGAGTGTGGGAATCGAATTGGTTGCCAAGATCGTTTGAATTGATCACGTTCGATCTGCTCTCAATCAATTCGTGTATCGGAATTGATCGACAATCGAAATTGGTGAGCGGCAATCGAAATTCGCGTTCGATGATTGAAATTGGAGTTCAATCGATGGTGCGATGATCAATTGGAGAGGATTCGACAGTCGATTTAGGGGTCTTCAAGAATACGACCGCCGGGGTTGCAATCGCGGATCTGTGTCGTCGGCGGCTTCAATTTCAGGTGGGTTCGGGCGATCAATTGATGATCGACTATCAATTGATGATCGGCCTGAGGATGGAGAAGATGATCGGAGAAGATGATCGGAGAGAATTTCACAGATTTCCCTTGATTGGATTCGAGAGCCTTGTTTGCTCTGATACCAATTGATACCACTTAAAATTCCAGTATTATTGCTATTGAAGGGTGTTACCCAAATTGATTACAAAAGTATCTATTTATAGCTGTTAGAAGCACTAACTAACTACACAATACTTTCACTTTCAGTCCCTATACTAAGTACATATTACAAACTAAGAACAAACTACAAAATACAAAACAATACAACAAACAATACTATGAATTAACTAACAATTATACCCGTATGACCTATTAGCAAAATTTTCAAAACCGGATCGGATGGCTAACCGGACGCCTTACTGGTCCGCTAGTCGGACCAGATTTAAGTACCGGATAATTATATATAATTCAATATAAGTATTATATGTGTTTTTTGTAGTTATATATAAAACTAACCATAATCTTATGTCCAACGCTCTAATTTAACGTTCACCCACCCGTTAAACCCATGAAATCTAAAAAAAATTTAAAAAATTAAGAAATACCCAAATTCCGGTCCGACCACCGAACCGGGACGAACCGGCCAGTCGAACCAATTCAAAATGATCTGCGGCTGCTCGGTTCGGTCCCCCCTTTGATTCCGGTTGGACCGGTCATATTCTACCTATTAGAGCTAAAGCATAACTCAATTCTACCTTTTCATAAGTACATGGATCAAATTTGTCACCTCTACCTATGAGGCATGCCTTTTGAAGATGATTTGCACTTTCGTTTGTAGGTTTGCTTTGCAACATGTTTTGATCCCAATATTTTGGATGATCTTCGATCAAAAGAAGGGAAATTGTTGAAACTAAAACCTACATCAGCGGATATAACTTATAGGTAATGTCCTTGTGCGTAATAAACTAAAGATTTTATCTTATATTAGTCTTGACTGTCCTTGTACAACTTATGTTCTCCGCCTTGTGTGTATGCTATTAGTGAGGTGCAAGAGGGAGATCTTAAACGATCAACTAATGAGGAAGAAGTTGGTCAACCACCAAACATAAAATTGGTCAAAAAACAGTTTGCTGGTAAATATGCTATATCGTCTGAGGAGTTCACAAGTGAAATGGTTAGGCTTACATTGCCATCCTTATATACATTATAAACTCATGTTTACCAATATATATATTATTTTGTAATTAATTTTCTTTGAACCTTTTAAGGTTGGAGCTAAATCACGTAATATTGCATATCTTAAAGGAAAAGTCCCATCTTGGGTTGGCATTCCTACCTCAGTCGCATTACCTTTTGGAACTTTTGAGAAAGTTCTTTCTGATGAATTGAATCAGGTACTCCATATCTTTATACTTTGATAAAACTTTAACATTTGTGAATGAAGGTTAATCTTCCTTTGCAACTCACTAAGACAAATATTTGTATGAAGGTTTACTTAGTGTTGTTTTACTTTTCAGTTGTAGTGATTTAGCATTTAATTTGTAAGTGCCAAAATCTCATATAAAGAATATATTAAATTTGCAGGGGGTGTCTAAAAAGTTACAAGTATTGAAGGAAAAATTAGCAGCGGGAGACTTTGACATCCTTGAGGAGATCCGCAAAACGGTTTTGGAGCTGGTTGCACCGCCCCAACTGGTAACTTCCATATCTATTTTAAATTGTTGGTTTTGATATGGTCGAAGTTTGAAAAAATGATAATGGCTACTGTTATTTCAGGTACAAGAGCTGAAAAACAAAATGCAAACATCTGGTATGCCATGGCCTGGGGATGAAGGTCAGCAGAGATGGGAACAGGCATGGGTTGCTATTAAGAAGGTTAGAGGAGCATGTTTCTTAATTATAGGAATGAAAATTTGACCCATTTTCTTTTAGAAAGGCTGATTAGGTTAAATCGTATCTCTAATGGATCAAACAAGTATAATCATAAAATATAGATAACAAGGAAGTTAGGAACCATATCTAATGGTTGAAGCTCTCCCAAAGTGTATTTTAAAATGCATAAAGCCTCCTATATCATTAAATAAAAAATAATTTAAGTTAATTTGATGTTATATAACTTTGGCAGTTATATTTTACCCACTAATTGCTTATAAAAACGTTTAAATTTTGGACAAAAACTCTTTTGGGTCAACCTGACCTGCTATGCACAAAAGGTTACTCATTATGACCCATTACTAAAGCCCCCTCATTTGCCACCTCTACGTATTTTTTGACGTCTTCCTATGTCATTTCCCATTTTCTCAGGTATACGAATGGTATACCATGATAAGCGGAAACTGCACAAAGTGTGCTCACTTATATTTTACTTTCAATCACGGAAAAAAAAATTCCACTTTGCTTATTATGATAATTAAACTATCCTTTCTCCAGCAATAGAGTTAAAAAGTTTTAAGGTTTTCTAAATCACTTCGCTTACACATGTTAATATACACGAGGTACGGATTTGGTTGTCATTTTCCAGGTTTGGGCTTCAAAATGGAACGAGAGAGCATACTTCAGTACAAGAAAAGTGAAACTAGATCATGACCTCTTATGCATGGCTGTCTTGGTTCAGGAAATAATAAATGCTGACTATGCATTTGTTATTCATACCACAAATCCATCTTCAGGAGATCCATCAGAGATATATGCTGAGGTTAGTTAATCTCTCTTGTTTTCTTTAAGTATTCAAGTTAGTCTTCCGGACACCCACCGGAGATATAAGCTGAGGTCAGAAATAAATATTAATATTATTAATTTGGGTTAAAACATCCCCTGTAATATTTTAACAAATAGTCCAACAGTTATAATAAAACTGTATCTTTAACATATAGTTTTCTTTAACTACGTCAAATGTTACATGTATGTTGCTAAAGTGACAGACATGGAATTATAACACGTGTCTTTAACTGTCTTTTATGCTAACAGGTTGTAAAGGGACTTGGGGAGACTTTGGTCGGAGCTTATCCTGGCCGGGCTTTAAGTTTCATTGCCAAGAAAGACAAACTTGATTCTCCTAAGGTACATAGTCTACTTATTGTAGTCTTTTCTGTATTTCACTTGGGAATAAATATATTGTTAAGAGGGTTGGACTAATGTGTTCAAGTCGTATTAAAACGATATAAATTCATATACAGCATGATAGAGGTGACAACATAAGAAAGTGGGATAAGGGGTAAAAACAGTTATGTTTCTAGTTTGGTTTGGATGACCTACGAACACTTTTGTCCTTTTTCCTAGTTTTGAAAAATATTAATGCAGTGAACATGATTACTACAAAAATTATACTATCAAAGCAATATTCTTAAAACATATAGCGGTTTAGGAGGTTGTAAACATTTAAAAACACTTCAAGACCTTCAATCTGCTTGACTTCCATTCCTTTTTTTTTAGTTGATAAATATTACCTGCCCCGTGGGATATATAGTATTACCCAAATCGGCCCATTTTAAACAAATGTGTCCAAAATTGGGGGCCTAATTTGAATTGAAGCCAGGTTATCTTTGCAACTGTGCAATTAAGTTCCTCAACCCATGTAAATATCATGTTCAAATTCGCATCTCATGTTATTTTAATCACATGATTCATTATAAATCCTAAGAGAAATTAACCATGTTGAATTCTGCAGGTTTTGGGTTACCCAAGCAAACCCATTGGTCTTTTCATAAAAAGATCCATCATTTTCCGATCTGATTCCAATGGTGAAGATCTAGAAGGCTATGCCGGTGCAGGACTTTATGATAGGTAAACTATTGCTTCATTCCTCCCATGAAAAATTTTAAATTATAATTATTTCCATTTTAATGCTGCATATTAGTTCCAACATTTTACCTTTCGGTAACCAACTTTGAAATGCATTTAGTATTTTGTTTATATATTGGATATAGCCTAGAAACCACAATTGAAACGACAATTTTTAGGCCAATGACAAAAGTAGAAAATAAGTGAGGGTTGTTACCTTAAACTACAAAACAATAGAAGTTGGTCACCTGAAATGGAAAAATTATCAAGGGTTTGTCCTTTTTGCTTCAACAAAAACCGTGGTTACCGAAAAAGTTTTTCAACGAAAGTTGACTACCTTTTTTACGAAATTAGCCCCAAACTTTAAGCAAAGTTTACCTATATGCCTTAATGTTAGCATCACAAAGGGTGCATTTTGAGCTTGGTCCAAATGCATTTCAATTTTCTGTTTTGACAATTTTAAGGGTCAAAAGGTATAATTATGTCGTACTAGGTCAAAATTCTGGCAATAGCCGCAATACAAATAGTGAAATAGATAAATATGCACAAGGCTCAGCATGTGTGGGGTCTGCGGTGTCGCTGCATCTCTACAAAAGGATGTTTACACGACTTGACCCGTGACCTTCAAGTCACATGTTACCATTCGAATTTCCAGCACACAAATAGATGAATATGAAGGAACCAAATCAATACCTTCTAATTATCCCAGCTATGGGAATAATATCATATACAATGGAAAGACTTATAAATACTAATAATTTTTTTCCTCATGTGCAGTGTACCTATGGACGAAGAAGAAAAGGTCGTACTTGATTACTCATCCGACCCATTAATGATTGATGGAAGCTTCCAGAAATCGATTCTCTCAAGCATAGCACGTGCAGGAGATGCCATTGAGAAGCTGTATGGATCTCCACAAGACATTGAAGGTGTGGTACGAGACGGGAAGATCTATGTTGTCCAAACTAGACCACAAATGTGATCAAATTCGTATCGACTTTGATTAGTTAGTCTATACAGAACCCATAGAAATATAAATATTTCTTCCTAATTAAATGTAATCCTCTATGTAACTTTGTTGATTCATAATGTCATATTTCTAAGGTTTTAACACATCTAGTAGAGGTGGTTGAGTTGGATAACAAGTTTTAACGTTCAGCTTGAAATCGAGAGGCTTGAACCCACATGTTGGTTTTATAGGTTGAAGATAAAGATGGTATAGATCGAGTCTAATGAGCCCAACCTGCCATTTTAGGTTGGGACTCGTATGATGGACTGGCGGTGTAGGACCGTCTTATTTGTGAGACGCAAAACCATCACATCAACAAAACAAATCACCACATTTTCTTACCATTAAGGTAGACACCTAGACGGACTTGATAGCACAAGAAAGAATACATTTATTTATTTTAAAATAAATTATCAAATAAAATGAAAATAGTTGTCAACATAGTTTACATCTCACTTTTCACTACTTAGTGTCACGTTAGCGTCATATTATTCTCTACTCTCCTATAAATGATTTTTACTCCATAATCCACATTACTCTTCACATTTTTTTAATTTTCTAAATACAAATAATGTTATATGTTTAAACAACATGAATATAAATACTATTACTATAAGATTAATGTTATATAAAAATATTAATATACATGACATCAAAATGAAAAAACGCATTTGTAAAACAGATAAATAAAATTTCTACTCATGATCGTAATTGGATGATCGAAGTGCATAGATGTGTTTCATTAAAGTTACCAATACAAGTAACTGCCAAAATTGCTTAAGAGCAAAAAATAATTTATTTTGAAACCAACTCGGTTCTCACCGAAATTAATATCAAAATGTTCATTACAAATTAAATACCATTGTGTATTTAGATTTATTGTAAAAGTTAAGGAGCACAAGTTATTAATAAAAACCAAATTATATACCAAGTGAAAACATTAATAAAAAATAAACTAAAAACAATCATTAATGTTTCAAAAGCATAAGCTGCTCATGCCAAAGCTCCACAAGCTCAGTGGCGGAGCTTGACCCCTCCCGAAGGGGGGGCGGGGCGAAATTAATTTTTATTAGGGGGGGCGAACTCGAGTTTTATATGAAAATTTACACTACCGAGCCAAAAATTTACACTACCAGACTAAAATTTAACACTACCGACGAAAAAAAAAGGGGGGGGGCGGGCCCCCCCGGTCTTAACTATGCTCCGCCAGTGCACAAGCTTGGTCCATGGCTTACGGGCGTGGTGTTTCACGCATGGCCACATCAGCCTCACTCTTGAGCCACGAAGGATGCGCAGAATCCTAATGGTCCGAGCCCATAGCTTGGTCAACACGACCTTCAATTTATACGATGTTTGATTTAGCAGTGTAAACGAGCCAAACATGAGCTTGACTAGGCTTGAGCCCGGATCTTCTAAGTTACGAGAGCTCGAGCACGACTAGGCTTAACGACACAATATTGGTTTTTACAGACCAAAGATCAGGGGCTAGTGGTTGAGTTTGGGTAGCAACCGATAGGGTACTGGGCTACTTGCCATCGTTCTCAAGCCTTCGGATCACGTAACAATGATCCAATTTAGAGGGGAAGTGTTCAGTAGCCGAGCATCGGGTTGACATACGTCAACTCAAATGGAAAGCGGTCACTTCCCAACAGAAGGCTTTGGGAAAGCTTCATTTATTAAGAACATAAAATTTGTTGATGTGCAAACTATCAGCATCACCCCATCGTTGTCTGATAAATAAGTGTTGTTATGATGTTACAAAAGGGTATAATAGCGTCTGGGGTAATTATATATTTTTGGAGGGCGTGGAAATAATTCAAAATATCCGTATGAAATTATAATATGTTATGATACATCAGTTTGTGATGCGTAATAATAAAAAGAATTTTGTTATTTTCTACTGTTAATTGGTTTCTTTGTTTTGCTTTAGTGGTGAAAGTAAGACCATCTCTAACGTAGGCTAACGTCTGTAGCCAACTTGGCTCCGAGTTGGCAGAGGAAAGTAGAAAGACGACGCCGTTTTCCAGACAAAAATTTGTGGGGATGAACATCCACAATTCATGAAACGAAGCCAAACCAAACCATGCTCACCCCTAACGTGTACTACTATAATTTTGGACTTTCGACTGATTATTTTAATATTTTTTGATGTGTGAATACACCATGAAATATGTTTAAAAAACATTTGCATAGGAACAAAACTCACCCTCAAAAGTAGGCAGGGCTTACACAGCATAAATTAGCATAAATTGTTAAAATCCAACTCAAGTACTCAACACCCATGAGATTTTGCATTATGGAATCTAAAATGAATAATCAAAAATCACATAAGTATATCCCTTATTGATACCTCAGATCCATACGCAAACAGCCAACACATGAATCTTTTAACTATCTTTCATTCCAAAAAAAAAATCATCTAAATGCAGGAACAATAAAGCTTACCGGACCGATATCTTTTCAAGCAGAATTTTACTTTCATCACTCAGCTCGATATTCTCCATTTTGACCCTGCGGTGCATAATCGGGCTGGTTTTTCCAGCAGCTGCATAAATCCTAATTAAAGATTCCAATACTTCACCACCAACATTGTCATCAGCTTTCTTCAGAATCTCCACAAACCCTTCCGCAGCATTAACATCCTTACTGCCCTCATAATATGCCATGAATTTCTGAACAACCGTTGTCGGCGGGACCCACTTTTCACCGGCTGATCCACCCGTTGTAACTGCATTATCAAGGCAGGTAATGGCAGATGCAATCTCACCTTTTTCCAGATAATAATTCAAGAAAATCTCCCAGGTTTTAGCATTGGGTTTTCCACCTCGCCTTCTTGATAACTCTCTAAGCTCTTCAGCTTTGTTCAATAAGTCGGATTTGATATAAGCTCCTATAAGAACATTTGCAATCCGAATATCATAAGTTGGACAACCAGATACCCATTCTCTGAAACATTTTTCGGCTCCCGGTAAATCATCCAATTTGACCAAAACATGAATCATATTTAAATAACTAATATTTGCAGTTTTGGGAAAAGCTAGCTTTAAAGAACGCCATACACGATAAACTTCAATTAGATTTCCAGCCTTCCCATATAATGTAATTAAATGCTGAAAAGCAGAAAGATTTTTGTGGGAATTATTCTTTTCTAGTTCCTTCAGAGCATCTTCTGCCTTGTTATAAAAACCAAAGTCAATGTAAATTGATGCCAGATTGGAATAAGTTGTCCAATCTTCAGAAACCTGGTCATCTCTCTTTAGTTCATTAAATACTCGCTCAACCCCGGAGATATCATGCAATTCAGCAACACCCCTCATCCAAATATTGTAGGTCAATATATCAGGTTTGACCTCAGTTGCCTTCATTTCCATGATGATTTCTGGAATCCTTTCTGGTTGACCTTTTTTTTCATATAGACTCATGATGCAATTATAATGAACTGAAGTTAAAGTTAAGTTTAACTCATTCATTTTTCTTAACATAGCCTCGGCTTTATCTATCATCAATTCTTTGCAGTAGTGGTTTAGAAGTGGACCGTATGTCAAATGGTTTTTTGATTGTTCTGGGAGACTAATGAAATAAGCCTCTGCAGCATTTATTCCTTTTGTTTTGGCAATTAGATCAATGTGTACAGCTTGATCACCGACTGTTTTGTTCATTCCCCTTTCTGCCATAGTTTCTGATAGCTGTAAAATCATACATCAATCAATACAGAAATTATGTTAAACTTAGAATAACCATAATGTGAATATACATTCAAATATGATTAACAAGCTTCAAAATATACCATAAGGCTTGCTAGTTGCCATAGGCCCAAAACTTCATGGTTATCTTCAACCGTAACTTACCTTCAAATGACTACTTTTTTAGAGGGATTAGAAAGCCAAAACTTCTTGAGATCCATCAGTAAAAAAATGAGACAAAAAGCAGGACCATGAGCTAATGTAGGACAGTGGGAGTGTTATTTCAGGTTTTACTTTGTGTATTATTAGCATCCTTTCCATATAAACAGATTATTTCACACATCTGCATTCTGTCACTTTATAAAAAAATTACAGCATGAAAACATAATCCTTTTTAACAAAAAAATGAAAATGAAAATGACAATAATCATTACTTTTAACAAATTCTATCAAGGTACTTAAAGATTTTGCTATATATAGGCCCTCTCTCTCAACGGTAACTTGCAGGTCTCACTGTTCTCTCCCTCTGCTCCCTGCTCTCTCTCTCAACGGCTCTCTGCACAACCACCGGAAAACCGGTCACCGGCCAACGCGAGAGAGAGAGCCTCTCACCGGCGACCCTCAGGTAAGGTCTCGACACTCTCACCGGCGACCCTCAGGTAAGTTTCCCGTCCCTCTCACTGCCGACCACCGCCGACCGCCTACTCTGCCACCGCCTACGGTCAACCGGCGACCACAGTCAACCGTCACCATCCCCCACAGTCAACCACCGGCCCTCCGCCTAAGCCAACCGTTACCCCCCCCCACCGCCTACCCCGTCACCACCGCCTACCCCCACTACCGCCTACCCGTAACCACTACTGCCACTTCACCGCTAGCCACCAAAGCCTTCACCGGCCACCACATCACCGCTAGCCACCACCGCACTCACTGCCCCCTGCCCCTTCACCGGCCACCACATCACCGCTACCCACCACCACCCTCACTGCCAATTGCCCCCTCTCTCGCAGGTCACCGGCCACCACCTCCACCACCTCCACAGTCACCTCACAGCCCCCTAGCCACTACGTACCAGCACCAAAATCGAAGAATTATAAATTGGGGTACATTTGGTGAGATCATTTTGTCTCGGGTTTGCATTTCTGTTTTTTTACGCGCCTCTAATTTAATTATATCTTCTAATATATCTTTGCGTGTAGATTGTTTGGCTGGGTTAGGGGTACCAGCTTTCTTGGTTCTGAATAGGGGGAGGCACCTCTGTGTCTTGATTTGTTTGTGTGCTCCTCGCGTATTGTTGACCTTGTGTGACGGTTTCCTTTTGATTGTGCTTTACTTGTGCTGCTTTTCTTTTAGTGTGTTGTCCGTGTTTTTTTGGTAGTTTTAGTGGACTCTGTCTGGTATAATAGATAGCAGGAGCCATTATGTTTCCCCGAGATCATGTTCGGTGACGAGAGGTACAAAGACAGGGAATAAGGATTGTAGATTAAGAGTGGTATCGTGGAATGTAAGAACCCTAACTAGTAAGTTACTCGAGTTAATTGATGTGCTGAAGAAACGTAGGGTCCAGATAGCGTGCCTTCAGGAGACTAGATGGCGGGGTGGGAGAGCAAAAGAGTGCAATAGTTATAAATTATGGTATTCAGGATCTGATGGAACAAAAACGGAGTAGGTTTTCTAGTTGCTAAGGAACTTAAAGATAATGTAGTGGAGGTGAGAAGATACAATGATAGAATTATGCTGTTAAGAATAGTAATAGGGGATGAAGTAGTGGCAGTAGTTAGTGCGTATGCACCTCATGTTGGACTAGGAGAAACGGAAAGAAAGAAGTTCTGGGAGAGTTTAGATCACGTTATGGGTGACATACCTAGAGAAGAAAAGATATGCATAGGAGGACATTTTAATGGGCATATCGGTAAGGATAATGAGCAGTTCCAACTGGTGCATGGAGGCTTCGGGTATGGTCTTAGGAATGACGGCGGTAGGGAGCTTCTTGACTTTGCTGTAGCGCATGACTTAGGCATCATAAATTCGTTTTTTAAGAAACGAGACTCGCATCTAATCACGTTTAGCAGCGGCGGGAGACACACGCAGATAGACTATTTATTGATGAGGAGAGAAGATCATAGCTCGTGGAAGGACTGTAAAGCAATCCCGGGAGAGACAGTTGTGACGCAACACCATATGTTGGTGGCAGATATACGCGTCAAGAGGACAATTGCCCAACAGAGGAAGAGAGTTATACATACGATCAGATGGGGCCAGCTTAAAGACGAAAAGATTACCATTTTCAGAGATAAGGTCATACCAATGATCCAGACTGGGCCACATGAAGACGCAAACCAAAAGTGGGAGGCTATGGCAAGTAGGCTCATCCAAGCAGCTAAAGAAACGCTTGGAGTTACAACAAAAAGGACAGTCGGATATAAGGAATCCTGGTGGTGGAACGAAAATGTACAGGAGAAGATACGAATTAAACAACAAAGTTATAGAGAGCTTATACGCTGTAACAATGAGGAAGAACGGGCAGAGCTAAAAGAAAAATACAAGAAGGCTAAGCGAGATGCGAAAAAATCGATGTCAGAGGCAAAAAACACGGCGTACGAGATGATGTATAAACGATTAGAGACGAAAGAAGGAGAGCATGACATGTTTAAGATAGCAAAAGCAAAAGAAAGTAGAAGACAGAACTTGAGAATGGTTAAGTTCATAAAGGCTGCGGATGGAAAGGTTTTGGTGAAGGAGAAAGAAATCAAGTTAAGATGAAAAACTTACTTCGATAACCTTTTCAACATAACTAACCCAAATCAACAAACTGAGATAGATAAAACAGCTCAAACAACGCAACAAAACAAATGCTATTGTAGAAGCATCACAGTCGACGAAGTTAAGAGAGCTATGAAGAAAATGGGAAGGGCTAAAGTGGTGGGGCCAGACAACATACCGATTGAAGTGTGGAAATGCCTGGGTGAGGAGGGTCTCCAATGGCTAACAGATTTATTCAACATTATCTTTAAGACAGGAAAGATGCCAGACCAGTGGAGAACCAGTGTTATAGTCCCCTATATAAGAAAAAAGGAGATGTCCAATGTTGTGAAAACTACAGGGGAATAAAGCTATTGAGCCACACGATGAAACTATGGGAAAGAGTTATTGACGCGAGAATTAGACGGGAAACTCAGATAGCAACAAACCAATTTGGATTTATGCCAGGACGCTCTACGACAGAAGCCATACACGTCATAAGGCGGATAATGGAGAAATATAGAGAAAAGAAAAGGGACCACCATATGGTATTCATCGACCTAGAAAAGGCCTATGACAGTGTTCCGCGACAACTAATTCGGGAAAGTCTACGACTTAGAAGGGTACCAGAGAGGTATATCAAAATAATTAAGGATATGTATGATGGGCAAAAACATGTGTGCGAGCACCGGTAGGAGACACAGACTCCTTCTCAGTGGAAGAGGGACTCCACCAAGGATCGGCACTAAGCCCATTTCTCTTCACAGTAGTCTTGGATGAGATGACCAAGTCTATACAACAGTCAGTCCCTTGGTGCATGCTCTTTGCGGATGATATTGTCTTAATATCAGAATCTAAAATGATGCTTAATGACAAGTTAGAGCAGTGGAGAGCAGCACTAGAGCGCAGAGGATTAAGGATAAGTCGCTCTAAGACGGAATACATGCATTGTAACTTTGGTGGTGAGGCTGAAGAGGACACCCAAATCAGTATCCAGGGTATGCCGATCCCACGAACGTCTAGGTTCAAATACCTGGGCTCATACCTACAGGAAGACAGAGAGATACACAGCGATGTAGCTCACCGTGTTCAAGCATGATGGTGCAAATGGAGAGCAGCATCAGGGATTTTATGTGATAAGAGGTTTCCAGCAAAACTAAAAGGAAAACTATACAGAGTGGCGGTACGCCCAGCCATGCTATATGGAACAGACTGCTGGACCATAAAGAAATCGCACGAGAAACAAATAGAGGTTGCAGAAATGCGAATGCTGAGGTGGATGTGTGGACACACAAGACTGGATCGGATAAGAAACGAAGTGTTTCGACAGAAGCTAAAAGTGGCATGTATTGCAGATAAAATACTAGAGGGAAGATTAAGATGGTTTGGGCATGTCAAGAGGAGACCAATGGCAGCACCAGGTAGAGCAGTGGAGAACATCTTCATAGAGGGTAGGAAGAGTAGAGGAAGACCTAGGTTGACTTGGGAAGAGATAATTAGGCGAGATATGATACACTTGCACCTCTCTGAGCACATGATCGAGGATAGAAGTGAGTGGAGGCGTAGAATTAAAATTAAGGACTTTTAGTGGGTTTTGTAGGTAGGATGGGCCTTTGATTTCTTGTTGCGGGACCTGATGTGTATGTAGTACGTTTCTGTCCTTTTTAGGGGTAACTCGCTGCTTCTCTGTTGTATGCTTGTTCATTTTCTAGTTCCTATGTTGTGTGCTGTTTCATTATTGTATGCTTGATTTTATGCTGACTCATTAGCGTTATTGCTTTTGTTATCGAGCCGGGGGTCTCTTTGGAAGCAGTCTCTCTACCTAACTGGATAGAGGAAAGACTCGCCACCACCTACCCCTCCCAGACCCTGCTCTTGAGTGGGATATACTGGGTTTGTTTGTTTGTTTGTTTTTTATCAAGGTACTTAAAAAACCTAAGAAATCATTAATCAAGATAAACCAAGCCATCAACTTTATTAGTTTCTGCTCCTAGCCCTAAAACTATTCAGATAAGGCAGCCTAAAGAAGACTTTCCACACCACAATATCGTTTGTTCTGGGGTTTCGACTTCAGAATTCTAGAATTAACCATGATCTTGAACCTAAAAATTAAGTGAGTTTGCACCAATCACCACAGCGAAGTTCAGCAATATTCATTTCAAATTACAAATTTACAATCAACATACACAAAAATAAAAAATGGTCATAATAGCTAGACAAACTCCGTAACAAAGCTGCAAATGCTGCCCTAGAATATTGAGAGGAACCTTGCTCTAGCAAACTTTTTCGATACTACAATAAACACGCTAGTGAAATAGTACGGCTGACCTCTGTAACAGATGGTACATTTCATATACCTTAGGTAAGAGTGAGTTCATAAAGGCATTTTCGAATTAACAGTGCTGATCGTTAACTACAATTTCACCAAATCCTAATCCCTTGCTCCTCTATCTCCCTATTTTTCTTTATAAAGTTCAAAAATCAAAAAATCTCCATCGAAATGTTTCAATCAGAACATATTAAAGATCCCAAAGCAAGACAATTTAACTTGTAACGAGTGATTCAGACATTCAGTAACATTCTGAAGTAGCTGATAGCTCATTTCACGCTGCAAAAACTGAACTTATAGCTAATTCACACAACAATCCACCTGAATCTAGATCACTAGATGTTTGCATCTAGTGGTGGTGACTACAGCTCGCAATTGAATTCAACATGCTAAATCAAAACATCACACATCATATAAAGATCAAATCAACACCTTTAGGGCAGGAGCATATCGCTTGCGATTGCGAAGGATTTTGAGCGTGTGATCCACCTCCCATTTGTAAGCTTTCTTTTTCGATTTCAGAAACTGATTCAAATTCTGTCTAACACTAACATCTGATCCACCGTCTTTGAGTAGCCGCCTGTAAAGAGCTTCTTCCAAATACTTCTTAGTAGATCTCTTCGTTATACTCTTTGTTCTCCCAAATCGTTGAATATACAATGAAGACGACATCTTCAAATGTTGAAGAAGATCAAATCATAAAAAGATTGATTTTGAATCGAATGGATGATGATTTTTTGAAACCCTAATTGTTCATCACGAGGGTTTTGCTAGAGGGTTTTCGAAGGGGGTTTCGTGTGGTTGTTGGTGCAATGGCTTCTAGGGTGCACCCTCAGTTATGTGGGCTTGGGCCCATTCCGTCATGGGCCAAGGCCCAATTATGAAATGGCCTAAGTTTGACCTTTGCACACACAATTAGAGGTGCACAAACCGGTTTTTTTTTTGAACCCGGGTCGGGTTGGACCCGGTTCGGGTTCGATCAACGATTTCGAGCCCGGTTTTTGACCAAGAACCGTGGGTCGGAACCGGTTTTCAACCCCATCAAACCCAACCCGGTTGGAACCGGTTCGGGTTGGAACCGAACCGGGTCGGGTCTAAGACCCGGTTTGGAAAACCCGGTTTTTTTTTTTTTTTTACCTTCTAATTAAATTATATACAAATTAATTACAAATTTTGATTAATTAAAAATTATTAGAGTAGATTAATTATATATGATTGGACGCGTTTTTATTTTCATTTAATAAGTAAACAATTAATACGAGTTTTATACAAACAATTATATATGATTGTACACGTTTTATTTCGTTTTTATTTTATTAGAGTAGATTAATTATATACGATTGTCTCAACGTTTTTATTTTCATTTTAATAAGTAAACAATTAAAAATCATACTCGAGTTTTTCTAAAGAAAACAATAAAAATTACATTAATTTATAAAAGTAAATAATTAATTCATTACGAAAAATAAACAATAAAAATTACATTAAAATTAAACCAAAGAAAACTGTAAGGCCCCGCTCACCGGGCACCTTACTGTTGGATCTTCATCGCATATATAACGTACATTTAATACATGATCATAAAATACGCAGCGGAAATAATAGAACATGCATTCTCATTTCATCATAAAGCTTTTACATCATTGTCTTGATTACAAAATACAAGCCTTTCTTTACATTGCTTAACTATACTATGATTGCTGCTGATGCATAAGGAAACGAGGATAATCTCGTTTATTCGAATCCTCAGCAATCACAGGGTCATACAGCGACCTCTACCGAAAGAACATAAAGAAGGAAAACATATTCTTCTTTACATAGAAGATATTATGTTCAAAAATATATTTTCCTTCATAAGCAAGATTTCTTAAATAATCATGTTTATCAGGATTATCAAGAAATCTTGCACTTGCATGCAACATAATGTGTTGCACGCATTATGGTCCCACACAACATGACGTTGCATCATTATTAAATGGAGAATGCCATCCCAAAAGAGCTGAGTAGCCGCCTCGTGCCATCCTCAGCAACACTACCTGCGAACTGGAAAACACATAAAAGTCAGCGTTGCTGAGTGAGTCCTAGTTTTATAATAAAACATACTTTCATTCTCATTAACTGCTCTTTTCTACATGTGTTCACACATCATACGTACACGTAGATAATTTATTATTATCTCATCATTCATTACTTACTTTCGTTCGTGTACTTTCATACATACATACTTTACATACTTTACATACTTTCGTATGTCTTTACTTTCATTCATACTTCCACTTCATACGTTCGAACATTCATTTTATTCATTCATTCATTTATTACTTTTCGTTCGAACGTTCATTACATTCGGTGACATGTACAGTACCCCCGTTCGTCATACATACTTCTGGTGCTGGACCTGTGGTGGTTAGCCACGAACGTTGTGCACAAATGCTGATCCAGTCACCTGGGGTAAGTACTTGCACCACTTATCTTTTCTCTTTACTTCTATCATACGTTAGCCGAGTCTCTTGCAGCGCGTGACTGCTCACCTCAGTGACAATCTTATGATTGCCTGCTAACCGAGTCTCTTGCAACACGAAGTTGCTCACCTCATTATCGTTCTAACATACGTTAGCCGAGTCTGTTGCAGTACGCAACTGCTCACCTCAGTGACAATCTTATGATTGCCTGCTAACCGAGTCTCTTGCAACACGAAGTTGCTCACCTCATTATCAATCTCAATGATTGACCCGATGTACATCCTTCGGGGTAGCTAACCCGTACACCGTTGAGCTAACACCTGCCAGGGGTGTGCACCTCCTTCATTTTGCTTGCAAGCCTTTCTTACTCTCTTTTATTTATGCATGCATTCATTCATCGTGTTCCTTCTTTCATTATCTTTCACTTTACGTTCTTAATACATTCGTTTCTTTCGTTCATTATTTCACGTAAAGTTATAAAAGATAAAACATATACATAAGGAACATACATACATCATAACATTCATTGATCATCCTACAAGGCATCATTCATGTATGGCATACAACAGGTGCAACCGTACAACATCATTATCACTATCATGCCTACGTTACTCACTTTCCTCAAAGTAATCAGATCTTACTAAACCTGATCTGCAGTTCACATTCGGGTTCGCCCGCATTAGTCTGTTCATCCACATTAGTCAATGCGGATGAGTAATACCTTAACCGCATTAATTTGCCTCATCCGCATTAGTCAATGCGGATGAGGATTATCTTACCGCATTTCCTGAGTTGGTCTCCCGCATGGGTTAATGCGGTTTACTGCCTTAACTGCATATCAAATGTACCCGTATTGGGTTAATGCGGATGAAGGAAAGCCTTGACCGCATTTGCTTGGTCATCCGCATTAGTCAATGCGGTTGCCTGATGTCTTAGCCGCATTTTCTCTGGTCATCCGCATTGGTTAATGCGGTTGACCACAACCACATTTACTCTGGCTGTCCGCATTTGGACAATGCGGTTGAGTAAGGCAACCTGCAACTTAACCTGTTCCATTTCTACAATCCATACATCATCTCAATCATACATTAACACTGATTTATCGTATCAGCTGCTTAGAATTAACTAAACATCATGCATATCATAGGGAGGATTCCTAAAACATACATTCGGCAGTACTCACATGGTCAACATGCTGAAATTCATCTACCTGCCCTAGGAATCTTACATACACTAGGCATAGCAGTCCAATCGGACCATACACATCTTCATACTCATACATACATACACAGATTGAGCGCTCACCGTTCGAAAATAGTTTTAATATGCGTTCCAGCCCCAAAAATCGTTCAAAATGCTTAAAAGAAGGGGTCTTAGAACTCACATTGTGCTGCTGGGTATGACTCCTTCGAAATCAACAGCCGTGGAACCCAGTACCTCGAACTCGTCTTCCTTCTTCTTCTCGTTCTTCCTTCAAACTCGTAGTCTGCTGTCTTTCTCTCTCTAAAACTCTCGCTGAATTTGGGGGTCGTAAGAAAAGAAATGGGCAGCCATCCCTATGTATTTTAGATATTTCTCTTTTCTTTGTACTTTTACACAAAACCCCCTTTTACTTTCTCTTCCTTTTCCTTTTCCTCCAAAAATTTCTTTCTTTTTTTCCTTCTTATTATTTCCCTTGTCTACTCAAAATTGCGGGTGTTACAAGTCCACCCCCTTATTTTAGGTTTCGTCCCCGAAACCTGTCATTCCTTAAACAGTCGTGGGTAATGTTGCCTCATTTCTTCTTCAGTTTCCCACGTCGACTCGGATCCCTTCCTGTGTCGCCACTGTACACGCACAAGGGGAACCACTTTATTTCTCAACCTCTTTTCTTTGCGATCTATGATCGCCACTGGTTGCTCTACATAATTGAGCTTTTCGTCTACTTCTATATCATCCAGTGGAACGACCATGTCTTCATCCGCTAGACACTTCCTCAGATGAGACACGTGGAAAGTCGGGTGGATTCCACTTAGTTCATCTGGCAGATCCAACCTATAAGCCACCTCCCCCACTCGAGCAACAATTCGGAAAGGGCCTATATATCGCGGACTTAACTTTCCCGCTTTCGGAATCGAATGATCCCTTTCCAAGGTGAGACCTTCAACATAACCCGGTCTCCCACTTGGAACTCAATTGGTCTGCGTCGTTTGTCAGCATACGACTTCTGTCGGTCTTTGGCAGCCTTCATATACGCTTTAATTCTTTCGAGCTTCTCAGTCGTAGCCTCTACCACTTCGACGCTTCCCAATTCTTTCTGACCAATATCACCCCAACAGACGGGGGTCCTGCATCTTCTACCGTATAACATCTCGTAGGGCGGCATGCCAATACTAGCGTGATAACTATTGTTGTACGAGAACTCAGCTAACGGTAGATGGTCATCCCAACTTCCACCGAAGTCAATAACACATGCCCGAAGCATATCCTCCAAGGTCTGAATGGTCCTTTCCGACTGACCATCAGTTTGAGGATGATAAGCCGTGCTAATATGCAATCTCGTTCCCATAGCATCGTGGAATTTCTTCCAAAATTTGGATGTAAACCGTGTGTCGCGATCAGATACAATCGACACCGGTACACCGTGACGAGTCACAATTTCTTTGATGAAAAGATCAGCCAACTTCTCGGACGAATAAGTCTCCCGCATCGGTAAGAAGTGAGCACTCTTCGTCAATCGATCCACAATCACCCAGATCGTATCATACCCTTTAGGGGTACGTGGCAGCTTTGTGATAAAATCCATGGTGATGTGTTCCCACTTCCATTCCGGGATGTCCAACGGTTGAATCTTTCCATACGGCTTCTGGTGCTCCGCCTTCACTTGCAAACACGTAAGGCATTTACTCACATACTCCACCACATCGCGTTTCATACCCGGCCACCAATAATCTCTCTTCATATCTTGGTACATCTTGGTGGCGCCGGGATGAATGGAGTATCGAGACTTATGAGCTTCATCCATAATTTTCATTCGTAGATCCCCGAGACGAGGAATCCACATACGCCCAAACCGGGTTTTAACGCCCGTCGTGTTTTCTACTAGCTCAGCTACCAGTCCTCTCATTCGTTCAGAGTTAAGATGTTCGTCTTTCAAAGCCTCATCTTGGAACTCTTTGACTTGTTTCATCACGTCGGAAGTCATGATTAGCTGGTACGCCTTCACCCGAATTGGCTCGGGCCTCTCTTTTCGGCTAAGGGCATCCGCCACGACGTTGGCTTTGCCCGGATGGTAATGGATTTCACAATCGTAGTCTTTATAAGTTCCAACCATCGCCGTTGCCTCATATTCAGATCCTTCTGCTCGAAGAAGTACTTCAAGCTTTTGTGGTCCGTGAAGATGGTGCACTTCGTCCCGTACAAATAGTGCCGCCAAATCTTCAACGCGAAAACCACAGCTGCTAGCTCCAAGTCATGAGTAGGGTAATTAACCTCATGAACTTTCAGCTGCCGGGATGCATAGGCTATCACCTTTCCTCTCTGCATTAATACACACCCCAACCCCGAGTAGGAGGCATCAGAATAGACCACCAAATCTTCACTCCCTTCGGGTAATGCCAATACTGGAGCTTGGGTCAATCTTGTCTTCAGTTCTTCGAATGCCTTCTCTTGTGCTTGACCCCATTCAAATTTCACACCTTTCCGGGTCAACTTGATCAGTGGAGAAGCAATTTTGGAAAAGTCTTGGATAAACCTTCGGTAGTAACCCGCCAAACCCAAGAAACTACGGATCTCGGACGGCGTCTTCGGAGATTTCCATTGCATCACTGCTTCCACTTTCGCCGGATCGACCGTAATCCCATCCGGATTTACCACGTGACCCAAGAATTGAACTTCACGCAACCAGAACGCGCACTTGGAGAATTTAGCATACAACTTCTCCCTTCTCAACGTCTCCAGAACTTCGCGAATGTGACCGGCATGCTCAGTCTCACTCTTTGAATAAATCAGGATATCATCAATGAATACAATCACTGATTTATCCAACATCGGCCGGCACACCCTATTCATCAGATCCATGAAAGCAGCTGGCGCGTTGGTCAAACCGAAAGACATGACAAGAAACTCATAATGACCGTAGCGCGTACGAAAAGCTGTTTTAGGGATATCCTGTTCCTTCACCTTCAGTTGATGGTAACCTGATCGAAGATCTATACGTGAAAACCAACTAGCACCTTGAAGTTGGTCAAATAAGTCATCGATCCTTGGCAAGGGGTATCGGTTCTTCACTGTCAGCTTATTCAATTCACGGTAATCGATGCACATCCTCATGCTACCGTCCTTCTTCTTTACAAACAGGACCGGAGCACCCCAAGGTGAGATACTCGGTCGAATAAACCCCTTATCCAACAGCTCTTGTAACTGTTCCATCAACTCTTTCATCTCTGTCGGGGCCAATCGGTATGGTGCTTTGGCAACAGGTTGGGCGCCTGGTACTAAATCAATCTGGAACTCGATCTCTCTGTCAGGTGGCAATCCCGATAAGTCTTCCGGGAACACGTCTGGGAACTCACACACAACCGGAACATCAGACAGTTGTGGTGCTGGCTTCTCTACATCTTTCACATAACATAAATAGGCGTTACATCCACGCCTCATACATTTTCCCCGCCACTGCCATTGAGATCACTTTCGGAATCGTAGTAACCCGATCCCCGTAAACTGTCACTGGACTACCGTCAGGCGCTGTCAAACTGATCATCTTCTTGCGACACACAATGTTCGCCTCGAAATCTGCCAACCAATCCATTCCCAGCACCAAATCGAAACCTCCTAACGTCATCGCAAAGGGTTTAACTGGGAATTTGTGACCCTCCAGTTCTACATCGCAACCCTCAATCACCTCAGAAATCCTGGTGGTTTTACCTATAGCTGTCTCTACATCAAACGGCACATCCACACGCCTACTACTAACAGGCAATTTGGCACTAAAAGCAGCAGAAATAAAACTCCTACTGGCACCTGAATCAAATAATACTGAGGCTAGAGTTTGGTTCACCAGAAACGTACCGGACACTACATCAGGGTCCGTCCTAGCCTCTTCCTGCGTCATCGTGAATGCTCTGGCGCTTGCCTTCGACCCTTCACCCACTGCCTTCTTCCCGCCGGAACTCCCAGACCTCGGCTTCTTGCAATCTTTGTTCATATGACCACTTTCCCCGCAGTTAAAGCACTTCATCGCCCTACACTCCTTAGCCATATGACCGGGCTTTCCACACTTAAAACATACATTCAGCCCCCATCTGCATTCACCACCGTGCTCTCGCCCACACTTTTCACACTTTCTCGATCCTGCACCTGTCACGACCACACGGCGTTCATCAACCCGTGCCTTCTTGCTACTTGTCGAAGTATCACCCCGACCGAACCTCTTTCCCTGCCATTTCCTCTCATCACTTCCCTTCTTACTGCCCTCAGATTTTACCATCGCAGCCCGTTCATCGTACAACCTCCCAGCTAAATCCACCGCCGACCTGAAAGTACTTGGTCGGGCGGAAATCAAGTGCCAACGAATTTCGGCTGGCAATCCCTGAATATACCGGTTAATCTTGCGAGACACCGGCGTCACTTGCTCTGGCACCAACCGTGCCATGTCGTTGAACTTGGTCGTGTATTGTTGGTGGGTCATCGTTCCTGCTTCCAACTGCAGGAACTCTCTCTCAACTCTGTCCATCTCTCGACGAGGACTAAACTCCTCGATCACCATCCTCTTCAACTCAGACCACTTCAATTTCCCAATGGCCCTGCTACCCTCGGCCTGGACAATATTGTCCCACCAGCACAATGCCGACCCCGTAAACGAGTGGGTAGCAAACTTTACCTTCTTATCCTCCCGGCAGTCACTAATATCAAGGACCGCCTCCATCTCTCTCACCCATTGGTGAGCATCAGCAGCCGTACCCGAACCATCAAAAGTCGGAGGCTTGCACCTCATGAATTTCCCGTAGTCACAACCCCGGGCTGTCTCCCGTACCTGCTCTTCCTCCTCTTCCTCTTCATCATCAGACAATACTGTTTCTACCCCTGCCTGTTGCTGTCTACCCGAGGACCGGTTCCTCCCTCGTCTATCCTCCTCACGTACTGCCTTTATCGCTTCGGTCATTACAGTCGGTAATATCGTCTGCATAACTTGGTGCACTTCCTCAATCACTGCCTCTTTTACCGAGGCTCTCAACTTGGCGCTCTCGTCCGTCTCTTCCTGGTGAGGAACCTCGTTCTCCTCACGAACTACTTTCTCTTTCCTAAGTCTTCCTCGCGTGATACGCAGCTCATCACCACGTTCACCATCACGGGAAGCATCAGATGATCTATCACCTACCATCTTCTATCACACTGAAAGATTAAAACACCAACATGGTCATTCAAGGAAATAGCTCAGTTTATGTTAAGTACAGTAAGTCCCTAATTACAGTGGCCAGTTGTGATTAGCCACTTACTCTACTCTTCGTACCCCGAGCATCGCCTATCCTGACTACATTAGTATCTCAGTCTAACAGTACACATAATTCTCATCACATGCGCACATAATAACCAGTTAATCTTTAAGAAAATACCTGATGGCACGCGACTACTCAGATGACATTCTCATTCTCCCTGTCCCATTCTCAGTTTAAGTTTAGGTTTATTATGAAATTTACCCATTTTACTTAAACTTTTGCTCTGATACCAACTTGTAAGGCCCCGCTCACCGGGCACCTTACTGTTGGATCTTCATCGCATATATAACGTACATTTAATACATGATCATAAAATACGCAGCGGAAATTAATAGAACATGCATTCTCATTTCATCATAAAAGCTTTTACATCATTGTCTTGATTACAAAATACAAGCCTTTCTTTACATTGCTTAACTATACTATGATTGCTGCTGATGCATAAGGAAACGAGGATAATCTCGTTTATTCGAATCCTCAGCAATCACAGGGTCATACAGCGACCTCTACCGAAAGAACATAAAAGAAGGAAAACATATTCTTCTTTACATAGAAGATATTATGTTCAAAAATATATTTTCCTTCATAAGCAAGATTTCTTAAATAATCATGTTTATCAGGATTATCAAGAAATCTTGCACTTGCATGCAACATAATATGTTGCACGCATTATGGTCCCACAACACATGACGTTGCATCATTATTAAATGGAGAATGCCATCCCAAAAGAGCTGAGTAGCCGCCTCGTGCCATCCTCAGCAACACTACCTGCGAACTGGAAAACACATAAAAGTCAGCGTTGCTGAGTGAGTCCTAGTTTTATAATAAAACATACTTTCATTCTCATTAACTGCTCTTTTCTACATGTGTTCACACATCATACGTACACGTAGATAATTTTATTATTATCTCATCATTCATTACTTACTTTCGTTCGTGTACTTTCATACATACATACTTTACATACTTTACATACTTTCGTATGTCTTTACTTTCATTCATACTTCCACTTCATACGTTCGAACATTCATTTTATTCATTCATTCATTTATTACTTTTCGTTCGAACGTTCATTACATTCGGTGACATGTACAGTACCCCGTTCGTCATACATACTTCTGGTGCTGGACCTGTGGTGGTTAGCCACGAACGTTGTGCACAAATGCTGATCCAGTCACCTGGGGTAAGTACTTGCACCACTTATCTTTTCTCTTTACTTCTATCATACGTTAGCCGAGTCTCTTGCAGCGCGTGACTGCTCACCTCAGTGACAATCTTATGATTGCCTGCTAACCGAGTCTCTTGCAACACGAAGTTGCTCACCTCATTATCGTTCTAACATACGTTAGCCGAGTCTGTTGCAGTACGCAACTGCTCACCTCAGTGACAATCTTATGATTGCCTGCTAACCGAGTCTCTTGCAACACGAAGTTGCTCACCTCATTATCAATCTCAATGATTGACCCGATGTACATCCTTCGGGGTAGCTAACCCGTACACCGTTGAGCTAACACCTGCCAGGGGTGTGCACCTCCTTCATTTTGCTTGCAAGCCTTTCTTACTCTCTTTTATTTATGCATGCATTCATTCATCGTGTTCCTTCTTTCATTATCTTTCACTTTACGTTCTTAATACATTCGTTTCTTCGTTCATTATTTCACGTAAAGTTATAAAAGATAAAACACATATACATAAGGAACATACATACATCATAACATTCATTGATCATCCTACAAGGCATCATTCATGTATGGCATACAACAGGTGCAACCGTACAACATCATTATCACTATCATGCCTATGTTACTCACTTTCCTCAAAGTAATCAGATCTTACTAAACCTGATCTGCAGTTCACATTCGGGTTCGCCCGCATTAGTCTGTTCATCCACATTAGTCAATGCGGATGAGTAATACCTTAACCGCATTAATTTGCCTCATCCGCATTAGTCAATGCGGATGAGGATTATCTTACCGCATTTCCTGAGTTGGTCTCCCGCATGGGTTAATGCGGTTTACTGCCTTAACTGCATATCAAATGTACCGTATTGGGTTAATGCGGATGAAGGAAAGCCTTGACCGCATTTGCTTGGTCATCCGCATTAGTCAATGCGGTTGCCTGATGTCTTAGCCGCATTTTCTCTGGTCATCCGCATTGGTTAATGCGGTTGACCACAACCACATTTACTCTGGCTGTCCGCATTTGGACAATGCGGTTGAGTAAGGCAACCTGCAACTTAACCTGTTCCATTTCTACAATCCATACATCATCTCAATCATACATTAACACTGATTTATCGTATCAGCTGCTTAGAATTAACTAAACATCATGCATATCATAGGGAGGATTCCTAAAACATACATTTGGCAGTACTCACATGGTCAACATGCTGAAATTCATCTACCTGCCCTAGGAATCTTACATACACTAGGCATAGCAGTCCAATCGGACCATACACATCTTCATACTCATACATACATACACAGATTGAGCGCTCACCGTTCGAAAACAGTTTTAATATGCGTTCCAGCCCCAAAAATCGTTCAAAATGCTTAAAAGAAGGGGTCTTAGAACTCACATTGTGCTGCTGGGTATGACTCCTTCGAAATCAACAGCCGTGGAACCCAGTACCTCGAACTCGTCTTCCTTCTTCTTCTCGTTCTTCCTTCAAACTCGTAGTCTGCTGTCTTTCTCTCTCTAAAACTCTCGCTGAATTTGGGGGTCGTAAGAAAAGAAATGGGCAGCCATCCCTATGTATTTTAGATATTTCTCTTTTCTTTGTACTTTTACACAAAACCCCTTTTACTTTCTCTTCCTTTTCCTTTTCCTCCAAAAAATTTCTTTCTTTTCTTTCCTTCTTATTATTTCCCTTTGTCTACTCAAAATTGCGGGTGTTACAAAAACAAAATATACATATTACGAATACAAGTTTGTCTAATCTAATCGTCTTCGTCGGTTTGTGTGCCAATGCGTTGAGACAAATCATAAGCGAGTTCTTCGTCGGATAGCGGTGAGGATCGTCCGGTTTGTACCTCGTGCTCGTGTATTTCTTCTTCAATCGGTGTTTCTTCTTCAAGGTTTGATATGTGTTATCTTCGTTCGGCCGCATCTAAGTGGTCCTTTAAACAAATACACATCTCTAGCGATGTTGGAGTTAACCTTGTTCTTCTAATCGATAAAACCCTGCCACTAACAGAAAATGCAGACTCCGAAGCTACCGTGGAAGCTTGGACGGTTAGTAAATCACGTGCCATGGCGGATAGGACCGGAAATTGTGATTCCTTTCCTTTCCACCATGTCAGAATATCAAATTTCAAAAATTCATCGGGAGACATAGTGGCTAAAAAATCGGTTCCCATATATCTCCCGAGTTCGCTACTTGGGGTGTTACCCCTTTGACGTTTACTGTTTTCATTTCTCAAAGTGTTGTATAAACTAATCATCGGGTCTCTACTTGAGCTCGACGAACTCGATTCCACGTTCGATGATCGGTGGATGTTGATGTTGCACCATATTTTTCAACATAAACATTAAATAATTTTTTAAAAGTTTCATTAAATATTTGTTTTGTATTAACATTAAAAAATGGATCATAATCATGTAAATCTAAATCATAACTTATCTCATCTATTAAAGTTTCTACCCCCGAAACATTTAAACACGGGTCGAGTGCGGCGGAACACGTAAAACCGGGGGTAGTTCAATGAAATATTTTTTAAATTTTTCTTTCATCGGCGCTACCATTGCCGAAAACATTTCGTTTCTTTCTTCATATTCACTTAATTTATGGGTCATTAAATAAATTTGATGAAGCGTTAGACAACTTGTCGGATAATAAACCCCCGACAATTTTGTAGTTGCGTTTTTAAAAAGCTCTAAAAATTGATTTATTTCTTGAATATATTCCCAACCCTCTAACGGAAACGGAACAACCCGACCCCGCATCGCAAGACCATCGTGGAAAACATGAAGCGTTTCTTTTTGACGTAAAGCACTATTAAACATTTTCCAAGTCGAATTCCATCTAGTCGGGACATCCCAATTTGGTCCTAAACAAATGGAATTCGTATCGTGACACATTTTTCTATAATTAACATACCTTTTTCTACTAGTTTTAAAAACGTCACGTAACATGTTTTGAAAGACGTTTTAAAATCTTCCACTTCAGGAACGCCAAGACCATCTTGCACAACTAAATTAATAATATGTGCAACACATCGTGAATGAAAAAATACGCCGTCACAAACCGGTTTATATTTTATTTTCAATTTTTCAACGGCGGATGTGTTGTTCGAGGCGTTATCAAATGACATTGAAAAAATTTTGTTTTCTAATTTATACGTTTTGATTACATAGTCTAAAATTTGAAAAAGATTTCACCGGTATGCGGATATCCAAATAATTCAAACGCAATCGTACGTTTCATCATTTGCCACGAACTTGGATCTATCCAATGGGCCGTGACGCAAAGGTACGATTCCGGTAAACCGTGTGGGGCGGACCAAACGTCGGTAGTTAAGTTCACACCGGTTTGTAAATTTTCAAATAAAACCTTTAAATCATTTTTTGCTTGTTTCCAAAGATTTAAACAATCACGTCTAAGAGTGGTGCGACTTACGTGAGTGTAGCGTGGTTGAAGAGTTTCTTGAATCAATTTTGTTAACCGAGGGTTGTCGAAGTGATCGAACGGTAATCCTTCTTGAATTACAAACTTTGCCATTCTATCTCAAACCATATCGACGTTGAAGTTCCATAAACCACCATCGTTTCCGATTGATGTTTGCCCTTGACTCGGTGTACTTTTCAAAGACTTGCACCATTTGGTCATATGATTTCTCAAAGTCGAGTTTGAATCCGACTTGAAAAACGAACCACAAGCCTTGCATCGAGCTTTATGTTGACCATTCGACATTTCGCATAAGTCGAAATTACACCAAATCTCTTGGTTTCGCGTTGTTGAAAGAATTCTAACAACGGTAGCGGCACTTGTGGATCCACCGGTTGGAACGGAAGATTCAGAAGCCATAATTCAAAGATTGAGAGAATAGAAAGTTGAGAGTGAGGAGCGTTTTTGCGTTTTTAAGCACGTTTTTTAGCGTTTTGGAAGTTTTGAGTGTTGTGACTAAACCATAACACCCACTACCTATTTATACTATCATATAAGGGCAAAATGGTCCAAAAAAGTCCAAAAAACGGTCATAAAATAGCCTCAAACGGTCAAATAGCCGTTTTCTAACGGTCAAAAAAAAAAACGGTCGAAACCGGTTCCAAACCGGTTTTTTGGACCGGGTTCGAAACCGGTTCGGGGAAAAACCGGGTCCAAACCGGTTTGGGCTGGAAACTTCAAACCGGTTCAAAACCGGCGGGTTTTTTCGGGTTGGAACCGGGTTGGGGGCATACCAGTTCCGAACCGGTTCGGGTCCGGGTCGGTTCGGCGGTTCGGGTTTTGAACCCGGTTCTTTTGTGCACCTCTACACACAATCACAATTCACACACAGGCAAAGGTGTCAAAAAAAAAAACAGTTTTCGCCTAACCAGTTTGAACGCGAACCGATTTTAAAACGGTTTGACAATAATGCGTTGTGAGTTAACCTGAATTGTAGGGTTGAAATTGGTATGCGACCCTATAGGTTGAAACATGTTTGAACCCGGTCAAACCCCAGCTGAACTAGTCAAAACTCGGTTTCAAACCCCCAATTATGAAAGTTTGACAAAAAACCGGTTATGACTTTTGTTGACGAAACCCGGATTGGTTTGGGTCAAATACTATATTTGTGCACTTAGGCATGTAGCATCATCATACATAAAATACGCACAAAGTATGGTGGTATAAAATTCTTAAAAATTAGATTAAAACCTAAGACTTGAAATGATAGAGATTTTAAGATAATGATCTTTTGACCATTGTTCACTGTTGATTGTGCTTGCTTTGTTCTTGTTATTATCAACATGATTATCCTATTTTCAAGTGATCATATTAATGGATAAGGGTGTTCAAGGTTTAGTTTTTACAGTCTTAAGATAATAATGAGCCAACCGATTAGTAATAGGCTTTTGTTATTGTAAAACGAAACCAAACCGTTTGAAATATTAAACCCAAACTAACAAAACCACTATCAATGTTTTGGCTTCATGGTTTTCCTTTTCTGGTACTAATTGAATTGTTTTTCCTAATAAGTAGCAACCTTTGAGTCCACTTTTTGTATTATAGCGTAACAATTCATCCGTTAATTATATGATATCATACATTTTGGACCTGCACTTTAGAGGTGAAATCTCAGTAGTTATTTAATGTTTTTTTTAATAAAAAGTCATTTTACTAGTAATAGTTTATATATTAAGTAGCAATCTTTGAGTTGTCATAGGTTATGGATATTGAATCATGCTTAATGAACACTTGCCACTGCCAAAAAAAACAGTCCCCTAATTTGTCTTGCCATCATGCGCTTTACTTTCTGATAAATGTATTCGCTTTTGATTTTCGAAAAGTAAACAAGATTAAAGTACTGAGGACTTGTATGTATTGTGTCCAAACTTCAACGTTTGTAAAGACTGAAAAATGTCATGTTTATAAACAATGTAGTCACATCGACTTTTAGCAATGAAAAGACAACTATCGATGAGGAAGACTACTTAGCAGTTAATACGGTTGGAACTTAAGCATATGCGTATATGCATCACAGGTAAGTATTTATTAAGACATGAAAAGAGTTGTTAGAACAGAATAAAGACCCAAGGCTGCACCCTAAAAAATTTCATGGTTTTAGTCATAGTATTTGTTTACTTGTTTCTTAAAATTATTCTTTTTTTGTTCTTTTCAAACTATCCTGTCTTATATGTCCAGAAGAATACTAAACTTTAAAAATACGTATACAAATTTTAGAAAATAAAAAATTTCTGTAATCAGTAACAGAAAAAAGAAATCTATATTTCACAGAGGAAATTCAAAAGAGAACACAAAGATCATTACGTCTTCATACAGATCTTTATTTATAGAAAATGAAATTTATGTTCTAAATTAAAGTTAAAAAAAAAGTGAAAATCATAAAATAGTATTATAGTAACCCAGTTTTTAAAATGTTTCGTTTAGGTCACATAAAACTTCTTATTTTAATGCTACTCAAATTTTAATGCTACTCAAATTTTAATGCTTGCTTAAAGATAGAAAATCCAAAAAATAACAAATAAAAGTGAACAAAACTTTGCTGCAGCTGAACCCATTTTGACATGTTATCTATTGAAGTGTAAAAACAAATAAATAAAACATAAAATACTCCAACAATTTTGTCATGGAAACAAGGACTACCTAAATAATACAAAATTGTACACTCGATAAATTACCTAAAATTTATAAAGAACAAAAATGAAAAAAGAAAAAAAAAAACTCGAAACAATTAGGTTTTATCGTGAACTAATTCCGCTCACCTCCTATAACTCGGGTTACCACACCAACAGCAACAGTTGTTCCTGATGATCTTAGAAATACCCTCCCAAGTGCTCTGCTACTTGAAAACTCATCCACACAAACCTCTCCTTGAAGCACCACCTGAGGATATTATTATTGTAAGAGAATATCATGAGCCTGTCATGCTAAACAATTTTGTGTGTAAAGAAAGAGTAAAACATTGGTCAGTTTTATACATTCCAAGTTATTTCTGATGGTAACGTATGATCAAATAGTTTCACGTATTTCATGGCTCTACAGGTAAAAACTTGTCCCATCTCTTATACATATACATAAAAATGGCCTTGGTCATTTCTCTTAGTGTATACAAGTGAAAATGTAGTTAATATGTAGTTAATATGTAAACCCCATTCCAGAAACTAGCAAAGTTTTACATTTCTAGCAATATCCTAATCTAAATTTACCTCTTTTCCTGTTAGGTATCATTAAAGAACAGATGGCAATAATTTTGGTCTAAATAGTCTATTTTTAGATAAAATGAGAGCTAAGAAAAGTCGAACAAGCTCACCTCCACTATAGCACTTTGCTTGGCTAACAAGCATCGTGGTGACTTCTTTGTTACTTTACCCGTCTTGGAATCAAGCAATGACACGATCTTTGCAACTTTTGCTACTTCCTTTGCATGGTGTATATGAAACTCCAACTGCACATTTGTAGACCCCAAAAACAAAAGATAAATAAGCATTATTAGTAAAAACTACGGCAAATGGGTGGGTGACTGGGACGGGTTGGGTAACAAGATAAAATGGGTACAAGCCAAGTCATTTTGTATGGGTCATTTTTGTATGGGTCGATTTAGAGTTAATTGATATGCTAAGTAAACGTAGGGTCCAGATAGCGTGTCTCCAAGAGACTAGATGGAGGGGTGGGAGAGCAACAGAGTACAATAGTTACAAACTATGGTATTCAGGGTCGGACGGAACGAAAAATGGAGTAGGGTTTCTAGTTGCTAAGGAACTCCAAGATAATGTAGTGGAGGTAAGAAGATACGATGATAAAATTATGCTGTTAAGAATAGTAATAGGGGATGAAGTAGTGGCAGTAGTTAGTGCGTATGCTCCACATGTTGGACTAGGAGAAACAGAAAGAAAAAAGTTCTGGGAGAGTTTAGATCACGTTATGGGCGACATACCTAGAGACGAGAAAATATGCATAGGAGGAGATTTTAATGGGCACATCGGTAAGGACAATGACCACTTCCAGTTGGTGCATGGAGGCTTCGGGTATGGCCTTAGGAATGAAGGCGGCAAGGAGCTTCTTGACTTTGCGGTAGCGCATGACTTAGGAATCATAAATTCGTTTTTTAAGAAAAGAGAATCGCATCTAATCACGTTTAGCAGCGGCGGGAGACACACGCAGATAGACTATTTGCTGACGAGTAGAGAAGATCGTAGCTCGTGAAAGGACTGTAAGACAATCCCAGGAGAGACAGTTGTGACACAACATCATATGTTAGTGGCGGATATACGCGTGAAGAGACCAATTGTCCAACAAAACAAGAGAATTAGACATACGATAAAATGGAGCCAGCTCAAGGACGAAAACATTACCATTTTTAAAGATAAGGTCATACCAATGAAACATCCTGGACCACAGGAAGACGCAAACCAAAAGTGGGAGGCCATGGCAAATACGCTCATCCAAGCAGCTAAAGAAACGCTTGGAGTTACAACAAAGAGGACAGTCGACCATAAGGAATCTTGGTGGTGGAACGAAAATGTACAAGAGAAGATACGAATAAAACAACAAAGTTTCAGAGAGCTTATACGCTGTAGCAATGAGGAAGAACGCCCAGAGCTAAAAGATAAATACAAGGAGGCTAAGAGAGAGGCGAAGAAATCGGTGTCAGAGGCAAAGAACACGGCGTATGAGATGATGTATAAACGACTAGAGACGAAAGAAGGAGAGCATGACATGTTTAAGTTAGCCAAGGCAAGAGACAGCAGAAGACAAGACCTGAGAATTGTGAAGTTTATAAAGGCTGCGGATGGAAAAGTTTTGGTGAACGACAAGGACATCAAGGGGAGATGAAAAACTTACTTCGATAACCTTTACAACATAAAGAACCCAAATCATCAAGCTGAGATAGATAATACAACCCAAACAACACAACAAAACAATTGCTATTGTAGAAGCATCACAGTAGACGAAGTTATGAGAGCTATGAAGAAAATGGGAAGGGCTAAAGCGGTGGGGCCAGACAACATATCGATTGAAGTGTGGAAATGCCTGGGAGATGAGGGGCTCAAATGGCTAACAGATTTTTTCAACAATATCTTTACGACAGGGAAGATGCCGGACCAGTGGAGAACCAGTGTTATAGTCCCCATATATAAGAAAAAAGGAGATGCACAAAGTTGCGAAAATTACAGGGGAATAAAACTACTGAGTCACACGATGAAATTATGGGAAAGAGTTATTGACACGAGAATTAGACGAGAAACGCAGATAGCGTCAAACCAATTTGGATTTATGCCAGGACGCTCTACGACAGAAGCAATACACGCCATAAGGAGGATAATGAAGAAATACAGAGAAAAGAAAAGGGACCTCCATATGGTATTCATCGACCTAGAAAAGGCCTATGACAGCATTCCGCGTCAACTAATTTGGGAAAGTCTACGACTTAGAAGGGTACCAGAGAGGTATATCAAAATAATCAAGGATATGTATGATGGGGCAAAAACGTGTATGCGAGCCCCGATCGGAGACACAGACTTATTCACAGTGGAAGTGGGACTCCACCAGGGATCGGCACTGAGCCCATTTCTCTTCATAGTAGTGTTGGATGAGATGACCAAGTCTATACAGCAGCCAGCTCCGTGGTGCATGCTCTTTGCGGATGATATTGTCTTAATATCGGAGTCTAAAAGGGTGCTTAACGACAAGCTAGAACTGTGGAGAGCAGCACTAGAGCGCAAAGGTTTAAGGATAAGTCGCTCAAAGACAGAATACATGCATTGTAACTTTAGTGGCGAGGCGGAAGAGGACATCCAAATCACTATTCAGGGTATGGCGGTCCCACAAACGTCTAGGTTCAAATACCTGAGCTCGTACTTGCAGGAGGACGGAGAGATACACAGCGATGTAGCGCACCGTGTTCAAGCTGGATGGTGCAAGTGGAGAGCAGCAGCAGGGATCCTATGTGATAAGAGGTTTCCAGCAAAACTAAAGGGAAAGCTATATCGAGTGGCAGTACGTCCAGCTATGTTATATGGAACAGACTGTTGGGCCATAAAGAAATCGCACGAGAAACAAATAGAGGTAGCGGAAATGCGAATGCTGAGGTGGATGTGCGGTCACACAAGACTTGACCGGATAAGAAACGAAGTGTATCGACAGAAGCTAGAAGTGGCCTGTATCACAGATAAAATACGAGAGGGAAGATTAAGATGGTTTGGGCATGTCAAGAGGAGACCAATGGCGGCACCAGTTAGAGCAGTAGAGAACATCATCTTAGAGGGTAGGAGGAGTAGAGGAAGACCTAGATTGACTTGGGATGAGGTAATTAGGCGAGATATGATACACCTGCACCTCTCTGAGCACATGATCGAGGATAGGACTGAGTGGAGGCGTAGAATTAAAATTAAGGACTTCTAATGTGACCTATAGGCAGGAAGGGTATTTGACGTCTGGTTTCGGGGCCTAAGTAGCCCATATCTGCCCTTTAACGATGATTCTACATGCACCTAGGATTTATGTATGCTATGTATGTATGATTTATTGTGTACTGTAGGATATGTGTTGTATGATTTATGGTATGATATATGTGTTGTATGATTTATTGTGTACTGTAGGATATGTGTTGTATGCTATGTGTTGTATGATTTATTGTGTACTGTAGGATATATGTTGTATACTGTATGCTATGTGCTGTATGTTTTATTGTATGTTATCTTGCTAAACAGTATGACTTTCGCTATCGAGTCGGGGGTCTCATTGGAAGCGGTCTCTCTACCTAACAAGATAGAGGAAAGACTCGCCTACACCCACCCTCCCCAGACCCTGCTCTTGAGTGGGATATACTGGGTTTGTTTGTTTGTTTGTTTGTTTAAATGTATAATCTCAGAAATCGTTATAATATAATAATAATAATGGTATGATGGGGGTTACGAGGTGTATGCATGATGCATTAAAAATTTAAAATACACTCTTTTGGAATAACTTTTCTACATTCCCTTTTTCGCTTTGAATATCTTTACCCATTTATTTAATACATATCTTTCTAAATAGCATAAGATCAAATTTACCCTTTTGAAACACTAAAAATATCACAATTATCCAGTCCTTTTTTTAAGTAAACTCAGGTATTTGTAATAGTTTTCAAACAAATTGTTCTACGGGACCATCCGAGTGTATAATGTTTCTTTCATTGTTCACCGTAGTTATAAAAAATTGAAAAATTTTTATTAATACAAGTTCGTAAATGTGATATTATTAGTGTTTTGAATAATTGATATGATGTTATGAAATTAAGAAAATTATACAAAATTTTAACTTAGTCAACTTTGATGAAAACGAGGATTTTTTCGGCTTCTTCAGTATGTAACTACAATTTTCCTAACCTGAAACCTAAAACGTAATAATAATTAAAGTCGGATACCCCTAATTAAATTAGAAATCAGACATAAGTCTAGTACCCTTTTGTACAATACTCGCTCAAAATTTGGTCTACATGGCAACTGTATGGCAGCTGATGTGGCATGCCATGTGGATGCAACCTGCTGGCTAGGCAGTGGTTACCTAGAAACCAACTAAAGCGTTTGCCACCCCAAATGAAAATGTGACATAAGTTGGGTAATGGGTACCTCTTATGCAGTTTGCAATATATGAATTTGCCCCTTGATAAAACATAATCCAAATCAGGCCACTCATCAGTAATGAGCTGAAATTGCCATTTTTAGCAAGAACGTTACCTGTGAGCCCATCAAGATTGGTGTTTGGACATCCAAAACGAGGATTTTTAACTCCAAGTGCTTGCTGACTGCCACTGGAAAATCTGGGTGACACAACACACCGCCAGACATCACAAGATTTGCATCAATGCCTTGTAGACTAACAGCTACATTGTCTCCTGCTCTTGCAATGCTACATGGCAGAGAATCACGTTCCAGTGATCGCACAGTTCCGATGTCTCCTGAAGGCAGAACTAGAACCTATACATGTAGAATAGATCAAAGTTCACAAACTAGCTAACCAGAATTCAGCAAGTGTAAAAATTGACAATTTTGCATCATTCTGTTTTGGGCTAATGGGCTAGTTACATAAAAACATGTGTAGCTTCTCAAATTTTAGTTCAGGGTAAACACAGTATTTTCTCTCTCCCCTAAAACGGTACAAACTTTCATGGTGTTTTTAATTAAGGTAAAGAACTTTCATATTCTCCAATTTTGAGGACCTGCATACACTTTTTCTAGCTTAAATAGGGACGCATGCGGCGTGCCCAAATTAGAGGTGTACAAAACCCATCCAGAGTAGGGATGGCAAGCAAACCCATGAGTTCATAACTGACGGGCAAACCCGAAACTTTCGGGAGAGGTCCAAAATCAAAATTTCGGCTTGAATCACTGACCAAAAAGTATTTTAGCTTTAAAGAGGGCGGACCTTGGAGCAACTGGTAAGGTTGCTGCTTTGTGACCTTGAGGTCATGGGTTCTAGCCGTGGAAACAGCCTTTTGCACAAAATTGTGCAAGGAAAAGTTACGTACATCAGATCGCTTCGCGATCCGGCCCCTCCCCGGACCCTGCGCAAAGCGGGAGCTTTATGCACCGGGTACGCCCTTTTTTTTTGGGACCAAATCGATTCTAAACTATTTGGTTTCAATATGTTAACAGCAAACTGATATTTTATAGTCCACTTCCAGATCTTGGTTTCAATATGTTATAATATTTGAAATCTACTTGGTCTGGTCCGAATTTGGTCTATTGCACACCCCTATGGCCAAAAATGGTCATTTTAGCATTTAAATTCCATTCACTACGTATGAAAATTTGTATCTTTATAAGATTCGGAAAGAAATTACTTTACCCATAACAAAATCGTAAGAAAATTCGGTTACCTTTTCATGCAATTAGCCCTTCTTTTTTTTCTAATTTTCTAATGATGTATTTTATCAATTAAATAGTTGATGAATGAACCTTGCTTCCACTGCGAAGAGCGCCAGCCTCTATTTTCCCACATGCAGATACCTGACCTTGAGATGGAAGTTTGATGACATCACATATTGGCATTAATAGAGGCTTAGAGTATTCTCTAGCAGGAGGCTGAAGAGCGTCTATAGCTTCCAACAAACTAGGCCCCTTGTACCTGTAACACAACCACCAAATAACTGATCATTTATTTTGTAGTTAATTAATCTCCATTATGTCCAAATTCGGCATTCAATACAAACTATTTAAGGTGATCTAAATAAAAAAAAATAAGGATTGAAAAATAGATAGATTTAAGTTTTCAATAAAATATAAGTGTGATAAAGATAATTTCAAAAGTTTTCAACAATAATTTAAGAACAAAGAATTTTATGGGTTTTATGCATTAAGAAAAGAGCACAAAATTGTGCAAGGAAAGGTTGCGTACATCAGATCGCTTCACGATCCGGCCCCTCCCCGGACCCTGCGCAAAGCGGGAGCTTCATGCACTGGGTACGCCCTACGCCCTATTTTAAAAATAATTATAATACCTGTATGAACTCTTAAAAGTTAAACAGATAACCCAAGGTCTAGAACCAACGCATTTAAAAAGCATTTTTGTCCCACAAATTCCTTGTTTGTTATAAACAACTAGCATGCAAAATATGATTGCAAAATTAACACTACTTCAGCAATACCAAACTTTTGAAAAAATAAATGATTTAAGAGGTTTAGTTCATTTAATAAATGCTTTTAAGTTATTTGTGACTCATTTAGCTCATTTCCTTTCTAAGTAATTTTTTAGTGTACCAGTTTTGAACTTAAGACATAACCCAAACCAACCCAGTTATCGATAAATGGGCCAATACTGCCACACTATAATAAGCCTATGACAAACCAATAAACCATATTATCTAAAGAAATTAGAAAACTAAACAAGCAAATAAAAAAAAGGAACTAACCAGGAAAACCGTGCATCAGAAGCGGATCCCACCAAATTTTGGTTTTCCATGGCACTCAACGGGACCCAAGACACAGAAGAATCTCTAAAATTACAAGACCGGAGAAATGTTCCAAGCTGCAATTTAATAGTATCAAAACGATCCTTCGAGTATTGAACAGTGTCCATTTTATTAACACACACAATTATTTGGTCAACCCCAAAACTTCTAATCAGTTGTGCATGCTCCCGTGTTTGACCACCTGCACTATCGACACCCGCTTCAAATGCACCAGGTGTTGCATCAATAACAAGAATTGCTGCATCTGCTTGTGTTGCACCAGAAATCATGTTTGGAACAAAATCTTTATGGCCCGGGAATCAAGTATCACAACACGGTATTTATTGGAATTAAAATAGGCAACTGCTACAGTCATAGTTATTCCTCTCTCTCTTTCTTCAGCACTCTCATCTAATGCCCATGCATAAGCAAAAGAACCTTTCCCCTTGATTTAAATAAAAATTAAGTCATAAATAAATCCAGTAAACCAAGTTCAGCAGAAAAGAACTAGAGTTAAAATTTTAACCTGTTTTGGGTTGTATTTTATCTCAAATGGGCAAATAAAAAATAGCTAAATGGGGACCCGAAAAATGGGCTAAACAGGTCAAAAGGGTAGAATTCAAGACTTAGGTTACTGTTGTAATAATAATATCACATTTATTCATATGAACAAACTATATTATATGCAAAAAAGTGTTTGTGGGTCGATCCAATCCACCCCAACCTGTTTTAACTTGTGTGAAAAACGACCTGTTTCAACAGAACTTGTTTTGTCCGAAAAGCCTAACCTCACAAAATACACCACCAAAAAATACCTGTATCTTAGCCTCTTTTTCATATTTGTGCATTTGTTTCTGAGATATTTGGCCCAGAAGGTGTAGCAGCCTTCCTGAGAGTGTTGACTTTCCAGAATCCACATGGCCAACCTGCAAATATCAAGTATGATATTGTCGCCAACGTAGAATTCCACTTAACAAGTCATTGTAAAGTTTATCACATAGCAAACTTACAATAGCCAGATTCAGCTGAGTCAAACTATCATTGGTTTGGTCAAGTAACATCCACTTCTCAGGCTTATATTCTACACGAGGTACTATCTTTTCCTTGTTATGATTTTTTGAATTTCCAGACTTGCCGGTCATGGTCATGCTGTCCAATTCACTGGAAAGCTTAACTGCTTGTGTCTTAATGATGGAAGCATGATTGTTCTCCTCCACGTAATCGAATTTATCCTTTGAATTCATTGGTGCAGACATGGCGGAAGGCTTAGCACTTGAACCAGAGATGGCATTGCCCATCGCTTTGGTGGAAGGAGCAATAGAAGTTGATGGTTTGTTCAAGTTGGGTGCAACTATTTAATTAGAAAACAATAGAATAAGTCAGGTTTCAACAAAAAAACTTCAGATGTACGTTAAGCATAAACAGTAATAAAAAAAACAACGCAACAACTTTACAGATAGAATGGTTCGTTTATCTGATCATGAACATATTATGATTCAGGAAACATATGCAAGTGCTTACTACTTAGACAGGATTCACAGGATACATCTCATCTACTTTTACGTAAATGCCTTAGTTGGATAGAGTATTTTCCTCTAAACTTTGATCAAACAAACCTCAATCTTAAACAAGCAGTATTTCATCCTTGGGTTAGATCAAAGCTTCTACTATCTTTTTCTTCCACTAAAAAAACAGTGAAGGAGACTAGACCACAAACTAAAAGACTTGGAAGTGTTTAGAGGCTTTTTAAGGTATACATTGCGTTACAATAACTGATGGTGGCAAAATAGGTGGATTGGAGGGGTTGGGCACTTGGGCTCACTAGAAATACTTGTCCAAAATAAAATTATTTCTCTCCAAAATATATTTTGTGTTAAATTGATTACAGACGGATATATTTTGTGTTAAATTGATTACAGGCGGTACCTTTGGAACCTATTTTGTGAGATCTCATTCCCAGAGAGACCACATCATCCGGAGATGGAATATCAAACTTGAAAGAGGCTGAGGTAGTCAAAACAGGAGAGTCCATGGACAACTAAAGTAAGTTAGTCATTATAAAAGAAGGGTCTAGTAATATGTCTTATAGACGGCCATCTATGTCAAGAGCACGCGCAAACCTATGTTAGCTTTGTAATTTTTTCCAGATATAAAGGTGTTGTGTAAATCATGAAATTGCCCTCGAATATTTCCGCACAAGTGAGAAAATTTGTTGTCTTTTGTTGAAGAAGTATCTTTCTGTGGTTGAAAGTTTGCCAATGATGCAAAAAGAGACTTTGCCATCACCGATGCTCCAGAATTCGTGCACATGCCACCAACTGCATTAAAAAAATCTAATCTATGAAGCGGACACCTAAAATTAAAAAGGTCCTAATTCCAAAGGTATGTAAGCTCCCTCTATTTCAAATTATTCTTCAGCATATAGTGGCTCATATATCAGACGAAAATATCAACAATAAAATATTCAATTTGTCAGATATTAACTGGTTGACAACCCATAGTGAGTTATAAAACCAAATCATTATAGTTTGTTAGATATATGTCAAATCAAAGTTTCTACTATAGCAGTTAACCACAATAACCATTTTATCTTATAACAATTACCTACTTTTGTTGACTTTAACTACTACAAGTATTTTGTTGACTTCTATTGATCTATAGATATCAGGCCAAGTGTTGTACTTGAGTTTTACTCGTTACATAGTATACATTTCTTTCTACTTTCACTTTCTAAATTTAGGGGTTTACTTTGTAAGATGATTCAACTACGAAAGCATGAAAAATATTACACATGCATATGCATACCTGTACTTGATTGGCCATTGTTATTACTTCTGATCAAAGGGTTGCGAAGAACACCACATATATCACATGAGGACATGTAATCCTCATTATCAAATGTACATATGGGGCAGCGCCAAACATTTCGCCTAACAGTTTCTTGTTTGATTTCATGTTTTACTTCAAGAGAGTCCCAAGCTATAAAAAAGGTATTGTGGTTAAACAACATAAAAACGTTTTTTTAACAAGATAAAAATGAATATACACGGGATAAAGAGTCAGTTACACTTGATTAACAAATGCTAAGTGTTTGATAAAGAAATAAGAACCCTCTAAGTGGAAACAACATTCGAAACTCAGTCACTGTAAGATTACAAATATATCGAAAGCATTGCAAATGTGATTAAACAAAGGTCACTTAAATAGTAAGTGAATCAAGTTTCTCTTGTATGCCTCATATTAAAGGGGATGAAAAGGTAAAGTGGAATCACATGACCATTAAAAAGTTCAAGAAAATATTGCAGCTAAAAAATCAATTACCAGAGTCATGATCATCTACGCCTTTGCCATTACTATGATCATAATTGTCCTCATAGTAATCATCATAAATATCATAGTTGTCATCAAAATCGACTCCGTATGTTACTTTGCGAGGCATTTCCTCCTTCAAATAGAAACAATAACCACTAGTCTCAAAAGATACGAACACCAGTCATCCACCATAGGCAGACTAAAAAATAAATCTAAACCAACAAGAAATTTTTCGAGATACCTAGAGTTTGCTGTACACTGAATCAATATAATAATATCATCCAAACCCCTCCTGTATAAAGAGAGCAAACAAGGCTAATATGCCATTACGCCGAAATAATTTGACGAGATAACCAGCCAAAGGAATGGTTCCCTACTTCATGTCCGTTTTGTCTTCTGATATACAAAAGAAAGAAACAAAAATTGTATCAAAATGGCTTCAGTATTTTAGAATTAGAGGGTTAGTTGTTTAATTCAATGCTAATGTGTTTCTATCCCCTTAATCATTAGCATTTAGACAGGCAAATAAATAATACAGAGAATTACCACATATTCGTAGCAAACTAAACAACTAAACAAACTTATCCAAAAACAAGTCACGGAGCCTAGGATTCAGGTATCTTCTTTTCTGTATCTACTATCATAGTGATATACTGATATTGCGATAACAATTTGCTAAGCATTGACCACAAAATAAACTTGCAGAAGGCATTCAAGGCTCGTGTTTCGAAGCACATTCTTCACATTAACACTTTTAATCATGTAGGATTTAAGTTACTACGCTAATTGAAATCTGTTAGATTACACACTCTTAGTAAATGCAAAAAAAGTTAGTAAAGTAATACCAGTTATACTTTCCATAAAGTTCAGTGTCATTACAGTCATTCAGTCAAACATCACATCATATAAAATCAAGAAATTTACCACTTCACAGATAACACAAATTAGGGTTTCAGTATACTTATGTGATTCCCCTTAAATTTAACTTCATGTTCCATCAAAAACTGAATCTGTAGGCCTACGAAGTCATCAATTCGAACAAAAGAAGTCCAATCTTCGTAAGTGAATGAATTAAGATAACAATATCTACCAAAAGACATCAATCTATGAACACAATATTCAACAAATTTAAACTGAAATCAAAGCGATTATAATAAAAACTGAGAATATCGAACCAGTATGCAGAGTATATGAAGAAGTATTGTCGAAGAATCGATCAGGAGGCAGAAATTTGTGTTTAGAGATAGTCGGCGATCGGTCGATTGTTTATCGGATGATCGAAGAGGGGTTCAAACAACGTATTCCTTTTGGAGTAAATAATATTTAATGTAATGTTATAATATAAAGAGCCCTCTCGCTTGTTATCGCATGGATAGATATATTTTTAGCGTGAGCTACTTTTACAATATTTGGAGGCTGTTTGGTAACATCTGATTAAATAAGTGCTAAACCAGTAAGAGGTCTGAACCAGTAAGAGGTTTGAACCAGTAAGAGGTCTGAACCAGTAAGAGGTCTGAACCAGTAAGAGGTCTGAACCAGTAAAAGATCTGAACCAATAAGTGATCTGAACCAATAATTACGTTTGGTTGTAAAAAGAAAAGTTTTTAAAATAAAACCCTCAAACTCACACTAAGATGAAAAAGAAGAAGAAGGTGAGGAGTAGACCAATTGGCAGTGCCAACTCACGCTGGTGGCTAGAATAAAACCCTCAAATTCACGCTGGTGGCTAGAGCGACGATCGGAGAAGGATGCACAGTTCCCCACCACCCTCGTCGGAGTTCTCGGCGGTGTAGAGGTCGAACATCTCGGCGGTGTGTGGTGGAACCCTAAAACTCACTTCCCCCACCACCCTCGTCGAAGTTCCACCGGCGACATCACCACCGATCTGAACCATCGCACATCCTCCGACGACAGCACCACCGTTCTTTGCCACCGATCTGAACCACCGATCTGAACAACCGATGATGCACAGTTCAAGCGGTGGTTCCCGGAAGTCCTCCGTCGCCGGCACAGACCACCAACGACCACCCGTCACAGACCACCCGTCACAGGCCACCTGTCACAGACCATAGATCTGACTCGGGTCAGATGCAAGCTCATGTTTGATTGAATAAGAGGTTCGGTCAGAGCTCTTTCTCATTAAGAGGTATCTAACCAAACACACTGATCTGACCCATGTCTGATCGAGTCAGACATTAAGGTCTGACCAGCCTCATTAAGAGGCAAACAAACAGCTCCTTATTCTCTTAAGCATAGTTTTTATACGAGTCGTATTTATTTATTTTTTTACTTTTTTTTAATGGTTAAAGGATCAATGATGTCTGATGGGCCACTGACCTGTCATGTTACTTTTATTGCTCGAGTACGGAATTAAGATCATACTCATGAGAAAACTCATCTTAAGTGAGTAATGTAATATCAATCATTCTTAACCCAACTAGTTAAGGTGAGATACCCATGATATGTAAATAAAGGGAGGTCATGGGTTCAAGTATCACTCAAAATGCTCAGAGTTGAACCAGGGGTTTTTTTCAGCAATGGATTCCTCCTGAGGGGGTTGGGGGTGCGGTCCCGACTGAAAAACGGATAGGTGGACCCGATTAAGATAACACTTATCATCCGAAGCAGGGTCGTACATTTGTCGTTCAAAAAAAGTGAATAATGTAACTTTTTTTTATCATAGATAGAACTTGAACTCGGGCCTTTTAATTTTAATAAAGTATTATAATACATCACATTGTTTTATTTTAATGAAGACGTATATTTATTGGTGGTATCAATTATCAAATCCAGGAAGACTTGACCCATGCGATTCGTACATGACTAAATTAAACAAGTTAAGTCTCCACGAGTTGTATGTAATTTGTGTGTTTACTTTTGAATTGTTTTTTTTATTTATTTGATTTGTCCTAATATTTCTCGATATACGTATAGATTATTTGACATGACATATTATTTTGTTTAAATTTATGGTAAAACAATTATATGTTTATTCAAATTATCATTTAATTATTTTCCATTAATTATATTATTGTTTCAATTCACTTTGATAAAAAATGTTATCGATTAAAACAGAGAAGAGCATACAAGAAATGCTTCTCTTGTAATGCACCTTTTAAACATCCCTTTTAAACATCCAAACCAGTAGGCAACATTGGTATTTTCAAGACAAGGAGTTCAAATCTTCAAATGTTCTCTACTTTTACTATGTCGGTGATTCTTCAGCTTGTTATTATTGAAATACGGGCATCGCGTCACTTGCTAAAAAAATCTCAATGTACTTCCAGGGTACTATGACAATGTTTATATAGAGTAAATAAAAAATTTAAATAATATATGCGTCTCGTATTTACACGGAGCAAGTGCCAGATCATTATCAAAAATAGCTGTTAAATCATCTAAGCAAGACTCATCAAAATTTACACTATAGGTATTGAATAATAGGAAAAAAAATAAAGCAAGTATTAACAAACAATAATAAAAACAAAGAGAAAACTATAATCTAAATCGTCAGACTGACGAAACCTTCACGAGAACCCTATCATAATCAAAGGAGCCCTAAAAGCAAAAGTAGAAAGAAATCGACGATTAGATTCGATTGAAATCGATGTTACCCGAATCTACAGATAGCGACGACTATCAAACGAAATGGTGGTAAGCAACAGTGATGGTGGAGATAGTCGCCATTGCTTCCTCTCCGAAACGCGCTCTCTCTCTCCACCACGAACTTCACCGCATTTCTTTCTCTCTCTTTCTGCGTGCCTTGATGCTAAAACCCATTTTACCACACAATTCATTTACCTTGTCTAATAATATTGAGTAGTAATGTCTATTTCATGATAAAAATCAATTAAACAATAAAAACAAACAGGATAGATCAAAAGGATAGTTTTATACATTACAACATGAAATTTGTATGTCAAAAATACAAATAAAATACATGTATGAAATTTAACTATCGGGGTAGAGCCTGATCCAAATCCGATAGATTAGGCAAATCAGGTATGGGCAACCCGTGAAAGCAAGCTTAATTGTGCATGAACTCCATCGTCTACCGTCACATAGTGTATGATTGCTTTAACTTAACGTCATATATCCCGACCAGATCAATCATCTCATGTGTCTTGGTGTTCATCTCATGAAGCAAGTTGTATGATAGGACAAACAATAAAATAAAAATTAAGGCTAAGGGGGTGTTTGTTTTTTTGAAAAACCTCTTCCCCACCTCTTCATCTGCGCGCTCGCAGACGCGGAAAGAGGTTTTTACTTCGCAGACTGTTTGTTTTTCGAAAGACGTTTCATTAAAAAACGTCTTCCTCACCTCTGCACGGAGAAGAGCTGGAACAATGTCTTCACAACCTCTTCTAAAGCTTCATTTGAGCCCTAACACTCTCTTCCCCACATACCCACCTCCCCCACTCTCCTTCACACTCTCTTCGAAAACACATCATAACACCACCTCCCTCTTCAATCTTCATCATCGCCGGCGACAATGAACGTTAACCACAACAATCTCCCCATCAGAGCCACCGCAGCCAAGGAAGCTCGTATTGGTACGGCGACGGTGTGCAACCGCTGTCGATTGGATCTGTGAGGCCGATCGTGCTTTCTAATCCTTCCGACGGTGCTTATCAGTATCCTTCCGGTCAACCGCCGTCGCTAAACGACGTCGGGAAAAGGGAAAAGTCTCAAACGGGCCCGTCGTTCGCCAGAGGTCCGATTGCTGATTCAGATGTGCTTGGTGGGATGAGTTTGACTGCACCGAATTTCAAGATGTATAACCCCAATGCGTCCCAGAAGGATGATGGTGGTAATTGATTTTGGGGTTTAGTTTGTGAATCTATTTGTTAGATGATTCAGATGGGGTTTAGTTTGTGAATCTATTTTTTGATTTGTTGTTTGTATGATCAGTTTGTTTGTATGATTATGGTTAGTTTGTTTGTATGATTAGTTTGTTTGTATGATTAGTTTGTATATGGTTAGTTTGGTTACAGACTGCAGATGTTAAAAACAAACGAACTTTTTCTTGCAGACTGCAGACATTTGGTCCACCTCTTTTGCTGCAGATGTCTGCAGATGTGGTCCGCAGACTGCAGACGTTTCCTGCAAAAAAACAAACATCACCTAAGGCTGTTGTGGTTGTGATTGTGGCTATGGTCCATGTGACAGCAGTGGGAATAGGTATAATGGCACGCTGGTGGTGGTGGTGGTGGTAGAGGCTAATGATGTTGTGCCTACACTTTAGGGTCGTTACCCTCAGGCTCTGTCTATTTCTGTTGGGTTACTAGTGTTTGCCTCATGTGTCATGCGTCAATCTTTGTCGGACCTCGAGTATCCCGAAATTCAATGTATTCATTTATCCCTTAAATCATATATGCTCCATCATAAATAGCATGAATCTCCAATCCATAGCGTTAGTCGCTTTTAGAACTCGACTTTAAAAATTAAGAACTTTGTATTGGGTTTTTTAGCTCATAAGACAGACTCGTTGATCGTAATATATACTTTTTAGGACACGTGACAGGAATTTTAGAAACTTTTTTTGACATACAATCAAACTAATTAACTGGGCGATAATCATTAAGAGTCATAGGGTCCTATGTTTTGGGTATCAAAGATACAACCTGCATCTCATATTGTTACAATAAACGATCTCAAAGAACTTAACGAAGCAATGAAATATTATTTATTCATGTTTTCCTTCACAATTAATTACTATCAAAGAGTAAAAAAATAATCACCAAATAGTAACTAAGTTCCAGAGTTTTTTTCCTAAATTGGTGTTGGTAGAAAAAATATTTACCAAATTGGGTGATTTAAAAACTATTTACCAAAATGGGTATTTTTTTCTATTTATTATGTATTTAGGTTTTATTTTCTAAGAAAACAAGCCAATTCAATTATGTACTTCCAGATTGAATGATATGCCAAATAATCTTTTCTTACTTCAATGTAATCTTATTCGGTAATGTACTTGACCCGTAAATAAAGTTTAATTACTATATCAAATCCTCAAAATAATCTTATGTGATTTCAAGAATATGCAATTTAAAATAATTAAGTCTTCTATTAAAGTATGAAAGTTACTGATTTAATTACCTGCAACTCAATCGGGTAAACCTTAACCCAACATGGCTTATATAGTGTCCACGAAAACTGGTTTTAATTAGCTTGATTAAAAAAATAATTTTGATTATCTGAGTAAATCGATGGGGATAATTTTGTCGATAGCTCAAGCTTAAATCACAATCAAGTTCTTGAAAAACTGATTCAATCGGTTACGCAGAGAAGATGGAAACTTCAATGGCTGCTTGAATCACAAACGAATTTCTTGAAACGTCGAAGATATGAAACTGGCATCTTTTCAACAAAACAAAACTTAAATACAAAATAAATGAGAAAAACACTCATTTTGATAAATATTTTTCATATCACCTATTTTGGTAAATATTTTTTCAACTAACACCATTTAAGAAACTTTTAATTAACACCTTAGGCCGCTTAGTATTATTGTTTTTATTTTCTAAATTAACACTTGTAATTACCTTATATATTTATAAAGGAAGATAAATGAATAGTATGCTTTAGGGTTTGGTTTTGACCACATGGTAAATCATGTTTTGCATTTTGGTCCCTGCTATCTCTATTTATGTATAAATAGAGAGTGTGTAGAGAGAGATAGATCGATATAGACTGAGAAATTGTAGAGAGAGAAAGGGCATTCGGTGTTTGATGGTGCCAAAAACTACGGAGACGGTGGTCGCTCCAGCTTGGCTGCCCTTTCTCCACCTCCCGTATGCCATCTTGTATCCGTTTTCCCTTTCTCCACCTCTCGTCTGCCTCGGCTTGTATACTATTAAAACACAAACGTAATGAATAGTTATGCAATAATAATTTATAGGTCGTTGAATCATAAAGTAGCATCAACCACTTTGTTGATAAAAGTAATAAGGTTATTTTTGGTGGATTAAAAAAGTAGCATTACCTATTGAAAGTAATAAGGATAGTTTTGAAAAACTATATGTTTGAAAATAAGTCTAGTTAAATACAAAACATTTTTAGGTTTGTTTAAAAATATGTTATGAGTTGGTCTACGTTTGAACTTGAATTTGTTTGAATATGAGTCATGTCAATATAATATGTTTTCATTTGACGATATAAATTCGAGTTAATTTACGTTTCGACAAAAAATTTAGTTTGGAACGAGTCAGGGCGATTGCTGTCTACACTTTATGATGCCATATGCGACCACCGCACGTGCTTATTTTTATGCACCTTTTGAGTGTTCTATGTTGCGTTTTGAGATTGTGTAAAATATAATACGTTTTCATTCGACGGTATAAAGTTGAATTACTTTACTTTTCAACGTAATTTAGCTCGGAAATGAGTAGGGTCAATTGTAATTTATACTTTATCACACCGTGAATTACGTCACTGCAACGCGCGGCGGGTTTAAAAACTAGTTTTCTTTATATAACTAGAATAGTATTAAAACTCAAGTGATTTTTTATATTAAAAGCAATTGTGAGCAAATTTAATAAAAACCCTAAATAAACTTAAATACTAGAATGTTAGTAACCAAGAGATATATGAATTAGGGGTGCCTACGAAACCAAGTAAAACCCGAAAAAATCTATAAACCAGAAATCCAAAAAACCAAAATCGAATAATTTTAAAAAACTAAAAAACGAAATATCGGTTTTTTTTGGTTTCGATTAATTAAACCGAACTAACAATTCACACCCTTATTATTCCATGAACTAGAAAAATGCTGTCTTCCCTTGAACCACTATGCCTGCCCCTTAATTTTTTAGCTTTTTGGCTTAATATAAGAATCCTTTAGCGTTTTAGTTTATTCCTTTTTTGGTCATGTTCAATGTTAATGTCAATCAATAGTTGAAGAGCTGCTTTGCAATTATTTTATCTCATTGCAAATTCTTATACTAGTTTTCACTTATTATCTCTGATCCAATAAACTATTGTTTTATATATAATATTTGTTTTAAAGGCCATTTTATTCTTATTTTTCAATCATTTAACATTCAAACTTTAAACAAATTCTTATTATCATAGTAGTTAAGAATGTAAGGGTCCATTAATTTATATATAACACACACGTATGTTCATGAAAAGATTGCTCTAAACTTTATTATCTTTAATATGCAAACCAATAATTAAAGATGCAACATAAGTGTGCCACAACTAAAATTATAACAAAATATAATTCTCTAGATACAAAATAGATATGAACATACATTATTTATACCGATCTATACGAAAATATACACTAACAATTTAATTTTCCATTTGTTTAGGACTTTTTAATATTTCTATCTTGGATGAGTTATGATTGCATGGGTGAAGGTGCATGTGCCTTTGCATGCACTCTGATCAAGAATTTCAGTATTAAAATCTCATTCACTCCTCACCTTTGACACACATTCTTTCATTTTTCTCTTTGGATCCATCAAGAGGGAAGAAAAATATGGGGTTGACATTCTTTTTTCTTCTCATTCTTGCTCTTCTTGCCCCTATTTCCACTTTGTCTTCACATGTACAAGATCCTATGCTTGTAGTACAACATGTTCATAGGTACACTTGGATAACCTACCTACTTATATCATACTTGTAGTTATGAGTTTAGTTTTCATACAAGAATGCTCATTCGGCGAATCAAGGGAGGGTCATAAGAGTCCGTCTACGTTTTACTCATCCAAAGTTGTTAAATTTGCTATGTAAAAATATTGGGTTCTTTTTGAAACAAAACATATTAGTTGAACCCTTTAGATTGTCGTTTACTAGAAGAAAAACATGATTTATTTTCATGAACTTGTGATATTTTTATAAACCATGGTTCTTTTCATAAAAACATGATTTTTGTCATAGTACCCTTTTTTTGTTAATAAAATCTTGACTTTAGAGGAAAAAATATGCACTTTTTTAGAAAAACTTGTTTTTAAAAAAAACATAACAAGAGAATTTTCGGAAGGAAAAAAAGTACAACTTTTCAGATAAAAACGTGCACTTTTACATAAAAGTTTTAAACTCTTAATTACCGGCATCTACTAGGAGGGAAATGTAAGTTTATTTAATATGCAAAAATTTATATGACAATGCATTGAGATGGATTTGTTTGTGATAATGCAGGAGTATAAATGAATCTAGGAAGAACATGGGATCTTTATCATGTGGGACTGGAAATCCAATAGATGATTGTTGGCGATGCGACAAGGATTGGGAAAAACACCGTCAACGGTTAGCTGACTGTGCAATCGGTTTGGAAAACACGCAATAGGAGGACGTGATGGCAAAATATACGTAGTGACAGACCCTAAAAACGATGACCCGATGAACCCTAAACGAGGAACTTTAAGGTATGGTGTGATCCAAAATGAACCCTTATGGATCATATTTGCACATGACATGACTATCAAACTTAAAGAAGAACTCTTGATGAACTCGTTCAAGACCATCGATGGTCGTGGTGCCAATGTTCATATAGCGGGTGGACCATGCATCACCATCCAATATGCGACAAACATCATCATACATGGCATCAATATACACGATTGCAAGCAAGGTGGCAATGCTAATGTTCGTGACTCACCAGACCATTATGGGTGGCGAACGATGTCAGATGGCGATGGGATCTCTATATTTGGTGGAAGTCATGTATGGGTGGATCATTGTTCTTTGGCTAATTGTCATGATGGTTTGATTGATGCCATACATGGATCTACTGCCATCACAATATCCATAATTACATGACACGTCATGATAAGGTCATGCTACTGGGGCATAGTGATAGTTTAATTCAAGACAAGAATATGCAAGTCACAATTGCGTTTAACCATTTTGGTGAAGGCCTTGTACAAAGGATGCCAAGGTAAGTCTTAGTGAAAAATTCATATTGTACATAACTACATATTGATATTATTCTTCAATGCACCCTCACACACGTGTGTATAAACACAAATATAACAAGTTTGGATCGTAAATGGGCAAACCTATCACACCCATTAATAAACGAGTCTTGCTCCCATTGGTTACAAAATAATATGTTGACCGCTTAATCTATAAAAGATTCTAGTTTAGAAATACGTAATTCATAAAGTCAAATTGTCAATCTTATTTCTTACCCGTTTATACATTGATTACACTATTTAAAATCTGACATTTTCAATCGATCCATTTAGATAAAAGGGTTACATGTATGAACTAGAATTTCTTTTTGCTAGTCTTTTTAGACAAAATGTTAAATCACTATTTGCTATGTTTGTTTTTTATTTGTGTAGATGTAGACATGGATATTTCATGTGGTGAACAATGACTACACTCATTGGGAGATGTATGCAATTGGAGGGAGTGCTTCACCAACAATCAATAGCCAAGGGAATAGATTTCTAGCACCAGATTCTCATGATAGCAAAGAAGTGAGAGTTAGAAAAATGTTTAATAAAACAATATTTCAATCATTTTAGTCAATTTCAGATTTTATATGTTACTAATTTATAGGTGACAAAACGAGAGGAGGCATCCGAGGATGAGTGGAAAAAATGGAATTGGCGCTCAGAAGGTGACCTCATGTTAAACGGTGCATATTTTACGCCATCGGGTGCAGGAGCGTCCAAGAGTTATGCAAGGGCGTCAAGCTTAAGTGCAAGATCATCTTCCATTGTGGGCTCAATCACAGCTAATGCAGGTGTGCTCCGATGCAGGAAGGGCTCTCGATGTTAGTCTTAAGCACCATTTGGCGTTTTGATTTTTTCTAAGTTATTAGAAAATGATACAAAATTTTGCATTTTTAGTTAATTTGTTATTTATGTCTACTAAACAAACTAGTATTATGGAGTTCATTTATAAACCCTAATAGAAACATATGAATCAAGAGATTCAATTTGTATGGTTTGGTAGATATAATTATTTTCAATCGTAATATTTTTATTTTCTTGGACTGTTCAATTCGTACGCAGTGTCGTATATATCATTAATTATTTGTGATTGTATTCCAAAATTGTTTATTTGTTTATCTCATATTAATACAACAATAGTCCAGCTATGTTATACGGAATAGACTGTTGGGCCATAAAAAAAGCGCATTAGAGACAAATAGAGGTCGCGGAAATGCGTATGCTGAGATGGATGTGTGGACACACAAGATTGGATAGAATAAGAAACGTCGCGATTCGACGGAGGCTGGAGGTGGCGTGTATCACAGATAAAATAAGAGTGGAAAGAATTAAGATGGTTTGGGCACGTAAAGCGAAGGTCGATGGTAGCACCCGTTAGAGCAGTAGAGAACATCACCGTAGAGGGTAGGAGGAATAGAGACCGACCTAGGTTGACTTGGGACGAAATAATTAGGCGAGATATGGTAGACTTGCACCTCTTTGAGCACATGATCGAGGATAAGAGTGAGTGGAGACGTAGAATTAAAATTAAGGACTTCTAGCGAGACCGGTGGGTAGGAAGGGTAGACGTAGATCTTGGGTAAGAAGGGTAGACGTAGATCTGGCCCACCTGTCTTCCTATTTCTGCCCTTATACGTGATTCTACCCGCCTATTTGATATACACGCTTTTTATGTATTTAAGTGATTTAAACCTGTGTGTTGTCTGACTTACTTTATGTTTGCGATTGCTACTATTATTGGTTTTCGTTACCGAGTCGGGGGTCTATTCGGAAGCAGTCTCTCTATCTCCCAAGATAAAGGAAAGACTCGTCGCCACCTACCCTTCCCAGACCCTGCTCTTGAGTGGGACTTACTGGGTATGTTGTTTGTTTGTTTTTATATTAATACAACAATAAGTTATTTTGAGTGTGTTTGAGTTATGCTATCTAAATTATTTATCTTATCCTGAAACACATCATAAAAGTTAACGGTCTACAAAAACATATTTTTATATATAATTGGAGCTATTTTAATTTCTTTAATTAGTTTTACAATGAAAATCTTGCTAACTTATGTCTTCGGTTATACCATTGACATGAGAGTATACGTAATTTAGGTCGACATGAAAAGTTCGAATAATACGATAATTTGACTATAAATAATCATGTGTGACCTCATAATATAAAGTACAATTAAAAAAATTATTCATTAATCCCCACATGAAATTGGATAATAAGGCACATGAGGTATCAGTAATTTTTTTTTAAAGGGTGAGTGTCTCAGCGGAAATCCTTTACCTTGACAACCCGGGCCATACCAGTTCGAGTCCGCCTGCCACCATTGGCTGACAGGGGATGTAGACTTACGTTGTCTTAACCGGGCCCGCGCTACAGAGCCCCTTGGGGCCACGAACTGGGTGGGAAAACCTTCGGGCAGGAACCCCACATATTGTGGGTAAACCTTCCCCCCCTCAGGCTCGAACCGGTGACCTTTGACCAACCAAGCTCTAACCCTCATCGAGGTGGCCACCAGGGCAAGCCCTGAGGTATCAGTAACTGATAATGTAAAAGAAAATCATGACCCACACAACATAATAAGAATGGACTATAATTATGTCTTAACCTTACTCATAAGAGCATCTGTAAAGTTAAATATAATTTTTTTATTTTAAGTACTTTTAGATGAAAGAACGATAGACTAAGGGGCTGTTTGGCAGCCTCTTAATCAGTCTCTTAATAGTTCAGATGTCTGAATGATTCAGCACTTAATGGTTCAGACTGTTTGTTTCGCGAGAAAATGACTAAATGGTTAAGATATTTGTCTCTGAATAGTTAAGCATTATACTAATGCTGAGTGGTTAAGAGCTCTAATACTGAATGGCTAAGACCTCTTATATGAATTGGTCAGACGTTTGCCTTTGAATAGTTAAGCGATATACTAGCTCTTAATGGTTCAGACCTCTTAATGATTCAACACTTAATGGTTCAGCACTTAATGGTTCAGCACTTAATGGTTCAGACATCTTATTGGTTCAGCACTTAATCATTCAGATATTACCAAACAGCCCCTAACTGATTTACATGTGAGTATAAAAGTAAAAAGGAAGTCGTTGTCTGTGTGAGCCATCCACTAGCCTTCCTATCGTTAACACCCTAAGCGTAAAACATCATTCAAAGAACAAAAATAGAAACCACAACACAATGGGGAAAATGCGCTAAATTCTTTAATAAAGAACCGATTGTACTTTTCGTGGATGAAAAAAATTACGTAAGGTAATATAATATTGGAAGCACTAAGGTTCTACCATTTAACACACCAAGACATGCATATTTTGTCATCATATATATTTTCACTTATGTTGAAATGGTACTATATTACTGGATTGAATCTAGTTTATAATCCTAACCACCAATATCGTTCAGAAAAAAGGTTTTTGTATTAAACTAGCATATGAATTTTGTATTATGTTCATCTTACTACTCTAATAAAAGGGTAACTATAATTGCCACATGTCACTTTTAGACTCATCTAATGACACGTGTCAACACCACATTCATTCTAATCAAAATTTTCCCGCTTCTCTCTCCTATTAAATAACCATATTAAGTACTAATGATATTATCTATTTATTTTTATATTATAATTAGTTTTAATAAATTAAGAAAGATAAATTTTTATTAATGTTATTTTATATAGATAGTTTTTTATACACAGATTTTTTTCTAATAAAATAAAATTATTTTTACGTAATATTTTAAAATGGTTTTTAAAGTAATTTTTTAAAAAAAAATAATTAAAATAGGGATTTATAGTAAGGAAATTTAAAAAAAAACTTTAATGTTGTTTTAAAATAAAATGTCTAATTATCTTTGAAAAAATAAAAAAAATTAAATTTCAAAATTTCATATTATATTTTATTACTTATAACTATTACTTATACATAATTTTATCATATGTTTTAATCTGGTTTTTAATTAATAATTTTTATTCAATTTATATTTATTATTCAACCCGTGTTTAGACGGGTTTACTAAAGCTAGTATAAAAATATATCCGCACCTTATAAAAATTTCAAGACTCTTTGAAACAAAAGGTAACTTTGTAAAACTAAAGAATATTACGATTATTGAGAAGAAGAAGAATATAAAGCGCTCTATAATAACAATCTTATAATAAATGATATATCTTACACGTATTAAGTTTATAATTTAATACTAGAAGGGTGTCGCGCAATGCAGCGGGACGACATTTTATATTTGACACGTGCATTAATATTTTGTTATTCTTGTAGTAGTTTTACAAAAGTTTATTATGTTTTTTCTAAGCCTAAAATTTAAAACAACAGATAAATGAGTTCTGCATGGCGACTTGTATATACGCATTAACTTATGTACCTCACAAAATACAGATCGTTCAGCAAAAAGTTTACACCAAATGTTTAAAAATAAAAACAGGTTAAATTGTAGTCTCAAAATGTTTTTTAGTATGATATATTAAAAGATAGAGCTGAAATCTTAAAACATTGTTAGGTCTAGATTGTATAGGGCTAGATCAATTTTGTATAGGCTTAGTACTTGAAAATAAAGTCTTGTAATTAACATTTGTAACAGTCAAATATATATATATGTGATTTGAATCTATAGGTTAACCCATATATGTATGTGTGTTGATTTGTGACTGACAGGAGAAACAATTTTCTTGGATGGATTTTCTGAAATTGACAAAGTGTAGGAAACATCTACGGATGAACAATTTTGTTAATCCGTAGATATGTTTCTTACAGACCAAATGACCAAGTACATGTTCCTGCGGATGATCAAGTTCCATGAAGTGAAGACTCCTACGGAAGAAGAATTCCTACGGAAAAAACAACTTTGCTACGGAAGACTAAGTCATCTACGGAAGAACAAATATTCTGCGGACGACAAGAATGCTGCGGAAGAAGAACATTATACTTGTGCGATTGCAAATGCCAAGAAGTCAAACAAGTCAACACAATCAATAACAAATCCCGAGAGATCCGTGTTTCCTAAGCCGACTCAAACCATCTATAAATATGAGTCCTAGGTTTCACATCTCAAAGAACACAATCAATCAATATCACGGCGATCAAGAGTTCATTGTGCAACCCTAGCTGCCGTCACATCAACATCAAACATCATTCGATTCACAGAATTCGATTGTTCATAGTTATTCATTATTTTTTGTAATCATTACATTATAGTTAATGAAATACATTTGAATTATTATAGATTTCGTCTTTATTGTGTTTCTGTGGTTGTGTTCATCATTGATCATTACAAACAATTAAACGTCAATTAGTGATAATTCCGCGATCATTAAATTGATTTATTTTAATACTGATAATTCCTGAATTGCGATCCTTGGATTCACAGGTGGTATCAGAGCCATTGGTGCTATTGATTTAGATCAATTGATCTATCGGTATTAAAATTGTTTAATTGATTTTCAAACAATTAAATCAACGACTGATTTTTCAGCAAGCACTCTCTCATTGCTTGTTTGATTTAGATCTATATTCAAATCAATTGAATACTAGATCTGGGTTTTTAATAGATCTGTCAGTTTCGCTTTTAAGTTTTTATTCATTCGTTTGCATTAAACATGAGTACTTTTGGAGGAGGATCTTATCAACCACCAAAGTTAGAAACAAAAGCTGATTTTAAATCCTGGAAGATCAGTTCAGGAATCATGTGAACTACACAGATTCTGACTTGTGGGAGTCCATCACACAAGGTCCTTATATTCCACCCACTCTTGGACCGGATTATAATGACAAAAATCAGCCAATCAGCACTAAGGACTTGCCACCTGATGATGTCAAGAAGGTCAAAGTCGATATTAAAGCATACAGCTTGCTTAGTATGGCTTTGCCTGAAGAAATCTTGATCAGGTGCGAGAACTATAAAACAGCAAATTCCCTGTGAAAGATACTTCACACTCTCTGTGAAGGAAGTGATGAGATCAGAAGCATAAGGAAAGACACCCTTAGATCACAATATGAAACTTTTCATCATATTGAGGTGAGTCAATTCCTCAGCAACTCCATAGATTTATGCAACTTGTTACTGAGATGAACATCTTGGAGTTAAAATATACTACTGAGGAACTGAACAGAAGATGCTCCACACTTTACCTGAAAGTTGGAAGCAAACAGTCTCTATGTTCAAGAACACCATAGATCTCAGACACTGGTCTAGATACTTTGGTTGCTAAAGTTGAAGCACTTGAACTGGATGAACAATCAAGAAACAAGAGTGTGAGAACTCATGTCTCACCTTATCACTTCAAGGAAACAAAGAATGCTGGAAGTGCATTTATCTCTAATCATGAAGATGATAACTCTTGTGCTTTGAGTGATGATGAAGAGTAAGTAAGTTCTATGCATCCAAACCCACTAAGAAGTCATCTCAAAGTAAAACTCAAAAAGAAAAGGCTAAATACAGAGAAAAGAGAAACATCAGCAACAGCAAACTCAGAACCAATAACTGTGATATTGGATTCTGAAGAACAAAAAGCAGCCTTTGCAGCTTTTAGTTCTAGCTTTCAAGCATATCTTGGAAGTTCCTTACATCAGCTAATGGTGCGGTGTGAAAGTATATATAATTTGATAAAGAATTTTCGCACAGATGCAGTTTTAAATGGTTGTTACTATTACTAACTACACACACAAAAGGCAAGTGCACCTATCGTGAGGTAATATAGTGATGGTAAGAACGAGTATCAATCGTGGACACACTAAGACACTCAATAATCCTTGTAATTGACTATCGATTTTGTTTTAAGAGAATGATGAATGACTTGATATAAATTAGGGTTTTAAACTAACGATAAAAATAAGAAATAAAGTAAAACAAGTTGAAACTTTTGGATTTAGAATCAAGGGATAAAGGCTATCATCCTAACTTGGACTACACTTATGTAATTGTGATGAAGTGGTGGTGTGATTAAAGATATTGATTAAAGTAATTGTGTTAACGTTTATAAAGATGAGCTGGCGCGATTTCTCGTCTATCCGCTCCGTAGTGACCAAGACCAACACAGGCTGAGATTTACTGCTTAGGTCAAGGCCCTAGTGATGTAGGTAAATCTTTTGTGTCCTTTTCGACATACGATTTCTGAAAACATAACTTAATGTAAGAAAGAGTTGATCAAGTTCTATTCTAACATACCATTAATTTTAGAAAACCATAACAATTACTGTAGATTTCTCAGACTAATAAAAGGGAACCCGTAAATGATCAGAAAGTTAAGATCTTATGATTTCTAATAACCATCTCTAGTTAATTAGCCATAGTTGTTATGAATAAAAGTTGATCATACGTTTTTCAACCGTGTATGACAATCACAATTACAAACCATAAACTTATAACCCCCCGTTCAAATGTAGGTGCTACCCATCGAAAGTTTTCCCAAGACCACCATAACATTAACACAATATTATCACACCATTAATTCATCAAAAATTACATAAGTTTCATCCAAGTAGGATGATAATATGAGTTTAGCTCATGACGAGCTGTAATGTAACAAACAACATAGAAGATAGATATGGATTCATTGATAAACATTGAAAACACACATCCACAAGGATGGTGTTTAGACATCCCGAGCTTCTTCCAAGTGTTGTATACACCTCCCGAGCCTCCAAATGATCTTCAAAGTGTGATTCCGAGAGAATTCTGCAGAGTGTCACTTACACCAAAAGCTCTTTTCAAATGAAGAGCTTGGACCTCTATTTATAGGCTTCCCGGAGTGCTTAAGCACGGCCCCGTGACAAAAAGCACGGCCCCGTGCTAGTACAATGCTTACGAAGTTGGTCGGTTCGTACGTGCAGGAGCTGTCGGGGCACGACCCCGGACAAAATAGGCACGGCCCCGTGAAGGGGGAATCACGGCCCGTGTCCATATGGGGCACGGCCCGTGATCACTTTTGGGGGACAGTACTTTTGTCTGGCAGATGTCCAAACACGGGGGTGTGTCAAATTAGCACGGGGCGTGTTTCAGGCAAGGCATGGGGGCGTGCTTAATGATGGCTGGCCCCCTGCTTGGAGCTTAAGCTTGGATTTCTGCATTTCTTGTCCATTATGCTCCTTTTGTCATTGCCCTTCACAACACCTGAAAACACAATTAAAAGATTTTAAGTACATAATCACCATATTTCGGGAGGAATCAAGGATAAATGATGTGCTTTTGATAGTGTTTATATGTGTAATTTGGAGCACATCAAATATCCCCACACCTTAAACTTTGCTTGTCCTTAAGAAATCACTTAAATGGACAACTCCACCAAAAAACAAATAAAACAAAAGATAAATATGTCTTTCGGGAATATGCAAGTAAAAATTATTTCATCAAATGCAAACATTTTAAGCATATATAGAATGATATCCTAGCAAGCAATGGGATTGTTAGTAAAGATTATAATCATTGCAAAGTCCACACTCCTAACAAAATACTCTCACGCTCGCTGAATATATGAAATCATACATAAGATGAAAGTATGACTAATACGCTCAATGCCTAGCATGAATACGTAGCATGAATACGTGTGGAATCATAAGCTTGCTAAGGGATCAATTCTCCACCTACTTAGATATTTACTTGCATAAATCATTAGGTCTTTTGATGGGTTGTAACTTGGCTCGGGCTCGGGTGTGGAGTGTTTGGAAAGAGTGGCTAAATGCTAAAGACGACGGTCTTGGTTTATTTTTCTAACATAACTACAAGGAAAGCAGTAAAGAGTTCCCTATACAATACTTCAAGCTAGAAGGGATATGCTAACTTGAGGACTCGTTTAAGGTCAGATTGTCAAGACCGTATTTTGCTTTTAGAAACCTTACTTCATCCTTTAACCGAAGATACACAAAACTATCCTTTCGTAGGATCGTTCGGCTTTGAAGCCTAATAGCACCCAATCGGATCAGTTCTGTGTATTCGTATTGGGATTCAGTTTGGTTATTTTTGCATTTTCCATCGTGTGACCAATTTCCACAATTTCGGGCATCTTTCGTATCTTTTTGCCCGTCTCTTTATGGCGCTTTTTGAAATTCCACAAAATGGCGGAACTTGTTCCTTTTTTCGCCATTTCTTTCTTGCGTCGTACGTGAGGTTGTAAATTTGTTCGCGGATTTCCGGGGGAAGTCCCGGTTTTGCGTGATGAAGGCAACAAAGCAATTAAAATCAAAAGAATGCATTCCAGTTCTTTTAGGTCTGCCGGTAAAAGACCAAATTTTTCTTTTTTTTTTTTTTTTTTTTTTTTTTTTCTTTTTTTTTTTTTTTTTTTTTAAATAAACCAAAATCGTGTCTTTACGAAAATAGGTTTTGTTGAAGGCTTTTTGGTTGAGTGACTTGGTGATCGGGTGATAAAAAAAATAAAATGTTTTAGGCTCAACGGGGCTAACTAGGGTTGACGTTCGGAAAGGAAGATTAAAAGAAAATGGTTGTGGCTTGAATGTTAAGGGCTTCCTAATGCCTAACTCATTTTTATGCAGAAAATACTAATTAAGGTCTTGAAATGTATACCCAAAGCAAGTTCTAATCACACGTATCATGAGGTACTCTCAATTGAAACCAGAATGAAAGTAAAATTGCAAATATTTCAAATATTTGCAAAAGCTGTTCAGGGCTCAAAATAAACTCACAAATGGATGGAATTGGGTAAAAGTGTTTCATTTTGCATGATTACATATGTTTACTTGATTATTGCTTTTAAGGATATCACAAAAAATATTTTCAATTTTTATTTGGATTTCTTTTATTTACTTATTTATTTCCCGAAAACGTATATTTATAATTTGGATTATTAAAAAAAATTGTTTAAATTTTTGGCTTCGTGTCACAAAAATTGATGGTTAAGTGATTTGGTTAAAAATTTTCAATTTGGACCTATCTTAGCAAAGTATTAAGTATGTGTCTCGATTAATCCATCCCCACACTTAAAATTCACATTGTCCCCAATGTGATAGATAAATTAAAAACAAGGTATGGAAACGAGATACTCCCCCAAATATTATGAAGTTGACTTGTATCTTTGCTTGCGAGAACCATCGGATCACCTGAAATATCATCCATTATTGAAAGCATTAAATCCTAAACACAAAATAAAAATAAAATAACATAAAGTAAGGGATAGATTGGCACAAACGATTGTGCCCGGCCCCCCTGAAAGTGATGTGGATTTTCAAGGGCTTTGTGGTGGGATATCCCCCCACTCATGATACATTCGGCTTCTGATGTATGTATATCATTGCTCATGTCGTCCACTCGAGAGTTCAGATTTTTGACGCGGTTGAAAGCTTGTTGCGCGTATTCGAATGATCTCCTTGCATGGTCACTGGTGGTCTGAATTGCTTCATAGAGGTCTAACATGGTTGGAAATTCTCCGGAGTGTGAGCTGGAGGCCCCGGCGTCTTCATGATGTGCTGGCATATCAAGATCCATGATAATCTCTTCGGGTCTGCCGGATCCCAGATTTGTCCCTTCCTATCCATGAATCTCGGTTGTCCATTTGGTAAGGTTGTAATCATGTACATGCTTGTGCAAATGCTTAAGTCCAACAATCCTGGCATTACTACTCTTCGGTTCCTTCCGTGTTACACCCGTAACTCTCGTATAAATTCAAGATCCAGCTTCCTCCAAACATTGGTGTCGGGGCACCAGCAGTTGCATTCCTGGCAAACAAGTTACAAAACAATACCCAATGTTGCAGGGCAAATGATTAGTCATACAGTATAAGATAAACGTCTCTCAAGCTAACAACTCCCTCGCTTTGTCCACGAGCTGTTATCGAATGGCTAAGCAACCGATGTATGTATCGTAGCATGGGTCCCGAATCTGACTACTCTTGGTTTTACTTGAGTTGAATGCCCCTGTTCCAATCTTCTCCCAAAATGCCTTTCTCATGGCGCCGCTTTCTGCGTCCCTACTTTCCTCATCTGGGAATGTATGATAAGCTGGCATTCCTGAGATTGCTTCTCTCCTCCATTTCCGTTCTGTATATATTCCTATATAGACACCAAACAAAGCGATGGATGTTTTTCTCTAATGCCCTCCCAGTCTGAATGTAACTGCTTCCTCATCCCAAGGGTCGGAGTCTTTCATGCTAAATCTGAAGATGCTAAAAATTCAAGAGTTAGTTCATAATGGAAGGCCTGTTTTGTGAAAACAACCGCTTCCACTGAATACTCAATAAATGTTATATCTTTCGAGCTGTCCGACTGCCACCAGGTTTCTTCTTCATCGGCTTGCAAATGTGACCTTTCGGCCCTTTGCAAAAGCCTTTGCAATCGATCACGACACCATCTTTCACGGTTTCCTCCTCCAAATTGCAAGTATGGATGGTTCATGATCCTGAAATTTGGACAAATCAGTTAATATATACAAAACAGATTTTTGGAATAAACTATCTATTTTAGGGGAAAGATTGATTTTCAAAGCCACGTCACCCCTTTTTGTCAACTTATTTTGAAAAATAGCTGACACAGTTGCTTTTTAAGAAAAGTGTCAACACATGGGGGTGTGCCTCTTGAAACGTGGGGGTGCGGTTAACATTTTTATGAATTTCAACTCGTCCTGTGGTTTTGTTTGTTTGTAAATCCTTGATTAAGCATAAATTTGTCATTTTCTTGCTTGGAAAACCAAAGATTATACGTTAAACATTTTTATCAATTGTTAATAATTCAAGATAAAAAAAATATATAATGTTTCAACATTACTTATCAATCCTTGTATCTTGAACATGATTAACAAAGAATTCACCACACATATTGAAGATAGTCTTTGTAACACTAACGGAAACATACTAACACTAACACTAATTCTATGGAAAATGACATTTAAACCTAATTACTAACTAATCAAACTAATTATCACTAATCAACTTTCAAAAGAACATAAACAAAGAGGTATGAAGCATTCATAATTCCATTACGTTTAAGCATAAGCTCTTACATATAACCATTAGGATTTCGGTTGCTTAGAAACCTAATCACCTAAATACATGCAAATAGCTATCATAATCATGGAAAATGACATACTAACCTTCTTGATTATCACCTTGAAATGAAGCTTGAACACAAGAAAGAAACTTGAAAAATGATATGAAATGAAAGAGAAATGGAGTTGCAGGTCAAAATAATCGGGCTTTAACACTTGACATTGAAGGGGACAAGACAAAATGCTGAAACAAGTCAGGTTTTGTCGAAAATTTGTCATCACGGGGCCGTGGTCATATAGGCACGGGGCCGTGATTGACTTGTGCAGTCTCGTTCAGAATTTTGTTGTTCCGTTTTTCAATTTCGCGCGTTGCTAATTTACCCGGATAAGTTTTGACACGTCCAATTCATCAGAGAAGTTACGAAATTAGTCCTAGAATTCAAATAAACAAACCAAGCGACAAATACATTTTCCTATCTCCTACTATTACATAATACGTTAATAACCGGGAATCTGAAACTGCAAAACCAGACTCCTTACGCGCACTAGCGCACATGACCCTGCACGGAATGCTTCTAAAAGAAGCCTCCACACATTTCGTGTGGAAGGGTCGGGATAGGGTAGTGCGAAGTGCGGTTGCTGAGTTCCGCGAGCCGACGGTTGACGGAAACAAGCTCCTCGCTCATGTCCTGAACCTTCTGGATGAGTTCAGCCAAGCGTTGAGTTGCGGTGAGATTCATCTCCGTCAATTTCTTGATCAGCTCATGGAGCTTAAAAAAATACTCTTGAGTCGTTGGCTCTCTCGTTTCAGTTCGAGGCTTCGTTGCGGGATTCCAATTGGAACTTCCTTGACTGGATTCTTTCATCTTTTCTTCGTGAGATTTTTAGCAGAATTGGGTGTGATGAAAGCTTGGAACAAGTGTGGTATTTATACACAAGTCTGCAAAGTTGATCACGGGGGCGTGCTTGGGTAGGCACGGCCCCGTGCTTATCAGAAGTCGCCTTAAATTCGTCCTGCAACGTTCCAGAGTCGTCAGCGGAGATCGTGGAAAAGTTTTGTCAGAGTCACGGGGGCGTTTGATAGGCACGGCCCCGTGCTTGTGCTTGGGATCTTACAAAAAGCTAAAATTGAAATAAAATCTATGTACAGGTGCCGTGTTTTTCGTTTCGGGTCTTCGGCGCGACCCTTCCCACACTTAATCCTCGTCGGGGCGGAGGTGTAATTCCTCCGAGAAAATCTTGGTTGGCCCATCGTTATATGGCTTTAAACGATGTCCATCATCTTTGAAACTCAACCGTCTTGGTTGTCAATTTCGATTGCACCATTTGGAAACACATTTTTAATCGTGTAAGGTCCAGACCAACGTGATTTTAAACTTTCCGAGAAACAGACGTAGCGAGAGTTACAGTAAGACACTTCCCCCACGCGAATCGTTTAGTGCTCCTTAAACGAGAGTCGTGGAATTTCCTTGTCTTTTCCTTGTAAACCCTAGCGTTTTCGTATGCTTGTTCTCTCAGTTCCTCGAGTTCGTGGATTTGTAGAAATCGATTCTTTCCTGCAAGGCCTTGGTCTAGTTTGTGCTGCTTTGAGTGCCCAATAGGCTTTGTTCCAATTCCACAGGTAGATGACACTTCCCATAAACGAGTTTTAAAACGGTGTTGTGCCAATGGGAGTCTTAAAGGCTGTTCGAAAAGCCCATAATACGTCGTCTAGCTTGGCAGACCAGTCCTTGTGATTTTGTCCTACGGTTTTTTTCCAGGATTCGTTTGATACCTCGATTAGTGACTTCCGCTTGGCCATTCGCTTGTGGATGATAAGCGTTGTAAACCGATGATTTACTCCATAACGGGCCATTGCTCTTTCGAGCTGGTTGTTACAAAAAAATGGGTCCCCTCGATCACTAATCAAAGCCTTGGGGGTACCAAACGAGAGAATAATTTCTTAAGGAATCTGACAACATTTTCTTGCATCGTTGGTGGGTAGCTTGACGCCATTCGGCCCATTTTGAACGAATCAACTGCTACTAAGATGTAACGATTTCCAATGATACCGGGAATGGCCCCATGAAATCAATACCCCATACATCAATACTTCGCATACTTGAACGGGTTTCTGAGGCATCTCATCCCGTGTCGAGATGTTGGTTGCTTGCTCTTTGACATGCATCACAGGTGCGTACCATTTTGTGAGCATCTTTGAAGATCGTTGGCCAATAAATCCAGAATCGAAGACCTTTTTGCTGTTTAGAGTTGCTCCATGGTGGCCTCCTGTGGGTCCTTCATGACAGTGCCTTAGAATTTGTTCCGCTTCACTTCCGTATACGCATCTTCGAATGAGTTGGTCTGCACCGATTCTGAATAGGTATGGATCTTCCCAATAGTAATGTTTTAATATCAGTAAAGAATTTTTTTTTTGCTGATAAGTCATTCCTTTGAGAAGGATTCCGCTTGCCAAATAGTTTGCAAAGTCGCAAACCAAGGATACTCATCGATTGAAGATTGGATGTTCAAAGGAATTCGTGAGGGAAATTATCGTTTATTTTTGAATTCCTCGGTTTTGGATGGTTTGAATCTTCAAGACGCAAAAGATGATCAGCCGCAAGATTTTCTGCTCCTTTCTTGTCACGAATCTCATGTCGAATTCTTGAAGCAGAAGTATCCATCGTATCAATCTCGGCTTTGCATCTTGCTTGTTGAACAGATAACGTAAGGCTGCATGATCGTATATACGACTGTTTTTGACAGGACTAGATACGAGCGGAATTTGTCAATGCGAAACTACTGCGAGAAGTTCTTCTCAGTGGTTGTAGTTTTCTTGTGCGTCGTTTAAGGTTTTGCCTCGCATAGTGAATTGGTTGGAATTGCTTGTCCTTCCTTTGTCCTAACACGGCTCCTACCGTAAAATCGCTTGCATCGCACATGAGTTCAAAATGGTAACGTCCATCTGGGGAAACCATAATTGGAGCGGTGACCAACCTATCTTTTAATAGATCAAATGCACTGATGCATTCGTTGGAAAACACGAATTTTGCATCTTTCTCAAGAGTTGAGTCATCGGTCGTGCGATTTTTGAAATCTTTAATGAAACGGCGATAGAATCCTGCGTGACCTAGGAACTTCTAATCTTCTTTCACGGTTGTGGGATATGGAAGTTTAGAAATAGTGTCCACTTTAGCTTGATCAACTTCGAGCCTGCTCGAGAGATCTTGTGTCCCAACACTATTCCTTCAGTAACCATGAAATGACACTTTTCCCAATTTAGAACAAGGTTAGAGTCCTCGCATCTAACCATCATTTTTTCCAGATTTTCAAGACATTGTTCGAATGAGTTTCCAAAGACTGAGAAGTCATCCATGAAACTTCCATTGAGTGTTAATCATGTCATGAAAAATTGCTACCATGCATCTTTGAAATGTAGCAGGCATTTACACAATCCAAACGGCATTCGTCGATACGCAAAAGTGCCATATGGACAGGTGACTGTCGTTTTCCCTCTTGATCTTCGGGAGCAATGGGAATTGAAATACCCTGAGAAACCGTCGAGGAAAACATAGAACATTTTTTTCCAAGAGAGTCTCGAGCATTTGTCAATGAAAGGTAAAGGAAAGTGATCCTTTCTTGTGGCGTCATTGAGTTTGCGTAATCGATGCAAACCTCCCACCTGTAACCTACGAGTTGGAATAAGCTCATTCTTTTCGTTAGTTACCACAGTCATTCCTCCTTTCTTTGGAACACTTGGACGGACTGACCCAAGGCGAATCAGAAATAGGGTAAATCAAACCCGCATCTAGCAGTTTGATTACTTCTTTCTTCACCACCTCTTGCATGCTCGGATTTAACGTCTTTTGAGGTTGAATGACGGATTTGAGTCCTCCTCCATCAATTTTTTGTGAGTGCAAAAGGATGGATTGATTCCCTTGATTTCCATGATTTTCCATGCAATTGCTCGTTTATGTGCTTTCAGCACATTGAGCAATTTATTCTTCTCTTCTTTTGATAGGGCGGATGAGATTATAGACAGGAAGCTGAGAGGTATTTTCAAGAAAAGCATATTCGAGATGAGATGGAAGTTCTTTGAGTTCTAAGGCCGGAGGGTCTTCGATAAAAGGTTTGGCTTTAGGTTCTAATTCTTGATCGATGATCTCAAATGCTTCTTGACAAGATGATGTTTCGTCACTTCCGAGTTCTTGGATGATTTGGTGCTCACAGACGGGTTCATGGTTTGGATTTCTATTAATTGAGTATCGCAGGCTTCAATTTGACTAGTGTTTCTTCAGATGACAGCTTATGATTGAGTCGCAACATCAATGTAATGAGTGAATCGTCATGATGTTGAGGATGTTTCATGGATTGTCCTATGTCGATGTCACTATTCCTCCTCATCCACTCGGAGTGTGAGTTTTGCCGGTGCAAACATCAATGAGGGCTCGAGCGGTTGCTAAGAAAGGTCGACCTAAGATGAGAGGAACATTCTTATCCTCATCCATGTCGAGGATCACAAATCAACGGAAATAACACTTGTCGTTTTTAACTAAGAGTATTTCAACAATGCCCCTCGGATATTTGACAGAACGGTCAGCTAATTGGATGCTCATACAGAGTAGGTCTAGGCTCAACCTAAGTTTAGTTTTTCAAAACTGCATAGGGCATGAGGTTAATACTAGCACCTAATCGGCTAACGCGTTGCTGACAGAAAGATTTCCTATAGGCAAGGTATGGTAAAACTCCCTGGATCAGTCATCTTTTGAGGTAGTTTGTTTTGAAGAACTGCTGAGCATTCCTCATTCAAAACTACATGTGATAACTCTTCCGTTTCTTCTTGTTTGACAATACACCTTTTAAAACTTAGCATAATTTGGCATTTGGGCTAAGGCTTCCACCAATGGCAGATTAATATGGATTTGCTTGAACAATCCCAAAATATTGCCATATTGTGCCTCCATTCGGTTGTTGTCTCAGACGACCGGGATATGGAGGTGGTGGAACATAAGGTGGTGGTGGTAACGTATTTCTTGGCTGGTTCTTCAACAATGACAGTTGCTTTGCTTTTGCTTGTCACTTGTATTACGTGTGGTCTCGAGTTTCTATTCTTCAAGGATGGGCTGTAATACAGGTGTATCACCTGAGTGGTTTTGCCACTCCTTGTGGTGATGGCTTTGACTTGCATTAGGGTTTGTTACAGTATTGCTGGGCAAAGCACCTTGGGGTCTCACAGATAGTTGTTGTGCTATCTGTCCCCACCTGGTTTTTCAATGGTTTGTCATGATGCTTTGTTGCTTTTGATTTCAGCTTCGTTTCTTTGGAACTTCTTTTCTCCTCTTCTTTCTGATCAGATTTTCCGGATGTACTCATCTGGCTTTGTGTGGTTAACAACAATTGCTGTATTAAATCTTCATTACATTGATGATGCTCCACTGGTCTTGATTACTACTGCTTGGACCTTGATATGGTGGTTTCTCTGTTGCTGGTAAGGTGGCCTACTTTGAATCCAGTTGATGGTTGGCTGTTACCGGCTTCTCTGTAATTCGATTGCTCCTCCAATTTGAGTTGTTGCTATATGCGTTGTTTGGGCCTCCTACGTAGTCAACATCTTCCATCATCATAATGCCTTGCGGCATTCATTGGTCTTGTGTGAGCTTCCACATGTGTTTGAATTCCTCTAGAGTTGATTTTGTTTCTCAAGGGATTGTAAGCAAAACTCTTCTTAGCTGCTTTCTCTAGGGCTTGGTATGCTTCTGTTGGTGTGACACTTCCGAAATCTCCTCCCGCACTTTGGTCTACGGCTTGTTTGTGTGCTCCGCTGATTGCATCATAAAGGTTTGACACTGCAGCCACAGATCGAGTCCGTGATGTGGGCATCTCCGAAGGAGACCTTTATATCTCTCCCATGCTGCGTGTAATGATTCATCATCGTCTTGGCGAAAGCTTGTGATGCTGCTTCTCAATTTGGCAGTGCGATCGGGTGGAAAGTATTTCAACAGGAATTGTTCAGCCATTTCCGCCCATGTGGTGATGGAACCAGGCGGAAGTGAATCGAGCCAGTCGATGGCTCGGCCGCGAAGTGAAAATGGAAAAAGTCGTAGTCTAATAGCATCGTCTGAACAGTTGTTGATTTTGAAAGTTGCACAGATACGAAGGAATCGTGAGATGTGAGCGTTAGGGTCTTCGTCTTGCAATCCGTGAAACTGAACAGAGTTTTCTACGAGTTGAATAATACTAGACTTAATCTCGAAATTGTTGGCCGCTATTGCTGGTTGGACAACACTAGACTCATAACCGTCGATTGATGGTGTGGCATAGTGCGTCATCTTCATTTCCTCATCTTGATTAGCCATGTCTCCCTCGGATGGTGTATCTTCTGAGATGTCTTCTTCGATGATTGTTGCTGCTTGTTGCGGTCTTTCACGTATCCTTTGTCGGAAAAGTCGTTCAGGTTCCGAAAGAGGTGAAACAAGTTCAGGACTAGACGAGTCGGACATACACTAACCTAAGGAAGCATAAACTATCTAAGGCAAAAATGAATCAGGCAATGTAACTAAACTAACTAAGGTAAACTAACTATAAAATCAAAATGAATTGAACAAAATATTAACAAGATATAAACAGGACAGTCAAAAATTTAGATTGTCTTTCAAACTTGCCGTGTGTCCCCGGCAACGGCGCCAAAAACTTGTGCGGTGTGAAAGTATATATATATTTGATAAAGAATTTCGCACAGATTCAGTTTTAAATGGTTGTTACTATTACTAACTACACACACAAAAGGCAAGTGCACCTATCGTGAGGTAATATAGTGATGGTAAGAACCGAGTATCAATCCGTGGACACACTAAGACTACTCAACAATCCTTGTATTGACTATCGATTTTTGTTTAAGAGAATGATGAATTGACTGATATAAATTAGGGTTTAAACTAACGATAAAATAAGAAATAAAGTAAAACAAGTTGAAACTTTTGGATTTAGAATCAAGGGATAAAGGCTATCATCCTAACTTGGACTACACTTATGTAATTGTGATGAAGTGGTGGTGTGATTAAAGATATTGATTAAAGTAATTGTGTTAACGTTTATAAAGATGAGCTGGCGCGATTTCTCGTCTATCCGCTCCGTAGTGACCAAGACCAACACAGGCTGAGATTTACTGCTTAGGTCAAGGCCCTAGTGATGTAGGTAAATCTTTTGTGTCCTTTTCGACATACGATTTCTGAAAACATAACTTAATGTAAGAAAGAGTTGATCAAGTTCTATTCTAACATACCATTAATTTTAGAAAACCATAACAATTACTGTAGATTTCTCAGACTAATAAAAGGGAACCCGTAAATGATCAGAAAGTTAAGATCTTATGATTTCTAATAACCATCTCTAGTTAATTAGCCATAGTTGTTATGAATAAAAGTTGATCATACGTTTTTCAACCGTGTATGACAATCACAATTACAAACCATAAACTTATAACCCCCCGTTCAAATGTAGGTGCTACCCATCGAAAGTTTTCCCAAACCACCATAACATTAACACAATATTTATCACACCATTAATTCATCACAAATTACATAAGTTTCATCCAAGTAGGATGATAATGAGTTTAGCTCATGACGAGCTGTAATGTAACAAACAACATAGAAGATAGATATGGATTCATTGATAAAATAGAACAATCAAACCAATGATCCACAATGGATGGTGTTTAGACAATCCCGAGCTTTTCCAAGTGTTGTATACACCTCCCGAGCCTCCAAATGATCTTCAAAGTGTGATTCCCGAGAGAATTCTGCAGAGTGTCACTTCCACCAAAAGCTTTTCAAATGAAGAGCTTGGACCTCTATTTATAGGCTTCCCGGAGTGCTTAAGCACGGCCCCGTGACAAAAAGGCACGGCCCCGTGCTAGTACAATGCTTACGAAAGTTGGTCGGTTCGTACGTGCAGGAGCTGTCGGGGCACGACCCCGTGACAAAATAGGCACGGCCCCGTGAAAGGGGGAATCACGGCCCCGTGTCCATATGGGCACGGCCCCGTGATCACTTTTGAGGGACAGTACTTTGGTCCTGTCAGATGTCCAAACACGGGGGTGTGTCAAATTAGCACGGGGGCGTGTTTCAGGCAAGGCATGGGGGCGTGCTTAATGAGGCATGGCCCCCTGCTTGGAGCTTTAAGCTTGGATTTCTTCAATTTCTTGTCCATTATGCTCCTTTTGTCCATCTTGCCCTTCACAACACCTGAAAACACAATTAAAGATTTTAAGTACATAATCACCATATTTCGGGAGGAATCAAGGAATAAATGATGTGCTTTTGATAGTGTTTATATGTGTATTTGGAGCACATCAGCTAACATCTTCGCAGATTTGGAGGAACTCCCTCCTGATTAGTAAAGAGATGGATCTACAATGGCAGATGGCGATGATTGCTTTACAGCCAAGCAATTCTTCGAAGAAATAAAAATCTTGCAGCAGCAGCAAACCATCGAAGATTGGAGTTGATAAGTCTAAAGTCAGATGTTCAAGTGCAATCTCTATGGTCTTTTCTAGAGAATGCAATCACATCAATCCACAGTATCAGCACAGCAGCAACAAAATCAGCAGCAACAACACTATCAGAATCAGCAGCCGACCTCTCAAAGATCTCTGCATAGACAACCTCAGCTCACATCCCCACCAGCCACAAATACATCAGCAGGACCAAGCAACTCTAAGGAGACAGGCTGATTATACTTCAGATGGACATGTGACTGGAGCCTGTATGAGAAGGAAGTGATAGAGGAGAATCAAGCACTGATGGCACATATGGAAAAACAAGTTCCTCTATGGCCAGAGAGGTAAAACAGGTATGTTCATCAACATGTTTTGAGGAAGTTGAGAGATATAGAGTCCATGCTCAACAATTGGCTGATAAAGTAAAAGACTATGGTTTTAATGATCACACTTAAGAGAACAAAAACTATATCAAATCAAAATAAACTCTTTACAAAAGATTTAGAAAAATATGTTTCTGAAAACTTCAGTTTAAAAGCCCAAGTTGAGCATCTGACCACTTCCTTAACAAAATCCATGGCTGATCATGCATCCACTGAAGTGAAACTTCAGAAGTTTCATTATCATCTCAGCAATATGAGAAGTGCTAAATTCTCATATTGAATCAAAGAACAGGTCCGGGTTGGGTTATAATGCTGTTGCACCACCTATTAATGATAACTACACACCTTTACCTGAAACAATGATAACAATTTGTCAAATCATTTTGTGCAAAGCACCAAATTGATATCAAGATAGTCAAATAACAACAATAAACTGAGATGAGTGAACTGAATCTACTGAATCAGAATCAATTAAACCTAATGAATCAGATTTTGATACTATGAGACCTGGATGATTCTGATGAACATGAACTGATCAACTGAAATTGTAAGAATGTTCAAGTTGAAACTGGTCTTCCGCGGGTCCTTGAAGAATCAAGTTGCAGTACCCGCAAAAGCAACCGAATATGCTGAAGACCATTTGCAAGAGGATTGCTGAACTTAATGAAGGATTACAAGACTGAATCTTCACAAGATTGATACCTGCGGATCAAGTACAAACACCTTTGTCATCTCCTGATAAAGGTAAGAAACAATCAAACAAGAACCCCAGAAAGCACCAACTGAAGAATCCGTAGAACACCTGCGGAAAAAGAACTATGAGGATCCGTAGACCATCTGCGGAAAAGAATCAGAAGAATCCGTAGCTCATTCGCAGAAAAAGAATTCTGAATCCGTAGACCATCTGCGGAAAGCAAAAACTGTCAAGTCCGTAGATCATCTGCGGAAGGCAAAAACTACTGAATCCGCGGACAAGCAACGGAAGAAAGAACCTGATACTGCGGACAAGGTAACAAGAGAAACAACAAACATGCTCAGAAAAAGCTCAATATCAAGCAACAAAAGGGAGCCAAAGACAAACAACACCAGCTAATGAGAAAACCAACAAAGAAGAAGAAATCATCTGATGGTTCAGCAAGTGTAACAAAAACAACAAAGAAGAGGCTGAACTCAAAGAACTTCTGAGAAATACTGCAAATGGTGTGATATGAAGAATCACAACACTGATGAATGCTATTTCAGTAGCTACTGTTCCATTGCAATATGAACAATCACATGACTGATGATTGCTTCTTCAACAAACTTGTGCCATTTGTGACAAAAATACCATTCCACTCAGGAATGTTATTTTAATAAGAGAACAAGAAAAGAGCAAAAAGAAGTCACAAGATACATCATCTGAATCAATTCTCAAGCCTCAGAAAGTGATAAGAGACAAGACTCAGAAGATCAACAAAAGTCAAAGAAAAGACCCTCTGCCACGGACAAGTCTTTGAAGAAGAAAATACCAGCACAGGCTAAGACACCTCACAAAAAGGTGGATTTGTCTGATAACAGACTGAAGTTGTTGATGGTTTCTTTGACAACTTTGATAAAGGAATTCCTGTATCTCAATCAAAACGAAAGATGAAGAAAATTTTCAAGTCACAGGATCCTCTTCAAAGTTAAGATACCAACCAAAACAAGTCAGTTGAAGAATGACTCGGATAAGCATGAAGATACTCAGAACCTGAATCATCTTCAACAGAATCATCCTCACCACCATCAGATCAAAAGAAACAACTAATACTGAAACTTCAAGATTAATTCATGAAGGAGTAACTATTGTTGACACAACTGGCAAACCCAAGACATAAGCCTTGGGTTGTCAGACTAACTAATTTCTTTTTGTGTGCAGGAACAATCATGGAGAGCTGACAACAAGTGGTATGTTGACAGTGGTTGTTCCAGACATATGACAGCAACTGTGCACTTCTCCATGACTTCAAACATAAACATGCCTCTTATGTGGCATTTGTGGGGGATAAGAAGGGAGATAAAATGTTGGTGAGGGAATGGTACTAACGGTGTTTTAAACATTTGAAAAAGTAAATTACTGTGAAAATTTGCAGTATAATTTACTTAGTGTTTCCCAAATTTGTGATCAAAATTATTTAACACTATTTGATAACACTAACTGTTACATTCTAAGCCAGGGTTTACAGTTCCAGCAGACTGGATACTTCTTAAGCATCAAGAAAAGGCAACACATATATTTTGGATATGAACAACACCACACTCACAAATCATGAGACATGCCTGTTGTCCAAGTCTTCCGAAGATGAATCTCAATTGTGGCATAGAAGGCTTGTCCATTCCAACATGAAAACATGAATAAATTGGTGAAAATGACTTAGTCATTGGATTACCAAAGAAAGAATTTCATTGTTCTAATCACTGTTCTTCATGTTATAAAGGAAAACAACACAGAGTGTCTCATAAATCCAAAATAATCAACACTACACTACACCACTCAATTGCTTCACATGGATCTCTTTGGTCCACCATGTGCTGAGCATTGGAAAAAGGCAATATTGTTTGGTGATAGTTGATGATTTCACTAGATTTACATGGGTCTTTTTCTTAAAACATAAGAGTGAAACATCTGAACATTAATGGACTTTGTGATCAAGATTGAGAATCAGCTTGATTTAAAAGTAAAAATTTTTAGGAGTGACAATGGAACTGATTTGTTAATGCTGATTGGATTCTTTTTGCAGGGCTAAAGGAATAGCTAGACAATTCAGTGCTCCAAGAACTCCACAACAAATGGAGTGGCTGAAAGGGCGAATAGAACACTGATAGAAGCAGCCAGAACAAGCTACTAGCTGATTCTCAGTTGCCCATTACATTCTGGGCAGAAGCTGTGAATAACCTTGCAATGTTCAAAATAGAACTTTGATAGTCAAAGAACATGATAAAACACCTTATGACTCTTATTTAAAAGAAAACCTTTTATAGGATATCTTAGAGCCTTTGGGTGTCATGTGTCTTGTTTTAATACTAAAGAAAATTGGGAAAATTTTCTGAAAAGCCTATGATGGTTTCTTTGTTGGATATTCATCCACTTCTAAATCATATAGGTGTACATTCCAGAACATAACATAGTTGAAGAGAGACTCCCAATGTGTCTTTTTGATGAATCCATGTTTACTACCAATGTAAAAGGATCATCTTGGTTATTTGATATAGATGCATTAACTGAATCATTTAACTCGGATATTGATCAACGCAGGTGCTGCGGATACATGTTATCCCTTTGTGCCCCCAAGTGTGAATGACGTACCTTTAACAGCTGACCCACCCAGAGCACACAAGTGTCACTGGACCACAGCAAAATCAAGTCACAGCATGAAGCTACTTCCGGAGAAGCAAACTCTTCATCCCCAGCACATGGAAATTCATCAGCAGATGTTCCCTCATCCGTAGATATAAATTCTGGTGCAACTACTGATGCTAGAGATAGACAGGAGGTAGTCATTCAACAACCATTGCCAGCTGACCAACATTGTTCATCCGTGGATGGTGATATATCTCCTACGGAAGAACAAAATACTGCTTCCGTAGAACCTCCTACGAAGAACAAAATACTGCTTCCGTAGCACCTCCTGTGGAAGAACAAAATGCTGCTTCCGTAGAACTCCCTGCAGAAGAAGACAAGCAGCCAATCAAACACAAGCTGATCCGAACAGACCATGAGCCTTTTGATTATTTCATTGACTCAACTTCTCAGCTGACACCATCTGTTTCAATGGTTTCACTAACTTAGACTCCACAGTTCAAGTTGATGCCGTCTCAACAAGCAGAGTACACAAGTCTCATCCACAGACAATATCATTGGGGACTTGCATGCTAGAACTACAAGGAGCAAAGGAGGTGTGGCAAACATTTGTTTGTTCACCTGCTTTTGTCTCAAACAGTTCCTACAAACATTACAGCTGCCTAAAGACAACAGCTGGATTGAGGCTATGCAAGAAGAGTTACAACAATTCAGAAAACAGAAAGTGTGGACTCTTGTAGATTTGCCTACAGGTCAACATCCAATTGGCACAAGATGGCTTTTCAAGAACAAGTTGGATGACAGAGGTATCAAGTGAAACAAGGCCAGACTTATTGCCTCATGAGACTGAAAATTGTCTCAAGATAGAACTTATAACTTAATGTACATAGTCATTAAGTGTGGAATGTAGTGATTTGCCTCACCTACGGAAGACATCCTCTAATGATAATTGAATGTGGGACTCATGATTGCTACCGATTAACAAACTTCACAACATGATAAATCGCATGCCTAGTTGATACAACACTCATGTTTGAATTTAAGTGGATCTATATACTTGCAATCAGATATCACTAATCAACATCAGCAGAAGCCAATTTATAGTATGATCCCTCTATATTATATGCATGCATGTCCCTGTTTGTCAGATGTTTAATTGTTCTCTCTTCAACTGACTTTCTCTCATTCAGAATGTCATATGCCTGTCATGCCTGTTCACAACTTAAATTTATGATGAATGCAACAGTTTCACATTAATCACAAATTTAGGGGGAGTAGTTCATGCATGAAAAACAATACAAAGCTGATAATTGAATTAAATTACTTGAAGGAATTGGAACTTGAGCACTAACTTGAATGCAGGATACAGGAAACTTGCTTCCCTGTACTTAATTGCCATGCAATAAAGTCAACAATGTCCAACATCAACATTTGATTCTACTCTGTAGATATCATACATTTAAGTTTTCAAACTTTAAGTTCCGCAGAAGTTTCAGTAATATTTCTCATCCGTAGAAGTAACAGTGAAATTTCTGCATCCGCAGACGTGACAGTAATACCTCTCATCCGTAGAAGTATTATGTGATTTCTGATTCAGCAGCAAAACAAACATGCATTATCTGAACTTACATCAGATGTAAGGTTCCGCAGATGTTGACATCCGCAGAAGTTAAGGTTCCGCAGATGTTGACATCCGCAGATGTCAAGGTTCCGCAGATGTTCTGCGGAAGAGATAATGCATTCTAAACACTTGGGATACGAAAAGGAATAAATGGAAGTGGGCCCAACATAGGAATAAATGGAAGTGGGCCCAACATAATGTGAGCCCAACATAATTAATAAAAGATTAATTATGTTCGACTATAAATAAGGTTTCTGACTCTTGAAATTCATTTATCACTTTTACAGAGCACTTTTTCAGATTAACCTAGAAATTTGCCCATTTTCCCTCTTTTTCAAAATTCAAAATATCAACATTATCCAGTACCGATTATTGTTACTGCAAAGGTAAATCATGTCTTAAACATCAATACGGAACTGTTTAATCGGTTATTGACATTCAAACGATTCAACTGCATGGTTTCTAACTTGATTTTCTTTGCAGATGGCAAATAGATTTGCTAAAGAGCACAATGTGTGCGCGTTATTGAACGCTGATGACCCAGCAGCGGAAGGATGTCGAATATCATCAGATATCTCCGCGATCCAGGCTCTTCTACGCCTTGACGGCTGAGCCTGTGATCCATCAGGCGCACATAATCGGATTCTGGAATTCAACACGAGTGGAAGAACAAAACGATGAGGAGGTAATAGTGGCTGAGATTCTGAACCGGCGTCTTCGAATCACTGAAAGCACCATACGAAGATGTCTGGAACTGGGAGATAGAGAAATAGGGCACCCCGATGTATTCGAGAATGAATACATTGAAAAGGTATTTAACCTCATGGGGTACGATGGTGATTACGAGAAAGGGGAAATCAAGAAGGGTAGGCTGTGCAAACCGTACAGATTCCTGTGTCACACCTACCTGAAATGCATGTCGAACAGGAAGTCGGGGCTAGACAGATTTTCTCGGCATATATCATCCGGAATCATTGGGGTCTTCGAGGGGAGAACTTACAACTATGCCAAATACATCTTCAACTGCATGAGTGAACAAGTCAAATTGCAGAAGAATGACAAGATGTATATGTTCCCGAGATTCCTACAACTGATAATCAACTCAGAACTTCCAGGGTTGAACAGAGTTGGCGACGTGTTTGTTCAAGCTCATCTGAGCAAATCAGTGTTGAAAAAACTTAGTGGAAAGTATGAGGGTCCGGATATGCCAATGTTCGCACATGTTATAGATCCTCAAGCTGACCTGCCACAAGAGTTGGCATGGGCAGATAAGCAGAATCATCTGCTGATTCTGCACAATCTTCTCACTCTCCACACCAACACCACAACACCAACAACAATCACCAGCAAGCCTAAACACCCAACCAATCTCCCCAATTCACCACCATCAATCACCTGTACCAATATCATCATCATCCACCAAAGATACTCAGCCAGTTATCTCCTACTCAACAACAATCATCATCATCCTCTCAGTCATCATCTCATTACACCCAACTCTTCCTCTCCACAAAATCCATCCCCCATACAACCACCACCAGAATCTCCAAAACTTCAATCACCGGAAAGTGCTGGGACTGAACCTTTTGAGGTAACTGAGTCTGTACACTCCGTACACTCAGGGGAGAAATTCTATCTGAAGCCAGCACTGTTCCTTTTTCACCACACACACAGAAGAACACCTTCATCAGCACATACCGAGCCAATACCTTCATTGAACGATGAACAAGCTGCTGATGAACACGGGAAGTTCAAGAATCTGCTCAGGATGTCACTGCATACCATGAAGATGACTTAATGACAGTGACATTCCTGTGAGCAAAAGCTTTCTGGTTGCTAAGTACAACAAGTTGGTACTTAAATCCAATAAGCGAAAACAAAGAATTCTGGAGCTGTACGGTGTAATCCAAGAAAAGGATGAAGAACTGACGAAAAAGGATGCCAGTCTAAAAAGACTGAGAGAAGATGCAGTGTCCAACAATGAAGTCATTGATCTATTGTTGCAAACAAAACGAGAGTTGGAGGCTGCTTTAAAACTTGAGCAAAATGAAAAGGCTGAGCAAATAAAGCAAAAAGATTTAGAGATAGAAAGCCTTTACAACTTTTCAATCATTGGAGAAGATAAGGAAGGACCTGGGCCTGTGACACAGCAAAACTCACAAAGTACAATATGACTTGCTGGTTACAGGGCCACAATTACAAGCCGCATGAACTTAAAGGTAGAACTACTGGTGAATTGCGGAGGATGATGGATGCATGTGATGAAAGTGGAACTGGAAACGGGAGTTAAGTTCAGAACCACTGCTCCACATCCAAAGAACAAAGCAAACTTGCTGCTGATCCAGTAACTGTTGAATCAAAAGATCACACAAGGAAAAGGAAAAACTCATCAGAGAGCCAAGGGCAGTGATCCCCGGAAAAGTATGGCCTCTGGGAACAACTGTTCGAGAGATTACCGAGAAGAAATCAACTCTCGTACAGCTGTATGATCATATCACAACTCCCAGTTCTGTGGAAGACAACAGGATGGCCTGGAAATATGATCCAGACTGGGATTGTGCAATATCAAGAGGACATCTGGAAGGATTCAATACTTCCATGATGTGGAGACATGCTCAGCCTTCCGGAGCAAGATATGAGGGATCTAGCAGAGCCCCCAATGTTCAACTACCCAATCCATCTCAGGGGAGAGAGACTTCTCAGCAGCTGTAAATGGTATGAAGACCAGTTTTACTGATGATGTGCTCATGCAAGCAAAGCGAAATGATAAGGAGCACAAAAGAATGATACAAAATCAGAAAAGAAAAACAGCTGAAGTCTCATCCCTTGTAGATGATGATCTGCTAAAGAGAGTGGGATGTACAAGAAGCTCACACACCATCAAAAGCATCACTGGAAATCAATTCACTTGTCCTATCTCAGAATGGGGATATGTTGAAAAGAATAAAGAGATGGTGTTGCTGAGAAATGTTTGAAGGGAAGAAGGGAGACAAAATAAGAATCTTTGATCCAATGGAGCTAAAGATGTTGCATCCCAGCTACACTTCATATCTTCATGATAAATTCTTCCCAAAACTAACAGATGAAAAGCCCAGAATGATCTCTGCCTGTACGTGCACATGATACAAGTTATGATAAACTGCATGCAAAGGCACACAAGAGAAGGAGACATGAGGCTGGGCTACTGAAGGGGACAACCATAGCTGAAGTGTCTGAGCTCAGAATCTCAGAATCTCAGAAGAAGATGAATTAGAGATTGTACATAATGATAGTGTAGTGGAAACACTCACTACGGAAGAAGATGTTTTGGGTCTGAGCTATGACACATTGAAGAAGATCAGCAGGATGCAGATCAAGTACAAGTACGATGATCAGAAAATGCTGTATCTTACTTCTACACAAAATGATAGCAAGAGTTAAGGAGCTTGCTGTTTTGAAGGACTAATTACAAGGAGCTAAGCCTAAGGGGGAGTATTGTTAGGTCTAGATTGTATAGGGCTAGATCAATTTTGTATAGGCTTAGTACTTGAAAATCAAGTCTTGTAATTAACATTTGTAACAGTCAAAATATATATATGTGATTTGAATCTATAGGTTAACCCATATATGTATGTGTGTTGATTTGTGACTTGACAGGAGAACAATTTTCTTGGATGGATTTTCTGAAATTGACAAAGTGTAGGAAACATCTACGGATGAACAATTTTGTTAATCCGTAGATATGTTTCTTACAAGACCAATGACCAAGTACATGTTCCTGCGGATGATCAAGTTCCATGAAGTGAAGACTCCTACGGAAGAAGAATTTCCTACGGAAAAACAACTTTGCTACGGAAGACTAAGTCATCTACGGAAGAACAAATATTCTGCGGACGACAAGAATGCTGCGGAAGAACATTATACTTGTGCGATTGCAAATGCCAAGAAGTCAAACAAGTCAACACAATCAATAACAAATCCCGAGAGATCCGGTGTTCCTAAGCCGACTCAAACCATCTATAAATATGAGTCCTAGGTTTCACATCTCAAAGAACACAATCAATCAATATCACGGCGATCAAGAGTTCATTGTGCAACCCTAGCTGCCGTCACATCAACATCAAACATCATTCGATTCACAGAATTCGATTGTTCATAGTTATTCATTATTCTTTTGTAATCATTACATTATAGTTAATGAAATACATTTGAATTATTATAGATTTTTGTCTTTATTGTGTTTCTGTGGTTGTGTTCATCATTGATCATTACAAACAATTAAACGTCAATTAGTGATAATTCCGCGATCATTAAATTGATTTATTTTAATACTGATAATTCCTGAATTGCGATCCTTGGATTCACACATATTAAGTTTTTTTGATGTATGGGTAGATAATATAAAATTTTATGTAAATATTAGTAAGTGTAAGATTATTGTGTAACTAATTATAAGGGGTAATGTGTAAATATGTTATAAACTATCTTACCCTTAAAAGTGATTGTATTTTATGCATTGAATATAGTAAGTGTTCTTAATTTTTGGTATCTTAAAATACCCCTCTAATATGCTTTATATATAGTATAGATATTTCAGATATTAGTACTTGTATTATAATACTACCAAAACATAATTTATTAATAATACTGAGTGTTAGGTGGTGTTTGTTTTTAGAAAAAGAGCTTCTAAAGCTCTTTTGTCTGCGTCAAAAAGAGGCGGGCAGATGTTTGAGGTCTGCAGAGTGTTTGTTTTTTTGAAGACGTTTCATTAAAAAACGTCTGCGTGACCTCTTCTTGGAAAAGAGGTGGACTAATGTCTTCTTACCTCTGCAAACCTCTTCTAACCAAAAGAAAAAAAAAACTAGGGCTCTCTTCTCTTCTCTTTCCCTTTGACAGTTGACTCGACATTTATGAGTACCCATGTAAGAATCTTTCAATTTCTGTTCTTGTTTCATGTGTTTGTCTTGAGTGATCATGGAAAGATGTTCAATTTTGTTATAATCTGTTACCGAATTGGTAATCTTCTTCAGAAGAAATAAGATCATCCCTTGTTTTTGCATACGATTTGTCATTAAAATCGAATAAATTTGGGTACTGATTTCGTGTCTTTTCGATTGTTTGTGGATTAGAGTTTGAAAAGGTGAAGATTTGGGGACGAAAATGGGTGGGTTACAGTGATGTTGATGATGATTTCTTTGACACCCGTGAAGTGTTCGCTTCATTGTCTAATTCAGATTCTGAACGTTCATCTGATGAATGTTCAACTTCTGGGTTGAAGTATGATTCTTGGTTGGGTAATCTTGATAGTGTTAATGAACGTCGTAATAGGTTTATCAGATCCGTAGGTTTGAGTTCTAAATGGCTTGTGAAAGATGAAGAAATCGAACAAGAAACCGATGATATTCATTGCGGTAACGATGAAATAGAAGAGACCAAAACCGACCCATCTGTTGAACAAAGTGAAGAACTTGATGATGCGGTTTTGATCAGGCAGCCTTCGCTGTCGTGTTGGTCGAATCCGGTTATCGAATTGGCACCATCTGGTTCTTGAAAGAGGATATAAGGAACCAAGATGAATTGGATGAAGATGCATCAATGAAACATACATTCGACTTTGGATCATCGTCGCTACGTTCGTCACGAAAAGAAAGTGAAATCAGTAGTTTGTTGGATAGAAGAAAGAAAGGGAAAAAGTGGTGGCTTCAAAAACTTAACGTTATGGCGCGAATCATCGATCATCAAATCGAACCAACATCGACGATCTCAAATGGTGTCACATGTACTCGAGAAATCCTTGTTCACAAAAACAAAAAGAAGTCGAAAGAAAAGAATCGAAAGATCAAGAAAACATCAGAATTGACTTGTGTTATTCTCCCACCCAAAGTGTTCAGGATCTTGGAGAAACTTTTTATTAAATTTCTGTTTATTTTAACTTTTTATTAATTTCAGTTTACTTCAGCAGTCTGCAGACGTTACAAAAAAACAGTCTCTTAATACAGGCTGCAGAGGTTTGGTCCACCTCTTCTCCTACAGATGTCTGCAGATGTGGTCTGCAGACTGCAGACGTTTTACCTCTTCAGAAACAAACAACACCTTACTGACTTACTGAGAAGCTCTTTTGGGGCTTACGCGTACATTAGTCTTTGTACCTCCACAAGATGAGAAGAGTAACATGGCTTAATTAAGAAAATAAGGTCATATGTGACATAATAATAAACACAACACCATCTTAACTTTATCTTCTACATTTGATTTTGTCACTTTATTTTTCCAACTTTAATTATAATCTGAATGAATTTATAAGGTTAGATGATAACGAAAAAATAGTCTTCAAGATTCTATATATTCCATTTTACTTGTTTAATTTCAAACACTATCATCCTTCATGATAATATTACATAATGAAACGTAGCTAAAGTTGATTGACTTTAGATGGATAAAAAAAACTTTAAGTGACTTTAGTGAAACATTTCGAACATTCTTTGTTAATGGGTTTCAAGTTCGCGGTTTGAATTTTTCGCACTAGACATAAAACATTATATATGCTTAAAGCAAATGAGGAGGAGGAGTAAAATTTAGGGGGGGGGGGGTTAACTTTGCCATATAACTATGGGGTTTTTTAAATTTTAACACAAAAGGTCCAATAGTTTTAGTTCTTTTCTTTTTTTTTTTTATTTTCTTTGGCATCCCTTTTGTCATATGTAAGTTGCTCTTTTAATCTATTTTGTTTTTTTAATAATTTAGTTTTTTCTAATAACTTTTGTTCGATAATTTTTGTTTATTAAGAATGCATGACTGACTTTATTAGTTTTTTTGGACAACGTTTTGATATAATTTTTTTTAAGAAAGAGAGTTTTCTTTAAAATCGAGTAGTGCCTTTTTTGGTATCATAAACTATAGAGATTGTAGTTATCTTTGCGGTATCATAAGAACCGAACTGATTACGAGCAAAAAACATTATTGTCTGTATTTGTATCATTATAATTGGTTTCGTTATTTGCTGTTAGTTATAGTTTTCAATGAACTGATACAATAACTAACAAACTCACGGTGCATATGCGGGAAAAAAATGACCAAACCCCGTCATGTAGCGCGGGAGGAAAATCTAGTATGTATTCACGCAAAAGATATCAACCATAACATGAACACATTGATAAACTTGCAATTCAGACACGACCTTTTCAATCTATTTATCTTTACATATCAAACAGGTGACCGGTAGTAATTAATCTTTGAACGTGTTAGCTAGGTTGGTGGGTTGTAATAAATTGTCAACATGTCGTAAAAGGCTAGTACGTAATTCCATTTAATCAAACGGTTTTAACAAATGAATTTAATACATGTTTTTTTAACATGCTAATACAACAATTCAAAACTTGGTTATTTTTATGTAGCATTTGTGTTGGAAACACCACCCTTATTGTATTATATTTTCTTTCATTTGTTACTTGCCGGGTTTTGTTTGTTTTTAACTAAAACCTAAAATGGCAAGATGACATGTTATAAAAATTCTATGTAAAAAAAATTTGGACTTTAAACTTTTAAAAACTCAAGATACGAAAAAGAAATGCATGGTGTTTTTTTATGGAAAAATACGATACTGCTTCGAAAGATATGTGTTATTTTAATCGGAGACATTTATCTATTTTCCAATCAGGACCTCAATTCCTCAGAAGAAAACTTGTAATTAAAAAAACTCATCACTTAACCCTTAATATTTTTGTTTAGAATAAGATTCAAACACAAAACCTTGATATTTTTAAAATTATGAGTAGCTGATCCTAAAAAAATTGCATGATAATAGTAAATAAAAATACAAATAAATGCTGAGCAAAAAAAAACGCAATTATGATTTATGAATGAAAAGGATAAGTTAGCTACAAGTTTTGCAATCCCAATGAGTGTTACAACTCTCTCACCGGTTCACACATGCTCTTCGATCACACATTAAAGAAGTAATTTAATGAAATCCGTTTACACGTGAATTTTCTTTCGCGTCAGTAAGTTATTATCTATTCTATTTAATACCTTTGGTCGGTGGGTTCTTCTGGACACTTCTTCTTCTTCCTTCGGTTCCCGCTTTGCTTCCTCCTTGCTTCTGGACACCTCTTCCTGATCTCGCGCCGGACCCCAAACAACCACAACCCGACATCGTCGCTTGACATCCGGACCCCCACGCCGATTTCTTCCCAACACAATTACTCCCCCGAAGTGGGCGACACCGGCGCCGATGAGCCGCCTCGAACCCTAAAGCGCCCGCCGCTCGTGTGGACTCCAAAGGTGGTTCCGGCTGTGGTGGTGCTCCGGACCACCGTTGCGCCGTCCTCAAATGTCTGGTACGCTTCTTCCCCGATTATAGGGCTTTCCTCCGATTCATAGGTCTGTACTCTCCGCTTTTAAGCATTGACTGAAATTGTTGTTGTAATCTGCTGAGATTTTCGATTTTGTGTGTGTTGTTGGACCTGGTTGTTTTAGGGTTGTATTTGAATGTCGTATCGCTTGTTTGGAATAGAGTGAGTGAGCTGCTGTTGTGTTCTCATATATCAAAATTGGATTGATTGGGTTTTTTGATCTTCTGCGTGTTATGCTGGACTGCTTCTCTGTTTCGGTTTCTCTTCAATTTTAGCAGTTGTTTTATGGACTGCTTTTGGTTAGTGTAATTTTGTGTGTTGGAGTTAGGAACTTGGGTTTCTTTACATTGGATAATCACTCTCTGGTATAGCTTTAATAGGTTTGGGTTGTTAGGTTGATTAATATGTTCTCAAGTAGATAGTAATGATCTTCTATTAACCAAGTAAAAGACTCAAATTTATTTTAATGTACGGTGAGCTGTCAATGTAGGTGTATTCTGCAGACTTCATACGTGTAATGTAATGTTCTCGGTTGTTTGATAGAAACATTTTTAATTTTTTACTCTTTTCAATTCATACATCTTCTATGCCATTCATCAGCTAAATCTTGCCTCACCTACTCCTTTCTTCCACAGCATCCTTTGTTTTCGATCATAGGTCAGGTTTGATTAACAAAATGCTCAAATCAGGTTTGATTTCCTTAAACATGTTTTTGATGCTATAATATGAAGGTAGAATTGATTATAGTCAATTATTCCATGCAGCTGATGAGAGTATACCAAAAGTTTTTGCTTTTTTACAACTATTTACTATTGAAATTTTAGGTTTCTATTGCCTATAGGGGCATTTTTTCCCCGAATTTTAGTGTTAAGTTTGGTACCTTTCATGCTTACTATTTTTGTTTTGCCTCTGTTTAACTTAATCTAATGGTGGTTTGCATTTTTTGCTGTAATACAGTGAATAACTTATCTAAATTTGGGTTGAAAGTAAGTATTTTAATAAGATACTTTAATCTCTTCACCTTATCTAATTGTATGAGCTTTAAGAGTGAAAATGCTTTATAATATACATTCATATACACTGGCATATTATGTATATCCTTTTAATTTGATTTTTTAATAATAGGAAATTTTGTGGTGGCATTGCTTTGAGGTATACATTGGGCTCATTTTCTATAAATGACTTGTAGAGCAGTGGCTTAAGACCTAATCCCCTTTCTTGCACCTGTTGATGGTTCACAGGTTTTATTTTACTTATAATTGATTGCCAAGTATACATCTTTTGACTTTGTGTAATATTGGTTTTGATTGGTTATAATAACTATGACCAACACAAATTAAACTCATTTCCACTAATATGACACTGGTGATCCGATTTATACGCCCAATTTTGCTTTATTTTTCTTAAGCTTAGTTCATAGATTGTTATGTTCAAATCGCACATTATTCTAACAGTTTTTTGGTGTATTTTCATACCTATATTACTTTGTTGTTCATAAGCGAACTTGATTATCCATACATGGCATAGGAGTCAAATTTTGTTAAGCTGGTTGTTGATGTTTGATGTGTTTGAACTTTTGGTGTAGTTTAGAACTATTGTAAATTATCAAACCTAGATAGAAAATTATTGATTTGCAGGTTTAGAGAACTTGAAAATATGAACTGTATGTCTTTATTTTTGGGGCTTAAGAAAACCAGGCAATCTGTTGCAACAAGGGGTTATTAATGTACCAAGTGAGTGATATTGCTCAATAACGTCTTATATGGCTCTATTAATCCTTCTTCTAAATGAATGAGTATGATTTACTATCTTGATGCATAATAAGGTAAGTTAGGATTTTGATTTTGCTCACTTAATTGGTGTTTCATGTTTTCCTTTGAAGTTTAACTGTTTAAGGATATAACTTAGGGTTTTAAAGTGATTTGAAGTGAATTGTTACTTCTGATTCTATCTGTGTTGAATTTATGGTTTGAGCTGTTGAGTTAAAATGATATGTAGTGAAGTTGAGGTAAAAGATAAGTGAGAACTTAGAAATTGTTTTGCTTGAGAATTTATGTACAGGCAAGTTGCATAATCATTGTTTGTTTCAGTTGTGAGCTAATGTTACATGGATTTTTGGCTTAAAGTTTATTCTTTAACTGCAAAGGATTTGATCAAGGTGGATTTCTTTTTAAAAGACTAAAGTTATGGATAGCTAAGAAATTGACAATTATCAGAATGATCTGTTTTTTTGTGCATAAAATCCTTATATATTTTCCCGAAGTTTGATTGTTCTGACCATAAATAATCAGTTTAGTGGCACACTCATGTAGATATACAAAAAAGAGTTTTATTTGACATCTTATTCTGCCTCATACTTCCATTTACTTCCATTTCTTCTCTTAAAGCAAAGTTTATCAAAGGTAATTATTTTCTTAGATTTGTGTTTTACATGCTTTGTTCTCATTACATCATGACTTTTCCCTGCAATATGTCACTAATGTCATGTTATTTGCTTGCAAGATAGATAATAAAGTTCATTTATTTGATAACAGCTTAAACAGCTTGAGTATGTTATAGCTGTATGAATATGATAATCATCCTACGCATTATATTTCTATTATAGTAATGACTGACTTATATTCCTACAATTGTTTGACTTTATGCCTTTTTAAGTCCTTCCATTTGTTAGTTGGTTCTGTGTAGATGGTGCGGTGGTGGGTTTTTCTGGTTGTGGGTTCATCATGGTGGGATTTGTTGGTGGTTGCGGTGGTGCGTTTTCTGGTTGTGCTGGCATTTCGCATCCTTATGTTGCCGTTGGCTGTCTTTGTCCTTTCTAGATGATCTCCTATTTTGGATATCTGTGTTTTGGCGTCGATGATGCTAAGCGAATGCTTATCTGAGACTGTTGTTTGTTGTTTTCGATGATGATGGACATGTCTTCATCCGAGACCATTGCTATCGTTTATCTGTGATTTTTTATGAGACCGGTGCCGGTTGCCTTGGCTTGGCATCCATTTTCGTTATGCAGCCGCAACCGAGTATCAGTTCAATTATTGCTATACGTGTATTAGAAAGTAATCTTGGTTGGTTATCTTATTATGTTGTGAGGTAGTTGTTCATTGATGTCGATGATGATGAACGAGTCTTCGTCTGAGACCATTTTTTTCCGATTCAGTTCTGAATTTATATGAAAACCGGTAATAGTTTCCCTGCCTTGGCATCCACGGTCGCGTGGCAACCACAACCTGGTCTCGGTTTAACGATTACCTTAGCGCCGGAAAAACTGTTACATTATGACTGTGATGATCAATACATAAATCTAAGCCGGTAAGAGAAAGGGGTTTGTTGTGTTTCAAGTGGGTTTTCTAGGTTTTAGTGGAGGTGTCGGTGGCTGTCGGCGATGATGATGAATCTTTTGTTGTCTGAGTGAATCGAACGAAGGTTGAAACTTACCATATCTTGGCGGGGTAATTTCCGGAGGTTTTCGCGGTGGAAATTGGTGTTTCTACCGTTGAAGCAGCCGTGATGTTTGCAGCCATGGCGGTTTGTTCATCTTTGTTCTGATTATCATTATTAACAGATCTGAGCCTTATTTTGTTCTTTTCATTGTTTTCCAGTTTGTTTTTTCCGATTATAATTACAATATATGTTGAAATCGATACTCTACAGACGCGATTCATATTCTTTTCTTTGTTTGGGAAGGAGGCTCCGGCGAGAGAGATTGTTGTTGATCTCTTGTCATGTTTTTTCAGGTTATGTTGATTTCTTATGTGGGTTACTTGACGATGAGTACCTATTCATCTGAGATGGATCTTTGGGTTTGTTTTTATGATTTGGATGAGGCCAAACCTTAATTGTCCCTAATTGCTACTCATTTGTTTACGATTGCTATTGTCGATTATTGCTTATAAGTGGTCGATGATGTTGAACTATTGTTCATCTGAGGCCTGCATTCGGGTGCATGATGTTGAGCGCACGCTCATCTGAGACGTGCTAAAAGGTAGTTGTAAATGTGTACTCCTATTAACTGCAATCAACAATCAACCCACAGTAGCATATCGGAGTGTTTGATTGACATGCTTCCCGGTTGGCACGTTGAAGATTTTCTTGATTCTCCGGCGAACTTTTCGAAGGTATGTCACCGTTTATCTATTTAAGTTTAATCAACAGTTTCATACACCCTTTTGATTCAATTGAAGAAATTGCAGGTGGGTGACAACGATCCGGGGCCGAGTAAAGGCTTTCCTCAGGTTTCGAGTAAAAGATTTTACTCCGATTTACAGGTTTGTACTCTCCGTTTAGTTCCCGTTTATGTATTTGGGTACATTGGTTGTGGGTCAAAATGGATGACATTGGTTATGGATTGAACCATTGATATTTGGTATAGGTCAGCTTGGGTGATATTAGTTATGACCCAGAATGGGTGATATTGGTTATGGCCCAAAATGGGTGATATTGTTATGGCTTAAAATGATTAAATTTGGTATGGGTCAACATGGGTGGTATTCGTTATGGGTGAAAACAGGTGGCATTGGTTTGGCTCATAACAGGCGCATAAGTTATGGGTCATAACTGGTGGGATTAATTATGGTCAAAACGATTGATATTTGGTTTAGGTCAAAAGTGGTGGTATTGGTTATGGGTCAAAATATGGAATTTATATGCTCAAAATGAGTGATATAGGTTATGGGTCAACTTTGTGGTATTGGTTTGTGGGTTAAAATAAGTAATATTGGTTAGGGGTCGAAATGGTTAATATTTGGTACGGGTCAGCTTGGGTGATATCAGTGATATTGGTTATGGCTCTAAACTATTGAAATTTGGTATGGGTCAACATGGGTGGCATTAGTTATGGCGTATGGGTGAAAACGGATGGTATTGGTTATAGGTCAAAACGGGTGGTATTGTTATGGGTCAGTATGAATGGGGTTTGGTACGGGTCAAAACGGGTGATATTGGTATGGGTCAAATGGAAGGTTTTGGTAATGGGTCAAAATGAATGGCGCAGGGTAATCAGGTGGTGGTCTTGGAGACAACATGAGCGATATAACAACACACACACCCATTGACAGTCATGCATCTTCAACCGGGTTAGTTTGTTATTGTGTAGTTTTTATGTTTAGTTCTGTTTAGTGCAGTGGTTTAGCCAAGTTGTAGTAGCTTTCTTTCACTATTAATCTCATTACGTTGGACTAATATACAAAAACAAATCCCGCGGCATCGCGCGGGTATGTTTGCTAGTTACGTTATTACTTTTATCAGTAAGTTATTACTATTGTTATTTTCTTAAAGTAATAATATGCATAAATTTAAACTTAAAATAATCATGTCTTGCATCTTGAATATTAGAACTTACAGTCTTTTCAAATGAAAACTACACTATTTACCACTTATCACCAGAAGCTTTATCAATGTCTTGGTAATAATTAATAGAAACACTGCAAATAAATCGTCCAATTTTATATAAGATCAAACAAAATCAATGAAAGATATAACTAACAATTTATTAAAATGGTTGTATGGTTGCGTAATTTAGGTTGTTCATTTAGTAGTCTAAAAATATAATAAATCAATAAATGTTATAATTTTAGATTAAAGTTATAACTACTAACTTTATAAAACTACTTTTTCACTAATAATATAAAAGTTTAAGTTTGAATCCAATTATTTAAAGGATAATTAAGAACCATATGCCCTTAATGATAGGTTATAATTTTAGGTTTTTAATAATATAAAATCGTTCAAGAAAACCAACTACAACGTATTCATAATGAATACATCATTTATCATTTATGTGATCACTAAAATGTATTGACTAGTGAACAGAAAGATATTCCAAGTATTTAACCGTTTCATTTATACTATTAATATATATTAATATTTTACAATATTTACCATGATTTTAATCAACAGAAAATCCTGAGGCATTTTGAGTTAAAAAAATATTAAGTGGAGTATCATTGTGAGGCACAAGAGCCACCGGCACAAGCCCATGTCAAAACAACACATCATATGTCGAAATTCTAGAGCATAAAGGTGGCCTTCTAATAATTATGAGACTCCAAGAGTGATGTTGGTTTGAACTTCACAATGAATTTAATCTCAGGTTTAAGGCAACCCACATACAAACTAACTGCGTACGATTATGGTTTTACAACTTATCAAACGAACCATTATATTTAAGCGAATCAGCTCAATGCAACGTCTTTAAATCCTTCACAACATCTTCAATGGCTGAAGTAGAAAACCTGCCACTACAAATCACATGTAACCCTCCCAAGACATTCTTCTAGCATGCACTCCCTCGTTTCATGTAGCATAAGAGCTTCCATCATTCTAGCGGACTGAATCTACGTAACACAAGCTATACATCAAGCCGACCCGGAATATAGCTTTAAGATAACTAATATGATATATTTGTGCATACAAGTAACGATTAAAAGAAAACAATTTGTAAACACAAAGCAACCAGAAGTAGAATAAATTCACACATGTGAACATGATGAATACGACCAATGTAACCTATAATGTAAAAATCCATCATTTTATTATATAAAAAGATTTAAAGTTATTGATGAATACATCATTTATGGTTGCTCTTATGTAAAAAACCTATATGTAACCTATAACGTATTCATAATGAATACATCATTTATCATTTATTGTGATCACTAAAATGTATTGACTAGTGAACAGAAAGATATTCAAGTATTTAACCGTTTCATTATACCATTAATATATATTAATATTTTACAATATTTACCATGATTTTAATCAACTGAAAAATCCTTATGAGGTGTTGCTACACGAATCCTAATCACGAGATTAAGACCGAGGAGCAGTGCAAAGATGGGATTATGACCACGGATTCGATCTTGACAGGATGCGTTGGGCTTTGCTTCGACTGAGCTGGGCTTCGGCTGAACAGTACTTCGACTGAGCTGGGCTTCGGCTGAACAACACTTCGACTGAGCTGGACCTCTGCAAGACGGAAACAACACCGTGAGCCTCGCCTCGGGCAGAAAGGGTTTTCTCCCCGAGACCACACTCCGGCGTGAGAATAAGTATTTGTGTTGATATGATTTTGAAAGATAGAGTTTAACAAGTAAGTAGTTTGTAGTGAAAGTGTTCTGGGAATAACCCTCTTCATTTGAAATAGAAGCAGTATTATAGTGTTGGTGTATGGGGATCAGATGTGGCATGGTTCTATTCCTGGAAGCCTATGGTCAATGATATGGGACTGAAATTCCTTAGCAAAGGTTTTTATGCCTTTCTGGTGCAAAGGGTTTCTGACTAGCATTAATGTGCTTTGTCTTGATAGTTGACTTTTGGGTTTGGTTGCTGCCCTGACTTCCTGCCAATGTTTGGCTTTACTTGTTTTCATTTTGTGGTTCTTTTTTTATCCCTTTGTAACCAATGAAATGATTTCCTTGGTCACAAAGTTTTCATAGTGTTAGATACGAGGGCTTTGCAAAGTTGGATGTTTGTGTAACTCCGGGCTTACTACTTCAACCGCGGGACTGGACTTACTGACGTTGCCAGCTTCTCTCCAAGCCATGGCATCACTGCCTATGCCGCGGTAGCCTTGCTTGTTCCTTACCGGCCGCGGCCATGCTTGTTTCTTCCCCCAGCCGCGGCTTGCATGCTGTTTTCTTCCCCCAGCCGCGGCTTGCATGCTTGTTTTCTTTCCCCAGCCGCGGCATGGCTGCTTGTTTTCTTCATGGCCACAGCAGCCTTGCATGCTAATCCCGAAGCCGCGCGTTATCCTTGCATGCTAAGCCAGAAGCCGCGACAACATTGCTATTCTTTAGGCGTAGCATTCGTCATCGTCTTTATCGCTTCGAGTTTTGTCTAATTTTGGGTGATACCCCTTCATGTCCCCCCAGTCCAATGTCATGGTTATAACCATGTCATTGGAATAATATTACTTTTGTCCCTTGTGTTGATGTGTCCCCTTTGTCACCATCAACCTTTAAGTCACCTTTACCTCGAGCTCCGGCCCAAGTCCCATCATCAAATACTTGTCTACTTTTCTCGAGCCCCGTTCAAAGCCGTCACGTCAGCCTTGTCCGCGGACCCTGCCCATCTTCAGCCGCGGCCTAGCCTCCGTCGCCCCTTACTCGCGCCCTATATGCTCCTTTTCTCCTATAAATTCCCCAAACCCTCATTTCCTCTTATTCTCCTCTCTTTTCTTCTCCAAGCTTTCCTCCATATTCTCTCCTTCAAGAGCACAAAGTTCCTGGTAAGTTATTCGAACTACTCATCCTGTTTCGCGTTTCAAATGGATTGTAGGAATGATATGGGTCTTCAAACATCTCTTGTTTCTCAAGATTTTTGAATAACTTTGTGCTCTGTTATGGTATTTCACCCGAACTTAGCCCGACCGTTCCTCCCCCGTCATCGACCGTGAGGGATGCACCGGTTGGGATGATAGGTCTTATACTGCTTTCTTTAGTTTTTGCAATTTCCGAGTTCCGTTAGTCGCTTCTTGTGTTTGCTTCTTAAGTACTATGATTTCACTTGTCCCAACTAGTTCCTTTAGGTTTGGTTAAGGTATACCATTTTGAGATATCTTGTCGTGCCCTAAGCCCAATACGTTTGACATGTCTGCTTATGATCTATTAAAAGCCGAGCCGACTCCTCTCCGAAGTTATTCTGAGCATTTTCTTGTGATAGCCGATGTTAGTCAACGGGCCGATCCTGGCATGATTCCGTTCATGACTTATCGAGGGAAACGTAAGTGGCTTCCTCGTCCTTTACGACCTTATGTGCCTGTTTGTGTATCTAATGACTACTTACATGTTGCGTTTTTGTAGGTATGGGGTTATTTGATCGTATGAAGCTTTCTGCCAAGGAGGATGTTTCGGAGGAGGTTGAGGCTCTGCCTGAGGGAGGATCTTCTATACTGGAAAACCACCGCCACTTCGTTGTTCAACCGGGTGAATCTGTGTCGTCGCCCTCCCGTAACGAAAGAGTGTTGTTGGAACTCCTACCCCCGTAAGTCGACCAAAGATGAAACGTGGACAGGGACTGGGGGGTCCGAGGCTTCGGCCGCGGGAGACGCCCCCAAACCCTTCTCCCCTACCGCGGCTCACGTGGGGAGCCCCAGTCGCGGTTGGCAAAGGGAAGCCCTCAGCTGCGGCTGGGGCATCCTCGTCTTCTGGTTTCACCGGTTCCTACTCTGACCAATCTGGTGAGTCTGGTAAAGAAAAATGACTGCTTCTTCTGAGGATGCTAACTTGGACGCTGATGAGAAATTTGCTCCTGATTGGGATTTGACCAACGGTGTTACCTTCGAGACTCCGGATTCGTGTAAGGATTTCTTGTTTGCGTCCCGGACGCCTGCGGATTTTATCGTGGGGAGGCTCTAAAAAACAAGGAGTTGTCGAATGCTGGTTGTTGGCGGTGGTGAATGGTTTGTTTTCGTTTGCTGAGATTCATGGGTGCTGGGTCGAGGGTATTAGGGAAATCCGAATTTCAAGAAACAAGTATCGAAACTGGAAGGTGAGAATTCTCTTAAAGCACGCTGCGACGCTACTGATGCTAGCAAAGAGAAAATTTCACAGGATCTTGACGGTGTTCGTGAGGATCTTTGTATTCAACAGGCAGCCGTGAAACGTTTGTCTTCTGAGTTGAAAGAGAGTAAGAAGACTTCCGGGGATCGTATACGCGCAATCGAGCAGCAGGTCCAATTTCTTCCAACTAAACTCTTAAAATTTATGTAAATTGTTGTGTAAATGTTATTTGTGTGGCAGGTTGCACGACTGACAGCTGAAAGGAGGTGGCTCATCTCGGATGGTATGGGTTGGCTTTTAACAAGATCCGCGACAGCGATGAGTGTCTTGACCTTCTTGCCCATCAACGGCCTTTCTGACAAGGTGGGTTACAACGCCGGCCTATCAGATGGTGTTCTCCTTGCTGCTGAGGGTAAGAGGCCTGAGGATGCTCAGAACTTTGACAGGCGTGCACTCAAGAAGCTCCGGGTTGAGTCTGATCGTTTTGACCATGCTGTCTTTCCGATGACGGAGAAAATTGCTTCCATGTGTGATGCTGACATCGAGGAGATAAAGGCTTTCTTGGCTCCCCCAGATACGGCTCCGGCTCCCGGTGCGGCTCCGGCTCCAGGTGCAGCTGGTGTTTAGATGGTTTACTCGTATTCCTTTGATGTAATGTTTTCAGACTTGTATTCTGACTTTTGTAGCATCTTTTGTGGTTGACACTTGGTTTTGTTAGCTGTGCCCATTGTATGTTGCGAATGACATTTGGTTTCGTCATATGTGTTTTTATTGATGTTTGCTTCGACAGGTTCACAGGGTGGGCTTGTCGAATGGCCAGACTTTCACATACCCCCCTCTTTGGCCGCGGCTGGGTGTTTCTGGGCCCGGCTGGGTGGTTCTGGGCCGCGGCTGGGGTGTGTTTGGGTGCTCCACGGCCGTTGCTTGTATGGTAATTTGTTGCTTGAATTTGCTTTTCTGGTTTCGCTTTCTCACATATAGCTGGTTACTGTTTGTTTTTTAAACATATAAGCTTGGTAACTTGTCGTTTTAAATGTATGAGCTTGGTGACTTGCTCATTTTCTTAAACATACGAGCTTGGTGACTTGCTCTTTTTCTTAAACATACGAGCTTGGTGACTTGCTCTTTTTCTTAAAACATACGAGCTTGGTGACTAGCTTGATCTAACCGAGTGTTATCGAGAGTTATTATGTTGGTTTCCCAAGCTTGGTTACTTGCTTGGGCCAATCTGAGTATATTTGTTGTTACATTGGTTTCTCAAGCTTGGTTTCCTGCTTGAGCCAACCGAGTGTTACGGGTTGTCGTGTTGATTTCTCAAACTTGGTTTCTTGCTTGATCTAACCTGAGCATCATCGAGTATTATATTGATTTCCCAAGTTTGGTCACTTGCTGGGGCCAACCCGAGCATTATTGGGTTGTTACATGATTTCTCAAGCTTGGTTTTTCACTTGAATTTTGTTACCATAGTTATAATACACAAGTGCTTAGATGTAATTGCTGGTGTTCGTTTACACCTTTTTTGAAAATTGAATTACATCGGTTACATCTTGTTACCTCATGATTACATGTAGCATTTGCGGAGCTGCGCTCCATTCCACGTGCGTGGTACCTCTTTACCATCTAAACATCTGAGCCTGTACGCTCCATTTCTTCCAACATCTATCACTTGATATGGGCCTTCCCACCTTGGCCCCAACTTCCCTTGAGCTTGGACTCTGCTGGCTTCATTGCTTCTTAAGACGAACTCTCCTCTTTGAACTCTTGCCTTTTCACCGAGCGTTGTAGTATTGCTCTATCTTTTTCTTGTATTTTGCTTCTCGTATGGCAGCTGCCATCCTTCGTTCCTCCAACAGATTTAGATTAAAACGCAGCTCCTCTTCATTATTTATTTCCATAGCTTCTGTGACTCGAATTGTCGGTAAGCCTATCTCCGCTGGTATCACAGCCTCCGATCCGTACGTTAAGCTGAAGGGCGTTTCTCCATGGCTTGTTTTGGCATTGTCCTATGAGCCCAGAGGACCTTGGTAACTCTTCCACCCAATTGCTTCTTCGAAATCCAGTCGGGTTTTTATGCCCTCTACTATGCTTCTGTTGACTCTTTCTACCTGTCCATTGCCCTGTGGATGTGCGACCGAAGTTAAGATTTGTTGGATCTTCAGCTCGTCACACCAACCTTTGAATGGATTTTCTGCGAACGTTTGCCATTATCAGTCACTATGAACAATGGGAGCCCGAAACGACAGATGATATGTTCCACATACGAATTCTTCACTTGCAGCACTTATTGATGCCAGGGCCTTAGCTTCGACCCACTTGGTAAAGTAGTCAAACGACTACTAGCAGGAATTTCACCCTTCCCACGGACTCCGGGGGAAAGGTCCCACGATGTCCATGGCCCATTTTGAAAGGCCATGCGCATTGACTGGGATCATGTCATTCTTTGGCCGAAAAAACACTTGGGCGTGTCTTGGCAGCTTTCACACTTCTAATTTCTCCACGCACTCTGGTGCATCCCTGGCCAATAATACCCTGCAACTCATTGCTTTAGCTACCACCATCCTTGGCCCTGCATGTATTCCACATATACCCTCGTGTATTCATGTATCACATACGCGGCCTGCTCCTTGGTTAGCACCTAAAGACGGCCCCAGGTATGACCTCCGGTATAAAATTCCCTGCTGCATTTCATAATGCAAAAGCCTTGCCTGTACTGCTCGTGCTTCCCCTTTCCTCTACTGGTAGGACTCCTTCAGTCAAAAATCTGACTATCGGAGTCATCCATTCGTCTTCTTCTCTTGTTTCAACTGATGATACTTCTGGTTTCTCGATGGAAGACCTTTGCAAACACTCCACCTTAACCTCCTTTGCAAGATGGCCTAAATGACACTGAAGCCAACTACTCAATGCATCGGCCTTTTTGTTTTTGCTTCGGGATGTGCGAGATGTCACACTTCTCGAAACTGTTCATTATTTGTTTTGCCTTATCCATATATCTCATGGTGTCTTCTTTTGCATCGTAGGATCCGTTATCTGGTTGGCCACTAGCAGTGAGTCCACAAGGGCGTGTGTAATTTCTTAATACCCATTTGCTTGGCTAGCCTTATCCGGCTATTAAGGCCGTATTCCGCCTCATTGTTGAACTCTTGAACGCTAACCTTAAAGCATAGGTTAATTCCTCCATGTTAGGACCTACTAGGATCAAGCCTGCCCCGGAACCCTCGTCATTTGATCGCCGTCTGTGTGCAGACACCACTTTTAGGTGGGAGCTCTCCTCCTGCATGTTAGGTGCGTCTCCTCTTCCTCATGAGGTACTTCCGCCAGAAAATCAGCCACCACCTGTCCCTTGAATGCCACTCTGGCTTGTATCAATCCCAAGGCTCCGAGTTCATTGCCCATTTTGCTAGCCTCCTGAAAATCTCGGGTCTCCTCAAACCTGTTGTATTGGGTGTCCGGTTGTCAACCTCGATTAGGTGAGCTTGAAAGTAACGCCTTAGTCTCCGAGACGCATGCACCGGGAGAGCGTGAGCTTTTCCATAGGCGAGTAACGGGTCTCCAGGTCTTTCAATGCCCTACTGACGAAGTATATCGGTGTTTGTTCCCCTTCTCGCTCCGTCATCAGCCCGGCACTTAATGCAACCTTGCTGGCCGACAAGTACATTACCAGCTTTTCCTTTGGGAAAGGTGCTACCAGTCTTGGTAAGTTGCTAAGGTACCTCTTCATTTGCTGGAACGCCTCCTCTGCCTCCTTCGTCCATAAAAAGTCTTTCTTTCTCAGGCAACTCCGTAGGGTGGTATAAACGGTAGGGCTCGCTCGGCGTGTTTTGATAAGATCTATTAAGGGCCACTAATCTTCCATTCAACGTTTGCACGTCTTTTACGACCGGGAGACGACATGTTCAGTACTGCTGCATCTTCTCTGGGTTGGCTTCCAAGCCATCCTCTGTTACAATTACGCCTAAAAACTTTCCTTCTTCCACCCCGAATGAGCATTTCTTCGGATTCAGTTTCATGTTTATCGCCCGTAGGGTACTGAATGTTTCGGCGATGTCTTCGAGCAAAGCATTCTCGTCACGACTTTTGATGACGACGTCGTCTACATATACCTCGATGTTTCTACCGATCTGTGATTTGAATGCCTTGTCCATTAAACGTTGATAAGTGGCACCGGCGTTCTTTAATCCGAATGGCATTTTTGTGAAGCAGAAAATACCGACGTCCGTGTAAAATGCTGTCTTGTCTTCGTCTTCCGGTGCCATTTTGACCTGATGGTATCCTTTGTATGCATCCAGGAAACATTTTAATGGAAAACTTGACAGCGAGTCTACCTTCAAGTAGATTTCTGGAAGGGGATAGCAATCTTTGGGCAGGCGTTGTTGAGATCTTTAAAATCAATGCACATCCTCCAGCTACCATCACCTTTTTTTACCATTACCGGGTTGGCCACCCAGGTCTGATATCGGACTTCCCTTATAATACCTGCTTGCAGTAGCTTCTTGACTTCTTCTATCACAGCCTGACTCCGCTCCTGCCCCATATGGCGGCGCTTCTGGGCCACAGGTTCCTTGGATAAATACGTTTTTAACTTGTGTTCTGCGATATTTCGGGGAACTCCTTCCATGTCGGAGGGTTGCCAAGCAAAGACATCTAAGTTGTTTCGCAAGAGATGGTAGAGTCGATCTTTAGCTGCGTCACTTAGCTGCCCTCCTATTACGATCTTTTGTTCTGGGTATTTTGGTTTGACCACCCATTTTCTTGAGTTGGGCATAGATCTTCCTCCTCCTGGGAAGCAGTTTCCGATTCCACTGCTTTTACCTCTTTGCACTCCCTACTAGAATACATTGTCACCACTCCAGTAGGGGTTGGGAATTTGATTGCTGCGTGCACCGTGGATATCACCGCTCCCAAGGTGCACAACCCTGGTCTTCCCAGTATGACATTGTGTGACGACTCTGACCGCACCACAAGAAATGTCATTACAACTTCCCGCCAACCTGAATGTTTCCAATGACAACCGGGAGCTAGATCTGTCCCAGTGGCTGGACTACCTCCCCGGTGAAACCCGTGAGCATGTGCGTTTTGGTGTCAAGGCCTCTTCTTACTTCTTCATCTAGCTGCAAAAAGCAATGTTCATACATAATTTCCGAGCTACTTCCGCTATCGACATACACGCGATGCACTTGATGTCCCGCTATTACAGCCGATACCGTGACGGGTCCGCTGGCAAAACTTCCTCCGTGTATCAGAGGGAAAGAGATTTCTTGTGCCATCCAGCCTCCATGTGATCAGATGGCCTCTTCCCTTTGTTGCTGATAGCTGGACCATGAATATTTCTTTCCTCTTTTCCCCTGGTTGTGGCGTCTTCTTCAGCTCCCTCAGAAGATGGGCCAACTTTCCTGTCTTTATGGCAAGTTTAATCTGCCGTTTTAATGAGAAGCAGTCGTCTGTCATGTGCCCATTCTCCTTGTGAACTCACAGTACTTGCCTGCGTCCCTCTTTACTCCAGGCTTTAAGCGGAGCTGGCTTGGTGAAGTTGATATTCTCTGTGGCGAGGATCTCGCTTGGGGTTTTGGTTAGTGGTGGAGCATTATGTCACACACTCAAAATCCGCTAACGGGGTTTTATACCGTCAGGCGTGTGACACACCAGGATCTCAGATAAGCATCAGTTACACCAACACAGTAGTTACAAAATAACATTAAGTAATTAGTTGTTTAAATCAACATGAGTGTTTCAGACTTGCGAAGCGTTTCAAATATAGAATCAACAGTGAATCGTTTCAACATGCTTTCAACCATAAGAATCAATAGCGTTTCACAAATTAAACCAGTTGTGTTATGATGTATGCCATGCATGCATCCTAGCTGAGTTCTTAATCTTGTGCGTTTCTGTGACCTGAGAAAACATGCTAAAATGTGTCAACATAAATTGGTGAGTTCACAGGTTTTATCACAGAATAAAATGTTTAAACTGTTCGACTGTATGAAACTGTTCAACTGTTTATAACTGTTTGACTGTCCGAATGGTTTAGTAATTAACGTATATCGATAGGTAGCTAGCCTATAATCATGTTACTTAGTGTTTCGAACCGAAGCTGACTGTTTACGTCCTATTGTGTTTCCACCACGTCTTAACCGACCGTGGCAATCGTTGTGTTCCACGTCTTAACCGACCGTGGCAATCGTATGTTAGGTCAAATAATGCCACCCGTTTGACCTCCAATCAAGCTAGCGCGACTAGCCCCGGGCGGGTTGTCAGACCCAGTAGTACTACTCAGTATTACCTGCTAATCCCCATTACTAACGGTTCGAGCGTGTTAGGACTGTTTGTGTGTTTACACTAACGTAACAGGCGATATCAATAATACTGGCAACCATTCATAAAATATGTTTGCATGTTTTCTCCCCCCCAAAAGGAAAGAAAGTAAAAAGGCCGTGAAACTCATCTTGAGTTGATGTAATGAAACAACAAAAGCTTCAAAGAATAAGGCAATGCACGATCAAACACGATCAACACCTATTATTGATTGTAACGAGTCTTTAATATGTGTTTACTATGAATCAATATATTTGTAAGGTTCGGGGTGGTTTGGTTTAACACGTGACCGTACGCAATAGGTGTATATATGTTACAAAGTATTTATTTACATTTTGATTCCATTAGGAAATTATACCCGTATGATATAGAAATGATAAGTTTAATATGTTACTTTATAATTATCTAGATAATTATAAATAGTATTTCGATAATAAATAATATTAATCTTATTACTTAAAATATATTTTATAAGAAATATCTACAATTTTATTTGTAAATTATTTGTGAATTTATAGATTATATTAATCTATATTCAAAGATAATATCGTGTCCATTTTATAAAAATAAGTATTTTTAATGTTTATAAATAATATTTTGTAAAGATTTATTAAGGTTTTTAAATAAAAGAAATTTACAGAAAATAATTATGTAGGATTTAAAATAAGGAAAATTTATAATATTTTTTTATAATTTTAAGAATTTTTGTATATTTTTAAAATGGTTAAAAAGCATTTACAAAAAAAAAGGTTGCCCGGGGTCGAACCCGGGACCTCTCACTCGCCCACAACGCACCAAACCAGTGAACCAAGGCTCTAAGCCGCGACATAACCCGGTTTCCAAATCTTTTAAACATACCCGAAAAGGTTTCCCCCCAAACCAAGAACCCTAAATTCGATTTTGAACCAATTGAACATCAAATCGATGTTACTAACCAGATTAATGTTGGGGCTTAGTTTTCTGATGATGAACCGAAGGTATGGATGTGTTTAATCACCTGTTTCGAAGTTAATTTGATGATGAACACGTACGGGAACAAGTCGCGACAGTGAGGTGCACAAATCGTGGATTTGTGTTTGTTTTAGAAACAATGGAACTCGAAGGAAGTTTATATAGGACCTAACATTCGTTAGTGCAGAGTTAATTTAATCGTTAATGGTTTAATGCGCGATAATGGTTGATTTCTGTGGCCGACAATCGGTTGAGTGGGTTCGGTAAGAATTTGCACTCAAATTTTGTCTTGTTTGTTGATCACGAGTTCGAGTCATCCCCACGAAGGTGTTGGTAATGTTTGATTTGATTAAAAAAACTGTGTTTATGGGATGTTTGGGGGTCGCCGGAGTTGGCCGGGGAGGTCGCCGGACGGGAAGAACAGGGGCGACGGCGGGGGGCTGGGTTTTTTTTTAAAAAAATTTACACATTTGGTCCCTGAGGTTTTTGTGTTGTTATCATTTTATGTCTGAAACTTTTAAAACAGGTTTTATATATTACATTTAACCCCTTATACTTTTATAAACAATATTATGTTATTATTATTATTATTATTATATTATTGTTATTATTATTATTATTATTATTTCAAAATAGTAAAGTGAATTAATCCGATAATCGGAGAAAAGTAATATTAACTAAAAAAAAATTCGGGTTGTCACATTATCCCCTTGTTGCAGGAATTTTCGTCCCGAAAATTGGAACACAGTGAGTTAATGAGCTCAATGCTAACTAACGTACCGGTTAGTGACAGACACATGTTCTTTAACAAGAACAATCTTAGGTTTTCTTTCTGATTTGGGAATATGTTGAATGTTTCTAGCACTTTTGTTCATCAGAAGGTGGCCATGAAACCATCTGTAGCTATCACGCGCACGTGAAACTTAATGAGGTGGAACAAATGTGAAAATAGACCCACAATGTTCTTTGCTTGATATCGTGGGATGTCACTAATTAGTTGAAGGACTAGATCATCAGAAGACAACATGACACTCAAAGTTGTTTCTGATCTTTATCAAGTTTTGTTGTGATAGAGTTTCTGCTATGCTAACGACCCCTGATAATGGAAATCTTATCTCGTGTGACATGGTGGCTAGCATTTGTTTTGCTCTCATCGTTTCCTCTGTAATATGAACAGTTTTATTAAGTTTTGTCTCCTTGGCCTTCTGTACAGCTATTTCTTCCCTTAGTTTTACCATCTTTTCTCTTTTTTCACCGGATCAGTGATTTCTATAATTTAACTGTTCTTACTTTCTAGCTATAGCCATTTCCTAATTCTGATTGTTTCTAACTTGTCCTGGGGTCCTAATCGACCTAGGGCACACTTATGGTAATGGTCGGAACTCCAACCTTCTTAATGTCCCCGTTTGATACATGTTAGCTTAATCGTATTAACCAACATAGCTAGGTTTACAACATTAGCATTCTTGTCTACCTTATCGCTAGATTGCTTGTTCAACCTTCCAACTTCTTTCTACTACTCACTAGATTTTCCCAGTGTCCTTCTTAACTCTATCTGGTCTAATGTCATGAGGTATGACATCAGCTTTGTCAATTCCTAGAGTTTGTCAGTATAAAGAGCACGACCTAACCCTACCATTGCACGATTTTAGGATTACAATTCTAACTTTTGCATTTCATTCCTTAGATAATAGTACTCAATCACCAAGGCTTTGAACTCACCCAATAACCTATATATAAGCATCATTTCAAAGAGTAACGTACTGTATGTGTGGAGAGTATCATTGCTCCTATACATTTCTTGTAATCCACTTTTATTCTAAGCATTCAATCAGTTCCTTAGTTACTAAAATGCTAAGTGGAGGAATGTCTCTTGAAATAATTGAAAATACCATGAAGGCTCTAAGTAGGACAGGACTTAAGTAATAGCAAGGGTTAGTAATGTTTTGTTACCCTTAATAAGGTTTTACTAATGACGTGAGTTGCCTCAATTAGTTTTCTCATCAGCTAATTCTACAGTGTAACTAGGTTCCATATCAACTAAGGTTACGTCTAAGAGTTTTAATAAACTTGTTGGAAACAAAACTCTTATCGGCACCGATATCAAACAGCATAGAAGCAAAACGACCATTCAGAGGAAACGTACCAGTAACCACATCCTGATCATCCCTTGCCTCACCAGAGCCAATCACAAAAAACTCGACCTTTGGCACTGCCCCCGTTATTATCCTTGTTTCCACTCTTCAGCTGCGGGCAATCCTTCCTGTAGTGACCCTCCTCACCACACTCATAACAGGCTCTAGTCACTCCACCCTGGCGTTGTTGTTGAGGTTGTTGTTGTTGAGTCATTAGTTCACCCCTGCAGTCTTTGGCTGCGTGACCCATCTTTCCACATCTCTGACAACGGAGTCGATCACACGGGCCATGATGATGGAAGTTGCACCGATTACACTTAGGATTCTTGCCCGCGTAGCTACTCGATCCCTGGTCATAGTTGTTGTGGTTCTGATTGTTGAAGCTTCTTGAAGGGTCAAACTTTTTGGTCTGTTGTTGTTGGGTGTTGTTGGAGCTTGAAGACTTGTTGTTGTTATTGCCGTCCCATTTCCTTTTGTGATCAGAACCAGAAGCAGCGCCACGTTTAGGCAAGGTGCCCTGTGCCACTGCCTGGTCAGTGAGTTTATGAGCCAGTCGATGGCCTGCTGAATAGTGACAGGATCAGCAGCCATCACACTAGCTTGGATCTGAGGAGCTAGACCATCAATGTATTTTTCGATCCGTTTGTAGGCCGGAGTCACCATCTGAGGACATAATGCAGCCAACTCGTGCGAACGAGTCGTGTACTCCTCAATGTCTGAACCAACCATCTTTAAATTCCAAAATTCTGCCTCCAGTTTCTGGACTTCGCTCCTGGGGCAGTACTCTTCTTTCATCAGAACCTTGAAGTCTTCCCAAGGCATACTGTTAGCAGCATCAAGTCCTAAGGTTTGGACCTGTGAGTTCCACCATGTCAAAGCTGGTCCTTCCAAAGTGCCGGAAGCATACTTGACACGGTTTTCTGCTGGACAGTTACACATTGCGAAAGCGGACTCCAGCTTTTCAATCCAACGAAGGAGGGTAACAACACCTTCGGAGCCTTTGAAGGAATGAGGTTTGCAGTCCATGAACATCTTGAAAGTGCAGACTGCTTGACCTCCTTGGTTTTGGTTCTGGTTGATATTGTTGTTTTGATTTTGGTTCCTGGTCTGTTCGAACGCCTCGAGCGCTTCAGCAACGCGCTCATTTATGATGGCATCGAGTTCAGTTTGTGTTAGATTAATGTTTTCTTGTCTACGTGGGCGTCCAATTCTTCGTCCAGACATGATTCTATGTATTCACAATACATGACAGTCACTATCGAATAATAACTATTGATAACAATAATCTGTTTCATACTAGTAGAAATGAAGGATTTGTTTGCATATTGATAGTGAGGTTTCATGAGAACCGAGATTTTTTTTTGTCTCCAAGTATAGAAACGAAAATTTGTACTGACTATGACTGTTATCACCTAATAGAGTTACCAGAATTCTCATGCACGACAAATTACAATTACGTGTGCACCCGTGATTCTAATTTGCTTTGCATGGTCATTCATGGCTTCTCCCATTCGTGATAACATACCTTGTCAAGTACCGAGTGCTATCTGTTAAGACTAACGAAGATGATAGGGTATGTTGGAAGTAGAAACGAGTACGATAGAGTTTGCTGTGGTGTTCAAATCTTGGATAGTTTATTTCGGGAAACGAAATCAAGGACAAGAATTATTCAACACGACAATGAGATGTTCAGAGTGTATTCGTTTGATTCGTGAATCAAAGCGAGTACGTTGACTAATCAAAGTATTTAGTCAACCACAACTTTGTTGAAAACATGCGTACCTATAAGCAGATACTCATCCCAAGGGTTCCCAGGTAAGGTAAACAGGTCCATCGGTTGATTTGGATATATGCGAATACCTTGCCTAGACAGAACACCCGAGATACAGGCATCTTACTCTTCCAGCATTGCATGTATTCAGTAGTGGGACACAGACTTTGACGAGACTTTGAAAACCATCGATATCAATCGAGGTTTTGGAGTTCGGAATCACTTTAATTAGGCACTCAAATTCTCCCGTATGTTTAAAGTAAAAGTTTTCAAGCATCCAGATTAAGTAAACATAGCTTAGAAATCTATGTGTGTGTAACTAATGCAAATCCAGTTATAGTCTAAAATGCAATGCAAATGAGATGCAAGTCCATTTTAGTTCGCTATAACTAATGCTCTGATACCAATCTGTCACACCCTCAAAATCCGCTAACGGGGTTTTACCGTCAGGCGTGTGACACACCAGGATTTCAGATAAGCATCAGTTACGCCAAACACAGTAGTTACAAACATAACATTAAGTAATTAGTTGTTTAAATCAAACATGAGTGTTTCAGACTTGCGGAAGCGTTTCAAATATAGAAATCAACAGTGAATCGTTTCAACATGCGTTTCAACCATAAGAATCAATAGCGTTTCACAAATTAAACAGTTGTGTTATGATGTATGCCATGCATGCATCCTAGCTGAGTTCTTAATCTTGTGCGTTTCTGTGACCTGAGAAAACATGCTAAAATGTGTCAACATAAAGTTGGTGAGTTCACAGGTTTTATCACAGAATAAATTTATAACTGTTCGACTGTATGAAACTGTTCAACTGTTATAACTGTTTGACTGTCCGAATGGTTTAGTAATTAACGTATATCGATAGGTAGCTAGCCTATAATCATGTTACTTAGTGTTTCGAACCGAAGCTGACTGTTTACGTCCTATTGTGTTTCCACCACGTCTTAACCGACCGTGGCAATCGTTGTGTTCCATGTCTTAACCGACCGTGGCAATCGTATGTTAGGTCAATAATGCACCCGTTTGATCTCCAATCAAGCTAGCGCGACTAGCCCGGCGGGGTTTGTCAGACCCATAGTACTACTCAGTATTACCTCGCTAATCCCATTACTAACGGTTCGAGCGTGTCAGGACTGTTTGTGTGTTTACACTAACGTAACAGGCGATATCAATAATAATGGCAACCATTCATAAATATGTTTGCATGTTTTCTCCCCCAAAAAGGAAAGAAAGTAAAAAGGGGCCGTGAAACTCACCTTGAGTTGATGTAATGAAAACAACAAAAGCTTCAAAGAATAAGGCAATGCACGATCAAACACGATCAACACCTATTATTGATTGTAATCGAGTCTTTAATATGTGTTTACTATGAATCAATATATTTGTAAGGTTCGGGTTGGTTTGGTTTAACACGTGACACGTACGCAATAGGTGTATATATGTTACAAAGTATTTATTTGCATTTTGATTCCATTAGGAGAATTATACCCGTATGATATAGAAATGATAAGGTTTAATATGTAATTTATAATTATCTAAGAATATTATAAATAGTATTTCGATTAATAATAATATATTAATCTTATTACTTAAAATATATTTTATAAGAATAATCTACAATTTTATTTGTAAATTATTTGTGAATTTATAGATTATATTATCTATATTCAAAGATAATATAGTGTCCATTTTATAAAAATAAGTATTTTTAATGTTTATAAATAATATTTTGTAAAGATTTATTAAGGTTTTTAAATAAAAGAAATTTACAGAAAATAATTATGTAGGATTTAAAATAAGGAAAATTTATAATATTTATTTTTATAATTTTTAAGAATTTTTGTATATTTTTAAAATGGTTAAAAAGCATTTACAAAAATAAAAGAGGTTGCCCGGGTCGAACCCGGGACCTCTCACCCGCCCACACACGCACCAAACCGTGAACCAAGGCTCTAAGCCGCGACATAACCCGGTTTCCAATCTTTAAACATACCCGAAAGGTTTCCCCCCAACCAAGAACCCTAAATTCGATTTTGAACCAAATTGAACATCAAATCGATGTTACTAACCAGATTAATGTTGGGGCTTAGTTTTGTTGGATCATGATAAGGCTGGTTCAACCAAATTCACTTCATAGTCACTTTTGGTACTACATTAAGGGCTTCCGAAGCCAAGCAAGAGATCTTCCGAGAGTCTAAGGAACAACAGCTGAAGACATCTTCCGAAGGCAAAAGCTGAAGTCAACTACTGAGACAACAACTGAAGCCAACAGCTGAAGATATCTTCCGAAGACAAAGTCTGATGAAAGAGCTGAAGAACAAAGTCTGAAAGCTTCCGAAGACAAAGTCCGATGAAGAGAGCTGAAGACAAAGTCTGAAAGCTTCCGAAGACAAAGTCTGATGAAAGAGCTTCCGAAGACAAAGTCTGAAAGAGCTTCCGAAGACAAAGTCTGAAAGAGCTTCCGAAGACAAAGTCTGAAAGAGCTTCCGAAGACAAAGTCTGAAAGAGCTTCCGAAGACAAAGTCTGATGAAAGAGCTGAAGACAAAGTCTGCTTCCGAAGACAAAGAAGACTCCAAGCCTCGGAAGAAGCAGTCTTCCGAAGTATAAGTGCCTTCGGAAGAAGTTATTCATCCGAAGCACTTTATCCTTCGGAAGACATTACTATGTCCAGCAGATAAAAGTATGGTCCCTGACAGTCCGCTGCAGACCTCTGATACAGCATGGCATCTTCCTAAAGAGCCATGTTGTTGACCATACTTTATTCTACTGTTCACCTTTTTATGATAGTACATGTTACCAACTTTAGTTGGTGACAAAAGGTAAGTCAGGGACATGTCCTGACTACCAACTCTCAGGCACAATGTCTGAAAGACCTCACCTAGAGTCTTGTAGTATAGATGTAAGGTTAGAGGTGTCCAGCTGGTATCAAAGTATATCCGGCTGTAGGTAGTATTATATATATCTTCTCCCTGTAACTCTTTAAGTAAGTGATTTGAGTCCAAGTGTCTTGTAATCCTTTGAGTTGAGAAGCAATATATAAAAGTACCTTGAAAATTTACCTGCTGTTAATTTTCTTACTGCTTGTTACTTGTTATATTGTGATCAACTCTTCATAGACTGCTTGCCGAGTGTTGATTCACAGTGAGTTGAGAGAAAAACCACCCGAAATCCGATCCTGCAATTGGTATCAGAGCTCCAGGCTCTTGATTGTGAGATCTTACCATCCTAATCAACCTGTTTTTCACTCCTCACCACAATCCACTCACTCAAATGGCTGCTCTCTCCAAGGCTGATATGGAAACTGGTACCTTGACCAAGTCCCCTATGATCACCCCTGAAGACTTTGACACATGGTGTATCAGGATGGAAGGCTTCATCAAGTGTCAAGACTCAAGGATGTGGGACTCCATTGTCAATGGTCCTTTCATACCAAGCACTACATCTGCCACTGGTAATCGCATCATTCCAAAGATGTTGATGATTACTCAGAGGAAGATAGGAAGAGAATAGAGCTAGATCAAAGGGCTATGACTTGTCTCCAAACTGCTCTCCCCAACTCCGTCTACAGACGCTTCAAGAAGTGCAAGACTGCTAAAGATTTATGGGAAGCTTTGAAGCTGATGTATGAGGGATCCAAGGAAACTCAAGAGAACAAGAAAGATCTCTTGAAGCAGCAGTTTGAGAACTTTACTTTCAAGGCTGGTGAGACCTTGACTCAACAATACTTCAGGTATGTTGAGCTAGTAGATACTCTGGCGGATATTGGAGTAGCTCTTGAGAACAGAGACATAGTTAGGAAGTTATGTCCTCTCTTCCTAAACTATGGACTCACTACTGTGTTGTCATCAAGAGAACTTCGGACCTTAAGACTCTTTCTCTCACAGAGTTGTATGGTATCCTAAGTGCATTTCAGATGGAGATGAACATGCAGAACTCCTCTGACCACTCCAATAACCAACAGAGTTCAGCCCTTCATGTGGTTGAAAGGGAAAGCATGGAACCACAACATCAGTTGCTATGCTACCCTGACAACTCACATACTGGACTCTTCATCACTCTACCTGAGACTCCAAAGTCTCAAAAGGTTCAACACAACTCCTTTCAGGATAGTTGTGCCTTTGTCTCTGGAAGTGGACACTCTGGTGATTTTCAATACTGCTTTGATGATCTTGAGTGCTTCAATCCAGATGATGTGGAGTACATGGACATTGTCCAGCAGATGGCTCTTTTAACTTACAGAGCGAAGAAGTTCTTCAAGAGAACTGGAAGGCAATTCCCTCAAAACCCAGTCAACAGCAAGTTTGGGTTTGATAAAAGCAAAGCAAGGTGCTACAACTGCAACCAACTTGGTCACTTTGCTAGGAATGCAAGGCTCCCAAGAACAACCCGGGAACCCCACAGGCCTCCACACATCCCACTGCTCCCAAGCATGAAGAAAAGTCAACTGAAACAGCTGCTGTTGCTCAGGAAGTTGACTGGAGCTTCATGGTACAGGATGTGACTCCCGCTCAAGCACTCATGGCCGGAACAGATGATGATCAGGTATATGAACATCTTTTACTGCTGCCTGTATTGCTAAAGTTAAATTGTATAAGGATTACATTTCGGAAATCAGATCTGAGGTTGAGTCTTTAAATGTGCTAAAATCTGACTTTAAAAGAGCTGAATCTGACTATCAAAGGAAAATTGATGAGTTAGAGAAAACTGTGTCTCTTTTGAAACATGAAAAGACTAACTACAAGACTCAAATCAAAGATCTGATCTCCAAACTTTCTGAAGTTCAAGCCCAGTTAGTCACAGCTGAGGCTCAGGCCAGGAAGCAAGCTATTGCTGAGCAAAGCTTCCAAACTATTCTTGCATCAACCTCCATTCCAAAATGTTTTATCAAAACAAAGAAGGGTTGGGAACCAGTGAAATAGCTCCACCACACTCTTATGAGTCTATTAGACTACCTAGATGTGGTACTGAAGAGCAAGAGGTTCCAACTGCTGACCCTTCTCCATTGGAACTAGAGGATGAAGTAAAATAGTGGCCTCCACAGGGGAGAAACAGGAGGATACACCCATCTCCACCTGTGATGACCAAATCCTGACCACCAAGGCAAGAAGAAGCAGAGCTAAAGCTGCTAGAAGGACTGCTAAGAAGGTTGCAGAGTCCAAGCTTAAGTTTGACCCTAAGCAAAAGGGTGTCTTCATTTCTGCCGGGTTTCAAGTGGTAGGTACTCCTGATTCAGGAAAGGAGTGTAGTACCAGCACTCCTGTCCTACTGAAGGATCAGAAGTCGAAAGGGAAAGTTGCTGATGAAGAGAAGAAACCCAAGAAACAGCAACCTGCAAGTTCCCAGAAGACTAACATGGCATGCATAATGTGTGGTTTGCACAACCACATGGCTAAAGATTGTTACTACAATCCAGCAAGCACACATTATGCAAATAATGTTAGAAAAGAAGTAGTCAGAGAAGTTTCTCAGTTGGACCACTTCAAAAGGTCCAAATGATGAAAAAGGGAAAGTTGGTCTCGGAAGCCAAGTTGCTTTCGGAAGAAACTGCTTCTTCCGAAGGGAAATGGCTTCGGAAGCCAAACCTTCTAAGGTTCGGAAGAACAAGAAGGCTCCCTTGAAACCATCTCAGAAGAAGACTACTTCGGAAGAAAAGGTGGTGAAGGCTTCTTCCGAAAAGAGAGAAGCTTCGGAAGAAGACCATGCTGCAAAAGCTTCAACAAGCTCATCCTCAAAGATCAACCAAAGGATGGATTGGAAGATCAAGGAAGATGCTGCAGCCCAAACCTCTTCTTCAACAATGACCTCTATTGAACCCCATTGCATATCTTTTGGTTCAATTATGTCACTATCTTTGGAAGAGCCCGAGACCTGCAAGGCTTGGGCTTCCAAACAAAACTAACCATCTCATCTTATGTGCAGGGACATCCATTTGACAAGAACAACAATATCTGGATTGTAGATAATGGATGCTCCAGGCACATGACAGGGAACAGATCTCTCCTTCAACAATTCCAGAACTTTGATGGAGGGCCTGTCCAATTTGGAGGTGAGGCCGAAGGATATATTTCTGGCAGAGGAAGTATATCCAATGGCAAAATAAACATTGACAAAGTTCACTTTGTCAAACAGCTTGAACACAATCTGTTAAGTGTTTCTCAATTCTGTGATCAGAAGCATCAGATGCTTTTCACAGAACATGAGTGCATTATCCTCAAACCAGGGATGACAATTCCTCCGGAATTGGTGCTTCTCAGATCTCCCAGGAAAGGGGATATGTACAAGCTGGATATGAACAATGCTTCTCCTATGGGTGAAGTATCATGCTTTCTTTCCAAAGCTGATAGTGATGAGTCAACACTATGGCATAAACGCATGTGTCATGTGAATTTTAAAACAATGAATAAATTGGCTAAAAATAACTTGATACATGGTTTGCCTAAAAAGGAATTTTTCTGCAAAGATAACTGTGTTGCATGCCTGAAAGGGAAACAACACAGATCATCTTATAAATCCAAATGTGTTAACTCTATCACTACTCCATTACACTTATTGCACATGGATCTTTTTGGTCCCACAAGTAAAATGACCATTGGAAGGAAATCATACTGCCTTGTGATCGTTGATGATTTTACAAGATTTACATGGGTATTCTTTTTAAGAAGTAAAGATGAAACTGCTGAAACTTTAAAATCTTTTATTCTTAAAATAGAAAATCAAATTGATCACAAGGTTAAGATTATTAGAAGTGATCAAGGGACTGAGTTTAAGAACTTCGTTCTTGACTCATTCTGTGACTCAAAAGGGATTGCCAGACAATATAGTGCTCCCAGAACTCCTCAACAAAACGGTGTTGCTGAGAGGAGGAACAGGACACTTATTGAGGCTGCTCGGACCATGTTAGCTGATTCAAAGCTGCCTCTAACATTCTGGGCAGAGGCAGTCAGCACTGCATGCTATGTGCAGAACAGGGTTCTTGTAGTTAAGCCCCATGGAAAAACCCCTTATGAGTTATGGAACAAGAGGCCACCGTTCATTGGCTTTCTAAGGTCCTTTGGCTGCAGGTGTACCATACTTAACACAAAGGACAACTTGGCAAAGTTTGCTGAGAAGTCGGATGATGCTATCTTTATTGGATACTCTTCTAGCTCCAAAGCTTATAGAGTATACAATATTAAGAATCAACAATTTGAGGAGTCATCCAACATAGTTGTTAATGAGCACACTCCTTGTGTTAGGGGGAATGGACCTGAGTATATCTTTGATTTAGAATTGTTTCCAAACTATTCTAAACCATCTTGTGAGAATGTTTCAGCTGGAACAGGTGCTCAAAGTGATGCTGATGCTGATGCAGGTCAACTATATGAGCTTCCCAGACCTATTCCAAATTCTCCAAGAGCTGAAGGGCAACAAGCTTCAACTATTCACAGATCTGACAGTGTAACTATCTCCAGAAATAGTGAAGCTTCAACAAGTGAATCACTTGATCAACCTCAAAGTTCCTCAGGTGATCCACTACAACACCAGGTTGAGGGAAGTGGTATTCTGAAGGAACAGGCAACTGTTAATACTACTTCACAACCAACCGTTGATGATGTTTCTCAATCATTCAATCAGTCCTCATTGAATGACTCTGAAACATCAGTTGGACAGAGTGATCCAGTTCCTGATCAGAATATGTCTAACCTAGACTTATCTCTGCAATTGGAAGTGATTCCTCATCTTAGGATTCACAACACTCATCCAACTGAGAACATCATAGGAAATGTCTCTGAGGGCGTGAGAACAAGAGGACAAACTCATCATGGGAATGTCTGCTTGTACTCATGCTTCCTGTCTCAGATGGAACCAAAGAAGGTGGAAGATGCCTTAAAGGATAGTAGTTGGGTTGAATCGATGCAGGAGGAGCTGCTTCAATTCAAAAGACAAAAGGTCTGGAATCTATGCCCACTACCATCTGGTCAAGTACCCATAGGCACTAAATGGGTATTCAGGAACAAGAAAGATGATAGAGGCTTGATTATCAAGAACAAGGCAAGACTAGTAGTTCAAGGGTACACCCAGGAGGAAGGAATTGATTATACTGATGTCTTTGCACCTGTTGCAAGACTTGAGGCAGTTAGGATCTTCCTTGCTTATGCTGCATCCAAGAACTTCACAGTCTACCAACTTGATGTCAAGTGTGCTTTTCTATATGGGGATATAGATAGGGAAATCTATGTGTGTCAACCTCCAGGATTTGAAGACCCACAGCACCCCAACTATGTGTGCAGGCTGGACAAAGCTCTATATGGGCTGCACCAAGCACCTAGGCTGTGGTATGAGACCTTGTCTCAGTTTCTCCTGAAGAATGGATACACTAGAGGTACCATTGACAAGACTCTTTTCATCAGAAAGAGTGGAGAAGACATCTTGCTTGTACAAGTCTATGTTGATGACATCATATTTGGTTATTCAAACACCAAATGTGCAAAGACTTTGAAAGCATTATGAAGCAGAAGTTTGAGATGAGTTCCATGGGAAAAATGGACTTTTTCCTAGGAATCCAGGTGAAACAAATGAAGGAAGGGTTCTTCATAAGTCAATCTAAGTATGTCTCAGACATCTTAGAAAGATTTGAAATGAAGGACTGTAAACCAGCCAAGACACCCATACCCAGAAACCATAATCTTTGCCCTGACCTTAAGGGGGAGGATACTGATCAACATCAGTATAGAGCAATTATTGGTTCTCTGATGTATCTCACTGCAAGTAGACCAGATATCATGTTTGCCACATGCATTTGTGCAAGATATCAGGCTGCTCCAAAGGTGTCTCACCTAGCTGCTGCAAAGAGAATCCTCAGATACCTCAAAGGAGCACCTAAACTAGGTCTCTGGTATCCAAGAAATAGTGATTTCAATCTCTATGGATACTCTGACAGTGACTATGGTGGCTGCAACATTGACAAGAAATCAACATCAGGAGGATGTCAATTTCTTGGTGGAAGGATTATCTCATGGCAATGCAAGAAACAATCCTGTGTCTCTACATCAACTGCTGAAGCTGAATACATTGCTGCTGCTAGCTGCTGTGCTCAACTGCTATGGATTCAAAATCAGATGTTAGACTATGGGTTCAACTTCATGACTACTCCTATCCATATTGACAACAACAATGCTATCTCCATTACTGAGAATCCGGTGAAGCACTCCAAGACAAAACACATTGATATCAGGTATCATTTTATTAGAGATATTCATGAGAAACAGCTGATAAAGTTAATCAAAGTTGACTCAAATGAACAATATGCTGATTTGTTCACAAAGGCATTTGATGAACAAAGATTTAAGTATCTCATATCAGCAATTGGGATGATAAACATTGAATAACTACCTCTTTTGAAGACCTTTTAAATGAGTAATGTCTTGTGTCAATACAATTTAAGCCCTGTTACAAAAGATCTTTAAACTATTCCAAGTGTAAATTCCTTCCGAAGAGGAACTAACTCTCGGAAGATATTCTTGAATATCTTCCGAAGCTAAATTCCTCAATGGAAATTTTCTTCTCGGAAGAGTTTTTGGTCTCGGAAGAAGCGATTGATTTTATATCAGATCTACTTCCGAAACTTATACAACTCTCCATTCGGAAAGACAACTTTACCTTCGGAAGCAATGCCTTGCTTCGGAAGATAAAGTGCCTTCAAAGGACAATTTTACCTTCGGAAGCAATATCATGCTTCGGAAGAGAAATTGCCCTCGGAAGAAATACCTTCGGAAATGTTTTACCCTCGGAAGTAAAGGTTTTTATATGTAACGGATATCTTTGGGCCCCACTCTGTAAAAAGTAAAGATTTTGTTGATAATGTCAGATTATTTAAAATTATCCTTGCCGCCATCATCATTTCTCCGTCGTAAACCACCATACCACCCACAGCAACCCCAAAACAGTTACCCTATTACCACCACCATACCACTATTCACCCCTTTTTAAATAATCTTGACTTATCAATTTCATCTTCTTTTACCACTTTACAGCCCTAACTGTTCCCTTCACTGTCAAACCATAAATTTCACTCAAAATTTCAAGCTTACCTTTTCTCCAATGGCGCTAAACCCTCAGCACAACCAAGTCGCATTACTTGACTCGTCAAGGGATGCTGACTTCACCCAAATCATCACCTTTCTCACCGAATCCACCTACCTCACTGCACTCACAGTTAACCCAACCGTATACTCCAACCATATGTCAGAATTTTGGAGCAACGGAGAAACTACAGTGCTGAATGGGGTTCGAGTCCTAAGAACCAGAGTTTGTGGCCAAGAGTTGGTCATCAATGAACAGATCATCAGGGAGCATCTCGAGCTTCACGATGACGGGGCTCCTACTGAGTTCCCCAAGGAAGACTTGGAAGGCACCTATATCCTCATGGGATATGGAGGCGATGTCAGCAGGTCCACAGTATACAAGTTCAACTTCTCTTACCATTGGAAGTTCCTGCTGCACATTGTTTTGCACTGCCTCTCCAACAAATCAGGGGGTTGGGATCAAATCCCATATGAACTAGGATGCCTAGTTCATGGGTTGGTGAGAGGCCTCAGATTCAACTACTCACGATTCGTGTTGAACAACCTAATCGCCAATCTCAGCAGGGATACATTCTTCATGTATCCCCGATTTCTTCAACACATAATCAACTGTGAGATGGAACCAAGCAAGCTTGTCTGCGTAGCTGCTCTTCCTGTTCCACACATGAGGCCTACCATCTTCAAGACACTGAAGAAGATGTCCACCAACTTCACTGGACGGTACACTCCATTACCTCCAGAGATGACTGAGCGCATAGCTCCTGGTGACATCCCTGTTCTCCCCACAGGTGATGAACCCACACCAGCAACATCCACCACAATACCAAAACCTTCTTTACCCATCAAAGCCACATATCAGAGACGTCCCAAACGAACCCTTGTTCAATCTCCTCTGATTGAACAAGCTCCTTCTGTTCACACCCAAAGGACTAGAGTGGAATCATGGGCTCCCACTCAGTCCGAGGTCACACCATCCTTCACAATTGACCTCAATGTGGGTTTTGAGTCTCCTCAGTCTCAAACCCCTGAGCCCGAACCCCAAGCCTTTAGCCCACAGGGTGAGTCTCTACACTCCCCTGTGCAGCCTTCTAGGGACAGCCCCACCATAGGCTCAATGCCTGTAGACATTGATCAAGGTCCCGGGTCAGTAGGACTAACCACCCTCTCTTTCACTGACCTTTTACTCCGAACTGATGAAGAGATTACATCTCTCCATGGCCATGAAGTTGATCTACAACACCCACTGAGAGATCAACAGAGCCAAGAGGGATCCCTTGTCTCTAGCCCCCATCAGAAGCCTGCTACTGAGGTGAGTCCCACTGATGTGGAGGGGACTCATGTAGACTCAGCTGCCACTACTCAGAGTCTCTCATTGAGCTCTCAGGACAGTGGTAACATAATTAGGACTGAGTCTACGGCAACTTTGCCCATTGACATCTCTGAAAGAGATGACTCTGAGCAAAGGAAACCAGGGTGCCAAGAAACCACATCTGGTGATGAGAGTGAGCATACTAGGTATGTTATCTCATCTCCCCGTGATTCTTCCTATGAAGATGAGGGAAGTATGCAACTAACACTTCAGTACTTGCTTTCTAAGGTCTCCAACCTGGAATCACAGGTGAAGATCTTAGAATCAAGGACTGCCACTCAGCAACTTGAGATTAACTCTCTCAAGGCTCAACTAGCTGAGAAACAGACGGAGAGGTCTGTTAGGCATGTACCAATCCAGGTCTCAATGACTTCTTCCTCTAGCTCATCTAGCTCTCAAGATGATGCTACCAAAAAGGGGGAGAAAGTTAAGAGACAAACACCTATAGAACCACAGACCCAACTCATCTCCACCCAACAAATCATTACGCCACCTGAGTCATCTCAATCCTTTCTGGAGATTGACTCAAGGATGCTTCAAGATCTCTACAGACTTTTCACAAAGTTTGTATTGAGATCATCCCTAGAACAGCCCAGCCCCGACACTACACTTGCATACTTTGGGGCTGAGGAGCTTCAAAGACTGACTGCACCTTCTACCACTGTGGAGGAAGTTGGTCAACCTAAGGTCTTCATGGAACCTGAGATTAGCTTCGAAGGGGAAATGGGGACTGATGGCCCAGCAACTAAAACAGATGGGACAGAATCTGCAGCAGTCTCATCTTCCGAAGCTCTAGCTGAGGCTTCCGAAGTTTACATGGAAGCCTCGGAAGAACAAGACAAGTCTTCCAAGGCCGAAATAGAAGCTGCGGAAGGCCTATTTCAGATGTCCGAGGAACTGACCATCACAGATGTCATTGCTGAAATTGCATCTGAGGTGAGCAGGGAGGACATGTCTGATATACCTCCAACCCAAGCACCAGCTGAACTTCTCTCTCAATCACAACCCTCCATCCAAGAACCACCACAGTCAAGCACAATCAAAGACAAAGGCAAAAGAAAGTTGACTGCGTAAGAGCTTCAGGAGGAGGAGAAGATTGAGAAGGCCAAAAAGAAAGGTCGGTTTCCTACTGAGAAGCTGTTAGCTGCTAGTTCTAAGGCAGCTGCAGCCAATCAGGAAGAAATCAACCTAAAGAGAAGAACACACTCATTGACCAGCTCATCAGCCTAGGAGCTGTCAATGAGGAAATACTCCTGCTACCACTAGAGGAGTTGGTGACTTTGGAGAGGTCAAACAGGCTACAACAAGAAAGGGAAGCCAGGTTGGCCTTGGAGAAGGCAGAAGAAGAGCAGAGGGAGGCAGCCCTGAAGCTGAGAGAGGAGAGGATCAAATTCCTACTCTCAAGAGGCTTCAGTCTTCCTGAACTGTCTCCACATGATGATGATATGATCCTGCTGCTCTACAATAAAGAGCAGGATCAAATGGAGAAGGAAAGGAAGAAGGCTGCTTGGGAGAAGTTGAAGGTGAAGAGGAAGAGGGAGGAAGAGAAGGAGGTCACTGCTGCCAAGAAGTCAACTGACAAAGCCTGGATGAAGGACTACCTCCGGGCTCATGGCTTCTCTGGTAGGCAGGTGGGGCCTATGTCCGAAAGGACACTCCAGCGGATAGTCAGTGTCCTGACTACCAACTCTCAGGCACAATGTCTGAAAGACCTCACCTAGAGTCTTGTAGTATAGATGTAAGGTTAGAGGTGTCCAGCTGGTATCAAAGTATATCCGGCTGTAGGTAGTATTATATATATCTTCTCCCTGTAACTCTTTAAGTAAGTGATTTGAGTCCAAGTGTCTTGTAATCCTTTGAGTTGAGAAGCAATATATAAAAGTACCTTGAAAATTTACCTGCTGTTAAATTTCTTACTGCTTGTTACTTGTTATATTGTGATCAACTCTTCATAGACTGCTTGCCGAGTGTTGATTCACAGTGAGTTGAGAGAAAAACCACCCGAAATCTGATCCTGCAAGTTTCCTGATGATGAACCGAAGGTATGGATGTGTTTAATCACCTGTTTCGAAGTTAATTTGATGATGAACACGTACGGGAACAAGTCGCGACAGTGAGGTGCACAAATCGTGGATTTGTGTTTGTTTTAGAAACAATGGAACTCGAAGGAAGTTTATATAGGACCTAACATTCGTTAGTGCAGAGTTAATTTAATCGTTAATGGGTTTAATGCGCGATAATGGTTGATTTCTGTGGCCGACAATCGGTTGAGTGGGTTCGGTAAGAATTGCACTCAAATTTTGTCTTGTTTGTTGATCACGAGTTCGAGTCATCCCCACGAAGGTGTTGGTAATGTTTGATTTGATTAAAAAAACTGTGTTTATGGGATGTTTGGGGGTCGCCGGAGTTGGCCGGGGAGGTCGCCGGACGGGAAGAACAGGGGGCGACGGCGGGGGGCTGGGTTTTTTTTTTAAAAAAAAATTTACACATTTGGTCCCTGAGGTTTTGTGTTGTTATCATTTTATGTCTGAAACTTTTAAAACAGGTTTTATATATTACATTTAACCCCTTATACTTTTATAAAACAATATTAATGTTATTATTATTATTATTATTATTATTATTATTATTATTATTATTATTATTATTATTATTATTATTATTATTATTTCAAAATAGTAAAGTGAATTAATCCGATAATCGGAGAAAAGTAATATTAACTAAAAAAAATTCGGTTGTCACACATTACGTTAGGACCTTGTGGGTTTCTGGTTGGAGTTGTAAAACGAGGTTGGAAAGTGTGGCTTCGTTGAGTGAAACGTGGTTGGAACTGTGGCTTTTCCCATGATCTTGAACCTCCCGATCTCTTCTGCTGTTCCCAGGTGGAAGGCATGAGCTTCTTTGGAGTTCTGTCTTTCAGTTGTTCGCAGGCCTTCTTCCCTCTAACGAATGCTTTTGCTCTTTCCAGCATTTCGTCCACCGTCTTCGGGAGATGTTCATGGAATCTTTCTACCAACTGATCGTTTCTCACACCATGAATGAAGGCTGAAATTCGGATTGTCTCTCCAGCTCCTCTGACTTGCATGCTTTCTTTTGAGTATCTCGTAATGAAATTCTCGATGGATTCACCGTCTCCCCTCTTGATGTTGTGTAGCTCTGTCGGGTCCTTGGCAGATAACCTTTGCTGGCTGAAGTTCCTCAGGAAGTCGCCCTCCAATTCCTCAAAGCTGCCTATGCTTCCGACGGGGAGGCTGTCAAACCATACCCTCGCGGCACCAGTTAGCGTCTGGGCAAACATATGGCACCACACAGGGACTGACCATTGCTCTACTTCAGCGGCCCCGATGAAGATTGCTAGGTGGTCATCAGGGTCTCCCAGACCGTTGTACTTGCCAACGTTGGATGGCATCTTCAATTTTGGGGAGAAGGTAAATTCCGCTATTCTGGGTACGAACTTAGACCTGGCTCGCGCGGTCGACGGGCGATATGGTTTGCTGAAATCATCGTCTTCCACAATCTTTCCCCCTGTCCTGGTTGTATTTTGCTTCGCTCTGGCTTCGTCCTCAATGCTTATCACTGCCTTGCCTTAGACACCTTCTCTTCCTCCTGGCTCTTTGGAGTGTCTTCATATTCCAAACGTGTCCGGATATCCTTCAACCGTCTTTCTCTTTCTTCCTGTTCCAGCATGGAGAGGATCTGTTCCCGATTTTTGCTAACAAAGTCCGGGGTGATGACAATGTTGTCATCATTATTTCCCCTCGAGGTGGTGCCTAGTGCCGACGTGGTGGTGTGAGGGTTTTCATCGGGGTTTGGGTTCTTATGATGATGAGGGTTCCCGGACCTGAATCCATGGTGGTTGGCTTTTGATTCGTGCGGTCCCACGGATGGCGCCAAATGTTGCTACACGAATCCTAATCACGAGATTAAGATCGAGGAGCAGTGCAAAGATGGCATTATGACCACGGATTCGATCTTGACAGGATGCAATTGGGCTTTGCTTCGACTGAGCTGGGCTTCGGCTGAACAGTACTTCGACTGAGCTGGGCTTCGGCTGAACAACACTTCGACTGAGCTGGACCTCTGCAAGACGGAAACAACACCGTGAGCCTCGCCTCGGGCAGAAAGGGTTTTCTCCCCGAGACCACACTCCGGCGTGAGAATAAGTATTTGTGTTGATACGATTTTGAAAGATAGAGTTTAACAAGTAAGTAGTTTGTAGTGAAAGTGTTCTGGGAATAATCCTCTTCCTTTGAAATAGAAGCAGTATTTATAGTGTTGGTGTATGGGGATCAGATGTGGCATGGTTCTATTCCTGGAAGCCTGTGGTCAATGATATGGGACTGAAATTCCTTAGCCAAGGTTTTATGCCTTTCTGGTGCAAAGGGTTTCCGACTAGCATTAATGTGCTTTGTTTGATAGTTGACTTTTGGGTTTGGTTACTGCCCTGACTTCCTGCCAATGTTTGGCTTTACTTGTTTGTCATTTTGTGGTTCTTTTTTTATCCCTTTGTAACCAATGAAATGATTTCCTTGGTCACAAAGTTTTCATAAGTGTTAGATATGAGGGCTTTGCAAAGTTGGATGTTTGTGTAACTCCGGGCTTACTACTTCAACCGCGGGACTGGACTTACTGACGTTGCCAGCTTCTCTCCAAGCCATGGCATCACTGCCTATGCCGCGGTAGCCTTGCTTGTTCCTTACCAGCCGCGGCCATGCTTGTTTCTTCCCCCAGCCGCGGCTTGCATGCTGTTTTCTTCCCCCAGCCGCGGCTTGCATGCTTGTTTTCTTTCCCTTCTTCCCGGCCACAGCAGCCTTGCATGCTAATCCCGAAGCCGCGGTATCCTTGCATGCTAAGCCAGAAGCCGCGACAACATTGCTATTCTTTAGGCGTAGCATTCGTCATCGTCTTTTATCGCTTCGAGTTTTGTCTAGTTTTGGGGTGATACCCCTTCATGAGGAATTTTGGGTTAAAAAAGGTATTAAGTGGAGTATCATTGTGAGGCACAAAAGCCCACCGGCACAAGCCCATGTCAAAACACACATCATATGTCGAAATTCTAGAGCATAAAAGGTGGCCTTCTAATAATTATAAGACTCCAAGAGTGATGTTGGTTTGAACTTCACAATGAATTTAATCTCAGGTTTAAGGCAACCCACATACAAACTAACTACGTACGATTATGGTTTTACAACTTACCAAACGAACCATTATAATATTTAAGCGAATCAGCTCAATGCAACGTCTTTAAATCCTTCACAACATCTTCAATGGCTGAAGTAGAAAACCTCGCCACTACAAATCACATATAACCCTCCCAAGACAATTCATCTAGCATGCACTCCCTCGTTTTCATGTAGCATAAGAGCTTCCATCATTCCAGCGGACTGAATCTACGTAACACAAGCTATACATCAAGCCGACACCGGAATATAGCTTTAAGATAACTAATATGATATATTTGTGCATACAAGTAACGATTAAAAGAAAACAATTTGTAAACACAAAGCAACCAGAAGTAGAATAAATTCACACATGTGAACATGATGAATACGACCAATGTAACCTATAATGTAAAAATCCATCATTTTATTATATAAAAAGATTTAAAGTTAACCAATCAAAACGAGTCAAAAGAATGCTTTGTTGCTTTTTACTCTCCCTGAGTGTATTATTAAATTTTTTTTTGAAAACAAGTGTTTATTGTTATAAAGTTTGAAAAAGAAAAGCTAAGATGTCGTAGAAGTCAATCACCCAAACATAAAGGGCCTAACGGTTCATACTGCAAAAGTATAAGGATACATTCTATCTATGTATATAACAGCCACATGAATTCAGGGGTGTTTAGGATTTCTTTTATAAGTCCTTTTTAACTTATTGATTTATTAAATAAGTTAATAAGTTAGTACGGAGTGACTTATTAATTTATTTCCCTCACAATCATCAAATTACCAAACACTATAAAATAACTTTTTAACTTTTTAAAAATTAATAAATTAAAAAGTTAAAAAAGCAAATAAAAAAACACTCCCAAACACCCACTCAATCATCTTCAACCTCTGTTAATTTACTCGTTTCTAGGGCAAGTGAAGAAGACTGAAGCACCAAATGAAGTTTGTATTTCAAAGAAACCCTCCATTTTCATCAGTCAAACATGAATTTCACTCAGGATGCACTTCAATTACTCCTCAAGTTCGTACGCAATTACTTTCATGTTTGTCAATTTCACAGTGATATTATCTCGATGATTATTCCGCGAATATGCTTGAAATTTCTATCCAAAACAGCATTTTTTGATCGAGAATCATGTTGTTTTGTTTTCTCAATCTGCTTTGCGTTAGTTGCATACTTGCATCTGCTTCGGTTGATTTTCTTTTGGTTTTTGAAGTTGAACAATTTTTATAAATTTTAACGAGAGTATGTTAGTTTTCAGGTTATCTGCAGTTCCGATTTGAGTAGTGAAGAGTTTATGCTGAAAATGTTGAATAGGAGATGGACATTGATGAATCCAGATACTAAAATTCACCAAATAAAGGTTTCTAGTTTACAAACTCAACAGTATGTTGGATCGATTGGGAATATTACATATTCTAACAATCCACATCCTTCTCTGGGTGAGAATGTAAGAAAATGGCCCGATGATCAGTCGTCGTTTTATATTGTTCGTGATGATTTGTTACATCCACTGGTTAACGGTAACAAGGCGAGGAAGCTTGATGCATTGCTTCCGCTTGTTGAAGATCATTTAGGAACCGATGTGGTGAGATAACATTCTTTATATGAATCTAAACTTTAATGATATGTCAAGATTAAAATTTAGAGGTGGGATTGGGTGAGTGGTGATCAATTGCTCACATAACTGCTGCATACATTGATTATGTCTAATGTGTGTAATATGAAAATCTTGTATTAGGAATGATGTCTTGAGGTTCCAATTACACCATTTTTATAGGTTACATGTGGAGGTTGCCAGAGTGCACACGCTGCAGCTGTTGGTATGTTGCATACCTCACTTGAAGCTATTTAGGGTGTGTGATTGAATGTGCGTTTTGAAAGTGGTTATGTGATACTGAGTTATCAGAATCAGATAACCAACTGCACTAAATCAGGTTCTGGAAAATACTGTTGGATGTGCTTTTGTTTTTTGAAGTTTAAGAATCAGATAATCAAATTTTCAAGTGTCTTACCCATTTTGATGAAGAAAAATGACTGAAAATGTAGTTTGTGACATGTTTATCGACTCTGATTTTGTGACATGGCAACAAATGTATCTTGAAGTAGGTTACACAACTTATACTTGATCCAAATAATCAAATTATCCGAAGCAGGTTTTGTGTTAAACACCAAAATGTTGCTTGATCAGTTCTAAACCACAAATCCACACACCCCCTAAACATGTTCATCAACTCTAATTTTGGATTTATTTAAACTTCTATTTGATTACAAATATTCACTTGAAAGCCGGTTTTTGATATTCAGTTGTGTGTTTGTTTAGCTGTTTCTTGTGCAGAAAGGGGACTTAAGGCACATTTGCTTTTACGTGGAGAACAACCTCAAATTCTAACAGGATACAATTTAATTTCCATGTTATATGGAAACGTCACTTATGTTCCAAGATCAATATATGCTAACAGGGAAGAAATGCTATTATCACATGCCAATTCAATAGGTGGGAGTGTTGTATGCCTTGATGACTTACTTAAGGCTTCCTTAAATCACAACGCCGTGAAGTCAGATTTTCTAGGTATAGAAAACAGACGGTCTTCAAACTCAAAAAAGACGGTAATTATTAATGAAGGTGCAGGAGATGCCATTGCATTGCCAGGTAAACTTCAAGTGCATTTGAGTGTGCCAATCTGGAAGCTAAAGATTCACTCATGAATATGGGTTGGTTTGGGTCGCATTTTAATCTCAAAGAGTCAAATAAAATTTTTAGCTAAAAAGGGAAGGTGTCGAGCAGGTTCAAAAAAGTCCACTATCAAGTTTTAGCGCATCAATCTTCTAAATCATATTATTCACAAATTATGTTCTTTAAATAATAGGTTCTTTCCTTGCATAAAGTACTATTGTACTTTCAATATTGTCCTGCTTTAGTCGTTTTACAGCAAGTCCTTATAATTTCTTTCCTTGCATAAAGTACTATTGTACTTTCAATATTGTCCTGCTTTAGTCGTTTTACAGCAAGTCCTTATAATGACCCAGTTCCAAACTTGACAAAAAGTCATATCTTAATGACTCAAATGTAGAAAAAGAGTACAATGACGAAAACAAGACAGCAGTGAAAGTATGTTTATATTTCTGTAAAGGAACCCGATTTAGTAACATTTTCATGTACATATATTTGGGTCACTAATTATTCATAAAAACTGTTAATTATGGCTTGATTTGTCTTTATAAGTTTTGACCAATTATTTTTTTTTCTTTATAGGATTGATTCGCCTTGTATGGTACTTGTCACAAGATCATATACTTGGAAAAGATCAGGCTCTGAAAATTATTGTAGATGCTGGTACTGGCACGACGGCGGTTGGTTTAGGAATTGGAGCCTTATGTTTAGGGTATGTTCTCATCACTTAAGTTTATAGTTTATTGTGAGCTCATGCTCCCTTTAGGTTAATTACCAGTTAGGATGAATATAATCAACATATCACTTCCTGAATTAAACTCAGCCAATTGGTATTATTCACTATTCTTCAGTTAACGATTACACAAAAGAAGCTTGATGACAGGATTATATGTTTGTCTTTCTTGTATTTGAACTGTTTAATTATCTGTAAAGTATCAATCAGAACATCAAAAATGTTTCTGTTTTCTTCTAGACTCCCCTGGGAAGTAACTGCGGTTATGCTGGCTGACACTGTTGAAGGGTACAAAAAGAAGGAACAAAGTTTAATATCTGAATTATGTCGATGTTTTGACTTGCCTATGATGCACAATGGACTTGTAAACTGGGTGGAGCGTCAGCATCCAAGAAAGTATGTCTCATTAGAATTTGTTTTGGAAAAATAAGATACTTAAAGTAGCTTTTGAAAACAAATTCAGAGCTTGTTACCGCAAAATTACCTAAATAGAGATAAAACCTTTCTACCTTTCTTTATTTCTTTTCAGTAAGTTTATTTCTGTTGCTCAAAATCCAGATTTGGTAATGTGTTGAAAGGGGAAATAGAAGCATGCCAACAAATTGCTCAAGAAACAGGTGTTTTAGTGGATCCAATATATTCTTTGGCTGGATGGGAGTTAGCAAGTCAACTTAGTCAACATGAAAGAAAAGGGGGTGCAAAAGTGGTGATGCTTCACACTGGTGGTACACTTGGCATGTTCGGCTTAGCTCAGCGATACAAGTCATACTTCTAAAATTATGTTCTCGAAACAGGTATGTCGCATTAACGACAAATATTCTCTTTTTAATGGACACTTATAGCGATACATTGTCTCTATTTATATATAAAAACTTTTCCATAGACTTAGGTTGAACATTTGCAGGTCTTAAAAAAACTTTGCATGGTTAATAGACAATAAGTAGATTACATTTCCCTTTCTAACCGCTGATGATAATCCTGACTATAGGTGGCAAGTAGGGTCGAATTGGGTAGTAGGTTAAAACGTAAATTGTTTTAGCAGGGGTCAAAATTGCCTGGAAGATTGGGTTGACACCATGTATACTCTCTCTGTAATTCTAGAATGTTTTTAAGATAATTAACGTGTTAAATGTGATAAGAAAAACTATACTATTGTAATAATAATCCAGAATTTTCAGTAAAGTGATTTAGGAGGCTGTATGCTCTAAGAATATATGTTGTACGACTTACAACCTAAAGTTTGACCCGTTTGAGATAAAATATAATCCATATCGACCTCTTGATTAGTAAACAGGTTGAAAATAAAAAAATTGCTCCTCTAATAATACTAACAAAACCATAATGGTGAACTAAAACCGTGGCATATATGTTCGAGGCTCTCTTTCATATTGGCCTTAATGTGTTATTGAAATGGGTCATAAACTGTATTATGATGCATAAGTGAAGCTAAAAATCAGACGCCACAATCACAAAACAAGAAGGGTAATTCAGGCTTCAGTGATCCAACATGGTCTTTAACCATTTATTTTTTGAACATAAACGCCTAGGAATAACCTAAGAATGTCATCGCTCTTTTCATATTCAATCATCCGCTTCTTCTTTTTTTTTAATTCTTGATAGCTTTTTTCTTCATATGACATAGGATCAAGCTTCATGGCTTTCGTTGAAGGCTGACTGCACTGTTCACAAGGCCGACTCACAGGGAAAAAAAGTCTAATTATGAACCACACACGGTCAAAACTGATATTATGAGGCGGTGAAACAAACGGGTAAGTGTTAAACATAGGTTGTGGATGACGGTTGAAAACGGTTGCAATTCTCAAGCTTGGATTAAACGTGGAGGATTACGGGATTGGTTTGTTTTGACCTGTCTAACAATTTCTCTAACACTTTCTTTATTCATTACTTGAAACTTTATAAATGAATCAAATTATTAATGTCTGGATGAAACATCTAACATGTTATTTGAAAAATAATAAATGTGTTGATGTAAAACATTTATAAATTTTATAGTATCCCCTCGCCTTTTTAATAGCCAAAAACTTTCATGAAAGTACTAGCAAGTTGCTAGAGAGAATACAAAATGAGATGAAATATAAGCACCAATTTTTCCATTCAATACCATCCATTTTCCTCTAGTTCTCAACCGAAATTGAGTGTGTGCTTTAATGTATCTCATTATGTCATTTGCAACCCTAATTTTAGTACCCCGTAATTAATTAAAGAATAACCACGTATCGAATTCAAACTTAACGACTCAATATGTGACGCCCTAAACCCGGCAGGGCACCGGAGGCACGTCACGCAGTTGGATTAATATTTTAAATACAAATCAGAGCTTTCTATTTACAGCGGAAGACTTTAAACACTATTATATATATTAACCCAACTTTTTTAAAACATTTTACATAAGATTGTATTTAATTATACATTATTAACAAGTCCTAAATCCTATTCCAGCAGTTGCTCCAGGATAACGTCCTCATCAGTTCATACTTGCTTTCCTCTATTATCAGAGGATCCCTCCTTACCTAGCACACACAACACACTCAAAACATCAGATAAACTGGTGAGTTCTAATTTTCATTAAAACATTAACAACATTTTCACACACACCACAGCTATCTTTTTATTGGCAATATTATAAGCTCAACTTTTATCATTATTCTGTCCCACTGGACCTGTCCCATCGAACGTCAGTTGCCCACATCTAGCAACTACCAGTTCCCCATACCCAGTAACGTCGGTTGCCCACATCCAGCAACTACCAGTTACTACACTCAGAAACATCGGTTGCCCACATCCAGCAACTACCAGTTTCTCATACTCGGTAACGTCGGTTGCCCACATCTAGCAACTACCGGTTACCATACCCAGAGACGTCGATTGCCCACATCCAGCAACTACCAGTCTCCCATACCCAGTAACGTCGGTTGCCCACATCCAGCAACTACCGGTTACTATCTCTCATCCAGTAGGATGCCAATTAATCATCTAGGGTCGTCACCATAAGATGTTCACAAAGCTGAGTGATCGTCATCACTCCTATCAAACTGTACAGTTTTACACTCAGGCATCTTACCCTAACTAGCCTGTTGAGATTTACATCACATTACCATTTTAAAAACATTTCTTTTATTTATTGCCGATATTATCACATTCATTCACACTTCACACATTCTTTCTTTTAGCACCAGTTTTAGCATATTTTCATTAATCATCACACCCCATCTGACCCATTGGAATCATTACCATCACGTAATGATTAACAATGCTCAGATGACTATCTTTTACACTCTACCTGACCCATTGCAATTATTACTATCATGTAATGATTAACAATGTTCAGGTAATCAGTTATTACCCCCACTTCCCTTTAACAGCTTTACAAACTGTTAGAAACACATCACACTACTATCACAAATCTGGTACTAAAACATTTAATTCATTTATCATTATATGTGTGCTCGCCCGAATGTTAAAACCAAACGTTTAAAAAGGGCTTAGAACTCACCTTATCAACTTCCTCACCACAGTCTACACAATCCACGTACCCAAGACAACTAGTCCTTCCTCTAATCAAGGTATATCTAAAGCAATAAACCCTGATTCAATAAACTTATTCTCAAACAGGCCCTCATGCGATTGAACACTTATGCGAATGAGCAATCATACGACCGGACCTATGCGAATGAACCATGCGACTGAACCTTCAGTCGTACGACTAACCGTTCATTCGTACGATTGAGTTCTTATTCGTATCCAGTGTTCACTCGTCTTCATTCGGCCTTCTAACCAGGCGACTGAGTTCCAACCGCACGACTGAACCTCCATTCGTACTCAGTCGTACGACTAGACTTTCATTCGTACGACTGAGGCCTGCGATTGAGCCCATTCGCCTGAAACGAATCAGCAGCTGTGTTCTTGACGTTTTTGATCCAAACTCACTCAAAATTTGAGTTTTAACCATCCAAATCATACCATATTCAAAACAGATCCTATACACATCGTTTACAATGGTTTCGGACCATTATTTCATTAAAACTTCACAAAAACTTGGATTTGAATTCCTGAATTTTAAATTCAGAAATAAACCAGACCAATTTACTGATTTAAACAGGTTATTGGATCAAATTCAATCATACACACAGCTTATAACATCTCCGGATTAATCCGTGATGTTCAAAACTTACCAAACCGGAGTTTCGCCTAGTCGATTTCGTGAGAACAGGGTTTTGGGTGTGAAGGGGACAAGAGAACAGAATATGTGCAGATAGAGATCTGCCCTTAAACCCCTGCACCGCCCTACTTATCCATATACTTCAACTTAACCGCCTCACCTTCAGTCGCACGACTGAACCATTCGTACGACTGAACTGTGCGACTGAAGCTTATACGCCTACGATTCGTACGACTGAGTCTCAATCGCACATAAGGGGTGCGACTGAAGTTCATTCGCATATGACTTATGCGACTGAACACTTAAACACTCAATCAACTCAACTTAATTTAATTAATCATAAGTATAATATAATTTACAAATCTGGATTTAGAAACCGAATGTTACAACTCTCCCCCCTTAAATAGGTTTCGTCCTCGAAACCAACTATTCGAACAACTGGGGATAATCTCTCTTCATCTCCTTTTCTGACTCCCAAGTGAAATCAGACCCCTTTCTATTCGACCACTGCACTTTAACTAACTCAATAGTTTTATTCCTCAGCCTTTTCACCTTTCTGTCTACTATTGCAGTAGGTTTCTCAACATAGTTCAACTTATCATCCACCTCTATATCATCGAAAGGTACATAAGCATTCTCATCGGCCAAACACTTGCGCAACTGTGACACGTGAAAGGTTGGGTGGATCCCTTGCAACTGATCGGGTAATTCTAGTTTATAGGCCACTTCCCCAATCCGTTCTATAATGCTAAACAGTCCTATAAAACGAGGACTTAACTTTCCCCTCTTTCTGAATCTGATAATTCCCTTTCAAGGAGATACTTTCAACATAACTTTATCTCCTACTTCAAACTCTATATGACACCGCCTTTTATCTTCGTAAGACTTTTGTCGATCCTGAGCTGCTTTAAACCGAGCTTTGATCAGATCCAGTTTCTCATTCGTAGCCTGTACAATTTCCAAGCTGCCCAACTCTTTCTGCCCAACTTCTCCCTAACATATAGGACTCCTACACTTCCTGCCGTATAACATCTCATACGGGGCTTTCCCAATCGTAGAATGATAACTGTTATTGTAGGAGAATTCAACTAATGGCAGATGACTATCCCAGCTACCCCCGAAATCGATAACACAAGCTCGTAACATGTCTTCAACTGTTTGGATAGTCCTTTCAGTTAACCCATCAGTTTCTGGGTGGAAAGACGTGCTGTGTAACAGACGAGTACCCATATCTTCATGAAACTTTCTCCAAAATCTCGAAGTAAAACGTGTATCTCTATCTGACACAATAGACAATGGTACCCCGTGTCGCGCAATAATCTCTCGAATAAATAGTTCTGCTAACTTCTCAGAGTTATACGTCTATTTAATTGGTAAGAAATGTCCGCTATGTGTCAGTCTATCTACTATGACCCAAATGGTATCATAACCTTTAGCTGTACGCGGAAGCTTAGTTATGAAATCCATTGTCAATTCTTCCCACTTCCATTTCGGGATCTCTAAGGGTTGAAGCTTACCATATGGCTTTTGATGTTCAGCTTTGACCTGAAGACACGTCAAACACCTATTCACATACTGCATCACATTAAACTTCATACCGGGCCACCAATATTCTTGTTTCAAATCCTTATACATCTTAGTAGCACCAGGATGTATAGAATATCTGGACTTATGAGCTTCATCTAACACCAATTCCCTCATTTTAATCGGAACCCACATACGACCACATTTCGTCTTAACCCCAAACTATTTTCTTCTAGACCCTTTGTTTGACCCTTCATTCGTTCTCGCTTCACGTTCTCTTCTTTCAGTGCTTCTAATTGAGCTTCTCGTAACTGATGCATAAAATCTGGGGTTATCACTAACTTGTATGACTTAACTCGAATTGGAGGGTGTTCATTCTTTCTACTTAACGCGTCAGCAACCACATTTGCTTTACCAGGATGGTAAAGTATTTCACAATCATAATCTTCACCAATTCTAACCATCTCCGCTGGCGCATGTTCAATTCCTTCTGATCAAAGAAATACTTCAAACTCTTATGATCTGTGTAAATCGTACATTTCACCCCATACAAATAATGCCTCCATATTTCAAGGCAAATACCACTGCTGCGAGTTCTAAATCATGTGTCGGATAATTCTTTTCATGTTCTTTCAATTGCCTGGAAGCATAAGCTATCACTCGTCCTCTCTGCATCAATACACAGCCTAGACCTTGATACGAAGCATCTGAATAAATCGTCAAATCTTCATTTCCATCTGGCAACGACAATATTGGTGATTGGGTTAATTTCTGCTTCAGTTCTTGAAATGCATTTTCTTGTTCTGGTCCCCAAACATATTCTTCATTCTTCCTCGTAAGTTTTGTTAACGGGGATGCGATTTTGGCAAAATCCTGAATAAACCTTCTATAATAACCAGCCCGACCCAAGAAACTGCGGACCTCAGATGGTGTCTTTGGAGGACTCCACTTCACTACTGTTTCGATCTTAGTAGGGTCTACTAAAATGCCTTCTGCATTAATCACATGTCCTAAAAACTGTACCTCCCGCAACCAAACTCACACTTAGAAAATTTTGCATAAAGCATTTCTTTTCTCAATCTTTCCAACACTTCACGAAGATGGCAAGCATGATCTCCCTCATTCTTCGAGTAGATCAATATATCATCAATAAACACAATTACTGATCGATCTAACATTGGCTTGCACACCCTATTCATTAAATCCATAAAAGCAGCAGGGGCATTCGTCAACCCAAAGACATGACCAAAAATTCATAATGACCATAACGTGTACGAAACGCTGTCTTAGGTATATCTTCTTCCTTAACTTTCAACTGATGATATCCCGAATGAAGATCTATCTTAGAAAACCAACTGGCTCCCTGTAGCTGATCAAACAAATCATTATTCGTGGGAGTGGATACTTATTCTTTATTGTCAACTTGTTTAATTCTCTGTAATCAATACACATTCGCATACTCCCATCTTTCTTCTTCACAAACAATACTGGAGCACCCCACGGGGAAGAACTGGGTCTAATGAAACCTCTTTCCAGTAAGTCTTCAGTCTGTTTCATTAACTCCTTCAATTCCGATGGAGCTAATCTATAAGGTGGCTTAGCAACTGGCTTAGCACCCAGAACCAAATCAATTCTAAACTCAACTTCACGATCTGGAGGAATACCTGGTAATTCCTCTGGAAACACATCCGCAAAATCTCTAACCACAGGAATGTCTTCTATCTTTCTTACAGACTTTTGGGAATCAATTACATATATCAAATAGGATACACACCCGCGGCTCATTAACTTATCAGCTTTCATCATAGATATTATTTTCACAGTTGACTCCTCCCTATCACCATATACATTAATCGTTTTCCCATCCGGTGCTCTTAATTGAATTAACTTCTTATTACATACAATATGGGCTTCATGGTTTGCCAACCAATCCATACCCAAAACTACATCAAACCCTCCTAATACCATTGGATATAGTTTAACAGGCAACCTATATCCTTCTAATTCAATATAACAACCATCAATCATACTACTAATAATCACTGATCTATCATTAGCAGTTTCAACTACAAAAGCTACCTCTAGTGGTTGAACTTCACATGCAAGCATAGGGCAAAAATCAATAAATACAAAACTTCCACTTGCACCAGAATCAAATAACACATTAGCTGGAATTCCATTCACTAGAAACGTACCTGAAACTACATCTGGCAATGCTTTAGCCTCACTGGCTGTCATAGAATATGCTCGCCCCTTGGCCACACTCGATCCTTCTCCTGACCCTTTCATCGATCTAACCGGTTCAGGCTTTCTAACTACCTACTTTGGACATTCACTTCGAATATGCCCCGTTTCTCTACACTCATAACATTTACGAGGACCTTCACTACATTTATTAGCGTAATGTCCCATTTTTCCACATCTAAAACAAGCTCTGCTACCAATCATACATTCACCCTGGTGTAGCCTACCATATTTTCCGCAACGTGGCAGCTCATTTCTGGCATTCCTCAGAAATTGACCCCTTCCGAACCTACTTTTCTTTTGAAAGCTTGGGTTCTCAAATCTTCTTTGCACGACAGGTTCTTCACGCCTCCTTTTACTCCCTTCCGGAACAACATTACTACCATAAACTTCTTGATACATATCTGCAGCTAAGTTTATCGTCAACTGGTAACTACTCGGAACAGATGATCTAACCAACTTTCTAACTTCCTGAGGCAACCCCTGTGTATACCTCAAAATTTTCTTCTCTTCAGGAACCACCAAATGAGGCACCAACCGCGCCATCTCCTCAAACTTAGACGTGTATTTCCTATGAGACATATTACCTGCCTGAAATTGCAGGAATTTCATTTCTATTCGATCTATCTCGTCTTTCGGACAAAACTTGTCCGACACTAACTTTCTAAATTCAGGCCACAACATTTTGTCAGTAGCCTCCTCGCCTAACGTCTGGATAATCGTATCCCACCAATACAGAGCCTCACCTACAAACGAGTGGGCTGCAAACTTTACCTTTTGATCTTCCCTACACTCACTCAACTTGATCACGGCTTCCATTTCACGAAGCCATTTATAAGTGGCTACCACATCCATAGCCCCAGAAAATCGTGGAGGATTACATTCTTTAAACTGACTGTACGTAACTCCCTTTTTCTCACTAGACCCCTCAGCTTTATCAACATTCCTACTTTCATCAGGTCTAGCTACATTCAAAGCTTTACGAACCTCCTCAGCAATTGCATCACGGAATTGCTGCCTCGTCATACTAAGCACCTCGGTGCTCTCATCAACATCTCCTCTCGAGGTTCCACCTTGCATTCTTTCACTCTCCCTATCAGCCATAACCTATTAAACGAGATAAGGATTATTTGGTACCCACATGTAAGTATATAACCAGAATACTATAAGTAAAGTAAATTATTAATAATGTTGACCAAGTACTATTAATTGTTTACTTTACTTTTACTATTCTCGTTATTCCTTCTCGTGATAGTCCCATCACATTCTCTTGTTTTAATAAACTACTCTATCTAGCTATCCCTGCTGGCATATCTATTTTCTAGTTAAAGTCTAGTTATTATGACACTAGATCCCTTTAACTACTGCTCTGATACCAACCTGTGACGCCCTAAACCCGGCAGGGCACCGGAGGCACGTCACGCAGTTGGATTAATATTTTAAATACAAATCAGAGTTTCTATTTACAGCGGAAGACTTTAAACACTATTATATATATATTAACCCAACTTTTTTTAAAACATTTTACATAAGATTGTATTTAATTATACATTATTAACAAGTCCTAAATCCTATGCCAGCAGTTGCTCCAGGATAGCGTCCTCATCAGTTCATACTTGCTTTCCTCTATTATCAGAGGATCCCTCCTTACCTAGCACACACAACACACTCAAAACATCAGATAAACTGGTGAGTTCTAATTTTCATTAAAACATTAACAACATTTTCACACACACCCACAGCTATCTTTTTATTGCAATATATAAGCTCAACTTTTATCATTATTCTGTCCCACTGGACCTGTCCCATCGAACGTCAGTTGCCGACATCTAGCAACTACCAGTTCCCCATACCCAGTAACGTCGGTTGCCCACATCCAGCAACTACCAGTTACTACACTCAGAAACATCGGTTGCCCACATCCAGCAACTACCAGTTTCTCATACTCGGTAACGTCGGTTGCCCACATCTAGCAACTACCGGTTACCATACCCAGAGACGTCGATTGCCCACATCCAGCAACTACCAGTCTCCCATACCCAGTAACGTCGGTTGCCCACATCCAGCAACTACCGGTTACTATCTCTCATCCAGTAGGATGCCAATTAATCATCTAGGGTCGTCACCATAAGATGTTCACAAAGCTGAGTGATCGTCATCACTCCTATCAAACTGTACAGTTTTACACTCAGGCATCTTACCCTAACTAGCCTGTTGAGATTTACATCACATTACCATTTTAAAAACATTTCTTTTATTTATTGCCGATATTATCACATTCATTCACACTTCACACATTCTTTCTTTTAGCACCAGTTTTAGCATATTTTCATTAATCATCACACCCCATCTGACCCATTGGAATCATTACCATCACGTAATGATTAACAATGCTCAGATGACTATCTTTTACACTCTACCTGACCCATTGCAATTATTACTATAATGTAATGATTAACAATGTTCAGGTAATCATTATTACCCCCACTTTCCCTTTAACAGCTTTACAAACTGTTAGAAACACATCACACTACTATCACAAATCTGGTACTAAAACATTTAATTCATTTATCATTATATGTGTGCTCGCCCGAATGTTAAAACCAAACGTTTAAAAAGGGCTTAGAACTCACCTTATCAACTTCCTCACCACAGTCTACACAATCCACGTACCCAAGACAACTAGTCCTTCCTCTAATCAAGGTATATCTAAAGCAATAAACCCTGATTCAATAAACTTATTCTCAAACAGGCCCTCATGCGATTGAACACTTATGCGAATGAGCAATCATACGACGGACCTATGCGAATGAACCATGCGACTGAACCTTCAGTCGTACGACTAACCGTTCATTCGTACGATTGAGTTCTCATTCGTATCCAGTGTTCACTCGTCTTCATTCGGCCTTCTAACCAGGCGACTGAGTTCCAACCGCACGACTGAACCTCCATTCGTACTCAGTCGTACGACTAGACTTTCATTCGTACGACTGAGGCCTGCGATTGAGCCCATTCGCCTGAAACGAATCAGCAGCTGTGTTCTTGACGTTTTTGATCCAAACTCACTCAAAATTTGAGTTTTAACCATCCAAATCATACCATATTCAAAACAGATCCTATACACATCGTTTACAATGGTTTCGGACCATTATTTCATTAAAACTTCACAAAAACTTGGATTTGAATTCCTGAATTTTAAATTCAGAAATAAACCAGACCAATTTACTGATTTAAACAGGTTATTGGATCAAATTCAATCATACACACAGCTTATAACATCTCCGGATTAATCCGTGATGTTCAAAACTTACCAAACCGGAGTTTCGCCTAGTCGATTTCGTGAGAACAGGGTTTTGGGTGTGAAAGGGACAAGAGAACAGAATATGTGCAGATAGAGATCTGCCCTTAAACCCCTGCACCGCCCTACTTATCCATATACTTCAACTTAAACCGCCTCACCTTCAGTCGCACGACTGAACCATTCGTACGACTGAACTGTGCGACTGAAGCTTATACGCCTACAATTCGTACGACTGAGTCTCAATCGCACATAAGGGGTGCGACTGAAGTTCATTCGCATATGACTTATGCGACTGAACACTTAAACACTCAATCAACTCAACTTAATTTAATTAATCATAAGTATAATATAATTTACAAATCCGGATTTAGAAACCGAATGTTACAACTCTCCCCCCCTTAAATAGGTTTCGTCCTCGAAACCAACTATTCGAACAACTGGGGATAATCTCTCTTCATCTCCTTTTCTGACTCCCAAGTGAAATCAGACCCCTTTCTATTCGACCACTGCACTTTAACTAACTCAATAGTTTTATTCCTCAGCCTTTTCACCTTTCTGTCTACTATTGCAGTAGGTTTCTCAACATAGTTCAACTTATCATCCACCTCTATATCATCGAAGGTACATAAGCATTCTCATCGGCCAAACACTTGCGCAACTGTGACACGTGAAAGGTTGGGTGGATCCCTTGCAACTGATCGGGTAATTCTAGTTTATAGGCCACTTCCCAATCCGTTCTATAATGCTAAACAGTCCTATAAAACGAGGACTTAACTTTCCCCTCTTTCTGAATCTGATAATTCCCTTTCAAGGAGATACTTTCAACATAACTTTATCTCCTACTTCAAACTCTATATGACACCGCCTTTTATCTTCGTAAGACTTTTGTCGATCCTGAGCTGCTTTAAACCGAGCTTTGATCTGATCCAGTTTCTCATTCGTAGCCTGTACAATTTCCAAGCTGCCCAACTCTTTCTGCCCAACTTCTCCCTAACATATAGGACTCCTACACTTCCTGTCGTATAACATCTCATACGGGGCTTTCCCAATCGTAGAATGATAACTGTTATTGTAGGAGAATTCAACTAATGGCAGATGACTATCCCAGCTACCCCCGAAATCGATAACACAAGCTCGTAACATGTCTTCAACTGTTTGGATAGTCCTTTCAGTTAACCCATCAGTTTCTGGGTGGAAAGACGTGCTGTGTAACAGACGAGTACCCATATCTTCATGAAACTTTCTCCAAAATCTCGAAGTAAAACGTGTATCTCTATCTGACACAATAGACAATGGTACCCCGTGTCGCGCAATAATCTCTCGAATAAATAGTTCTGCTAACTTCTCAGAGTTATACGTCTATTTAATTGGTAAGAAATGTCCGCTACGTGTCAGTCTATCTACTATGACCCAAATGGTATCATAACCTTTAGCTGTACGCGGAAGCTTAGTTATGAAATCCATTGTCAATTCTTCCCACTTCCATTTCGGGATCTCTAAGGGTTGAAGCTTACCATATGGCTTTTGATGTTCAGCTTTGACCTGAAGACACGTCAAACACCTATTCACATACTGCATCACATTAAACTTCATACCGGGCCACCAATATTCTTGTTTCAAATCCTTATACATCTTAGTAGCACCAGGATGTATAGAATATCTGGACTTATGAGCTTCATCTAACACCAATTCCCTCATTTTAATCGGAACCCACATACGACCACATTTCGTCTTAACCCCAAAACTATTTTCTTCTAGACCCTTTGTTTGACCCTTCATTCGTTCTCGCTTCACGTTCTCTTCTTTCAGTGCTTCTAATTGAGCTTCTCGTAAATGATGCATAAAATCTGGGGTTATCACTAACTTGTATGACTTAACTCGAATTGGAGGGTGTTCATTCTTTCTACTTAACGCGTCAGCAACCACATTTGCTTTACCAGGATGGTAAAGTATTTCACAATCATAATCTTTCACCAATTCTAACCATCTCCGCTGGCGCATGTTCAATTCCTTCTGATCAAAGAAATACTTCAAACTCTTATGATCTGTGTAAATCGTACATTTCACCCCATACAAATAATGCCTCCATAGTCCATATATTCAAGGCAAATACCACTGCTGCGAGTTCTAAATCATGTGTCGGATAATTCTTTTCATGTTCTTTCAATTGCCTGGAAGCATAAGCTATCACTCGTCCTCTCTGCATCAATACACAGCCTAGACCTTGATACGAAGCATCTGAATAAATCGTCAATCTTCATTTCCATCTGGCAACGACAATATTGGTGATTGGGTTAATTTCTGCTTCAGTTCTTGAAATGCATTTTCTTGTTCTGGTCCCCAAACATATTCTTCATTCTTCCTCGTAAGTTTTGTTAACGGGGATGCGATTTTGGCAAAATCCTGAATAAACCTTCTATAATAACCAGCCCGACCCAAGAAACTGCGGACCTCAGATGGCGTCTTTGGAGGACTCCACTTCACTACTGTTTCGATCTTAGTAGGGTCTACTAAAATGCCTTCTGCATTAATCACATGTCCTAAAAACTGTACCTCCCGCAACCAAAACTCACACTTAGAAAATTTTGCATAAAGCATTTCTTTTCTCAATCTTTCCAACACTTCACGAAGATGGCAAGCATGATCTCCCTCATTCTTCGAGTAGATCAATATATCATCAATAAACACAATTACTGATCGATCTAACATTGGCTTGCACACCCTATTCATTAAATCCATAAAAGCAGCAGGGGCATTCGTCAACCCAAAAGACATGACCAAAATTCATAATGACCATAACGTGTACGAAACGCTGTCTTAGGTATATCTTCTTCCTTAACTTTCAACTGATGATATCCCGAATGAAGATCTATCTTAGAAAACCACTGGCTCCCTGTAGCTGATCAAACAAATCATTTATTCGTGGGAGTGGATACTTATTCTTTATTGTCAACTTGTTTAATTCTCTGTAATCAATACACATTCGCATACTCCCATCTTTCTTCTTCACAAACAATACTGGAGCACCCCACGGGGAAGAACTGGGTCTAATGAAACCTCTTTCCAGTAAGTCTTCAGTCTGTTTCATTAACTCCTTCAATTCCGATGGAGCTAATCTATAAGGTGGCTTAGCAACTGGCTTAGCACCCAGAACCAAATCAATTCTAAACTCAACTTCACGATCTGGAGGAATACCTGGTAATTCCTCTGGAAACACATCCGCAAAATCTCTAACCACAGGAATGTCTTCTATCTTTCTTACAGACTTTTGGGAATCAATTACATATATCAAATAGGATACACACCCGCGGCTCATTAACTTATCAGCTTTCATCATAGATATTATTTTCACAGTTGACTCCTCCCTATCACCATATACATTAATCGTTTTCCCATCCGGTGCTCTTAATTGAATTAACTTCTTATTACATACAATATGGGCTTCATGGTTTGCCAACCAATCCATACCCAAAACTACATCAAACCCTCCTAATACCATTGGATATAGTTTAACAGGCAACCTATATCCTTCTAATTCAATATAACAACCATCAATCATACTACTAATAATCACTGATCTATCATTAGCAGTTTCAACTACAAAAGCTACCTCTAGTGGTTGAACTTCACATGCAAGCATAGGGCAAAAATCAATAAATACAAAACTTCCACTTGCACCAGAATCAAATAACACATTAGCTGGAATTCCATTCACTAGAAACGTACCTGAAACTACATCTGGCAATGCTTTAACCTCACTGGCTGTCATAGAATATGCTCGCCCCTTGGCCACACTCGATCCTTCTCCTGACCCTTTCATCGATCTAACCGGTTCAGGCTTTCTAACTACCTACTTTGGACATTCACTTCGAATATGCCCGTTTCTCTACACTCATAACATTTACGAGGACCTTCACTACATTTATTAGCGTAATGTCCCATTTTTCCACATCTAAAACAAGCTCTGCTACCAATCATACATTCACCCTGGTGTAGCCTACCATATTTTCCGCAACGTGGCAGCTCATTTCTGGCATTCCTCAGAAATTGACCCCTTCCGAACCTACTTTTCTTTTGAAAGCTTGGGTTCTCAAATCTTCTTTGCACGACAGGTTCTTCACGCCTCCTTTTACTCCCTTCCGGAACAACATTACTACCATAAACTTCTTGATACATATCTGCAGCTAAGTTTATCGTCAACTGGTAACTACTCGGAACAGATGATCTAACCAACTTTCTAACTTCCTGAGGCAACCCCTGTGTATACCTCAAAATTTCTTCTCTTCAGGAACCACCAAATGAGGCACCAACCGCGCCATCTCCTCAAACTTAGACGTGTATTTCCTATGAGACATATTACCTGCCTGAAATTGCAGGAATTCATTTCTATTCGATCTATCTCGTCTTTCGGACAAAACTTGTCCGACACTAACTTTCTAAATTCAGGCCACAACATTTTGTCAGTAGCCTCCTCGCCTAACGTCTGGATAATCGTATCCCACCAATACAGAGCCTCACCTACAAACGAGTGGGCTGCAAACTTTACCTTTTGATCTTCCCTACACTCACTCAACTTGATCACGGCTTCCATTTCACGAAGCCATTTATAAGTGGCTACCACATCCATAGCCCCAGAAAATCGTGGAGGATTACATTCTTTAAACTGACTGTACGTAACTCCTTTTTTCTCACTAGACCCCTCAGCTTTATCAACATTCCTACTTTCATCAGGTCTAGCTACATTCAAAGCTTTACGAACCTCCTCAGCAATTGCATCACGGAATTGCTGCCTCGTCATACTAAGCACCTCGGTGCTCTCATCAACATCTCCTCTCGAGGTTCCACCTTGCATTCTTTCACTCTCCCTATCAGCCATAACCTATTAAAACGAGATAAGGATTATTTGGTACCCACATGTAAGTATATAACCAGAATACTATAAGTAAAGTAAATTATTAATAATGTTGACCAAGTACTATTAATTGTTTACTTTACTTTTACTATTCTCGTTATTCCTTCTCGTGATAGTCCCATCACATTCTCTTGTTTTAATAAACTACTCTATCTAGCTATCCCTGCTGGCATATCTATTTTCTAGTTAAAGTCTAGTTATTATGACACTAGATCCCTTTAACTACTGCTCTGATACCAACCTGTGACGCCCTAAACCCGGCAGGGCACCGGAGGCACGTCACGCAGTTGGATTAATATTTTAAATACAAATCAGAGTTTTCTATTTACAGCGGAAGACTTTAAACACTATTATATATATATTAACCCAACTTTTTTAAAACATTTTACATAAGATTGTATTTAATTATACATTATTAACAAGTCCTAAATCCTATGCCAGCAGTTGCTCCAGGATAGCGTCCTCATCAGTTCATACTTGCTTTCCTCTATTATCAGAGGATCCCTCCTTACCTAGCACACACAACACACTCAAAACATCAGATAAACTGGTGAGTTCTAATTTTCATTAAAACATTAACAACATTTTCACACACACCACAGCTATCTTTTTATTTGCAATATTATAAGCTCAACTTTTATCAATTATTCTGTCCCACTGGACCTGTCCCATCGAACGTCAGTTGCCCACATCTAGCAACTACCAGTTTCCCATACCCAGTAACGTCGGTTGCCCACATCCAGCAACTACCAGTTACTACACTCAGAAACATCGGTTGCCCACATCCAGCAACTACCAGTTTCTCATACTCGGTAACGTCGGTTGCCCACATCTAGCACTACCGGTTACCATACCCAGAGACGTCGATTGCCCACATCCAGCAACTACCAGTCTCCCATACCCAGTAACGTCGGTTGCCCACATCCAGCAACTACCGGTTACTATCTCTCATCCAGTAGGATGCCAATTAATCATCTAGGGTCGTCACCATAAGATGTTCACAAAGCTGAGTGATCGTCATCACTCCTATCAAACTGTACAGTTTTACACTCAGGCATCTTACCCTAACTAGCCTGTTGAGATTTACATCACATTACCATTTTAAAAACATTTCTTTTATTTATTGCCGATATTATCACATTCATTCACACTTCACACATTCTTTCTTTTAGCACCAGTTTTAGCATATTTTCATTAATCATCACACCCCATCTGACCCATTGGAATCATTACCATCACGTAATGATTAACAATGCTCAGATGACTATCTTTTACACTCTACCTGACCCATTGCAATTATTACTATCATGTAATGATTAACAATGTTCAGGTAATCAGTTATTACCCCCACTTTCCCTTTAACAGCTTTACAAACTGTTAGAAACACATCACACTACTATCACAAATCTGGTACTAAAACATTTAATTCATTTATCATTATATGTGTGCTAGCCCGAATGTTAAAACCAAACGTTTAAAAAGGGCTTAGAACTCACCTTATCAACTTCCTCACCACAGTCTACACAATCCACGTACCCAAGACAACTAGTCCTTCCTCTAATCAAGGTATATCTAAAGCAATAAACCCTGATTCAATAAACTTATTCTCAAACAGGCCCTCATGCGATTGAACACTTATGCGAATGAGCAATCATACGACTGGACCTATGCGAATGAACCATGCGACTGAACCTTCAGTTGTACGACTAACCGTTCATTCGTACGATTGAGTTCTCATTCGTATCCAGTGTTCACTCGTCTTCATTCGGCCTTCTAACCAGGCGACTGAGTTCCAACCGCACGACTGAACCTCCATTCGTACTCAGTCGTACGACTAGACTTTCATTCGTACGACTGAGGCCTGCGATTGAGCCCATTCGCCTGAAACGAATCAGCAGCTGTGTTCTTGACGTTTTTGATCCAAACTCACTCAAATTTGAGTTTTAACCATCCAAATCATACCATATTCAAAACAGATCCTATACACATCGTTTACAATGGTTTTGAACCATTATTTCATTTAAACTTCACAAAAACTTGGATTTGAATTCCTGAATTTTAAATTCAGAAATAAACCAGACTAATTTACTGATTTAAACAGGTTATTGGATCAAATTCAATCATACACACAGCTTATAACATCTCCGGATTAATCCGTGATGTTCAAAACTTACCAAACGGAGTTTCGCCTAGTCGATTTCGTGAGAACAGGGTTTTGGGTGTGAAGGGACAAGAGAACAGAATAGGTGCAGATAGAGATCTGCCCTTAAACCCCTGCACCGCCCTACTTATCCATATACTTCAACTTAACCGCCTCACCTTCAGTCGCACGACTGAACCATTCGTACGGCTGAACTGTGCGACTGAAGCTTATACGCCTACGATTCGTACGACTGAATCTCAATCGCACATAAGGGGTGCGACTGAAGTTCATTCGCATATGACTTATGCGACTGAACACTTAAACAATCAATCAACTCAACTTAATTTAATTAATCATAACTAATATAATTTACAAATCCGGATTTAAAAACCGGATGTTACACAATACTTTTTCAATAATCTACTATATATAAATTTATATAAACCGAAATTGAGTGTGTGCTTTAATGTTTTATTATATTAATAGTATTTTGGTTAATATCAGTCAATGGGTGAATATGAAACTAATAATAATATGCAAGTTATACGACAAAAAAATTAACCAATGATCCTTAAACCAATTGGTTAAGATAAAGTATTTATGATATGTAAATATTAGAATATCATGAGTTCAAGTCTCAACCTAATACAGTTAGATCTGATAAATTAAAAGTCACATTGTTCTGAGCTTCAAACTTGTTAGGGTTTAAACCTTTTACCTATCATCTGGGTTTTGACTGCTTTTAGTAGTTTTGTTTTGTTTTTTAGGTTGGTTCAGTCCTGCTAAACTGGTTTCAACAAATAGAATATAAGAGCATTCATAGTCCGTTTTCTATTTTTATGTGAGTGAGTGCTTTCTATTATAAGAGATGGTTGTGAGTGGTTGTGAGTGGTTGTGAGTGAGAGCATTCACAATCCATCCCCCATATCTATTCTTATAATTACATTAAAATTCACTATTTTTTTAGTTAAATAATATTTTTCATATCTTATCATTACATTTTCTCTCTCATTTACACGGCAACCCTTAAATTTTTTTAATATTTTTAAAAGTGGTTGTGAGTGAATGAGAGAAAAAAAAAATGATAAATGTATGAAATAATATTATTTAATTAAAAGAAATAAAAAATTATAATTTTTAATACAATCATAAGAATAAGGATAAGAGATGGATTACAATGTTTTGTTAGATTCTAACTTTTAGTTTCTATCGGTTTCAAAAGTTTTGGTTTGGGCTTTCTGTTTACCACAGTCTACAACCAACCCTGCCTCAAGCCCAAAAGAAAGATTATGGAAACAAGGGCCTAGGGCCCATACCATAAATCAGACCGTTAATAGGTATTTTCGTAATTAACTCAAAAATATTAGGGTTTAGGTCTTTAGGATGCCGTTAGAAGCCCCTGTGCGCCTATAAAAACCACATCTTCCCTAAACCCTCACCACCCCTTCAAACGGTGCCATCACCACCTCATCGCCGCCGCAGCTGCCACCGCTGCGACCGGTCGGTAACGTTCATCACCACCGTGCTTTCCGCCCGTTCGCCGGAGTTTATCACTGGAGTTTATCCTTTTTTTCTTCCTTTAACATCTTTGATTTTTACGGATGTTCGTTTGTGATTTTGAATCTTCCTCTGTTTTTTTTGAGATTTAAGTTTACTGATTGCATTACATTTACAATATTTCAATCTTTGGATCTGTTTCGTTGCTTCATAATGGTGAAATCTCTCACAATCGAATGAGAGAACTTCAAGTTTCCGGAGCATAGATTGAATGTTTTCATCGCCAGTATTAAACAGCTCGATGTGTGTTCAATCGCATCGACGTTACCTGTCTCCTGGCACATCTATTCATACTTGATTCAACGAATCTGTACGTCTTCCATCTTTATCATTTGAAAATAATTAGGGTTTATCCTACAGATTACTGAAACTGTTCTCAAATTTTGATGATTATGCATCGATATACTGATTACCATCACTCTTATTGTTAATAGGTGCTGTGTATGAGCTGATGCTATATTTATACTTACTCCTTGTTCTGAGTTTGCAGTTTCTGTAGTTTTAGCTCTATCAATTAGCTATATTCGTTTCAGATCCGGAGAAAATTTTCATTAAATCTGATTCAACTGATGTTCTAAGATATTCAATCAGAATGTGTTTACTGTTGAACTAGTGAAATGCATCTGATAAACTTTGTGAGGTGTTAGGAGGTAACCTTCTTTGTTTATAGGATAATGTGTGTGGAGTGATAAATATCATTGGAACTGATTATGTGGTATTATCTTATTGTTATAAGCAAAGTGCATAGTTTTCTAGGGTTCACCGCTTGTTATTATGTGGTATTATCTCACTGTTTCTCCTTGATAACTTGTTTATATTTATCTGTTTTGCAATTTGTATCTTTGTATCTTTGAACTTTACCCAAAAAATTGATTAAAAAAATTTCTCTCTTTGATTAAACACTCAAGCACATAAGTTCTTCCTGTTGATTAGTTTAAATACGTCTTCAGGATTTTATTTGTGCTCACATCAATATTCTTTGTGATCATCCCTTCTGCTTAAGTCTTCTCCTTCTCTATGGAGCTGTGCTTCAATGTTATTGGATGACATTCATAATAATCTTACTATCTTTTTTTACTTAGCAATTGGATTTGAGTTATGAATAAAAAGCAAAAAGCAGACCATTCATTTTTTTTCTTGTTTTCGGGCATAGGTTTTTATGTTGTTTGATTCATTATTCTGTGTTTTCATGTTGGATTTTGCTTGACGGTTATCATTGCTAGAATTAAACAGCTTGATGTGCATTAAATCACATCAATGTTATCTGTTTTCTTTCACATCTGTTTATAGTTGATTTACCAAATCTGTTAGCCATTCTTATTGCATTAACTGTAATAGCTTTTCTTGATTCTGCATTGAAATACTGATTTTCTTTACTCTGTTTGGTAATGGCTTTTGCTGATGACTATATCTGGAGATAATTATTCTCTTGCTGATGTTCTCAAATCTGAATCAATTAAATGTCATAAGTTATAATTTCTCTGTTTAGTTAACCAAATGTGTTTGATTGTTTGATGTTAGATTTGATCAAAATGTGTTTTACGTGTAAGATTTGAAGAAAAAATTGTTTAACTTTTATGTTAGTTTAGATGAAACATAGATTGGAAGTGATGACTATTTCCCCAGATGATCGAAGTTGATTATACTGTGCGCAATAATGTAATTCTCTTTGTCAAAGAGAATCCAAGCCAGAAGTCTGATCCATTCTCTGTTCCATCTTTTATATATATGATGGCTAGTTTTATTGATAATTTTGTACCAAATACAATTTTACATATACCAAAGACAATTGTGCAGGTGTGCATACCATCTAAAGTCAGCCTGCCTAATAATTTTGTAGAAACGGTAGAATTAAACTTTGGAACACACTCAAATTGGTTTAGTGGAACCATCATAATGGTTTATTGGTAACTATCAGCATTTTACTTTTTTTTTGAAAATTAAACTTCATTAGAAACAACTCGAAGAGCCCTCAAAGCAATGACCTATGAGCGCACACAAAACGAAACAAATACATCAATCCAAGGATAAATACATCACTTTTTCCAATCGACATCTTTACATCTAGTTCTATGGCGAAACCAAAAAAACGTTGTAGATTTAATGTGCTCCACTATCTCGGCTGGTCTCCTTTGTTTATTGTTGAAAATACGGTTGTTTCGTTCGTTCCAAATAACCCACATTGTACAAACTATGCCTCTTAAAACGTACTTTTCCTCCTTCGAGTTCTTATGATTATCCGGAAGGCGAAGGAGATCATTAACCTCAGAAAGCTCGGCTTGAAAAAAGCTCGGCTCGAAAAAAGCTCGTATCCAAACGAGCCGGCTCGGCTCGGCTCGAATTCTAAACGAGCCGAACTCAAGCCAGGGTTAGCTCGGTTCGAGCTCGGCTCGTGGCTCGGTTCGTTGGCTCGGTTTGTGGCTCGGCTCGTGACTTGGTACATATAATATATGTGTGTATATATATATATTTATATAGTATAATAAAAAATATTATTATTACTACTACTATTATCATGATTATTATTATTTTTATATTAGGATTTTAGAAAGATTTTCTAAAAATAAAAATGGATTCTTTTTAGAAACAATTAATATTTTGTTTAAAAAATATATAACTTGATAGCAAATTATTTATATTCAAAATAATGACCTTTGTTATATAAGTACGAAGTACCCGATAAAAGGTAAAGCCTAATATATATTTTTTATGTTTCATATAAATTAATGTAAAAAAAATTTTAAATCGAGCCGGCTCGAACGAGCCACGAGCTGGCTCGAGCTTTTCACGAGCCGAACTTGAGCCGGTGTTTTGAGCTCGTTAAAATTTTCGAGCCCATCCTGGCTCGACTCGGCTCGGCTCGTTTACAGCCCTAACCTCAAAGACAAAACCATGACTTAGCCGGCACCAAGACTCGATTCTATACCAAACTTCTTGAGTTATCATACATCCGGTAAAGAGGTGTAAAGATGTTTCCACATCCCCTTGGCAAAGCAAACACATCGACTGATTGATCGGCACTCCTTGTTTGATTAATTCAGCTATGGTAGGCAACCGATTGCGAGCCGCCCTCCAAACCATGACTTTACATTTAAGGGGAACCCATACCTTCCAGTTTATCGATGGGTTAGAATCAACCGTTACAAAGCTCGCGAATAACCTTTTAACCGCAGAAACCGAAAACTGCCCATCTTTTGCGAGACTCCATTTCCAACGATCCCTACCGCCTCTCCACGAAAACTCATGAATATCGTTAAGGAGACCAAATAGTTCGGACACCTCGTCGAAAGAAGGAGTAACACGCCAATCCCACTGCATAACCTTTTCATTATTAACCCATTTGATCCTTTTGATATCGACACCCACTTGTTTTTCTCTATGCTGAAAAGGGCTGGATACACATCTTTAAGGGGGGCGTCTCAACCAGAATTTGACTGTCGCACCATCCCCTACATCGCCAACAAAAAAAGAATTAAGTGAGATACCTCCTTGGATCTTTTTTTCGCCCACTTTAACAATGTATTTCCAACATCCATTCGACGAGGCTTTGCAAGGAAGAATTGCCCAAGGTCTGCCCGCCTCGTGGCAACCCATGATGATATTCTTCCACAAACTAGAACCTTCTTGTTTAAAACGCCACGTCCATTTTAACAAAAGAGCATCATTAACCTCTTGTAATTTAGATACTCCAAGACCCCTTTTATTTTTTAGAGTAGTCACAACATCCCAATCAACCCAAGGAATTTTATTGTCATCACTCGTACCCGCCCAAAGAAAACGCCTCATAAGGGTCTCGATAGAGTCGATCACCGCTTTCGGAGCTTTATAAAGAGAAATAATAAACTGGCAAGCTTTCAAGCACCGAACGAATAAGAATGAGACGACCACCACTCGACAACTGCCTAGCTTTCCAAGAACGAAGCCGATTACGAATAACCTCCACCACCGGATCCCAACTTTTAATGCGAGTCATCTTAGCCCCTACTTGAATGCCAAGATAAGTGAATGGAAAACCGCCTCTCTTGCACCCCAATAGGTCTATCATACTATCCACCTCGGAATCCTCAACCCCCACTCCAAAAATATTAGACTTATGAAGATTAATCCGCAGCCCCGAGCACAAATAGAAAATACGGAGGACCCTAGCAATACTCGTGACATTATCTCTAGACCATTCCCCTAAAATGAGAGCGTCGTCCGCATAAAAAAGATGGGTAAGATCATCTTCACCCTCAGCGATGCTAATCCCTTTAAACACCCCAATATTCTTAGCTTTTTTTAATAGCCACGACAGAGCTTCCATCACGATTAAAAACAAAAAAAAGGAGATAACGGGTCTCCTTGGCGAAGACCTTTTGACAACCGATCTCGAAAGTGGGAGAACCATTTACCAGAACAGCGGCTCTCGAAGAATGGAGAATATCTTTAATCCAAGTACACCACATCGGATGAAAACCCATCTGAAATAAAATAGAGACCAAAAAATTCCAATTAACGTTATCATAGGCCTTTTCGAAATCAATTTTTAACATAAACGCCTTTTTATTTCTTTTTTTTAACCACTCCAAGATCTCATTTAGCATTAAAGGCCCATCAAGAATAAAGCGGTCCGATAGGAAAGCCGATTGATTATCTGACCCATCACCTTTTTGAGACGGTTCGCAAGGATTTTAGAAATAACCTTACTAACCATCCCAATTAAAGTAATAGGCCTGTAGTCTTTAAGTCCCACCGGCGCACGAACCTTGGGTATTAAGGTAATAAAAGATGACCCGCAACCATAATTAATAATACCCGAGGAGTGAAATTCCATCAAAATACCGAAAAAATCATCTTCAAAAAGGTTCCAAAAACGCTTGAGGAATCGAAAATTAAAACCATCCGACCCTGGCGCCTTGTTAGACCCACACTCCAACACCGCTTCTTTAATCTCATGTCTAGAAAACAAAGAAATCAACTCAATACTATCTTGGGCCGGTAAAGTCTTCACACCTGTGCATGTAAGAACCGGCCTATCCGGGACGGTTTCTTTAAAATGATTGCGAAAGAACCGGAACACTTCTCGTTTAATAAGAGTTGGTTTTGTAACCCAATTTCCATCAATCATAAGCCCCGGAATATAGTTTCTCGCCTTTCTACCATTAATAACACTATGAAAGAAGCTCGAGTTCTCATCCCCCAATGAAGCCCATTTGAGGCGAGATTTTTGCTTGAGGTCACGCGTCTTATGAAGCTCAATTTCTTCAATCGACTTCTTGCACTCTGACCAGATCCACAAGTCTGCTTCTTCAAGATCATTTACTTCCATTTGAACTTCGAGATCCTCTTTTTCTTTGCGCAACCGAGCTTCGTCTTCCACTTCTTTAGCCTTATACATTATGAACCATTCACGTAGAGCCGACCTCAACTTTTGCAGTTTCATAAGCAAATTGGAATCCGCGGCTCCTTGGTTGATCCAGCTAGTACAAACTGAATTAACAACTTCAATACAACCCACCCGATCCAACCACGAATCAAACATCCTAAAAGGTTTAGGGCCAAAATTCGTATCAATAATAGAAAGAACCAACGGAGAATGATCGGATATTTCTCTTTCCAAAGCTCGCACACAAGCGTTTGGCCACTTGTTAAAGAGATTATCACAGACCATAATTCTATCAATCCTACTCCAAGTGTACACTCCTTTTCTACACGACATAGAAGTATACTTCATACCTTTCAAGTCGTACTCTCGCAAACCCGCGTCTTCTATAAAATTGTTAAAATCGTTGGTTGAGACTGGATCGAACCTGGAGTTCTTTCTGTCATCTCGATTCCGCACCGCATTAAAATCGCCAAAAATAATCCACCATCCTATATTACCGTTAACCAAACCAAGAATTTTCGACCACAACACTCTCTTTTCCGTCTTAAATTGTGGAGCATAAACATTGATTATATTAAGTCTCACGGACCCAGCCAAAATTGTACCTGCAACGTGCAAAAAATATCTATCTTTGTTCGTCGTATCTTTCGTAAACACCTTAGGGTCCCAAATACAAGCCAAACCTCCCGAGTTTCCAAAAGCATTCACATAATCGTAATTGAATCCTGGACCTCCCCAACAACTAGAAACCACAGCCTGCTGTAAATCTGAAACAAGAGTCTCTTGCAAACCAAGAAAAGAAATACCATAATCATGTTTTAATTTTGAAATCCACCCCTGTTTACCATAGACACCAACCCCACGAACATTTAAAGACATGCAATTCATTTGTAACCCCCTTGTACCCCTTCATCAATAATGATTTTTGAATCAATACCTTTTCTTTACTAAGATCAGTGCCCAGTTTACCTCCTAATAAAACAGTAGCAGCAATCTCCTCTTTGATAGCATGGCCGAGCAGCCCATCAGTAGGAACTGGAATGGGGTCTAGTAGTGGTCCAATAAAGTTTTTCATTTGGGAATTAATGTCCATCTCATTACCAGCTTCTCGGCCCACTTGCTCAACTTCATTTAAATCTATCACCGGCCCACTAACCAGCTTTGAGTTTATCTCCGGCCCTATATCATTGTTTAAGCCCAATAGAGGATCGAGCCCAAATAAATATTCAGTACACTTGGGCTTTTTACCCACCTTCGTCTTTTCAAGACTGCTCGAATATGCCGGGTTGGTTCGAATAATCTGGCCCATCAACGATTTCTTTTTCCGTTTATTGACCGCATCTCTTGGCCCTTCAATCGCTTCATTCTCCAAGTCAATACCTTTTTCAAAATCAAAATCATTACCCGGAATAAAATCATCATTAGAAAAATCGTTTTCCAAATTAGCCTCCTCATTTAAGTCGTCATTCAACGCTTCATTATTAACCCCATTATTGTTGAAAGGAGTTTCCAAAATACTGGGATCAACAGTGTCGGCGTCTACTGCCGGAACAGTTCTGTCGGAATGCCTCGGTGAATTTTCAGCATCAACACTAGAATCCATCGGATAAGTAGCAGGAGATGGAGGTTTGTAGAATTCCGGTATCCAGACCCCCGAATCTTCCGAAACCCAAACCGGGAATTTTTTGTCCCTCCATACCAGTTTGATTTCCTCATCAATCCTTTTTCCGTCTCCAACGAGTAAGCCAACATAATCATACGATAGATCGTCATCATCGTCAGATCTTGCAGCCCTGTGAACAATCTTACCAAAGCGATTACCGATATTCTCAATCACCTCGCCTGAGATGAGATGGAGAGGAATACCAACCATTTTAACCCATGCAAGGCGGTCAAATCCAAAGATTTGACCTTCCCATAGATCCAGGGAAGAAAATCTTCCTAACACTTCTCTTGCATCAGCTAAAAACTTGACCGCAGTTTTATTGTCTTCAAAAGAAATCATGACCGAAAGGCCCCCAATGTACTGTATCTTCCCCAAGCCTGGACATAGTTCATGCAGGATCACATGAATGCTCTTTAACGCCTCCAAATCGATCATCCTGGCAACTATTGCCTTCCCATACAACCCCTTGAAGGCCTTAATATGATCACCGATTATAACTGACTTACAGGCCATTCTTCCGGTGAGTTTTCCAGCAAAAGACTGTTGTCCGTTGACAAAAGAATCTGTTGTTGGTGTAGCCTTTTCTGCATATCGAGGAGGAATTGGTTTAGACGGTCGATCAGGGGGGATTTCTCCTTCTTCAAAAGTGAAACGCGCAATATTCGGCTTAAGCCAGCAATCTCCGATCCGCGTATTCCCAATCTGCCTCAAAAGATCCTTGGAATCTGTTACATCCAAGAACGATACGAAACCAAATCTATTGCCTGCTTTGTCTCTCTTTCGTGCAATGTAAAGATCATAGATATGTCCAAAAGGTCGAATAAACTCCGATAAATCCCTGCCGCTACACTTCTCCGGCAAATTAGTGATAAATACCTTTGTTATTCTTTGTTGAATGTGCACCGGAATTTTAGGCTTCCGGCCAGACATACCGAGAGAGTTTAGTTAACTTTTTCTGTGTTTTACAACACCCGATGAAAAGGAGGGCGATGACCGGAACAGGAACGACGAGCCGACGATGACTGCCGATGGAGGCTAGCGACTGGCGATCTGCAACTGGAGGCTGGCGATCTGCAACAGGAACTGGAGGCTGGCGATCTGCAACTGGAGGCTGGCGATCTGCAACTGGGGACTGCCTTGGAGGAGCAACGGTGACCGGTGAGGCGGCTGTCGGTGAGGCGGCGAAGTTCAGGCGAGCGGCGAAGCTTCTGGGTATTTCAATAACCTAGCTTTAATTTAAATAGCATTTTACTTAATAAAGTGATTAATTTTATGTACAATATAATATATAGACAAAACTATTAAAATAGAAAGATCTTATAAACAATTAATACAAGTTCAATCCAAATCATAAAAAAAAATCTTAATGTTGAAATTAAAATTATGCTGAACATTATGAGTAGATTAAAAATAAAAAACCTCAAAACAATGTTAATAATAAAAGTCTTCATAGATAGATTCACCACCAAAAAAGATTTATACCTTCTTCTCACGTGCTCGTTGACTAGAAGGCATCCAATCCGCTTCCAAGATGCCTGTTTTTTTTTAAGATTTTTATTTATCTTTTCTTCTTTCAAATAATTCATCCTTCTTTTTTAGGGTGACTTTAAAGCTATTACGTAAGATTTTAGTGATAAGCATCCCACAAAACTAAAATTTACAAACTTTCAGGAATTTTTCTTCACTATTTTAAATTCAGGATTTTTCTTTAATAATATTTTTTCTTTACTTCCTCAAACCTTTCTTTCTTCTCTCATAACCGTATAAAATTATAAACCTACAAAACCAATCAAAATACATCGGAGTAGATTTCGTCCCATTAAAATAAATATTATATGAAGTAAACAAAAAATGCATGTAAGGGATGCTAAATATACTTTAAAATAGCGATAATTAAGGTCAAAAAAAAAAATAACTAACACTATCTATTAATAATACAAAAACTATGTTGAAAATTTTAAAGACACGAGAAAGTGGAGAGTTGAAGCTCTTGCATAAGAGTGGTGAAAGTAAATTGTTGCATGAGAGAAGGTACAATTGAATGAATTGTAATAAAGAAGCTAATCTGAAGAGTGTAACATGGATGGAGTTGTAGGGAATTGCCTAGTACATTTCAAACATCATCATGATAATTTGTTAAACGAAATGTGATCTAAAGTTTGGTGACCTAACATACAATATTTTTCAACCATCATCATTTGACAATTGCTTCAAGAAGGAAATGGTGACAATGTGGTAAAACCGAATAACAAAGGTGGTTATGGCGTTAGAAGTTTAAATCAATTTCAACCTCACCCTGATTGCAAAGTTGTAGAGAGAAAAGTTATTCGATTTGGTTTAATTGCATCAAGGCAATAAACTAATTTTTTGTAACTATGGTTCAATGGCTAAGTAACCACTTGGTCACATGAAATGGCTTGAGTACGTTTTAACATAGGATAGTTGGATTGGCTTTAACTAGCTTACCAGTTACCCTCTTTTTTTAATGATAAACTTATATTGTTACAAAAGTACACCATCTAACCACTCAAACCAGTAGGCTGTAACTCAAATGACCTTCTCTCGTTTGCTTATTATTTATTATTATTTTTCAATTGTATTGTACGTTATGACTATAAATTTGCGGCAAAAAGGCATTGTAGATGAGTGATAATTATGAAAACAAACCTACTTATTATGATGCCATTGATTAGATTTACTGTATTTTTGACAGAAAGCAATGGCTATCCAACACTAAGTATGTTCGTTTGATATAAATGAAACAAAATAAAATCAGAACTGCAATATGTAGCAAAGTAGAAACACATTAAAGCATATTAGCTACTCTTCTTGTAGTTCTTACCCAAACAGAGTGTCCGTATCTTCATCCCAGTCTATCCTACACAAGATGCGCTCAAGTTGTATGTAATCGTGACTTAACTCTGGCATTGGCGTCTTGATTCTTTTCATGACCCCAATATATCTTAATTTAGTGCAAGTCATAGCAACTGATTCGACGTCTTCCCAAGTAAAATTGTAACACGAGAACAACACTAGTCTTTCTAGTGTTTGATGGCTAGAAAAAGCGCGTAGACCTTTAGCAGTTATGGCTTCACAACCCGTCAAGTAAATGTTATTTAGTTTTAAACACTTGCTACCTAATGCAAGCAATGAGGTGTCAGTTACATTTATCAACCAAGATAAATCCAACATCTCAATGTTTGGGAGTTGGGATATTACAGCCACAATCACAGAGTCAGTGACATGAACACCACACTTTGATAATTTCAGCCTAGTTAGACCAACCATTTGTTTCAAGTGGATTACACCATGATCACTAATCCTATCACATTCACTCAAATCAAGGTGTTCCAAACAGTTCTTCAAGTCCCCATTTGCCAAATACTCCAAACCCAAATCAGTAATCAAATAACAACCCTTCAAACTCAAAGAACGAATACCTGATTCTCCGATTGCTTTGAGTGGTTCATCCGTGACACGAATGCATCCTTCCAGACACAGTCGTATCAAATTCTTACATGATGTTACAAGGGACACAAGTCCTGCATCCCCAACATGTAACCTCCAGTTTAGATACACTACATATAAATTGCTGCAAGCATTCGCAACTGCACACAAACCATCATCATCAAAATCTAACTCCGTAGAATGATCAAGGTCTTGCAGTAATACAAGGTGTAGGTCCTCCAGATTGGGGCATGATTGTGCTAAGAGTTTTAGGTGGGTGTTTGATAGTAGTTTGTGACAATAAAAGGATCTCATATTCGGGGATGATGGTAGGATATTATATAGTAGATTAGGAAAATGGCTGTGAAATGAATTGAAGCCAATGTATGCAACTTTCATGAATTGCTTGGAAACTTGAGCAAATGATCTTATATTTGAGACAGGAGAGGGAATTTTGTTGAAAATGTAGAGAAGCTCATTGTCTCCAAGTCGCTCCATCATGATCTATGTTATTGATCCGTATCGGTATGCAGACTGACTCTTATAAAATACACACTATTGCAGAGACTAAGTTCAAAGACTAACAACAAAAGTTGTATACTAATGAATTATCATCAATATGATGAACAAACAGTAATACAAGATTTGAAAGCCTGTGTCAATGAAGAAGATGATAGTAGAGATCAATTTCTTGTGTGAGCATGATTTTTAATTGTGAATAATCTGTCAAATGGCATACATATATGTCCAAAGTCCTCAAATTTAAAATTTTAAATCATAACAGTCAATGATGTTTGTGTATTTATAAAAATATCATATTGTTGCCTTGTTGGGGAAGCAACTGTATAGAAAAATTATCTTCTTGGAGGTCAACTATACAATTGTTTAAAAAATTATCTTGTTGGGGAAGTCAACTCAACAAAAAAATTATGACATCATTAATGATGTCTATTTTTCATAGAGAGGAAATGTTTTTTTTTCTTGGAATAACGACTCACACACTCATCTACTTCTCTCCTAAAACTACACCAACTCCTAATCTACTCAATGCTAGAATTTGAAGTTTTGAAGTCCAAAAAATCTTAACTCTTACCACTAGATTACCAACCCAAGTGACAGAAAAAATGATCATATGTTATCAAGATTTATTTTTTATATATTTTTTTTCTATCGTGAACCAGTTGTGAATCCATCACAAAAATTGAGGAAAAAACAAAATTGTAAAATGCTTAGACCATCTCGGTGGTATCTATTTTCATCCTTTTCGAATAGCTTGAGTAGAGTAATGGAAGTGAATGTTAAAAATTTTAGTGGTCTGCCTACTAATTATAGCCATATGTAACAGTGAGTTAATACAAGAAGTAACAGCCTGGTTGCCTTGATATACAACCATAAGTGCTTCTAAAATATGATGGTAGCAACAAGCCAACTAAGGCTAACTTGAAGTGTTTGAGGTGGCATGTATTTGAAAGGTTTTCTACTCAATGCCAAAGTTAAAATAACATATATCAGCCTGACATTTAATTTGTACATTTTAAATGCACAAACTTTGATGTAAAATTAGTATATGAACTAATGATGCATCATAATTAACATACATACCTTTTCCATTACTTATGCTGGATGAACCTTTTGAATTGATGACATAACAAAAGATTAAAAGCCTCTGAAATATCTCTACAAGATTAAACTCCTTATTCATCATCTGCTCCCACACCATACAAGCCAATGCAAGCTTATTTTCATGTAAAAGTCCTCCAATATCTATTTAAACTTCACTTCATCTGATACAGATTAACCTTCAACTTCATCTGCTTAAAAAGATTCATGCCTTGCAAAACCCACTAGTTACAGCATTATAATTAAGAAACAACATTTGGGTGATTCTATGACGTACCATATCACAAAAAATCAAGTGGGCCATCCATGTTCTCCCGATTTTACACATATGATCAACAATCGTCGAGTACATCACATGATCAGGTAACAAAACTATTTCTGTCATGTTATCAAGAAGCATTTTTGGAACAGGTTGTAGGTAGAAAAAGGTTCACATTGAATGGGTCGTTTTAAGTATGAGTTGAAATATGATCCTCGGGTAGTCGGGTTAGTTTGTTTGGAATTGGGTGGTTGGTCAAAACGAGTTCATATTTGTAAAATATTGAACGAGTTGCTTTCTGCACAGGTTCAAATAAGGTAGTTGGGTTAGGTTGGCTCACTTACACTTCTATGTTCATTTTTTTCAGTTTTTATTTGACTATAATGGATGTAGAAGCTACTCATATTTTTAACATTTTTCATTATGCTGGGTTGGGTTCACTGGGTCAAAAAAACATGTGAGCACCATCAAAAATTTGGTTCAAGCTCATAATCTCCCTTCTAAAATTGTAAAAAATCATGCCCATTTACATGACTCTGCTAAGCATTGAAGGGTAAAGAAGATATATATGTAACCTGCTTAAACATCATATTAAAACTATACAAAAGATTCATACATTGAGACTTCAGAGGCTGACAAATAATAAGTCAAATACAATATTTGTAACAGGATTCAGACAGGTAGATGTTAATAAAGAAAAGAGTAAACAGAAAACATGTTTCATTATTAATATTCGATAAGAAATAGTAACTGATAACATTTATAACGACACTACTAGATGTCAAGTGCATACACATAAAGCAAAGCAAAAACATATTGAAGCACAAAAAGTTACTATTCTTGTTGTAGCTCTTACCAAAACAGAGTGTCACTATCTTCATCCCAGTCTATTCCACAGCCATAGCGCCCAATTTGTAAGTAATCGGTACTTGACTCTGGCATTGGTGTTTTTATTTTCTTCATGAGCCCAAGATATTCTAACTTCATGCAAGTCAGAGCAACTGACTCAACATCTTCCCAAGAAAAATTGTAACACGAGAACAACACGAGTCTTTTAGTGTCTGACGACCAGAAAAAGCGCGTAAACCTTCAGCAGTTATGGCCTCACAACCAGACAAATAAATCTCCTTTAGTTTTAAACACTTGCTACCAATAGCAAGCAATGATACATCAGTTACATTTATCAACCAAGATAAATCTAATATCTCAATGTTTGCGAGTTGGCATAATATGGCCACAATCGCAGAGTCAGTGACGTGAACACCACACTTTGATAATTTCAGATCAGTTAGACCCACCATTTGTTTCAAGTGGATTATACCATGATCACTAATCCCACAACATTCACTCAATGTAAGATGCTGCAAACAGTTCTTCAAATCCCCATTTGCCAAATACTCCAAACCCAAATCAGTAATCAAATAACATCCAACCAATTTCAAATTACGAATATTTGATTCTCCAATTGCTTTGAGGGATTCATCTGTAACACGAATGCCTCCTTCCAGATTCAGTTGAGTCAAATTCTTACATGATGTTACTAGGGTCATAATTCCTGCATCCCCAACATGTAACCTCCTGTTTAAAGACACTGTACGCAAATGCCTACAAGCATTTGCCACTGCACAAAGACCATCATCATCAAAATCAAACTCACCTGCATCAGAAGAAGGATCAACATCTTGCACTAATCTAAGACTTAGGAGCTTGGAGCAAGACTGTGCTAAGAGTATGAGGTGGGTGTTTGAAAGTGGTTTAGAAGAAATAAAGTATCTCAAATTCGGGGATGACGGTAAGATATCAAATAGCAGTTCAGGAAAACAACTATTTAACAAATATAAGCGTACACATGCAACTTTCATGAATTGCTTGGAAACTTGAGCAAATGATGTTTTGTGGTGCATGTAGTAAATTGAAAGTTTGTCGAAGATGTAGAGAAGCTCGTCCTCTCCAAGTGGCTCCATCGCGATGTGGGTTAACGATACGTATTTGTGTGCAGGGATGTTATTCAGAGATCAGAATATGATTGAGGTGAATAGATGATAGCAGAGATAGAGTTTTGTATGAAAATGGTTTTCATATTGAAAATAAGCTGTCAAATGGTATTTATAGCTTTTCCCAAGTCTACTAATTAAATTTTTAATTCAAATTTTGTTTTATATTTTAATTTAAGTTGCTAATAAGAATTTAGATCATAAAAGTCAATAATGTGTTGTTTATTTATACACCTAGATCTCATGAGATGCATCAATATAAAAATACCATCTTGTTGGAGAAGTCAATTGTTATAATAAAAGTCAATTTTTTTAAAAACATATACTTGTTGGGGAAGTCGATTGTTTTAAAAAAAATTACTTGCTGTGGGAGTCAATTGTTTTAAAAATTTTACTTGTTGGAGAAGTCAATTGTTAAAAAATAATAAAATAAATAATAAAATAATAAAATAAACTTGTTGAGGAAGTGGTTTGATTTTGAAAACTTTTAAACTCCTTACTCATCATCTGGTCCCTCACCAAACAAGTCAATGCAAGCTTACGTTCATGTAAAAGTCCTCAGGTATCAATTTAAATATCACTCCATCTAGATGCAAGCCTTCAACTTTCACCAGCTCAAAAAGATGCATGGCTTCACATACCCTATATGCCTTGCAGAACCCACAAATTATAGCATTATAAGAAATAACATCTGGGTGAATTTATGTTCAATCGTATCACAAAAGATCGTGCGGGCCATCGATGTTCTCCTGGTTTGACACATATGATCAACAATCGTTGTGTACAACACATGTTTGGTTAATAAATCTTGGTCATTTTAACAAGAAGCTTTGCTAGATTGGAATTCCCAAATAACTCATTTTCCTCAAATAACTCAAAGACGATAGGCCCACTTAACCCGAGAACCCTTGCAGAGTGCTCTAATGATGGTGTTATACGCTGCAACATCAAGTCATCAAGTCATGTAACTAACAAGTTTCATCCCGCTTTGTTGAACTAATTTTGTCAGGATTTCAATATCATTGTACATTAATTTGTCACAACGACGACTTAACAAAACATTGTACTAACCAAATCAGGAGGACACCTGTTTTTTTCTCATGAAGCTCATAATCTCTTGTGTTTCATCAAGTTTGTCAGCTTTACACAAACCATGAGCTAGAACATTACACACCTGCGCACTGAAATAAAGTTTCATGAAATCTACTGTTAATTACTTAATTCATAAGCTAAATCAACTTTCTCAATACCATACAAACCTACAACAAGTGCCCTATAAGCATAGTATCTGGTTTTAAATCTGTCTTGATCATCATTTGAGGGCGGGCCTTGGCGCAGCGGTAAAAGTTGTTCCTAAGGGACCGAAGGTCTCAGGTTCGATCCGTGGAAACGGCCTCCCCACAAAAATGTGGGGGAAAGACCGCGTACATCTTCCCTTAAATGGGACGGACCCTCCCTGGACCCTGTAAAAACGCGGGAGCTCTTTGCAGCACCAGGTACGCCCTTTTTGATCATCATTTGCCACATTTCAACAGCCTCATCAATTCATTTAGCCCTCGTTAGATCGCGAATAGCTACAGTGTAACTCACTTCATCAAGATTTCACTCTTTTCAGACATATAAACTAAACTTCCAGAACATAAAGCATTCAAATACATATTGTATGCCCACATATCAGTCAAAACTCCTATCTTATTCATGTCTTGCAAAAGTCTATCAATCTATAATGACTTTAACTTTACATAAACCACATATAAACCTAGAGTATGTAAATGAGTTTCAAGAACACCCTTTAGGGATCATAGCATTTTAACACAATTTCACTAATTCAAAACATAAGTAGCATACCAAAACACCAATAATACGTTATAGTCAATGATGAAAAACTCTACAGTCTAATAGAGGCATTTCGTCAAACACTTGGAGGGCATTACCAATGTCTAAGAAGAGCTCTATGCCTCTATACATATCCAACTGGGTATCTCAAGATATACATATCATCAGACCGAGTGAACAGTTATGCTCTAACAATAAACTGTATATAAGAAATCGATCGGAAAAGGGACTTTGATCTTGAACATTTTCATGTTTGATTGATTGTTTTTGGTTACAAGCCAATGGATGATTAAACGGTTAGTTTGAAAAAACCGTTGATACCTGATCCCTTTTAATTTAATTGCTAATCATATTTTAAGAGAGAGTCAACAATCACGGCTTTAAGGCCCGTTTGATTCGGTGCTGACCGAGTTGACCGGCTGGCTGGTCGACTCGGTCAGCCGGACAGCGTGTTTTGATATGCGCGAGTTTGTGCTTTGACCGGGTCGGGAGGTTCTGACCCAGACTCTAGAAATCGGGATTCTGACCCAGCCCCTAGAAATCGTGTTTGATAGAAGTCCGGTTTTAAAAGGCTCGAAGCTTTCTTGGAAAAATCTTGTTGTAAATGAGTCAACCGACTCGGTTTGTAAATGATTATGCTGGAACCATGGTTAGCTTGCTCGTTGACTTGTTTGTCGTACCACAACACATAAATCAAATGTACGTGTTAAGTTGATGAGTATTTTTTGACAGGCTCTCACATGCCATATCGAGGTTTATATTTTGTCCACAAGACTTCATCGAGACATACGTTATATATGTGTTACTGTAAGATCTTCTTCAGCAGCAGGACGGTTGTAAGAACAACATATGAAGTGAGGTGGAAGAGAGAGAAGGGTTGTTGCCTATGCGAAAAAGTGCGGTTATAAAAGAGATGGGGTATGCGAGAAGTGAGTAGAGATGATGTTTAAACTAAAATTGATATTTCTAAAATAAAAAATGTCTATATATTTTATTAAATCTTCAATAACAAAATCAAATTTAACTTTAATAATAAATGTCACTTTAACTGTAACACCCCAACCCGGGTAGGGCTGACGTGTCACACAAACAGTAATCAGAGGTTCATAACGATAGAATTAAAGTACTAAGATACACACAAATCCTTACATAGGTCCACATAATTTAAATAAAGTCTTAAAATCAAAGTACTTATTAAATCTTATTAATCCAAATGTTCTCATCCTAACTTCTTGAGTTAACACTCTTCACTCGTTCCCCTGAGCCCCTTGAGTACCTGCTATAACAATAAGAGAAAACAACAAAAGAAAATACGGCTGAGCCAAAGAATGCTCAGTAACGGAATAAACAATAGCAATACAATGGTCAATCATGATAACAATGAGATGATCAAGTCGAAAATCAAATGATAATGATCATCTAAAAGGAATACTCATGTGAGCCAGTAACAATAACAATTAACAATGTGTACATTAGCTGCAGTTCTAATGCACCAATATGTGAGATAGGAATGTGGGCACACACACCTAACCATCTCACCAATAAACAATAACAATAATATCCTAGGATCGATCCATACGCCTCCTTTAACAATAATCAATATGTGTAACAACTAAACACATAATAATAATGTAGAGACGCTGTGGTCTAATCGCTCTGCCACAGATAGAGCACGTCACTTGTGCCACAATGACGCCCTATGTCCCCATAGGTGGATGTGCTCGGGTATGGAGGTCAATGATACAATCAATCAAGCCAATATAACACAATAAGTTACACTAGTGCTCATAACACTTAATCAAGGCCACTAGCTATAATCAATCATTTAGGAAGCATGTGACAATGAGTACAAAGCAAATAAAGGCTATCACATGCAAACAATATCAATTATACAATAAACACTTATAACAATAATCTTATGGATTTAATCACCAACAAGTCAAGTTAAGAATTCAAAATACCGATCAAGAACGAGAGGTATTCATGCTACGAGAGGAAAGGTCGGAATCCGTACCTTATACGCGAATGACAATATTCAGAAACAAAGTCTAGGCTCGGTTAACGCCGTGAGAACCTACGATAACATAACGCAGATTATAGTTTGAAAAATTTCAGTTCTGTCTCTGTCTTTTCGCACTCGTTAAAAATACTAAACGACGTCTAAAAATTCTGAAAATCTCCAGTCTACTAGATTAGTGAGTTCTGAACAACTTTCATTTAGAAAAGTTTCTGATTTGGATTACCGAAATATGAGAAAAACGTGGATCTTTACAGCTGCGCAGAACTGCTAGCTGTTACGAAAACGACTATTTGGAGGTCTAAACGAATGAGTTTTTCCATGTTTTATATATCAACAGATTCGTCTTGTAACACCCGTAATTTTTATTAGACAACGGGAAATAATAAGGAGAAAAGAAAAGAAAGAATTTTGGAGGAAAAGGAAAAGAAAGAGTAAGTAGAAGGGGGTTTTGTGTAAAAGTACAAGAAAGGAGAAGTATCTGATATACATAGGGATGGCTGCCCACTTCTTTCATTTTTCTCACAACCCCCAAATTCAGCGAGAGTTTTAGAGAGAGAAAGAGAGCAGACTACGAGTTTGAAGGAAGAACAAGAAGAAGAGGAAGACGAGTTCGAGGTACTGGGTTCCACGGCTACTGATTTCGAAGGAATCATACCCAGCAGCACAATGTGAGTTCTAAGACCCCTTCTTTAAAGCATTTTTGAACGATTTTGGGGCTGGAATACATAGTGAAATTTTTCGAGCCATGAGCTCTCAATGTGTGTATATACGTATGAGTATGAGTGTGTATAAGGTCCGATTGGACTGCTATACTCACTGCAGGTAAGATTTCTAAGATAAGTGGACAAATCTCAGCAGGTAGACCGAATATGTACTGCTGATGCATGTTTTAGAAGTTATGTTTATGATATGCATGATGTCTAGTTGATTCTAAGTAACTGATGTGGTAAAACTGTGCTAATGTATGTTGAGATGATGTATGGATTGTAGAAATGGCGCAGGGTAAGTTGCAGGTGCCCTTACTCAACTGCATTAACTAATGCGGGTGGCTGAGAAAAATGCGGCTAAGGCATTACTCAACCGCATTAACCAATGCGGAAGGCTAAGAAAAATGCGGCCAAGGCATTACTCAACCGCATTAACCAATGCGGGAGACTAACTCGGGAAATGCGGTAAGTCATTCCTCATCCGCATTGACTAATGCGGATGAGGTAAATTAATGCGGTGAGGTATTACTCATCCGCAATGACTAATGCGGATGATCCGACTAATACGGATGAACCAGAATGTGAAATGCGGATCAGACTTAGTAAGATCTGATTAATTTGAGGAGAATGAGTAACATAGGCATGATAGTGATGATGATGTTGCATGGTTGTACCTGTTGTATGCCATATATGAATGATGCCTTGTAGGATGAGAAGTGAATGTAGAAGTGTATGCATGATGCATGTATGCTAGTATGAAGTAAGTATGCTAGTATGATGTATGTATGTTAGAATGATGTTGCCGTATAAATGGTGAATACTGATGATATGTAAGTATGTATGTTCCTTATGTATATGAGTTTTATCTTTAATAACTTTACGTGAACGAATGAACGAAAGAAACGAATGTATTAAGAACGTAAAGTAAAAGATAATGAAAGAAGGAATATGATGAATGAATGCATGCATTAATGAAAGAAAGTAAGTAAGGCTTGCAAGCAAAATGAAGGAGGTGCACACCCCTGGCAGGTGTTAGCTCAACGGTGTACGGGTTAGCTACCCCGAAGGATGTACATCGGGTCAATCATTAAGATTGATAATGAGGTGAGCAACTTCGTGTTGCAAGAGACTCGGTTAGCAGGCAATCATAAGATTGCCACTGAGGTGAGCAGTCGCGCACTGCAACAGACTCGGCTAACGTATGTTAGAACGATAATGAGGTGAGCAACTTCGTGTTGCAAGAGACTCGGTTAGCAGGCAATCATAAGATTGTCACTGAGGTGAGCAGTCACGCACTGCAAGAGACTCGGCTAACGTATGATAGAAGTAAAGTGAAAAGATAAGTGGTGCAAGTACCTACCCCAGGTGACTGGATCAGCATTTGTGCACAACGTTCGTGGCTAACCACCACAGGTCCAGCACCAGTAGTATGTATGATGAACGGGGGTATGGTACATGTCACCGAATGTAATGAATGTTCGAACGTAAGTAATGAATGTAAGAATGAAAGTAAGGTACGTATGAATGTACGTGAAGTATGTATGTATGGAAGTAATGAGAATGACGAAGTATACACGAATTAAAGTAAGTAACGAATGATGAGATAATAATAATATTATCTACGTGTACGTATGATGTGTGAACACATGTATGAAAAGAGCAGTTAATGAGAATGATAGTATGTTTTATTATAAAACTAGAACTCACTCAGCAACGCTGACTTTTATGTGTTTTCCAGTTCGCAGGTAGTGTTGCTGAGGATGGCACGAGGCGGCTACTCAGCTCTTTTGGGATGGCATTCTCCATTTAATAATGATGCAACGTCATGTGTTGTGGGTCCATAATGCGCGCAACACATTATGTTGCATGCAAGTGCAAGATTCCTTGATAATCCTGATAAACATGATTATTTAAGAAATCTTGCTTATGAAGGAAAATATATTTTTGAACATAATATCTTCTATATGAAGAAGAATATGTTTTCTTTTATTATGTTCTTTCGGTAGAGGTCGCTGTATGACCCTATGATTGCTGAGGATTCGAATAAACGAGATTATCCTCGTTTTCTTATGCATCAGCAGCAATCATAGTATAGTTAAGCAATGTAAAGAAAAGCTTGTATTTTGTAATCAAGACTATGATGTAAAAGCTTTTATGATGAAATGAGAATGCATGTTTTATTAATTCCGCTGCGTATTTTATGAACATGTATTAAATGTACGTTATATATGCGATGAAGATCCAACAGTAAGGTGCCCGGTGAGCGGGGCCTTACAAGTTGGTATCAGAGCAAAAGTTTAAGTAAAATGGGTAAATTTTCATAATAAACCTAAACTTAAACTGAGAATGGGACAGGAAGAATGAGAATGCCATCTGAGTAGTCGCGTGCCATCAGGTATTTTCTTAAAGATTAACTGGTATTATGTGCGCTTGTTATGTGAATGATGTGTACTGTTAGACTGAGATGCTAATGTAGTCAGGATAGGTGATGCTCGGGGTGCGAAGAGTAGAGTAAGTGGCTAATCACAACTGGCCACTGTAATTAGGGACTTACTGTACTTAACATAAACTGAGCTATTTCCTTGAATGACCGTGTGGTGTTTTAATCTTTCAGTGTGATAGAAGATGGTCGGTGATAGATCATCTGATGCTTCCCGTGATGGTGAACGTGGTGATGAGCCGCGTATCACGCGAGGAAGACTTAGGAAAGAGAAAGTAGTTCGTGAGGAGAACGAGGTTCCTCACCAGGAAGAGACGGACGAGAGCGCCAAGTTGAGAGCCTCGGTAAAAGAGGCAGTGATTGAGGAAGTGCACCAGGTTATGCAGACGATCCTACCGACTGTGATGACCGAAGCGATAAAGGCAGTACGAGAGGAGGATAGACGAGGGAGGAATCGGTCCTCGGGTAGACAGCAACAGGCAGGGGTAGAAACAGTATTGTCTGATGATGAAGAGGAAGAGGAGGAAGAACAGGTACGGGAGACAGCCCGGGGTTGTGACTACGGGAAATTTATGAGGTGCAAGCCTCCGACTTTTGATGGTTCGGGTACGGCTGCTGATGCTCACCAATGGGTGAGAGAGATGGAGGCGGTCCTTGATATTAGTGACTGCCGGGAGGATAAGAAGGTAAAGTTTGCTACCCACTCGTTTACGGGGACGGCATTGTGCTGGTGGGACAATATTGTCCAGGCCGAGGGTAGCAGGGCCATTGGGAAATTGAAGTGGTCTGAGTTGAAGAGGATGGTGATCGAGGAGTTTAGTCCTCGTCGAGAGATGGACAGAGTTGAGAGAGAGTTCCTGCAGTTGGAAGCGGGAACGATGACCCACCAACAATACACGACCAAGTTCAACGACATGGCACGGTTGGTGCCAGAACAAGTGACGCCGGTGTCTCGCAAGATTAACCGGTATATTCAGGGATTGCCAGCCGAAATTCGTTGGCACTTGATTTCCGCCCGACCAAGTACTTTCAGGTCGGCGGTGGATTTAGCTGGGAGGTTGTACGATGAACGGGCTGCGATGGTAAAATCTGAGGGCAGTAAGAAGGGAAGTGATGAGAGGAAGTGGCAGGGAAAGAGGTTTGGTCGGGGTGATACTTCGACAAGTAGCAAGAAGGCACGGGTTGATGAACGCCGTGTGGTCGTGACAGGTGCAGGGTCGAGAAAGTGTGAAAAGTGTGGGCGAGAGCACGGTGGTGAATGCAGATGGGGGCTGAATGTATGTTTTAAGTGTGGAAAGCCCGGTCATATGGCTAAGGAGTGTAGGGCGATGAAGTGCTTTAACTGCGGGGAAAGTGGTCATATGAACAAAGATTGCAAGAAGCCGAGGTCTGGGAGTTCCGGCGGGAAGAAGGCAGTGGGTGAAGGGTCGAAGGCAAGCGCCAGAGCATTCACGATGACGCAGGAAGAGGCTAGGACGGACCCTGATGTAGTGTCCGGTACGTTTCTGGTGAACCAAACTCTAGCCTCAGTATTATTTGATTCAGGTGCCAGTAGGAGTTTTATTTCTGCTGCTTTTAGTGCCAAATTGCCTGTTAGTAGTAGGCGTGTGGATGTGCCGTTTGATGTAGAGACTGCTATAGGTAAAACCACCAGGATTTCTGAGGTAATTGAGGGTTGCGATGTAGAACTGGAGGGTCACAAATTCCCAGTTAAACCCTTTGCGATGACGTTAGGAGGTTTCGATTTGGTGCTTGGAATGGATTGGTTGGCAGATTTCGAGGCGAACATTGTGTGTCGCAAGAAGATGATCAGTTTGACAGCGCCTGACGGTAGTCCAGTGACAGTTTATGGGGATCGGGTTACTACGATTCCGAAAGTGATCTCAATGGCAGTGGCGGGGAAATGTATGAGGCGTGGATGTAACGCCTATTTATGTTATGTGAAAGATGTAGAGAAGCCAGCACCACAACTGTCTGATGTTCCGGTTGTGTGTGAGTTCCCAGACGTGTTCCCGGAAGACTTATCGGGATTGCCACCTGACAGAGAGATCGAGTTCCAGATTGATTTAGTACCAGGCGCCCAACCTGTTGCCAAGGCACCATACCGATTGGCCCCGACAGAGATGAAAGAGTTGATGGAGCAGTTACAAGAGCTACTGGATAAGGGGTTTATTAGACCGAGTATCTCACCTTGGGGTGCTCCGGTCCTGTTTGTAAAGAAGAAGGACGGTAGCATGAGGATGTGCATCGACTACCGTGAATTGAATAAGCTGACAGTGAAGAACCGATACCCTTGCCAAGGATCGATGACTTATTTGACCAACTTCAAGGTGCTAGTTGGTTTTCACATATAGATCTTCGATCAGGTTACCATCAACTGAAGGTGAAGGAACAGGATGTCCCTAAAACAGCTTTTCGTACGCGCTACGGTCATTATGAGTTTCTTGTCATGTCTTTCGGTTTGACCAACGCGCCAGCTGCTTTTATGGATCTGATGAACAGGGTGTGCCGGCCGATGTTGGATAAATCAGTGATTGTATTCATTGATGATATCCTGATTTATTCAAAGAGTGAGACTGAGCATGCCGGTCACATTCGCGAAGTTCTGGAGACGTTGAGAAGGGAGAAGTTGTATGCTAAATTCTCCAAGTGCGCGTTCTGGTTGCGTGAAGTTCAATTCTTGGGTCACGTGGTAAATCCGGATGGGATTACGGTCGATCCGGCGAAAGTGGAAGCAGTGATGCAATGGAAGTCTCCGAAGACGCCGTCCGAGATCCGTAGTTTCTTGGGTTTGGCGGGTTACTACCGAAGGTTCATCCAAGACTTTTCCAAAATTTCTTCTCCACTGACCAAGTTGACCCGGAAAGATGTGAAATTTGTATGGGGTCAAGCACAAGAGAAGGCATTCGAAAAACTGAAGACAAGATTGACCCAAGCTCCAGTATTGGCATTACCCGAATGTAAAACCTTGAAATTCTCCCAGAAATCAAACACACACGATCTCAATCTTGTAGACGCGGAATATAAACAAGATTGGAGTAGAAGAAGAATGAATTGAATCACAAAAGACGATCTTCGATTGATAAACAGAAACCTACAAGAGGTCTTGTGCGAAATCGCACAGATACAATGATAATGAACGAAAAGCTTAATTACAAAACGAAAACTAGCTATTTATACTAAAACATAGAGTTCTCGCGCGAGATCACTTTCGCGTGGATCAAGATTTCGCGCGGCAGCAGTCTTTCGCATGGAGCCTTTCTCGCGTGGTCTGCGACTCGCGTATGACTTGCTTCTCGCGTGGATGCTTCTTTTCGCACAGATCTGTTTTGCCGAGCCTTGTTTATCTCCTACAATCTCCCCCTAGGCTCGGTGAAACATGATCAATCAAAGTCAACGTTGGCCTTCTTGTAAGATCCAGCATAAGCATACCATTTATTCCTCAGGATCCGGTCAATCATCCATACGTACTGGCAAGATAGAAAGTAAACAGACTCATCAGCTGAGATAGGGCAGTGTAACAGCTTGGATAAGTCGTCTTTGCCAAACTTCATTAAGTCTGCTGGATCAATGATTCGATAAGACTTGTCTATGCATTTGATCACAGCGTGACCGGAATCCTTTTCACATCTCCAGGATAGTAGTTGCTTCAAAGAGTTTGGAGGAACTGGAGCATGCACAGGGACTTTTCTGATGAATTTAGGATGTTGATAGACACGTATTTTCATTGGAGCTTTTGTATTTTCATCAATTCGTGTTGTGTCATCTATCAACTTCGATTTTGCAGTCCTAAAGTCTTTGAAGTTTGTGCGCATCTCCCTTCTAATCATAGATCTTATGAGCTCAGCTTCACTGTGATTATTCTCATTGAAGAATGGAGCTTTGCCCATAGAGTATAAATCAGCAGCACGTAATGTATGAAAGTCTTGTGTGCTCTTTAAATAATCAATCTCTCCATTTCTTCTCTTTATCACATACATTCTTTTCTCACCATCATAAGCCCAGCTGATAACGTGAGACATTTCACCATACTTTTGTTTTGGCTTAGATATAAATAGAAAGTGAGCTTCAGTAGGTGGTGGTGGTGCTTTGAATTGCAAACCTCCTCTAGTGTATAGTGCAATCTGACCAGTATGATCTGTCTTTGTAGTATCAGTAGGAGTTTCACCACTCACAGTCTCTGTAGGAATTTCTCCTTCTTCAAGATTAATGTCCTTGAATAATTCTTGAAGATTGTTGCCAAAAATATCTGTGTACTCAGTCTGATCCTCCAGATCTTCAAAAATATCAAGTTCTTCTTCAATAGTTTCAGATGAAGTTTGTTGAAAAGAATATAATTCCTTTTCATACACACTTTCTGTGGCTGGGTCTATTGGATCATATCCTTCTGGATTACTAACACTTGGTCTATCGACATTGTCGGTGTCAGTCTCTCCAGTAGGACTTGAAGAAGAACCTGTAACATTTCCACCATCTCCACCATCATCTCCACCATCATCTCCACCATCATTTCCATCATTATCTCCATCATCATTGTCATCACCATTATCATCTTCATCGTCATTCTCATCATCTCATCCTCATCATCATCAGAATCACCATAATCAACTAACTCATCATCTTCCCTTTCATGAACAATGGGCAGAGTAACCATGTGTTCTGGCTCAACAAAAGCAGTAGAAGTGTAAGCCTCAGTGATAGGTACTTCAGATGAAACTGGAACATCTTCAGTAGTGCTACCACTTTGCTGTACAGTAGATGTTTGGGCTTCGTTGACCGTTTCTTTTTCATGAACTGTCTCAGTAGGAGGTGGGCTTGGAGATCGTCTGCTAGATTCACCAATCACAGTAGTAGATCTTATGTTCTGTGGCTGATGAAAGTAGGTCTGAGAGATAAATTCTCTAAGCTCGTTTAGTTGTCTCTCCAACCCAGATGAGTAGTCAAACATGTTTTTCATTTGTTGCTCAAGAGATGCTAATCTGGTATCTTTGATGGCTGAATCTAGATGAATCATGGTTATCTGATTCGACTTTTCTTCATTACTTTTCTTCAACTCAGCAATCAATTTCATATTTTCAAAATTTTCCTTCTCCAGGTTCTTAATTCTTTCTTCTAATGTGATAGAACCTGGAGTGCTTGTTGATTCTTCTCTCCTCTGAAACTCAGGAGGAGTATTCAACAGTGTGTCGACATCAAACTCCAAATTCTCCTGATGAGGAGGTGTAGAGAAACCAGAAACAGGAACAGTAGATGCTCCAGAAACAGGGACTGTTTCTGTTTCAGGACTAACAGTAGTCGTTTCAACATGAGATTCTTCCCTCGTGATCACATTAGCTGGTGATCTCTGAACTTCAGAAGAAGTTGTCTGATCAGCCTCTGTAATAACCACTTGTGTTCGTGGTCTCCTTGGAATAATTCCACCACGACCTCTCTTTCTCGATGGGAAGTCTTTTCTTTTAGCCATTCTTTTGCGTCTCGACGATGTACTTGGAGACTCTTCCGGGACATAATCAGTATCCCTTTCTTCTTCACTTGGTCGAGCTGATGTTGGAGTAGAAGGAGTTGGATCAGTCTGAATCACATAAGGAACATTCCCTATCTGATCACTAACAGTATCGGAACTAGAAGCAGAATGAACAACTTCTTCCGTTTCTTCTTCACGTGTAGGTTCATCTTCAAACAGCTTTTCAATCTCTTCATCAATAGTTTCTCTGGTAGAGGAAGTCCCAGCTTGTGCCTCATCAGTATGAGCACCACATTCACCAAGCTCATCAATATTTCTTCAATCTCAGAAAATCTTCCAATCTTTGCAAAACTTTCACCAGAGCATTTGTTACCTCTGGCTCCAGTTAGATGAGAGAAAATCTCCTTCTTCACAGTCTGTACAACATACTTAGGAGATCTCTGAGTAGCGAGCTCAAGATAAGCATCATTTATCAGCAATTGGATAAATCTTGGGTACATAATGAACTTCCTTCCAGGATTTGCTGTAGCATTCTTTACCATCTCCTGAAATATAACCCCAGAAATGCTGAAGGGAATGTCATCAACTAGTGAAACTAGTAATGAGCCAAATACAGCACTCAGGCTATCCATGCCAGCTTTCAAATTACTCAAACAGTGAATTACCACATGAAATAAATATTTCCAATATGGTGGTAACCACTTCTTCTCCAAACTTGGATATCTATACTCATAACCCATCCGAGATAGACAATCCATAACCACATCATCATCTAATCTTGTAGGTGCTCCCTCTTGGTCATTAAACAGAAGAACTCTGTTTAGTATGGCTTGAGAAACAATCACCCTTTTCTCCTTCACAGTTGCTGTAATAATCTGGTTTCCAGATTCGTCTTTTCTAGAGCAGCTGTGCTCCAGAAAGAGTCTATCAGTTCGGCATAGATGGCTGGATCAGCAGAAATAGAATAAACAATCCTCGAGTTCTTCAGCCCCTCAATCATAGAATGAAATAGTTCTTTTCCTTCCGGTACTTCATCCAGATAAGCAACACAATTATGATTCTTGTTAAGATCATTTGTGCCATCTGCATTGTCAAATAAGATCAAATTAGAACACTCTTGAAAATAACTTAATTATGACAAAATATTTTTCGTCACTTAGAGTATGTGAACCACAATTTTTTTTTTTTACTTAGAAAAGTTTATCACTTGAAAACACTTAATCATTTCAAAATTTTATTTCATTTAAGGTTTATCATCAAAAGTTATTGTGTACAGGTACAATTTAGACACAAATGGTTCAACTCTTGGAAATTGTTACAACAATTATCTGTCATGTGAACCATGATTCAAGCGAAAACTCAAAATTCATGCGAGAACTCAACATGTGCGAGATGTGTTCACGCGACAAATCTGTGTCATGCGAAATTAAGGATTTCACGCGACAATCATTTATCATGCGAAACTAGGTTTCACGCGATAAATTTCTCATGCGAAATCGTGTCGCGACTGTTCAGTTCCTGATGCGATTCGCACATCCTCAACTCCAAATTAACCTTTCAAAAATTGATTTTAAACCATGAAATACATATCATTGCTGTCGCCTAGGTCTATTAGGTTAATATCATTCATTAATTTCATCATTTAAGTCCATTTATTCAGATTTTAATACAAGGATGTTAAGTTCCCTTAGTTTTCAGATCTACAGTAACTTTATCAACCGAGAGATACCTTTACAGAACAATCTGAGCGTAGTGATGACTAACTAAGACACACAATCACAAAAGAAGAGAGAAGATGACCGATTTTGAAATATGCGAAAATAGGTTTCGGATGATGTGCGATTAGGGTTTTCGGGTGTGTGATTAAGCGAAAAGTGAATATGACTTGAACAGTGTGCCTTTTATACCAAAAGCGAGTCACGCGAGAACACGTTTTCGCGAAACATCCTTTTTCGCGTGAGATTCTCAGTTGCGTGATTCAGTTATTTTTCAAAATTTTCAAAATTTTCAAACTTTTCAATCCTTTATTTTTAATGAATTTTGTCAACATAAAATGTTATTTACCAAGTGACCAATTATTTTAATGAATCTTCAATTTTCAAACATTTTCTTGTTATGTAATTGTCCTAAAAACTAAAACACTATAAAAGTGAAATAAAAAACAAACACTTACAAACAAACAAAATAACAAAAGAATAAAAACAATTAAAGAATCAAGATCGGATTTGTTTGTTTTATATAAATTTTCTTGATGAATGAGAATACCAGTCTCAGATTGAGTAACCTGAATACCCAAGAAAATGAAATTTCTCCAAGTGAACTCATCTCAAACTTCTTCTTCATCACTTCTTCGAACTCCGTGCACATACTATCATTTGTGGAACCAAAATAATATCATCGACGTAGATTTGAACCAAAATGATATCATCGCCTGATTTTCGGATGAATAAGGTTTGATCAATTGCACCTCTTGAATAACCATTTGCAAGCAAATGTTCAGTCAGAGTTGCATACCAAGCACGAGGTGCTTGATGTAAACCATATAAAGTCTTATCCAACTTGTAAACATAATCAGGATGATCTGGGTCTTCAAATCCAGGAGGCTGACAAACATAAGTTTCCTCTTTCATTTCTCCGTATAAAAACGCAGTCTTACATCCATCTGATACACCTTGATGTTCATGAATGAAGCAAAGGCTAAGAAAATGCGTATTGCTTCTAGTCTTGCAACGGAGCATACACTTCTTCATAATCTAAGCCTTCAACTTGATAAAATCCCTGCACCACAAGTCGTGCTTTATTTCTAACTATAACACCCTTTTCATCCGTCTTATTCCTAAAAATCCACTTTGTTCCAATCGGAAGCTTATCTTTTGGTAGTTCAACAAGATGCCAAACATTGAGCTTCTTGAATTGCATCAACTCATCCTGCATTGCTTCTATCCAGCTGTTTTCTTTAAGTGCCATTTCCACATTCTTGGGCACTATTTGTGAAAGAAAGCAAGCATACAGACATGTGTTGATTGCTCCTGATCGACTTCTGGTAACTACACCTTCGTGCAACGGGCCAATGATTGCTTCAGTTGGATGAGTTTTATGTATTCTCAATTGAGGAATCTCATCTGCAACCATTCCATCTTCCAAATTTATAATATGTTCAACATTATCAAGAGCTTCTTCAGTATGTTGAGATAGAGGCACATAGGTTTCATCAATTGTGTCATCTGAAATAGGAGTTTCAGAAGAAGTTGACACATTCGGAGACTCGTCAAATGGAACCTGAATGATCTCTATCGGTGTGTGTATAGTGTCTGAAGAAGATGAAGATAATGGAGAACTCAACGATTCTTCCTGCTCCTGAGTAGGAATTTGTTCTGAAGAAATATCTAAAGACTCAGAACATGTAGATACTGGCACAGAAGCTGTCGGAATATCTTTGGATGATGAAGCAGTAGCAGAATCATCAGATATCAAAGAAGGAAGTTCCTCAATTATTTGATTATCCAAGGTAATTGATTTAGAATTTGAGTCTGCAGATGAAGATTTAGAAATATTAAAATTTATGAACAAAGATTCATAATCATAGACCCATGAAGGAGCTGAACCTGCATCAGTTATGTTAAGTTCATGCCAATCAATGTTAAATGACTCGATTATTTGTCTAGTTCTTTTATTATAAACACGATATGCAACCTTATTGGCAGCATATCCCACAAAGTAACATTCATCAGCCTTTTCAGAAAATTTGAAGATGATTCGGTTGTATGTAACAAAGTGCAACAACAACCAAAGGCTTTAAAATATTTAACTTTGGGTTTGTGATTATAAAAGATTTCATAAGGAGTCTTATTTAATCTTTTGTTGATTAACACACGATTCTGAACATAACATGCAGTATTTACTGCTTCTGCCCAAAAGAATAAAGGTAATTTGGCGGCAGAGATCATTGTTCTAGCAGCTTCAATTAATGTCCTATTTCTTCTTTCTGCAACTCCATTCTGTTGTGGAGTGCCAGCAGCACTGAATTGTCTGGCAATTCCCTTGGATTCACAAAACTCATTCAGAGTTTGATTGCAAACTCTGTTCCGTTGTCACTTCTGATGCATTTTACCCTTTTCTCAGTCTGATTCTCCACCAAAGTAATGAATTTGATCAAAAGTTGTGGAGTCTCATCCTTAGATGCTAAGAAAAACACCCAAGTAAATCTTGAAAAGTCATCAGTAACAACCAAACAATAAGATCTTCGACCCAAACTTAGAACACTTACTGGACCAAAAAGATCCATGTGTAAGAGTTGTAAGATTGACTCGACTGAGTTGTGTGCAACTGGTTTGTGAGGAAGTTTATGTTGTTTACCTTTTGAACATGACAAACAATGTTCAGTTAAATGATATTCTTTTTCAGGTAAACCAATTACATGATTTCCACGTACAAGTTTATTCATGTTTTTAAGATTGACATGTCCTAATCGACGATACCATAACATGGAATCATTCTCCGAGGCTTTGGATAATAAGCAAGAGGCTGTTACCAAAGAATTAGAACAATGCATATCAAGAAGATATGTGTCATTGTCTCTCGGAGTCCTCATCAAAATCCATTCTTCTGGAACAACAAAACCTGGTTTTAATATTAAGCATTCGTTATTAGTAAAGTGTGTTGAATATTGTTTGTCACAGATTTGAGACACACTTAGCAGGTTATGTTTTAATTCCTCAACAAAATTAACATTTTCAAAACTCAGGACGCCATTTGTAACTGTACCCCGTTTAGTAATTCGTCCTCCTCTATCTCCTGCAAATATCACTCTTCCTCCGTTGTATGATTGCACATCTTGTAGTAGTGATAAATTACCAGTCATATGTCTTGAACAACCGCTATCAACATGCCATAGACTGTCAGTAGCCTTTTGCGGTTGTCCCTGCATTAGTAACAAATTACTTAGATTTTGGTACCCAAGTCAAACATGACTTGAGCACATTCTGAGTTGCAGTAAGACAAAATGATTTGAGATTATTATATTTTGTTTTCATATCATTCTTATCATTTATGCTTTTAGGCTTGACATTTTCTTTTATGTCATTGGTCAAATTCTTATCCCGTTTGACATTAAAATCATTAGCAACCTTTGATTTCATATTATTGAAAATTTTCCACGAGTGAAAAATAATTTTCTATTATGAGAAATAGAATTATGAAATCTTTGTTTACTTAATGATTTGTGTCTAAAAGGACAATTATTTGCCAAGTGATTAATGTTTCCACACTAAAGCATCTCTTCAGTTGTGTGTGGAAAACAAACTGTGGATGACAATTATGAAAATTGTCATAAAAACCAAAGTCAGATTGACTAGGTTTAACTTTCTCCACAGTCTCTCGAATCTTTGTCTCGTTTGACAATTGCAAATTCATCTTTTGCAGATTCGAGGAAATTGAAGTATTATGACCACTTTGATTCGGAGATTTGGCAATTTTGACTTGTGAAATTGTTGGTGTTGGAATATGAACAGTCTTTGTCTTTGCTGGAGTAGGACCAGACTTTGAATGTGCTGGAGAAGGACCAGACTTGAATGTGTTGGAGAAGGACCAGGCTTAGAATGTGCTGGAGAAGGACCAGGCTTAGAAATACGGATTTGTGCTGGAGAAGGACCAGGCTTTTGAATTGTGATATTGCATGCAGATGAATTATTCACTTGCAAATCTAGGCTACAAACATCTTGATTCACAAGGTTAGCATTATAATGAAGTTTATTTTTAAAGAATCGAGAATTCGTTTCTTTAAAAATATGTTCTTCATTTTCAATTACACCCTTAGAAATGAATCGACTCTTAAAATCATTTTCAATTCTTTCCTTTTGATTAGCCCTTTGATTTGCATTCAAATGATTTTTACTATTAGATTGCAACTCATTCAAATCAACCTTCTTTTCATTTCCAGACAAATTTTGAGTACAAGCAGATTGTGAAACTTTTACATTCTTATTATTTAAACACTCATTCTCATTCTCATCCTCACTCTCACTTTCCCAATCTTCAACCAACCCATCCACCTTCATTTTATCTGCAAAAAGATTTTCAGATGATTGTTTAGTTTTGGGTGCTATGATAGGATCAACTGATAAGTTTATTTTAACAGAAGGTTTTATATTTGAGATGGAGAAAATCCAATCCCATATACCATATCAGAATCACAAATGTTCTCAGATGAAGGTAAACATGAATAATCATGATTAATTGGAGGAGCAATGTTAGAAAACCCAACACCACATTTTCCTCCTTTGATTTTCTGAGTCATTTGTGACTTGATTATGCCTTCAACCATAGTTGATGAAAGTTCAAATTTCTCAACAGTCAATTTAACCGTGGCTAATTCACTGTTGAGTCTGTTAATTTCTAGAGCGAGTTCATTATTTCTATTTGTCAAGTCATTATTAGTACATTCTTTATCATGAAGATTTAATTTCAAATTATAAATTGTTTTATTTAAACCTTCAAGTTTTTCTTTAAAAATCCTTTCATTTGACTTGTGTTTACTCGCTTGATACTGAAGTTTTTCAACTTCCATTATCAGGCTTTCATTATGAACTCTGTATCTTTGAACTTTCTCAACACATGCATTTTTACATAAGTCATTATATACCTTGGGTTCTGAAGTTTCTCCTTCTGTTTCCTCTGCTTTCTTGACCATGAAAGCTTTCATGTTATCAGTTGGTTCTTCCACTGGAGCACTAACAACAGTCTTTAGATCATTACATGTGCTTTTGACTGTGAGCTCAACAGTGTCATCTTCAAACACAATCTTTTCTTCATCAACCTTCTCAACCTGTTCTTTCTTCTCAGCTTTCTCTTTCTCCTCTTCAATTCTCTCCTTCTCTTCTTCTTCTGTAGCAAACAAGCCTTCCAACAGATCATCCGACACGAATTCAGCAAACAAGTTTTCTTCCTCTTCTGGTTCTGGCACAATCTTTGCAATGAGTGCATGAGACAAAGTCAGATCAAGGGCCTCCATTTGATCAGACCAATCGTATTCAGCATTTGTTTGAGAAACTAATGCTTTATTGCCACTAGAAGTACCAGCTTTGTCTTTCTTCTGCTCAATCTCCACAGTCACCATCTTCTTTGGGGCTTCAGTTTGAGCTGTTTTTGGTTCAGTACACTCTCTGGCGAAATGACCTGGTTTATTACAGTTGTAACACCTCAGGTTGGATTTGTCAAAACCGATTTTGCTAGAATTATTAACACCAAACATTTTCCTTCCAGTTCTTCTAGCAAAATTCTTCGCCCTGTAGACAACCTTGGCCATCTGATATTTGATGTCGTTCTCTTCAACATCATCTGGATTAACTTGTTGAAGATCATCAACAAGAATATTTGGAGCAGAAAGTCTTCCGGCCATAAAAGCTTCATAGCTTGACATAAATGTGGTGAAAAGAGCAAGATGCTCCTCAGCAATCTGAACAGTCTGTTTGGATGGATTAGTGGTAGCAACATAAGCATGTTGACCACTATGAGAATCTTGAGGTTGAGAGACTTGTTGGTGAATGATGGGGGAATAATGTTGAGCTGCTGGAACATGAACTTGATGAGTTACTGCTGGTTGTATATATGAAGAAGCTGCACTTCCCGATTGTTGTTGCTGACACATTTGTGTATAGCTGACATAGTAATTTGGATTACTAGCCATCTTTGCGTAGAGAGCAGTTCCTTCAGCACCTAGAGAACTGAGATGATTAGCAGCTCGCTGCTTATCATCCATAGCATAAGACTTGATAGTAGAGATGAGATCGGTCAACTGAAGAGTATACAAGTCTTTGGTTCTCTTTATCAAAGTACAGTTGTTATTCCAACTGTAAGGAAGTGAGTTGAGTAACTTCTTGTTCACAGTAATTGGTTCCATAGTAATACCAGCACTCTTCATTTTTGTGACCAGTCTAACAAACCTGGCCATTTGAGCTTCCAATTCCTCACCAACAACATGATTGAACATGTTGAATTCTTGATTCAACATATCCTTCTTGCTCTCTCTCATGTCTTTATTGCCCATTATCTGAGATTCCAGAGCATCCCATAGCACTTTTGCACCCCTGAACTCTTGAAACTTTTGTGAGATCTCAGTAGTAAGAGCCATAGTAATTGCAGCATACGCCTTATCATCCAATTCCAGTCTCTTGATGTCGTCTTCATCCCACAAATGTTCAGGTTTCTGAACCATTTCTCCTTTGTCATTTTTGTACAACGGAATATAAGGGCCATACTTAATGGATCTCCACATTTTAGGTTCCGTGTAAATGACATATCTTTCAAATCGAAACGCCCAATCGGTATAATCATCTTCACATAATAGCCTCGGTGGCTTGTTACCAGTTCCAATCTCAGTGTCTAGATGAAGTGAAGCAGTAAGATGCTTCAAATTCGGTGTAGTTGAAGCCATGATGAGCAGAAAGTTTAAAATCAGAATTCTCGTGCGAAAAGCAAACTTGTGCGAAATCAGATTTCGCGTGGAAAGAGTTTTCGCGCGAGGTAGCTCTTCGTGCGAAATTCCAAAGATACCTTTTATGCGAATCGCACAAAAAGTGAAATACCTAACTGAGCGAAAACACCCTGTTTTCGCGTGCGAGAACGTGCAGATCAAGCGAAAACGTCGATTTTGTGCTGAAACAGATTACCAACTGTTTGTTCTTGCGAATTTCACCTCCAATTCACTGATTAAGTTTGATTGAACCCATTTTAATCCAATTTTAATGAATTTTAAGTCAATTTTAATCAAGATTAAGCTTAAAGTCCACTAATTCAGTTCAATTCGGTTCTAATCAGTCCAAATCCCCCACAATCGAGCAGCATAACGTTGCTATTTCAGAATCTAATGTAATCGATGATGAATTCTTCAAAAATCAGGTAGAACTCAATCCAATTCTTCTCCAAATCGTGGTTCAAGAGCCTAATGCTCTGATACCAATTGTAAAACCTCTGAAAACTCCCAAAGATCAATAACACACGATCTCAATCTTGTGAACGCGGAATATAAACAAGATTGGAGTAGAGAAGAATGAATTGAATCACAAAAGACGATCTTCGATTGATAAACAGAAACCTACAAGAGGTCTTGTGCGAATCGCACAGATACAATGATAATGAACGAAAAGCTTAATTACAAAACGAAAACTAGCTATTTATACTAAAACATAGAGTTCTCGCGCGAGATCACTTTCGCGTGGATCAAGATTTCGCGCGGCAGCAGTCTTTCGCATGGAGCCTTTCTCGCGTGGTCTGCGACTCGCGTATGACTTGCTTCTCGCGTGGATGCTTCTTTTCGCACAGATCTGTTTTGCCGAGCCTTGTTTATCTCCTACACCGAAGGGAGTGAAGATTTGGTGGTCTATTCTGATGCCTCCTACTCGGGGTTGGGGTGTGTATTAATGCAGAGAGGAAAGGTGATAGCCTATGCATCCCGGCAGCTGAAAGTTCATGAGGTTAATTACCCTACTCATGACTTGGAGCTCGCAGCTGTGGTTTTCGCGTTGAAGATTTGGCGGCACTATTTGTACGGGACGAAGTGCACCATCTTCACGGACCACAAAAGCTTGAAGTACTTCTTCGAGCAGAAAGATCTGAATATGAGGCAGAGACGGTGGTTGGAACTAATAAAAGACTACGATTGTGAAATCCATTACCACCCGGGCAAGGCTAACGTGGTGGCTGATGCCCTTAGCCGAAAAGAGAGGCCCGAGCCGATTCGGGTGAAAGCGTACCAACTAATCATGACCTCAGATATGATGAAACAAGTCAAAGAGTTCCAGGATGAAGCATTGAAAAATGAACATCTTAACTCTGAACGAATGAGAGGACTGGTAGCGGAGCTAGTAGAAAACACGACGGGCGTTAAAACCCGGTTTGGATGTATGTGGATTCCTCGTCTCGGGGATCTACGAATGAAAATTATGGATGAAGCTCATAAGTCTCGATACTCCATTCATCCCGGCGCCACCAAGATGTACCAAGACATGAAGAACGATTATTGGTGGCCGGGTATGAAACGCGACGTGGTGGAGTATGTGAGTAAATGCCTCACGTGTTTGCAAGTGAAGGCGGAGCACCAGAAGCCGTATGGAAAGATTCAACCTTTGGACATCCCGGAGTGGAAGTGGGAACACATCACCATGGATTTCATCACAAAGCTGCCACGTACCCCTAAAGGGTATGATACGATCTGGGTGATTGTGGATCGATTGACGAAGAGCGCTCACTTCTTACCGATGCGGGAGACATATTCGTCCGAGAAGTTGGCTGATCTTTTCATCAAGGAGATTGTGACTCGTCACGGTGTACCGGTGTCGATTGTGTCAGATCGCGACACCCGGTTTACATCCAAATTCTGGAAGAAATTCCACGATGCCATGGGAACGAGGTTGCATATTAGCACGGCTTATCATCCTCAAACTGATGGTCAGTCAAAAAGGACCATTCAGACCTTGGAGGACATGCTTCGGGCATGTGTTATTGATTTCGGAGGAAGTTGGGATGACCATCTACCGTTAGCTGAGTTCTCGTACAACAACAGTTATCATGCTAGTATTGGCATGCCACCCTACGAGATGTTATACGGTAGAAGATGCAGGACCCCCGTCTGTTGGGGTGAAATTGGTCAAAAAGAATTGGGAAGCGTCGAAGTGGTAGAGGCTACGACTGAAAAGCTCGGAAGAATTAAAGCGTATATGAAGGCGGCCAAAGACCGACAGAAGTCGTATGCTGACAAACGACGCAGACCAATTGAGTTCCAAGTGGGAGACCGGGTTATGTTGAAGGTCTCACCTTGGAAAGGGATCATTCGATTCCGAAAGCGGGGAAAGTTAAGTCCGCGATATATAGGCCCTTTCCGAATTGTTGCTCGAGTGGGGGAGGTGGCTTATAGGTTGGATCTGCCAGATGAACTAAGTGGAATCCACCCGACTTTCCATGTGTCTCATCTGAGGAAATGTTTGGCGGACGAAAACATGGTCGTTCCACTGGATGATATAGAAGTAGACGAAAAGCTCAATTATGTAGAGCAACCAGTGGCGATCATAGATCGCAAAGAAAAGAGGTTGAGAAATAAGTGGTTCCCTTGTGCGCGTACAGGGCGGCACAGGAAGGGATCCGAGTCGACGTGGGAAACTGAAGAAGAAATGAGGCAACACTACCCACGACTATTTGAGGAATGACAGGTTTCGAGGACGAAACCTAAAATAAGGGGGGTGGACTTGTAACACCCGCAATTTTTATTAGACAACGGGAAATAATAAGGAGAAAAGAAAGAAAGAATTTTGGAGGAAAAGGAAAAGAAAGAGTAAGTAGAAGGGGGTTTTGTGTAAAAGTACAAGAAAGGAGAAGTATCTGATATACATAGGGATGGCTGCCCACTTCTTTCATTTTTCTCACAACCCCCAAATTCAGCGAGAGTTTTAGAGAGAGAAAGAGAGCAGACTACGAGTTTGAAGGAAGAACAAGAAGAAGAGGAAGACGAGTTCGAGGTACTGGGTTCCACGGCTACTGATTTCGAAGGAGTCATACCTAGCAGCACAATGTGAGTTCTAAGACCCCTTCTTTAAAGCATTTTTGAACGATTTTAGGGCTGGAACACATAGTGAAATTTTTTTCGAGCCATGAGCTCTCAATGTGTGTATATACGTATGAGTATGAGTGTGTATAAGGTCCGATTGGACTGCTATACTCACTGCAGGTAAGATTTCTAAGATAAGTGGACAAATCTCAGCAGGTAGACCGAATATGTACTGCTGATGCATGTTTTAGAAGTTATTTTTATGATATGCATGATGTCTAGTTGATTCTAAGTAACTGATGTGGTAAAACTGTGCTAATGTATGTTGAGATGATGTATGGATTGTAGAAATGGCGCAGGGTAAGTTGCAGGTGCCTGCAGCATGGCATTAACTAATGCGGGTGGCTGAGAAAAATGCGGCTAAGGCATTACTCAATCGCATTAACCAATGCGGAAGGCTAAGAAAAATGCGGCCAAGGCATTACTCAACCGCATTAACCAATGCGGGAGACTAACTCGGGAAATGCGGTAAGTCATTCCTCATCCGCATTGACTAATGCGGATGAGGTAAATTAATGCGGTGAGGTATTACTCATCCGCAATGACTAATGCGGATGATCCGACTAATACGGATGAACCAGAATGTGAAATGCGGATCAGACTTAGTAAGATCTGATTAATTTGAGGAGAATGAGTAACATAGGCATGATAGTGATGATGATGTTGCATGGTTGTACCTGTTGTATGCCATATATGAATGATGCCTTGTAGGATGAGAAGTGAATGTAGAAGTGTATGCATGATGCATGTATGCTAGTATGAAGTAAGTATGCTAGTATGATGTATGTATGTTAGAATGATGTTGCCGTATAAATGGTGAATACTGATGATATGTAAGTATGTATGTTCCTTATGTATATGAGTTTTATCTTTAATAACTTTACGTGAACGAATGAACGAAAGAAACGAATGTATAAGAACGTAAAGTAAAAGATAATGAAAGAAGGAATATGATGAATGAATGCATGCATTAATGAAAGAAAGTAAGTAAGGCTTGCAAGCAAAATGAAGGAGGTGCACACCCCTGGCAGGTGTTAGCTCAACGGTGTACGGTTAGCTACCCGAAGGATGTACATCGGGTCAATCATTAAGATTGATAATGAGGTGAGCAACTTCGTGTTGCAAGAGACTCGGTTAGCAGGCAATCATAAGATTGCCACTGAGGTGAGCAGTCGCGCACTGCAACAGACTCGGCTAACGTATGTTAGAACGATAATGAGGTGAGCAACTTCGTGTTGCAAGAGACTCGGTTAGCAGGCAATCATAAGATTGTCACTGAGGTGAGCAGTCACGCACTGCAAGAGACTCGGCTAACGTATGATAGAAGTAAAGTGAAAAGATAAGTGGTGCAAGTACCTACCCCAGGTGACTGGATCAGCATTTGTGCACAACGTTCGTGGCTAACCACCACAGGTCCAGCACCAGTAGTATGTATGATGAACGGGGGTATGGTACATGTCACGAATGTAATGAATGTTCGAACGTAAGTAATGAATGTAAGAATGAAAGTAAGGTACGTATGAATGTACGTGAAGTATGTATGTATGGAAGTAAATGAGAATGACGAAGTATACACGAATTAAAGTAAGTAACGAATGATGAGATAATAATAATATTATCTACGTGTACGTATGATGTGTGAACACATGTATGAAAAGAGCAGTTAATGAGAATGATAGTATGTTTTATTATAAAACTAGAACTCACTCAGCAACGCTGACTTTTATGTGTTTTCCAGTTCGCAGGTAGTGTTGCTGAGGATGGCACGAGGCGGCTACTCAGCTCTTTTGGGATGGCATTCTCCATTTAATAATGATGCAACGTCATGTGTTGTGGGTCCATAATGCGCGCAACACATTATGTTGCATGCAAGTGCAAGATTCCTTGATAATCCTGATAAACATGATTATTTAAGAAATCTTGCTTATGAAGGAAAATATATTTTTGAACATAATATCTTCTATATGAAGAAGAATATGTTTTCTTTTTATTATGTTCTTTCGGTAGAGGTCGCTGTATGACCCTATGATTGCTGAGGATTCGAATAAACGAGATTATCCTCGTTTTCTTATGCATCAGCAGCAATCATAGTATAGTTAAGCAATGTAAAGAAAAGCTTGTATTTTGTAATCAAGACTATGATGTAAAAGCTTTTATGATGAAATGAGAATGCATGTTTTATTAATTCCGCTGCGTATTTTATGAACATGTATTAAATGTACGTTATATATGCGATGAAGATCCAACAGTAAGGTGCCCGGTGAGCGGGGCCTTACACGTCTTTCGACGAACTTCGTCACGGACATAAAGTTTAACTGATTTGGATCTGTTATGATAAAGTTATGGCTTCCGTAAGTTGGCTGTAAAAATACGGAACTAATCCACTATTTAAAACTTATTTTTAAACAAAATGGACTATTATAATGTTTGTTAATATTATATATAATCATAACTATCAGAAATTATATCTTATTCATTTACATAATATGTCAATATTATTTTGAAACATAATAATGATCCATTATTTAATTAAATAATAGTATTTTAACTAATTAATAGTGTTTTCTATAAAATATTTTATAGAAATATTAAAGCATTTAAATAAACAATTTCTATAAAATATGTAAATGGTCTTAAAAATAAAAAGAGTTTACAGAATTGGTTTTTATAATTTTTGGTAATTTTTACAAAATTTTAAATGGTTAAATAGGCTTTTAAAAAAAATATGGCAGGAGACCGGGTTCGAACCCGTGACCTCCTGCCCAAAATCCCTCCCACTAACCAGTGAACCAAAGGCATATAGCCGCATTGGACTCCCGCTTCTAATTGTTTTAAGCTGTCCCAACTAAACACCCCCAATTCATTCGAACCCTAAATCGATTTGGATCAAATTGATCTATCAACCGATTACGATAATGAAATTAAGCTTAGGGTTTTTAATCCCTATGTAATTTCGAGTATAATGCTATGTTCAATTTCCTGCTAATCAATCCCGAATCCCAAAATACCTAAATTCTATACCGTATAAACCCTAGAACAATTTTGCTTCAATTGATCATCAAAACGATGTAATTAGCCAAATTAATGATAGGGCTTTCATTCCTAGTCAAGAATCGAGTATGTAGGTGTTTCGAATTACCTGTATGGTGTTCGTTTGAAGTTAAACCCAATGAAGAACAGGTCGCAGCACTCGTGTCAATCGAATGATGCTCAAACGATGATTGTAATCAAATTAAACTTTTAGACAGCTTCGGATGATGATTAAGAGCAATAGCCCCTTATCAAATGCGATTGAAACCGATCGGAGGTGTGCTCTTGATTGAGTTGCAGGTTCGCGAGTTTGAAGAAATCGAACAGAATGTTTTTGGGAATTGTAGGTGTAATTGAGAGTGTTGTTCGTTTATTAATCTTTGTATCATTGTGTGTACATGATTAATTCGATTATCATTAATTTTTGAATGCGATTCCAGACTGTTAAAGAGCCGACAGTGTTCACGTGGGTGTGTAGATCGCATTTTCGTTTGATTCCCGAATTATTGGGGGTTTATGGTTCGAATCTTGATCTATAACCGGTCGGTATGGATTAATTGGGTTAAAACCGTGTGTTTTTGGAGATCGGGGGTTGCCGGAATACGGCCGGCGAGTGGCCGGAGGTGGCCGACGGCGGTGATGGGGATTTGAATAAATTACAGAATGGTCCCTCAACTTTCCTCTTTTATTATTTTGTGTTTAAAAGTTTATAAAACAGTTTTCAAAATTTACAATTTACCCCCTGGCCTTATTAAAACATTTTTAATAAATTTTGTAAATTATTATTATTATCATTATTATTGTTATTATTATTACTATTATTATTATATTATTATTATTATTTTACGGGTATTATAATTCTACCCCCTTAAAACAATTTCGTCCTCGAAATTCAATATAATGTAGCATGAATCCTTCAGGAAATACAATACGGTGAAAGTAATACTGCTTAAAACACACCTCTTACGAATAGAGTAATCACTAACAATTAGGCTTAGAAAACATACACTTAGTTGTCGAATAAGTATGGATACTGTGAACGAATCATTTCTTCTGTCTCCCATGTCGCCTCGCGTTCCGAATGATTTTTCCATAAAACTTTAACGAACGGTATAGACTTGCGTCTCATAACTCGTTCTTGACGATCAATAATAGCTTCAGGTTCTTCTTCATAAGAAAGATCTTCTTGAATCGCGTGAAGAGGGTAACTAATAACGTGCAACGGATGATAGTTGTATCCCCTCAACAAAGAGACATGAAAAACGTTATGAACATGAGAGAGTTGCGGTGGCAATGCTAAACGATACGAGACTTCTCCAACCCTTTCAAGAATCTCAAACGGACCGATAAAACGTGGACTTAACTTTCCTTTAATTCCAAATCGACGTATGCCACGACAAGGTGACACTTTGAGAAACACATGATCTCCGACTCTAAATTCCAACGCTCGTCGGTGTTGATCGGCGTAACTCTTTTGTCTAGTTTGGGCTTCTTTCAACTTCTCTCTGGCAATGGCAACTTTGTCATTAGTGATTCTAACCAATTCCGGTCCTTCGATTATCTTTTCTCCAACCTCATTCCAACATATCGGTGCTCTACATTTTCGACCATATAAAAGTTCAAACGGGGCCATATTTATACTAGCCTGCCAACTATTATTATACGCGAACTCAACTAAGCATAAATACTCATCCCAATTGCCCGTCCATTCGAGTGCGCATGCTCTAAGCATATCCTCCAAAGTCTGAATAGTGCGTTCAGATTGTCCGTCAGTCTGCGGATGGAAGGCGGTACTAAATCTTAACTTGGTTTCCCAAGCATTTTGGAAACCCTTCCAAAAGCGTGACGTGAAACGCGGATCTCTATCACATACAATCGATGATGGCGTGCCATGAAGTCGAATAATGTCTTGCAGAAATACCTCTGATAATTTGCTAACTGAATAACCCTGTTGGATGGGCAAGAAATGAGCCGACTTTGTGAGTCTATCAACTACGACCCAAATGGCGTCGTTCTTCTTGAATGTTTTTGGTAGGCCTGTAACAAAGTCCATGGAAATATCATCCCATTTCCACACAGGAATATCTAATGGTTGCAGTAATCCACTAGCTCTTTGATGCTCAATCTTTACTTGCTGACAAGTTAAACAATGACTCACATATTTAGCTACATCTTCTTTCATACCACTCCACCAAAAGTTCTGCCTTGGATCTCTATACATCTTAGTGGCTCCCGGGTGAATAGAGAAAGGTGAACTGTGCGCCTCTGCTAATAAGGAGTCACGAAGGGTTGAATCATTTGGCACACATAATCTATTTCCACACCAGATAACTCCTTGTTCATCAACTCGAAACTCAGATTGTTTCCCTATCTTCAAATTTTGTAATATCGCCCAAAGTTCTCCATCTTGATTCTGAGCTTCCTTGATCCGTGTAATAAGATCAGATTCTATCCTCATCTTGGCTAGATAACCGTTAGACTCACCAAGCTGTAACCCAACTTCCATTCTATCCAGATCTGAGATAATCTGTGGTTGGATTTGAAGATATGCTACTCCACCTGCACTCTTTCGACTGAGAGCATCTGCCACAACGTTCGCCTTGCCCGGATGATACTGGATGTTGGCATCGTAATCCTTGAGTAGTTCTAACCATCTCCTCTGCCTCATATTGAGTTCTTTTTGAGTGAAAATATACTTAAGGCTCTTATGATCAGTAAAGATGTCACATGTCTCTCCATACAAATAATGTCTCCAAATCTTTAATGCAAACACTACAGCTGCAAGCTCTAAGTCATGTGTTGGGTAGTTTACTTCGTACGGTTTAAGCTGTCAGGAAGCATAGGCAATAACTTTACCATGCTGCATAAGAACACAACCGAGTCCCTTCTTTGATGCATCACTATAAATTTGGTATCCGCCAGAACCCGAAGGTAACGTAAGAATAGGGGCAGATACCAGTCTTTTCTTCAGTTCCTCAAAACTCTTTTCTCTATCCTCGTTCCAAGTAAACTTTACACCCTTTCTCATAGTTGAGTTAGAGGTAATGCTACACGAGAGAAACCTTCCACAAAACGTCGGTAATAGCCCGCTAATCCAAGAAAACTACGAACTTCAGTGACGGATGTCGGTCGAGGCCATTTAGTAATAGCTTCCACCTTTGCCGGATCCATAGTGATACCTTTAGCTGATACAACATGGCCTAAAAATGCCACTTGTTCAAGCCAAAAGTCACACTTAGAAAATTTAGCATACAACTTCTTTTGGCGTAAGGTCTCCAAAATTGTGCGAAGGTGGTCTTCATGCTCCTCTCTACTTTTAGAGAATACCAAGATGTCATCGATAAAAAACAATTACAAAGCGGTCCAAATACTCATGGAACACTCTGTTCATGAGGTCCATAAAGACAGCCGGAGCATTGGTCAAGCCAAAAGGCATAACTAGGAACTCATAGTGACCGTAACGGGTGCGGAATGCTGTCTTAGGAACATCTTGATCTCGAAACCTCAATTGATGGTATCCTGATCTAAGGTCGATCTTAGAGAAGAATTTTGCTCCTTGTAGTTGATCGAAGAGATCGTCAATACGCGGTAACGGATAGCGGTTCCGGATAGTAATCTTATTAAGCTCTCGGTAGTCGATGCATAGACGCATACTACCATCTTTCTTCTTCACAAATAATACCGGTGCTCCCCATGGTGAAACACTTGGTCTAATGAATCCGAGTTGTAATAACTCCTGCAGTTGTTCTTTCAATTCCTTTAACTCTACTGGAGCCATCCGATAAGGTGCCTTAGAAATAGGTTCCGCCCCGGGGATTAAATCAATAGTAAACTCGACTTCACGCTCAGGTGGTAACCCTGGGAGTTCTTCAGGAAAGACATCAGAGAATTCCCGAACAATAGGAAAGTCTTCAATACGAGGAGTATCCACTGATGTATCTTTTATAGAAGCTAAGAATCCCTCACATCCACGAGATATAAGCTTTTGGGCTTTCAGAGCAGAGATAATTTTGAGAGGCTTCCGAGGTAGGCTCCCTTGGTAAACTAAGTCAGGATTCATAGGATCACCAAATAGCACACGACGAGTTTGACATTCTATGGTAACATGGTGTCGTGTTAACCAATCCATGCCAAGAATAATATCGAAATCACCCATGTGCATAGGAAATAGGTCAGCCTCTCTAATGATTGATTCGATCTGAATAGGACAGTTTTGGTATACTTGTGAAATAACAATCGATTCTCCAACAGGAGTAGAAATCACTAATGCAGGCTCTAGAGCGGTAGGCATGATCGTAAGGTGCTTTGTGAATAGATGAGACACTATCGAGTGGGTGGAGCCAGTATCAAACAATACAGAAATATCATAGTCACCATAACGAAGTATACCCCAAATCGTACCTATATATTGATAACTAATGAGATACTAACGACGGTAAAACTAGAATCAATGGAAGTAGATTATGATTATTAGAATGAATTTGTACGGGAAGATGTACCTGGAGCATTAGCAGCTTCCCCTGCAGTTAGTGCGAATACTCGGCCTCCAGTAGTGGGTGGCGCATTGGCTCCCTTAGCATCATTCTCTGGTCGGTTCCTCGCCTTTGGGCATTGACTAACCCTATGCCCCATATCTCCACAACCAAGACAAGCTCCTGTAAGTCGACGACAAGTTCCGGGATGATGCTTTCCACAATGAGTACACATCGGATGTCTGGAAGGATTGCCTTTTTGATTCACCGGTTGAGCTGCAATTGGTTGTTGATAGGGTATCATTTGACCTTGACTTCGAGTCTTACCATGCCATGGCTTAGTGTTCTTCCCCGATCCTTGATTTTTGACGATCATTTCCATTTCGGTCAGATCCTTGAGATGACTCACCGCCAGCCTGAATACGAGTCCCATCTCTACTGCGCTTCTTATTATCCTCAAATTTTAACAAAAATTCTTTTCTCTCCAGGTCCACCCTTTTTGCAGCCCTAACTGCTTCCTCAACATTGTTAAAAGTGGAGTGAATAATAGCCTTACGAATCCGATCACATACTGCCCATTGATACTTTTCAGCTCGTTCCTCAGGTGGTCCAGCAGAAGAACCTAGAAATCCCAACAGTCGATAAAACCGGTCTGTAAAATCTGTGAGTGATTCATCGTTTCGTTGACGGATGTTATCATACTCTCGCCTGTATGCTGCTTTATCCACATTCGTAACATACTTGTCGAAGAATATGGAACGAAAATCATTCCAAGATAGAGTCTCCACGAACTGTTCGCCTCCTCTTTCAGCTACCACATTCTCCCACCATACTTGAGCATCTTCCTCCAGCTTATAAGCAGCTAAACCCGCCCTGTACTGCTGATCAACTCTAAGCACGGTAAAAATTTTCTCAATGTGAGCGATCCAGTCTTTGGCCACTGCAGGTGTAGCCGCCTTAGTGAATGATCGTGGTTTTTGCTTTTGAAATCGTGCTAGCCAAACGTCTGCACCAGTTGAGTTTGGATTCGGGTTTGGATTTGGGTTTGGATTCGGATCCGGATTTGGGTTTGGATTTGGATTCGGATTCGGATTTGGGTTTGGATTTGGATTCGGATTCGGATTTCGTACCGCATCAATCAAAGTTGGTAGTATAGCAGTAAGTGCTTGGGTCATAGCACCAACAAGGTTTGGATCAGGTCCATTCGACCCGCTAGAATTTCGTGAATTACGGCTGGGAGGCATCTAAAATGAAAACATTTCACATTAATCAGAATAACGTGAATTAGAAAACAGCCATATAATATATAGAGAACCTAACCCAATGTCTACCCAATCCTCACATGTCTTAATTTATTTAGTTTAAGTCTTCTACAGGAAGGAGCCTAAGCTCTGATACCATAGCTGTAACACCCCAACCCGGGTAGGGCTGACGTGTCACACAAACAGTAATCAGAGGTTCATAACGATAGAATTAAAGTACTAAGATACACACAAATCCTTACATAGGTCCACATAATTTAAATAAAGTCTTAAAATCAAAGTACTTATTAAATCTTATTAATCCAAATGTTCTCATCCTAACTTCTTGAGTTAACACTCTTCACTCGTTCCCCTGAGCCCCTTGAGTACCTGCTATAACAATAAGAGAAAACAACAAAAGAAAATACGGCTGAGCCAAAGAATGCTCAGTAACGGAATAAACAATAGCAATACAATGGTCAATCATGATAACAATGAGATGATCAAGTCGAAAATCAAATGATAATGATCATCTAAAAGGAATACCCATGTGAGCCAGTAACAATAACAATTAACAATGTGTACATTAGCTGCAGTTCTAATGCACCAATATGTGAGATAGGAATGTGGGCACACACACCTAACCATCTCACCAATAAACAATAACAATAATATCCTAGGATCGATCCATACGCCTCCTTTAACAATAATCAATATGTGTAACAACTAAACACATAATAATAATGTAGAGACGCTGTGGTCTAATCGCTCTGCCACAGATAGAGCACGTCACTTGTGCCACAATGACGCCCTATGTCCCCATAGGTGGATGTGCTCGGGTATGGAGGTCAATGATACAATCAATCAAGCCAATATAACACAATAAGTTACACTAGTGCTCATAACACTTAATCAAGGCCACTAGCTATAATCAATCATTTAGGAAGCATGTGACAATGAGTACAAAGCAAATAAAGGCTATCACATGCAAACAATATCAATTATACAATAAACACTTATAACAATAATCTTATGGATTTAATCACCAACAAGTCAAGTTAAGAATTCAAAATACCGATCAAGAACGAGAGGTATTCATGCTACGAGAGGAAAGGTCGGAATCCGTACCTTATACGCGAATGACAATATTCAGAAACAAAGTCTAGGCTCGGTTAACGCCGTGAGAACCTACGATAACATAACGCAGATTATAGTTTGAAAAATTTCAGTTCTGTCTCTGTCTTTTCGCACTCGTTAAAAATACTAAACGACGTCTAAAAATTCTGAAAATCTCCAGTCTACTAGATTAGTGAGTTCTGAACAACTTTCATTTAGAAAAGTTTCTGATTTGGATTACCGAAATATGAGAAAAACGTGGATCTTTACAGCTGCGCAGAACTGCTAGCTGTTACGAAAACGACTATTTGGAGGTCTAAACGAATGAGTTTTTCTATGTTTTATATATCAACAGATTCGTCTTTCGACGAACTTCGTCACGGACATAAAGTTTAACTGATTTGGATCTGTTATGATAAAGTTATGGCTTCCGTAAGTTGGCTGTAAAAATACGGAACTAATCCACTATTTAAAACTTATTTTTAAACAAAATGGACTATTTATAATGTTTGTTAATATTATATATAATCATAACTATCAGAAATTATATCTTATTCATTTACATAATATGTCAATATTATTTTGAAACATAATAATGATCCATTATTTAATTAAATAATAGTATTTTAACTAATTAATAGTGTTTTCTATAAACATATTTTATAGAAATATTAAAGCATTTAAATAAACAATTTCTATAAAATATGTAAATGGTCTTAAAAATAAAAAGAGTTTACAGAATTGGTTTTTATAATTTTTGGTAATTTTTACAAAATTTTAAATGGTTAAATAGGCTTTTAAAAAAAAAATATGGCAGGAGACCGGGTTCGAACCCGTGACCTCCTGCCCAAAATCCCTCCCACTAACCAGTGAACCAAAGGCATATAGCCGCATTGGACTCCCGCTTCTAATTGTTTTAAGCTGTCCCAACTAAACACCCCCAATTCATTCGAACCCTAAATCGATTTGGATCAAATTGATCTATCAACCGATTACGATAATGAAATTAAGCTTAGGGTTTTTAATCCCTATGTAATTTCGAGTATAATGCTATGTTCAATTTCCTGCTAATCAATCCCGAATCCCAAAATACCTAAATTCTATACCGTATAAACCCTAGAACAATTTTGCTTCAATTGATCATCAAAACGATGTAATTAGCCAAATTAATGATAGGGCTTTCATTCCTAGTCAAGAATCGAGTATGTAGGTGTTTCGAATTACCTGTATGGTGTTCGTTTGAAGTTAAACCCAATGAAGAACAGGTCGCGGCACTCGTGTCAATCGAATGATGCTCAAACGATGATTGTAATCAAATTAAACTTTTAGACAGCTTCGGATGATGATTAAGAGCAATAGCCCCTTATCAAATGCGATTGAAACCGATCGGAGGTGTGCTCTTGATTGAGTTGCAGGTTCGCGAGTTTGAAGAAATCGAACAGAATGTTTTTGGGAATTGTAGGTGTAATTGAGAGTGTTGTTCGTTTATTAATCTTTGTATCATTGTGTGTACATGATTAATTCGATTATCATTAATTTTTGAATGCGATTCCAGACTGTTAAAGAGCCGACAGTGTTCACGTGGGTGTGTAGATCGCATTTTCGTTTGATTCCCGAATTATTGTGGGTTTATGGTTCGAATCTTGATCTATAACCGGTCGGTATGGATTAATTGGGTTAAAACCGTGTGTTTTTGGAGATCGGGGGTTGCCGGAATACGGCCGGCGAGTGGCCGGAGGTGGCCGACGGGCGGTGATGGGGATTTGAATAAATTACAGAATGGTCCCTCAACTTTCCTCTTTATTATTTTGTGTTTAAAAGTTTATAAAACAGTTTTCAAAATTTACAATTTACCCCTGGCCTTATTAAAACATTTTTAATAAATTTGTAAATTATTATTATTATCATTATTATTGTTATTATTATTACTATTTATTATATTATTATTATTATTTTTACGGGTATTATATTAACCGTTACCTTCTTAGTTTCTTTCATCATCTTTAAACAAATTTATTTCTATTCTAATTAATCGCTTTTGTCGGTGGGAACAGTCTTCAAAATCAAAACCCTAAACCATCACCACAAGCCATTACAAGAAAGAGGCTGGAGAGAGCTCGAGAAAGAGGAGCTGGAGAGAGCTCGAGAAAGAGGAGGTCGGTGGATCTCCAGCCGCACGACGACGATTACGGCAGCAGCCGTCCGACGACAAACCGCCACGGCCACCGTCGCCATCTTCTTCGGTAAGACCCATAACATCAACGACATTATTGAGTGGTGCGGTGATGGTGTAATATTCTTTCGATGTTGCTGAGCGGGGAGATGATGGTATAATGGGGAACCACCGCTTGTGACGGCGACGGTGGCGGTGGAGGCTGTTGTCGCTTCGCCTACAGATCGAAGATCGAGAACGAGCTTTACGACATCTGCGACGGCATTCTCAAGCTATCTGCAATCTCCTCATCATCTTCCCCTTTCCTCACCCAGGTAACAATACACCACCAATGTTCAATCTTTATGTTGTTTTCATGTTTCTTGATTTCATCCCTGTTGTCGGCGATCGTATCGGTGATGACACCGCAGCAGTCGGAACGGAAGCCGTCGGCCACTGGCTCGGTTGGGGGTTTTTCTTTATCTTTTGTTGGTTTGATGTTATTATTGTTATAGATTCATGAATGTTTTTGCTTTTTGAAATTGTAAATGTGACAACGATGGTAAGCTGTTGTTTGATGGTTTTAGACTTTGATTTGATAACTTAGAAAACTGATGTATGTTGGAGAAACTTGCTAGAAGCATGCTGTTAATTGATGCTTTAACACCAGAAATCTCTGCATTTCATTGATCTTATGCATTCAAATTACTCAATGCATTGTGACTTATGACAAGAAATCTCTCATCATCAATGGCCAAAGAAGAATCCTCCTTTCTGGTTCCATACATTATCCCAGAAGTACCCCTGAAGTAATCTCTCTGTTCTTTACATTTCCCCCAAATTTCTTACTTTTTTATAAAAAAATCACTGAAATTACTACTTTTGGTAAAAAAATTGAAAACCCAATTGAAATCTTGATGCAGATGTGGGAAGATCTCATTCAAAAAGCTAAAGATGGAGGCTTGGATGTTATTGACACCTATGTGTTTTGGAATGGGCATGAACCTTCACCTGGAAATGTATTCTGTTCTTTTCTTCATATTCTTTTTTAATTTTTTTAAAAAAGTTTCATTATTTTGTGTTATAATTTTATAAATTTATGTTGGTTTCTTTTCATATTTGCAGTATAACTTTGAAGGAAGATATGATTTAGTGACCCATCTGGGATTTTAGCCAAAAGATTGTTGATTTGTGGGTCATCTTAGTTTTTATCAAGGTACTTTGATCACATAATTTGTTGGAGCAGAGGAGGTCAAAGCTTTGTTGTGTTGGATCCACATGCTTTTTCTACTAATCTTCTACCAAGATACTTTAATTACAATAATTTCTCTAGCTTTGTGAGGCAGCTCAATACTTATGTAAGTTATTCTTTACTCTCCCTCCATTTATATGATGTAAATCTCAGATTGTTTGTGATTTTGTTTAAAGGAACATGACATAAAGATGAAAAAGAATCTTGAATTTGGGGGTGTTTTAAATTTGCAGCCAAAATGATGGAATGAGGCTAATCTTTGCCACTATAAATTAGTAGATGAAGGTTGTTGAAGAGGCATACAAGAAAGAGGCTGGAGAGAGCTCGAGAAAGAGGAGCTGGAGAGAGCTCGAGAAAGAGGAGTTCGGTGGATCTCCAGCCGCACGACGACGATTACGGCAGCAGCCGTCCGACGACAAACCGCCACGGCCACCGTCGCCATCTTCTTCGGTAAGACCCACAACATCAACGACATTATTGAGTGGTGCGGTGATGGTGTAATATGCTTTCGATGTTGCTGAGCGGGGAGATGATGGTATAATGGGGAACCACCGCTTGTGACGGCGACGGTGGCGGTGGAGGCTGTTGTCGCTTCGCCTACAGATCGAAGATCGAGAACGAGCTTTCCGACATCTGCGACGGCATTCTCAAGCTATCTGCAATCTCCTCATCATCTTCCCCTTTCCTCACCCAGGTAACAATACACCACCAATGTTCAATCTTTATGCTGTTTTCATGTTTCTTGATTTCATCCCTGTTGTCGGCGATCGTATCGGTGATGACACCGCAGCAGTCGGAACGGAAGCCGTCGGCCACTGGCTCAGTTGGGGGTTTTTCTTTATCTTTTGTTGGTTTGATGTTATTATTGTTATAGATTCATGAATGTTTTTGCTTTTTGAAATTGTAAATGTGACAACGATGGTAAGCTGTTGTTTGATGGTTTTAGACTTTGATTTGATAACTTAGAAAACTGATGTATGTTGGAGAAACTTGCTAGAAGCATGCTGTTAATTGATGCTTTAACACCAGAAATCTCTGCATTTCATTGATCTTATGCATTCAAATTACTCAATGCATTGTGACTTATGACAAGAAATCTCTCATCATCAATGGCCAAAGAAGAATCCTCCTTTCTGGTTCCATACATTATCCCAGAAGTACCCCTGAAGTAATCTCTCTGTTCTTTACATTTCCCCCAAATTTCTTACTTTTTTATAAAAAATCACTGAAATTACTACTTTTGGTAAAAAAATTGAAAACCCAATTGAAATCTTGATGCAGATGTGGGAAGATCTCATTCAAAAAGCTAAAGATGGAGGCTTGGATGTTATTGACACCTATGTGTTTTGGAATGGGCATGAACCTTCACCTGGCAATGTATTCTGTTCTTTTCTTCATATTCTTTTTTAATTTTTTTAAAAAAGTTTCATTATTTTGTGTTATAATTTTATAAATTTATGTTGGTTTCTTTTCATATTTGCAGTATAACTTTGAAGGAAGATATGATTTAGTGACCCATCTGGGATTTTAGCCAAAAGATGTTGATTTGTGGGTCATCTTAGTTTTTATCAAGGTACTTTGATCACATAATTTGTTGGAGCAGAGGAGGTCAAAGCTTTGTTGTGTTGGATCCACATGCTTTTTCTACTAATCTTCTACCAAGATACTTTAATTACAATAATTTCTCTAGCTTTGTGAGGCAGCTCAATACTTATGTAAGTTATTCTTTACTCTCCCTCCATTTATATGATGTAAATCTCAGATTGTTTGTGATTTTGTTTAAAGGAACATGACATAAAGATGAAAAAGAATCTTGAATTTGGGGGTGTTTTAAATTTGCAGCCAAAATGATGGAATGAGGCTAATCTTTGCCACTATAAATTAGTAGATGAAGGTTGTTGAAGAGGCATAGGCTTAGGTTGTATGTTTAATTCATGGGTTGTTTCAAAGATTAAGTTTCACACGGAGACTACAGACGTGAAGGTGAACATTTAGTTTCAAGATTCATGTTGATTAATGAATGTTAAAACATGATCATGATTTTGTTTAGTGTTATGAATATGGATTCAACTTGTAGTTCTGTTAAGACGTGCGATGTGTTTGATAAAATGTCTCAGTAAAATTGCTATGTAAATAGGTAATTACTATGTAAATAGGTAATTTCTTTTGCTCATTAGAATTGAACATGCCATTTAAATTTGGTATTCTTTTGTATCAGTTATATATAATCGTTCAATATGCTTGATCACAACTCACTGGCAATATCATGTTATCTTATAAATTATAATATTGTGTTGATATGTTCAATTAGAGCTTTCTCAACCTACACTTGCAGAATCCATTCGTTAGGCCGATCCAAGAATTTGATAAAGATTCATTGCTTGATATTTTACCAGAGCTTCCATTATGGGTAAAGCACCCCGACTACGAACGTGTGAGCACTAAACTTAAACATTCTTACTGATCATATAAATATTTTCAAGAACAATGCAACATAACATGGCTTCTTTGTGATTATACAGGTTGATTGGTTAAATGATGTAATTCGTGATATGTGGCCTTACCTCGATAAGGTGACACAAATTTGGACATTTTTTGAATCTTTTTTCAGATTGTTATGTACAAGAAGTGACACGTCTCACACCCATTTCAATCTCGTATAGGCAATATGTGGTATGATAAAAAGCATGTGTGAACCTATATTCTCTGAATACATTGGCATGTATTTATAAGATCCATGGATTTTGAAAGCCTTACATTTGGAAGTCTTCCGCCTATAGTTCAAGGTATGTTCATTAATTACTAATGCACACATTATAGCTCCAAATGTTTCCAGTAAGCGATATAATCAGCAAGTTTGTATAACAATTATAGGCTGCTATTTTTAACTTGACAGGCATGAAAGTACACGAATTAAACGAGGACAGTCTGGTCTTTGATCTAGAGGCTAAATGGGCTGGAAATCCCAACATGATTCTCGTGTTAACTGTGTTCTATCTACCAATCAAAGTTCAGTTAGTAGATATGCAAATAACTGCAGCCATTCGGGTGACACTAAAACCATTTGTGCCAACGTTCCCTTGCTTTTCTAATGTTGTTGTCTCTCTAATGGACAAGGTAGGTATGATTTTAAATGTAGTTATTGAATACATGGACTAATATATTATTATACATTAATATTTGGATACTTTTATGCTGTGAATGTTTAGCCGGATGCAAATTTCGGGTTAAAAGTAATGGGGGGTGATCTGATGGCAATCCCAGGACTCTATCATTTCGTTCAGGTGCTTTTCTTCTTCTTCTTTTATTTTTTTGGTAATTTTTATACGTCAAATTTGATCGTGTAGTTCTTTGACTAAATCAGTGTAACTATTGGTTTGATGGCAGAACATAATCAAGAAATATGTTGCTAATCTTTATCTATGGCCTCAGTGTCTAGAAATACCGATTCTTGATGCTTCCACGTAATTGTTCCACTTGTGCTATTTAACGACTATAAAGATCGAACTTCACTATTGTCTTTGGTAATCATATTATATTTTTTTATTGTTATTTATTATATTGGTTTGAATGTAGTATTCAAGAGACCCTTCTTGGATGATTTTTAGTATTTTGCTTCGAGAAATTTGATGTCGCCATTTGGTCTTCACGAACCAGGTATTTCTAAATTATTTTTATTTTACCATTCAACTTCTCCTGTAACACATTATGAGCTTTACTTGTAACTCGTAAAATTATGTGCAGGAAAATTTTAGACCCTTGCGAGTAATTGTATTAAGCTCCCGCGGCAACGCGCGGGAGAAATTACTAGTTTTATAAATTTTCACATAACACATTACCTTCCTTATACTACATTTCAAATTAAAGTGTTGCACCCTTTTTAGGTTATATAACATGGATTGATAAACAAACAGTTTTATATAGAAAATAGCATTTGAAATTTGTGATCTCTTTAAAAATAAGTCATGATTCAAAATCCAAAGATATGATCCGAAACATTTGGGATGTACTGTATGATACAGGCACTAGATTTAGTTCTATAAATCACCGAACTTGAAACATACGGGCATATGGTATTATTAGATGTACATAAATATATTAATATTAACTAGTTTTTTCTGCCGCGTGGCCGCGGCTATGCGAGTTTTAACATAACCTTAAACCAAAATCAAAATGAACGTTCGAAACCATAAAATCAGCAAAACACACAAAGTAAAACACACCAAAACCCTAAATCCATACACACAAGAATATTTAGAACCCAAAACTAAATCAAAACCCAACACCATACACAAAACAAACGAAAATCAAAGCCGCAAGAAGGCGACAGTGAAAAATAGAAAACCGACGAAAACCAAAGCCCCAAAAAAAAAGCAAACAAAAGGAAAACACAAACCTTAATAGCGAGGATCGTCGGGGTATCGATAACGAAATAAAGAAAGTAGGAATCCCGGAGAAAGACAACGACAACGAACATATCGAAACACACATCAAAGAGACGTGCCCGGACACAAAAACCAACAAGAACAACCTTACCCCCAAACCTCGAACGCACACCCCAAACAAACTGTATAAAAACACATACAAATACAAAACAAGCAAAAAAAAAAAAAAAAAAACATCACCAACCAAATGGTTTAATTAGAATAGTAATAGTAATATGTTATATAATCTTAAACTTACGACACATGATATGCTAAAGTTTCACGATGGATAAAAGACCCGGTTTTATAATTAGATATAATAACAATAATAATAATAATAATAATAATAATAATAAATGGGCATGCACAATAGGCTCAATGTACGTTTCATGATGGACAAAAGACCCTGTTTTATATGGGATATGTGATTGAGACGCCAAATGCTGTCATACTTGTCCCATTGTATTTTTTTACATTGACATACTTAAGACGTTTTCAGCCCGACTCGAGTCAATTCTATATAGAACCCTTTGAGATTCTATTAAGAGAGAGTTTCTTTAAATTATGTAGATCCCAAGTTAGCTTTAAAGCAATGATCTCCCAACAGGATAAGTAAATCTTTTGAGTTAGCTATTGAACAAGACACAACAACCTGTCTTTCCATCAGTCCCGGTCATTACCGGCTTTGGACTGGAGGGAAAACCCAAGATCCTTCAAACGATAAACCACAAACCGGCTCATATATTACATTCTCAGTCCGGTTTGGCCAGTTTATCGCTCAGCCCTGTTATAACCGCTAAATCATAAGACAAGAAAGCTCATGAAAACGTTTTGATCAGAATGTGCCAAAACAACCGATATACAAATGGACCAAATTATACCAAGCAGGCAAACTGAACCAATTTCAACTTGGGTCGAGTGTAATCCAGTTCAAAATTCAAGATCAGAGGTTAGTTTCTACAAAATACGGTAGAACTGCGGTTATAAATCAATACATAGATATAAACCACATTGCAGTTATTTTAAATGTCGTTTTTTGATCGTAATAGTGACATTGTTGGACCGAGTGCGCTACCTCTTAAGGCTCTGTATGACCATTTGTTCCACCGGAGTCTCTTTTCATCTCTTCATTGGTTTCCAGCAATTCTGATTTCTTTGCACTTAAAAGTTTCTCGAGTTCATTCCATGTATTCCTTCTTTGTTTCCTACCACTGGTCGAGAAAATAATACAAATCAATCAATTGTTAATATTTGCCAAGTACATTGCATTACCCTACACGATAACATGAGTATACATGCATCCATCTTTGCGTCTTTAATACTTGATCTACATCTTGCAACTTTGACACGATTACTTATTAACGGGTTGATTCACATTGTGTTAATCTCTAGTGAATCAGAGTGGCAAAAAAAGAAAAAGTCTGTCAAAAGTCCCAAAGTGCTTTTTTAATAGCGATATACATCACAAGTCATTTTAGATTTTAAGTTTAGGTAGATGTATGTAGAGTCGTAGAGGTAACCCATATATTCAACTTCTTTCAGTAAAACCACCTTTATAGATCATCCAAGTAGGTATCGAGTTTTGTCTATACCAAATCCGCTTAAAACATGCCTAATGACATAACGCACTTACATTTTGTAGAAAGACCAAAAACGATTGTGACAATCTATTGGGCAAGCAATGATTTGATGAGAAAGAAACTAGAGTTTTTTGGGTCATTTTACAATATTCCAGCATGTTTTGCGATGGACTTGATGAAATGGAAGCATATACACACTTGGGTTATTGTGTAGCTGATACTCAGATAGAAAAGTAGCAATACAGGTGGCCTTAATAAAACTTCTAAAGAGAATGTTGTATGCTTCGGTGGCCTCCACATGCAGTATTCAGATCATTTAATAATTTGATAAACTAATTGTTCATAATAAGTTTGCAACTTTTGTACACAAAGTGGTTCTCATACTGACCCACTCCAAAAGTTCCATCTTTTGACTAACCCACCCATATTTGCCACCTCTAATTACATTACTAGTTTTGTTTGTACGAGCATCAAAAAGTTAGATAATATACCTGGACTTGGATCTTTGGAGAGTTTTTCCTTGTTACCATTGCTGGTAGACATCAAATTTGATGCCCCATTCTTTTCATCAACCTGAGCATTTTGCTTAACTCCATTACTGACTGTTTTGGCAGCATCTGAATTACTTTGCTTGAGACAACGCACATCAGCAAGAGCTGCAAATTTGTCTACACAGAAAGCATCAAGTGAGACAAGTAATACTTCTTTAAGGTGTTTGGACAAATTTGCCCTCACGCAACTTAAAATGGTGAAGCAATAACTAAAGTGGTAGAGGGTAAAACTGTCCAAACACTATAGTTGTGTATGAAGATTCAAAAATTATGTACAAATTGCCTTCCATGAAATCACCCCTCTATTCCAGTTGAAAGTCAATAATATCAACAGGCAAGACTAAAGGTGGCAAAATGGTTAGGTAACATGTCAGAGCAGGTAACCTCTTAGGCTTTTTTGCATATAATACCTATGTACTTTCAATTTTGACATGCTTTCATCATTGTATTTTTCTGTACATTTGGCTAATTGTAAGATGGTTCTTAACTGTTTGGGTCATTCCAGGATATCAATGATGACCCAAACAGAAAAAAAGAGCTTTAACAAGTCCACATAATGACCCAAACAGGACAGAACCATCTTTTTACTCAAAAAGATACACAAAAGTACAATCACTAAAAAGGGACAATTTATGCCATAAAAAAAAACCTTAAATTCTCTGTATGGATCAAAAAGGGACGGCTTGGGTTTGACCCAAAACTATCCTAAATTTCAATATTAAGTTATTAACCATAAACAATTTGTGTGTCAAATCTAATACGTAAGTTCAAAATTTCATTGATGGTCTGTTTTCTTGAACAAATTGACTTGGAAGCTTATGCATTAACTATATACACTTTGGACTTTTCTTCAGCCTTACCTCTAAACTTCCATCTTCTTTATAAAGAGAGTTGTCAAAGCCATTTTCATCAATTTTATCTAATACAATGGGATATTCTGGCACCGGCATCAAAATGATGTTATCAGCATCATAATATGATATTTTTCCAACCTGTAAATAAAATTCACTTTTGTAAAAATACAAAGAACAATGCCCAATGGCTTCCTTGCTTAATCATCGTTTCTGTGAATGCTTACCCTGAAGGAAGAGAGCTCAGGGGTCCAAGAAGAAGATAACTCAACAACACGGTACGCAATGACATCGCCTTCCTGAAAATGTAAGAACACTCTAAGATTAGAAAAGAAAGTCACTTGGGAGGTTGATCAACAGGTCAAAAATGGTAGTATTCTACAGGTAAAAATGAGCCGTGTTGACAGAAACAACATTAGCATGTCAATTATGAGATGACTACAGTTGTTATATTATTTCCATACAAATTTGATTCATATCATAACATGATTTAGAAGTGTTATCAATAAAAATACTCAGTTTGTGACTTTCAATCTGTTTCACGTGTTTCCTTTAAGTTAATTTTTAATTTGACCTGTTACTCTGTTAGGGATAAGACATAGTCTGAAATTCTAAATTGACCCATTCATAAGTACATGGGTCAAAAACTAAAAATTGCTACCTCTACAACTACAACTACATTTGGGGACAGCAGAAATTCGATGTCAAGGTCCCCCACAAGGTGATTAAATTTACATGTGTGTGTGTGGAGAGAGGGAAAGGGACCTTAGGTGAGCTGCAAAGAGGGAGCTGATCAAAGGCAATGAGGTCAATCGAAGGTACTTGTGTATCTACTGTCAACATCGTGGAAAGTTCTTGGGTTGCGTTCTGAGACTCGTCTCTTTTAGATGTTGAAAACTTTTCTAAACCCCATTTTTGACCTTTTTTCTGCTGGTGATACCATTCCACTGAAAAGCTACCTGTTACAGAACTCAAATTCAAAGAGATGAAATTTGAATAAGAGTGAAACAAATTGAACGAATTAAGAACTAAAAAATATCTACATAAAGTTAATATAATGGAACCGTACGTCTGGTACTTTGTTCTGCTTTGCATCTTCATCTGCAAGAAACAAAAACAGTGTTATCTTAGCACTCGGCAATGACAAGTGGACAACTGGATCCAATAAAGTAATTATTAAATGATTACAAGCTACCAGAACATCTATAGCATTCCACCATGTACGTATTAAATTATCATCTCACTTAAGACTTCTATAATCATCATGCTAATTGGATTAAAATTGTAAACGTACATTTGTAACATGACCTACTTGACAACAAAACTGTGAAAGAAAAAAAGTGTTTTGCGATTATTAATAGTAATCATCAATCAGAACAAATTTGCTGCCCTTGTACAAAAAAATACAAACTTTGCATAGAATTATATTTTTATAAAAATGTTGGATTATTAATTAAATATTTATATTAGACTGTACATACCTTCATCAAGAGGTTCAAAGCGAATATGTCCCGGCCTGACTACACAAGGAACAAGTTTAGTTACTCCATTATCATTATGGTTTCTTCCTTTTTGTTCTATACTATTCTTATGTAGAACTTGTGCAGGCACCTGATCCTTCTTTACCTCAAATAGAAAGAAACTTGTACAGTTAATAATGAGATATTATATCTTAGAACCAAGGAATAAAGTACATATTCTGGTATTTAGAATTAACTTTTCAAATATAATTTACTTACAGGTCCCTCTGGATGGTCAGTAGCCTCTTTGTTTTCGGTAGCCTCTTTGTTTTCGGTAGCCTCTTTGTTTTCGGTAGCCTCTTTGTTTTCGATTTTGGATATTTCTGGTTCCAAATGGGCGTTAAACTGCAACAGGAGATTAAAAGTGATGAGATATAACTGATAATGGGTAAACAAGGCTGAAAACCCGAGGTTTTTTAGCATTTCATTTACTTAAAACTGGTAGTTTTTGCTACAGTTTTAAGGGGCAGGTCGGATTGGGTTGGCCAGAAACACTTTTGGTACTTACGGGTCCCTCTGAATAGTCAGTAACCTCCTTGTTTTCTGTTTTGAATATTTCTGGTTCCACATGGGTATTAAGCTGCACCATGAGATTAAAAGCGATGAGATACAACTGATAATGCGCAAACAAGGCTGAAAACCCAAGGTTCTTTTCATTCCATTGAAATTGAAAATTTACTTAAAATGAGTAGTTTTTGCTACAGTTTTAAGGCGGATTGGGTTGGCCAGAATCCAGAAACATTTTAATTCAAATTTTCCTACATGTTTTTATAAATAACTATTGTATCAAATATGGTTACAATTTACGAACACTACGTCGTCTTAGTAATGGTTTATTTTCTAAGTCAAATGATCTAGGAGGTTTTATGCATTAAAATACACTCTAAGCAACTTATGACCCATTTAAGTCATTTCCTTTAAGCTATGGTCTTTTACCCAGTCTGACTCGTAAGTCGTGAGAAATGAAACATAACCAAACTCAACCCATAAAAAAGTAACAAACATACCCAGTAAAATCTCACTCACAATAGGGGACCCATAATAAGTGATTGGGTCAAAATTGTCACCTCTAATTTAGAGTAAAAACATACATTATGTGAACTTTTAGCAAGTTCCCGCCTCCATCGTCTTTTAGCCTTTTTCTTCTAGCACTTCTACTAGGGCCCTGATAATTCACACCAAAAAAATAATAATAAGTCGCATCAAGGAAAGCACAACTACTAGCATTTTGCATAAATGTTTGCGACTAATGTTGCATCACAATCATATAAAAACAACAATAATGCATCCATCTATTATGAGACCATAAGAAATTTATAAACCAGTTGACCACTAGCTATTAACACCTGACATAACACCATTCATTTTTCTCCCAAACTGAATCTAAACAAAGTATCGTGAAATGACCTTTTCAGCCCCATCAGTTGCGGTAGAGGTTTGTTTCACACCTCCAACATCATCTTTATATTTTCGTCACTTGTTTCGGTATTTGCCTTTTTAATCTCCTCATTGGTCTAATCTTCTTCTTGCTACTCATTTTTTTTAGAACAGATTCACCATTACTAATCTTGTCAATTTCACATGTAATAGTTTCATCTTCATCACCAATAACCAACCCCAAGCGGTGTTTCTTCTTCCTATGATTCACAAATGCAAACTAACTTTTGTAAGGGGTCTTAAAAAAATAAGCACTGACTATGAAAACGTTTAAAAAATATGCATACACAACGGCAAGATTATGAAGTTACCTCTTCACCTTAGACGAAGATTTAACCTTTTCAATGATTGTTTCACTTTTACCACTCTTCTTCTCCTTGTTTGGTTTGATCTTTTTGTTATTGATTTTCATGGAAAGACACTCATCATTATTAATGTCGTTGTCCGGTGTTGCAACTTCATCTTCAACACCATTCACTACAACCCATCGGTGTTTCTTCTTCCTATGATTCACAAAAGCAAGCATATGTAAAGGAGGAATGCAAACTAGCACATAGTTTAATGAATGTCTTCAACCAGTTCTCAAAAGTCTTGACATAATGACAACTAAATGAATCTTGTAGACCACAATAAATGCAAATATATTTTGTAATAGTTGCTAATGGGCAAAATTGTGACTATACATTGAATATTTATCTAGAAAAGGACACTTTACTTGGGGCATCCAAAAAGGGAGTTGCAATTTCATGGGATGGAGAAAGTAGCATCTAACCCATCCACTATAAAACACGTTATAGGCTAATTCCATAACTTTGATTCAATTTCTGTTTTGGGTAACCTGCATTTTGTAGGCAAGAAAAAACCATAAAATTTAAATAAAATTAAATGAATAAATAAATTGCTTTAAGGTAATCGCCTTAGATAACTTGCTTCAGACACCATGTCAATAAAAAAGTCAACATAGTTACCAAAATGTCGTCACATCACGTAAATCAAATTATTTGAAAGTTGGTTACCCAAAATCATGATTTTTAATACTACAATGGTTTTTTCCTGGCATAAAAATGGTATGTTAGCTATATTGTCCCAAAGCCGATTACCTATTGATGCATTAGCCCTATATTATATACATGCCTAATGGCCTAAGTGTATCACAAATCTAAACCAAAGACAAAAGGCACATAAAATCACATGACTTACTTTGACTTTCGAAGTTTTGAGGATGTTTTTCTTTTCCTAGAAGTTGTTTCTTTAGGTGAAGGTTGTCTTCCGACTTTTCCACCTCAGCATCCGCAGATTCACTTTGGTACCCTCCAGTTTCTTTATCAAACTCTTCATTTGCTAAAAGTAGTGTGCCATTATCTAAAGGTTCTCTCCTATTGACTTCTTCATTAAGTGTATTACATGCATCCGCCCCCTCTATTGCTTCAGGCAAAGACATCACTTTCCTTTTCACACTGAAGTAACAAACGCATGTTGACTTATCAAACAACCAATTACACATTTGTCAAGAACAAAGTAGAATGTCACATGTAAGGCTAACCAAACAATATCTTTATCCTTCAAGATTCGAGTCGACTCATATGGTGGTAACAAAAATCCTTCCATCTGCAAGAGGTAAAGGTTGCTTAATCTTAGCTATCTATTAACAGAAAGGTAAAATCACTAAATTTTCAGATTTAAAGCCTCAGGTCATATCAGAATCCATGTCATCAATAATAGGTATTATCCAAAAACAAAATCCAGATAATAGTATACATACACGCAAGAAAAGATTAACTTTCAATGGAAGACACTTTTGCTGTTGCCTTGAATGATGCAGACAACACATGGGACATTGGAACCAATTTGGATAGAACTATCTCATCAGACTACACACAGACAATAAGTAACGAAAAACGAAACACAAGGATTATAGTGGTTCGGTGGGTGTACCTACGTCCGCTTGTTGCAACTAGGGTGCTCAAGGAATTACAAGTACAAACTATCAATATATATATAGAGACTAAAAGACAGAAGGTTAAACGAGTGTACAAATGATCAATATATAATTATACATAGACTAAATGACATAAGGTTAAACGAGTGAACAAGCCGAGCTAGGACCTGCTGCCCTTGCATGCACCCGCCCGCATCCCTGCCTAGGGCAGGCCAAAGCCTACACATCCCAACATCACATTCCTCATTTTTTTGTGATTCTAAACTGTCAGCCTATTATAATCCATAAACCACTCGTAATAAAATGCTAATAACTTCCCACCGTAGTTCTACTTGTTTTTGGGGCTTCCGCGTTACAAATTGTATAATATATCAGTATCCAGTAACAGGCTAAATGTTAAATGTTGACATTCAGAAGCCAAATACAGACCTTTTTGCGGGATTAGGAAAATAAACCTAGAACAAATTAGCCGTTAATCAACTAATTAGGTTTCAGTACTTGAATCATCAAAATAGACAGACAGGAGTGAAGAGAAGGATAGAGATATAGAGAGTTACGAAAAGGAGGATGCCGTTAGGGCACGAAGTGCGGAGGTTGAACTGGCGGAGAAGATGATCGCATACGTCGGAGATTTTGTGATGGTGATTAGATTCGATTAGAATCCAGCTGTTGTTCATCCCGTTGGATCGTTGTGATGGGGTGAGAAGTGAAGAATCGTCGAACGTCAAACGAATCCTTAGGAATTGAGTCTCCATTTGTCAAGTATGCAGAGTGAATCGATGGAAGGATAGAGGACCGCAGCGGCTCTATTTCTAAAACCCCATAAACCTTCAATTCGTGTGAGATGGTGGAACACTGATAGTGATGCTTTGTTTTGTACCCCTTTGGCCTTTGTGTGTTATGCCTACGACGTCGTTTCTATGGTTTGGGCCGTTCGACCTACATCACGTAAACGTCGTTTCTTTTATCCGTATAACCGATTTAATCGAACCATAACCGAATTAACCAAACCAAATTAACCGAACCGAACAATTAACCGACGTTCGGTCAAGGCATAACCGATTAACCGCACATTGCGGTCGGTATCGGTTTTGACGTGCAAATTAACAGCATTAACCGCACCGAACCGAATGTCATTATATATAATAAATTTACAATCTCCCTCATGGTTTTACTAAAATTTCATATATTCATCCTTTTTTATTTATATTTATAAAAATTATAAAAATATATTTACATAATGGATTTCATTTTGTATTGAAGAAACATTATAACAAACATAAACGATGCAAAAATGCGTGCACGCATTGTTGTACGTACATTCCGACTTCGGTTTTGATTTTGGTAAGATCTTAAACAAATCATATCGTGCACGCCCTTATAAAATTGGTCCAAACCTGTCCTAACAATAATTCATTAGTTAATATTTTGGTTTAAAAGCACATGTTAAATATATTGGTTAATTAAATGAAATTAACCACAAATTAACCATAACCGATAGTTAACCGAAGTGTGGTTAACCGAAGTTTTGGTTTCGGATGCAGTTAAAAAAATGGTATTAACCGAATTCGCGGTTTCGATTTTGAAAATTGTATTAACCGCACCGAATCGCACCGTGCACACCCCTATATTGTACCCCTTGAATGCTCGAAATGTAACGATAAATGCAGCTCGCGTCAAAAGAATAAACCAACCAACTTTTCTTATAAAGATGTACATTTAAATTGAAGAGTTAGAAATGATGGTCTCTTGTGGCTGCAAACAGTATATTTACCGCGCCAAAAGAATAAACCAGACAATTTTTTTTAATCATCATCCCCGTTCATCCAGAAAAACATTGTAATTCATTTTAAATTCCATTTGCAAATTAACACATAGGATAGTTACATCAAAGGCTTAGATCAGAGGTTCGTTGCGACTGCAAACATTGTGTTTGCCACACCAAAACAACAAACATATGTAGCTCTTTTTGGTATCGTCATCGTCTATCAAGCTTCGACCGGTGTTGTTTGCTCATGGAGTTAACATTAAACCAACACCATATGGACCAGTTGTGATCCAGAATACCCCACGGTTTGTAAATAACCAACAAATTAATGCCCGTAACAATCGAGTCTCCGATGAGACCAAGCACATCATAATTGATAACAGGTAACAGTATTCGATGTACATGCAAAGATACCATTAGGGCATCAAAACTATTGCAAAAAGGTAATAAGTTGCGTACATGGTAATTGAAATCTCTCGGTTAAGCATAAGCTTAGCATCATAAAGCTAGCAATCAACACACATAAGTACCAGAAACCTTCTAGAAAAACCACATTGCTCATAAATCCGCAAGAAACAGGGTCTCAAATGAAAGCAAGCTCATCACCATCAAGAAGAGGCAAGTGTGTTTGATTTAAACCAACAATATGCTAACATAAAAGTTATGGATCAAAACAAACAACTTCCTAACAAAAGGTAGGCCTCGTAGAAACAACCAACAAGCTAGCCCACCAAAAGTCGGCTTTAAACTCTCCAGTAAGCAATAACCCACCATTATCAACACATACAGTCAAGAAAAACCCCTGACCAGATTACCCTCTCAATCGTGAAAAAACCATTGCAACACACACGTCACCAAAGGTTGCAACTACTGGTTGTACACGAAACATCAAACTTGTAACCAGTGCCCTAATGAATAATGATTATCCCTTACTGTTCATTCACTTGATAAATTAACATATAGGTTAATTACGGTTGCTTAACGAAAGGTAAGGGATCATTTCTAGTTAAGGCTCAAGCTTGATTTGAAAACTAAGGGAATTAATAAAAATAAAATGAACAAGAATAAAGAGCAAGATAATTTTATATACATGCAGTCATATGCAATCACTTTTGCAATTACATATCAATTCACCCAAGGGAAAACGAAAGTATCAAAATGCAGTTAGTATTGACTTGATAATTTTATTAAACCCAACAAACATACAAACTCTATTATATATACGAGACCAAATTTAAACTATAGAGATAGTACTATTTCGTTATTTAAATGCATTTAAAACGCAGACAAAAATAGGAAAAAGATTCAAAAAAAAAAACCAACAAACAAACTTTGGTTTGTAAATGAATGTCACGCGATGAACCCAAGCTTTTAAATGTATATGTTACTAATTTTAGTAACATTTTGATTAGTTCATACATTTTAGAGTTAACTCTTAAAAATTGAGACGACGTTGTGTATGAAAAGATGAATTAACAATGTATAGAAGGCTTAATTAGATTGATCAATATATTTTCCTTTAGCAATTACATAATATTTAAAAACCAAGTCAAATGAATAGTGTGAATAGGGAATTTGAGTGTATTTGTGGTTTTGCCACACATCTTTTTTCGCTTTGGCAAATTGCATCCCTCCAAATGTGTTTAGAGAGATAAAAGGGGGGAAACCTTCCTGTTGTCCCATCCTTTTCATTATTACAGAGATAAAGTGCTCTCTTATCACCACCGGCACCGGCGCCGGCACCGCCTACACCGCCACCGACGGCATCGTGAGGTTTTTAGGGTTTTGTGTGGTGGCCGGCCGTAGCAAAGGCGACGACCGCAAAACCGACAATGGTGGTTGTCGTAGCGGTAGCTGTATTGCCGCTTCGTCTCCCTTTGTGGTTGAGGTGGAGTAGGCGGCGGTTGTCCATTGCTCAACTGGTTGTCTACATCGCTGCTGTCATCGGCGTTGCCGTGGTTCGTGGCTTGAAATCCGAGTAGATGGTGATGGTTGTCGTTGGTGTCGCCGTGGTATTTTTGGGGGTTTTCTCGCCAGATCTTGTTGCTCGACCACCGACCATCGGTGTCGCCGTGGTTCGTGGCTTGAAATTGGACTAGATGGTAATGGTTGTCGCCGTGGTGTTTTGGGGTTTTCTGACCAGATCTTGTTGCTCGACCACCGGTTGTCGGTGGCGGTATGCCGTCGCATCTGACCGCCGGCTGATTGTGCTGGGTTTTACTTTAGGCTGCATGTGCACCTTTGTGAATAGATACGAGTTCTTTCTGATTTGGGCGGGCTTTGGCTGGTGGTGGTGTGTCGCCATTGCTGTCGGTCGCCTTTGAGTTGACCGTCGGTGGTGTTTATGTGGTTGTTGGTGGTGATGTTTCAAATTACCGTGTGTTCGCGTGGAAGTTGTTGGCCGGTCTTGACGGTAAAAACAACCCTCATGCTTTGTGGTTCAATGACCGAGCTTCACATGTCGGTGATATAGTTTGATGATGATGACGATTGTTCATCTGAGATCCTGATCTTGTGTTCGCTTTGAGATTATGTTGTGATGTTGCGTTTGGAAACATGAACTAATGCTTGTTTCAAGTCAGTGTTGATGATCTAATGATGTTGTATGTTTTGTATTTAGTAGAGTGTCGGGCTGTGATGATATTCAAAAGGTATCGGCTTGCTTTGGCGTGGCTACCGTTTATGGTTAGCAGCCATAACTGAAATCCTCTTCTGAGCCTCATTCAACACACGCGCAACGCGCGTGGTTGAAAAACACTAGTTTTCATTTGTTAAACAAATAATAAACAGTTGAGCTTGCACACTCGCTAGTTTAATAAATATCTATTATACATGTTCATTATGTCATATTAAAGATTTTGGTAGTCATGAGAACCAATAGGAAAAACTAACAGACCCTTCAATACCATCCTAGTAAGTGACTGTAGGTAGAGGCGGCAAAATGGGTGGGTTTGATTGGGTTGGTTGTTAGGTTATGATGGATTTGGGTCAGGATAGGTTTGGGTCAGGATGAGTTTGGGTCAGGATGGGTCATTTAGGAAAAAAGGTCAGGATGGGTTTAGGTCAATATGGGTTTGGATCAGGATGGGTTCGGATCAGGATGGGTTCGGATCAGAATGGATCATTTTTAAAAAAGTCAACACTATTTTACAAGTTTTCTACAATCCAACAACACATATAGATAGATGCATATACGAGCTCAAATAGATACATATAAGACTTCATCTATAATAGATATATGCATCTACAATCTAACAACACATATAGATAGATGCATATACGGACCGTGGCGGCGCGGCGGACCCGCGGCGAACCGGTGGTGATGCGCGATAAAAATCGACAAAGGTGGGAGGTTGTATGTGTGTTGGTGGTGTGGTGGACCGGTGGTGTGGTGGACCGGTGGTGATGCGATGGTGGTGTGGTGGACGGTGGTGATGCGATGGTGGTGTGGTGGACCGGTGGTGATGCGATGGTGGTGTGGTGGACCGGTGGTGGTGTGGTGGACTGGTGGTGATGCGGTGGTGCGGTGGTGTGGTGGTAGTGGTGCGGTGGTGTCTTGTGCGACGGACGCGATCAATTTGAGTGAAAGAAACATTGACTTAGACTTGTAGATTTAATTTTGAAAACTCGTCTTGACTTATGTTATTTTTTTCCAAAAAGGCTTTTAACCCATCTTGACCCCCTTGTGTTTTTTATTTAATCCATTCTAACCCATCTTTATTTTTAAAACACCCATTATGACCTAAAATCATATCTTTGAATTCTTTTGCCACCTCTAATTGTCACTAAGTAAGAAACTCAAATATCACAATTGAACACTTCGCTATTCGGGAGGACACGTCGTCTATTTACATGTCATCTAAATCAAGAAAAACACACAAATGACTGCACAGTAACAACTTGTTACTAACAAGTAATAACTACAAGTATGTATGCATTCTTCACAGCAGTTGCAGCTTAATCATCCACTAAACCCATCCTGACCCATCTCCTTTATTTTGATGACCCATTCCGATGCACCTTTTTTCTCATTGAATTCTAGCTTGATCCTTCTAAACCTTTTATAAGTTATATCCTATCCACAAGGACCCAAACATCAATATTAAAATGCCCAAAACAACCCAAGTTGAAGGTTTTAGGCAAAGATTGCCAGGCCTAACTGTAGGTGACATTCAAGAGAAATCAAACACTTACTAATAAGACACCCTTGAAGGTTTTTAAAAATGTTTTTTTTCTTTCTGCATGTGCTCTTAAAATCCAACAACACATGAAAGATGGATTCAAGTACAAGCAATGAGATAATTATAACTTATAAGATATATTATAAATTATACGTTTAGTTCCTTCGTATATGCTCATTTCTACAAAAAGTTTGGTTCCAGACAGTGTTTAAATGCATACAACTTTCAAGAAGACGGATTAATATTTGAATAATATAACATTGTATCATACTTGATACAATGTAAACATAAGGATTTAGCATGCATGAACAATAAGTATTTAGCATACATGAAGGAAAAAATGGACGTATGGACAATTAGTGTTTCAACCAACTGATAAAGATTTTAGTGTATTAACCTTTGTAAACTTGTTTAGAATACACATACATGTGAAATGAAAATGAAAAATAAAAAATTCACCCCTACACGTGTAAAGATTTGATGATGTGATGTCTTGAGTTTTAAAAATAAGTTGACGTGAAAAAAGAAACCTATAATACAAAGATTGTATGAATTTTTATTTAAAGTGGTCAAAATTGATAGAGTGGAGCTCCATGTCACAAAAAGACATTCACCTCATCAATAAGTTGTCTACATAGCCTTCACTTCACATAGATAATGAATTATGCTAATAACCGATGTTTATTGTTGATTTCACAACTACACCTATTTAAACAAATTTAGGACTCTAATATACCAAATTTGACTTTCTCAAGCAAGTACTAGGAATGATTATGGTTATAATTTTCTTATATGCACAAACATTGTCTCCCTTAAAAGTATTACTGGCATCCACATTTAAACAATACTTAAACTTAAATGATTTATTCAGAACAAAAAAAATATAAGTGACTTGATTGGAGTTTTTTTTTTACGAATGATATAATTAAAATAATTTAAGACTTGATTACTATTTTATAAAATCTGTCAAGTTAGTTTATTAAAAACTTGGTTAGTTAAACACCTAACTTTGATAATTATGACACCCTTTACTCTATCCCAATGTAGAGAGATAATTATGACACCCTTTACTCTATCTCAATAAGGGGTCAATAGGCATAAACCAATATGAAAGGACTAGAAATGAAATTCATCCAAAAAAACACTCTCTATTAACTGTTGCTTACCCTCGACAACTTAGGGGCTGTTTGATATTGGCTGACCCGGCTGACCCGGCTGACTGGCCGACTCGGTCAGCCGGTCAGCTTGTTTGATTTCGTTGTGTTGTTTCTGACCGGGTCCGTGGGTGCTGACCCAGACCCTAAACAAAAAGTTGCTTACCCGGCTGACTGGCCCCTCGGCCGAACTCCACCTGCGCGACCCCCTCCTCGGTCGCATCCCACGTGCGCGACCCCGTCCACCTGCGCGACCCCTGCTCGTCGTCGTTCCTGCCCTCCCTCACCTCCGCCGCTACTGCCCTCCCTCACCTCCGCCCGGTGAACGGAGGGGTCGGATCTGGTGGCTGAACGGCGGTTTTTTGATCGGAAAAGGAGTTGGGGTGGAGTTTTCCGGCGAGTTTCATGGTGGTTGTGGTTGTGTGTGTGTGTGAGTGTGTGTTTGTGTGTGCGTGTGTGGGGAAGAAGAAAGGAAGAAGACGATTTGTTGCTTGTGATGTGTGTTTGTGGTTGTGGTTATATTATTATTATATTATTATTATATTATTATTATTATTATTATTATTATTATTATTATTATTATTATTATTATTATTATTATTATTATTATTATTATATTATTATTATCATTATTATTATTATTATTATTATTATTATTATTATTATCATTATTATTATTATTATCATTATTATTAGTATTATTATTATCATTATTATTATTATTATTATTACTATTATTATTATTATTATTATTTATCATTTCACACTCAATTAGCAGAGAAATTTACCAGATAAATTTAACAGAATTGTATATAGAGGTTATTTTTTTCATTCAGCAGAGTCAGCCAGATACATAATCAAACAACCAAGTTTCAGTCAGATGCAGACTCAGTCAGAACTTCTTACTGGGTCAGCTTCTGACTCAGTCAGATCTTACCCAGTCAGTTTTATCAAACAGCCCTTACTACTTTCCACACACACCAACTCTGCACCCACGTCTGACAAATAAGAAATCGCCACGTCAACAAAAGAAACCCAAATCAGATCCCCACTCTCACAAACGCAATTTCTCTCTTATCAAACACTTTATTTAATAAAATCTACGACCCAATTTATTTACTTTAAAATAAACTAGTATTACACCCCTTGCGTTGCAGCGGAGGCGTAAAACCATGATAAGTAGCACCAATTTAACGTCATCAACAACGATCACCAACACTAGAAAACTTGTATTAAAAACGGGAAAATAAATCTCAATGGAAAGTAAACTTAAAAACGTTGAACCCCGCATGTGAAACGTAAAACATAAAAACAATAACTAAGTCGATCTAAGACTCACGCATTGTAAAGGGGTCATTAAATGAGAAAAAAGTAGTCGTAAACACGTTGAAACACACACGCACGATGTGGCGTGTTAACTCGTAAAATTTGAACCGCAACGTAAAACGAAAATTTCTAAAAGATAAAAAGTTATATGGGACCAAAATGGAAAGTAAAAATATATGGTTAAATTATAAAATATGTAAAAATATTGAGTAAAACTTAAAAGTTAAAAAATTATTAAAGAAAAGAAAAAATAAAAGCGGGCACAACCCATTAATGTTTATATACAAATCATAATGCGTAAATAAGTCGATAATTAGTAATATATAATAAATAAAGCTGAGAACAATTATGAGTATAACTATTTAAACCCAATGTACCATTACAAAGTCTAGATCAATTATAGATACATCTATTTAATTACAATGTACCACTCTAATACATATACAAACTTAATAATTAATTAGTATAATATAAATTAGTAGTTATATAAATTGGTAGTATAATTAATTAGTATAATAATATACAAACTTAAAAAAAAAAAGCACTGTTCACACCGACCAAGTGAAATTATATATAGATACATCTATTTAATTACAATGTACCACTCTAATACATATACAAACTTAATAATTAATTAGTATAATATAAATTGGTAGTTATATAAATTGGTAGTATAATTAATTAGTATAATAATATACAAACTTAAAAAAAAAAGGCACTGTTCACACCGACCAAGGGAAACTATGTATATATAATACATGTGTTAATAATTTTTTTGGGGTTGTCTTATACAAATATCCATTTTTGTTATTGATATATCTTTTTATCTTTATCTTTCTTCATGTATTTATATGTATGTATAAAGCGAAATAGAGAGAATGTAAATAATTTGAATGTACCAATAACATGCCTTAATTTTTTAATTTAAATGGTTAAGAACATTCACATCTCACTTTTCATCTTTATCTTTATAATTATATTAAAAATAATTATTTATTTTATTTTTTAATTAAATAAATTTTTATATATTTATTATTATATTTTCTTTTTCGTCTACTTACAAAAACTTTTAAAAAATATTAAAAATTTAATAAAGGTGAACATTGCTTTACCAAATTTAGAGATGAATGATAACATGTTATCTATCCATCACTCACAAACACTCATAACCGTTCTCTATAATACAAAAAAACGCTCATATATATAATAAGGTGAATTCTTCATTTTTATCCATATAATTACATTAAAAATCATCGTATTTTCTCTTTTATTTTTAATTAAATAATATTTTTATACTCTTATCATTATCTGTTTCCTCCACTCCACTCACAATCACTTTCAAATATATTAAAAAATTTATAGGGATTGAATTCCTCAAATCTACCAATAAACAATAATATTTTTTCTTTTTTTCACTCACAACCATTCAAAACCATTTCATATAACATAGAAAACACACTTTATATTTTAGGAACTCCACTATGAATGCTCTAAGACATGTAAATATAGAAAGATATGAAGTTCAATTCTCATTTAAAGTAAAAATACTCAAGGTTGAGTTAATTTTTTTTTTAGTTTTGGGTTTCTTCTAAGAAGATTGGGGTGCGATCCTGACTGAAAAACGGATAATAGACCCGATCTAAATAACACATATATTTCAAAATAGTGTTGTACATTCACCGTTCAAAAATAAAAAAAGACACACGTTATTTTTATTCGAGCTCATATATTTCTAATCTAAAAACACACACACCACAATTTTCTCAGACGAAAATACACAACTTAAAAAATATTACTTCTGCCTTTCAAAAAAAAAATTACTTCTAATTGCTAAACTATAATATATTTATATTTAGAGCGAGATTTAAACCGGATATTTTCTTATTTTTTATTGTCATCAAAGACTTTCTCTATTTAAAACACATCCGAAAACCGCATATTAGCAACAGAGTTGTGTTTGATTATTATTCTTACACCATCGCTACCACCACCACCACCAACAACCACCATACATCTCCGCCGTACGCCGGAGATATCATCGTTTTCACGATACACATCTAGCTACTGATTATCGTGAATTTGTTTGTATCAATTTGTTAGGTTTGAGATCTTACAGATCTAGAATGTCGAGAGCATGGGGGAAAATCGGCGATTGGGCGGCGGAAGCGGAGCGAGCAGAGGCGGAGGAGGCCGCTGCCGCTGTCGCTGCCGCGGCGGCAGCTGCGGCAGCGCCACCGCAGAGTTATCCGAGCTTGAAAGAGGCGGTGAGCAGTAAAAAAGGTAAGAAGAAGACGAAGATGACGTTGCAGGAGTTCACGATGGCCGGAGCCGGAGCTGGAGGTATCGGCGGTGAGCATAAAGGATTGACTCCGGTGGAGATGATGCAGCTTCCGACGGGTCCGAAGGAGCGGTCGGCGGAGGAGATGCAGTACGGGAGGATCGGCGGTGGTTTCTCGTCGTACGGAGGTGGACGCTCCGGCGGAGGGCCTAGGATGAGAGATGGAGGTGCGGATGGAGACGGTTGGGGGAGTAATCGGAGATCGTACGGAGTATTCGACGATGATCGGAGAGCTCCTCCTTCTCGAACATCGGAATTCGATCAACCGTCTAGGGCAGACGAGGTTGATAATTGGGCAATGACGAAGAAAACGCCGTCGTTTGATTCCGGCAGTAGACCTAACCGCTACAATTCTCTCGGCGGTGTTAGCACCGGCGGAGGGGGCTTTTCTAGGGCTGATGAGATCGACAATTGGACTGTGAACAAGAAGCCTATAGCACCATCACCTGCTAGATCTTCAACTTTCGGTTCTGGTTTTCGTGACTCCGGTGCACCTGAACCTGACCGTTGGACTAGGGGAGTTAACCAGGAACGGGTTACAGAACGTCGTCGTTTGGTGTTGGATCCACCTAAAGGCGAAAGTGCTCCGATGGAGCCTGTAGTGAAGGCTAATAAACCAAATCCTTTTGGGAACGCTAGGCCTAGGGAAGAAATATTGGCTGAAAAAGGTTTGGATTGGAAGAAAGCTGATCTAGAGCTTGAAGCTAAGAGAATCAACAGTCGTCCCACAAGCTCTCATTCTAACAGCAGGCCTGGGAGTGCACAGTCTGCTAGTTCAGCAGATGTGTCTTCTGCATTGCAGGGGTTAGAGAAGCCGAGGGTGAAGGTGAATCCGTTTGGTGATGCTAAACCTAGAGAGGTTTTGCTTCAGGAGAAAGGTGTTGATTATCGGAAGATTGATTTAGAGTTCGAGAGACGGCGTCTTGGCAGGTTATAATCCTTTATGTATTTTCTTTTGCCAAAAAGTTTTAATGAACATATTGACAGTGTTAATTTGGCACCTTTTGTTGCATTGAGAAACTATAACTCAATACCTAAGATACCACCCCTTAATCGTTCCACTCGATGCATATGAATTTCGCATTATTGGGTTCTGAAGATTGTTATATTGTAGTTGTGAAGACACATGATTTTCTAGCATGTTATTGTCAGTTTGTCACAATAAGGTTTGGTGAACCCATTTAGACTAGTTCCTGTTTATCACAATTTTTTGGATCACCGGACTTCATCTTCCTCCATATCCCGATTTGACATGAATCTAGAATTGATTCAAATACTAATATACTATACCAGTTTGGATGAAAAGCATTTATAGACTAAAATACTCACGTATATTTTTGAGTTCGATAACCAGATAGTTGATTTGTTAATACTTAATATTCCTTTTTTGGCTGGTAATATACATTGTGGTGTTGGCATGTTGGGAAATTTAGCTTATGTTTGTTTGAAAATACGTGAATCAGAACTTTTCTAATTTGAGGCTTTGCGTGTGCTTTAGAACTATCATCTACAATTTTGCCATAAATAGATTATTGATACCGACTAATTCCTTAGATGTAGCTTTAGATTTTATGTCAATGCTGTGCTTTGTTTGTTCTTTATGACTTTATCTTGTCTGGAAAGATGGTCAAGTTTTTTAAGCTTTGGTATGCATCGATAGGTGATGCAGTATTGGGAAACTCAAGAATATTGTGTTCTGAGGATGGTTAATTTACTGATACTATGATGTACTAAATGAATGACTGCCAGGGGTAAAATAGTGTAGATCATGTAACTTTGTAAGTTGCTTTGACCGTATAACCAGTTTATTTTATCTTCATTAAGACTTCAGTACACATTATTGTCAGCTTGTGTTTTATTTCTGTGTAGGCCCACGTTACTTTATCCAAAAAAGTTCTTCATGTAACCCATTGTCTGGTTGTTAGGACTTATATTTGAATTCTGATTCTTGGTATCTTTTCACTCAGTTTCATTTTACGTTCTTAATTTCACTTTTATCTGTGGATTAATATTTTTTAAGGTTGACGGGCTTGATTAGAGCTTCGAATACTCTCTTAGTCTAAACTATGTTGAAATTAGGTTAAGATGTTATATTTTATCTTAACAAAAGTGCTTTCAATTTAGATTAAAAGTTATATTTTATTTTGAAACTGTTTCCTTGGATTATATTGGAGTTCCGTACTGCTAGTGAACCATGCCTTTTTTTAGCAGGACTGAACAATAGTTTTTAGCTAAATTGCTGTGTATTTCTCCCCTCCTTTACCCTTTGAACATAAATGGGTTAATATAGTTGGAGTACATCCTAAACAAAAGAGTATTTCTAATTGGGCTTGGTTATTGATAGAACCTTCACGACCTTGGTTTTAAAAGGCGTGATGTGCTCAAGGCATTTAGATCCTGAACACCAAGGCGTGAGGTGAGTGCTTCACGTTCATGAAGTGTTGCTCTGTGTACAATCAAATAATCATTATGTACAACTGTACAAGCAAAAGCTGCATTTGTCTCATATCTTCTACGTATCAGTCTTTTTATCAAGTAAACCAATCATAATCTCTTCACCTTTTTGAGTTTTTGGTTACAAGACCCTAATTCTAATTAGTGTTTACCAAGATGTGTATGAAGCACAGCCTCAAGGCCTTGTGGATTTTCCCTATTGCCTTGTGCTCGAGGTGTGTTTTTTAAAAGCAAGTTGACTACAAACTTGCACTTTATGATTTAACATACTAGTTGCTTATTGTCAAGGCTGTACAAAACTTGGAACAACTAACAAGCATTCTAGTCACTAAGTGCACTTTAATATTATTACATTTTATTAAGAAAATTTTCAAACTTGCTGTGTGATCCCTCTTCTATTTAGTAGATATTTCGCTCTTCACCTTTTGAAACTTTTATGTAGATGGTTAAATCTGTTTTGATATCTGAAGGGCTATCACTTTTTCAGGCCCGAGACAGATGAAGAGAAGAATTTGAAGGAAGAAATACATAATCTCAAAATGGATTTCGAGAAAGAATCTATTGAAAATCAAACCAGTTTACATAATACAATACTTGAGAAAGAAAAGGAACTGGAACAGTTAAGCTGGGATCTTGATGATAGACTTCGGTTTAGTCAAAAAACAATTGAAAGGCCCGGTTCTGGTGCAGGAAGAGTGAGCTCAGGCTTCCAAGAAAGACCAGGTTCTGGGTCAGGAAGAGCGGGCTTTCAAGAAAGACCACCTTCTCAATCAGGCTCATTTGATGAATCCAGAAGTATTGACTTTTCAGAGAGGCCCCGGTCCCGTGGTGATTTTGGGATGAGACGCGGTGATGACAGAAGAGGTTTTGCTGGTGGAAGGGATAATAGAGGATTTTTGGGCAACAGAGACATTGGCAGGTATGCTTTCTCGCTAAATTTATCTTTAGTGAAAAAGATAATTTTTAACATTTTGAATTTTGGTTAGTATGCTCTTGACTATTTTAGATCTGAAGTCTGAACATCACATTTCTACTGAAGTACTGATGTATGAAACCTACACCTTTTAAAGAAACATTACTCTTTAAAATCTTTTTTAACAACACAAGATAGCATATAAGTTTTACAATCAATACAATATACTTTAATTTTGTAACCTCGATGTCAGGTGGCAGACCAAATATTATGGACCTGTTAAAACGTAAGCTTATATGGCCGTCCATGTAAGCAATCATCAATAAATTTGGTCCATGTCAGCTATGATGGTCCATGTAAGCAATCATCAATAAATGTGGTCCATGTCAGCTATGACGTGAATTAATGTCAGCTATGACGTGAATTAAATAAAAGTGTGAAATTTCATGATAAAAATATTAGCGTCTTGTGTATTCTTGACTACTTGGTGTTCAAGAACAAACAACCAACCATTAATATTTTAATACATGTGGTTTTGTGTTTTTTTGCATAAAATGGCAAGATGCAATGCTCCAAATCTTAAATCTAGCAACCAACCACAAGGACAAATAATTTTGTGCTTTTTTTGCATAAAATGGCAAGAAACTATGCTCTTAATTCTAGCAACCAACCACATGTACAAATAATTTTGTGCATTTTTTTGCATAAAATGGCAAGAAACTATGCTCCAAAGTTTAATTCTAGCAACCAACCACCAGTACATTTGATCTTATGTTTTTATTTTGCATAAAATGGCAAGATACTACGCTCCAAATCTTAATTCTAGCTACCTTCTCTAAAACAGCAACCAACCTAACTTTCTTTGTTGCAAAAGTAGCAAATTTCACCAGTCAGTTTGTCTTTTTCTGTTGTATAATTGTATGGGCCTTTTTTTTAAAAAAAGATCATTATTTATTACTTACAGTTATATACGAATACTTTTATTATTACTAAAATGTTTAAAGCTAAAACAGAAATTTAACAGAAAAAACAGCAGAAGTTTTCTTTTTAGGCAGAAAAACTAGTAGCATGTTGCTATTTAGAGAATTTCCATAGTTGCTTGTTACAATATGTCAATATTGTTGCTATTTTATGCATAAGAAAAAACCTTTGATGAAACTTAGGGTTGGGGGCGGTATGCTGGTAAGTGCTTGAGTTTGTCTAGCAGAGTTCCTAGAGCACACTTCATTTTGCATGATCCTATTGGTCGTATTCCGTGATTTTTTAGGTAACTGGTTTTCAAATAAAGCTGATTTATACGAAGCAAATAAAAACAAACCAATACTAAATGTCTAAACATATAGATGAATGGTAGATCAAGTTGTGATATTAATGATTGTATGTTCTGCTGGCAGGTCAAACTCAAGGGATAGATGGTGAGAGTGATTGTGGTGTGTTTGGCAGCAAGTAGAAGAGAAGAAAAAATAATACAATTTTTTGTGACTTCAAGTTAAGTAGAGTGAAGTAAAAAAGAGGAGGTTTTTCCAACTTTGAAGAGGTGTGTAAAGCTTCTCTAATTTGGTCTAAAAAGAACAAAGTTTATCTTATTATATTGTTAGTTTGTTACCCAAACACTCTTAATTTTGATTGTATATCTAGAATGGGATAATTGGCTTTTAACTGTTTGTTTATTCATCTTAATTACTATTGGACTGGTTTGTATGGACATTATCAGGAACATACCTAGAAATTGAATTGTTTCTATCTAATCAAATTCATCTTATTTAATAGTGTTTTTATTGCGTTGTATCATAGTTAATGTTTTATGTGATGCTTTAAGTTGTTTCATGAAACATCGTTTTATCGACGTCTTTTTTGAGTTATTTAGGTTGACACATTGTGGAACAAGGACTCGCATTCATAACGTACATGTTTGGTTAACGGTGTTTGGTTAACGGGTTCTTTCTATCGCGTCTGTATGTGGGACAATCTAGTCATAGTTTTTGCTTCTTAATGGGTGAAAGATTTATTTGTCCCCATATCTATGTTGAAAGATTCTATGGTAGAGTTTATTTGGGAGGGCTTGGTGGTCTTATTAAAGGGTTCAGGTGGGGCCTCGAGGCTAAATAAAGAAGATAAATAGTTCATGAGTTTTAGAAGTCCGTTTTCGTTCCAAGTGTAAACAAGTAGAGTCGAGGATGAGCTTGTGATTGAAGTTTTGGTTTATTTCAACCTATATATCTAAAGCTCGCGCTCAAATTTCGGATGATTTTATTAGCTCGAGAACTTAAGTTTGGGCTAAATTGGTTTAATATATTTTAATTATTCCTACATGTATTTGTTACCCTAATCCATATAATTAGGATTAAGGAAAAATGCATATGGTATTATTAAACACCTAATGATGCGAATCACATCAAAATGATGTAGTATAAGAAACAATAAACAAACACAAGTTTAATTCCTTTTTAAACCGTTTCCTTCTCATCTATCCATTATTTTCCCAATTCCCTTCCCATCCAATGTAGTGCTCTACCAGGCCTAGTTTGCAACCGGTTAACTTCGCAAACGACTTTAAGGGTTATCGATATAAGTGTAGTTCATTTTCTTACATAGCATCGTCTTAGAGAACTAAGGCACTAATCAGTTTGCGAAAGATGAAGCCTACGTTTCTCGTGGTGCCGGTTGATTTTATTCTGCTCTCATTGATTAACGGCTTGGTTCTCCATTAACCTTTCGATTTAAATACTACTTTCTTAAAAATCAGATTTAGGAAAAATTTTCTATCGCGCATTAAAAAATAATATTTTGAGTAAATTACTATTTTGGTCCATGTGGTTTGGTCATTTTAACCATTTGAGTCCAAAAACGAATTATCTAACAAATCAAGCCCTATGGTTTGTATTCTATAACTATTTCAGTCCAATATACTAACAGAGTTAGATTTTTCAGTTATTTTTTAATAAAATGACCAAACTGCCCTTGGACTGAAATGGTTATTTTTTAATAACCGCAGGGACCAAAAATGTAATTTACTCTCTCACACAAACATATTATATATATATATTATATAAAAATATATTATATATATTTATATTATTATTTATTTTGTATTATATATATTATTATATATATATATATATTATATTATATAAAAATATATTATATTATTTATTTTGTATTATATATATATTATATTATATATTATATTATATTATATTATATATATAGATGCACGAAATGTTTTTATTTTTACTTTTTAAAGTTTTTTAAATATTAAGCTTAATTTTAAATCGCTTGGTTATAAAGTCGTGTTTAAACATTCATCTTATCTAACGGAAAATTTAAAAGCGTTTGGCTTAGTATACTTTTATTTGAACGGTTAAACTTACTTAAACATCCTTGATCTTTTAATCTTTTTTATTTATTTAAACCACAAAGTCTTTTTAACTGTTATTTTATTTAATATTTTTTTAATCGTTCAATTCTATAAGCTTCTTTTTAAATTTTTTTGTATTTATACATATTTTTAATTATTTGGCTCGTTTAAACGTAATTTATCGCTCTTTTATTTGAACGTATTTTTACTATTTGTTTATTAAAAAGCTTTCTTTTTCAAACCAACCTGTTAAAATTATTTAACCTGTTTGCCTAATATATGTGTGTATATGTTAAAATATTTTTATTTTTTAAAGTTTTAAAAATATATTTTTAAACCGTTTGGATTTTAAACTGATAAGTTAATTACTAAAAAACATATTTTAAGTGTTTATAAACCATTTGGTTTTCAAACATCACTCTTTATACAATCGGTTTTTAAAATTTAAAAGGTTGGTTTTTTAAACAATTTTTAAAATCACTAATCTTTAAATTGTTCGGCTTTAAAATCTTTCGGCTTTTTAAACATATTTTTTATAATCATTCGGCTTTTTAAATTTATTTTTTAATCGTTCATCTTACTTAAATGTCTTTTAAAATCTTTTCGCTTTTCAAATGTTTTATTTTAATAGCTTTTTAAACCGTTCAACAAATTAAACTTCGTTCTAAACTTGTTTGCCTTATTTGAACGTATTTCAAATCGATTGTTATTCAAACGCAACGATGAACTTAAAAAGTTTAAATAAACTAAACACATAATTTTAATATCGTAAAAGCCTAATTGTAATAATCAAAACTCAAGTTAATCCTTAAAATAATACAAATGACATAAATTTATGACAAAGAATCAAAAAGAGAAAAAAGATGTTTTAATAAAATGAATTGTTGAAAAAGAAAGCATTTTAATAAACGAATAGTAAAAAGACGTTCAAATAAAAGAACATGATAAAATTACGTTTAAACTAGCCGAATAATGAAAAACATGTATAAATACAAAAAAAATAAAAAGAAGCGTAATAGATTTGAGCGATTAAAAAACGAGTTTAAATAAAATAACAATTAAAAAATAATTTGCGGTTTAAATAAAACAAATAGATTAAAGGGACATTTAAGTAGCTTAACAGTTTAAATAAAAAGTATAATAAGCCAAACGATTTTAATTTTTCTGTTAGATAAAATGAATGGTTTAAATACGACGTTTAAAACCGAGCGATTTAAAATTAAAATGTAAAAAAATTTGAAAAATAAAAATAAAAAAATCCGTGTATATAACATATACTAGTAGGGACCCGCGCGATGCGACGATGCCTATGTAGGACAACATGGTACTCGATTATTGGTTAGCTTATCAATCCTCTCATAATATAAATTTTGTTATATGCATGTTAGTTTCCTCTGATGAAAAACATAATACCATCTAATAGTTCAGCAAATCAATTGACACAATATAAACACAATGCACACAAAAAATTAGATCCTTCGCTTTATTGTTTAAATGACCTTTAAATCTATATCGCCTAGCAAAATGAACTAATCATGTAAACTATTAATTACAATGTAATCTTTTGTTATAATCACTTGAGTTCTAGTCTTGCATTAGAGTAGTACACAACCACTACTTGCAAACAAAAGAAACTAAAATAACAACACATATCAAGTAATGAAAACCACATTAACCAAAATAATTAATATTGTGTTCGTATAAAAGCCTCTGGAATATAGTTGAACACCTAGATTAGAACATTTAGTTCTTTTGATACATAGATTGTAAAAGTCAAACCTTTGTTGCAACTACATGTGACTGACCCATGCTACACAAATAAAGAACTCCACCTCTTCATCTTTCTGCACATCACACAAATAACACACACACACACAAATTACAGTAAGTCAGATTCATCACTCTCACTATGGCACATGTAACCATAAAAATAGAACATATTTTTTATATACCAGTTCCTTAAATAATGGCACAGGGGTCCCAATTCTGTGGCCAGCAGGTACTATCTCCCATGGTCTTTTAGCCTTCCCTACATGATCTCCTTTCTCATTAGAGAGGGAAAGTTCAAAGGGCAAAGAAAGTTGCTTGAGTACCTATAGCAAACAAATTGAACTTATGATATATGGAGGGATAAAAGTGTCATTTCACAGAAGCATATCAAATTACTTACCTCAATGGAAAATAATGGCATAAAAGGCTCAAGTAGACAAGCAAGAAGATACACTACTCCCACTGAAGTTTTCATTACTATGGAACATGAAGATATGTCTTCCTTGTATAACTTCCAAAATTGACTTTCCTACATGCAAATAATAACCCATTCATTCTTAACCAATCTGGTCATGTGTCTGTGTGTGTGTGTACGCGCTGGTTATGTGTCTCCTTTCTATCTTTCAGGGCTCAATGGTTGTTTCTTTCCTTTTTTTATTGTGCCAACAAATATCTTCTAATGGATTTTATGTTAAAGCTTCAGGACCCAACCCGACCCGTTAGTACCGTTAATTTTCTTGCTAAAAACTATACCGGTTATTATAAAATTGTTGTAAGGGAAATATAGAGTGGATATCTCAAATCAAGATCTTTGATTCCTTAATAATAACATCAGTTAATATACTAAAACAAGCAAAACATTAACCGGTTCTTAGAATACCAGCTATAAACGAAAGAATAATAAGTTCTTTAGCAAATAATTGCATAAATTCATTAAAAAAATCCTTTTCTGATACATCAAAATCTATTAGACTATTACACAAACAAAGCAATACTTTTAAAGGGTTTGAGTCAACAAAAACGATATAATTCCTCTAAACGTGGGAATTACAATCTAACAGCAGCTAAAATTTGGAAGGAAAAAACATATGTCAATGAAATAAACAAACACATAGATATAGGCTGCTGGATCTATACATACATGTATTGAATCATGAATATCTCACTTTCCAACTTTGCCTTCATCTTCATTCAAGATTCGGTTTCTGAAATTAACAGCCATTAGTGGCAAACCCTCACGGAGTGTTATTTTAGGCTCCCAATTTAACAGGTTTTTTGCCTTGCTAATATCTGGCTTTCTCTTTTGAGGATCATCAGCAGTGTTCTCTCTGAATTCTATTGTAGCACTCGGATCAAAAGTTTCTTTCACCACCTAATACCAAAGATCATATGTTGATGATTAGTTTGAAAACCAGAAGGGCCACAATGGGTGGGTTGGGAAAAGGGATAATTTTGGTGCGAGAGCAGACAGACAAACCTCAGCAAGTTCTAGCATGGTGAACTCTCTTGGGTTGCCCAAGTTGAAAGGTCCGATATGCTCACCTTCCATTAGTGCCATGAGTCCATCAACCTGAATTCAAGAAGAGCAAAATTGTCAAAGACTTTATTCATTCCACTAAAAGATAAATATTATTCATTGTTAATCTGATATTCTGATTTAGAGGTACCACAAAGGGAAATCCCTTGGTTCCAAGATCCAACTAAGGTGAAGTTTGACACACAGGGCCCAATGAATTAACTTTAACTACAGAACTAATTTGAACTTTTGAAGTTTATGTACATGAAAGAAAATCTCAAAATTTTGGTGCACCAAAAAATTAAATTTTAATAAGGATAAACTTTACAGAATAGAAACGAACTTCATACTTTTTTCTTGATTTTAGCAATCAACTTTAAATTTGAAACTATGTAGAAACCAACTTACACTTAAATAACAATTTTAGGACAAATTACATTTTCTTACCAATTGTTTTTAGTTATAATTTCTTAGTTAGCAAGTTATGCTGATTGTCTAACACCGTTGACATAAATTTATCATTTTAATGTATATGTCACATGGTACGTGACCTTCAATAACTGTAGTAAATCATTTTCAAGCTTGTAAATACTTTTATTTTCTAATTTTCTTTACAATTAGAATTTTTTTTTTGCATATATGACGTGATGTTTCAGCTAGCATTAGAGATCACAAAATTTCAAGTAAAATAATTAAAAAGGAGGTTGAACGCTAAAAAGGGTAATAAACTATAAGTTCATTTCTGTCTTCTGGCTAATTTATAGTCGGTTGCTAATATAGGGAAAAAGTCTACAGCTTGTTCCTACTTCGTGTAGTTTGCCATTTAATTAGCTATCAGATTCAAATCTGAAATGAACTCTTGGGCAATCTTGAATTAACATCAAACTAAAAGGCTTAATAAATTTATCCTACCGAATATGGAATAGCATACCAAGTCAGAGACGTATTGAAAACTTCATGTTTGTTTTCCATCACCATAAACTGTCATTGGTTGTTTACGAATGGCCTGCAAAACCAAACTATCTCACTAAGAAATTTGACCAAACAAGAATCATTATAACCAGTAAGTGACCCTATATCATTTTCAAAGAATAAAAATGTTCATAAAAAAGACTTCAGTTTACCTGTGAAACAAAGTTGCTTACAACACGGCCATCATCCAGACACATCCTAGGACCATATGTGTTAAATATACGTGCAATCCGAACCTGCAAAAACAGCCATAGTTTTCACATTTCATGCTGCTGCATTGATGCAATAAGCAGTTTACTTGGTTGCAATGTTCATATCAGTGGGATAATAAAAACAGTAAGTGGCATCAATGTATCAATTTGTTGACCAATTAAAGAAATTTTTTTTGTCCTCATGATGTTTATCTTTATCCACTTTGGTTATCCTTATTTGTTCATAGTTCTTGTTAAACTATATCAAGCACGTTCTTGAAATGACTGGTACATGCTAGCCTGTGACATATCGACCAATACCCATGACATATGACGTTAACGATAAAGGTCTAAACTTTTTAAACTATATGATCTTGATTTATAATTACCTGCTGCAAGAGAACCTCCTCATAACTAAGACCATCATCATTTGGAAGAAACTCTGATAAATTATCAGCAATTTCGTCGGGTACTCCAGAATTCAAGTAATGATCATGGAAGTCCACATTTCCACCCATGAATGCTGGTCAATTATAGAAACACAGGGACCCTAAAAGAATAAAAAAAGAAAAATTGATGAACAAATATGGAAAATGAAAGTGATATAATAAGATATGATATGAACAATTACCAGGAAAATTATTAAAATCTGTTCATATGCTCCTAAGTTGACTGAAACAAACACGAATGTGACGGGTCAACAAGAGTTGTATATAAACTTTAAGGAAATTACATTATGAATGACTCATAACTCAAATCAGATTTGTGTTCAAATCTTATAATAATATGATTGACTGTATATTGAAAGATCCAGTCACCAGTGTCAAAAATATGTTTCATTGACCATTTGAATTATGATTATAATCAAGAAAACGTGATACATGTAATGCACTAAGCAAATCTCATATCGGCCATGGGTTCATTACAGAGAAGACCTTAACCATTTGTCCACACTTCCACGGGCTGAATTATGACAAACACATCAGCAATAGCAACAAACCACATAGATGGATGTTCGGTTAGGGCTACAAATGAGCTAACAACTGCTCATGAGCTACTCAAGATTGGCTTCCTCAAAGCGAGCCGGACTCAGGATCAGGTCAGCTCATTTACACCAATAATATCACCATGAAGAAAAGAAACACATCCCTTGAACCATTTCACATCTTCTGGATTATGGAACATATATCTTACTGCAGCTTTTGTTTTTGAACATACATCTTCTGGATTATGGAACATATATCTTACCTAAAATCAAACAATAAATAACACAATGTTCATTAACTATTCAAGAAAGTTAAATCACAATTTCTGGTGCTAAGAAAAAAAAAGCATATAAAAGTTAATGTTAATATGAGGTGTTTCATACCCGGTTAAAATGATCTTTTTCAATATAATTTTATCTGGATCAATACTTCTTAATCAGCCAACTGCAGCCAGTGCAGGTGCAAGAGAATCACCTCTACTCTTCAAAACAATCAAAGGAAGAGCAGGAAAAGAAATTGGCGCATATACTGAAGCAATAGAAAACCGGCCTGCATGTAGAAATCTTTCCATCTTGTGTTTGTCTGAATTAAAAATATCAGATGCAAATGTCGGCCTCCTAAGGCTGCACTATTTTATACCAAGTCTAGACCTTTATGTTGTCTAGTTGAATACAAAGAATGTAACATGTAATTTCATCAAGTTAAGTTATAGAAAAACCTGAATATATGAAGCAACTGTTGAAACTCAGAATCACCAGGAAATAAAGCTTGTCTTCTAGACATTTCAGCTGTATAAAATCACAAACCAAATTAGCAACACTAAACAACCCATAATCAACAATCAAATCTTAGCACACTGATCTTAACATATTCCCCTGAATCTGAAACACCACCAGACTACACTCCGGTTCACCCCCAAACTGAAACAAAAACCGGGGGTCCGGTTCGGTTCGCACCTTCAAATGCAAGCAAGCCACCGGCGACCGGTCCGGTTCACCCCAAGCTTCATCCACCCGTTCTGAAACACAATGGGTTTACTCACGGCCGAATCGACGTTAACCACCGCCGCCACCCGGCCCACCGTCTTGCGGCCGTGGGAGACGCAGCTCCGCCCCATGCCGTCGGTGGCGACGGCGATGGTGAGGAGGAGAGGCTTGCCTTGGAGGAGGTGGAGGGCCGGTAGGTGGAGGTGGAAGACGACGGCGGAGGAGGAGGTGGTGGAGTCGGGTGGGGAGGTGGCTGACGATTTAGGGTTTCTGCAGAGAAAAGAGTTTGAGATCTGGGTGTATTTAAATTTTGAAAACATCGTTGGCTTAAGAACCCAATCTACCAGGCTTTAATACTTGTAACTTGTGCTTAAATGATTGTACAACTCTTAGATTTAAGAGATTTGTGTGAAATGACATTCTTGCCCTTCTCATTTGCTTATATATATAGTATAGATATATATATATAATATGTTTGTGTGAGAGAGTAAATTTTGTTTTTGGTCCCTGAGGTTATTAAAAATAACCATTTCAGTCCAAGGGTATTTTGATCATTTTATTAAAAACTAACTGAAAATCTAACTCTGTTAGTGTATTGGACTGAAATAGTTATAGAATACAAATTATAGGGCTTGATTTGTTAGAAAATTCATTTTTGGACTCAAACGGTTAAAATGACTAAACCACGGGGACCAAAATTGTAATTTACTCTAATATTTTAAAAATGTATTCTACGACTCTGCTGGGGATCGAACCCAGAATCTCTGGTTCCGTAGACCAGCGCCTTATCCATTGGGCCACAGAGTCAATTTTATTTATTTTTTCTACAAAAATTATTATATAAAATAATACATAACATGAGCCAAACTTCATGAGCCTATTAAGTATTAACCGAACAGAGTCTGGACCAGATTGGATTGGGACCAATAGCAGATTATCAAATGTGGGCCACGTGGATTTGAAAATTATGATTTTCTGAATACGAGGGATACATTGATAATGTGCTTATTATCATAATTATAAATATAATAAAACTATAAAAACATGTTAAAACTAGTCTATACTTTGAGTTCTCAAGGATTAAAAAAAACAAGTCACTAAACATGAACAACACAAATACACCTCTAAAAGCAAGGAAAATCAAACTTTTAACAAATAGGGATTTGCCACAATCAATTACAAATGTATAGTGTTCTTTCTTTCATGTTTTGGTTTTGTGTTATTTAAAGTTATGTCATTATGGATTCAAGTGGATGAATGGACGTGATGGCTAGATAAAATGCATTGCACACTCTGATACTCATACAAGATAAACTCATCATTTAAAGTATATGTGATATGAAACTGTTATATGTTAGGTTTGAATTGGCCTACATGCATCATATTCCAAACAATAGATACGAATGCATTAACCTCTTTTTATTGGTTCTAAAATGAACATCACTTTAAACATGTATTGCATAATATGACTCTTAATGTCTTCAATATATTTTGAGAAAGAAAATAACCATTTCCTTTGCTTTAAAATTTTAGTTACCGATGATTATCTCGTGAGGTGAAGGATATACGTTTCTGATACTGATGATTATATTAGTAGAAACTTAAACATACCAATCCCTATTCATCTCATGTCATTATTTCCTCACACTTAAATAATAAATTTTGAAATAAAAGATAATAAAACAAGATAAAATAAAAAATAAAAAGTAAATAAAAATAAGCCGCGACACATTTTAAAAATCTCTAAATTTCATAGACGAATATGCTTTTTAGTCAAATAGATAAAAGAGTAAATTTCGGTTTTGGTCCCTGTGGTTTAACAATTTTAATCATTTCAGTCCAAAAAGGATTCTTTGATCATATCATGCCCCGTGGTTTCATTTTTGTAACGGTTTTGGTCCCTGACACTAACTCTGTTAGTTTTTTTAGTTAAATCGGGTATTTTGGTCCTTTTACACCTAAAATTAAATTAATAAAATAAAATAAATTATAATAAAATAAAAACCCTAAACTCTACCATCCTCCACTCATCGTTCCTCTCATCTCCCCTCCCCCTCAACTCCCACCGCCATCATCACCACCACCACCAAACTCCACCGGCGACTGTAACAAATCTTCATCTTCTCCGAAGATCAACTTACTGCTGAAACTCAAATTGTAATTCGGATTAATAAGACAGTACGAGAACGAGTGGCCGTAAAACGATTGGAGCTGAGAGGCGAATGACAGGGGCCCCACGACCGAGCCCTAGAAGTCTGGCCGCGTCGTGAAACAGGCCACGGTTCAATGGCCGCAGTCGAACATCACGTCCTCCACATTCACCTCATGGTAGCTCTGCTGGCGGGCGTCAACCATGTTGGCGGTGTGGTTGACAATGAATGTCTCGGTGGCAAAGCCACCAGTGGTGTTTGAGCTGTCAATTTGCAAGGTTTTGAGGAGTCTTCCGGTGTCACCGAACAACCAACAATTCATCATCTTCTACCTCATCAATCACTATCTTCACCATAGGCACCACCGCCAGACAACCATCACCGCATATCTTGCACTACCACTGAACAACCACAATTGCCATCATCTTCTTCCTAATTTTCGAACAACCCCCATCGTCGGACAACCACCATCCCCAATGCCTTGTTCCTCATCTTCAAACACCGCTCCCATTGCCTTGCGCCACCGCCCGCGCCACCGCTACCACCTGCATCACCGCCACCACCGCCGCCTGCGCCATCGCCATCACCCACCTGTGCCGTCGCCACACTTGCAGCAGCTGTGGTAGGGTGGGGTGAGTGGGTTGGGAGATCGGAGGGTTAGGTTATATTTAGGTTTTGTTTTTTTTATTTTTTATTATTGTAAAAAATTACAACAATTATCCTAATCTAATATAATTTACATAACTAGTCCTTCAAATATAAAATGACCAAAGTATCCTTACATTTAACTGTAAAAACTAACAGAGTTAGTGTCAGGGACCAAAACCGTTACAAAAATGAAACCACAGGTCATGATATCATCAAAATTTACTTTTTATACTGAATTAGTTAAAATGATCAAAATCAAAACCGAAATTTACTCTGAAAAAAATGCTCTTTTCATTACTTTTCAAAGTAACCTCCCTTTTTAACTTTTAAGTCCAGTTCTGTCCAAACATGTTAAAGATAAAAACAAAAGTATTACTGTTATTTTATTATTATTATTATTCTGATAAGAGTTTACCAATTTAACCTAGTATCACCTAAATGATTGATCATTGTTCGTTTAATGATTGATCATTTATTTATTAACCTAACTAGGTTGATTCCCCGGCGCGTTGCGCCGGGCTTTTGTGTTACATACGAGTCAGACGTTCGCGTCTCGGTCAAACCCAAACAAATAGCCCCTTAGACTAAAGAGTTACCTGTTAACAAAAACTGATCTGAAATTTCCCAACAGCCATGATTATCAAAAGGATTCCACAAGTAACCACCTGTCAAACACATTTCAGATATCAACTTTAGCATGATCATAAGATAACTACTAAAGAAGAAATCGGACGGGTTGGGACTAACAGTTCAAAACGGGCTGGGTCAAGTTAGGTTGACCAACTAACAACATTTCCAAGTTTTCTATATATTATTTAGACATTTGGCAACTTTCAACTCAATTGACATGCTTGACTTTTAGCTAATCTTTTTTAAACCCATATGACCCGCCATCCAAATGGGCCCACATGAAAGGTTAAAAATTCCACCTCTACAAAATGTTACAAGTGTGGAGTTTCTTACCTGCCATTCAGAAACAGCACCAACCAAATGGCAACTTTCACCAACCAAAATTTTGCCAGTTTTCTATACATTCTAGACATTTAACAATTTTCGACGTCAATTAATGCTTTACGGTCCGAGGAAAGATCGTACTTGCGGTTGCAGCCTCTGGAATTGCATCTTTGCTAATGCCGTCAGGTAGAACTGCTCATTCACGTTTTAAAATACCATTAGAGATGACAGAGGAAAGCATATGTCACGTGAAGAAAAACAGTCAACTTGCAAGTCTTTTGATTGAGGCATCGCTTATAATTTGGGACGAGGCTCCAATGAATGACCGTCGATGTTTTGAGTCTTTAGATAGGACGCTTAGAGACATACTTGATGACAATGCTTCGCTTTTCGGTGGTAAATCTTTACTCTTAGGAGGTGATTTTAGACAAACATTGCCCGTCAAACGTAAGGCAAGCAAACACGACATCATAGCATCTTCGTTGCCCAGGTCGTATCTGTGGAATAAATTCAGGGTTGTCACCTTAACAGAGAACATGCGTTTACGTCATTCAAGGCAAAGCACATCCGACGTTGATGATACTGCAGCCTTTGCCTCTTGGCTTTTGGATATAGGCAACGGAACAAGTGGGACTTTAGATATCGAGGGCTCCAACGATGCTAGACTTATAGAAATCCCATCAAGATTCTTGGTACCTCATACTGATGCATCTTTGCATAATCTTATTCAATTCATATATGATAGCGAAACCCTAGAAAAGCCCACACCTGAAAATCTTTCTGAAAAGGCAATTGTCTGTCCAAAGAATGACACTGCTGATATGGTGAACTTGATGATTCTAAACATGTCTTCTGGTGAATATAGCGTTTACTTAAGCACTGACTCAATCGTGCCTCATTCAAAAACTCGAGGTGATCTTGAACTTTTATATCCAATTGAGTATCTGAATGAATTGAATTTCAACGGATTACCACCACATAACTTGAAGCTTAAAGTTAGAACACCCATTATCCTATTACGAAATTTGAATCAAAGTGCTGGTCTTTGCAATGGAACAAGATTGATCATAACACAGCTACTTCCAAGAGTCCTTGAAGCGCAAGTTATCACTGGCATAGCAGCGGGGCATAAGGTGTACATACCAAGAATAGTTCTAACTCACACCGATCCAGAGCTTCCATTGTGTTTAAACGAAAACAATTTCCCATTAAACTTTGCTATGCAATGACAATTAACAAAAGCCAGGGACAATCTTTGAATAAAATTGGTGTTTACTTACCACAACCTGTTTTTAGTCATGGCCAATTATGTAGCTTTCTCAAGGTCAACTTCACCGAATGCTTTAAAAGTTTACATAGAATCATCTAACGAAACACCTGCTAATATGACCAAAAATATAGTTTACTCAGATTTTTTAGATGAAATACGTCGCATGCAGGAAACCTAACATGGCCATTCAGAGAATAGCTGATCTCACATCCTAATGCAAAATCGGTACTATTGAAGTTAGAATCATAAAAATATCGAAGATGTACCTGCGGTCTTAGCTTCATTTGTTAAACCTGAACCCAAAAAAGGGAAAAGAATAGATGCTTATAAATGCAGAGATGCACAAGAAAAAGAAGAAGAAACACTGAACAAATATGTTATTTGTTGCCTGTCGTTTTTGAAATTGTATAAAAATGAAGGAATCAAACCTTCCACCAAACTAAAAATAAACAATCCTTTGGAACACTCAAACAGTACAAAACAAGAAATACACATCGGCATAAAATCTTACTTGGAACTCTCATTGGGTGGTACGTGCTGTCCGATTACCATTTAGTAACATTGCAACTAGGTGGAATCTTAAAGGTATGTATATATATATATGATTCTGTTACTAGCTTTTTCTGCACTACAGGTATAATTTCAATCCCTGCAGCATGTGCTTTTACAACTGCTACTATTTTGTTTTGCTTTCCCGAATGCCTATGATTTATACTGCATGCTGAAGAATGGCAATTACTGATCATGCAGCAGTTATGATCCTTGGCAGGAACGTTATCATAGATCAAGTAGCTATCGCAGAAAGATTTCCTCAACATTACTTTAACTTACTCACCTATGAAGAGGTCACCAACTGGGTTAACAACAAGAACATAGTATCAGGTACCACATTCTAATCCATATAACAAGATTGCTAAATATTGAACACATAATAATATATCATTCAAAATAGACTATGCAGGGAGATTGGATAACACAAAGCAGGTGACAACATCAAATGGAACAAAATTGCTACGAATGGAAATGACTGACATAAGGCAAGTTTCTAACCCCAACCATAGAATACATCATTGAGGTTCACACAAATCACTAACAACATTTATCATATCAACAGGAAGGACACAATTGGCATCCACTGCAGCAACATTCCAAAAATAGAGTCCGCATCCATTGCAGCAACATTTATCATATCAATATTCTAGAAGGTCATTTATTTAATTGATTGAATGAAATCATCCATTGAGTGGATTCACCAAATTCCAAAAATAGAGTCCAGCTGTCCCATTTTGGCAGCTGTCATCCGATTCTTCTTTCTTGAATACAGCTTCATAGGTGGATATTTATCAGATACTCACTGAACCATTATGATGTATCTGTTTTTATTTATGATTGTAGGCTGGAAGAATGGATGTTGTGTGGGGTGAAACTGCTGGAGTAAAAGGTCAACTATGGTTGTTATTGCCCGTACTTTTTGTCTTGCAGGTTATTTACTTCCTGATCTGTTTTATGACTTATGCAATTTGTTAGAGTTGTGTTGGGAGTAAAGAGAAGCATTGTTTTATACTTAATCATCCACTGCTTATCTTCTTACAACAGGCTTTTGAAGCATATGTGGGTTTGCTATTGCTAAAAACTGCAGTGGTTGGTGTTGTTTCTGAATGGCAGGTAAGAAAGGCCACACTTGTAACATTTTGTAGAGGTGGAATTTTTACCTGGCCCATCTGGATGGCGGGTCAAATGGGTTTAAAAAATATTAGGTAAAAGTCAAACACGTCAATGGGGTCGAAAATTGTTAAATGTCTAGAATGTATAGAAAACTGGCAAAATTTGGTTGGTGAAAGTTGCCATTTGGTTGGTGCTGTTTCTGAATGGCAGGTAAGAAACTCCACACTTGTAACATTTTGTAGAGGTGGAATTTTTAACCTTTCATGTGGGCCCATTTGGATGGCGGGTCATATGGGTTTAAAAAAAGATTAGCTAAAAGTCAAGCATGTCAATTGAGTTGAAAGTTGCCAAATGTCTAAATAATATATAGAAAACTTGGAAATGTTGTTAGTTGGTCAACCTAACTTGACCCAGCCCGTTTGAACTGTTAGTCCCAACCCGTCCGATTTCTTCTTTAGTAGTTATCTTATGATCATGCTAAAGTTGATAATCTGAAATGTGTTTGACAGGTGGTTACTTGTGGAATCCTTTTGATAATCATGGCTGTTGGGAAATTTCAGATCAGTTTTTGTTAACAGGTAACTCTTTAGTCTAAGGGGCTGTTTGTTTGGGTTTGACCGAGACGCGAACGTCTGACTCGTATGTAACACAAAAGCCCGGCGCAACGCGCCGGGGAATCAACCTAGTTATTATTATTCTGATAAGAGTTTACCAATTTAAAAAGTTATATATATCATCAACCGGAAGCAAATCACAATTTCAAACTTCCACTTGCATCTTCAATTTCAAACTCACAACTCACGAGATCTCATCGTCGGAAAATGCTTCCGATTCTCCGGCTACTGATCTCCGTCACATTACTACTACTCGCAATCTCCACATCCTCTTCGCCGGAGTGCAACATTCCGGCGATATTCAACTTCGGCGACTCTAATTCCGACACCGGCGGCTTATCGGCGGTGTTCGGACAGCTTCCTCCGCCGCACGGCGAAACCTTCTTCCACTCTCCCGCCGGACGTCAGAGCGATGGTCGTCTTCTCATCGATTTCATAGGTGCGTAATTGTTCATCGATTGTTTACTAGCATTGTTAGTATATATAGTGAACTAGGTTATTTACCGTGTAATACACGGGTTTAACAGTTAAAAAACGTCCATACAGTAATTATAAATCACTAATAACATAACGGATAATATCTATAAACCATATTACTTAATAAAGAATGACTATAATATAATAAAACATACAAATTGTTTCACATTTAAAAACTTAATTATCTAAAATGGTGAGAAAGTTGATAAAATCAAAACCATGTACAGATCCGACGAAGTTAAGCATTTGTCAACATTGTGTTATTATCGAAACAAACCTTTTGCTTAATATTGACATATTTGTATTTGAACAATTTTTATTTTTTGAATGTTTTCGAAATGTAAACTTTATAACAATGCCATAAAACTTTGTATCCTGTATTGAAAAAATAAAAAAACAAAACATAAGTTTAATTATGTAAAATTTGTACATATAGAAAGCGGGTTTTAGAAAAAAAAATACCTTAATAAACTTTATAGAATAAAAATCATTTAGATCCTTGAACTAGTTACTTACTAAAAATTTACATTTTCAAATTTGTTAATGAAAATTTTCAAAAATCACTTGCTTACCCATTTAAAAAGGATTCTTAAATGCATACTTAAAATAAACATGGTAGATATTTAGGCGGGAAATTGATGGGTCAAAAGGGTTAGGAGGCTGTCACATCAGCAAAGTTATTTTTATTTATTAGAAGTAGGATTAGTGATGGTTTTGATCTGTTTACGATTTGTGTTTGTTGTTGTATTGGTACAACTTTAGGTTAGATTGTGTAGAGATTAAACGCAAAAATTATTCGACAGCTATATAGTCATGTTTGTTGTTTTTGAAACTCGAAGTTTTACGATTTGTGTTTGTTATTGTATTGTTCAAGTTTTAGGTTAAATTGTGTAGAGATTAAACGAAAAAGTTATTTGTGAACCGGTTGGATCTAGAACTGGACCGTTAACCAGTGGTTTGAACCGATACCGGTTAGCCTTGTCGGTTTTTAGATGAGTGTTACGGTTGAACTGGTTTATTTTAAGGCTATGTGTTGCCGGAGCTGTGAACCTGGGCGCGAGCCGCGACAAGCGGGCGCGATCGCAAAGGCGTGAGGGAGGTCGCGAGGCGTGAGTGGGAGCTCATGATCACTTGATGCACAATAGGGTCATGCTACTTGATTAGAGATTCTATCCAGACTAATCCAGTGCCCGGTCAATGACACTTGTCATAATATTACTGGATAACCCTACACTACAAGCGAATAGAGCCCCATCCATAACATACAGCCTAACGATTTTGAGTGAAGTTTTTTTATTTTATTTTCTAATAGTATATTTTTATAGGTTAAAAGATCTGAAGTTGGTATATCCTTTGGATAATGGAAAAAGTAATGTAACTTTAATTAAAAAGTTGTGTTTGTAAAAAAATCTAGAAAAAAATGTTGGCATCTTTTTCCGACAGCTAAACTATATACTATTCCTTCCCAAAAAATCTTTTCATCATTGAACCAAAATACTATTGAATTTCTTGAAATATATAAATACTTAAATAGTTTCGAAGATTGATTATTATGTGTTCTCCTTTTCAAATTCGGTATGTTATGGATTTTTTAACATTGGTTATTTACCTTGCGAACCAATTTTTAGGATTTTTGTTGTGTAAGTTTTATTGCTAATTTCTCTTAGTACTTTATCAAGTGTTTGTTATTTTAATTTTCAGCTGAAGGTATAAGATTGCCTTATCTTAGTCCATTTTTGGATTCGATGGGTACCAATTTTAGCCATGGAGCCAATTATGCCACAGCCGGGTCCACGATTCGGCGTCAAAACACTACCATTTTCCAAAGTGGGTACAGCCCGATTTCCTTGGACGTTCAGTATGTCGAATTCTCTGATTTCTTCAGAAGATCACAAATAATCCGTCAAAAAGGTACTATATTTATATAGAGTGTGGTCTAAAGCCCGCTTGAAAGCAACCTAGTTTGTGAACGAGCTGATGACGGGTCACTCGAATTATGAGCTGAGCTGGCTCATACAAAAAATCATAAAATTTTGTCTAGCTTGAGCTGACCTTGACTCGACTTAGTTCTATTTGTGAAAAACACTAATGCATAGTGTCTCATTTTACATAATGTCTTGTACATCATGTGTTAACAATATGACATGACTATGCTGCAGGTGATATTTTTAAGAACTTTTTCCCTGAAAAGTACAAGTTTTCTAGTGCATTGTACACTTTTGATATAGGCCAAAACGATCTCACCGCTGGGTACAAACTTAATATGACTACCGAACAAGTGAAATCATACGTACCTCACGTTATATCACAGTTTACGTCTGTCATCAAGGTCAGATACCTCATAACCGTCTTACAGATGTTTGGATTTGTGTTGTAAAACTCACACACACGTTATCTAATTATTACGATTTCAAATCTCAGTAAATAATTTTTTAATAAACGCAATGATCATTTGGATTATATCAACTTCAAATAGTATACATATCTAAATAATATTTAGGTTCAATAACCCTAAAAAACCAAACCGAAACAACTAATCGAATGAGCATCCGGTCCCCTTAAACCTTTTTATGATAACCAAATTTTGTTGTTACGTTATAGTTATATGTTTATAAATAATCAAATTAATCAAAATAATACAAATAATACGTTTTGTGTCAGGAAAACTTTCTCTAATCATTACAAATAACATAAGACTTGTCGCTTTTTATCTTCATAAGTTTAATTGCTGCTGTTAGTTTGTTTGATGGAAAATATGTTTAGATTATTAACAGAAATTAGTTTGAATTCACCAAAGTAACAGGTAAACGGCTAACCAAACTAACCGAACCAATTATAACCAAATTTAAAAAAGTATAAAAAATTAAAAAAAAAAAACCGTTGTTATATGTTTTTAAGTTTTAACCCATAACCAAACCCAACTGATAAATACACACCCCTACATTTATATTAATTATTTTATTATGATTATCCAAACACCCCTTTAGTAGGTGAGTTATTGAACTGCATGTAAGATTATTAATTAACGTGTTCTTAAATCTCAATGTGTAAACAGAAAGTGTATGCTCTAGGTGGCAGAACATTTTGGATACACAACACAGGGCCAGTTGGTTGCTTGCCTTATATCATGGATACGCGCCTGATCACTGCGGCGCAGGTGGATCCACATGGTTGTGCAGCCCCGTTCAATGGTGTTTCACAGTATTTCAACCAGAAACTCAAGGAAGCGGTGATCCAGCTCCGAAAGGAGCTTCATTCGGCCGCCATTACCTATGTTGATATCTATTCAGTCAAGTATTCACTTATCGCGCAAGCAAAAAAGCTCGGTAATTCCTTGTTATCTTCAATCACGTTTCATTTTAAGTAGAAGTGCTTTTAGAATATGTTGAAAGTTGAAACGGGTCAGGTTAACCTATGTTTTTTTTATAAAGCAATTTAATAGAATGCATGCATTCAAAATACATTTTGAACGACTTTCAACTTGTTTACCCTTTTAAGTCTTACCCGTTTAACCGGCTGGAATAAAAATATAACCCGAATCAATTTGTTGAAAAACGAGTGAATATTGTCAACTTTGGTTTTAAGGATTCGGGGATCCATTCTTGGTGTGTTGTGGGCACGGCGGAAGGTACAACTTCAACAATGCAAAGAGGTGCGGGAGCTCGAAAATGGTGAATGGTAAAAAAATAGTGATGGCAAAGTCTTGCAAAGATCCGTCATCACGGATCCTCTGGGATGGGATCCACTTCACCGAGGCCGCTAACAAGTGGATTTACAGTAAGATTGTTGACGGGGCATTCTCGGATCCACCTGTTCCATTAAAGATGGCTTGCCACATAAACTAGTGAAGATGATAGTATTGAACCACAAGACCAAATTAACCGGAACCAAAGAACCCAGTCTAACCAGATCAAGTGGACGGTTAGGGTGTGTGTTATTTGGTTCTAGTTTAGATTAAAAAGTTTCACTTTACCTTTGTGGTTAAGGGTGTTAGGTTAAATGGAGCCAAATACCCATTTTATTAGATTAATACTGTATTAGAGTTATTTAATAATTAAGTATTTCATTTTTATTTGTAACAAACAAGTTAGTTCATAGCAAATTTGACAGTGGATCACCTATTTCAATAATAAAATGGTTCATGTTTATTTTAAAATTGAACTATTTCTTTTAACATTATTACCAAGATCTTGTATACAACCCTTGTGTCACATACGACCGAAGCGAGCGAAATGAGGTAGAACCGATGGGCGATGGTAACTTGTAATCGAATAGAACGGTAGCCGAGTAGATTCATATATTGTGTTTGTGCTCTATGTCCACCTTGATAGATCCACATACATCCGTACGTGTGAACTCATGCTTTGCAATCATGGGCGAAGCTTAAGGGAGATCGGGGGCCCTCTTTTTTTTTGTCGGTAATGTTAAATTTTAGTCGGTAATTTAATTTTTGACCTGGTAGTGTAAATTTTTATATAAATATCGAGTTCGCCCCCCTAAAGAATATTAATTTCGCCCCCGTCTCCCTACGATAATGTTCAAGCTCCGCCCCTGTTTGCAATCATACTCTTCCCAACTGTTCATACACACATCGTAATAACACGAAAACACTTGCAACATTCTGTCTATGTTATGGTTTTGGTTGATTACGTTGTCTAGTGGTATTCTTTTTATCACTATTTTGGATTGTTGTTTGTGGTTGGTTTGCATGTTTTAAGTTTGGTGTTATATGTTGTTGTGTTTTCCGATAAAAAAAATAGACGTGTGAATTTCTAACACAATAGAAACATAAATAAAATATATGGATTTTGTCTAAATGAATTTAGGTCGGTTTCAGGTCTATTCTGCGAACCTAAACAACGAAACAAGTCGTGATCCGGTCAACTTCTCTGGTTTGCTAGTGGACACGGTTAACACATTTATTTTAAAAAAGTAAAAAAAATATGTTTTACGTCATAACTTAAACTAATTGGATCATTTATGTTAAAATCAATATATAAAAAAGAAACAAATTATAATTTAATCATATCTATTCCATACACATTATTTAAAATTTTCTAACCTTACAACATTAATATGATAAAGAATAATAAAATTCAAGTTTAACGAATCTTGTTTGTGCCAACCCAAACTTATGTGGTGTTCGGATTCACATAATCGACGTCATATTCATGTTCACGTCATCCTTAAATTCATATCAAATTATTTGTTTCAGCCAACAACCCACAAACAAAATCAACTCTAATCACATTGTAACGTTTAGATTTCACATTTTTATTTGACAAAATCATAAAATCTGACGTTAATTAACACGCATGATCCAAAAGAAAGTTATATTTGGAGGCCGATAACTTCTAAATATCTAACGACAAATACCCTTTGATCATTATTAGAGCATTCACAACCCATGCCTTATATTTATGTGAGTGTGTTTGGTATATTATATGGAATGATTTTGAGTGGTTGTGAGTGAAGGAGAGAGAAAATGTTATTGTGGATTGGTATATTTGAAGAATCACTGTACAATCCTTATAAATTTTTTAATATTTTTTAAAGTGGTTGTGAGTGAATGAGAGAGAAAGAAGTAATGATAAGGGTATAAAAAGTATTATTAATTGAAAGGAGAGAGAAGAAGTAGTGATTTTTAGTGTAATTATATAGATAAAGATAAGGAATGAGATGTGAATGCTCTTAACAGTGGGTTTTGAAGTCGTCCAAATTATGAAATTATTGCATTCTAAAATACTACAATATAATCTTGTCTCCATCATTAGCAACTTGAAATCATCCACCACCACCAACCGAGACGCACCTGTTCTTCAGTTACACTGTTACAGCAATAATCTTGAAACCCCCAATTGTTATCGCTGAAGAACTCACAAGATCTCCCTCTTTTAATCACATTTCTCAGACAATCTTTTGATTCACGAAATCTTTAGGATTAAAGCTGTTAAACCCACATCAATTTCATCGAAATAGTTGTGGGTTCGTCGTAAAGATCAGTTTTCAGGTACTATGTGATGTAAAAGTCGATTACTTAATACTTATGTGTGGTTTTTGATGTATTAGTGAATGATTACAAGCGATGAATACTGTGGAATAAGGGTTTTGTATGTTTATGGGGAATGATTCTGTGAATTGAATGTATGGAAATTCAATTGTTTTAGTTTGATTCAAGAATTAGGGTTTCTGATATGTTTTTACAACTGTGTTTCTTTAAATTGATTCAATCATGAGGTTTTTTTAAATAAGAAATGTTTGTGGGGTTTAATTCTGGGTTTTGGGGAATATGTTGATCTTGATATGCAAAGTTGTCTATGGTGAAATTTAAGGGGATCATATAGTTTGTCTTGTGTGCATCTCAAGTTGGTTTGTTTTTGTGTGAAATTTGGTTAAAGAATTTAATCAAGATCGCAATTAGGCCTTTTGTATTGTTTGTTCTGATTGTTTATCTTTATTTTGGTGCGAGGATGTAATGCTCAAAATCTGTCTATTGTTTGTTGGAATAAGCAATTGGGTGAAATTAGGTTGCATTCAGGCGTATGATCTATTAGTTAATGGTGCTTTCATGAGAGAGTTGCACCGAAAACAATAAACGTTGGTCTGGACTCTAATTTGATCCTCAAAGTACCATTGATTGTCTATTTGTTGTTGATTTATTGTTTGAACTGAAGATCTTTGTAACTTTCAAAGCAGTTTCTTGAGTGTTGTTAAGGTATACACAGATAAATCTGAGCTGTCCTTTTGTCATTTCTTGATAAATGCTTGGGTTTTACCGTAGAATGCAAGCTGATTTTGGAGTTTAGTTTGTCCTGACACCATGAAAATTGAAGAATATAAACGAAGGGGAAGCTCTATTCGTAGGTTTGTTTCTTTTTAGTTTTAATCCCCTTCAATTTTATGCTAAAAATTTGTTCATGAATCTTATTAATGTGTTTCTTATTTGTTCATGATGCAATTTTCAGAAAACCAAATGAACTTATGAGGGCTATTGTGACAATCACAGTTGGTATTGTTTTTGGCTTCTACATTGGAGTGTCGTTTCCTGCTTTTGCACCACCAAGGGTACGTATTTCAATCTATATCCCAAAAAAGTATGCATTTGACTTTTGATAGTCCTAGCAGTCATGATTAACTGCAAAATTGGAAAGAGTCGTTTACTTTCTGTTGACAATATTGATAACTATATTTAACTCTATATAACATAATTTTTGCTTCTGGATTTCACCGCCAAGGGTACTTATTTCTACCCTTACGCCAAAAAAGTACACGTTTGACTTGAAAAATTAAAGTAGTTATATCTGACTTCACAATGTTAAGATCTTTTTTAATTTGTGTAGACAATACTGATAACTAGATTAAATGTAAACATCCTTATGGTTTCTGTGTTTTGACCACAAACAGTACTTATTGTTACCTATATCCCGTATCCCAAATGTGTCTGCATTTTACATTTCAAAGTTGAAGCTGTTATATTTGGCCTAAAATATCAGGACTTATTTACTTCTTGCAGACAATATTGATAACTAGAGTTGTAACTAGATTGAAATCTATAAAAAAATGTTTCTGCAATAGTTAAATAAGTGCAGACTAGATTGAAAACTATAAGATACATTCAACCTTTATCCCAAAAATGTTTCTGCAATAGTTTACCATGTGATATTGAGAATCAAAGTATTGTATTTGACTTAAAAATTGTCAAGAATAATTTACTTTGTGTAGATAAGATTGATAACTAGATTGTATCATTTCTAACATATTTTGAATTGAATTGTTATGTTAATGCAACTGATTTGGTGCTCCAAATTTGATAGCTCAAGCTTGTACCTTCAATTGATACATTCCTTGGTGACATAAATTCGGGCCGATCTACACAGACAATATTAAATGTGATTTCTGTCACGAGGGACAACATCTCAACTGAAGCTCAAACACTTGATGATCCTTCAGAGGTAAGAAACTAGGAATATTGTTTGACAATTAATGTTTATAGTTTTCCGAAACTTCTTTTAAACTTAGTTTTCTAATCAAGTTATTCGTGTGTACAATTGTTGTTTACAATTGTGTTTAACATATTAGCTGTGAACTATTTTATGAAATTATGAAAAGAATAACTAAAAATGTTGGTGTGCTTGAATCGATATGTTTTGACATGCTTTAAATATATTGCCAATTTTACAACCCGCCCATTTTGTCACCTATATGTATGATTGTTTAGATAACAAAGGTCAGTCTAGAATAATCAGTGGAAAGAAATGTTGTTTGTATGCTCAATAAACAGAATGAATGACGCTAACTACCATATCAACCCTATGTTTGTAATTGTTGAATTTTTTTTTTTTTTTTTTTTTGAAAGGTGAATTTCATTCAATACCAATACCAAGTTAGTTGTTGTTAGTGGGGTTCGAACCCCTGACCTCCCTGTTGAAAACCGAAACCACTACCACCACACCACTTAGGGGTGGGGCGTTTGTAATTGTTGAATGAAAACGAAAATTGGTAGATAATATAACGATATATATTAGATGACAAAAACTGTGAATTTTTTATTCATAGAATAAAAGATAATCAAGATAACATAAAGATATAATCACCACATCATTAATAATTGATATACAATTATAAGACACAATTTATTGAATTATTGATAATCTGTCAATTTATGCAGATTTTCGTCTCAACTAACCCACGTGGTGCAGAAAGACTACCTCCGGCTATAATTGCTTCCGAATCAGACTTTTATCCTAGAAGATTATATGGTAGACCTAGTGAGGTCAGCATATCTATGGTCAAACTTGCTGTTTTGGTTTGCAGGATCTAATATTCAAACAAAAGTATCTTGGAGACTCATTAAAATTTCAAACATTTAATTGCGTTTTGGTTTGCAGGATCTAACATTCAAACCAAGGTATCTTGTAACTTTCACTGTTGGTTATAATCAGAAAGATAACATTGATCAAACAGTCAAAAAGGTCAGCTTTCTGCCTTTTTCTCTTTATCTTCGCCACTCTGCTTCCCTATATCTCTGCCTCTAATGGCATTGATTCTACAGTTTTCAGACAACTTCACAATCCTTTTGTTCCATTATGATGGCCGAACAACTGAATGGGATGAATTTGAATGGTCAAAACGAGCCATCCACATAAGTGTTCCCAAGCAAACAAAATGGTAAAGAAACTAAAACTATTTATACTATTTTATTCGTAGATTCAGGTAGTACAAAAGCTTTATCTTTTACTTTTTGTTGATTTTAAAGGTGGTATGCAAAAAGATTTCTGCATCCAGACATTATTGCGCCATATGATTACATTTTTATATGGGACGAAGATCTAGGAGTTGACAATTTTGATGCTGAAGAGTGGGTGTCTATGCAACTTTTTGATTAGTCATATTTTTTACTTTGACCTTTTCATGTTCTTTAAATATTTACGTTTCAGATACATTAAGCTTGTGAGGAAGCACAAATTGGAGATATCACAGCCTGGTTTGGATCCAAGTAGTAAGGGTATGACGTGGCAGATGACCATGAGACGAGAAGATCTTGAAGTTCATATGTAAGTCAACACTTTGACCATCTGTGTATCTATTTGAAAATGAAACCTTTTTGATGATGTATCCGAATGTTTATAATTGAATAAGTGATTTTTTTTATGTTCATTTTTCATTTGTTAGGGAAGCTGAGGAGAAACCGGGTTGGTGCAATGACCCACATTTGCCTCCATGCGCAGCGTATGTACAAGTTTGAAATTATGTAGAATTGTTATACACTTTCACTCCTTGAGTCAAACAGGCTAATACGGAATTCAAGATTAGGGGTGACAGTTTACCCATTTACCTAAAATAGAGTCAATGTGGGTTATATTTTTATCTCCAATGGCTCAACTGGCTGAAACCAAAATTTTTAGCAAAAAGCGAATATGGTCAAATGGTTTAAAAGTCACACAAAGCGTATCAATTTTATAATAACTTCCTAAGGCATGAGTCAAATAAATGGGAGTAATATTTTAGAGTAGATTTTGTAGTCATATTTAATACTTTTATTATTATAAAAATTCCTTAGCATGTAGAAAAAGCATTGGTTGGTCAACCCGACCTGACCCCGCTGGTGTTGACCCTTCATTAAAAAGACAGGTTTTCCCTTTGTGACACTAGTATTCGAGATTGATATTTTCCAAATTTAAGACCTTTTTGTGTTGGTCTTTTAATTGTATAAACCACTTTGATCTGGATGTTAATGGTAACAGGGTCGACTTCCATAGTCAGATTGTAGTTTAACTTCCTATGATCACAACATGTGACCATGGCTATAGCTTTATACGAGTGTTTGACATGTGCAGAATGAATTATCATGTCAAGGAAAATAAGTAATCTGGCCTTAAAAACTTGGCCAGAAAAAAAAGATTAAATGTGCAAATTTTGTTGATCGGAGTGAGTATTAGTGAGCAGTTTTTAACTTTACTAATTACCGGTTATGGGTACAGATTTGTGGAGATTATGGCTCCTGTATTTTCTCGGGAGGCTTGGCGTTGTGTGTGGCATTTAATTCAGGTATTGCACATGCTATGACTTAATTAGTAAATAATTTCATTGTTATTTCAATCATTAATGTTCAATTGGTTGTGAATGTAGAATGATTTGGTTCATGGATGGGGTCTTGACTTTGCCCTACGAAAGTGTATCGAGGTAAAGCATTTTCACGTCATTGTTTACTAGAAATTCTATTAAAGGTGGTTTAACTTTTTCTTTATTTTGGGGTGGTGGGGTAAAATTGCTCAACTCAAAATGGTTTCTTTTTATGGGACAGGATTGACTTGAAACTCTTTATGTCCCGATTTTTATTTATTTAAACTTTTTAATATGAAAACTGTGTGTCAAATATGATCATAATAATTGTGTTACTTGAATAATAGCATTATTATAAAAAGTGATTTGGCCTTTAGGTGGTTTTAAGCATCAAAGCACGAGTGACTTTCATCTTGTTTGACGTATTTCCTTTTAAGTTTTTTTCGTTATTTTACATCTTGCTTGTCTTTCAAGAAACTTCAAGTCGTTAATAAGAAAGGCATTTTTCATTTTCAATAACATAGCCTGCATACGAAAGAATTGGAGTTGTGGATGCACAATGGATTGTTCATCAAGGCGTACCTTCGCTTGGAAACCAGGTAATAAGCATATTTCCTAAATTGTCGTTGTAAGCTTAATGAACCTTTAAGGGGTGATGCGATGGTAAGTACATGGTTAAAAAAAATTAATGCCCCTTTAAGGTTTGAGGTTTGAATATCTCATACTGGTTTTCTATCATAACCTCTTGAAGACCATCTGTCCAGCACAAGCTGTGGTTAAAAAAAATTAGGTGCCATTGTGCTCTAATCTTTCTTGTTTTCTTTATAGGGTAAAGAAGAGAATGGAAAAACTCCAGGGGAAGGGGTATGACATGGATATCTTTCTCATCACATACAATTGGACACTTACCTGTGTCGATTTAGAAAAAAATGTTGACATTTTCGTGGGCAAATCTTTTTGTTGATAGGTGAGAGAGAGGTGCAAAAACGAATGGAAAATGTTCCAAGATCGTGTAGCAGATGCAGAAAAGGATTATTACAAGTCGGTTGGCATTGGATCTACAGATCATGAAGCGAATTGGGTGACACCTGATAGAATTCAATAGTGTTTTAGAGATTATTTATATGTTTATTTCTTATAGATTGCATAGTTTTATGATTCTAGAGGCCAAAATTTTATTATATACGAGACCTATGGGCAACCTTCTCTAAGGGTAAAAAGGTAATTTACTAGGTTCCAAATGGAAAACGGCCTCTACACAAAGTGTGAGTAAGGCTGCATACATCATATCGCAAAGCCATTTAGCCTCTTTCCGGACCATGATAGCGAGAGCTAAGTCAAGCATTCAAGCACTGGGTACATCTTTTATCTTTTATTAGGTTTCGAACTTGTTGGGTTGAGGGAAGGTCTAATTGGTTTGGTAGTTTTTGGTTTTGGTTAAACCACGAGTCAGTGTGTTCAACCCATTCGTACCCTCTTCAGACCATGAAGCGTTATTCAGTCGATAATATTAATGGAGTTTTACAAGATTTAGAGGGTATTTGACCTTTTGTTTTGAAAGGGAATATCCATTACTTAGTTTTATTGAATATAAGATAACAAACAAACATATCCAGTATATCATACTAAAAAGCAGGGTCTGGGAGGGGTAGGTGATGACGAGCCGTTCCTCTATCTCGAATATAAGATAAGATGTTTTATTCAACTAAAGGTCTAATAATTAGTTTTAAATACTAAATTTAAGTGTAGATGTAACAAAAGTGATATCAAGTTTTAATCATACTTGTTTGATTATCTTTTGAATAATGTGTCTAGAGGTCTCTTAAGTGATCCATTAGAGGCAACACTCGATATGTCTTTTGTATGGAGCATGTGTCTATATGGTATCATTTATATATTGTGTTAGAATCAAATTGGAGTCGAAGTTTCGCTAGAAACGACTGTTTACAATATCAAGCGACGGGCAAAAAACCTAAGAAAACTAAATCTCTAAATAATGCGAGAACTTCAAGATTTAGGAGAACTTTAGGGAAAGCGGGAACTTGCATTGTGTGAAAACTTTGTGAAAGTTTTTGCATATGCATATTTTGCACAATAAGAGTTTTTATTTTGTAATTCAGTATGCGTGTGTGCATATGTTGTGTTCATGGTGAATACAGTTATAGGCCGTCCGATAAAAACTCACCTAAGATGTTAGAGTTTAAACAATATAATTCTTTGGTATTGTAATAATTCGGTTATAACTATAATTGATTTGAGTAATTATTTGTTTGTTTAATCACACACACATCCGTTTTAAATTAATTATCAAGTGCACAAATAACACAAATAACATCTAAGTTTTAGTTCACTGTAGTGACATGTCCGTTTTAATATATGCTAACGCAAACATATATAACTATGCATTCAATTAATTATATAAGTACATCTGACTTTAAAGGTTTGATTCACTTTTGTATTGTGTTTGACACACATTTTACAACGATGCTTCAAGCACATTACAATGGTGCCATATTCGAAACAATTGGAAAAAAGAAAGACAAATTAGTTTTTCATACTACAAATAAGAACTATATAATAATAATATAATAATTTGTGTTACTTTAAGAAAAAACATATATATAAAACACAAACCTAAATAATAACAACTAATTGTATATAGCTATAAAAACAACTAGAAAAGAGTGACAAATCAAGAGTAGGAAATTTTCAAATTTCACAACCCAAAATAATTCAAATCATAAAACTAGACAAGATAAATCCAACCTCGATCATCTTTGTCAAAAGATGGCTAGTGGGTTTTACACACATTTCGCGGGGACATTAACTTATATAGAAATGTAAATAAAATCAAGCAGGTCCCTAAAGAAATAGTTTTCCAGGCTTCGACATGAGAGTCTCAAATAATGTGAGATGATTATACTAATGGTCTGATCTACACTCTACCAAGCGGTTTAATGAAAACAAAAGCATTCTAATTCTTTATAGAGTGAGGATGAATGTGAGAAATCTTCCTTAAACCACTATGGGATGATAGATGTAAATTAGTATTATAGAAGTCTTAAAATGTGGAGGGCAATTTTAGTATTATAGAAGAGTCTTACAAAAGATTTAAATGATAAGTGTCTTCAAATGCGATGTAAATATCAAAGTTGCCCACGAGAGATGCTTTATAAGATAGTATAAATGAGACATCGGCATGGCGAGATAATGAAGAAAGTTGGTATCATAGTCGAGATAAAATGTGAGTGAGAAATTGAAAGGTGTTACATGTCAATGGAGACAATCACTTATGATTTTAAAATCTGCTTTAGGCCTAAAAAGGTTGAGCCAACTTTGGTCACTCCTCTTTCTCTATGACATTAGATTATATTTTATAGTTTAAACAAAGTTATTGCACCAAGAAAAGAAAAATAAACAATTAAAAGCAAACCCCAAACACCTAAAAGCATCTAGCCGTTAAAACATGGACCAAACATACCTAACATTTGAAATGCCAAATGCACTCAATGATTGACCAAACACCAAACATGAGCCATTAACAAGGAATCTGAACCAACTTTTACATCTATGCCAGCAATTGACAACACAACATGCTTGCTGTCAATTTGTGATTTCTTTACCAACAAATTTAGCAGCTGTATATGTAAGGACATACATCATGCCAATCTCAAAACAATAATCTGTCTACAAAGGCATCAGATTCTTCTTCATGTCAACAATCATTATGTCTTCGGAAGTTTCAATGTTATATTATTAATATTCATAGCTGTATACAGAAACAGTTGACATATAAAACAAACGTTGAAGACATCCTAGTGGTAAAGTGTACTTCCCAACCAAATGGTCGTGGGTTCAAATCCAACAGAGTAGAAAATACATACGTGGTGAGTTAAAGTAGACTAGAGAATGTATTTTTGTCAGGTAAAAACAAATAAAATAATATAAAACAAACAACAAATCTGTAATCCCCTATAAACAATATATCACCAATGGAGAAACCCCTAGTTACAAATCATGAAGTTAAGAAATATGTAACATAGTTTGAATCAATAATATTTAATCTATTTGTCTCAATATTCAAGATTTTGTAAAACCAGATAGAGAGATCTCAAACTTACTTCAATTCACATGCCTGATGAATCTTGAAACTGTGTGTCTTGGATTTGAAGTAAACCCTAAAAGATTATGTACAATATCACCCTATATACCGAATGTTTCTGAAAGAATGATGTTAGTTGCGCGAGATTTGAACCTAGGTCAGCTATCTTTTGGTCAAACCCGATATGGGTTGTGTATGGAAACTTCAAAGATCCAAACTTTACACCGAAATAACATTCTTGATATTGATTTTAGTGTTCTATTCACTTTCTCTTACACAGTTTCCTGGTAGAAGATATCTGTATTCTTCAGCGTTCTCTAGAAGATGAGCAGGAAGATGAACAGCTGAATACGAATGCGGGATGGGGCCCATTTTCCCAATGATTTCTTTAAACGTGTATTCTTCGGGTAGCATATCAAACAGATCCGCACCTTTGCAGATGACCTTTTGTACCCTTTTCGGGTTCAAGAATTTCTTAAACCTCACTCTATCGACATGGCTATAAGCTTTCATCTTGAAAACAAATTCACTGATGTGGCGGAAGCAAAAGCTACAATGCCACCCTGCATCCGCCAACACAACATCCGACTGGCGGTAATGGGCATACCTTGTCTTTCCTGATTGATATCTATGAACTGACGCTCTCCAACTATGATTATCAAGAAAAAACTCGAACGAATATAAATAATTCTTTAACTGAAGATGAAGAATAGGAGGTATGTCATCACACCACCTTAACAGATTAATAGTATGTCTACTTGGTATTTCATCAATATCTGACATAATTAACAGATCATCATCTTGAATCCCAGCTTTCTTTAAAAGATAATCCAACGCGAGTCTTTGATATGCTTCCTCAACAAACGGGTTCTCCCCTTTATGAAATCTCCCAGGAATTTTCCCATAAGTCAATCTCGGTTCCACAAATTTGAACTTTCCACGCTGACTCTCGAAGACCAAAGGCTTAGGTAAACCAGTGAAAGTTGAGTTTGATTCAAGAAGCACAAACTCAGTAACATAAGGGTACAATTCATGCCATCTTATTGTAAGGAGGTCAACTTCATTGCTAAACAAAACGGCATCAAAAACGCGTCTTGGGAACTCACGAGTCCTCCAACCATGAAGCTTACAAAGATTTTGCATCGACACATTTTCGTGGTAATAATGTGGGATTTCATGAAACGGTTTAGGTGGCGATTCCCACAACGGACGTAGAAAGTATGATATTTTTTGCCCATGAACATATAAACCTAAGATAACCGTTGGGATCAAAACGAAAAGAAAAACATGAGTTTTCAAATCAAGCCCGCGAATAATGCAACGAACTCTTGACATTGTTGTAGTTTTTCCTGAATCCTGCAAACCAATTGTTCACTTCTGTTAAGAAATTTTATTTTTTGAGCTTAATATCATTCAGTTCATAAAGATCTCAAGAACATGAAGATCACTTGAAGTTAGCAGGGGATGATCGTTATTTGATTGAAAAATTGAAAGATAGAAAAACTGATGAACCCTAATTGTTTTTCTACGGTTTATAATTTTTCAACAGAACTTAAAGTAAAATCACAACAGAAAGAACCCTAATTTTGTCGAAATTAGGGCATTAAGTAGGAAATCAAATGCATATCACCGCTAATTCACATTCAAATCGAGCAACTTTCAGTCCCAGAAAAGGAAATCACAACGCATTTTTTAATCGAACTTAATTCAATTTTCGTTTAAACCCTAAACACTCAATACTTAAATCAAATCACAAAAGATTGAAAAGGGGAAATTCAGAATGAATTAATCAAATTAAATTACCTCATCGCAAACATCACTGCAGATATCGTCGGACTTCTTAGAACAATAACGAGATCCACCTTCCGCCATTAAATTAACTTTGTCGAGAAATTTCGACAAATTGATCATCGCCACTTTGAAACCCTAATTCTCAGTGAACAAAATCGATCAACCCCAAATTGTGAAAAAAAAATCAGCTTCTTCACTACGATGTTGATTTCAAACCAAGAAATTGAGGCAAATTGAAGATTTTGATAACTTCAAATACAGAAATAATATATGAAATAATAATAAAAGGATTATTAGGCTGTCGCGAGGTGTTCTTTAACTCTCTCTCTATATATATCTCTCTACATGTATATGCATATGTGTATGTGTATGTGAGTTGTGCGTGTTTTAAAGCGTGTGAATGTGTGTGTGGTTTCATGAATGTCGGTAGTGAAATACAAGGAACGAAATAGGTTTAAATATAAAATGTATTTTTATTAAAAAAATATGAGAAAATAAAATAAGTCAAAAAATAACACAAAAAAGTTATATCTCACAATTTAAATCGAATTTCAAAAAATTAATTTTGAACTTTTATTCCCCTAACCGTGTTTACTAAAAAAATAAAAAATTAATGTTTTTTATTGTCATTTATAAAACACAGTGACGCCATTTTGTCATATTGTGAAAGACACAATAACGTCATTGTGTCATTATTAAATACACAATAATGTCATTGTGTCATAAAAAGACACAATGATTTTTTTTAATTTTTTTTAATTTTTTTCTGAAAGAAGACGAGAGGAACAGACTCCGAAATACTTTTTTGAAATTCAATTTAGATTGTGAGATATACTTTTTATGATTTTTTTAGACTTATTGTGTTTTCTCACAGTTTGTTGCAAAAAGACACTTTGTAAAATAACCTCACTTATAAGGAATTAAGGAGTCTTTTCTCTTTTTCTATATGAATTGTAGATACAAACCTAGGTACGCAAACGTATTCGGTTCAAGTTTCACATGAGATAAAATAATAAAAAGTTTCAGGTTAGGTCATAATTTTTTTTATAACTAAAGTGGGGTTCTTCCTGAGTGTAGTCTTAGGTTTGGAACTGATGTACGAGTTTACCTTCTGGAACGTGTCAGTCTAGCGCTCTAAGATTCTGTACTCGAGTAATGAAGTTGATTGGATGGATCAGTAACCCGTCAAGGATTCTATTAGCCATTTAGAAAAAAGATATAATGTATCTATATATTTATTTGTGTGTAAAAGAGATATTCTAGAGGTAAAGTTTATATTTTTTAATTAAATCGTTGTGGGTTTAAATTTTACAGAATACAAGTGTTTTATTTTAAAGAATAGGCATAGCATAAAGAGAATGTGTTTGCAATTAAAAAGAATATATATATATTTGCTGGTGACAATAGAGAATTTTTGCGCCCACAAGGGATTGTTTTTGTATATGGATGAAGCCACTTCCATATATTTGTTACGTTTATAGGAAATCTTTTTTTTATTATATAGTATATAATTGTCGGGTAAAACAAAGTATAAATTGGGTTAAAATTTTTCTATACACCATTATTTGCGGGGTAAATCAGACTGACTTGACGCTTCATGCGTTTGTAATATAACTATTTTGCTTTGCAGCTCGTCCGAATGTATCCCCGACACAAAGTGACTATAACATCAATTCATCTAGTCTCTTCACTTGCGGAGAGCTACAACACCTCCGTAAAATAAGAAAAAACAATTATTTGAACTTTTCTACATACAATAATCCGTAAAAACTTTTAATCTTGTATAGGATACATGATTGGCAAAAGTATTAATGAAGGAACATTAAAATAAGAAAAAACAATTATTTGAACTTTTCTACATACAATAATCCGTAAAAACTTTTAATCTCGTATAAGATACATGATTGGCAAAAGTATTAATGAGGAACATTATCTACTTTTTTTAAAAAGAACATTACACAAAAAGATATATCCATAAAACCATAAAAGGTTTAAATATAACATTATTATTTGATTTATTTCAATATAAGATGATAGTATATTGCAAGTATTGGTGCGATCTTGATGTTTAAGAAAACGTGTCAATCGAATAACAAGCTTAAATGACTTGAGGACCATATTCCCTTTTACTTGCAAAATGAAATGTTCCACTATTATTTATGATTATCCGAACATAAAAAATAGGGAATCTTAGAACATGAGAATATATAATTTTATATATATTTTTTATAAATTATGGAATGTTTAGGACGAAGAAGAAAGCAACGGGCACGTTATTTACCTCGGATAGGCGTCTTCAATGAATTCCTTTTTATACAAAAGTGTTAATTAAGTCGTATTTGTGGGTTAGCTGATACAACCTTAAATATTAAAAAATAAAAATTATGTCTGATACATGAATCTAAATTATGTATACATGAATCTAAATTGAATACGATATTTATTGTAACGTAAACTCATTTAACCACAACTTTTTAAAGGTTAAAGCAGTATTTCTCATCCTTTCCAACATCAATAGCTTAGAGGTTAAGTCTTTGGTCAGTACTTGCAGGTTTTCATTTACTTTTCTAAGAGAACAAAGATGAATATGCTTTCTTACAACCAACATTTCATTTGTTTTAAAATATATGAATATTACTTTATATTTCAAAACTAAGATGTAACAATTTATTTTACATAATATATTAAAAAATTATGATCTGCTAATTAATTTTGATTTTTAGGACATGAACAGATTTTAACCCAATAAACTAATTATAAATCTTTTAGAGTTTAAAGTTCACATTGTTTAGATTTTGGACGCCGTTTTTTATCTTGCATACCCAATAAATATTTATGGGCCATTAGGCCCACTACTTCCGCCACTTTTGGATTGAAATCCCATGGGCTTTTTGATAGGCCCATAAGAGACCGTGCGAATTGAGAAATGAGAACCACCCTTTGAAACCTACTATGAACTATTACTTGTGATTGTCTGATTGACACTCAGTTGGTGATTTCATGTTATACATTCTCATACTTTGATCAAACACAGTAGTACTACGATAACGTTTTATTATTCTTGTTAATTTTGGCGGTGATCCATCAATAAATAAAAAAATTTCTTTGTTTCTGAATTCATCAACAATCTACCAGTGGTTACCTTAGTAAAATCTTTCGTTGATTCATCTTTAAAACTATCACCCACGTCAGTTTCCTTATGAACCTTCACCGACAATATATCAGTGAATCAGGCCCCTACCAATGGAACTTTCTATCGCTAAAAGTCCTCTTATTTGAAGTGAAGATATCGACATAACACAAAGTCATATTGAAGCCACAATGAATCAAGAAATAAGATACATTAAAGCAAAATAACTAGCAAACTGTTTTTTTTAATTTAAAGGTTCTTTAATCTATATGGTTTGTGTTTTAATATGTATATATAAGGATGAATGATTGTAAAATGTAAGTTTCTTACAATCTTAACCATTGATCATAATTTTCAAGCCCTTGAGCTACATAACTCGTAAGTTCTTCAAACTTTGTACCTCGTTCATCTGATCTCTAAGTCCTTATCAATTGATCACTCTTTTTGTTAAACTAAATTCTAGAAATTGATAGCATGTAAAATAAATAAATTAAATGAAAATTTTATAGCTACTTTATTTGAAATTTTATATCAAATGATAAATTTTAAATAACCATCAAGCTATCAATTCAACTAAATTAACGTTTTTCCTAGAACATCGCTAACGAGAGAACAATATGGGCATCTTCATGCTGCATTGTTTCACTCCTTAGATTTTCTCTCTTGCCCTGTGCTGGAAATTTTAGTGAAAAATATGATATTCACTTGTTTTGGGCATTAATAATTATTTATATTTATTTGTAAGTTTGTATTCTTCTTTGTGAGAGGATTATAACGAGTTAAACCATGTTGAAATCGAATTTAAGATGAATTAGATATCGATACTTAAAGTTTATAGAATAAGTGAAAGTGTTTGGTTTATCTCATATTGGTGGAGTGATACTACTGTTTCGGTTGTTATATCCTGGGAGACAGACGCCTTCGTCTAAAAAAAGGCGCGAAATAGTGTAGTCATAGGCAAAGCCGTGAAAAATGTCCGCAATTTTAAAATTCAAACGAAGGAACTTCTATTTGAAAACTTCAGTTTGAATTTCTTTCAATTCATAAAAGTATGTTATCTAGTAGTTTCGATTTGTGTGCGATATTACAGTTTTTTCTTATCAATAATGTTATTATTATTTTATGAATTAATATCAAAGTGATACAACCTCTCATCCTTTATTTTTCACATCGACCCAAGAGTTTCTATTGAGGTGGATATTAACTATTAAGAATATTAATCTCCTAGATTATATAAAGTGTATTGCAAAACATGTACATTCCCTTACAAAGTTGCATATATTTACTGCTTTGTTTAAAGCAAAATTGAATCCAAATAAAAAAGTAACAAGATTTCGCCATCATCATATGTTACAAACTAGAAAAGGGGTTGATCAAAAAGCTTTCAAACTTTTTAGTTTATCACTTTTATTTAAAATGGTCAAATCAACGAAAAGGGAAGATCCAACCATCAACTTTTCCTATATATAGCAGAAAGTACTCCAATGTTCAAACCCGACCTAATAGGCCCTAAGTATTATTCCACCACCAAGATACCGCTGGACTATAATGCCCTTGGCATAAGACGAATCAACAAATAACACTTTTGAAGTTCTAAACCAACATAAAGCTTAAAAGATAGATTAGATTTCATAAAATACAAAACTTCACATTTGTTGTAAAGAATACTCACTCCACGTAATCATAAAAAGGTTTACACTCAAAAAACATATTACTCAATCATATTTTGAATGATGAAATGAAGTCAAAAACTAAAGTTAAAATGTCATTAATTACATATATAATTAAAGATATTATAAGTATACATATTAAGATATTAAAATTAAAATAAAACTTAGCGACACAAACACTATAATATATGAAATTATATTATCAAGGAGCTTATGAAAAGCAGATTTGAATGAAAATTTTTCAAAACAACTCTACAAGATGCAAAATTGAATTTTTAAAAACAAAGAAAATACATAAAATTCATCATCCATAAAATAACAAAAGTTAGATATAAAGCTAGTAACTAATTCTTCAAATATCCACAAAATAACCACCTTACAAGCCCCTTCTAAACTCTAAACTAAAAATACCATTAATCAAAGACCAATTAACTACTTAATCATCTCATATCACACTAACCACCATCAACAAACCCTAAAATTAACTCATATCATATCCTTCAAACATTAATTCTGAACTCTAGCTGCAAACAACCCAGCAATCTCAGGGCACTTAAGAACATCACCAAACACACTTTCACCCTGAAAACCCACCGGAGCCGCCGTAGGACCACCGTAAAACGCCACCCCACTACCACCACCATCATTAAAACTTCGTTCAAACTGATTCAAATGACCGTTTGTAGTACTACTTGAAGTAGACATCAACCCATTATGATTCTCAAACAAAAACCCAAATGGATTCGGTTTCGGGTTCGGTTTAACCGGTTTCGGGTAAAACCCGGTTAGCACCTCGTCAAGCAGACCGGAGTTGTACGGCTCCGACGAGAAAAACTCGTCGGAACCCCCGTTGTGATTGTTTTCCGGCGGGGTACAAGTCTTCGAAGCGTGAGTAGCCGACGTACAACTCGACAAAGCAGAGTTGCAGTACCATGAAGACGAACTAGATTTGATCATGTAATTATCTGAAACAGACGAGGTGTTCCAGTGTGGCGCGGGTGCAGGGAGGTTACGGTAGGGATGGAGAATGAACGGTGGGGATTGGGTTTTGTTGAAGGTGAGTTGATGGATGAGATGATCACCGTCGATTGGGGGGTACACGAAGTTGGTTCTAGCTTTAGTGCCTCTCATGGCACGTGCGGCGCAGTCGTAGGCACATGCGGCTTCCTCCGCCGTGTCGAAGGTGCCGAGCCACCGGCGTTCTTTCGACTGTGGGTCCCGTATCTCCGCCGCGTAACGGCCCCATGGTCGCCGGCGAACGCCGCGGTACCGCATGGTGGCGGTGGTGGTGACGGTGGTGGTGTGGTCTTTGTGTGTGTGTCTTTTCGTTGCACCGGTGGTGGTGGTGGGACGGTGGGGGACGGTGGTGGTGGTGGTGGTGGGTGGTGGAAAGAGGGTGGAGTCCGGTGGTGGTGGGATTCCGGCGAGTCTTCTCATGGCTTCTTCCATTTGAAGGTGATGGTGTTTGGAATGATAATAATAATAATAAAATAATAATAATAATAATTATTATTATTATTATTATAATTCGTATATTACTGTTATTATTGTTGTTTTTGGGGTTTGTAATTTGGAATGATGGTGGTGGTGATGGTATATATAGGGAGGGTGGAAGGGGAGGTGTGCATTGGAGGGTTGTACGTTGTGGAGTAGATGAAGTAAGATGGGATATTTTGCATGCACGGGGTGGTTTGTGCTTATGAATTGTGATCTCTGCAAATTCTAGGGTTTGGTTTTCTTGTTTCATGTTGTAATTTTTTTTTTAAACGGAAATTGTATGATGCTGTTTACGTGTGTTATTTTATTCGAGCTAATAATTCGTTTTCAATTGAGTCGAACCTTTTATCCACTCAAGAGAAAACTTACAAGTATTAAAATTCTCTGACTTGGCTCGGAGTATTTTTGTATCAAACGAGACTTGAACGCACGATCTCATATTTGGAAAGCAATGGGGCGACGATGAATCCAGAAGGCTTTGTGGTGGTGTAATTAACTTAGTTAATGTGTTTTTTTATGTAAGTTATATCATATTTATAAGATTATAATGATTTGTTTAAGCAAAACAATATTTTCTAGCAACGAGTCTTATCGTGAACACGTTATATAGAGTTAAGAATAAGCTTACAATGTATGAATTTGTCGTAAAAGAAGAAAAGGCTAAAGTTGTATTTGATCGTGGAAAGATGGTATGTTTGTGAGCAAAATCAAATGTAAAATTATTGGAAGTATGAGAGTGATTGCTCTTATAACTGGAGTAGAAATTGTTAAAAAAATCAATAATAAAATATCTATTTTAAAAATTATACTTTAGATTCTTATTTTTTACGTTAAACGGCTTATATTCGTATACTTGGGTGAATTTTAGTGATAATAAAATACGGTTGTTCACGAGTCGAGTCGAACCGAGTGGACCTTTGTTCGTACTTGGCTCGTTCTAAACCGAACCGAGCCGAGCAGCTCATTTACAATCAAGCGGAAATTCGAACGAACATTTTTCGAGCGTTAAATTTTCGATTTAGCATCGAGAGAGCGCAAAAGAGCGGTGAAAATTTGTACAACTCAACTATATAGCGTGTCATCCGATGTATATTTTAGTGTGATCGAGATGGTGACGATGTTGATCTTATATTTTAATGACTCAAAAAGCAGTCATTTTTCATAACATAACATTTTCATGAATAACAATACATTGTGGTTGACGATTAGACGAAGACAGTACGCGATGAGGCGGTGAATATATTGCACAGAACGATACATAAGAGCGGACGATGATCCACTAAGAGCAAGAACGGGGTTAAAAATTTTATTCATAGCGATTTAGAATTTCACGTTAGTGTTAATTTTTTTATTAGGTTGATAATCTAATATGTATAAATATTCTTCTATATTTATATATAGTAGTCAAATATACTAGAGTACTATGTATAAACTATATATATAAAAAAATAAAAAATAATTTGATCCGAACCGAGTCGAGCGGACCTTCGCTCGTGCTTGGCTCGTTTACAAAACGATCCGAGCAGATCGGCTCATTTACAACCGAGCAGAAATTCGAACGAATATTTTTCAAGAAAAATCCGAACGAATGTCGATCGAGTGGCGAGCATTTTAACAACCCTACAATAAAAATTCAATAATAACTTACATGTTTTAATAAGATGTCTAGAATCAAGAGGTTGGGATAGTAAATGAAATTAATAGTTAGGTTTTCTTTTTCCATGAGCTAAACTAAATGATGTTAACACCTGTGCCTAGTTAGTTGTAGGGGAGAAAATTCTGCTCTCTTTTTTCAATTAACAATTAATGAATATATAGAAATAAAGTATAATACAAATTAGCATCAATATTCAAGATTACATGTTACCTAAATTATAATTGAAGTTGCACCAATATGACTTTAAAACTGTTCTTATTATTTACCAAAGGGATTTTTACAACTTAGATTTTTCGAATAACTTGGGGATAAAAGTAGGATTGTTAATGAAAACAATATCATTTCGAGCTCTCAAAATACATTAATTACTAATATAGCATGTATTAGCTTTATGTGGATCAACCGAAACTTCTTCACGACTCTTGAAATGTCTCTGATGTCCCTAACCCTTCTTCCAAAGGGAGGAGCCAACTTGCGATTCTACACCAACCATCATCTACCATCGTGTTAACCATGGTTAACAAGAATGACGCGTTACGATTGCACTAAGGTGTAAAACTAGGGTTTCGAACTTTCAAAAGCACCTCCATGCATAAACCCTAAACATGTATTCATCCTTGAGGACCACCTTTTCGTCATTTCACTATTCACATGACTTTGTCTCATGCCCATATTTCACACTAAGACTGTAAACGAGCCGAGCCGAGTCAGGATAGGTTCGAGCCTGAGCTCGAAGCTTATCGAGTTGGCGCGGCTCGGCTCGAAAATTTTAACGAGCTGAAAACACCGGCTCGAATTCGGCTCCTTTAAGCTCGAGCCAGCTCATGGCTCGTTCGAGCTAGCTCGATTATTTTTTTTATTTTTTCACATTAATTTATATGAAAACATAAAAAATATATATATTAAGGCTTTTGATTTTTGTTGGTTACTGTGTACTTAGGGGAACAAATATAATTATTTTGAATATAAACAATTAATATCAAGTTATATATATTTTTAATTGAATAAAATAATATATTAAGAAGAGAAATTTTCTTAAGGAGAAATAGAAAAGTAGCATGTGGCATCTGTAGTTACTATTTTATTATATAATATAAATTTATTATATAGTACTCAGAAGATTTAAATCTCATTTGTGCTATTATTATGAGCATATTAACTATATTATAAATAATGGTTGTGAATAGATAAGAGATAAACTTTTAACTTAAAATTCATCTGTATATTTAATGAGACACTGTTAATTTCTATTAATTTTTTTATTTTAAAAGTAGTTATGAATTTAGAAGAGAGAAAATATTATAATAATGATATAAAATGTATTATTTAGTTGAAAAGATAAAAAAATATTATTTTTAATGTAAGTAATAGGCCTGTAAATGAATCGAACATACACATTAGCATGTTCATGTTCACTCATTTAATTTTCATCGAACACGAACACAGACACATAATCGAACATGATTTTTTATTCATGTTCATTTATCAAAAAAATAAAATTGTTTGTGTTCGTCACGAACACAAATGAACAAAATAGACGAACATATATATACTAAATAAATATAACTGAACAAACATAAACGAACACAAAAAAAAACCCTTAAATGATCATTTTGAGACTTTTAGGTGTATTAGTGGAAATTAAAATTTTACTAAACTTCTAAATTTATTGTATAACATAATACACTCATGTTTCAAATATTAACCCATAATACTATTTTCTTAACATGTGTTCATGTTTATTCGTTTAATTAAATAAACACATTTTTTTGCTAATGTTCGTTCATTTACTAAATAAACGAATTTTTGATCGAATGGTTAATAAACGTTTGGTTTATTTACTTGGCTAGTAATTAAAAAGATAGAAGTAAAAAAAAATAAAATGTGAATGCTCAGGTACATTTAACTTGTTTAAAACTCAAAATAAAATAATGAATAAATATAAAAGAAGAAAATTTATTTTTTTCTCTAATTTATAAAAGGAATGAAAGTTTGGAGAATATCGGTGGGTGGTGAGGAAGTTTGTGGCGTCAAAAAAGTGACTTGAGTTGAGGCAAACTAGATTTTAACGACAGCCCTCAATATTTTTTGTCAGAGTGTCAGCTCATCCCCTAATTACTCCTCTTTCCAATTATCATCCCTTTACTATACCACTACTTTCATATTTGCCCCTTATAAAGTGATAAACTCCGCGTGAAGAAAAACTCAAAATAAACGAAAATATTTTTTGTTCGTGTTTGTTCATTTAACTTTTACCGATCACGAATACGAACACATAATCAAACATATTTTTTGTTCATGTTTGTTTATTAATAAAATAAAAATGTTCGTGTTCGTTCATGTTTGTTTGTTAAAAAACTAAATGAACACTTCACGAACATAAACGAATACAAATAAACAATAATAAACGAACATAAATGAGCAATAATAACATACTGAACACACAAAAAACATTAAATGACCATTTTAGAAACTTTTAGATGTACTAGTGGAGATTGAAATCTCATTAAACTTAGATTGAAATCTCATTAAACTTACAAGTTTCTAGTATAACATAATAGACTTAAGTTTCAAATATTAACACATAATATCCTTTTATTAAAATATTAATATATATATATAAATAAATGAACATAAACGAACGTAAATAGACAAACATAAACGAACATATATGAATGAACATAAATGAACGTTCATGAACGTAAACGAACGAACAAAACATGTGTTCATGTTTGTTCGTTTAACTAAACGAACATAGAATTTTTGTTCATGTTCGTTTATTTACTAAATAAACGAAAATAAACGAATATCCTGCCGAGCAGTTCATGAACAGTTCATGAACGTTCAGTTCGTTTACAGACCTACATGTGGGACGGGTAATGAGACGATTATATAGATGTCAGACGGGTGTGAGCATGCGAGACCTATTTAGAAACTAACAATACTATTTTAAATAGAGTTAATTTTAGGTATGGTGTGATGAATTTCATAATCACACCGGACCTAAGTGACTACAATTCCCTTTGTAATAGCACATCTAACAAACACTTTGATTTCATGTGGTTCTTGGGAACTTATAATATTCAAACTTATGATGGGATTGACTAGTTAGGTACAATTCAACGGGACCCTAGCCTGTCCAGTGGTCCTGAACAAACGTTTCATCGATAAAAGAAAGAATTGTATCAATAAATGAATGAATTTGGATAAGATGGTCACGCTAAATCACTATAGGTAGATAAAAGAAAGAATTGTATCAATAAATGAATGAAATTGGATAAGATGGTCACGCTAAATCACTATAGGTAATTACCTGCTTGGCTCGAGTTAGATCGAACCACCATAATAAATGATGAAAGGATAACACCTCGAGTACACACTCAGGCGCACAAACCATACGCTAAAACAATTCATCTTTAAAACACACGCTCAAAATAACTTATCTTTTTTAGAGTTCAGGACCTTTAACAAAGTCCCAACTTCAAACTACGACTTGTGTATATGAGGATACAATTCCAACAACAAAAATTTATGGTGCTTTGAAAAAAAAAAACAGTTGATAGTACATCATATTTTATTCTAAGAAATTATTAATCATACGAGAATGTAAAGTAAATAGATGAATTAGGTATTTCATTATTCATCGATTATTTACATAAGTGTCTCTAATTTTCTCATATCATATTTATTATGCTTATTTTTAAAGGTAATCTAAATAATTAAAATATTTAATTATGATTGTGGAGTAAACAAACGAAAAGCATGAATTGAATTCAGAACTGTGAGATTGGATGGGGTTGTCGAGGGTTTGTTAGGCATGATCGCTGTGGCTTTATTACGAGTACTGTACTACTACAACCATCAATGTCCACACAGAGAGAGATTAATAGATTATATATTAGATTAAATATTTTAGTTATAACAATAATACTACAAGTAGTTTTTATAATAAGTAGACCTATTAGATTTTAATATTCTTAGTTATAACACACTCACCGATAACCTATTAGATTTTAATATTCTTAGTTATAACACACTCACCGATAACAATCTATATAGATAATTTAAGGTAGAATGAATTTACGTTTTCCTTCCTATGATATGGTCATATTTTTATTTTCATTTTTCTTCTTTTTTGATTTTTGCAGCTGTCCTCAAATAGTTTTAAAAAGTTGTTATTTTCATCCAACAACGTTAATTAAGTTCGTTAATTTAAAATGTTAAACATCTATTTGACAAAGCTACTCTTTTGAAAACAAAACGTAAACCCCAAATTACATAACCCGAATCAAGTGGCAGCGAATCTGAGCTTCTGCGCGTGTACGTCACCAGCCTCGACAAAAAGAAAGGACGCAATCGACATCATAGCTTCACCAACCATGGATATCCTCCTTTGCTCATGGTTCATTGCGGTAAAATATTTTTAAGATTATACACACGAGACCCTACATATGATGTGTTGTCTTCATCTCATGTTTCTTCTTTCTAACTTTTAATCCGCATAAACTACCCACAAATAATTTCATTTATTACATATACATCTGATTCTTCATTATCATGTACACACATTGTGTGCGGGGTTGTGGCAATTATATATTTATATCTATAGATGACTTGTTACTCAAACCTGCGTTTAGAAGACTCGTATCATGTTTTGATAAAGTATTTTGTAGAGTGTTTAAAATTTTTTATATCGTATTATGGTTGTAATTTATATACCTAATGATTTAATGTTTAATCAACATTGATATTTTATATTAGTTCATTCATGTACGTTCGTTTATGGTATCTAGACTCTAAATTAGATATTGTTGTGTCGTATTAAAATGTATACTTGTTGTAAATCATGTAATGAATTTAAATTGTAGACTTTAATTTGGATTTGTCCTTTACTTTTAGTTTGTGTTGTGTGGTTGCTTAGGTTCATTCATTTATGTTTGTTTAATTTTTTTAAAATAATAAAAAACAAAAATAAACAAACATGAAATCGTATATTTTTTAACAAACAAGCATGAACAAGCATCCATTCATGGTTTTTTTTTTGTAATCAGTTGAACCAAATTTAACAGACGTACATGAACAAGAATATTTCATGTTGGTTCGCTGTGTTTATGAGCATAAACGATGATGATGGTGAATGCGACCTTAGTATTTTAAAAGTTGGTGGTGAGGGCAACTTAAACTTGTTGAAAGGTGTAATTCTTTGATGATAGGATGAACTTATATGATCAAACGAAATGTATTAGATGATGGGAACGAAAACTTCGTGTCGGATTTGTTCATGTTCACTTGTTTGTTCAGAGTTAAGCGTGACACACTAAAAATCAATGGTGAATCTTTTTTTAAGCAAGCACAAACATGATAGATAACCAGGAATATTTGTTTGTTAAACAAAACAAGAACAATATTTAATAATTTCAAACTATTACTATACCTTAAAAGACAAATGGAAAATAGTGTCAGCTATGTGACAACTCACCACTGGTTTTTTTTTATGAAATTATTATTAGAGTTAATCTCGGTTTTGATCCCTGTGTTTTGCAAATTAACTCCACTTGAGTACCAACGTTTATTTTGTCTCCATTTAAATACCAAATTTAAAAAAGTTGTCTGTTTCAGGCCAAATTTCAATCGATGTTAACATTTTCTGTTAGATTTTTTTAAAAAGACCAAAATACCCCTAAGGGCTATAAAATATCACTATCTCAGATCCTACGCCAACATCACCCAAACTACCACAATCTTAGATCCTCAGTCTTCGCCGGTCAACGCCGTCTGATCGGTCAACGCCGATTCTCCGGTCAATCGATCATCCTCCCTCTCAATCACCGCCTCCAGCGAGCTCCGCCTCGCCGGAGCCAGCCTCCCCGGAGCTCCGACGTCCTCCGGTAACAGTTCTCAAATCCTCCGTCTCTCCGACGACGGAAACTTGTTGTACGGTAACTGGAGTAGCTTCCAACACCCTACGAACACAATCGTTCTGAATCAGAACATCATCGGAACGATTCTCTTTGTGAAAAACGGAACATTCAGATTCACCGAAAAACAACTGATCTTCAACGGAAGTTACGATTTGGATCCAGAAGTTTGTAATGAGGATTAAGGTGCGATGGTGGTACGGCAACAACGGCGGTGCGGCGACGGTGGCGGTGCGGCAACCGCGATGGTGCAGGGATTGTGATGGTTGCGGTGGCAGTGGTGGTGGACATAAAAAGGGAGAAGAGAGAGAGACATAGAGAGAAGATGAAAAGGGTGAGGTGTGGATAAATGAAGGGTAGTTTAGTCTTTTCCCAATAGAGATAACAGATTAATTTAACGGTGTTAGTGTTTTGGATTCAAATGGAAACAAAAATGAAACGTTAGGGGGTATATGAGGATTTTTAAACTGTAAGGATGTAAATGGTCAAAATCACCAAACCTCAAGGATGCAAATGGTAATTTACTCTAAAATTATAAATCAACATTTCAAATTTTTATACTGGGTGCATAACCCATTGACAGCCCTCTGAACTTTTTATCACAGCCAGTGTTGAAATTTGTCATACGCATAGTATAACACTATATGTGTCGTATAAGGGATCGTATAGGGTTATATGAAGCGTATAACTCTCTGACAGCACTCCATAAATATTACTCATTTTCAGTCCTATACACGTATTTATATGATGTCATACGCGACATATAAAAAGATGTCGATTTATAATTTGGTGCGTTTGTATATGAAGATAGCATTTATAAATGTAGTTCATGGCAATTAAGGTGATAACTGATAAGGGATGTTGTGAATGGACGTCCTCTCAAGTCTCACCTTTCACTTTCTCACTCTCCATGCGTTGTTCCCTCTGACAAGCTTTCAACTCATTTCTAGATTTCAAGTTTCTGTTACCTCATTAATACTACTATTTGCAAATTTAAAACATTTATTTTTTAGTTTTCTTCAGTTTCATATGTATTTGTAAAACCCTATGTTCGGTTTCATACAAGTTTAGATATAATAAATCTCCCGGTTTATTATAGCGGTGAGAGGATCCGGTGAACCGATTGAGAAAACATATGAATTTAGCTGGACCGGTCCAAGACTTATAACCGAAACAGCTAAAGTAGGTCTGTTCTCTGGACCGTGTTTTTAGTGTTATTTGGTTTGCGTCCCGAGCCGATTTGTCTGATCACACATAGTTTTATCATTTGAGGTGAATAAAAGTTGACTTTAAAATTGTTACTACCATAACCCTACATTGAAATGTCAAATAATCAATTACAATTTTAAATATTATGTTTTTGTAATAAGTTCAGTTGCTGTTTGTTTTAACACATTTCAAGTGTCATTTATTGTATTCTTTTAATATGTACATATAAATATATCACCGGTTTTGATTTTTGTAAACAAATGTGGTATCGATCTTGCATGATTACAGTGCTATACCAAATATCATTTTTGTATGTAAAATTTTTGTAATTAATCTCATACCCGTCATGAGGGGCGTCTCAACGTTTTTAGAGGCTTAAATCGAAAATTAAAGCGGATGCCTTTTAAAACTTTATCTTTAAAAACTTCTTATACATATATATACATATATATACATCTATACTATATATAAAGCATATGAGAGTGGTATTTTAAAATACCATAAAATTAAGAACACTTACTATGTCCAATGCATTAGATACAACCGCTTTTAAGGGTAAAATAGTATTTATAACATTATTTACATATTACCCCTTATAATTAGTTATACAATAACCTTACACTTACTAATATTTGCATAAAATTTTATATTATCTACCCATATACAAAAAAAAAACTTAATATGTTTTAAGATTTCATCTCTATATTTTAATCTATCACATTAAAAAACGTTTTGATACTACAACTTAACCTATTTTTATTCTTAAACAATTTGGTGTAAACTTTTTGCTGAAACGATCTGTATTTTGTGAGGTACAATAAGTTAACGCGTATATACAAGTCATGCAAAACTCATTTATCTGTTGTTTTAAATTTTAGCTTAGAGAAAAACATAGTAAACTTTTGTAAAACAAATACAAGAATAACAAATATTAAATGCACGTGTCAAATGTAAAATGTCGTCCCGCTGTATTGCGCAGACACCCTTCTAGTATATATACATGTATATTGTCTTCTTGCACCCGTTCTACCTCGAGAACATATGAACATATGTATCTCTAAATTACGCATCTATCTTTATTTTATGTGTCGCCATCCACACATTTGTGCTCATATCATTGCAACCGTAACTCCTATGATCATTACAACCTATTACTCTTGCCTCCATACGTATGGCCAAGAATTCATAAACATAAAATCTAAATAAAAAGTAACAAGAAAGACAGATCAACCAAGTTTTGCTTGATCTTCATCAAAAACTTGAGTACGGAATAGATATTTTTGGAGTTTTTTAGAATCTGAAAACAAAAACTTCTTTTTTTTCTTTTTTTTTCCTTTATCTGACCTACTTTAACCGGATGAAAATAGTCCTCGCCATCCATAGAGTTTTCTTATTTTACAAGTCTAGTTGTCACACCCTTTCGATCGTTGCCACATGCCAATTGTCACCACCACGGCCTTAATTTTTTTCGCGCCACATACAAATTTCGTAGATTTGTCGTTAAAAAAAATCATACATATTTCGTCTCTTTTACTAAAATCATACGTTTTACATCTATGTCAATCTAAGCATCCAATTTGCTATCCTCCATCGTTGGATATACATTAGTAAAATGCAATATTTACAATGTATTGTATAGTAAAACATATATTACTAACTTTATCGGAAATAATGGTTATAATTTGATTATATTTCCTTATGAATACACTTATTTTATTTTTCTAAATAGTAAATACAAACGTATCTGGCTTTCGTTCATTCCTCATTGGTTTATTTATTCTTCTTCAATATTTTTGTAAATTGTTTTCAAACATGTTTATAATTATTTTAAAATCAGCATAAAAAATAAGTTGATGGGAAAGATGAAAAAGGTTAATGATGATGTCTGGTAATATGAAATACATAAAATAACATCGAGCCGCCACCTATTTCTCTGCCCAATAAACATCATCATATCATTTTTTTTACCTTTTTCTGCTTCTTTTACTTAATTTTTCATTAAAAAGGAACGTATAAAATTAGTAAATTGTTGTATGTTCTAAACTTTATTTTTTAATAGCCTTCAATTTTTTGAAAAATTTAAATAGCTAGCAAGAAGCTAGACACTGTAAGAGTGAGCAATTATAATTTGCAACGGTGAATTCAAGCTTGTAAACAAGTTTAAACTTTTTTTTTTCTAAATGCTGAATTCAAGGTTCTAAACAATAAATTTTTATAATGGTGATTCTTTTATAGTTTTGTTGATACGAACCTAAAATCATCAAATTCTACGTGCTTAAAGTGGTTTTGTTTCTATCATTGGGTTTTCAATTTTTTAACTTTTAATAATTCAACTATGACTTATAAGAGATAATTTCTATTCTATTTAATCCTAAATGTCGGTGACAACAGTGACCATCTCAACCAATACCCTCACACCTGAATAAAACCCTAATCTCCATCCTAATCTCCATCACCAACACTCCACCCTCGAAGAATCATACTGATATGGCACCGCCTTCTCTGCTCCATCGTCACCCTCGCCGACGCCACCGCCGCTCGCTGCCGCCACCGTCGCTCGCTGGCCGCCAGTCGCAGCCGCCACCGCCCCGCTGTTTTCGCCCCGAATTTTGAGGCATTCTTCTTCGATTGTCAGATCTGTGACTGTAAATTTGTGGGTTTTGTTTGCTGCCGCCACCGTCGCTCGCTGACCGCCGCTCGCTGCCGCCGCCGCCCCGCTGTTTTCGCCCCGAATTTTGAAGCATTCTACTTCGATTGTCAGATCTGTGACTGTAAATTTGTGGGTTTTGTTTGAAATTTGCTGAATTTTGTTGATTGTGGCGATGAATCGGAGTTTTCGGGTAAAATGGCAGCAAAATCCCTCTTCCAAATCGAACTGGCGCTCCGATTGTGTGATGCCATGGTCGAGTGTGGTGCGGCCACGCTGGTGTGGTGCGTGGCAGCGGTGTGGTGGTGGACGTGTTGGTGTTGGTGTTGGTATGGCGGTGGCTGTGTGGCGGTGGCTGTGTGGCGGTGGCGGTGTGGCGGTGGCGGTGTTGCTTGCAGCCGCCGCTCGAATCTCTGCTTGCTTTCCTCTCTGATTTGCAGGTTGGTGGTGTTCCCTCTTTTGCTCTGTCTTTGTTGTTGGGTTGTTATGGCGTTGATGGCTCTGTGTCTCCTCTGTTTATGTTTTGTGGAATGTGGTAATTCTTCTTTGGATCTGCATGTGATTTTTGTCCGGTCTATTTGTCGAATTTGGTGTTGTGGTCTCACGCATTTGATGAGCTCTTACACTGTTTGAGTTAGGGTTGCCTTTGTTCGATTGTGTATGTTGCTACTACTGTCTAATTATGATTCAATTGTTGTTAATTTGTTCGATTTTGATTGGAATTGGTGGCTAGGGTTTGCAATTAGTGGTTATCCAGCTGCTGATCAAGCTGCGTGTTTGTTTTTGAGATGAATCTGACAGTTTTTGTTTGGTGTATTGTGTTGACTTCTACATATCTGTGTCCTGAACCATATCCGGAGCATAATATGGAGCAAATGGAGTATTGATTCCAGTATTAGGGCAATCTGGATGTTTGATTATTTCATTATGTCCTGTGATTATGATCCTCTGGCATATGATACTGTTTTGGGTTTTTGATTTGTTCTTGAATGTGATACTGATTTGGGTGTTTGTGGTTGTTCTATTTTGTCTTGGCTTCCATTCGTTGGATCGTAAGTTGGGTTTATGTCAGGCTGTTCTTTGGCTGTGATGATCCGAGCATGAACAGGTTGTTGTCCTGGCGTGGCAACCGTGTGTGAATGGATTGCAGCTAGAGGCGGCGGCCGGGTCTGAGCCAAATTCATATCCATGGTTGTCATGTTTACCATTGGTATCAATTTGTACCTCTATATGTTTAAAATGTAGTTGAATGAACGGTAAACAATTCTATTGTTCTTAATGATTTGATGCTTACAATGAAAGTTTCCTTTGAGTTTGTTTTGCCCTGTTCGTGAGCATTATAAACCGTAAGAAAATGATACTTTGGTAGATGGTTTATATGTTGGTTATGATTGTGTCACTCTATGATGAAGGGCATGGCTTAAGAGGTTGATGAATTTGGATGGTGTTGACCCTAAATGGCAGGCTGTTTTGTTGCCTAAGATTTTGATCAGGAGCACTACGCGCATTACCACATACTTCTTAGGCTGTGATGATATAAATTTATGTTCGGTGTTTGGCGCGGCAACATGTTTTGCAGCCACATTGAATCATGATATCTGAGCCTAAAATTGGAATGAATAGTCGATCCACACAACCCTCCCGTCACTAGCCGAATCCTTCTCCTCTCCGGCGCCATACTCCCGCCCGGGCCCACCCTCAACCGCCTCCCCTGAGGGGTTGTCGAAGGCGGCGGAGTTCGTGATCTCCAAGGTTGACGATCTGATGAACTGGGCCCGCCGTGGGTCCATCTAGCGGATGACCTTCGGGCTCGCGTGCTGTGTTGTTGAGATGATGCATACGGGAGCTGCTAGCAGGTTTAGATTCTTACTGTGATGATGTGGCCTGTGATTTTTCTCAAATTTGTCTAAAAACTACTTAAAAGGGTAACGGGTCAAAGTCAAATAGGTTAAAAACGGATTGAAAGTCTTGCTTACAGACTACATTTAATACTTAATTAGTTATAAGTCTAAACTTATAAACGATTTAATAAGGAACAAAAACCTGCTTTTGGTAAACCCAACCTGACCCATACTAAGAAAGATCGTTTCAACCTGAACCTGTTTTGACCCTACCTGAACCATGTATATTGGCATCCTGCGACCTCTACTTATTTTTTTATGCTACTCAACAAGTTGCTGACTTTGATTGTTGTTTGCTTTTTATGAACTTCGTACAGGTACAATATGGAATCTGCTCTTGACTTTCTTATGAAAGACACTCAACACAAATTGCTTCTCTGTTGGGTAAGCTGATTTATTATATCATTCTATTAGGTTGTATATTTCACTTTTGGGTGCTTAACACAATGCTGAAAATGTTAATTACCACAAGAATTACTAATGGATTGTGCTATTAATGACTTTACCTCTTTTATCATTTCCAGCCACATACAACAATCTTTCCTTACCCGTACCACTACTGGAATACAAAAGATAATTCCTTAGGTAAGTTGTTTTACTCGGGTGTTCCATTGTCTTTGTGTCATTTTCGTAATTATAAAGGTGGGAATCTTTACCCATTTAACGGTCAAACATGTAAATGAGAAGCCGAATCTGAGCCAAGAGCTGAAACTAGAGTTGTACTGGTGATTATCGGTTTTAAAATACTCGCGCAACGCGCGAGGCGGACTTCAACTAGTTATATAATTATGCCATAATATTTTTTTTATATTAATTTCACTTTTAACTTTTATTTTTCGTTGACAAGATTATTCCAACTTGCATAATCATGACCATTTTACACTTAATTTTTATTCGATTTACCTAACAGAGATGATATTGAGGTAAATGTGAAGGTGATGATTATGTAAGTGTAAATCATTAATATTTATGTAAATGATAACTATATCTTTGAATACACCTTTTTACTAATCATTTATAATTTGTAGCTTATAAAAGTTTAAACCCTTTACCTTTGAAATAACGTGAACACGTTTTACCAACATAACCTCAATATATTTTTTGAACGGCTCGTTGAATCAATAACGGACCCCTTACTTACCCGATCATATTCATTACTTGATTACCTAATCCGAGACTACTTTCATAGGAAGACTCACCTTAGGTGAAAAAAAAAACCATCTAATCCGATCTGGACCCATTTTTTGTGACGAACAGGATTTAAACACAAAAGTTTCTCATACTTTAACAAAACCTTGGGTTGATACACCTCATATTAACTATTTGAGCTAACAATCATAGGTATTAGAACCTCAACTCAATGTTACCATTCTGATCATCACGTTGTACTACATTTTCATGTTTGTATTGCGTTTTAACAATGATAATTAACTCAACTGGTTAACATGAGATACCTATACCATGTAATTAGGGGTGTTCATCGGATCGGATAACGGATTATTCGGATCGGATTATTCGGATTTAAAAATTTCAGGACCCTATCCTAAATCCGATCCGATCCGAATAAGGATTTTTCTATCCGATCCGAACCTATCCGAATTCAATTCGGATCGGATTCGGATATATCTGAATAATCCGAATTTATCCGAATAATCCGAATAAACCAAATAACAATTTTTTTCTTTTTTTCTATATATTTATTTTGTTTGCTACTTTTTTATTCTTTCCATTTTATAAGTTGGAAATCACAATAAAAGATATAAAACTAACAAATAAAATTTGACTTGTACACAAATTTAGAATTTAGAACATAATAGGCAATTGTATAGAACCCGAAATTAGAATCTCTAATTTAAAACGGCGATCGATTATTGCATAATTATTTAGGATTATGACTAGAATTTGTAAAAATTATTGTGTATTGAGTTGAAAATATAATATATAGTTGAGTAATGAGTATTAGGCTAGAAACATAATTGAAGTCTTATTCGGATTAATCGGATATCCGAATAATCCGAATAAAAAAAGTGTGATATCCGAAATCCGATCCTAAGGAATTCGGATTCGGATGAGATCCGATCCGAATATCCGAATAAGGATTCGGATCGATTTATTCGGATTCGGATACGGATTAGATTTCGGATATTTTCGGATATCGGATTTTTTGAACACCCCTACATGTAAGTAAATGGGAGATCATGTGTTTAAGTCTTATTTTGAACAAAAAATGCTTAGAGTTAAATTAAGATGTTTTCTCAGCAATGAGTTTGCTCATGAAAAGATCGGGGTACGATCTCGACTAAAAATCGAATAAATGAGTTTAATTAAAATAACAAATATCATCTAAAACAAAGACGTACCTTAAAAAAACACCTACATTAATTTGTATGTTATGAGCGTGTGTATGAAATGATCAGAAAGTCAACGGATGAACAGATAAAGCCGCAAGTGCACGAGTGGCCGACATATACTAGGTACCTACAACCTACATACATCGGACGGTCATGATTGTCCCTATGAATATGAGACAAAATACTCATCACACGTGGCACATGAATACCATCAGAATGTTTACTTGCAGATAACAAACCCACAACATATCCACATGATAGTGACCTCTCCTCTTCTTTTCTCAGTTTACAATTTCTACCCCTCTATTTATCCTCATTGTCTACTTACACCCTTCTATTCTTATCCCCACTTGTGATTCAAAGCTTTAAACATGTTTTTTGGTTAAGTTGTAAATGATTGTTGAGTTTATAGTGTTAAGGCTTGTAGACTCGTGACGCTGAACGAGACATTCGAAAACCAAAGCGCACACTAGAAAGTGCCTCCAAAGGTGTCAGCAGGTGCGCGAAGCCGAAGCCCGAGATTATTTTTTTTAGAACCGCAACTCACACTGTCACACGTCATTTAATCTATTACACTTTACACTATAGTTATCTATTTGGATCCGTCACAGGTGAAGTTCGAACCCTTGACTTACAGGGAGTGTAATTATCACTTTAAATCCAATTAGCATTGGACCCAACCCCCTACCCTGGTTGAGATAAAGTAGGTTTGGATCGTAAATGCGATGACATGTTCGATTCGCTTAATAACATGCTTTTGGATTGAGTTTAAATAATCAGGTTGACTTATCAACACATTTAAAACTAGAATTAGCTAATAAAACCATAAATCATCTATAAGTTTAACTCGTTTATGATCTTTTTGTTTTTCGTAAGTTAATCCGCCAAATACATGTTTAATTTCATTACAAATTGTCTATAGCTCGTTAACCTGCTTTGATCAATCAACCCATTTGATCAATTTAGATAAACCTTTTTTTATTGTTTTCCATCACACTTGTGAGAAATTACAAGTACAAAAGACAATATAAATAAAGAATAAGTTGCGGTTTACAACTTAATAACCAAAATAATCATAATGGGATAAAATTGAATAAAATGTATCAAGCTTAAATTTAATTAATCTACCACCGAACGGCCCAAATTAAGGCTCCACAAAACCGAACACTCACAACCTGCTTTTACCATTCAACTCATTTAAGCACGTTACACAAGTTGTGACCAGATTACTTGATTTTAAACGTTTGTGATAAGAATTGAAGTTAATAGAAAATTCAAAATTATGACCTCCAACATTTATGTACTCCACATTCATTTTCTTTTGTTAAAAAAGGCTAAAATTAGATATTTTGACCTCCAAAGAGGTTCATAAAGGTTCATGTAAAAGGTGTCAATAGTACCTCCTTTTAAAGTTAAGCAAACTACCTATTTAAAGTAAGAATTAAGTTTAATCCTTAAATAAACGTGAGTGTGTTTTTAATATTATATTGAATGGTTTTGAGTGGTTGTGAGTAAACGAGAGAAAAAATGTTATTATTGATTGCTATATTTGAAAAATAACTGTTCAATCCTTATAAATTTTTTAATATTTTTGAAAGTGGTTGTGAGTGGAAGAATGAGAAAAAAATAATGATAAGTGTATAAAAAATATTATTTAATTCAAACTTAAATAGAAAAAATAGTGATTTTTAGTATAATTATATGGATAAAGATAAGAAATTCACTATGATTGCTCTAAGGAATTTTGACAATCATACCCGGCGAAATAACTAAAGTTGAGCTCACCAAAGCTTGGGCTTAGCTCGTTTAACATTGTAAAATTCAAACGTCCCATTTTAATCTTCATATCCAAAGCTCTAGTTCTTTTGGTGAGAAACATTTCTAATACACATATAAAATGGGATGTTTGAATACAAACAAACAAACAAATAAACAAACCCAGTATATCTCACTCAAGAGCAGGGTCTGGGGAGGGTATATATTTTGTTTGTATACACATACATATATATTTTGCATATATTTTCTACTAGCTCCTTGCTAGCAGTTTTATGAAATGTTAACTATGTTAAAAAAATTTAATTATAAATTTATATATAAATTAACTCATATTTTATCAAGTACATATACTAATACTTAGTATGCAATATATATTTTTATATTACATAAAAACTATGTTTTTATAAATAGGCTCGCAAGTCTATCAGGCTCAATGTGTGAAGCTAGGTTAATTTGTTCGGCTCGATTCAAGATTTTTAACAAGCTCATCTCAGGTGGCTCACGAGCTCCTCAATCATTTACATCCCAACAAAACCATCTCAAGCCATCACGAAAGAGGAAATCAAACTCACTAAGCAACTCAGTCGAACGGTGGTCCGACCAAAGTAAACATCACACGTCTTTCTGATAAATTAAGTACCTCCTGGTGCAATGTCGGGCCTAGCCACGAGTCGCTTCTCAGATTCTCATCTTCAAAACCAACTCGACTACACACTAAAGGCTCCTATAGTGTATTATCCATAGCAATTTTTCACTAAGTTACAAGATTTGTACACAACTGACTGAAAGATGTACACATTATTTGTAGCACATGGGACATATTTATTAAGAGAACATTATAGCGTAACAGAATAATCATATGATGAACAAATTAGATCAATACTGACAACCTACTTGATGCATAACTTGAAAGCCTGAGATGTACATCAGACCTGAAAATATAACAAAATAAAGGTTGACCTTTTGACTTTTTAGCAGAAGGATAATTTAACTATTTAAGAAGCAATGGCTTAAAGAGTTAAATGGTACCTTTTATCTGCTTTAAGGTTTGGCATAAAATGCTACAGTTTTAGCATCCAATTGGCCACTGCAATAACTTGAAGAGATTATTGAAAGCTCTTGATATCCTTTCCACTCTTCTAGTGGTTTTAAATTGATCGCGTTTTCAAGAACACCAGAATCCACTGATAACAGCGTCTTGTAATCTTTGTCACCAAATCCACACGCTGCTGCTTTTGGTGCATTGTCCCATGGTGTCCACAGTGCTGTGTTTGTAATGATCAAGAAAATAAAGGATACGAAATTTTACAGTTGAATATAAAGAAGATAAAATACGGGTGGAAAATGAATCTTGAAGTTAAGGAGGGCAAATTTGTGTTTCAATGTGAATCTTATTATCATAGAACACAAAAATATTCGGTTTGAGATTCATTGGAAGTAAAGGAAAAAACTATTTTTTGACTGTAGCTTATAGCTGAAGAACATGAATTTTCAATGTGAATCTTATCATCATAGAGCACAAAAATATGCAGAATAAGTTTAACTTGAATTCTTAAAGTCAAATAAGGCAAAAATCTATTTGGCAGATCTAGAATTTTGACGCGGAAAGGCACTATTATAACAAATACTTTTGAGAAGAGTGCATTGTAAACAATATATGGAGTGACACAGATTAGAGTTACAAACGACACAAATTTTGGTTCAGAGATGAATCTTGAGATTTTAATCAAAGTTAAAGAATGCACCCATGTAACCTGTTATATAAACAGGTTGCCAGTTCAATACGGTCAGCAGGTTGTGAATGGGTTGTGCTAAAGTTTTAAACGGGGTAAATGGATCGTATATGGGTTATCTCGTTGTAATAAAGCTGTAAACAGGTTAAACCAGTCGGCGGGTTGAAGATATTTTGGAACTAAAACGACTTACTTATTAAATGAGTAGGACTGGTCACCCAAATATGCATTTTGACAGGACAATTGAAGTTAAAGGACAGAAGAATATAATTAGGAAATACAGTTTAATAATATTGAAGAATACCAGCATCAGGGAGGCCTTCATTACGGATCACAATTGTCCTCTTCTTTTTATGGTCTATAATGGCTATGTTACCCGGTTCTTGTATAAACCCGATGGACCTATCAAAGAATATCATATTAATGACATAAATAATCACAATCATATGCATATATGTATGTAACTGTGTTTATAATATCAACCTCTCCATCAAAGGTTATGGCATCTGGTTGCTCTGTGAACCTTTTCCCCTGCTGCAAATTATCAAGAAAATCAAGTGTCTCTAATCCTTCTACTCTCACTTCGCTGAAAACACAAACCCACATCACAAACCTGATGAAACCTATTAAAGTTCAAATCTTTGATTAAAATTCACCAATCTAACCTGATATCAGACGCTAAAAAGTAATTTTGTAGAGCAAATGTGAACGGAAAGGATGTGCTATCTGTATTCTTGATATGGGTCGTTATGGTCAACTTGTCTGGTCCCAAAGAAACACGAAGGCGCAATTCAAAGCTGCATGAAGTTAAATATAAGTAGCCCAAGATTCAAGATATATCTTTAAAAACGGATGCCCATTTTTGGATTGATATATATTACCTACGCGGCCATATATTCGAGTTATTTGATGATGCTTTTAAGGTTAGATCTACAGAAGATGGGTTCCCGGTTGGAGATAAACGCAAGGGGATGTCATTTAATGACTTAACATTGTTCTTTGATGAACAAATATCCTTCCTTAATCCCATATTACCTAACTGCAAGGTTAGAAAAACATGATAATTCAAAAAACCAAGAAAAATATAAGAAAATTAGAGGCGACAAAATGGACAGTTTGAATGACACGTCAACATTTTTTGCACATGTTTTCAAACTTTAAAAATAATAAACTTCAATATATGATTATAAGAAAAATATGAAGAGGCCTGCCTCTGAACACACTGTGTGTAACTTTCAACCCGTATACTAGTTTCATTTTTTAGCTAAGCTTTATGGAACCGATTTCACGTGTTGGAGATAAATATATACAACCCAAATTAAGCCCCATTTTTAGGTATATGCTCAGTATGGTGTACCTGTGGTAAGCAAAGAGATATCCCTCCTTTAGGAAATCTTCCGGAAATCTACAAAGCATGACATAATTCATTTGTTAAGGATGGAGTACAAGGTTATAAATCCCAGAAATATATGTTTGACATACAAGGATATATATTAAAACACTTATGCACATGCATTGTATATATTAAAACACGTATGCACGTGCATTGTACAACTGCTTTGTGTATAGTATGCGTAACGGGTCAAAATACTGACCTTTTGCTTACAAAAAGCAGTTCTTCGCCTTGACTGTTCTTCCATGACACCACTTTCCCACCATAAAGAAGCACCTGCAAATAAGCTTCCACTTTACACAAAGGATTGCCTTCGCCAATCATAGGGGACCACATTCCGTCTTTTGGGACACCACTCACCACTCTTTAACGGTCCTCAATTTTCGAAGTTTGCCTATTTTTAGATATTAATGAGCTATCTTAGGCAGGAAAATTCAGTATTTCAGGCATAATTTTGAACTTTGGTTAAGCAGTCAAAATTAGCAAGATTCTGAACAAGACTCATTGTATGCATCGGTAGATAATCTAAACGTATAACAATTTGCTCTTTGCTAGAACTTATCTAGCAATATTTAACTTTTTAGACAACTTTATGTATGTTAGCAATGATTTAAAACGATGCTTTGTCAAATTACCAAGGTATAAAATAATATCCACAATCAAATTTAAACCCAAGAAAATTATGCATGTGATAAAATTGTTGTAGGTCATATAGCATTAGTCAACATAACAAATCCAGCTTCAACAGGATTTAACATGTAAACAAAGCTAAGGCTTTTGTAAGGTTTTTATGATATTAATACAAAGACTTCAGTGTTGACATTGTATTTTGCTTTTCAGTGCAGATAAATAACAAGTTCTTGTAAAAAAACAGCATAAAGAACACTATAGATTGCAAAACTAACGATTTCTTAAGGATTGTAGAATTCAACCATCATACTTGCCACCTAGAAACCTATACCAAATTTTCCACAAGAAAAACAATAATTTGTCATTAAGGTGGTGTTTGTTTGATATAGTTATGATTATCTATTTATTAGGCTTCAAATAATCAAATCGGAAAATCAGCTGCAAAAAATCTTATTGTGATCATCTGATGATTTAGGGTTGTTTCACATGTAAACCCTTAAACAAACAAAATTTGCCAAACACTCATATATTACGATCACATCTTTAAACAGAAGCACATCCAAACACTACATCCTACAGCCGTTGATCATCGGGTTCTGATTATTCCATATCATGTAATAACTTACAAAACGCAGTACCAAACACTCCCTAAATTGCAACATAAACATAGGAAATGTATGTGTGTTTTAAGAATACAGATTAAAGATAATACCTCAGCAGAAGAACCACCAGGTTCAAAAAGCAAAACTCTTGGCAAACTTTTGTAATCATTAAACACATAATCATTTCTTGGCATTTGATTCAATGTCCCAAACCACCTCCACAATCTTATTCTCTTCACCAATGGGTTCTCACTTGTCCACTCCAGCTACACACACATACAAACACAAGAACATCAAAACCCTCCACTCTGACCTTTATTGATAAAAGATTTCACTACAATTTCACCCCAAATGTTGTTTAATCCAATCTAACAACAGCAACAAAAAAGAGACAGATTGAATTCTTGATGGATAAAGTTGCACAAGAAACATAAAGATTACACCTTTGCTTTTGAAATTCTTGATCTTGATGGATTCTGATGGACGCCCAATTGAAATTAGGGCTTTTGTAATGATACCCATTTGGGAATTGATGAGAAAGAAAAGATGAATGAAAGATAGGGTAACAGTTAACAGAACAAAGAAGGAAAGAACAGACGTCGATGGTGGTTTCTTTTCAATTGAGAATCTTTTGGCTACTTCATTAAATTTGGGTTAATTGGTCGGTGGGAAACCTTTAAATCTTTAATCGAATCGTGTAAAGTTGAACATTTTGCCGCCAACTCATTTCTCACCCTACAATTAGATTCCTAAACGATATAATTAAACCGAAACCCATGAGCCAAAATGTTCCATCTAAAGATTGTTCCAAGATTCCCATCTATGTTAGGATGTCGTGTAGTTTTCAGTCCAAATAATGTGTCGGGTTCGAAAATAAGCTGGCACGCATGATTATTAGAGAGAATGTTAGATGGGTGTGACTAAACGTACCTCTCTATAGTATATATCCCTAGAAAGTTAATTATTTAATCGTGATGGGTCTGTCATGTTTGTGACAGCATGGCACGTTTAGCAATACCTGCTTATTATTGGTTCCGTCAAGTTTATGACCATATCATTTAAAATAAGCAGCACCCGCTTGTCATTTTGGTTGAATATCATTTAAATAATATGGCATCTAGTCTTAAAAGGTAATGTAATGTTTTATACAATGTATATTGTTTGACAAAAACATGGTATCATTGATCAAACATATAAGGTGTTTGTTTTGTAAATAACGTTTTACTTGCACCCATGAGTTATATTGGCTGATCAAAATCGTTTATTGATTAAGCTGACAGTAACACTTGAAGCATTGACCGCGACTTTTGGGGTATGGGATTGTGTGTAGGATTAGTTTACAAAAATTTTGCTGGTCTGGAAAGTACTTGAACCCGTTCACCTGTGTATATAATATAGTAGAAAATAGTATGTTAAATTGTTAGCAACTTGAAATTATAGAATTACTAGTAGTATGGTTGTTTTTTATATTGCAAGTTGGTTGTTGGCATAAACTATGAGATTTGAGTTTCAAGTAATGAGCAATTCTGACTAGTAATTTAACCACATGAGAACATAAACAGGTACGCTCCTATGCTCGATAATTATTGAGTAATGGATACCTGACGGGTATGAAACTAGTAAGGGACAATTTTATAATCAAATATGAGATACAATTTTATAATCCGGTATGGAATTGTGATCATTAATACATGTCTCATACCCGACCTATCGCCATCCTTTGTTGGTTGGAGCGTGACGTTCTTAAAGAAAACGTGTACTGCATAGTCGTTCTAACATCCTACACATGTTATCTCATTGTATCTTGCGAGTCAAAACGTCGCGTTTGTAATACCGGTGAAATTGCTTTTAAGGCAGTAGCAATCAGATTTCCAAACACGAAAACAACATTATATTCTATCATCACTTGTTTATACAACATAAATTAACATCATACACACTTCACCTCATTCTAAAGCAAATTTAAAGTTTTCACTTCCACATATTACAAACTTACAACAACTGATCCAAGTATGAATCTTTATTACCAGAAGCTTTATTTTGACCAAAATATGAACTAACCATACTGGTTCCCCAAGTCAACCATCCACCCTGATTCACATCATTCCCTTCAACCAAACGCCTACGCTCTTCTGCAGCAATGCGTTCAAGCCGCCACTTAACCATGAAGCGTTTTACAGCCTCGGTTCCTTCAACTACGATCTCCATAGGAGGAATCACAAGTGGGTTCTGATCTAAGTTCAGTTTGGTCAAATTCTGCAGTTGACCGAACGATTCAGGAAGAACCTGGATTTGATTGTTGCTAAGATCAAGCTCTTTAAGGTTTGCAAGATCAGTAATTGTGTCGGGTAATGCTGTCAAATTGCTGAAATTACTACTCAAGTTCAAAACTTCAAGATTCAACAGCTTCGCAATTGAAGATGGAATGCCATGGAGCTTATTGAAATGAACATCCAGATACTTCAAAGATTCGAGTTCACTAATGGTGGTTGGAAGAAAACGAATTTCGTTCAGGCTGATTGAGAGTGTTTTAAGGTTTGCTAGCCCATAACCAAAGTTTGTTGGCAAGAATTTTAAGTTATTGAAGCTTGCATGTAATTCTACCAATGACCTGTTGACAAATGTTCAAGTTAAGATGTGAGTATATAAACTACCACAAGTATATATAGGCAGAAGTTTTGAATTTATTACTTGCAAAATGCGATGCTTTCGGGTAGTGTGTTAAGCTTGTTGCTGGACACATTTAAGATCTTGAGACTGGTCAATAACCCGATTGAGTCTGGTAAGGATTCTAAAAGATTGGATGAAACATCAAGTTCCTCGAGTTTCACTAACCCTGCAATTGAATCAGGAAGCACCTGTTCGACAACAAAAATAAAACCACGTAGATATTGAAACACCTTGTTTACAACTTATAAGAATCATACACAAGTTTCAATTAGTAGGCACCAAAGTGATACTAGAATATGTCCTATAAAGTACTACCTAATTGCAAACAAATTCCCTAAAAACTTTGAGGAATCTAAATCTACGCAGAAGTTGAAAACTAATCGCTGACAGCAAAATCAAACAGAGAGTATGAGAACCGACATCAAGATAAAAAGATCTGGTCTTGAACATCTTAACAAACAGGTGGTAGGCATGAACACGATTATTATACAGTTTAGAATAACAATTCATACATGATCAGAGTAAAAAACGGACTGCATAATAATCCAATTTGTACATAGATAATCCATGAAGGAACTAAAATCGAGATTTTAAGTGACTATTAGAGAGATTGAGATGAAATAAAGCAACTAGTGGCGGAACCAGAGGTCCTTAAATAGGATCATCATAAGATTTTCTTCTCTACCAATTATAGCCGTAAGTTTTCAAGTCATGTTTTCCTTCAATTAAAATTAGTTTTTATGTATAAAAAACCGACAAATTCCAGAAAAGGTCAGCAGGCCCTAACAATAAAGACAACAAAATCAAACAGGGAGTATGAGAACCTAACAATAAAGACATCAAGATCAAAAGCTCCCCTATTGAGCATATAGACAAACAGTTGGTAGGCATGAACAAGGTTATTATTATACAGCATAGAACAACAATCAAATATGATCATAGTGAAAAAAAGACTACACCAAGATCAAAAGCTCCTCTCTTGAGCATATTAACAAACAATTGGTATGCATAAACAAAGTCATCATACAGCTTATAACAACCACTAAACTATGATAGTATGATCACATAGCAAAAAGACTACACAATAATATATGAAAGACCTGTAATAGTGTAATTAAAACCTGTAAATGGTTGTTAGAGAGATTGAGATGAACTAAAGCTGTGAGCTTTCCGAATTCTTCCGGTAGAAACTTTAACTGGTGGCCGGAGAGTTGAACTCTGTCGACGACTTCCTCCGTTGACTTCTTTAGAATTCGTATAACTTCAGCGTTGACTTCATCGGCATCGTCGTCTACCTTCACGATATCCTCCATTTTTGGTGTCTGATTTTGAAAATGGTTGCAGGTGCTGATCAATTTAGCGTTATTGTAGTAGTATAATCACAAGTTACAATCTTTCAGGCATTCGTCAAACGTTTGACTTTGACGCCGGTGGGATGATGACTTTATTTACCAAGAAAAGTTAGAAAACCAAAATACAAATTTAAAGTATGCGGGATTTGACGCGTTTTCGTTACATGTGTTGTGCGTTGAAATTAGATTGTTAAGTATACAAAAGAAATGTACGAAGTTACGACGATTCGTTTTTAAAGAACAAAAATAGATAGAAGATATTTATACACCAGTAACTATGTTTATTGACCGGAATCTGTCTTGTTTTTTAAAGTACCAACACGTTACAGATAGTCGATATAAGATTATAAGTACATATGATACCCAGAAAAATATCTTACTTTAAATATAACTTCATTTTTACAAAATTTATACCGTGACAAAATAAATAATAATAAACATAATCACAAACTAGTTTTAATTAATTAATGAAACTTAATAGAAAAATTCAGAGTAAAATTTACTAGGTTAAAAACATACAGTGTATAATACATGTTGTCAACTTGAAACATTAAAAATTGAAGAGTTCAGTTTGTAGAATTGAGTAGTGGTCATTGCTAGATGTTGATGTATATAATGTTATCACACTCGTCGCGTTTCTAACATATGCATATTGGAGATGGTTTTAGATTTTGTTGGCGTTTGAAAAAGTTTAAAACATGATCCGCAACGAACTCGTGTATAAAAGATGGGACATGTAGTTTATCTAAATCTCAGATTAACTGATTAAGCATACTGCTGACATAAGCAAAAACATAAAACTCAATATAAACCAGATCCTTGATCAAAAGGCAAAATTCCAAACACTAGCAACACATCATTGGTGCTTGTTAATTCCAGAATGTCTGTAATAACTAATCTGAAAATAATAAAGTCAAAATTAAAAAGAGATCAAAACTTTTACAACAGATTAATCACCACATGATAACATCCTTTCAGGTCTTTTTCATGGGCCAAAAGTCGAGTTCATACTCATACAGTTGCCTTCTGCCTTCTATCGGTGTCTTCATGCTCAACCTATACCGAATCGACACATCATCAGTTTACAATCATATATAGGTGGCTCAATAAGCAGGTCAAAAGGGTATGTTCCGGATAAAAATGATTTAGGAGCCATTTGACCCATCCCCTTTTAGCTAATTTTATCATGTGATGAGTTAGATAGCAAGTCATAACATGTTTCTGTAGATCATTTAAATTACGCGTTAAGTTGGCTTAATCCTACCAACAATATGTGAGTGAAAATTTTAATCATGATTACAAAGGATTAAGGAGGTTGCATGAGTTAGAAAATATACTTTGAGAAACTTTCAACCCATTTGACATGTTCCCCTTTTAGCTAATTTCCTTTTTTGTTTGACCCATTGAGACTAAAATACAACCCCCAGATTCACTCACTGGTACAGCCAATGAGATCATGAGTTCAAGTAGTTATTATTTGAAATATCAACTAAAATATAACTAATATGTACCTCAACCAGCACTCTTCCTTTCTTTTTAGCATCTTTCTCCTTCTTCTTAAGAGAATATTTGGAATCTGGCCTCCCCCTCTTTCGATCCACCACCACTTTGTCCGATTCATCATCATCGTCGTCGTCGTCATCATCTATCTCATCTGATATTTGACATATTGAAGAATAAAGAATTTAGGTAAAATGTAAGCAAATAGCACTCATCTAATGTGATAATGATCCTAGACTTGGTATATTTAATTAATCAGATAATAAGAAAGATAAACTGTCATTAATTACACAGAACAATAAGAATCTTACCATCGTCATCGCCTACATCAGTTCCTTCATTTGGAAGACCGCTAAAATCCTCCATATCATCTTCCTCTTCATACGCCTCATCCCATTCAACAAATTCTTTTACTACCTGTTAGACAAAACGCGTGGACTGTAATTTTACAGAGAAAAAAATAATGAATGGTTCTGAATAAATTATTGAATCATATTAGATCCTATGACCAACCTCTTCCTCTTCTTGATTTGGTTCCTCTAATTCATCAAGAAATTTAGTGAACGCTTCTGTATGATAATTATATACATCACCATACATTCCTCTTTTTACACGCTCAACCAGTTCCTTCTCAATATTCTGTAGAAAAGTCTTCTTGTTAGAACTGCAAAAATGTTCTACAAAAATCTAAACATAGCATAAACGGTTTTAAAAACCATGACCTTTTCTAAAACTGCAGCCCTCTCTGCCTTTTCCTCTCTTCTAGCTTCTCGCTTCTTTTCTTTTCTAGGAGTTGTCATTATCTTTTCCCTATATGATTAAACACAGCCAAAAGAGATAAGTTTATAAAGCTCAATTACAGTTTAAGCAGTATATTCATCAAAGGGCTTGTAACCTAGCGGTATCATGGTGTGTAATAAAGGTGTCCCCCCTTGGCCCCTAGTGGTTGAGACCTTGAGGGTTCTAGTCTCATGATGGACAATGGAGTAGATTTGAAGGTAGGTTTAAAGAGTGTGTAAGTCGTTTTAGGAAGTAAAGCAGTGTGTTCAATATTTAATAAAAGGATTAATTTATATATATGTCCTTCTAAATTTCATAATATCATATTTACTCCTTTCAAGCACTTAAAATCATATTTACACATTACATGGTAAATGAAACAAAAGGATTACTTGTAATAATCAGTTTCACTTAATAAACAAACAGATATACATTATTACTTATTACTATGAAGTGTGGATCATTCCAGCGAATGATGTCTTCTTCATTTATTTATTCAGTGAAACAAACTGTTATAAGTAAAAATTTTATTTATTAACTATGGAAATGGCAAATCTGGCATGTATAGTCTTTTAATTTTTTACAGTATTATGAAATTTTGAGCTTTTAGGAAAATATATAAGAAGTTGTCACTTAACTCAATAGTATAATAATAGATTTCAGGTGGTATAATCATCATTTTAAAAATTAGAAAAATTAAGATATCAGCCCACCTTGTTTTAAGGGCAAGTTTCCTCATGCGAATGCGCATTTGTGTCATTTTAGTCAATCGTTGCTTTGCCTTGTGAACAAGAAACTTGGGCCAGTACATCTGTCAATTCAAAACACTGATTAAACATTAGGAATTTAAATATTATAAAAACGGAACATTCAGAATATATGCATACCAGATTGTTGTCAATAATTTCAAGTGCTTTTTCGTAATTGCGAGGCAATTTGACTCTTTCCCATAACTTATTTGGCATATGAGCCCTCTCTATAGTTTTCATATAAAGATAAAAAACTCCTGCAACAAATAAAGTTATGCGATTAAAATCAGCTTCATTCATACAAGAATCGACGAATCGTCAATATCAAAACAGAGATATACAACCATGATATAAGCATTGTTGTCAATAGTAAGCGGTAAATAGCGACAAGCCACCTATATGCTACGTAGCGAATAGCAGCAAATTAGCGACAAGCCATCTATATGCTACGTAGCGAATAGCGGCAAATAGCGACAAGCCACCTATATACTACGTATAGAATAGCGGTAAATAGCGCCCACTATTACGTGTTTAGCGATAAGGTAGTAGAAACTTTAAGATATGTTTTACATTCAATAAATAACATGTTTAGCTATGAAGTAGTAGAAAATTTAAGCAAACACCACCAAATTACTAAATATACTCTATTTGGGTCAATTTTATGGTTATAAAATTTTTAAACAAATAGAAAAAATCACTGCTGGTCGCTATTCACAAATAGCGACACGTTGTCGATACGCTATGTAGCGTGCTATAGCAGTCGCTATAGCCGCTATTGACAACAAGGGATATAAGCAGTACCTTCATGATCACGTATGGTAGCATAACGACTATTAGCAAGCGGGCATGAACTCCGGTTACAAACTCCAGTTAAATTGTAAGGGTTCCGACAAAAAATTCCAGCTGTAATTCTGTTAACAAACCATCAAAACCCAAATCAACACACCAACATTAGTGGTAAAAATCCAAGATTACACACGTAAAGAAAGAGGTCAAAAACAATGTTGGCATGCAAGCAGCTTACATCAGAGTAAAGACTAAAGACTGTAAGGGGGCGTTTGGTTGGAAGGAATGGAATGGAAATGAAAAATTAGTATAATTTTCAAGTACAATTGTGTTTGAGTGAACAATTAAAAGTAAACCCAATGGAATGTTTCACCTCAAATTCTATTGCTTGTGGGATTTCAAAATCCTTTCACCTAGAGAGGGAATTTGAAATCCCACAACCAAGGGAATTTGAGATGAAACATTCCATTGGGTTTTACATTTCATTACCTACTCAAACATAATTTTACTTGAAAATTATACTAGTTTCTCAATTCCATTCCATTCCTTCCAACCAATCACCCCCTAAGATTTTGTAAACACAACATATATTTAAGATTTAAAAACTACAAATTCCTCATCTTAAAAACTACTAAAAAGCAAGCAAACATATTAAATACCACTTCAAAATGATTGATAAACGTAGCTTAATCACTCACTTTGACATAAAACTGCAGTGTTTGTGCCTGAGGACTTGCCATATAACCTCATCGTTCTGCATTTTCTACTAGCTTCAATATTCACCTGTTCAAAACAAACCAAATATTGAAATACACCATTGGGAATTCAAACCATTGCACTTCAGTAACAAAACCCTAAATAAATTTTCAGCAGAAAATAATAAACGCCTAAACATTCATATTGAATCCAGCTATAGGCATCAAACGAAGAAAACAGATTAAACCCCAAATACAGAACCATCCAACATACAAATTAGTTGAAATATTATCACAAACACTGCATAAACATTGATCTTAACAACTAAAATAATCAATTTACAATACCAACCTAATTAACCTGAACTAACTAATCGAAATCGCTAAACCCTAATTTCAAAAACCAATGAACATTTGATTTCAACCAAAATACGTTTCTCGTTACAGTAATTCAAAATGATTACCTTTTATCGGATACTAACGTTAAAGTGAATGTCGCGGTGGCGGTGGCGGTGGCGGTGGCACGGCGGAGTGAAAACGGTGGAAATAGGAATGAATGCTGGTTAGGGTTTTAGTTTCTTTTATAAATATTCTAATAATAATGTTATTAAAACTTTTTTTGTAAAATAGCCCCCAAAGTTTTATAAATTTGTTTCGCGACACAAAAGATTTTTACTTTCTACTTTTGACACGTGAAGTTTTCTTGTTGAGACGTGATACTTGTTTTTTCTTGTTTAAGACCCAGATATACAATGACGTAAGCATGTTCATGTATTAACTAACGATACTATCTTAATAGCTAGAGTGACAACTGCTAATAAAAATTTACAGGCTAGTTTTGTTGGTAATCTATAGAAAATCTATTGAAATATAAGATGTCATGTTACCTCACATAACAACGGTTAGTGTAGACAGGTTGAAGTAGTATAGGATGACTCAACAAGATATTAATCTCAACTTTATTTTAGTTTAGTCGATTATCAACTTACTTTATTCAACTTTTGAGTTGGGTTAAATTCCACAAAACGTGGGATTCACATAAAACATGTATTAATTAACATGTTCACACACGTATATGAGATGGTTGATGAGAAACTCATTTAAGTGAGGATAATAAAAAAACTTAAACTAAACCATTTGTTGTAAATAGTCACATGTTCCAACATTCATTACTAATTTTGTAACTAATCAAAATACGTTTAACGTTTATGTTTAGTTAATTTGCGTAGAACAGGAATTCAACATGTTTGTTTATATCCTGGTTACATATATGTAATAATCTATCGAGTTACATACACATAATAACCAAGTTACATGTATGTAATGGACCAGTAATATATATGTAAACGGGGCATTACATATATGTTATACCCACTTTCAACACACTTGTAGTCTTTAATATATTGCTACTATTTATAAATTAAAAATAAAAAAACGACTTCCTTTTAGAATAAATATCGTAGTTCAAAAACGTGAACTTAATAAAAGCCAGTGATACTTGTTCTTCCTATTTTATATATTCATATATTCATAAGAGTTTTATGTTTTTTTATTTAAATAAATTTTCTCATATAAATTTGCACATGAAACTGTTTATGAAATAAAACAAATTAAAATCAATTTATTGTTTTCCTCATGCTAACACATTTTTAAGCTTCTCACTCTCTTGACAAAAGAAAAAAAAAATACAACCCTTCCATTATTCCCTGTTCTTTCAATTTCTTCATGTTCAACACTTTAATACCTATTTTTTTCATTTTGCACCAATATTAGTGCCACCACTAAAATTGATACCATTTTTCTTTTCACTTCAAGTTGTCTCTTAATGGATCATCTTCATCTCCCTCGTTATCCACCAAAACAACACCATCAAATCCTTCATTCCCTTTTGATCGAACTTTTCAATTTTGAGTTTCAACTAGAGGTGTACAAACCGGTTTATATACCAAAACCGGTTCGGGTTCAAAACAGAATCGGTTTGTATGTCATTGGGTCAAAGCGGTTTTGTTTCAAACCTGTTCGGGTTACAAACTGGTTTGAAACACCGTATACTCAAACCTATCAAACCGATTCGGACCGGTTGAAACGGTTTTTTTTACAAACCGGTTTTAGGACCGGTTTAACCGGTTTTTGGCTTTTCAAACTAGTTTATAAACTGGTTTTGAGGGTGGGGTTTATAAACCGGCAACAAACCGGCGGTTCAGGTCGGTTTGGGACTGGTTTGGGCCAAATCGGTTTTTCTTTGAAGCCGGTTCTGGTTTAACCGGCCGAACCGGTTCCCGAACCGTTTTTTTTTGTCCATGCCTAGTTTCAACTACCTGATCCCTTCCCTTCGACGCACACTGGCGGAGGTTAGTGGAGGCGCCCCCATTTTTTTTCGTCGGTAGTGTTAAATTTTAGTTCGGTAGTGTAAACTTTTGTTTCGGTAGTGTAAATTTTTATATAAATATCAATTTCGCCCCGCCCCCCTACGGTTTTGTTCAAGCTCCGCCACTGTCTACGCATACACTAATTATGTGATAGATTGATACTTTTTTGAAACTATAGATGGTTTTTGTTTTGTTTGAATTTAGTTTTAAATCAGATTTTTGAGTTCTTGAAACCTATGTAGTGATACAGCTTCTTCCGTTACTAAAAGTTTCATGCTATAGGTCATTTGCACCATTTACAAAGGAATGTGTTTAAAGATAACCATTAACCAACTCTTCTTTTTTAACCGTTATCAAACGGGTCAAAGTAAAGGAATCTAAAATAAAACGGGTCAAATAAAGTAAATTACAGTGAATATCTTTAATGTGGTAACATACATGAACATTCGATGGTAAATTTTAATAGCGATCGAGGTAGGTTTATTAGGACATACTTGGTGATAGAGGATTAAGGAACATGTATGCATGCAGTACGTGATAGCTGATGGCGGAATTGGAGATGTGATATTAATGGATAATAGCAAAGAATCGAAGCCAATTTGAGACTTGCTCATTTGATAGAGGTTTTACTTTTTAGATGGGATGCACTTGATTCAAAATCAACCGACAGTGTAATTTGTAGCAATTTAAAAGTAAGAGTATGATAAATTTATCGTTAAAAAAATTATTGAAAGGATGTTAATCATTTGTCATTGATCTTAAATGATTGGATTTGATGAATTTGATATACATATATGGATCATCAAAAATTTTATATGTTCACCATAATATCGTAATAACAAGTACATCGGATGTCACCCAAATATATTATATATTATAGACTATAATACAGTAACATTTTTATAATCATTTTTATCAAAACTAACTACGTAAAGAGTAAATTATAGTGTAATTTTTTATATTACCCTTCCATAGCCAACTATACAAACTAAGAGGGCGTTTGGTATGTAGGAATTCAATGGAATTTAATGGAATTTGAATCTGAATTCCATTGGTCATTATGTTTGGTTGGTAGGAATTCGTTGGAATTGAAATTTGAATTCCATTCTTCACGTGTTTGGTTGAAAAAGGAATTGGAATTGAAATTAAAATTAATTCCCTCAAATTCCTTCAAATAAATGATTTCAAAATCCTTCCAAATATTGAAGGATTTTAAATTCCACCGACTCCTGCCTCCACCACTAACCACCATCTACCACCCCGCTCACCGCCGACCGACACTACCGACCGCCGATCGCCGCCTACCACCCCGCCCACCGCCAACCGACTGTGACACCCCCGATCGCAGACATCGCTGCCCGCCGCCGATCACTGACCACGATCGTCGTCAACCGACAGCCGCCGCCTGCCACCGACCGCCGTCGTCCGTCACCGACCGCCGACCCCGACCCCTTCGAATCCGACCACCGCCGACCCCAATTTTCATCACCGCCGCCCACCGACCGCCACCAACGCCGACCACCGCCACCCTAATCGTCGATTGTCACCGACCGTCGTTGCTGAACCGTGTCTCGACGACGGGCGTTATCGGTTGGTGGCGGTCGATCGACGACGGCGGCCGGTTTTTGGCAACGGGCGCGGTTGGTGGTCGCGGTCAATTGTCGACGGTGACGGCGGCGGGGTTCGGTGGTATGTAGTGGCGATAATCGGTGGTTATTGAGGTGGTGGAGGTTTGCAACGGGTGATAAATTTCAATTCCTTTATAATGTATTGACACTTGAAATGCATTTGGAATTTAAATTCCCTTTATAGATTTCAATTCCTTTGAATTCCAATTCCTTTGAATTACAAATCATTTGGAAAATATTGAATTCCAATGCAATTCCTTTGAATTACGATTTCAAATTCCAATTCCAATTCTAATTTCAACAAATTCCGCGAACCAAACGCCTCTAAATATACGCAAAATCATCATTTTAAGTTTACACTATGATTTGACATTTATTTATTTGTATACTAACAATTTGCGTCTTTGAATTATAGTAACTTACAATTATTTTAAGTAGGATTGCAAGTTTGTAATGTCTGTAAAAAGATCTTTCACTCCAGCATTCCAACATATATATAATAAATATTTATTGGGTTTTTTAAATAATTGCTTGAAGAAAACATTTTGGACCTAATTACAATACATGTTAACAACTATGTCACTAGAGACTAGAGAGTAGTTTGTTCCACTCATATTAGACTAGTGACATGGTTTTTAGGCTCGGATCGGTTTGGCCGGTCCATTCGGGAATCGGAGGGGACAGATTCAAGCAGCCCCAATTCATTTTCGATGGGTTCGACCGGTCGGTTCGTCCCGGTTCAGGGGTTGGACCGGTCTCATGTTTTTTTTTAAATTTCAATAGGTTTTACGGATGAATTGAACGATAATTGAATTGTTGGATATAAAATTATGTTAAATTTATATATAACTATAAAATACACATAAAATGTTTAGTTTGAATTATATATATAATATCATATATATGTGTATATATAATTATGACGTTGATGTGTGTAAAGTATATATATTTTAAATAAGGATTTTTCACACAATTTGAGTTTTAGTTTAAGAAACGATTATCACTCTTAAACCAACTACACACAATAGGCAAGTGCACCTATCGCATAATATTATAGTTTTAGGTAAGAATCGAGTATCGATCCGTGGACACAATGGCTCCCAATACTAAATCATCATCACTATTTAACCGATCAATTGAGTTTGGATTTGTGAGTATTATAGTTAACTAAGACGATTAGCAAATTAAACTAGTAAATTAAGAAAGTAAAGATAAAGATACACAATCAATTAAAGATACCACTTGAACTTTGATTCCACTTAGCATAGAATTAACAACTAGCACAAACTCGAGGTGAGACCATTTTTTACATATGAAATATGGAAGTAGCCTAAAACTCCGTCAAGGATATCTAGACATATAATCATTCGGAAAGCTAGAACGATAAACACACAATAGCCACCTAAAGTTATGCCATGAAAAACTAATGATATAATTATGTTGATGTTAAAGATGAATTAGACTCCCGTTAGGGTTACCTAATTCCATAAATTTTTGAAAAGTTAACACGATAAACACATGATAACCACCTCAACTTGGGAAAAATAGACAAAACTACAATTACTCTTCAACTTATAAACTTCATACCACGATTACAAAATAATTCATAACCAATGACAAGAGAGATTTATGACATACACCATGGTTTTCTCAAACATAAGCATAAGGATGCACATTTAACCAATTCTACTAAATCTTCAACTTTCATTCACCATTCCTAGTCAAATGTCATAACATTACAAACAAAAGATGCAATTATATGCATAAGTCTTGTAAGAACATGAAGTTTTCCAACATAACATGCTTACAACACCCACAAGGTTAAATATTTCATCAAACTACAACAAACACACACAATCATTGAAGAATAATCAAGTTTTATCATAGCATCAACATAAACATCACCAAAAATCATGTACAAGTTGTTAAATCATGCTAAGTTTCATCTAATCCAAGTGATAATAAGAGTTTAGACCATAATGCTTACAAAAGACACACCCAAACTCAAGAACATGGAAGAACTCATAGTAGATCTAGAGGAATTAAAACCAATTTTGAGTGGAAATGGGTGGATGATGTTAGAACCTTCTTGAAAGTGCGAAATCTTCAATCCTGGCCTTCAAATCTTCCAAAAACTCTTGAGAAATGCTCAAAGACACCTAAGAGTTTGAGGGAGGCTATGGTTTGAAAGAAATGAAAGTCCTTTTGGAAATGAGGTGTGGTAGGGTTATAAACCCGTTTTTTGCCCGAATATGGCCATATCTGAAGTGATATGACCATATTCAGCATCAAAAATGGGCTATTTGAAATTTGACAGCTTATATGGCCATATTCAGCTTCAATATGGTCATATCAGAAGCATTTTTCTCTTGAACCTCTTCAAATCTTGGACTTTCTTCACAAAAAAATCACCAAGCTTCATCCGAAAGCTACAAAATTCAAATAAAACACAATAAGTGTCAAAATTATGAATTTTGTATCAAAAATGACTTAGAATGCAAAGAAATATATATTTTAAACATGTATATTTATTATCATATCAAACATCCCCATACTTGAACTTTGCTTGTCCTCAAGCAAACTCTCATGCAACCATTTAACAAAAGAAATCCCATTGATATAAAAGACGGTAAGAGAGAAACTATTTGTTAAATGAAGATCCAAACTCATAATTGACAATAAAACATGGCACACTTACAAGAAGAAACCGAGTGTTTTAAGCTTGCTCTTTTCAAGAATACTGAAATGTTCAAATGAGCATCACATGCCTACGAAGTTTCTTTTATGCATGAGTATGAACCGCTCACAAAAATCACTCAACACTCGGTTATTTATATGTATAAGTGTATAAGTGAATCATTCAATGCCAACCAATAATACAAACATAGTAATAAGCTTGCAAAAAGGTCAAAACTCCACAAATTAACATGAGGAAATGCATAAATCAAGAGGACTTTTAACAGGTTGTAACGGAGCTTGGGTAACAAGGGGTATGGAGTTTTTGGTAAAAGTGGTTAAACGGATAAAAATTCTGGAAATCTAGATACTAAATATGATACATTACGCTAATACATAAATACGATTTAATATAACTAAACTAATACAAATCTAATAAACGTGAGATATGCATGAAAATTATTCTTTCTTATGCATCAAATAACTCACATTTATTTATTTCTATTCTAAACAACATAATTTAACATATTTTTTCATTTTTTTATATTTTTCATTTTCTCATTTTCTCATTTTTTTTCTTTTTTAACTAAACAATGGACGCCTAATTAAAATAAATAAACATGAAACAATTTCGATGCCAAAATTTAGACAACTAGAAATAACCGGAATTTTATCACAATGGTTTAAAAGATAAAAATGACTAATTTGGCTAAGTGGCTAATGATGGGGGTAATAACAAAAAATAAGGGAAAATGACTCAACATGGCGACTAATGATAATAATTGGGTGAAGTAAAAGATAAGAAATTTAGCTTACAAGGTGGGTATTCCTAATGCGTATGTCATTTTCATGCAAATACTCAGTTATGATCTTGAAATGCATATCCTAAGCAAGTTCTCATGTGAATGTACATTTTGCACACTCAAGAATCAACAAACATGTAAGCAAACACTAGAAAATATAATTTCATGTGATAAAGGCACAAATAAGCTTACGGAAATGGAGGGATAAAGGTAAAGTTCAAACTCATGCATAAATATCATATTTTCAACTCGCAATGCTCACTGAACATCCGAACGTTTTATCATAATGCACTTGGTTTCTCTTAGTTTGTGATGTTAACAATTCAATCATGGTTTAAGATCTAAAAGAAATATAAATGGATGTCATTTATTCAACTTTTTGAATTTTTTTTATCAAAAATGGGATTGTTTTAAGGTGCAATGAGATATACGTAAAAGACATGCAAAAGTTCACAAAAACCCAAACATCCCCACACTTGAAACATACATTGCCCTCAATGTATCAATGTATGAACATTTAATGCAAGAAACAATAGGGAGGGGGGAGGGGAAGAAGGTGAACAGGAAACTCCCCTGAAAAAATCCATGAAAACATGTCCAACAAATTCTCAAACGTCTACTAAGCAAAACATCACCCTCAGGATTCCACGAAAACTAGCATTAACACCAATTCAAGAATAAAACAATAAGTTTAGCAAGACAAAGAAAAATCAACATAAATAAACAGTACATAAAGTAAATAACCAGAAGAAAATGACAACACAAATATGTTTCGAGTTTATACAACCAGAATACTAAAAAGTACAACTCAAATGTAAAAGGAACCATAAAAGAAGATGTGAGGTTGTCAGACTAGTCCTCTATCACATATGCATCATCTGATGGACCGTGTTGCTGCTCTGTTTGCTCGGGCGATGGAGGTTGGGAAGTTGGTATAGGAAAAGGAGGAGGAGGAAGACCAAACTCATTTTCAGCAACCCACTGTGTTATAACCTGCATTATCCAATGCACCCCGGCACGAATATGAGCCAAATCACATTAATTTTTTTAAGATAAATTGATATTTTTAATATTTTTAAGAAAAATAATTATTTTAATCAAACCTTAAAGAGCAAGATTAGAATTAACCGTTTAGAAGATAACACTATATAGGATGTCATTTACTTATTTTCTTTTTAAGCTTGCTTTTATGTTTTTAGCATAACATAATATAATGTTTTTTCTTCGAGTGCATTTATACTATTATTTAGAATCGTTATGTCGTAAAGCACGGGTAAAAATGACGAGATCTTGAGTTTATGTCTCGCTCGAAGTAAAACTTATTTGGGTTGAGCTAAAGAGTTTTCCCAGTTGTAAGTTTTATCCTTAAAAGTTGAGCTTACGGTCCTTGCTGAGAAACAAATAGATGCATCAAATTAAAATAAACCAAAATATTAAATCATTTGTATCTTTATACAAAAATTGAAACATGACCGGCTTAGGGGCTGTTTGATTTTGGCTGACCCGGCTGACCGAGCTGACTGGCTGACTCGGTCAGCCGGTCAGCGTGTTTGATGTGTCTGTGTGGTGGGCTGACCGGGTCCGTGGGTTCTGACCCAGACCCTCAACTGAAACATGCTGACCCGGAAAGGGGTGCGCAGCCGACCCCCACCTGCGCGACCCACCTGCGCGAACCCTACCTGCGCGAAACCCTACTTGCGCAACCATCTCCTCGGCCGATCATCCACCTGCGGTCTCCCCTCGATGTGCCCATCGGTGGTGAAGGTGGTGGCGGTGGTGGTGGTGAAGAGACATTTGGGGGTTTTGGGAAAGTCAAAATTGTTGACCGGTGAAAGTGATTGTGATGGTGGTGGTGGATGTTATAAATTTTATATTTTTATCATCAGCAGAGTCACTGAATCAAACAGCCAAGTTTCAGTCAGATGCAGACTCAGTCAGAACCTATTACTGGGTCAGCTTCTTACTCAGTCAGATCTTACTCAGTCAGCGCAATCAAACAACCACTCAGTCTACATGCCTCTTGACCCCATTCGATAGCCACCAATAAATACAATCACCTTAAAGATTTAATTCTACTAAGTATTTTTGAAAAAAACGTCTTCTTAAATTTTAAAGACAAAAAAGCTTTTTTTTTTAAAGAGAACTTCAATAAACTCAAACTCGCAAGGCCTCAAAGCAAGGACTTAACGAGTAAACAAAACCAAAACATCAATCCAAAGGACAATTATACCAATTTTTCCATTCCATAGATTTCCACCTAGACCTATTATGAATCCAAAAATAGGCCGTCGCTTTGACGTTCTCCACCAGTTGAATCGGTTGCCGCTTGTTTTCCTTGAAAACCCGTTCGTTGCGCTCATTCCAAATCATCCACATAGTAGTATAGATGATACCTGTTAAGATGAACTTTGAATTCGCAGAAAGAGAATGTGACTCCACCGTATTGAGAATGTCCGGGATGTCAAATAGGATATTGTGTCGAAGTTTGCACCGGTTTTCTACTCGATACCATACCTCATTAGAATAGTAACACCCGGTGAAAAGATGTAATAAAGATTCGCTATTATTTTGACAAAGTGTACAAGTGTTGTTGTGAATTATAACTCCTCTTTTGTTCAACTGATCCACGGTGGGGATGCGGTTTCTAAGAATTCGCCAAACCAAAATTTTACATTTCAGCGGCACCCAACCTTTCCATCTAATCGAAAGACTTCCATCACCTACAACATTGTCCGCCATTATTCTTTTGGCCGATGCCACTGTAAAGCGGCCATCTTTCTCTTCGGCCCACTTCCACGAATCAACTCCTCCACGCCACTCTAAATTATGTATATGATTGAGAAGATCAAAGAGCTCTCCAACCTGTTCAAACGTGGTAGGGTTGGATCTCTAATCCCACGCCAAGTGTTTAACATTATTCAGGCATTGTAGCCGATAACAAACCTTCGCCCACTTGTGTCTTTTCTAGATGAAAAAGATTAGGATACGTAATGCGCAAAGGAGTATCCAATAACCATATGTCACCCCAAAAATTAATAGCCCTCCCACCGCCAAGATCCCCTTTGAAATATGAATTGAGCGTTCTACCATTTGCGAGATTATACTCACCAACTTTCACGATGTATTTCCAACACCCCGAAGAGGACGCGCAACAAGGCAAAAGGGACCATGGTCTACTCGACCCGTGACACCCCATAATAATCTTCTTCCACAAATTGCCACCTTCTTTTTTGAATCTCCAAGTCCATTTTAATAATAAAGCATAATTGACGTCTTGAATCTTGGATAATCCTAAACCACCTTTTTTCTTTGAAGTCGTAACCGCATCCCATGTTACCCAAGCAATCTTATTCTCCATGTTGGGGCCGGCCCATAGAAACCTACGCATAATTGCCTCGATAGAATCCATAACGGCCTTCGGAGCTTTATATAAAAAAAGATAATACACCGGGAGGCTTTCAAGAACCGATTTCAACAAAATTAAACGCCCTCCAATGGACAAGTGCCGAACTTTCCACGATGCCAAACGATTCCGTATGGTATCAATGACCGGCTCCCAATTTTTAATACTTGTCATTTTAGCCCCAACTTTGATACCAAGGTAAGTAAAAGGAAGAGAACCTCTTTTACAACCTAGGTATTCCATCATATTATCCAACTCACCATCCTCGGTACCAATCCCATAAATATTAGATTTATGTAAATTGATCTGAAGTCCGGAACACAAATAGAAAACGCGGAGAATCCTAGCAATATTTTGGATATTATCATACGACCACTCTCCCATAATTAATGCATCATCCGCGTAAAAAAGATGATTCAACTCAACCTCGTCGCTAGATAAAGTAATACCTTTAAATACCTCAAGGTCCTTAGCTTTATTTAGCATCCATGATAGCGCTTCCATAACGATCAAAAAGAGGAAAGGCGATAGTGGGTCGCCTTGTCTTAAACCCTTTTGGCATTGGAATTCAAACGTAGGGGACCCGTTTACAAGCACCGCTGCTCTAGAAGATGAACAAATACCCTTGATCCACTCACACCATTTCGTAGGAAACCCCATTTGCGACATAATAGAAATCAAGAAATTCCAATTGACATTGTCGTAAGCCTTTTCAAAATCAATTTTCAACAAAAAGGCTTTCTTGTGTCTCTTTTTAACCATGCCAAAACCTCATTCACCATAAGCGGACCGTCAAGAATTAACCGATCAGCTAAAAAGGCCGATTGTGTTTCCGATATAACTTGACCCGTAACCTTTTTGATACAATTAGCAAGAATTTTAGAAATAACTTTACTAATCAAACCAATAAGGGTGATAGGCCTGTAATCTTTTAAACCCACAAGAGTTTTCACCTTAGGAATTAGAGTGATGAAAGAGGACCCGCAACCTTGATTGATAGTACCAGTATTATGAAATTCCTTCATGATGTTAATAAAGTCCTCTTCAAAGAGGTTCCAAAACCTTTTAACGAACCGGAAATTAAAACCATCAGGGCCCGGGGCCTTATTAGAACCACACTCGAAAACCGCATCTCTAATCTCTTGTCTAGAGAATTCCGCAATTAAATAATGACGGTCCGCTTCTTGAAGAGTCTTCAAACCCGTACAGACAAGGCTTGGTCTAGTCGGATTCTGTTCTTTGAAATGATTCCGGTAGAACCGCATAACCTCCCTCTTCACCAAAGGTGGCTTAGTGACCCACTCACCATCAATCATTACACCCGGAATATTATTACGCACCTTTCTACCGTTCACAACACCATGGAAAAAACTTGAATTTTCGTCACCCAAAGAAGCCCATTTGACACGAGACTTTTGTCTAATGTCCCGAGCCTTATGAAGCTCAATACTCTCCAAAGCAACCTTACATTCGGTCCATACCCACACTTCAGATTCATTGAGGTCTTTTTGCTCCATATCCAATTCCAACCTTTCTTTTTCTGCCCGAATAATAATTTCCTCCCCCTGTTCCGAAGCTTGCACCCCTTTATACCACCCACGTAAGTTACCACGTAGGGTTCCCAGTTTATTCAGAAGGTTGACGTCTGCCGGGCTAGAATTTCGCCAAGTCTCGAAAACCGTATTAACCACCTCAACACAACCCGGTCGGTCGAGCCAAGAATCGAACATCCTGAACGGTTTGGGTCCGAAATTAGTATCCGCCATCGAAAAAACCAAAGAAGGGTGATCCGAAAGATGCCTATTTAACACACGGACATATGCACTTGGCCATTTGTTAAAAACATTTTCGCACACAAGAAACCTGTCAATACAGCTCCAAGTATAAACACCCCGCCTACAAGACATGTAGGTATATTTATACCCTTTTTGAGTGTATTCACGCAACCCTGATGTGTCAATAAAATCATTGAATTCTTTAGCACTACCCGGGTCGAACTTTGAGTTTTTTCTATCTTCTCTATCCCGAGCCACATTGAAGTCACCAAATATAATCCACCACCCTTCATTTGAACCAATAATATTTTCGATTTTAGACCATAAAAGTCTCTTTTCACCTCGATTTTGAGGCGCATAAACGTTTAGCAAATTAAGTCTCACGGACCCCGCCATGAGCGTCCCCGCCACATGAAGAAAATTTGTATCTTTCGAAACTTTGTCTTTCACAAATACCTTCGGGTCCCACATATTAAGCAAACCTCCCGAATTACCGTTAGCCGGAACAAAATCAAATTCAAATCCCGCACCTCCCAATAACTGGAGGCTATACCCGAAGACACTTCATCAATCATAGTTTCTTGAATACCCAAAAGGAGATACCACAATCCAATTTAATCTTTTTTATCCAACCCGATTTACCACAACCAACAATCCCTCTAATATTAACCGAGAGGCAATTCATTGCTTCATCCCTTGTAACCCTTCTGTATCAATCGACTCTTGAATCATGGTATGAGACTTAGTTAAATCTACACCCAATATACCTCCCAAAGCAATTGTGGCATCCACTTCATTAACTTGGCATGTTGAAACTTCATCAGACTTATCACAATGGGCCGGCCCAGTTCCAAGACAAGGCTACGAGTTAAGGTCCAGACTATGTGAATCAGACTGGGTCGAATTATCCTGATCATCATTCTCTAGGCCCAAAAACGCATCAAGCCCAAAGGTATCTTCTTGCACTCTATATTTTTTACCAACTTTAGACTTCTCAAGGCTACTAGAATAGGCCGGGTTAATTTGGCCCAAAGAGTCCATCGCACCTTTCTTTTTACGTTTATTAAAACTCAGCCCATTATCTAATTCTCCATTCAAAGGACAAGCCGCATCAAAATCAAACTCATTTCCGGGTATAAACTGTTGACTTTCCGGAATAATTTCCGAATCATGTGGGTCATTATTACATTCAAAATTACCATTATTATCAATAATAGGGTCATTATTGCCGCCATTATGACCATTAATAGTTACCTTTTCTGCGTTCAAAAATTCCGCAACTTTCTCGGCAGAAATTGAATTACCGGCGTTTTCATCCCCTTCATCCTTACGACAAGATTCTTCTGAACTACTATGATCGTCATTCATGGGAGTGTCCACTTTATCACCTTGATCTTCATTCCTGAGTTCTCCGCTTCCGAAACTTTATAAAATTCCGGCACCCAAATACCTGCTTCCTCAGTACCCCAAACTCGGAATTTCTTATCCCTCCATGATACCGTAATCTCTTCATCAATTCATTTACCTTCACCTACCAGGATCCCCATGTAGTCATACGAGAGATCAGCGCCTTCATCGGACCTATTAGGATTGTAGACTACCTTACCAACGGACATCCCTATTGCATTTACAACCTGTGAAGAAAGAAGATGCAAAGGGACTCCGATGATCTTAACCCAAGCAAGACGTTCAAATCCAAAAATCTGCCCTTGCCATATATCCACCGAGGAAAAACGACCCAAGATATCTCTTGCAACTTCACGAACCGCTATAGCCGTTTCATTATCATCAAAAGTGATCAGGACCGATAAACCCCCGATATATTGAATCTTACCTTTTCCCGGACATAACTCATTCATAATTATATAGATGCTCTCGAGGGCCTCAAGATCAATCAATCGAACCACTAGGGCTTTACCATGAACATTGCTGAAAGCCGCCATGTTATCCTCTACTGCCACTGTCTTGCCTTCTTTTACCACCCCTTGTCGTCCCATCAGAGTATCAGTGTAAGACCGATTACCATTATAAAACGATGTTGGAGGTCTCTCCGTCTTCATACCCGTACTTTCATTAGTTGGGTTCTTCTTTGTCTTCTCCGGTTCATTCCTGATCTCTCCCTCCTCCAATGTAAATCTTGCTATGTTAGCTTTCAGCCAACAATCTCCGATACACGTGTTACAAATCTTCCTGAGTAAATCCTTGGAATCCTTAACATCAAGAAACGAAACAAATCCAAACCGATAGCCGAACTTATCCCGTTTGCGAGCAATGTAGATATTGAAAATATCTCCATAGCCGCGTATGAATTCTGAGAGATCGCTCCCGCTACATTTATCCGGCAAATTTGTGATGAAAACCTTTGTAATTCTTGACAACAAGTTGGCCGGAATATATGACTTCCGACCATTCATACCTAGAGAGAAACGTGATCAAGCGATTATATAGACTAAAAAGCTTATTATTAATTTTAATTTTAAAGAGATCAAAAAAGACAATTTAAAACCATATAGTACAAAGGAGACGTCATCCATTAGCTTTATTTTTAAATTAAAAGTTTCACTTCTTTAATGTATCATTCATATAAACTTTTATATTATAAATTACATTTAGTAAACCCGGGTATTACACTGGTTAAATAAATAAATTATTAAATAAAATAAAAATTATTAATTATAAAACGACACACTAATTCATAATATGATTGGAATTACGTATGACTAATAACTATAAGTAATAAAATAATAATATGAAATTTTTAAATTTTTTTGTTTTTCCAAAGATAAAGTAATATTTTGTTTCAAAATAACGTTTAAAAAATTTTGATTTTTAAAAATTTCCTTACTATAACTTCCTATTTTAATTATTTTTTTGTAAATAATTACTTTAAAAACTAATTTTAAAATATTATGTAAAATTAGTTTGTTTTTTAGAAAAATTCTTTTATAAAAAAACTATTTCTATGAAATAACATTAATAAAAAGATCTGTTTTTAATTATTAAAAAACTAATTATAATATAAAAATAAATAAATAATATTATTAGTAATTAATATAGTTATTTAATTGTAGAAAAAAGCGTGAAAAGTTTTATAATAATGAATGTGATGCTGACATATGTCACCCACAATTACCATTTTATTAGAGTAGAAAGATAATAAATACACAATATCAAATAAAAAAGAAGTTTAAACACCCAAGGAAATTTAGTGGTTTTATCTAAAAGACCGTTAATTAGTGATTCTAATAAACAAATCGAGAACTTAATTATTGTTTAATGTATTTTTTTGTAATTGTTGTTTATTATATAAAAAGTTTAAGCTGATAATCAAAGATATATATCATATATGTATATATTGTGAATGGTCAAACATATAGTGCCAATCGTCATAAACCTTTTTTTTTCTTAGTACCAAAGAACGGTCTAGAATTTATGCTTTATAAAAATAAACCTTATCTTCAAATTCAATTCTCTGTCCCATCTTTTATGATCGTTAGTCATCTTCTTAGTTTATTAGTGCCAACTAGCTATAGTAACCGTGTGTTACACAGGTTGAATAAATAAAGAATTAATATAACAAAATTTATTAATTGTAAAATAATATTTTAAGATATAATATCACTGAAATTATGTATTAGAAATGACTATAAGTTATAAAATAGTGATATCAACTTTTTAAAACTTTATTTTTTTCAAAAAAATAAATAAATATTTTGTTCTAAAACAAACCGTATAAAAATGTCATTTTTAAAATTTTTCTTACTATAACTCTTAAATTTAATTATTTTTGGTTTTAAAAAAATAACTTTTTAAAAATACCAATTTTAAATATTTCGTATTTTTAAAAAAAGTCTTATGCTTTAAATAAATTTATTATTTATAAAAAAATTGTTTATTTAGAAATAACATTAATAAATAGATCTCTTTATTAATTTATTAAATCTAAAAAAGTGTTACATAGTATTATTAGTAATTAAGGTAATTATTTAATAGGAGAGAGATGCGGGAAAATTTTGGTGAGAATGATTATGGTGTTGACACGTGTCATCGCAGATACTTTTTATTAGAATAGGAAGATATGTCGTCATAATTTTAAAAATTTATTATAGTCATTCATGAGATGTGACTGGTCATCATTTTAAGCTAAAAGTTTTTAAAAATTCAAATAAAACTTATCCATTGAAGTTGATAAACTTAACGCTCTATTTGGTCATCAATACATGTTGTTGATTAAAATAGCTTATTATAATGGGTTGTAATAAGACGAGATATGTTTTAAGTTATGTGGCTTAGATGTATGGTATGGGTTGTACTACATTATATAAATACCATATGTGAAAATATATGTTGTACCTTAAGTAATAACCTTCTTATATCATCATCGTTTAACTGTTTAAGATAACATTTTCACCACAACGTTTCTATCTCGTCCTCCGATCACCGATCACCGAATATTAGTCGTTGCTCGTATGCCTTCCATAGCTACTCACCGAGCATCTCATGGTTTCACTTAATTTGTGATTCAGTTTTTGTTTATCTCCCGCTTGAACTTGATATGTTGTTTATTTAATTATTATATTTAATGGCATGTGGCTAGGTAATACAAGATGCGAAGAAAATATGTTCATTTTAGTGATTAAAAATGTTGAAGTTTTATAATGAATATATGTGCAACTCTAAGAGTACAATTAAAAGGTGGGAGTGTTACTGCTTAAAAATAATTATTGTTTAATTAATAACCGTATGTGTGAGTTATTGACATTATTCTGATATTGACTTGTTCATTATGTTTGTAAGTCAGAAAGTATTGAAATATATTCTAGGTTACTTGTCTAAAGCAATGTTGTTTGGATCGGACGGACGTTCGATCCGACCGGTCGGACCGCCATTCGGCCAGGCGGCCGATCCGATCCTCTATGGTTCGTTTTGTTTGGGTTGAACCGGCCGGTTCTACCCGAGTCGGGCGGTTGGACCGGTTTTGCCGGTTCGCGGTTGGACCAGTTGCACCTTTTTTTTTTTGAGCAGCAAATGTTGAGTGGTTTTAAAAAATTGACCACCAAAAGTTTTAAGTTTTCACTGATTTGCCAACGGCAGTCTCTTTGCCGCTTCTTTAGGACCTTTCAAGCGAATTTTTTTTCATATCTTTGATTTCTGTAATAACTCCCTTAAAAGCAATGTTTTTAAAACCGGACCAGACAGTGAACCGGACGTCTTACCGGTCCACTGATCGGACCGTTTCAACCGATCAGACCGTATATAAGAACCGGAATATATATAAATCCTCATTGTCGGTGACTGCAGTCACCTTCAATGGTTTTAAAATTGACCACCAAATGTTGAGTGGTTTTAAAATTGACCACCAAATGCTGAGTGGTTTTAAAAAATTGAACATCAAAAGTTTTAAGTTTTCATTGATTTGCCAACGGCAGTCTCTTTGCCGCTTCTTTAGGACCTTTCAAGCGAATTTTTTTCCATATCTTTGATTCCTGTAATAACTCCCTTAAAAGCAATGTTTTTAAAACCGGACCGGACAACTGGACGCCTTACCGGTCCACTGATCGGACCGTTTCAACCGATCAGACCGTATATAAGAACCGGATAAAATTATAATTATTTTTTTAAATATATATAAAAATTATAAAAAAATAAAAAATATATATAAAAAACCGGTTCGACCGGTCCGGTGCCCGTCCGATCGCTGGTTTGACCGGTTCAACCGGTCTGACCACCGCTTCAACATTAAACCGGTTTTAAGCACCGAACCGGACCGGCTTGGAGTCCGGTTCCCGGTCGGACCGGCCGGTCAGGTCCGGTTTTCAAAACCATGCTTAAAAGTGTTCTGTTTATGTGTTAATTGTTATTTACTCTATGGTTCGAAGTAAATTTAGTCTAAAGACAAGTCGGGTCGATTGTTAGTTTATACATTATCACGTCACATATAATATAGTCACAACATGTTGTTGCATTCGCGTTTTGATATTTGAGATCATTATGAATTCCCCGCGCAACGCGCGGGTTAGAAAAACTAGTTATTATAAATATCTATCAGAAGATATAATACTTGAAAGATACATTCGTTTAAAGAGCGAAGATTCATGTTGAAAAAAATCAAAACCAGATGCACTTGCTTTTGGAGTATCATGAACTCAAAAATATGGTTAGAGTCCGACTAATATCGGATAAGACATTAGTTAAGATAAAAAAAGGAAAATTTTAATAAATGCAACGTTTTTAGAATCGAATAAGACAGTGAATCGAACGTCTGACCGGTTCGTTAGTCTGATCGAATGTGAAAATAGGATAAAATTATTACTATTTTAATGAACATATGTAAAAAATGCTGAAAATTTAAAAAATATACATAAAAAACCGGATTAACCAGTCCAACCGCCATTTCAACTAAAGGTTCAACACCAAACCGACTTTAAGCACCAAACCGGACCGGAATGAGTTCGATTCCCGGTCTGATCAGCCGGTCCGGTCCGATTTTCAAAAAACAATTAAAGAAATAGTTTCAAATTTCTAAACTTGTTTAATTCCTAAAATCACATAGAATTGTTAAATTCATTATACTTAAATTAATGGGCTTAGTTATGTTTATGATTATACTTTTATTACAAGGTTTATTCCTAGAGAATAAATCAAGTGATAGTTATTATCACTTTTGTTTCGAAGAGTAATTGTTTGAGAGTTTCGTGTTACTTCATACTATCTCTAGTAACACACGACAAGTTTTGATCAGACCTGTCTTTTCTTAACTTAACGTTTCTCCTAATTTTTTTGACATATATGAGCCCTCCGGTCCACCTCGTTTTTTCATTGACAAGTGAAATTTATTCGTATTTTGTTCGAAAACTTTATACTGTATTAAGTCCTACCCTCTGATTTAGTTCTTGTTGCTTTCGCCCCACCCCCACCCCTATGCATCTGTTCAAACTCCGCCACTTATCAACGTAAACGATTTGAGCTCAAATATTGCTGTTAAATTAAACAATACGAGCTCGAGCTTGTTAAACATACTACTCAACCTCGACTCGCTTTCAACCGTACTTGTTATGGCTCTACACCTGCAACACATAGCACAACAATAATCAGTCACGTAAACAATAATAATTCCAAAACAATAAAATTATTAAATCAAAGGTCTCCAATACAAAAACAGCAAAACTGTTAACTGTCACACGAAGAAGACGAATCGGACAAAAACGATGACGACGGAGAGACGGCGGTGACGACGACGGCACAGTTGCCGGAGAATAACGATTAACGAGACGAACAGTGACGCAATCACCACCGGAAAAACGACAAACGAAACGGATATACAACCACTGGCGATCAGATGATGAAAACTTACCGATGAACATAATTGATCGTCGAACGATTAACATCAGCGATGGATATAATCAGCAGTTTCACTTGATATTCAAAACAACGATCTTAATTTCATACGATTCAAATCTCAATTCTCAAAGTTCGATCTTACATTTTGATTAAATAGTTTATAGATCTTATCGCTTGATTAAGTAAAAAAGTATTGATTATTTGATTTTGATTTGATGATCGTTCGAAGTTGCTTCCAGATCTAGATCTGTTATTCTGTTATTGCCAATGGTTGCCGTGGTGAACAAGGTAACTCCTGCTAGGGTTTCCGTACGCATAACACGGAAGCTTTCCGGCGGATTTGGTGTAACGAACTGGTAGTTGAACCGGTGGCTTTGAGGCATAGATGCAGCGGTTTGTGGCGGTGATTGGAAGCCTCGCGGCGGAGTAGACGGCGGAGGAGAGCGGAGATTTCGGAGATCCGGCTTCGTGTGTGGCGGTGCTGGCGGAGGAAGAAGGTGAAGATCCGGTGGAAGGAGATAGCGACGGTTTCTTCGGAAGCGAGAGAAACGCTCTGATTTTGAGAGATTTCGATCGTAGAGTGGATTCTCGATCGTATTCCTCAATCACGTTAACGAGATCCTCATCGGAGGTGATGGATACAAGTGCATCGAGGTCCTCCGTCGGCAATTGACACCTCAAGCACACCGAACTCCCGCACAATTCAGCAAGTTTCACCAGCAATTCTGTCAATCACAAACAATCACATCGATATTTCAATTTCAGTTTCAATTTCAATTTAGAAACAACGTCTATATCGATTGGTGGAGGAAGGAGACTAACCGGAGAACGAAACGGAGCGGTCAACGGCGAGTACGCGAGTTTGACCACCGTGGTAGCGGAGCTTGCCGTCGGGATAACGAGGGAAAATTCTGCCGCCGTAGCTGCAAAGGAATTTGATGGTGGTGGTGGAGTCTTGTGTGTTGAGTGAAGGTCCTTTCATGGTGATTTGCAAGCGGAGAAGATTGAGGAAGAAGAAGATGAGGAAGAAGTTGTGGTGTGTGTTTGCTTCTTCAAGCCTAAGCATGGTGCTATGGGGGTCTTATTTATAGAGTTTTTTCGAGAGAGATGAGTTCTATTAATTACAAATTAAATATATCATCATTAATTATAAAACAGATACATTTATAATTCGGTGTGGATATATAAACATCTTAAAATTATAAATTAATGTCTCAAAATTTTTATACGGGTCGTATAACTTCATATGCATCGTATAGGGGGTCGTATCGGGACGTATAACCCCTCTGACAGCCCCCTGAATTTTGCATCATGGTTAGTGTCGAAATTTGTTATACGCGTCGTATAACCCTATATGTGTCGTATAAGGGGGTCGAATAGGGCTATATGGGACGTATAGCTATCTGACACCCCCCTGAATTTTTCTCGTTTTCAGTGTATTCGACCCTATACGTCGCGTATAGAACCATACGCGGCGTGTAGGGGGTGTCGATTTATCTGGGTTGGTGTTTCTATATTAGGACCCTTATAATTTGGGTGTTCGATATTTTAACACCCAACATTATAAATAAACACCCTAAATTTTTATACAGGTCGTGTTGCTTTATACGCGCCGTATAGGGGAGTTTTATAGCCCTATACGCGGCGTATAACTTAACTGACAACCCACTAAATTTTTCCTTGTAGTCAGTATCGCAATTTGCTATACGCGTGATATGTGTCGTATATGGGGTCGTATAGGGCTTTATGGAACGTAGAATTTCCCTCATTTTCAGTGTTTTCGACCATATTCGCCGCGTATCGTGCCATACGAGGCATATAAGGTGTGTCGATTTATAATGTCTGGTGTCTGTATATTAGGATGTTACGAGTTATACATTTTTATTAACTAAATATTAAAAAAGGATATATATATACACACAAAGACACATTTAGTTTCTTGTTATCTTTTCTGTGGTTTAACTATAATCATTATTTATCAATTTATCACCTGTCTTTTAAAAAATCAGTCGCATATCATTTCCTGTGTTCATACTTTTTCATCTTATTTTATGTTTTTCTTAATTTTAATATAAGATTTAATGAATAACAAAACTCCAGACGTGATTTATAGTTTATGCCATAGATCCCTATGATATCTGAGGGAAATGGAGACGAGGAACCTGGTAGTAACACTAACAGGTATCTTATTATGAATTTTTTAAATAATAATTTTTAAACTCTAATAACATATATATGCCTCATATTTTCTTTAAATATTTATAGAAAGCATTGATACACTTATGATTATTACAATATCTATAAACTAGCTATAGTAAACCCGTGTATTACACGGGTTGAATAAATAAAAATTTAATACAATAAATTTTATTAATTATAAAATAATATTTTAAGATATGATATGACTGAAATTATGTATTAGAAATAACTATAAGTACTAAAACAGTAATATCAACTTTTTAAAAATTTATTTTTATTTTTTTCAAAAAGAAATAAACATTTTATCCTAAAACAAACTGTATAAAAAGGTCATTTTTAAAAATTTTCTATTATAACTTCCATATTTAATTATTTTTTGTTTTAAAAAATTAACTTTTTAAAAATACCAATTTTAAAATATTTCATATTTTTAAAAAAGTCTTATGCTTTAATAAATTTATTATTTTATAAAAAAATATTTATTTAGAAATAACATTAATAATTAAATAGATCATTAATTTATTAAATCTAAAAAATGTTAAATAATATTATTACTAATTAAGGTAATTATTTAATAAGAGAGAGAGGCGGAAAAGTTTTTGTGAGAATGATTATGATGTTGTCACGTGTCATCCCAAGATACCTTTTTATTAGAGGAACAATGCATTAAACTAGTTACAATATGATGCCTAAACAATTATAATGATGCTTTATAAATGTTAAATATTGGTTTGTTTAAAATGTGATATCAATGGTGTGATTGGACTTACCTCTCTATTTATAATTCAGTTACTATAATTTGTTTAAACTGTTTATAATAATACGTAGAAACATTACAGTAGTACGTAAAAATTTAGAAACATTACAGTAATACCAAAAATCTTGATGTCACTGGTGTATGTAACTGATGTATGTGTATAAATATATACAAACCTTAATTTGCATGTAAAGTGTAATTTGGGATATTTGGTTTATATTCTGTTTATAGTTAACTGATAATGTTGATTTTTAATAAGACTAGTGTAGTAGTGTGTGAACCCGTACTTTGTCGCGTGTTTTTAAAATTTATAACACTTGATTTGGATTACTTGTACATTAGTATTCAACTCGTATATATGAAAAAAAATATATTGACAACTCTGTTTTGTAAAAAGAAAATCATGTCGAAACATTAATATAATTTAGCATATCATAATGAAAAATTTAGATTTTATAAACAATCATAATTTTATAATTATAAGATAAAAACGATATAAGATTCAGAACCTTGAATCAGTATTAGTTAATAATATAATACTTAATTTAAATAGTAAAATTATAAATGATAAATATAAATATAATGTTAGTTTATAAATAAAATAATACTTAATATAGTGAATTTAATCATAAGTTTATTAAATAAGGACAATTTAGAAACAATTACATAGAACACTTATATCATATGTTTAAATAGTTGTTCTAGATGTCTTATAAAAATATAATATTACCAATCTACCTGTATGTTTTGTATTATATACTAGCATAGATATGTTGCTTTTTCGATAAAAAAATATATAAGTTTTGACAATTTGTATATTTCCTGAAAATAATATGGTAGTTGAGGGTGGGCCCCCGATTAATACAACTAATATTCTCAATGCGTGTCGGCCGAATTTGTAGGAGTTCATATTTATGAACCTTTTCTTTTCCCCCATATAAGGTTATTATTGTCTTTTGGGCTGTTTGCGAGTGCTTTTTTACATCTTCTTTTGACTTTTGGAGGGGTGAAAAGACCAAAATGCCCCTCCAAAAGTCACCAAAAGTTAAAATTTTTAACTTCTGGTGACTTTTGGAGGGATATTTTGGTCTTTTCACCCCTCCAAAAGTCAAAAAGAGATGTAAAAAAGCACTCCCAAACAGCCTTTTTGTAACGGAAAATGTTAAATTTAGAACTTCTGTTTTAGACGTAAGTGGGTGCCAATAAGACATAAATCAATTGGTTTAAAATGAGATATTTCAGGGCTTTTAAAGTATAGGTAATGTATTCGAGTTTTACTTGATGCAATATGTTTTAAATAGGTCAGTGGCTTTATCAAATGAGTTTTGAGTGGTGGGTTTCCCCTAAAATAATCATCGGATTAGATGTATAATATAGTGTGTGTTTTTATCAAATCAAATAACATAGTATGCATCCACCTTCCACTTGATGGTTGTGATGTCATAAAATTATCTTGAAATAAAAATAAAGTTGCAATGTACTAATCCGATGAGGTTCCTATTCGTGATATTGTTTGGTTCCTTCATGAACATGCGATGTTCTTTTTGTGGCCCCAAGGGATATTACTTTTGTAAAAAAGCTTGAAGTGTGCTTGATTAATAATTATTGAATTCCATATTATATTCTTAGTTAATTAACTTAAAAGCAAATATTTATTTTTAATAAATCTTTTTTTCATTATTTTTTTCTTTTTGAAGTTTTAAAAATCAATCTAAAGAACGACCTAATCGATTCAATATTTGGCACAAGATATATTTTTATACATATATGTAGACGTGTTATTTAAGCCTATAAAATCAGTCAACTACGAAAATACTAATAAATATTTGATTTTCAACATTATTTCATTTATATGAAACCGTGTAAAGAAAATATTTCACATCAATAGCTCGTATGAAAATTAAAAGTTTTAATTTTTTTTATGGACGAGGTTATTTTACAAATTATATTTTTGCTACAAAGTGTGGGAAGACACAATGAGACTAAAAAGGTCATAAAAAATTATATTTCACAATCTAAATTGAATTTCAGAAAAGTACTTTGGAATCTCTGTTCCTCTCGTTTTCCTTTTTCAGAAAAAAAAACAAAAAAAAAATTCAGTGTCTTTTTATGACACAATGACGTCATTGTGTATTTTGTAATGACTCAATGACGTCATTATGTTTTTCATAAATGACACAATAAAAAACATTACTTTTTATTTTTTTTATTTTTCGTTTATTTTTTTCCTTAGTGAGGAGGTCAAGGGGAACAAAAGCTCGAAATTAATTTTTTGAAATTTGATTTAAATTGTGAGATATAATTTTTTTATGACTTTTCTTGACTTATTATGTCTTCTCACACTTTGTAGCAAAAATACACTCTGTATTTAAATAATTTTTTATTTAGTGATTTGTGTTGTATAATATAATCATGCTTTCAAATTTCAAGATTAAACGCAAATTAATCATCGTATTTCTGAAAAACAAATACAACATTTGATTTGCCATATAATAAAAACAAAAGTTAATGATTACTAATTATTTAAAAATATAACTTTTTTTAACGGATGATTAGTTGTTAGTTGTTAGTATCACCAAGTTAGTATCACCCTTGTCAAGGTTTAAACCTTGGACCTCTAAGAGAGTCAAAACCTTCCACCTCCCTCTTAACTACTAGGTCAAAAGATCATTGGTATTTAAAAACATAACTATTTTGAATAAAGAAAAAAAGTTCAAATACAAAGTGTATTTTTGCTACAAAGTGTGAGAAGACACAATAAATAAAAAAAGACACAAAAAATTATATCTCACAATCTAAATCGAATTTCAAAAAAATAATTCGGAGCTTTTGTTTCTCTAGTCGTCCTCACTAAGAAAAAAATAAATGAAAAATTAAAAAAAATAAAAAAAATTAATGTTTTTTTATTGTGTCATTTATGAAAGATACAATGATTCCATTATATCATTATGAAAGATACAATAATGTCATTATGTCAATTTAAAAGACACAATGATGTCATTGTGTTATATAAAGACACAATGAATTTTTTTTATTTTTTTATTGTTTTTCTAAAAGATGACAACGAGAGGAACAGACGCTCCAAAATACTTTTTTAAAATTCGATTCAGATTGTGAGATATTAATTTTTTTGTGATTTTTAAGACTAATTGTGTCTTTTCACACTTTGTAGCAAAAATACAATTTGTAAAATAACCCCACCATTGAATAAAATATACGAATAAGAAATTATGGCATTGCAATGTGTATTGTATATATAGCGTACAAAAAGGAAAATGTTAAAGCGTTTTGCGCTAATTGCTAAAGGTTTGCTTGTGGGGCTCTTTGTGATAAGAAAAAGATATTAATTAAAGAACGGTTTATATTAATGGTTAAGAAAAATATATAAAATTATTTTCGTAAAACGGCCTTTATGTTTATAAAAAATGTTTCAAAAGTTCTATCAACTTGCTTCTTCAAAAACAAAAAATAATCGCATTTTATATGAGCTATCAGACTCTATATTTTGATTATTTTTTGTTCTATAAACATGATAATCATATAACTTTCTAAAAACGTAATTTCAAAAACGCTTTTAAAGCAACTAAGCAGGGAAATGAAAACATTATCATGTTATTATTAAAAATATATTATTTATTTAAGAAGAAAAATGTCTATATAACATCAATATTGAGGTCATATGAAAGTTTGAGATGGTCAAGTTTTAGAACACTTTTGGATGTTTAACATAGATTTTTATATAAACAAAAATATCTCATATACAATGAACGACAACTGGATGTTTTGTTTCCAAACTACATTATAAAATTATGATAACTAGGAGGATTATAAGGCGACAAGCAATCGTTTCGTATTCTTCTTTTTTCCTGACACATCAGTGTCACATAAAACTTTTTCTATTTCCCTAGTCTTTCCCCGTTTTACATGGTGGAACCCGGTGAATTTTCACTGGACAATGACGTAAAAAAAAGGTCCGTGTTTGGGGGATGGTGTTCCCACCTAGGGCCAAACTTCCACAAAACATCCCAGTCTTGACGCTGTGTTCGTTAAGTGTAATTATTTTTTAACGTCTCTCTAACCATAGAATGAAATGGTCCTTCCTATTAATGTTCTCTAACTTATTAAACCCGCTCGATCCACTCAAGAAAAGCACATAGGTATACCTCCAACGGTATCCTTCTATGACATCTCAATTGATTCAATTGATAGAGCAAGTGATGTTAGCCCACCGTCTTGTAAGGGCTAATATATGAAGTTATTCTGCATATCTACTTTATAATCTGTGACAAACTTATATTATACTAGGTTATTTACCCGTGTAATACACGGTTTAACAGTTAAAAAACGTACATACAGTAATTATAAATCACTAATAACATAACGGATAATATCTACAAACCATATTACATAATAAATAATGAGTATAATATAATAAAACATACAAATTGTTTCACATTCAAAAACTTAATTATCTAAAATGGTGAGAAAGTTGATAAAATTAAAACCATGTACAGATCCGACGAAATTAAGCATTTTGTCAACATTGTGTTATTATCGAAACAAACATTTTGCTTACTATTGACATATTTGTATTTGAACAATTTTTATTTTTTGAATGTTTTCGAAATGTACATTTTATAACAATGCCTTGAAACTTTGTATCCTGTATTGGAAATATAAAAAACCAAAACATAAGTTTAATTATGTAAATTTGTACATATAGAAAGCGGGTTTTAGAAAAAAATACCTTAATAAACTTTATAGAATAAAAATCATTTAGATCCTTGAAACTGGTTACTTACTAAAAATTTACATTTTCAAATTTGTTAATGAAGATTTTCAAAAATCACTTGCTTACCCATTTAAAGAGGATTCTTACTGCATACTTAAAATAAACATGGTAGATATTTAGGCCAGAAATTGATGGGTCAAAAGGGTTAGGAGACTGCCACATCAGCAAAGTTATTTTTATTTGTTAGAAGTAGGATGATTCATACGTGAACTTCTTCTTGCCTATGTACTTTTCGCACTTCACTTTTCCAAATATTTGTGTTGCTTTATTAAAAATATGAGTTAAACTGTGAATCTCAATATATTTGTGACTATACATGAAGATAAAATAGGGACGTGAAACTATTATGCTTATACATGTGTTATAGATGTATAATTTTTGAAGTATATAAATATACCTGTCTTCTCAAATATAAGATATATCAAATATGACAATTGAAAACCAAATGAACTAAAGAGGTTTGTTTCAAAAATACCATGTGTCAACAAATCATAATGAAAATATATATGTTCTCATTCTTTTGGGACAACCCTACATCCACTCCCACCATCCCTTGTTTGAAGGGTCATATGCATTAGTTCCTCCAAAACTGTTATCTAAGCTAATCACTCAATTGCAAACAAACAAACAAACAAACAAACATACCCGGTGTATCCCGCTGAACAGCAGGGTTTGGAAGGGGTATGTGGCGGCAAGTCTTTCCGCTATCCTGAGGGATAGAGAGACCGCTTCCGAAGAGACCCTCGACTCGTTAACAAAGGCAGTAACCATAACAATCATAATACATATCATTCAACACATAGGTAAATATCAATTGCAGAATTAGATAGTGCGAACATCATAAAAAGCGACATGTAACACCCAAAAAGGGTAGATGACGAAAAACTACACCTGGCGCGGGAGGTCCCGCCACATGTAGCCGTAACCCGTCCCACCCACAAATCCCACTAAAAGTCCTTAATTTTTATTCTACGCCTCCACTCACTCCTATCCTCGATCATGTGCTCAGAGAGGTGCAAGTCTATCATATCTCGCCTAATAATCTCATCCCAAGTCAACCTAGGTCAACCTCTTCTCCTCCTACCCTCTACACTGATGTTCTCCACTGCTCTAACAGGTGCTGCCATCGTTCTCCTCTTCACGTGCCCAAACCATCTTATTCTTCCCTCTCGTATTTTATCTGTGATACATGCCACCTCTAGCCTCTGGCGAAAGACGTCGTTTCTGATCCTATCCAATCTTGTGTGTCCACACATCCACCTCAGCATTCGCATTTCTGCGACCTCTATTTGTCTCTCTTGCGATTTCTTTATAGCCTAACAGTCTGTGCCGTATAGCATAGCTGGACGTACTGCCATTCTGTATAGTTTTCCCTTTAGTTTTGGTGGGAACCTCTTATCACACAGAATCCCTGATGCTGCTCTCCACTTGCACCATCCTGATTGCACACGGTGGGCTACATCACTGTGTATCTCTCCGTCTTCCTATATATACGAGCCAAGGTATTTGAACTTACACGTCCGGGGGACCGCCATGCCCTATATATTGATTTGGGTGTCCTCTTCGGCCTCACCACACTAAAGTTACAATGTATGTATTCTGTCTTAGAGCAACTTATCCTTAAGCCCTTGCGTTCTAGTACTGCTCTCCACTGTTCTAATCTCTCGTTAAGCACCGTTTTAGATTCTGATATTAAGACAGTATCATCCGCAAACAGTATACACCATGGGACTGGCTCTTGTATAGACTTGGTCATCTCGTCCAACACTACTGTGAAGAGGAATGGGCTCAATGCCGATCCTTGGTGGAGTCCCACTTCCACCGGGAAGAAGTCTGTGTCTCCGACAGGTGCTTGTACACACGTTTTTGCCCCGTCATACATATCCTGTATTATTTTGATATACATCTCTGGTACCCTTCTAAGTCGTAGACTTTCCCAGATGAGTTTACGCGGCACCTGTCATAGGCTTTTTCTAGATCAATGAATACCATATGTAGGTCTCTTTTCTTTTCTCTATATTTCTCCATTATCCTCCTTATTACGTGTATATCTTCTGTTGTAGAGCGTCCTGGCATAAATCCAAATTGGTTTACCGCTATCTGAGTTTCTCTTCTAATTCTCGTGTCAACAATTCTTTCCCATAGTTTCATCGTGCGACTCAATAGCTTTATTCTCCTGTAATTTGCGCAACATTGGACATCTCCTTTTTTCTTATATACGGGGACTATGACACTGCTTCTCCATTGCTCTGGCATCTTTCCTGTCTTAAAGATAGTGTTGAATAAGTCCGTTACCCGTTGTAGGCCCTCATCTCCAAGGCACTTCCATACTTCAATCGGAATGTTGTCTGGCCCCACCGCCTTAGCCCTTCCCATTTTCTTCAAAGCTCTCGTAACTTCATCGACTGTGATGTTTCTACAATAACACTTGTTTTGTTACGTCGTTTGAGTTCTTTCATCGATCTCTGTTTGTTGATTACGGTTCGTTATGTTGAAAAGGTTATCGAAGTAAGTTTTCCATCTCCCCTTGATGTCTTTCTCCCTCACCAAGACCTTACCATCCGCGACCTTTATAAACTTCACCATTCTCAAGTCCTGCCTTCTACGTTCCCTTGCCTTGGCAATCTTAAACATGTCATGTTCACCCTCTTTCGTCTCTAATCGCTTATACATCCTCTCGTATGTTGTGTTCATTGCCTCTGACACAGACTTTTTCGCCTCTCGTTTAGCCTCTTTGTATTTATCTTTTAGCTCTGCTCGTTCTTCCTCATTATTACAGCGTAAAAGCTCTCTAAAAGTTTGTTGTTTAATTCTTATCTTCTCCTGTATATTTTCGTTCCACCACCACAGTCGGTCATAAGGAATCCTGGTGGGCGTACCTGGTGCTGCAAAGAGCTCCCGCGTTTTCGCAGGGTCCAGGGAGGGTCCGTCCCATTTAAGGGAAAATGTACGCGATCTTTCCCCCACATTTTGTGGGGAGACCGTGGAAACGGTCTCCCCACAAAATGTGGGGGAAAGACCGCGTACATTTTCCCTTAAATGGGACGGACCCTCCCTGGACCCTGCGAAGACGCGGGAGCTCTTTGCAGCACCAGGTACGCCCACCAGGATTCCTTATGACCGACTGTCCTATTTGTTGTAGTCCCGAGCATTTCTTTAGTTGCTTGAATGATTCTAGTTGCCATAGCCTTTCACTTTTGGTTGGCGTCTTCCTGTGGCCCACTCAGGTTCATTGGTAAGATTTTATCTCTAAAGATGGTAATCTTTTCGTCTTTGAGTTGTCCCCATCTGATCGTCGGTCTACTTCTCTTAGTTGGTTGGACAATTGCTCTCTTCATTCGTAGATCTGCCACCAACATGTGATGTTGAATGAGTACTGTCTGTCCCGGTATTGTCTTGCAGTCCTTCCACGAGCTACGATCTTCTCTCCTCATCAACAAATAATCTATCTGTGGTGTCTCCCGCCGCTGCTAAACGTAATTAGATGCGAGTCTCTTTTCTTGAAAAACGAGTTTATGATGCTTAGTTCATGCGCTAATGCAAAGTCAAGAAGCTCCCTACCGACGTCATTCCTCAGACCATACCCAAAGCCTCCATGCACCAACGGGAAATGATCGTTGTCCTTACCGATATGCCCATTAAAATCTCCTCCTATGCATATTTTTTCTTGTCGCGATATGTCTCCCATAACGTAATCTAAACTCTCCCAGAACTTCTTTCTTTCCGTTCCCCCTAATCCAACTTGTGATGAATACGCACTAACTACAGCCACTACTTCGTCCCCTATTATTATCCTTAACAACATAAGTTTATCGTCGTATCTTCTAACCTCCACTACATTATCCTGAAGTTCTTTGGCAACTAGAAAACTACTTCATTTTTTGTTCCATCTGACCCTGAATACCATAGTTTATACCCATTACACTCCCTTGCCCTCCCACCCCGCCATCTAGTCTTCTGGAGGCACACTATCTGAACCCTACGTCTCCTTAACACATCTATTAAGTTTAATAACTTACCAGTAAGGGTTCCTACATTCCACGATGCCAGTCGTAATCTATAACCCTTTTTCCCTGTATTTGCATCTCTCGTCACCGAACATGATCTAGGGGCATCATAATGTCTCCTGTTACCTATTATACCTCACTCACTCAACGTGGCAAGAAACACCTTAAAAAGCGGTTACCACACTAATAAAGCATAAACAAAAGCAGTCACTCACGCAAGATCAACAAAACACAGGTAACACACAATCAAAACCAGCAGCAGAAATATATCAAGTCACAAGACACTGTAACAGGCACAAGAATAGGGGATGACTCTCCCTATTTAAACCAGAATGCTGGTACTCCTAACCCAGCCAAACAATCTAAATGAAAGAAATATATATATATATATATATATATATATATATATATATATATATATATATATATATATTTTAGAGCAGACTACAAAGTTATTCTAGAACTAAACAGGAAATATAAAAGGATAGAAAGATCTGACAGTGGGGGGTTCCCAAATTAGGGTACGCCGAGCGAGTGAAGTCCGTAACCTTCGAGGGTTACAAGGCTCACAGAAAACCAAGTGGAACAACAACTCGTAACCTTCTAGGGTTACAAAGTTATTTTAGAATCAGTAACCAGATACAACCCGTAACCTTCTGGTCAGATCAAGAATCCTTCAATTTTAGGGTTTCTCGTAAAAACCCTAGACAGATCCGAGAGTCGCCACGCGGCTGGGGAGGCGGTGAGGTGGCTGCGATGGTGGTGGTGGTGAGAGTATAGAGTAGGGGCAGCGCGGGCGTTGGTGGTTAGCGGTGAAGGCGACAGTGGTGAGGGCGGAGGTGGAGGTGGGGTGCGTGACTGGGGTGAAGGCTGAGGTGGGTGACGGGTAGGCGGTGGCGGTAGGCTGCGGTGGTGTTTGACTGGGGTGAAGGCGGAGGTGGGTGACGGGTAGGCGGTTGCGGTAGGCTGTGGTGGTGGTTGACCGGGATGAAGGTTGTGGTGGTGGGTGGCTGTGGTGGTGGGGTGAAGGCGGAGGTGGGTTACGGGTAGGAGGTGGCGGTGACGAACTTACCTGAAGTGAAGCTGGCCGGCGACGGCGGTGGTGTTGACCTGTGCCCGGTGGTAGAGCAGCGAGAGCGAGAGAGGGCCGTTGCGAAAGAGAGAGAAGTTAATACCTGAACTTACCTAAGGTGAAGCTGGCCGGCGGCGGAGGTGGTGTTGACCGGTGACTGGTGGTAGAGCAGCGAGAGAGAGAGAGGGCCGTTAAGAGAGAGAGTGAGAGAGAGAGAGAGAGAGAGTGGGATTTTCTAATCACTCAATTGCACATAACTTTAATCCATATATTAGTATTGTCATTACTTACATTTTGAATTTCACAAAGCTATAAGTTCATGTCCAAATGTTCAAACCATGATAACAGGGTCTAAATTGCAAGTGTACTTACATTTGTTGCATTTGGTTTCATAGAGTTTCACTTAGGTTTTTATTTGTAAAAGTTTAAAATGAAAGATTTGCAAAATCTTCAACCTAAGGTGTCTAGATTGCAAGTTCATTAGCGACAAAACCGATATCAACGAGGTTTAACATGTTCGCGTGGTGTATTGTGATAAAGTTGTTATTTAAGTCAGTTTTGATTTATATTATTAACTTTAGTTTTTTATTGAAAATGTATATGTTACGAGTGCATTCTTAGTTTAAGTTTGCATGAGTTGATATTAGTTTATTCAACGTACATTAGTGATTTATAAATGTTTGCATTTTTTCTTATACAATTATGAATGAACCCATGTATCTTTCTTAACATCATGTTGATTATACTCTATTTACGAATTAATAAGTTTTCTCAAAACAAATTATAAGATATGGGCCTTTCTGCTGACATCAATTTGGATTCAAGCCCATTTGTTGTAATAGCCCAAAAAAACATTTCTAGCATCCTAAAAAGACAAAAGATGAAAAAAAAGAAAAAACAGTGAGAAAATAAACTAATTTTTAGAACAACCAAAAACGTCTTTATAGGTGCTCTTACACATCTATAGTTACCGTTAATTTTTAGTTTATACTTTAAAGAAGTCGTAGAAACCAAATATGTCCTTTATGTCTCCATATTCGATTATCATGTTTTCTTTACTACAATATATTTTAATGAGAAAATAACAGTCGTTATGACTTGACTAGAAAAGTATAGGTGAAATTTTTTAATTTAATTAATAATATATAAAATTGTATAAATCAACCATGGGCCCACGGTTTCAATTTTTTCTATCAACATACGTGTCTTGTTATAAGCAACAAAAATTAATTATATAAACATTTATTTATAAGTTATAACAAACGAACGACAACAATCAATACATTCCAAGTGACCTAGAAAGTAATGAAAACCTAAAGGTACATTAATTATTTCAAGTCAAAAATCATTTTCCATTGACAATACATCTTTTTTAACATCCCTGTCATCATATCAAAATATTCTAAAACATAATTCTACTTATGCCATACGGGTAAATACATTAACTGTTATCATATGACATATATTATAATGCTTGGTCTACAATGCTTGTTTCACGTGGTCAGCTTTGTTAATTTTTTTTAGTTAAAAATAAGTTCGGTTGACGCCACATTTTTTTCAAAATTTCAAGCCTCGCAACCAACTTTTAACACCGCATTGAACATTTTTAAACATTAGAGCGCCTAGAAAGCAAAGGAAGAACATTCTTTTAAGGTGTAGGGGCACAATCTTTAAAACCCAATATTACTTTGCCCAATACGATTATATCATGTCCCATACGATTATATTACACGAGGATATATGTAATTAAAAATTTAAGTTGGGTATATATATAATTTATTAAATTCATAGGGGATATATATAATTCTCCCTTAACTTAAACTACCCTAGCTTCAAAAAGATTTGATTGTGAATGTCAACCAGCTTCGGTGTGGGTTTGTGATCAGTTTCCAACCTGATGGTGATACTTCGGTGTTCGATGTTGGGTTTATGATCCAACCAGCCAATACTTAAAGCTGAAACCGAGAAGCGTACACTCTACCCTCCCTCCCTAAAAGAAGGAATTATCTAACATTCTTTCATCACATCAAACATCCTTTCAGGATATAATATTTTATTTTTCCTCATTAACAATTTATTTGTTTGAAAAGTCAAATCATTTAATAGAGAGTAAAGACTACACTCTACAGAAGTAGAAATACATGTGGCCATGTGGGTATAATGTATAAACACAAATTTAAGGAAAAAAAGAAAAAAAACAGTGAGTGTGTGTTTGGGTGGTTAAGCCTTCAAGTTACACAACCACCACTCATTTCAAAAGCAGCCACATCATGAAATCCAAACAAAAATCCACAAATCAACAAGCATCACAATGTGGACTTAAAATCCAACCAAAAAACACCCAATAAACTCCTCCTCCTCCAACCACCACCACTCCTCCCTACCACCACCACCACCAACAGCACCACCACCACCAACAGCACCACCACCACCACCAACAGCACCACCAACAGCACCACCACCACCAACAGCACCACCACCACCAACAGCAGCACCACCACCATCACCACCACTACCACCACCCATGGCCACTGGCTAAATATTATTCTTCAACAAACAGTATATTCTTTCTGAAGTTATCCAAAGACCATGACTACTTACTGCTTTTCTTCCCCTAGAAACACCATCACACATTCAAGATTTTTGTTTCTCAATTCCAATCTTTATCAACCAAATCACAGAAACCATGTTAGTTTCGCTCAAGAACCGAAAAAAGATTTGATCTTGAACATACCCAGATCATCTGTTTCACTTTTGAACCCGAAAAACTACCATAAACCCACACACCCTTTTGCATCTTTATCAGAATCAAGTCAAAATCAAGAAAATGTTAAAGAAGCAGAGGAAGAAGATGAAGGTGAATTGCCTGGTATGGCTCAAGCTTTTCACATATCATCCAACACAGCTTCTGCTATCTCCATTTGTATAGCTGTTGCAGCTTTGAGTTTACCACTTTTCATGAAAACTTTAGTTCAAGGAATGGGTTTAAAGACTAAGATATTGTCATATGTGACACTTTTGTTGGGGTTTTATATGGCTTGGAATATTGGCGCCAATGATGTGGCCAATGCCATGGGGACATCGGTGGGGTCCGGGGCTCTATCGCTCCGGCAGGCGGTGGTGACCGCGGCGGTTCTCGAGTTTTCTGGGGCATTGTTGATGGGTGGGCATGTGACTAGCACAATGCAGAAAGGGATTCTTGTTGCTAATGTTTTTCAAGGGAAAGATTCTCTGCTTTTTGTTGGGTTGTTATCTTCTTTAGCAGCTGCTGGTACTTGGTTGCAGGTAAAGATTACAACATTTTGGTAGTTACTAGTCAATACTACTGTATTTTGAGGTCAAACATCATCAATTCAATTGATAAGAGTCCCTTTGACTATTCAGTCAAAGTCAAACACATCAAATATGATATTAACATAATTATGTCAGATTGATTGAATGAAGTTGGATTTATTGAATCTAGTATTTAGGGTGGACTTATGTGGCTAGCAGACTAAAAAAATAAAAAAAAATGAGAGTGTAGTAAAAAGATTCTGGATCCAACAATATTTAGGAAATCTTGGATCTTTGCTATTTACAGTAGCTTTTATCCCTGCAAAAAAGTTTTTTTTATGATAGAGAATACAAGGGTAAAATTTTTTTAGATCTTTGCAATTTAGAATCAAAGAAATTCTTAAACTAAAACTAGGGAGATGCATTTGACCTTTCATACAAGAAGAATGTTGATGATCTTGGTAAGGTTGCATCACTCTAGAATAAGTGCAAACCCTGGTAAATCGAATCTTGGATCCGCTAATAAAAAGGATAGATCTAAAGAACCCATTATTCCTAAAAAGATAAAAATGCTTAAACTAACTATGGAGCCGCATATGAATTTGTATGCACGCAAAATATTGACTTTTTGGGTCTTGCTCAGATTGCTTAAGTTTAGGATAATGCATAACCTTGTCAAAAAAATAAATAAATAAATAAATAAATCTTTGAGCTACGGATTGTAAGGATGTATCTAAAAGACCCTTTATTCCTAGAGTGAAAAAGAACCTTGAACTAAACTAGGGATCTGCATTTGGGCGCTTTTACACATTAGAAATGTTTACTTCTTGAGTTTGCTCAGGCTGCATCATTGTATGAAAGTGCAGGCGTGCAGCCTTGGCCAAAAATCGTAAATCCACCCATGTTAATTTAGGATTAACCAAAAGACTTTTATTCTTAGAATGATATTAGACCCAAAACTAAACTAGGGAGATGTATTTGACTTTTTAAACGTGAAAAATGTTGACCTTTTGGGTCTTGGTCACAGGTTGCATCATTCTATGGTTGGCCTGTGTCGACTACACACTGTATTGTAGGATCCATGGTTGGGTTTGGGCTTGTGTATGGTGGACCCGGTGCAGTTTTTTGGAGCTCATTAGCGAGGGTGACATCATCTTGGGTTATATCCCCAGTTGTGGGTGCAGCAGTTTCTTTCCTCGTGTACAAATGCATTCGCAGGGTACGTACAACCTACTAAAATATTAAATGAAACTTTTGATTGTATAATATGAGGTGTCTAGATGTACATTTTAAAAGTGAATATTGCAATTTGAAAATCATAATAAGATAACGAGGTAAACCGTTAACCAAAGCTAGTATCTCAATAATCAGTTTTGATATAACTACTTACCTGCTTCTACAAATCTGATTACTTTGACCCTAAATTGTTGGAAACCTAGAATCGTGACTATTTTGACCAAAACACTCAAAGCTGTTAGAGAAGATATTAGTCTAAACATGAATCCAAACACCCCCTGAATGCATACCTGAATTCTGACACCTAGTTAAGCTGTAAAACTAGATGTCAGGATGGGATGACTTGACTAGTCGACTCATTGTCACCTCTAACTTAAAGTCTTTTGTCTTTCAAGATACTGTATTTCGGCTTTTATAAGGATTATTATGTATACCTAACCAATTTGTATTTCATTTAGTTTGTGTACAGTGCTCCAAATCCTGGAGAAGCAGCAGCTGCCGCAGCGCCCATTGCTGTTTTTGTGGGTGTCACACTCATAACCTTTGCAGCTTTTCCTCTAAGCAGCAAACTACCAATAGCACTAGCCCAAGCCCTAGGATGCGGCACACTAGGCGCATTTTTGGTCAACAATATCATCCGAAAACAGCTAGGTCACCTCCTAGCCAAGGCAAAGTCAAGCCACCAAGAGCCACACGAAGAAGAGTCAACTCCTAAAAACCTCGGATTCCTATCAGATATTGCAGGCCCCACTGGCACCCAGCTTGAAATAGTTTACGGTGTGTTTGGCTACATGCAGATTCTATCAGCCTGTTTCATGTCATTTGCTCATGGTGGAAATGATGTGTCAAACGCAATTGGCCCGTTAGCTGCAGCTCTTTCTATATTACAAGGTGGGGCCACCGGGGGTGAAATCGTAATTCCACTTGATGTTCTTGCTTGGGGTGGATTTGGGATTGTTGCAGGGCTTATGATGTGGGGGTACAGAGTGATTGCTACAATTGGGAAGAAGATTACAGAGTTGACTCCTACAAGAGGATTTGCAGCCGAATTTGCTGCTGCTACGGTTGTACTCTTTGCATCAAAACTTGGACTTCCTATCTCAGCTACACACACTCTTGTGGGTGCAGTTATGGGGGTTGGGTTTGCTAGAGGACTTAATAGTGTGAGAGCAGAAACCGTACGGGAAATTGTTACTTCATGGGCAGTTACTATTCCAGTTGGTGCAGTGTTTGCTGTGGCTTACACGTGGATTCTTACCAAGTTCTTGCCATTAATTTTTTGAGTGTAAATTGAATAAAGATTCAAACTTTATCCATTTGAAGGCTCTAATAAACTCTAATTAGTTATCTTGTTCTTGTTTATTTGACATATAATGTATGATTAAAGTTTGGAATGAATCATTTCTTTCGTATGATATCTTTGTTTTTTCGTCATCATACCTATTTTTCTGCTAATTCTTATCAAATTATTAGTACTTCTCTACTAAGCAATACAAAAATCTTTATTATCTTTTGATATTATTCATAGCAGAAAATTATATTTATTTTATGTGATAACCATGTTTGGCTATAACATGGAGTCATGGACACAAGTCACAACACAGTTATTGCATACAACAACTAAACTTTACCGTCAATAACATCAAAAGTTACAAATGGGTCAATTTGGGTTATAGACTTATGGTTTATCCATTGTCTTGGTGTCGTAGCTTGTCCTACACATTTGTTTGACTTTCATCCTAGGTGTCGGTATAGTTACTTTCTAGCTTGTCTTATTAGGAGCAGCCTCTCTATCTCTTGATATAGAGGTAAGGTTTGCCATCATCTCACCCCTCCCACACCCTACTTTTATGAATAGGATATTACTAAGTACGTTTGTTGTTACTTATGGTTTATCCATAATGGATCAAATGGGTTGAATAAAAACTTTTGCAGGTCATCCCACCTGACCACAACTAAGAACAACTCAATTTGACCCGTTACCCAACCCCCTGACCTGCCAGTCTTGCTACTTTTACCGTTTCCAAGTCCTAACATTTATTTGGAAAGTGCACAGACATCCAAATTTGCAAATAGTTTGTTTCTGTTGCTCAAAATATACACAACTTCCAGTCAGAAAGAAGCTAACCTTATTGGTTTTCCCATCTCTTGACCGTCAAAACAAGCATACTAACAGATTCCAATATTGTAAATTTTCATAAAACTAGAATACGAGTCATGGGTACATCAGAAAAACATTTTGCAGTTAATTTCCATAAAACAACATACCCGTTTCATACAGATTCAAATCAATTATTCATGGAGAGAGTTCTTGAATCGATGTTAAACTGGGCTCCCAGTCAGATCCCCGCCATGAACTTGACTTTGACTTCATGACTGGCGGCACACGTTTTTTGTTTGGTTGTATATGTTTCTTAACTATGCGCCTTGATCGCCTCTCTTTAGATACATTGTAATCTGCAGAACAAACAGATTTATCAGACTCATCAGTACCTGTATCTCCTGCTGATTTATTCTTTTTTGCAGCATAATTCTTCTTCAACTTCTTTAATGTTGTCACAGGAACTAAATAGTACTTTTGTCCGGGCAAGAGTAGATCCTTTGCTGTTAATACACTTTCGTCAGGATTCTTGAAAACCTTGGGCCTCGCTAAACACATCCCTGGGTAATTCCCAATTAATTGAGAAACTGTGACAGGATTTTGATAAAGATCTTCTTTCCCACCTGCATGCAGAACCCTAACACATAATTCCCTTGATTTTAGACTACTCCTAATTGAAAAGGAATCATCTTTAACCTCTTTGGGCTTTTTTGAATCTTTTTTGTCCCGTGAGTGGACTCCAAAGAGTGAATCTAAGCACCCTATAAGCATTTCAAGACACAAATGTCTCCTTGATACCAGTTTCAAACATTATAAACGACTAAAAACCGTCTTTTTCTTTGGTTTTTCTTGTTATTGCTATTTCCATAGCTAGCCAATTTGATAAAACCAAAGTTTTGGCAACTACTTGTTTAGAATGTGCTGTCTCTTTGTAAACATCAACTTGTTAACAATGATCTTTGTCATAACAACCATAAGGCTTCAAAAGTAACTTATCGGTTTCAATCTTTGCCAGCTTAGCAAACACATCCTGGTACTCATATCATACTCCCAAAGGCCAGATGACACCTGGCGTTCCAGCTTCTTTTGTCTCCCACTAATCCAATTATTATGAAGCACAAAACAACCTATGCTACTGCACGTTGATGACACGTTACTTGAGTCCCATAGCTCTCGGTAGGCCCCGTTTGGAAAGAGGTTTCGGTCCAAGAAACGGATGGTGAGATTTGTGATGGGTTCTTGACAAGTGTCCTCATCTAGACGGTACGATCCATTCAACCCACATAATGTATCATAAAAACTTGGTTGTTCTGAAAGATTTGATAAAGAAGCATGTTTTACTACCATTTCTAAAGCAGCAATTGTTGTACTGTCAGAGTGAGCATAGTAAAAGCCTGAATTTAGGCGCCGTGGTAAATTTATTGGACCTGCACACAAAATTAGAGTGATTAACAACTTACGTATAAGAAAGTAGAAAATAGTGGTGGTAATTTTGATCATTTACTTGTGAATGGGTTGATTTAAGTTATGTTTTCACTGTAGCACGTCAAATGGGTAAGCCCAAATGAATTAAACTTAAAAGAGGACGAAAGGGTCAGACAAAGTGTATTTTTATGGCATAAAAAAACTCATATATTAGTTTTTGAAATCGTGTTTGACACAATATCTATTTGTAAAAGTATTAAAAAATTTGGAAGAGAAGTGTCACGGGAGAACCCGATCCGACCTGCTTCGACCTGTACAAAAAACACCATTTTGACTTGTTACAAAACGTCAAAACCCCCAACCTGCCATGTTTCCATATAGAGTAGAACCTATACTCAGCTTGGTAAGATAATACTCTCTCCTACAAGGGCAAACATACTTATGATGCACCATCTTCAATTATTTTTACAGTGTAAAAATTGTTTCTACAGTGCACCATCTTTAGTTCTTTTAAAGCAAGTTCTCAAAATTGAATTATTTTGACAAACTGTTTTATTTATAAAAGATAACAAAAACAGAGAACACTAGGTCCAACTTATAACATAATCCATAGAAATTTAATAGAAAAGTATTCTATTTGATTTTAAAAGTCAAACGTCTAATTATTAAAACTGTTATTAGACAATGAAAACGCGGGAGCTCTTTACAGCACCAGGTACGCCCTTATTAGACAATGAAAAGATGTTAACTTATAAACACAAATTTCTTGAAATACAAACCTGTGAGTTTGTACTCATCAGATTGAGCCACAAAAACTGCAGGACCAAAAGTGGTAAGCATAGGCAAAGGATTCTTAAACCAATAAACATCAACATCACTCATTAGTACATTGTATCCCAGCTTCAGAATCTCCAATACTACCCTTGATTTCACTTTTGTTACCCTCTGAAAACAATTTGTTCCAAAGTGGCAGTCATCGTAGCTGATGTTGCTTGGAGCTGATCTAGCTCTAAATACAGGCAATCCCTACGGGAGTGAACAAGAGCAGTTAGATAATATATAGCTTTAAATATATAAGATGGAGGTGGCAAGACGAATGGGTTTATCGGGCTGGTAACGGGTCAACCCGTATTTGGGTTTAAACAGGAAATATGTGTATGAGTTTACTATAAACAAGTTATGTGTATGATTATGGAAAATTATATTACAACAATAATAATCTACATCTTTAAGTTAGCTAATTTAGATGTTGTTTTCAATAAGTATATAGACTTTAAGACACTTTCAATTGTTTAATCCATCAATTGTTTAATCCATCTGACCCGCAGTCTTCTCTTAGAGGTCAAGGTGGGTTGGGTCAATCTGATCTGCAAACACTTTTTGTCCGTTTTAAAACTTTATTATTAAATCACCACGTTGATTATGATTGCAAAAACAATATTTTTGCAATAATACATAACATCTTTAAGTTGAATACTTTAAAGGTCGTATTCCTCGAACATAGCCTTTGATCCATTTTACGTGTTTGAAATAAAACACAACCCATATTAACCCACTCATAAGTAAATGAGTAAAAATTGCCACCTCAAGTTAGATATCCATGATTTGAGTAACAAGCAAATTTAGGCTTACCTGCAAGACACAAAAGTTGTATATTTCATCATCAAGAGCAGAGAGTACAAAGTTCGAAATCTGAAGGAGGTGTAGCCTACACACCCAACTCATTAGCATATCTTTATAACTATATCCTGCAACCGCTAGAACAATAGTCTTATTCTGGTTTGCACGCATGGATAATAGACGCTCTAAAGAAAATGGAAGAACTAAAGGCTCTAGTGACATCAACTCGTTCTTTTTTGTGGAGCCAACATTCCCCTCAAGTGATCTTATTTTATCAACACAACTCAAAAGGTTCTTATGTTTACTCAATCTAAACACCCCTAAACTATTAAAGCTTATTCCTTTAGAGGACCCTAATGGATAAACAAGTTCTCTGTAGTGCTTCCAAAATAATAGTGCATGTGACATTTGAAAAGTTTGATGATGTTGGAGTAAGGGGCTTCACGGAAGTATAATGACCCATAAAGGGCTCCTAAATGAGAATTTCCAACTTTTTCCCAATTTCTTGCTTCTATTGTAGGGTCAAAATCAAGATTATTGACAAAGAAACTTGAAACGGTCAAACTCGCATCAAAGACAAACCTAAAGTTAGAGGATAAAGCCTCATTAATGACCCACATGGTGTGGAAACCTTTTCCATACAAAAACGGGGGTAAAACCCCATTATGCAAAGGACTATCTTTGTTATTCCATGCCAAAATAATTTTACTATCATCACAAAGTTCCCATCCCCATTGAGAAAGAAAGTCCTGCAACTGACCAAAGCAAGGAAAGATTTAAGGGGTGTGTAGATGCGTGTTATAAAAGTGAGTATGTGATATTGAATAAGCAAAACCAGATATTCAATTTAATGAAAAACAGTGTAGGTGTGCGCAAGATTGTGTTTGGATGTGCTTTCGCTTCTTGAGATTTTAATATTCAGTTTTAATGATGTTGATTATGATTGTTTAAAAAAGTAATAGATATACATTATAAGTTTACTTTGATAATTTTCTTAGGGGTTGTTTGTTTTGGTGCTGACCCGACTGACCGGGCTGACCCGCTGACTCGGTCAGCCAGTCAGCCCGTTTGATACTCTTGAAATCAGATCTGACCGGGTTCTTTTGGTCTGACCCGGACCTAGATTTGAAACATGCTGACCGGGTCCTTTTGGTCTGACCCGGACCTGGATTTGAAACATGCTGACCGGGTTCTTTTCGTCTGACCAAGACCAAGGTGATGCTGGAGGTGGTGGCGGTGATGCTGGAGGTGGTGGCGGTGATGCTGGAGGTGGTGGCGGTGATGCTGGAGGTGGTGGCGGTGATGCTGGAGGCCGTGGCGGTGATGCTGGAGGCCGTGGTGGTGATGCTGGAGGTGGTGGCGGTGATGCTGGAGGTGGTGGCGGTGATGCTGGAGGTGGTGGCGGTGATGCTGGAGGTGGTGGCGGTGATGCTGGAGGTGGTGGCGGTGATGCTGGAGGTGGGTGGTGGGTGGAAGAGGAGGTGAAGAAGATGGATGAAGATGAGATTGGTGATTTGGTTAAAGGTGATTTATATATAAGGTGATTTGCAGAGACGGTTTTTGAGTCAGTCAGATACCGAATCAAACAACCAAGTTTCAGTCAGACGCATACCCAGTCAGAACATCTTACTGGGTCAGCTTCTGACTCAGTCAGATCTTACTGAGTCAGTGTAATCAAACAGCCCCTTAGTCACAACTGACATAACTAAGTAATATTACTTTCCAAAGGAGAAGTAGGCCACCTAAACAATCAAAACTGATTATTGTGACTTGGAATCACTATAATCAATAATCACTTTCAAAACGTACATCCGAAAATTCTTAAGAGAACTAATACAAGGATATTGTCAAATGTCAAAACATAGCAATTTACTTTCAATTTTGTTCCATTTTAGTCATTGTATTTTCGATTTGTACATTTTAGACATTAAACTTATATAAAAATCAATGTTCCATATTGGTGTTTTTTTAAATAACTACAATACCCTTAAAATGTTACGCCTAGGTCAATGTCGGAATTGTCATTTCGGATTATCTTTTTTTATATAAAATGACTAAAATGGAACAGTTTTTTAACTTCAATGACTAAAACAGAACAAAAGAGAAAGTACATTGTAATTTTGACACTACCCCGTAATATAATCAAAAGGTTACTTATTCACTTTGAACTTGTATAGGTGCAATTAGTAATTTTCTTTTACCTTTTTTGTTTTAATCTTTTCACCCTTGTCCCCTAGCCAATGTTTTCCATCTACATCCAACTGAAATGGAAAATCTGATACATTTCTTGGTGAAGCAACAAGGAGCCAATCATGGTCAAGATTATGAACATGATTTAATGTTGCAATAAAGTCAGGTAAAAGAATGGTTTCTGGATCCATCAAAACAGATATATCCGAGTTCGATGTTTGTGCTCTTGTGACCATGGAATGAAAGAATGGAGTACCTAAAAATCTGAAAACATTTAAACAAAATGTGATATTTCCTACACTTGTGCTCGTTATAATACATCTGCCTCGTATTGTGACATAATAAAAACACATTAAAATAAGATAGTTAGTTGATTAAAGCTAGGGACATGTAGGTAATTTTATATGCATCTCAAGTAAGTTTTGTCATGACAAGTTCTTACATGTTTCTTTAAATTTCACAATCTTAAAAGAAGTTTGGCCCACTTAAGTGGAACAGTAATAAAACTTGATTCATTTGCCCCTCTGATTAGTAACCATTTTTCACCAAAATACTCAAAACAGATTATTACAATTTCATACTGTAAAAATCAATTTAAACACACATCCATACACATAAACTCCCTAAATAAAATTCTTATCTTGAATTTCATACATGAACAAGTTCATAAGGTTTTACACCTCATTTGTGCAAACATATGTGTGACCTGAAGTTAAAAATCCATAATAATGATAAGATTGATGAACTGAAAAGCACTTACGTGTAATCAATGTCGGGTTCAACAGAGACCCTCGAATCAAGGCCAAAAGAAGCTGCAAAAGCGAAAACAGAAGGATCTTGACCAAAAAGAACAACACTAATGTCTTGTGATAAACCAAGCCATGATCTAATAGCTAAAGACTGTTTACTCCCAACTGAACCAACAAAAGGTTTAGCAGCTGCAAATATTGTAACAGTGGGACCCACTGAATTTGTGAGATTCTTGATTTGCTCTTTAATGTAAGAAGCAGGTAATATTTGAGTAGTGGCATAGAAAGAGATTGAAATCAAGATAAATCCACATAGCCAAATTAACATCAATCCAATTTTCAGAAGCTGTAAACGGAAAGTTCCCATTTTTACACCAAAATCGAGCGAACTCATCTCAGAATCTTGATGGGTTCAATGAGAATCATCCATTGGACTAAAGACTGACATGGGTTTCGTCAAGATGTACAATTTTCGACCAAAAAGGACTGAAATAGTCTCAATTGATGGGTTCAATGAAAAAAAAGATTGGCAAACTACGAAATCATCTCAATATTTGAAATGGGTTTCATCAAGATGTACCATTTTTCGACCAAAATCGAGTGACTTAGTCTCAAATTCTTGATGAGTGTAATGAAAATCTATTGGACTAAAAAGATTGGCAAAACTATGAAATCAACTAAAGACTTGACATGGGTTTCATCAACATGTACATCTTTCAACCAAAAACGAGTGAAATAGACTCAAACTCTAAATGGGTTTACCGAAATGTCATCTAAAAGATTGACAAAACTATGAACTCAACTAAAGATTTGAGAGGGGTTTGATCAAGATGCACCATTTGTTAAATACAACCCACGAATTGAAGAAAACCATCAAGGAACCTAAAGACTTGTTATGATAAATCATGTGAATAACCGAATTGGGGCTTTTGAAATCGGCATTCTTGTTGCATAAAAGAGGGTGATGGACCATTAATTTGATGGAGACGAAGGGTTTAAGGTGTCAAAAATGTGTGAAGAAAGAGAAAAAGGTGACACTTTAACGGAAAAGTGAAGCTTCTTTTGGTGGGAAATCCACCACCTGAGCCACCGGAAAAGGCGTTGACGGAGGAGCAAGAGACATGTGAGTCTTGACGTTGAGTGGGTGCCACCACCCACCGAGTCAACGGACTCCGGGTCAACCCTTCTTACACTATTCTCCGGTTTTACCAAACTTTTTTTTCCTAAAAACAAACAGATGTACCGTGTACGACTATGTTATTACCGGAAACACCTCCAGACACATATGTTGAGTATTTTTGTTTAGCGTGAGACTTAGAGCGTGTTTGAGATTGTTTCTCAAAATAATTTATTTATTTATTGATTTTTTTTAATAAATTAGTATAGAGTTACTTATTAACTTATTTCTCTCACAACAATCATATTGCCAAACACTATAAAATGACTTTTTTAACTTTTTAAAAGTTAATAGGTTAAAATGTAAGAAAAAAAAGCACTCCCAAACACTCACTTAAACATGTAATTTTTTATATTTGTGTGTTATCGGTATTTTATTTTAACCAGTTGAGTTAATAATCATTGGTAAATTAAAATACTATTTTGTAGATTTTAACTTTCTTTTTTTAAGCATCTTTACATCTTATTCTATATATATTTCTTTATCTTGGTTAAATAATATTTATTTATTCTTCTTTTCAGTATTATTTTTATATATTCCGGTCTACCACTTACATCCACTATAAAAAATATTTAAAAAATACGTAGGATGAAAAGTGCGTCCTGTATTTAATAGATAACGTTGCTTCCCTCTAAAAAATATAATGATTAGGTATAAGGATGAGAAATTAGATGACGTGTGTTTTGATTATTTTGTTAAAATTTAAGGATGAGATTGATAAGTTGAGAATACTCTCATAATATAATCCTTATAGTGTTTCTTATCTTTAAAATATAAAGATAATATGAAAGAAAATACGTAATATATTAAGACTTAAACCCCGTATTTGTATTCGCTTGTTTGATAAAATGGATAAAAACATTAAACAAATCGAGTATGGTATTAAAAGAGCGATTCATTTGCTATATGCAATAAAGAAAACATAAACATAAGCGGTTAATCAACAATGTGGATGAAGATTATTGAGTACACATCAATATACAATACAAAAGCGGGATAATGATCATAATAGAAACAACTGATAGCAAAGTCGGGTGAACTATACATGCGCGTAACATATGAATAAAACATGCAAACGTAACATGTTACATCCTCGAGTACCCTCTATGGTCTTCATACTGCTCCATGAATGCATTATTAAATTTCTTAAAATTTTCCATAATTGCAGGCATGTCCTCCTCAGCGGGCAAGATAGTCGTCCTCAAGTGAAAAACCCTAATTTGGAAAGAAATACAAACCCAAATGAAAAAAATTATTGGGGGCAGTTGCAATCAATCTATATTAAAGGAGTTCATTTGGCTTGTATTTTATTGGTTAAAGTCAAATGATAAAAGGAGAAAAAATTAAAGATATGGTTTGAATATGTTGAATTCCGCATAATGCTTACCACCTTGAAAACTTATTTTGTTCTAAAATATTTAATATTTATAGATAGCTTCAAGGATTTTGTTAACCATAGCCCTAAGGGTGGTTATTCTTTGAGGGATGATTTATAGGTGGCAATTTAGCCCCATTTGCTTAGGTACATGATTAATTTGGTCATGGTATATCCATAACGGGTCAAATCAAAATTTTAGCTAAAGGAAAACAAGTCAAACAGGTGAAAGTTGTCCGGAGTGTATTTTTAACGCCTACAACCTCCTTAATGTTTTCATTTTTATAAGTTAGAATATTATTATTATTATCATATATAGTAGTATAGTTTTATAACCATACTTAACGTACTAACCGTTCATAATAATGGAAAGATATTTGCGGGCCAACCCAACCCAATATCAGTTTGACCCATTACCCAACCCGACCTTACACGCCCATTTGCCACCTTTAGGGGTAAAGTAGAAGTCTTACCCTTCCTTTTGACCAAACCCTGAACCAGGGACAGTTGAGATGCCAGTGGCTTCTAGAAGCTTGAGACAATAGAAAACATCAGGAACTTTTCCAGCTTTTTTGCAGCTTCTATTGCTTTTGGAGGTAATTTAATTTGTGGGAATGAATACATGGCACCTGATTCCAGTTTCAAAGAAAAATAGATCTAAGAAATGACTGATTAAGACAGAGAAACTTGTAGCTATATCAGAAAACAGCTAACCTTCTGTGAAATTACAAACAACATTTTTGCAACTGTTGAATCCATCAGTCATTATGTGTGCTCTCTTCCTTAGTGATTCAAGAATACCATTGCTGCATTAATTTACAAATAAAATGACTAAAATACACCTCTAGCAAAAATAATATAGATAATTTATGAATCAAAGACAATCACAACAACAGTTTCAATGATCACAACGTCCAAACAGGTCATTTTAGATTATGTAAGGCAATAAATTTAAATGAGCAACTCTTACCTCTCTCTAAGAAACTGGTCGTATGAGACATCACCAGGTTTAGGGGGGCTGACCATTACTCCCATCTATTAAAAGCTTAAAAATGATTAATATGTGAAAAAATATTAAACATGCATGATATATTATTTAAACTCAACTTACAAATATCTGCCCAGGAACATTGGGACTGAGCGATATTGATGCAACTTTGTATAATTCATCAACTGTCTGTAACAACAGATACAACATTCAATTAGAAATTCATGTTGTTTAATGTTAATTATTTATTTTTTATTTTAACAATTTAGTCGAAATTAAATGGTGTGAGATAAAATCAAGATGTGATAACGGGTCTCATTAGTAGATAGTAAAGATGGGACCCGCAAAATCAAAATCAGAAAGTAAATTAGAGGGGTTTGCTAATCATAGCTGGTAGTGCCATGGGTAACACATAACTTTTTAAAATAATATTTTATAAAATCATAAAACATCCAGCAAATTTCACTAATCAAGCAATCACCTAGGCACTTAAAAGTGGTTATATATAAATTATTAATCATTGACTAGTTTTCAACCATAATTCACCAACCACCAATGGGTGGTTGGAAAAGAGTGGTTGTTAATCAGACTGTAAGGGTTATGTTTAGTATTTCCCTAAAGGGTATATAGTTATTTAAAAATAAAAATAGAAATTAAAAAATAATAATAAACTCTAACTATAATCACTAACCATCCATCCACCACAATGTGGTTATATATAAATTATAATCATTAACTGGTTTCCAACCATAATGATTATGTCCTGGTAACTTATTAAAATTCAATATCTTATATATAATTTAAACCTGCGGAGGGATGTTTGTCATCTCATAGTATCCACCACGTTGTCCGCATTCACCTAAGAATCCTTTTGAAACAGTGTGGAAAGAAATAAGCTGGAGTTCCTTGCTGATTGGTGGACCCATGTCCAACAATACCTTCAAGCACAACAAAAAGTAAAAGAATAAAAAATATCCATGCGGACTTTGACTTTTGAGGTCAACTATCACTTCATAGATTTTCAAAATTGCATGGCTTGGGATTAAATTCAACCCCATCATTTCTTGTTTGTATTATACGTCAAATTGTTTCAAAAATACAAAAAAAACACATCCAAACACCATCTCCTACAACCCAATCTATTACTGCTAATTAATCACACTTTTAAGCTGAAACTAGTTCGTTTGACCTAAAACGTCTAATATACTTTTATTGGAATGAGGGAATATTCTAACTCAAGAAGATGAATTAACTAATTACCTTTCTGGAACTTATAAATGGTCGTTCATCCTGATAAACATTCTGCTGATAAACTTCATCTCCAAGCAAGACCAAATTCTCTTGGTAACAAAATCTCAGGATTTCCTTTAGATTATCCACACTAAGACATTGTCCAGTTGGATTTCCAGGGTTTATAATCACCATCGCCCTTACCTAATCGTAATTATGAACTTATTATCAAGAAAATAAATTATATGCAAGGATAATTATATAAACCCATTGAATAAATTTGGAAGGTTACTATTAATAATATATGAGTCAATGTGAATATGAGCCAAGGCCCAAGCTTATACAAGCCGAGCCAATTCTCAAGCCTTCAACAGTGGAGCCAGCACAGGCAGACCCGTGGTATGCACTACAATAGCAACATTTAATTATTTTAACTGTTACCAGAAGTGGCAATTTCGACTTATATACATACAAAGATTTGGGTTGTATTTTTATTTCTAAACTGGTCAAACGGTAAAGGAAAAGGCTAGCTAAAAAGGGAAAGGGGTAAAAGAGGTTAAAAGATGTCAAAAGTGTGTTTTCTTTATCCTTAAAACCTCCTATATCGTTTTACGCGGAAAAAAAATCAGATTGTTATTGGAACAATACAACTTCTATATAGCACGTTTGTTGTTTGTAAGGAGATAAAATTTGTTGGACAAAAGTGTCCCAAGTCAACTCAATCCGTATGTCCCATACAAAAAGAGTGTTTACATGCATGCTTAGCAGAGCGCATAATCCGCCCATAGGGTCCAACCTCCATGACGTGAGGATAGGATATGGGACCCACAAATTAGATGATAATTTAGAACATATATGAAACCTTACAGTTATTCCTTTAAAACGGGCTTCTGCAACTGATTGGCGTAAGTTGTTGATATCTAGACCCCAATTAGCTGATTCTTCAAGGTAATATGGTACAAGAGAACCACCAAACAGAGATATGGCAGCTGAGTATAGTGGATACTGAGGGACTGGAACCAGAATCTAAAAAGATAAAGAAAATTAATTTATATAAAAGCATCTTTATAAAGAGAGATCGTCACATTGATAAACACCAAGGTTGGAACTTCCATAACAAATAAACATTAACGAGAGAAACGAAAAAAATAAGAAGAGACGCATTTATACGTGAAGCTACGCCCCTCGCGCCTTATAATTTTGAAATTTCATGATATCATATTAGTACAAAAAATGTTTTAGATTTTTCTATATCATCCTAAAATTTCAAGACTTCATGCTATCATATTTACCATTTCTAACACTAAATACATCGTATATCTATCAGTTGTTAAGTAGTAATTTATAACAGCTACTTCAATGAGTAAACAAATAAGGAAAAAAAACATTATAACTTTTAAAAGTGTCCTATTTGTTTAATAACCTAATTATTTTGACTTGTTTATTATCAAATGATTAAATATGATATTATAAGTGTTTTGAAAAGGCGCATACAATATTATGAATTTAAAACGATATATATGAACTTTTAGAAGAGTTATAAAGTTGCCCAAAGAAAATAAAATATTATTATATTTTCTGTTTAACACAAAGAGTACTAAACGAGAAAAAACTACATACCCCATCACCTTGACCACGGATAACGGTTTGCAAGATCTGCATTACTCCTTTACTGGCCCCATCTGTCAGATATATGAGTTCTGGATCACTGTCGCAAATTAAATTGTTAGTTCAGGGCCTGATTGGTGCAATTCACCATTTCACAAAAAAATAAAAAAACCTCAAAACTGAAACTATGCTACCTAACAAGCAAAGATACAAAGTATTTTTGAAGTCAAACTGTAAGATTTGCAGCAGATGAGACGTTATTTACAAAATTAAAGTCAACAATTTCCTTAATAATGATATTATATGTTTACAACCTCGGATATCCGTCACGCCTGCCAATGAATTCAGCAACTTCTTTCCTTATCCCAGGAAGACCACGAGAATCACTATAAGCACCTAAAGGACCAATAAGCCATTGTCATAAAAAATGAGAAAACAGAAAAGATTAATCATTAAAAGTCTTTGGAGAATACCTAGACCCCCTGATGTATAAGAAAGGTACTGTTTTGCTTTTGCAATTGCATCAGCTGGGAATATAAGCCCAACATTTGGATCATCTAGAAGAAATGGAGCCTGACAAAGAGCAACCACCTGCAACAGAATAAAGATATGGTTGGTTTGTTAGATATCCACCATTTCAGTGTGGCGAGCAGGTTGGATAACAGGGAAATTTTGGTTGGTTTGAAATGTATCCAGTTGACCCGTAAACACTTTATCCCTTTTTAATGTTTCTTTACTATAATAATCTTAAACTTTAAGCAAAACTATTTAGGAGGTACTTATTAAATATAGACCTAGGGCAACTTCCAACCCGTTTGACCTACTCCCCTATTAGCTAATATTTGATTTGACCCATAAGACCTGTTTCAGATAAACACAACACAAATCATCCTATCTATAAGTGAACAGGTCAAAATTACCATGTCTACTATGTGGTTTTTTTTATATGTTTGGGCTTCCTTTAGACTATCTACATCTTGGCCCGTGACCCCTATTGCATTCTATTTATTAACACCCATATCTGACACCAGCTAGAATGAAGAAAACAATTTCCACATTCCATAGTATAAGAAATTATAAGATAAGATGTTTTAGCTTTAATTAACACAAACCTGACGAGGGAAAGTTAGAGGCTTCTGTCCAAGAGCATGAGGATTGCCCACATTTGTGAAGATAATCTGCAAGAAAACAATTAAACTGGTGAACCATGACAGACATGTATTTATTAATAATTATTAAAACATGAAACATTTTAACGTTCTTATCTTACATATACTACTACATGGTGTGAGGACAAATGAAGAGGATAACGGGTCCCGTTTACTTAATGCAAGTCTAGGATGGGACCCACTAAATAGAGAGGACAACCACATACTTTGGTGTTTAATTTCCTTCTTTCTGCAGCTAATACTTTATGTATCTATGTGTGATTAATCCTAACAACTACCAAATAAGATTAGAGGGTCCACAATAGATTAATCGATAAACTAACAGGAAAATGAATATATAACTAACCTTCTTTCCTTCTTTTTGAAGCTCGGAAGCACGAAGGTACAGCTCACCTCTTACAGCATATTGGGCTCTCTTCACATTTTCATTAATTTGGTCATAGTCTAATGCTTTGCGTGACATGATTCTTGATTCAAAAGCTAGTGATCACAAATCAGTTGCTAGCCTAAGATTGATCACAAAACCAATAAAAGTGAAAGGAAAACAAAAACTTAACTAAAATTTCAAAAATCAAATTGCTCATACCAAGACATCTATGCTGCGCTAACACCTAGACACTTTTGTTTTGATAATGATTATGTGCCATTGATCGAGTTATCAAAATTATGTAATCAAGAACTCCCAATTCAGCAAAACCCCACAACGAACAACCAATCAAAACCCTAAATCAACATCCAAAATCGAAAAGAAACGATTACAATTCAACATCAATGATACCTTAATTCAAACAAGTATAGCTTGTATGCGTGATCGAATTGGGTTTCTAAAGGTTGTCTGCTGGAACCCTTTTGGGAGATCAAGCACATAATAAAGGTTATAAATATTTGTCATAAAGTGTGGTAATATAGTAACAGGAAGAGTGTGAGCCACTGAAATCGAGTATATGGATTATTTAGGGGAAATTTGAGGTTTGTTTTGGGATAATGATGAGTGATGATGCTAGTGTGGTGTGAGTTCGAGCTTTGAAAATATGGTTCAGATTGATTCACCACCGTCTTCATTGTCGTCACCTTGATCGTCTCTTCCATGGAAGAATCTTCACACTTCAATAATGGCAATTGGACAAACGTTGGTTCAACGTCTGTTAAAAAAGGTGACAACTGACGCATAGTTTTATTTTGAGTTGATTACATATCGTTGGTGTTTAGGCATGGTTTTATTTTTGTTTTTAAGTTTGGGAAATTAAAAGTTTGGCTCAAAGGTTTATTAAAACGTAACAAGAAAAGTTTTTAACATGAATGGATGTTAATTTTTCTGTTAAACTTTTAAAGTGACTAAATGTTCTTTTTAAGTTAAAAAGAAAAGTGAGAGAGAAAGATGGACTATGGGATGATGTGGGAGAGAGAAAGAAAGAGAGGCGGTGGTGGATCGACGGTGGTGATAATAGACTTTGATGATGGTGGCAAGTGTCAATGTCAAAAGATTGGGTTGGCGGCAAGTGTGAATGTCAAAAGATTGGGTTGGCGGTAAAAGGTGGTGGATTGGGAGGGTTAATAGAGAGGTGAAAGTTGAAGATTAAGTGGTGGGGTGGGTCCCACATTGTATTAGTTTTATTTTTTAATAGTTAGAGACACTTTGATTATTTCATATGTATTTAAGGATATGTATTTAAGGGATGTTTTAAATTACCATTCAAGCTGTGGATCTTTTGTGATACATTTTGTCAAACAATTAGATCTACTTTATAACTTTTTAAAACTTATGGACCAAAAATGAAATTAAACATAAGCACATGCACTTCATGTAATTAAATCTTTTATTTTTATTTTTTTAACGGCAAACTGCTCCGCTCTTAAATAACACAAATTAAAGTACATATACTTTAAGCTGTGTTTTTAAATTCATTTAAGGGGGAAAATAAATGGTAAAACTAATAATGTTAAGAGTAAATTTCGGTTTTGGTCCCTGTGGTTTAACCATTTTAACCATTTCAGTCCAAAAAGAAATCTTTGATCATATCATGCCCTGTGGTATCACTTTTGTAACGATTTTGGTCCCTGACACTAACTCTGTTAGTTTTTACAGTTAAATGTGAGGGTACTTTGGTCATTTTACATTTGGAGGACTAGTTATGTAAATTACATAATATTTAAAAACCAAATGGAATGAATAGTAAAAGGGTATATTGGGAATTTCAGTGAGGGTTTTAGAGAGAGAGAACCACTAGGCTTCATCTGCACCGGTTTTTAGAGAGACGGTGGGCATCTCCGATGTTGTTAATGTTGATGATGGTGTTGGTGGTGATTGCGGTTGCGGTTGCGGGCGGAGATGATGACGACATTAGCTGTTGCTTTGTCTCCCAGTTTACCTTGAGATGGAGTCGGTGGCGACAGTGGCGATGGTTGTGGTACAACAACCTCTGTTGTCTCTCTTCCTTCAGATTTGTTCGCTACCCTTTTAGGGTTTTATGATCTGGCCCTTTACTTCTTCGATTGGTCATTCGGGTGGTGTGGTTATCATGTTGTGAGTTATATTAGACCTCCGTGGCACTCCTTAGCGAAGCTATTTTGAGGTCCGGAAGCGATGGTGCCTTCCGATTGTTGTTCCCCTACCGATGCAAGTCGTGCCCTCCCGACGTCCCTTAATATTGTCTTCGATGGTGTTCTCCCCCATGTTAAGCTTGATGTTGATGGTGGCAGTGGTGATGGTGGTCAAGCTAATTCACCTTATCTGAAACTGATTCTGGTATGTTGATGGTCACGGTGGTGACACTTATGAAGATAGTTAGGTCAATTTGTGTTGTATTGATGATGATGAGACATGGCTCTGTTGCTGCTTCGCCTCCCCTCTGTGGTTGAGGTAATGCAGGTTTTTGCCAGCTTTGGTTGGTGTTTGTGTGTCGCCATTGCCGCTGGTGGCCTTTGAGTTGACCAACGGTGGTCTTCAGGTGGTTGTTGTTGTTATTGCTTCAGTTTATCGTGTGTTTTGCCTGGAAGTAGTGGGTCCGTCATTACAGAAAGATAACCCTCATCCTTTGTGGTTCAGTGAAGGAGGTTCATATGTCGGTGATACAGTTGGATGATGATGACGACTGTTCGTCTGAGACCCCTGTCCCTATGTTCGCTTTTGAGGTTACACCGTGATGCTGCATTTGGAAAAATGAATCGGTGCTTTGTTTCAAGTCGGTGATGATGAAACTGTTTTCATCTGAGACATGTACATGTTGTATGTTGTTGTACGTTTTTAATTTAGTATAGCGTCGGGCTATGATGATATTCAAAAAATGGTTTCGGGTTGCTTTGGCGTGGCTACCGTTTACGGTTAGCAGCCATAACTGAAATCCGGTTCTGAGCCCCATTCATCACACGCGTTGGTATCACTGGACTTGACTCTTTGATGTAGTGGTCGATGACGATAAGCGTAACCTCATCTGAGACCGTATGCATGCTGCCGGTTGTTCATTAAGTGTTTAGAGGTTAATGTTGGATGGTTTTGAGGCGATGATGATGAAAAGAAGGTTATGTTTGTTGTTACGGTGAGGTAAACTTGATGTTTGCAGCCGCAACAAACAACTGCTTCCGAGCCTTATAAGTTTGCCTTTCATAGTTTGCTTGATGACGATGGCCATTGGGCGCATCTGAGGGCTATGGGTATCATTGGCGATACTGGATTTGTCATTGTATTTACATGTGTCATAAATTTGATTTGGGTACTGCTATTATTGTTGAATATTGTTGTCCATGACACTCAAAAACGAGTCTGAGCTTTGACGTGGAGTGTGGACTGTTGCGATGTGTCGACGTACTTTAGTCGACATCAGCCATTAGTTTTGAGAGGCAATATTCTGATCATGTTGCCTCCTGTCATCAACTCTCATCGTTTGTTAAAAGTGTTAGCTTATGGCTATGATGACAGAGTTCTGAGCCTCCGTTTAACCCGTCTTTATGACGCGTAATGTCACACCCTCAATTTTCACAACGGGGTTTTACCGTAAGGCGTGTGACATACCAGGATCTCAGACACAGTCATATCGAACGACACTATATGAATTTTGAATAAACATTTGATTTCATTCCATAGAACATAAACAAAGTTCACAACGATGCGGAAGCGTGTACATAGTTTGTAAATCCATTACAGTACAGTTACAATATCCATGTTTAGACAAAATGTTCAATGCTGAAAATAAAATAGATGAATGCATGTCCTGAGTGCGTTTCCTGTAGCGTGCATCATGAGCTTATGTGTTCCTGTGACCTGAGAAAACATGCTAAAATGTGTCAACATAAAGTTGGTGAGTTCACAGGTTTTATCAACAAGAAATGTGTTCGTAAGCGTTCACTGGTTTGCGTTTCAATGGTTTAGTATATAAAGCATATCGTTAGGTAGCTAGCCTATGTTCTTGTTACTTAGCGTTTCGAACCGAAGCTGACCGTTTACGTCCTATATGTGTTTGTTGTATCCCCGTCACGTCTCATCAGACAATGACAAATGTTAGGTCAATCAGGCACCCGTTTGACCTCCAATCAAGCTAGCGCGACTAGCCCGGGCGGGGTTTGTCAGACCCAGTAGTACTACTCAAAATTACCTCGCTAATCCCATCACTAACAGTTCGAGTGTGTCAGGACATGTTGTGTGTTTGCACTAACGTAACAAGCGATATCAATAATACTACAACCATTTATGTAAATCTGTTTGCATGTTTTCTCCCCTAAAAGGAAAGAGAGTCAAATAGGGGCCGTGAAACTCACTGATGATGTAGTAAGTATGTAGGATGAAAGTCTCCCAAGTGTTGTTTACGATGCGCTGTCAAACACCTATTGACGGTTATGTTAAGTGTTAATGTTGTGTTCAGCGTTAATAGACATGTTCAGTCGGGTCGGGTCGCATGGGTTCGGTCGTGGGTGACACACACACAAGCAGGCATACACGTATCAGACTTTATGTAGATTCCCAAATGGGTTGTCGATATTTGTAAATGGTTAGGTTCTGTTATGTTGAAAAAGTATGTGCTTGTTGATTGCGTTGACTTTAATCTTTGTGGTCAAGAAATGACACTTTATTGATTGTTACCATATCATCACACGATAGGCACACCGCACACAAGGAGAATTCACTCACAATGACTCCATTCGTATATCAAGGCTAGACGCACGACTGGACACTTCATTCGCACGAATGGGCCTTCAATCGTACGAATCGACCTCATTCGTACGGTTGAACCCTCACTCGTACGACTTAGCACTCAGCCGTACCACACATCACCCACTCACCCGACTCAACAACCAATCGCACGGCTGAACCTTCATTCGTGCGACTGGAACTTCAGTCGGGCGGTACTCAGTCGTACACATTTCTCCGATTGACTCAATCGCACACACTCTCAGTCACATGCATTCATTCACACGTCACGCACACACGCCTGGACTCAGTCGCACGACCCAACCCAGTCGCACCACTCAGTCGCACGATGGACCCAGTCGTATGGCTCAGTCGCATGGCTGGCCCAGTCGCGAACTGCAGCAGATCGCGACTGCTGGACGGGCTGAACAGCCTTCGGCTGTCCCGTGCTCGGTTTTCACACAATCAGGACTTCCAGAAACACTTTCCTCACACGCACCCCCACGACCATATGCATTCGGGTTGAACCCGAACACCCGAAGCCCAAATTTGCAGCAGAGAAACGAGCAATAAAATGGATGACCAAGGTCGCCTACCTGCTCGGAACATGATTTCTCAGCTGTTGCGTGGTTTAGTCGGCGAAATCGAGCTCAAACGAGGCGGTTCGTAGTGCTAGTAGGTGGTAGAAAGGTGTAGAGGAAGAAAGTGAAGAAGATGGAAGAATTGGGAGTCAAATGAAAATAAGGGCTGGTAAGGGGTTTATATACCCAGCCCTAGTTTGGCAATTTATCAAGTTTAGTCCTCGCACTTAGCCCCCGAGTTCCCGAATTTGTTTCGGTTGATAACGACGTAGATGGGCGAGCTATGTGAATTAAGAGGATTCCTTAGGAAATCCCGTTTATGTGAATCCTCTACAAACACCCGTGTTAGTATTTTATCATTATTTATTTAGCGATGTCGGTGGCGGTGTTTGTATACGTTTCGAGTATTAACGAGTATGTGCCAATGATAACGACAGTGGTTTGAATAGTGTTAACCTAGAATTACGGGGTGTCACTCACAACGCACGTCTGGGTGCCCAACTAGTTATATTAGATTAGGATAATTGTTGTAATTTTTTAAAACAATAAATAATTAAAAAAATCGATTATCTCTTCACCATTTAACAGTCAAACACATTACTTTCTTTCAACCCATTATCTCTTCACCAACTCTGCCGACAGGACGACCACCGTCGTCTCCGGCGACCGAACGACCACCGTCTTCTCCGGGGACCAGCGACCACCGCCATCGCCGGCCATCGCCATCTCTTGTGACCAATCGACCCCTTCCATCTTTACCGGTGACCTTTTTGTCCCCCTGTCGATACATCCTAATCACAACACCACAAAGGCCACCTTCTGCACCCTGTTGATAACCCACCTACATCAATTCATTCAATGGCAGATCCTCTTCATCCTCCTCAAACCTCTGTCAAACCACCTCCCTCCGACGACAAACCACTCCTACCATAAGGAACCTACGTCATCCAGATCCCCAAAGACCAAATCTACCGCCTACCCCCGCCTGAGAACTCACGCAAGCTGCAAAACCTCGCTAATCGGAAACCTAGACGGAGCTGCTGCTGCCGCTGCTTCTGCTGGACCATCGCCACCGCATTCATCCTCCTCATCCTCCTCTCCGTCGCCGCTGGTGTCCTCTACTTAGTCTTCCGCCCGGAAAAGCTTAAATACTTGATCGATAGCCTCGCTTTAGGAGGCGTCAATCTCACTTCATCGTCGACGATGTCTCCGCGTTTAACAGTCAAAATTAGGGTTGAAAACTCTAACGATAAGCTCCCTATCTTCTACATACGAAAGGGGAGCTGGCGATGGAGGTGGCGGTGGCGGTGTGGTGCAAGCGGTGGAAGGGTGGTGGGGGTTAGGGTTCCAATTAGGGGTTTGGGTTGGGTTGGGTTACATTTAAGTTTTATTTTTTTATTTTTTATTGTTTTAAAAAATTACAACAATTATCCTAATCTAATATAATTTACATAGCTAGCCCTTCAAATGTAAATGACCAAAATACCCTCACATTTAACTGTAAAACCTAACAGAGTTAGTGTCAGGGATCAAAATCGTTACAAAAATGAAACCACAGGGTATGATATGATCAAAGATTCCTTTTTGGACTGAAATGGTTAAAATGGTTAAATCACAGGGATCAAAACCGAAATTGACTCTAATGTTAAATTAAAAATAAGTGGAGAGAAAAAAAGAAAAAAATGAAAGAAAAAAATGAAAGAAATACAAAGAAATGATTTCATTTCTATTGTCTCCTTAAGTAAACCCCGAAAACACAACGTTAATTACAAGTTATTAAGTAATCCTATTTTAAAAAATAGGTTTCACCGGTAAATCTCGTGTGTAACATAACTATTGGAGTATTCTATAGTCTTATGCGACCGACAAAGGCCAAAGCAAATAAAAAAATAAAAAAAAAAGTCCAACATAAATAATTTAAACCATATCATAAAAAACTTGAATCTTTATAAGGTGCAAGACATTTATATTACACATTAGGTCTACACGTGCTAGGCTCAGGACTTTAAAACTATATCTTTCAAGTACAACTGTGATACTACCGGTACTTCTTAACTTAAGTTAATCAACTTAGAAATTTCCTTCACTTACTATCTCTAGTTTGTGGGCGAATTATAATACATGCCATTTATACACGAATATATTAACTTGATCGTCTGATAAAGTCCTATCTGGATAGAGGAAAGACTTGCCACCACCTACCCTTCCCAGACCCTGCTCTTAAGTGGGATATACTGGGTTTGTTTGTTTGTTTGTTTGTCTGATAACAGACTCTCAAGACTTTGACTTGGACTCTCTCCTAACAGGTTACTTTACATTTGTAGCAAGGAACATCTAAAATCTCTTTTTAAACAATATCTTACAAACCATTTATCGAAACGAATAGAGAATCATCAAAGTAAGGGAATCACCCCTGTTTTGATGAGTTAGAATCATTTAGGAGATACGAATGTTTTTAGTCATAGGTTGACTTACAAACGCTTGCATCTCCCATGGTGCAAACGGTACGAAGTTTGACATAACAGCGAAAAGAAAAGAATATCAATTAGAAATTCAGGAAATTTCAAGTTACATCAATGTAACAAAAGAAAAAATCATGCTTACAAGCTTAAGATCAAAGTTCTAGGTAACAGGATTTGTTATGATGGTGTTCAATTCTTGGATGGTTTAAGTCGGGAAGACGAAATCAAGGGCAAAATGATTCGACATCACAATGAGATGTGAACATTCGATTCACAATCGAAAGGAGTATATGGACTTCTCATGATATGAGATCAACCATAACCTTATTGCAGACACGCGTAATTATAAGTGATGACTCATCTTAAGGGTTTCGAGCCAAGTAAATGGATTTAATGGTCGAATCACTATTTACACTTTGTTTAGGCAAAGTATCCCGAGATGTAGAAATTCCACTCACAGCATTGCATGTTCTTAGTTATGGGACACATCCTTAAGAGAATTTTGGAATCATAAATAACGGTTTAAAGTTTTAAAGACCATACGGTTTAGATTCTCAATATCTTTGGGTGTATTAAAATCCATGTTCACGTTGGTCAAAATAAGAAGATAGTTACATGAAACGCTAAGTTCAATACTGTTACACGTTACACGTTGAGCGTTTAAACGTAGGAGTTGAGATGTAGGATGGGTTCAATATTACCAGGAACATTATTTAGGTTAAGAATGAGAAGGTATTTAAACTTTGGTGATAAACCAATTCAAGGATTCAAAATTTTCAAGATGCAAGAGGATGGTTCCATTTGGTAACGCATTACCATTTGGAATCGTTGACACGTCAAGGTAAATTGACCCATTCGCCTTAGAAACTTGTGTATGTTGACCATAGTTTATCACTCATCCCAGAAATCCCCAGGTAAGCGTAACTGGTCCCGTAGGATTTATGCGAAACGCCTACCTTAGCCCGAAGGCTTTTTGCCAGGAAAACCAGAATACAGGTGTCTATGTGTCACACAATATTTCTTAGGTTCATGAAATCAAAACCTTGATGAGATTTATATAGATTAGACATATCGTCTAAAGATCCAAGTCATCAACATAAGCATAAGATTCCACGTGTCGTCGAGAATAAGATTAAGAGATTTTATGTTCGGGGAGAGTCAAAGTGTCAAATATAAGTTTTGGAAGACAGTTAATAAAGTTTAAGCATACATAAGGCAATCCTATTCTAAGGCATCAAATTGCACAAAAAGACATAGCATTATGTAGCATGCAAACCATGTAATTTACAAGATAAAAGTATAATACTATAAGGTTCATGCATACGCTATAGTCTAGGTCACCATTTCTAATAACCTAAATCCCTATAGTTATGGGCTCTGATACCAATCTGTCACACCCCAACCTTGACGGCGGAATCGTCGAGGCGTGAGAGTTACGATTGTTCACAGCCACATAACGCTATTGCCTGAAACATGTTAAAAATAAAAGGTCAACATATTGTTGGTGAGCATTCTATAGTTTTCATACATAAGTATATAAAAGATGGCAATTCATGTTGTAAATTAGAGAACAAGGTAACTAGGGATGTAAGACAGAATGCACAATCAAACCTTGACAATGTTTTACAAGTATCAAACGACGTTAATATTCTATTAACGTTAAAAGTATATACGATTAGCTAAGTGTACTTGGATCAACCAAGCAGGCTTGTCAGGCCCATAGATCTATGACGTCGCCAGGCTAGCAATAGTTAATGATTGTACATATATTCGACATTACATGGTAGCTACAAGATTCAACTAATCACAACACACAAGTAAATTGCCATAAGTTTACAAGAATCAAACGTGTTTACAAGTGTAATGTTTATACGGTAACATGTTTCACCCAAAAGTGTGTGAAATAATAAAATGGGTATAGAAATACTCACTTGATACGCGTATTGTGTACTAGAGTTTACTTGAAAGAAAGTGAACACTCAACCTTCAAAGGTTACCTAGATTACGCAAGTACATGAGTTTATGTAAACAGTGAATATGAGAAACCCTAAGTGCACCATAACCAAGGACTCAAGGTTTTAGAGGAATAGACATGTTTGACCCAGTTGACCCGTTTGACCCGTTGGTGACATTATGTGTTGTAAACCATTTAAACAGACATGAGCATATAACATACAAGTCATGTAAGTTCTTAGTATCTAGCCTACTCAGTGTGTTCATAACACAACTAGTGTATCATATAACAGGTTAGATCATGCATAACCTACTTATATGACCTATAACCATGAATTAGCATATACGGGTCAAAACAGATAATCTACCAAATAATCATCCATACTAATCACAACACATTCAACATGTCCAATTCACAACTTATACCATCAAAATAAGTTCTAGTAGTACTAACATTACACACAAAATCCAAGTAAATATGTTACAGGTTGTAGGTATTCGTTTTCCAGAATCTGTGTTTTCGGGCAGATTCTAGGTGTTCGGACGATACGGTCAAACACATAACCAACCAAGGATTTAGGCCAAGGCCAAACTCCGGTAGGCTCTCCTATGAGTCAATTAAGTATGTGAAAAGTTGTTTTAGGTTTTAAGGGCCTGGAGTTACTAGAAAAACTCAAAATGTTACAGCAGCTCTCAACCGGAGGGCTGCTGGAGTTAGCTTGCCAAATTGTGCATAACTCCCATTTGAAATAGATATTGGGTTAATTCTTTTTCTGGAGTTCAGAGGATTCCAAGGACAAATGTTTGACCATAGGGTTTGGTCTCAGGTTTTATGAAATGAAAATGACATATCAAACAAGTCAACACATACATTCTGTCCAAGAGGACAGAATTGACCCTTCTAGCCAAAACAGGTAAAACACCAATTTAACCACCTCCAATTGGAGTGTGGTTACACTTTCTGGAAACTAGACTCAGTAACAAACAATTCGGGCACTAGAAACACATTATCTGGACCTGTTATGACCTGTTTGTGGCACATACAAAATGAGACTCAGAATCTGTCAGAAAGTTTGTTTCTGACCATCATTCACTAAAATGATCATAACTCACGTTTTACACATCCAAATTGGACAAGGTTGAAGGTTTTGAAAACTAGACTCCATGAGGAACATGCTAGACTCAAGAAAACCAGCTTTTGGATTCGTCTTCATTTGGTTATGTCATGATGAAAACAGGGTATGCAATCTGCCAGAAATCAGAACGTGTACACATTTCACATGAAAGCATATACATACGCATATTTCATGTCTCCTAGCATTCATACTAACTAATTAACATCCTAAAAACATCAAACAACAATCAATTCCATAAAAGCCCCAAAATTTTCGAATTAGGGTTCATGTTCATCAAGTTTCATAATCAATCAATCAAAAGTGTTGTTTTCTTGCATAATCAACTTTAAATAACATACATACAACCTAACTAACATGTGAATAACATCAAAACATCAAGATTTCAGCTTATTGAACACTAATTTCGCAGGAGGGTTCGGCCATATCAAGAACACATGAAAAACTCATAAAAATCTAACCTTTAAACTTGTAATAGCTTGCAATTGATGATTCTAACTTGTTTTGTTGTTGAAATCGATCAAAACCAGGTTCTAATGCTTGTTCTTGGCTCAAAATCGCAGAAGAGAGGGAGAGAGAAGTGCAGGTCGATTATGGGGAAAAGGGTGGGGTTTGGGTTGTTGTATTTTAGCCAAATTTACAAATATACCCCTTTTAAACCCTAGCCTTTTGCATTTTATAAAATTTAACTTTTAAACTCTTTTTAATGTGTTTTAAACATAATAATATGAACATTTAAACTAATGATAACTTTTGTATATTTTATTTTATAAAAACACAAGACATACGAAATAACACACGCGTTTCCGCGTTACGCGATAAAATTCCTAAATAGTCTTTAAATCGCGTAAACACATAAGCATAACACAATAATCATCTAATCAAGTAGATTATTATTAAATTAACATTATTAATTATTATTTAGGTCACCAACGTCAAACGACAACTAGTGTGTGCTTACGACGCGTGTATGTAAAACTTAACGGAACTAACGGAGCTTGGTAACGGAAAATCACCGGATGTCACATTCTCCCCTACTTTAAGAAATTTCGTCCCGAAATTTGTTTACGAGGAGGCTGAGACGACAAGATGAGGATGCTTGGACTACATTTGATCCTCACATTCTCAAGTGAAAGGTGAGCATGAAGCCACAGATAGATCATAGTGATTCTCTTTTTCTTTCTCGATACAGTTTGTGTTTTCATTTCCTGAGATACATTCTGAAGAACTTTCAGGTTTCGATAAGGTATCAAAAGAAGAAAATTCATCATCGATTAAGCTGACCGCTTTAGTGTTTACTTTATGTGCAATGACAGAGCCATTAGAGGTAAAAGAGAGTCTAAAGTGTGTGGCTCCTAGTTATCATTATAAGCTTTTACGTTGATTAACAATGAACGTAATACAAGATGTTACCGTCTCCCCTACTTTAAAGAATTTCGTTTCGAAATTTAGAATGAACTTAAATGAGCAAAAGAGTTAAAATGAAAGATAACTGTTCAAACTAACAGTGATTAACGTTTAATTACAGATGAAACGCTTCACTTGTTGATTGCGTTGACTTTAATCTTTGTGGTCAAGAAATGACACTTTATTGATTGTTACCATATCATCACACGATAGGCACACCGCACACAAGGAGAATTCACTCACAATGACTCCATTCGCATATCAAGGCTAGACGCACGACTGGACACTTCATTCGCACGAATGGGCCTTCAATCGTACGAATCGACCTCATTCGTACGGTTGAACCCTCACTCGTACGACTTAGCACTCAGCCGTACCACACATCACCCACTCACCCGACTCAACAACCAATCGCACGGCTGAACCTTCATTCGTGCGACTGGAACTTCAGTCGGGCGGTACTCAGTCGTACACATTTCTCCGATTGACTCAATCGCACACACTCTCAGTCACATGCATTCATTCGCACGTCACGCACACACGCCTGGACTCAGTCGCACGACCCAACCCAGTCGCACCACTCAGTCGCACGATGGACCCAGTCGCATGGCTCAGTCGCATGGCTGGCCCAGTCGCGAACTGCAGCAGATCGCGACTGCTGGACGGGCTGAACAGCCTTCGGCTGTCCCGTGCTCGGTTTTCACACAATCAGGACTTCCAGAAACACTTTCCTAACACGTCTGAGTGAAATGCACATGCTGATTGACCTCACACGCACCCCCACGACCATATGCATTCGGGTTGAACCCGAACACCCGAAGCCCAAATTTGCAGCAGAGAAACGAGCAATAAAATGGATGACCAAGGTCGCCTACCTGCTCGGAACATGATTTCTCAGCTGTTGCGTGGTTTAGTCGGCGAAATCGAGCTCAAACGAGGCGGTTCGTAGTGCTAGTAGGTGGTAGAAAGGTGTAGAGGAAGAAAGTGAAGAAGATGGAAGAATTGGGAGTCAAATGAAAATAAGGGCTGGTAAGGGGTTTATATACCCAGCCCTAGTTTGGCAATTTATCAAGTTTAGTCCTCGCACTTAGCCCCCGAGTTCCCGAATTTGTTTCGGTTGATAACGACGTAGATGGGCGAGCTATGTGAATTAAGAGGATTCCTTAGGAAATCCCGTTTATGTGAATCCTCTACAAACACCCGTGTTAGTATTTTATCATTATTTATTTAGCGATGTCGGTGGCGGTGTTTGTATACGTTTCGAGTATTAACGAGTATGTGCCAATGATAACGACAGTGGTTTGAATAGTGTTAACCTAGAATTACGGGGTGTCACTCACAACGCGCGTCTGGGTGCCCAACTAGTTATATTAGATTAGGATAATTGTTGTAATTTTTTAAAACAATAAATAATTAAAAAAATCGATTATCTCTTCACCATTTAACAGTCAAACACATTACTTTCTTTCAACCCATTATCTCTTCACCAACTCTGCCGACAGGACGACCACCGTCGTCTCCGGCGACCGAACGACCACCGTCTTCTCCGGGGACCAGCGACCACCGCCATCGCCGGCCATCGCCATCTCTTGTGACCAATCGACCCCTTCCATCTTTACCGGTGACCTTTTTGTCCCCCCTGTCGATACATCCTAATCACAACACCACAAAGGCCACCTTCTGCACCCTGTTGATAACCCACCTACATCAATTCATTCAATGGCAGATCCTCTTCATCCTCCTCAAACCTCTGTCAAACCACCTCCCTCCGACGACAAACCACTCCTACCATAAGGAACCTACGTCATCCAGATCCCCAAAGACCAAATCTACCGCCTACCCCCGCCTGAGAACTCACGCAAGCTGCAAAACCTCGCTAATCGGAAACCTAGACGGAGCTGCTGCTGCCGCTGCTTCTGCTGGACCATCGCCACCGCATTCATCCTCCTCATCCTCCTCTCCGTCGCCGCCGGTGTCCTCTACTTAGTCTTCCGCCCGGAAAAGCTTAAATACTTGATCGATAGCCTCGCTTTAGGAGGCGTCAATCTCACTTCATCGTCGACGATGTCTCCGCGTTTAACAGTCAAAATTAGGGTTGAAAACTCTAACGATAAGCTCCCTATCTTCTACATACGAAAGGGGAGCTGGCGATGGAGGTGGCGGTGGCGGTGTGGTGCAAGCGGTGGAAGGGTGGTGGGGGTTAGGGTTCCAATTAGGGGTTTGGGTTGGGTTGGGTTACATTTAAGTTTTATTTTTTATTTTTTATTGTTTTAAAAAATTACAACAATTATCCTAATCTAATATAATTTACATAGCTAGCCCTTCAAATGTAAAATGACCAAATACCCTCACATTTAACTGTAAAACCTAACAGAGTTAGTGTCAGGGATCAAAATCGTTACAAAAATGAAACCACAGGGTATGATATGATCAAAGATTCCTTTTTGGACTGAAATGGTTAAATCACAGGGATCAAAACCGAAATTGACTCTAATGTTAAATTAAAAATAAGTGGAGAGAAAAAAAGAAAAAAATGAAAGAAAAAATGAAAGAAATACAAAGAAATGATTTCATTTCTATTGTCTCCTTAAGTAAACCCCGAAAACACAACGTTAATTACAAGTTATTAAGTAATCCTATTTTAAAAAATAGGTTTCACCGGTAAATCTCGTGTGTAACATAACTATTGGAGTATTCTATAGTCTTATGCGACCGACAAAGGCCAAAGCAAATAAAAAAATAAAAAAAACAAATAGTCCAACATAAAATAATTTAAACCATATCATAAAAAACTTGAATCTTTATAAGGTGCAAGACATTTATATTACACATTAGGTCTACACGTGCTAGGCTCAGGACTTTAAAACTATATCTTTCAAGTACAACTGTGATACTACCGGTACTTCTTAACTTAAGTTAATCAACTTAGAAATTTCCTTCACTTACTATCTCTAGTTTGTGGGCGATTATAATACATGCCATTTATACACGAATATATTAACTTGATCGTCTGATAAAGTCCTATCTGGATAGAGGAAAGACTTGCCACCACCTACCCTTCCCAGACCCTGCTCTTAAGTGGGATATACTGGGTTTGTTTGTTTGTTTGTTTGTCTGATAACAGACTCTCAAGACTTTGACTTGGACTCTCTCCTAACAGGTTACTTTACATTTGTAGCAAGGAACATCTAAAATCTCTTTTTAAACAATATCTTATTTTAGGGGTTCACTGTTTATTCCTTGTATTTTTATTTTAATATATTTTATTAATGTATCTGAGTGTAAGAAAGGTAAATAGTATTTAAAAGAATAAAGGTATGAAAAATACGATGAAGGAGACGTGAGATGTTATAAAAAAATCTATGTAAATTTAGAAAGTCAACGTTTTTTAATAACATATTTGGGATGAGAATGAGAAATAAAACGCTTTTAAAGTTTTAAGCACTGTTTTAATTTCATTTCTCATTTGAATCTTTGTAATGGGCCGACCCATTACTTACAAACCAAAGTTAATGGGCCTCACAACATCACCCATTTAACAGCCCACTAGAAGCCTGCAAATCAATCACCGCGAGAAACTCAGAAAAGTAGTCTCAATAACGAATAACGAGAGTTCATTACATTTACATTAGCATTCACTTCCATTTTCAACACAAAAGCACACATTCATTATTCATACATCACACCGATCGCATCTCAAATCATGCTTCAATTCTGCAGATTCTAGTGAACACAAGTAATCGATTATTAAACCACAGGCAAATTCATCGATTTGACGGCAGATCGATCAGAAATCAGATCTCAAATCGAACACTATTTGCACACATCGTACGGATCTGATCCATCGGTTCGAGTGATTGATGGCAGGGGCGGCCTCTGCGCTGTTCCTTCTCGATATCAAGGGGCGTGTGCTGGTGTGGCGTGACTACCGTGGCGATGTCTCCGCTGTTCAGGCCGAGCGATTCTTCACTAAACTTATAGAGAAAGAGGTTATTTTGTTGTTGATTCGTTAATTAACGTGATTTGATTGATTTGCATATGTATTGAGCTCGTAATCTGTATTGTAGGTCTGTTGAAGTAGGCTGTACGCATTGTTAGTTTAAGGTTTAAAATTAGGTTAACTTAGTTAGCAGGTTATGGAATTAGGTCGAAACATGTAGATCTACTAGAATTAGAAAACATAGAAGCTTATACTATCTGCCTGCTTGTATGTTTATGCATTTCTTTTGTTATAAAGTGTATTAACTGTTAGGGATTGCACGCACACACAGGAACAATCAACGAAAGAAAACAGAACACAAGAGATTTATAGTGCAATATGACCTACGTCCGCTTTACTGTAACTAGGGTTTTATTATTTAGGTGCTCAAGAATTACAAATGCCATACCATCTATTTATAATCACTAGATTAGGGTTTACAGCTTTGGGAACAAGAACTTAAACATGGGTAAGCTGCCTAGAATAAACTGAGACAGCAAGGGGGCTAGGGCCGGCTGCCTTTCTGTGCCTCTGCCTAGTGCTGGCTGCCTGTTGTGATGCCTACACATCTTGGTTTTAAAAATCGCGCCTCAGGGCTTTGAGGCGGCCTCATGCATCTAGGTCAACATTGGTCAAGATTGGGGTCTGAACTTTTGGCTGTACATATGGCTTATTTTGTTGTACATAGAACAACGCCTCGCATACGTGAGGCTCTCGCCTCATGCCTCACACATAGTGCCTCCGTTTTTCAGACTTAAACGCCTCGGAGCGCCTAACGCTTTTTAAAACCAAGCTACACATCCAACGGTAACAACTAAAGGAATAGCACGTGCTTGTTTTATCTGGACTAGCTAGTTTAAAACTGTATCCAAACTGTGTTTATTCAGCTTGAATTGGATAATTTATTTTTTCAAATACAGATATCCAAGTGAATCTGTGCTTAACTGCTTATTGAGGTTAAGTATAGGTTTTATTAATTGTATGCATGCAAATGGGCATATCTAATTTGTTTATGGTGTGTTGATGAACCTCAGGGTGATCAAGATGCTCAAGATCCTGTTGTATATGATAATGGTGTCACCTATATGTTTGTACAACACAACAATGTATATCTAATGACTGCATCGAGACAGAACTGTAATGCTGCTAGCCTTCTCCTGTTTCTACACCGTGTAGTTGATGTAAGCAATAATTAATAGCTGAATGAAATAACTTTTGTTTCTTTGTTTATAACTTAAGAAAACATAGGATTAGAGTCACGTTTTGCCCCAGAAACTCTTCTACCATTTTTCCCGATATTACTTGATAGGAAATAATAGAAGCAATATTAAGCTCCTATGTTTGCTCACCTTCCCCTTGTCAAAAATCCCCTAGAATATCATTCGATCATCTTAAAATTTTAATATCACTTTCACAGTTTCGCAAGGACTAAGAGATTTATATATGAAGTTCTTGCTTGTTGTTGGGTGACAGGTATTTAAGCATTACTTTGAGGAGCTAGAGGAGGAATCACTTAGAGACAACTTTGTGGTTGTGGTATGTATATTTTACAATACATTCTCTGGAAAATGTAAAATTAACCCTATGGGCTTGCATCAGATTTTCACATACATGCTGGACTATACTTTTGCATGATTAAGTCCCTAAAGTTAAAAAAATAATAAAAAGGCTATTAATATAGAGTGTAGGGACATGATTATGCAAAAAAGGACATAATAAGTGTGTTTTTATAAGGTTAGGGCTTACTCATGTAGAAAAGGACATTTGTTAAAAAAGGTTAGAGCTTTATCATTGAGTTTAGTAAGGGATTTAATCATGTGAAAATAAAATCTAGGACTTATGTATGAATTCAGAGAAAGTCTATAAGGTTCTTTGGAGATATCCTCACTAGATATGACACTATATTCTCACAAAAGTCAAGGGCTTAATCATGTGAAAATAAAATTCAAGGACACATAGGCTCACTAGATAAGACTCTATAAGGGGGTAAAACCTGAAGCCTTGTGATGTTTTGCAGTATGAATTGCTTGATGAAATGATGGACTTTGGTTACCCTCAATTCACGGAAGCTAAAATTCTCAGTGAGTTTATCAAGACGGATGCTTACAGGATGGAAGTTACACAAAGGCCTCCAATGGCTGTCACAAACGCAGTCTCCTGGCGTAGTGAAGGGATAAGATACAAGAAGAATGAGGTAGACCTTCTTGTCAGAGCTAGGCTATTATGGATATGTTATTACCCAAAAAAATGAAAAAAAAACCCTGCTTTCCTTGTTCAGGTGTTTTGGATGTTGTGGAGAGTGTGAATATACTTGTCAACAGTAATGGTCAAATAGTCAGGTCAGATGTTGTTGGGGCACTGAAGATGAGGACTTATTTGAGGTAACTTGATTAACATTCGTTCTCTAGCTAGTTACTGTATACCATCCAGTCACTGAACTAGCTGTAAGTATGTCATTCTTCTCGTCTTGTTTATAACGTTAAGCTATAGTTTCAGCATAATGACAATGACAATTCTTTCCCTGATCATATTGAGATTAGAAGATAAATTTTATTCACCTAAAAATACTAATAATAACTAACAAGACCTCTTGTTAATATTAATGAGGATAAGAAATCATACATACAGGGCTATAGATGAACGAATTTTAAAGCAGAAAGTAGGGAAAGCAAGGAAAGAACGGATACTATCCCACAGATCAGTAATTATTCAAGCACAAGACTTCTCTTCTATGCATAAAAACCTTTACTTATTAACATTTTCAGTTTTTTGTGCCCATCTTTGTCCCCATGAAACTGGAGGTTGGCTTTTTTTGTGCTCATCTTTCATTCCACTTAAAATAGTAACAATATGTTGAAGTCTCAGAGACACATAGACACACATACACACTCCTACACCTTGTTATGATTTATGTGGCCCTATTTTAGATCTTAGAGTTAAAGTCAGACCTGAGATCATCTACATTACCATTTACAAGATAATGTTTAAGAGAGATGAATCTAATAACTGAACACATACATTACTGATAAAATATCACAAAAAGATTAAAAGAAATAGGATTGATTACGTTTGATAGTGAGCATTTGTGGACGCAAATACAAGGAAAACAAATAAACGCACTGAACTTATTAGGTACTACATCACAGACTTGTCAGGGTAGGCTGGAGAGTGATATTCTTATGGGAAATAACAGATGATTTAAACCTCAATGGGATAATCTATAATTTCTCACTACGTGTCTTTGTGTTTACTGTACCATCTCATGTCATTGACTAATTACAGTCTGTTCCATTTTCACTATCTGTATTGAATTGAATTGTGGTCTATCCCTGCCACTTATAACGTCCTCCTCGAAAAATTAAAATAACTCTGATGATAACCAATGTCAAAATTAGTAATTGGCTAGTATTTTTTTTAAACAGCCACCTAATCCACCCGAGGAGAGCTTGTTTTCATGTTATTGTTAATCGAGTAGTACATAGTGTAATAAGCAGTGTATGCTATATAAAGGTATATTCTAAATCCAACACATATAAAAGAGCTGTTAAATTTACTCCAGTTTCTAACAAGCGACGATAGAATTAACACATTCCAGATTGTGAACCGGATACGAACTAGAGATACTATAATCTTAAATTACAAGTGAGAAACACAATTTTTTTCAAATTTAAATCATAGTTTTCTAAAAGACAGGTTTGGGACTGGACTTAGCTAGCTGAGAACCAGTTTCTGAAAAACTCTATAAGCGCTGGGTTCTGGTGTTGAAAATGGGGTCCCATTTTGTTTTGTTGATTTGCAAAGAATCTTGCACACCACTCCAATTATGTCTCCTCTCTAACATGGTTGCTTAAACATCTCAAATAATTACATAAATCTTGTGCAACCACTAAATGATGGTGTTTGATTACTTGCAGTGGTATGCCTGAGTGTAAACTGGGGCTGAATGATAGAGTTTTGTTGGAGGCACAAGGACGATCTTCTAAAGGAAAAGCTATTGATTTGGATGACATCAAGTTTCATCAGTATGTTGTTCAACCCTTCCATGTTAAATAACTTGTGGTCATGGTTTGCAAGTTATAAAAAGCCAACTCAACATTATTCATTGTCTTTAGAGGTGGCGATTTTGACCTATTAATTATTATTTGGCTGGTTCCAGGGTGTATAGGTCAAACAGGTGAAATTTAAATAGTACATAGTAAAAGGAAACTGGCCAATACCGAGAACAGCCAAAGAGTATTTACATAACATATGTTGGGTTAATCTTGCAATTATTAATAAGTTTTGGGTTAGAAATAAATTGGTGGTTTATTATTTAGAAGAAAGATGCTATAGGATTATTTCCTAATTTTGTCTTTTCCTTATTTAATTTAGCTTTGGGGACAAGTTAGATTATTATAAATAGGGATAACATTTCAATATAATAACTGCAATTTTCTGGAATTTTTGGAAGTATTAAAGATTACGGGCTGACTATTTTCTTCCTTTCTGTTCTTTTTATGTTTTCTGGAATTTTATGTTAATCCGTTCGATCCAATTGACTTCAACTGGTACCAGAGCTTGGTTTAACCCATAGTCACCTAATTCGCGATTCGCTCCTGTTCGAAAACGAGGTACGGGTTCACGATTCGCTAGGGGCCACGAATCCGGTTCGTAAGGGGGTAGGTTCATTCCGGTTCGATCCGGTTCGGTGTACCAATCAATTCGGTTCACTCCACATAATTAAAAACAAGACATGTTTAAAAGCAACATAATTATATATCTAAAAAAACATATATTCTCATTAAACAAACTTGTAGTTCCAACTTCCAAAAATCCAACATTATAAAAAACATATATTCTAATTAAACAAACCATTTATAAGTGCTGGACTGTTGGAGTCTTAATTTGACTCAATGTGGATGGAAGAGGAGAAGGCAAGAAACAACCTGGAACATTGACTCCATTGAAGCTATGAATTCACAGTTATGAATTCGATTGGTCAAGGTTAGCGCTACTGGAATTCGATTGAAATTCATGGAATTAATGGAAATTAATGGAACTTAACGCTACTGGAATTCGATTGAAATTAATGGAATTAACTGGAAATTAATAAATTCACAGTTATACAAATCGATAGCTATGAATTCACAGTTATGAATTCATGAATTTCATGAATTCGATTGGTCAAGGTTACCCGATTCGCGAATCCATAGCGAATTTCTTGGACTACCAGCGAATTGCAGCCACGAACCACAATCGAACCAACGAGCGAACCAACGAGCGAACCACAATCGAACCACCGAGCGAACCACAATCGAACCCTTGAGCGAACCGCAAGCGGCTGGGTCGCTAGCGAATGCGAATGGGATCGATTCGAACCAATTCGAAAATCGCTGGACATCTAGCGAATCCTTTGACTATGGTTTAACCTCTGCTCGATTACACAGAGGGTCTGATTGAACAAGGGGTTGCAGTAGTCAAAGGACTGAGGTGCAATCGGCTCTATTATTGGAAAAAACAAAAGGACTTGTTTTCCGATTAAAGGGGGGCTGTTTATTATCAGCAATCAAGGCTGATTTGCAAGTGAAAACAGAAGACGATTTTGATGGCAGAAAATCAAATCAATCCTCATAAAGAAACACCAACCTGACGTTGCCGTGCCCTGTTTTGACTGCCTCAAATTACACGATTTGGGCAGTTAACATCAAGGCAATCTTCAACGTTCATGGAGTATGGGAAGCTATCAAACCTAGTGCTGGTGTTGTTGACCCAAAGAAGAACAGCCTTGCAATTGCCTATCTGTATCAGGCGATACGCACAGTTCGAGCAAGCCAAGGATGTCTGGGCCGCTTTTAAGGCCAGGTTCGTGGGTGCTGATCGAGTACATGTGGCAAAACTAGGATCTTTAGAGACCGAATTTAAGTCTTTAAAGATGAAAGACGAAGAGACGATTGAAGAGTTTGCTGGTCGGATCAGATCAGGGGTATTGTGTCCAAAGCAAACAGCCTCGAGGCTGTTTTTGAGGTCAAGATACTAGTCCGAAAACTTCTCGATTTTGTTCCTGATCGTTTTCTACCCATCGTAGCTTCTATTGAACGGTCAGGAACAGAACCTAGGAGTTTTCGGACTAGTTTCTTGTCCTAAAAAACAGCCCCAAGGCTGTTTGCTTTGGACACAATACCGCTGATCCGACCAACAAACTCTTCAATCGTTTCTGCGTCTTTCATCTTTAAAGACTCAAATTCAGTCTCTAAAGATCCCAATTTTGCCACCTGTACTTGATCAGCACCCACGAACCTGGCCTTCAAAGCAGCCCAGACATCCTTGGCTTGCTCGAACTGTGCAACCTGCAGAACCAGTTCTTCTGGTATTGCTTGATACTAGGGGTGTAAACGAGCCGAGCCGAGCCCGAGCTCGCTAAGGCTCGAGCTCGGCTCGTTTTGGTTTTAGGAAGCTCGAGCTCGAGCTCGGCTCGTTTATAGTTTTATTTATAAAGCTCGAGCTCGACTCGTTAGAAAATTTTCAAGCTCGGCTCGAGCTCGGCTCGAGCTCGGCTAGTTTATTGTTAAATTATTAAATTTATATTTTTTATAATTACTTTTATAATTATTTATAAGCATACTTTTTATATATAACACAATATATATTATTTAACTATTTTTTATCACAATAATATATTAATAATATAATTTATGTAAATATGTATTTATATATATTTAATATGTAAGTAAAAAATACATATATACAAAAAGCTCGTTTAGGCTCGCGAGCCAGCTCGAGCTCGATATCCTGAAGCTCGAGCTCGAGCTCGTTTAGTAAACGAGCAATAATTTGAGCTCGAGCTCGGGCTCGAGCTCGTTTAAGCTCAACTCGATTCGAGCTTTTTTCGAGCCGATCCCGAGTAGCTTGCGAGCCGGCTTGGCTCGTTTACACCCCTACTTGATACAGATAGGCAATTGCAAGGTTGTTATTCTTTGGGTCAACAACAACACCAGCACCAGGTTCGATAGCTTCCCATACTCCATGAACGTTGAAGATTGCCTTGATGTTAACTGCCCAAATCGTGTAATTTGAGGCAGCAAAACAGGGCACTGCAACGTTAGGTTGGTGGTTTCTTTGTGAGGAATGATTTGATTTTCTGCCATCAGAATTGTTTTCTGTTTTCACTGGAAAATCAGCCTTGATTGCTGATAATAAATAGCCCCCCTTTAATCGGAAAACATGTCCTTTTGTTTTTCCAATAATAGAGCCGATTGCACCTCAGTCCTTGAGTACTGCAACCCCTTGTTCAATCAGACCCTCTATGTAATCGAGCAGAGGTTAAACCAAGCTCTGATACCAATTGAAGTCAATTGGAATGAACCGATTAACACAAAAATTCCCGAAAACAGAAAAAAACGAAAAGAAGGAAGAAAATAGTCAGCCTGTAATTTTTACTACTTCCAAAAGAATCCAGAAAATTACAATTATGATATTGAGATGCTATCCCTATTTATAATAATCTAACTTGTCCCCCAAGTTAAATTAAAAAAGGAAAAAACAAAATTAGGAAATAATCCTATAGCATCTTTATTCTAAATAATAAACCACCAATTTAATTCTAACCCAAAACTTATTAATAATTAGTTACAGGTCCGAGAACTGCCAAAGAGTATTTACATAACATCTATTAAACCATTTTATCAGAAAAAGTGTTGAAACAAATAATTTTCATAATCGTATGATTCGTATTTTAACAGACTATTTATTAAAGAATGAAAAAAGTATGGAAGAAAGTGTTACAAGTCAATTTGAACCACACCAAAAATTACTCTTTGACTTGTCAGTTGTTACTAGCCTGCCCAATTCGCAACCTCTACCTTTTAAACTGCTGCACATATCTTTGTTGTGTTTATTAGTATCTGCTGCTAGTTTTCACCCAATGTGCAATTTTGATATAGGTGCGTGCGTTTGGCCCGCTTCGAAAATGATCGAACGATATCCTTTGTACCTCCTGATGGAGCTTTTGACCTAATGACATATCGACTAAGTACTCAGGTTCTTGCAGTTCCATCCTTCAACTCAGCAAAAAAAATAGTAACAATTGCCCCTCCCCCCCCCCCCCCCCCTCCGCCCCCCTCCCCCCCTTTCCTCTAACTATATTGGATTTTTGATGATTTTATTCAGGTTAAGCCTCTAATATGGGTGGAAGCTCAAATTGAAAGGCATTCTAGAAGCCGTATGGAAATAACCGTGAAAGCACGGAGCCAATTTAAGGAGCGTAGGTATTAATGTTTCAAGTCTCTACTTATTTAACTCACGTTTGAATAATAAAAAATGATATCTTTGGTTTAATTCATTGCTTATTTCCATGGTATTGGTTTGGCGATTTCAACCCATTTACGTACGTAGAAAATTCCTTAGATCTTTCTATTTAAATAATTTGTTTTTTGTTGAAAAAATATAGTTTTGTAATCATGTTCGTCATACTTTAAGTACTAAAAATTCTGGACAAAAAGTGTTTCAGGTCAACCCTTTTGATCTGACCCTTACCAGTTACCCAATTTAGCTGCTACTCAATTTGCTCCATGTTGCCACCTCTAGGATTACTGCCTATAAAGTTAAGAACATCGATTTTGACTCATGATTATGGTTTGACCATTTTGATTTGGCAGCACTGCAACAAATGTTGAGATCGAATTACCTGTGCCTGCTGATGCAACTAATCCGAATGTTCGGACTTCCATGGGATCAGCTGCCTATGCACCAGAAAGCGATGCTCTTAGCTGGAAAATAAAATCATTTCCAGGTGGCAAGGTAAACCATTATGTATATCATGTACATCTATAATTGGCAATTTCATGTGTTGACCAAGTCAAAGTTAAATTTCTGTTGCATGTTTGATGTTTCAGGAATACATGTTGAGAGCAGAGTTCAAACTTCCTAGCATAACAGCCGAAGAAGCAGCCCCGGAGAGAAAAGCTCCTATCCGTGTGAAGTTTGAGATACCATATTTTACAGTTTCAGGAATACAGGTATGCCTTCATTTCTGCTTTGCATTTTGGGTCATGTTCTTTTGTTTTAAAGTAACAAGTGAAGTAGCGAGTTAGGTATTCACACAGTTTTTCTGATTTTAGCAGCCAACTTTAAACTAGGCGCAAATAGAAACGAGCTAACGAATTTTTATAGATTTAGCCACCAACCTCATAGATACTTTATCTATAGATTGCTGATGTCTGATGTGGCACTGGTAGATGTCATGCCAGCCTCCACATCCACCTCAGATGCCACATGCAAAATTCTTGTGGAAAAAAAATTACAGCTTGGAAATTTTATTATAAGATTATATTTAAAAATTAGTAAACGTCAAATCAAATGCCATGTGGCATATGATACACAAGTGACAAGGTTTTATCTTAGTATTTTAAATATCTGACCTACTTGTGGGAAGAGAAGAGGGGGGGGGGGTATTTTATGGTGTCTCTTGGGATAGAGGTAAGGTTTGACTACAAGTGGGGTATTACCATATTAGTATTACTAGGTATGTTTGTTTAGATGATAAGTATGCTAATTCAGTTATATACAAAATACCCGGGTTGAAGTCCTGAGAGTGATAAGAGAGAACTTTAAATAGCGAGAAATATTTCTTGCTGGGCCTTTGGTATACTTGGCCCAAAAAGTGCAGCGGGCCGTTTCACTTAGCTCTCACGTGAATGCGCGGGGTTGGGCAGTTGGGGTTGTGTGGCATGGGCCGAACCAAACCATCAAATTCCGGTATAAGTTTAAGCTTCTTTCAGCAGCAAGGTCTGCAGTTTTTACACGACTCAACCATTTCTTTAAATCCCTGCTATTTTTCAATTTTACCGATATCTTTTGAATTCAGTAGTATATTACAAAGAACGAAATCACAAAACCGTCATTTGTAGCTTTATATTGTACAATTAGGGTCAATAATCAACGCAGTCGACGTTGAATAAGCTAATCTACATTATTTTTGTGTTATATAGGTCCGCTACCTAAAAATCATCGAGAAAAGTGGTTACCAGGCTCTTCCATGGGTGCGGTATATAACAATGGCAGGCGAATATGAACTAAGGCTCATGTGAAATCTGTTTCCAAGCGAGTGTTTTTTAAATCAATTGTTTGTCAAGCAAAAGCTCACTCTCATGCACCAGTTTTTGTATTTGCTGTGCACAATCATCATTAATCATACTAGCATAAATATGTTTGAGTTACTCAAAAATTGTTTTACATGCACTATGAATGCAACACAATTCTTTTTTGTTTAGCTTAGAGGTTGCGAAATGAATGAGTTGAGTAATTGTGTAAATGTATTTGAGGCAATTGGTTAAAGGCAAGTGAGCTAGAGCATATATTTGTATGAATTTACGGGCCCATAAATCGTCTCGACAGCCCGTATGTTATGTTTTCATAACCTAATGAATCTCAAAACACAGCGTTGGAAAGAATATTCCACATCCTCGTATTCAGACCCCTCTTGTGAAGCTTCGCGTCATACTTGTGAATGAAAGTTGTATTTACATTACGTCTTTTGTACATTCAAGTTGAACTTAATGGTATACATATAAGGCTTCATGATCATGATCCAAAGTTCTAATTCATGTTCTTTTTACTCCCAAATGGCAACTTCTACTCTCTTGAGATGCTCGTTCATTCTCATTCTTGTTGATGTTTATCTTTGGTAGGCCTTTTGTTTTCTGCGGTATAAGTGGCGGTTGAAGTGGACCGCCATTGGAACCTGTATATAAATGCTAAAAACACCACTTTTGGGAGAAATCAAATGTTCTTATGGTATAGAAGATCAATCAAAAGCTACTATATAATGCACATTCCTAACTCTGACCCCACCTTTTAGGGGTATGGGAGGCATCAACACGATCAATGTATATGACCTTTGTACAAATCACAAAAATAAACTTTAAATGCATTATTCAATCTTATCCTCTTTTATTATTAATAGAATGACAAGCAGTTGATTACTTGGTTATGTGCACAGCCCTCTATTGATGTGCTTTGGTTTGATGGTATATAGGCATTTAACAATGTCAACCAAGCATATAAGACCTTGAACGTAATAGTACATGAGTGTGTATTAAAAAGATTGTCATGTTAATGTTATACATACATATGAGACAAAGAATGTGATGATACATGCATATACGTAACAGTTAACGAATAATATAATCTCGTACAACATTTTGATAGAATGATGTGATGGTAGGAGTGCATGAAGATGTCTCGGAAACGGATGTACCCATGACCACAGATCACGAAAACGTCGAAAAGTGACGTTGCCTTAGGGGCTAAATGGTCAATATAAATACTTAAAAGAAACTTTCATCACTCTTGAAAACAATAGGCTTTGATATGGAACACCATCAAATCATGAAGGACGTTTTGGTAACATTCTAATTAGTCGATATATATAAACGCCGGCTTCTCTGAGCGCCAAAATTGGGGAAATTTACCTGTGGTCTAAAACCCTAATTCTACTGACGCTGATACCAAGGTATTCCGATTCTTAATGCTTACAATTTACATGCGCATTGCCGTATTTGTTTATGAAATCAGTTTGATTTAGCAGTGTTCATAAATTCACTCGAATTTGAGAGTTTTTACGGTTATATGACTCTTCAATGTTACGGTTCATTGTAGAAATGATTAATGATTAATGATTAACGATACGGATCAACCTGGAATTCTTGAGTTATGTTTACATCTTTCTGTTGTTACTAATTTGTTGGATGTTAAAGCTAGAGGTGGAATTAGGGTTTAGTTTAGTTGTATATTTTGCGGATTTTTTCACTGGTGATGCATTTGATCATCTTATGTTTTTTGGCGTTTTGAATGCTGTAAAGTTTCTCTTTTAGGATTTCATGTTGAATGTGTATGAACCATAGTTATCCTAATAAGAAAATGAGGTAACTATTGTGGCTGATATTTTGCCTATTTAAAGTATGTATGTACTGTGTGCACATATGCTTAGATACACATAATCCATGTATGCATATATTCATGAGATTATGAGAAGGTTTAGAAGCTGCATGAGCTTAATGTTTGACTGCAGTGCTAGCATCATCCGGTAACTATTACTCATGTATTCAGCTAATTATTGAAGATTGCAGCCTGTCATGTGAGGTTTTGGTTTATGGGTTATTTTTACTTCCATATGATGATATCAAAATCCTATAAACAACTTCACTTGTGGCTTGACAAAAGCTGTTATTGAAGTTATGTTTAGGGGTGTGTATGGTGCCTGCTTATGAATGGGTTGATCTGGGTTATGTTAAATCTTCAATTGGTCAAAGGGGTAGATTAAAATAGGGTGGCTAAAAGGGAGACATGTTGAATAGGTTCAAATTTGCCCTGATGTATTATTAATGCATACAACGTCCTTAAGTGAGTATTCTGGAGATTGCACCATTGCTGTAATCATATTTGACACTGTAGTTGATTATAAAATTTTGCACAAAACATGTTTTGTAGTTGTACAAAATGTGTTTTGTGTCAACCTGACCTGGCCTGTTTTTGGCCCATACTGAAAGGTATATGTTTTGGCCTGTTACACAACTTGACCCCCCTCCATTTTGCCGCCACTAGACTTGCCATAAACTTTTCTACCTTGCTGATCTATAACTGCTTTATGATTTTGTTTGCCCATTTACAAAGTTTTCAACTTTATTTAATCAGTTGTAGTCTAATCATTTTCTTCTTGAAAACATAAAATCATTATAAATATATCGCAATGGAAATATCTAAACAATCTCTACCAGTATTTTAAAGTTGGGATTCTAAAATCTCCGAATTATAAAATCTCGGATTGTAGAATCAAAGTAGGATTCCCTCAAACTATGGTTGATTGGTGGATATCTTTGGTGGGGGCTGCGGTTCCTGCATTGGTTGCGGGCCAAGCCATAAGAATGAAGAACAGAAGAGCAGAAGAAGAAAGATTAAAGAGTGCTAGAGGCCGAGAAAAAAGTTCTGATGATATCTTCGTCTGTGAAAGGGTGTGCACCTCAAAAAGAATGTTAAAAAAAGTCGGGTCATTTTCTAAAGACCCTGAGCCCAACACATGTGTTACGGTTTGTGGGGTCTCTGAGCTTGATGCTTGCGCTGATGCTTGTGCCCGAACCGTTTGTGTGAACCAGCATCAAGTGCCAAACTGGAATGACATTTGTCTGAAGAGATGCCAAAGTGAGTGCCTAAAGCTCTCAACCTCTTCAACCGTGTCTTGATAATAATTATTGTGATTTTATCGAGTTATAATATTTTGGTTTTTGTTGTGAATTTGTGATTTTAAAGTATGCTTATCGAATTATGTTTTAATATGGCATTTCTTTTGGTAAGGGTCAAAGCCAATTCAGGTGTTTCAAGGTGCTTCTTGTTGTAACAAGTAGTGTGTCAAAATAAGATTATACAGTTATATTATTTTGATGATAATATAATTTTTGTACAACATGATTTAGGAGGTTTTACTCATAAAACTTGATAGTTAGGACAATTGCAAACAAGAGTAACCTACTATAGGTTATAGTTGTATGTACTTTACTTTTGATCAGTAAAGGACTAAAGGGTATTTAGTAATTAAAATTGGAGCATCAGCAATCTCTAGAGGCCGACAGATCTCCATATCAGACACAGAAACTAGAATCAATCTCTAGAGGCCGACAGATCTCCATATCAAACACAGAAACTAGAATCAATCTCTAGAGGCCGACAGATCTCCATATCAGACACAGAAACTAGAATCAACAAAGTGCTTCTCTTTCTAAAGGTGGACGGGTCGAGCTCTAGTTCACCTATGGGTAGATCGGGAACACTGCCACAGGTGCAGCGGCTTGGGGTTGCAGGTAGACTTCTTGGGTTCGTGAACCCGTTGAAGAAGCCGATTAGCCCAGAGTGTGTGTTTCGAGTTGATAGGGTAGTTTTGGGTTTTAAGGGTTCCTATTCTTTTCTTTTGGGTAGTTGTGGGTTCAAGTAACGTGATAACTTTGATTGGGGTATGGTTCGGGTAGTTTTGGGGGTTCCACCCCTTCGCCCTAAGGATTGAAAAGAAAGAGGCCAATGTTCTTTCCAACCGTCCCGACAAATGTGCCTACACCCATCCCGTCTGGAGAAGTCTTTTGTCCGGTTTCTCCAACGTGGCACCATTAAGGATGTTGAACACCGCCCCACCCCTGGCGTTAAAGGCCAAAACATTTGACCATTGTGACCGTAGGGGGCTTGGGAATGTTAGCGTTGCGTTTGTTTTTTTTAAATAAATTAATAGTAATTTCAAATTTTACCGCTATAAGTTTTTGTATAGTTTTTTACACAACTCACAATCCATTTGTATGCACATTCAAAATTTTAAACTACAAACCATGAACCCAAACAACCGATGATCAAAGAGATAGAAAACTTCATCAACAAACGATGACGATGTTGATGATAAGCCGCCGGATCCAAACAACTGACGGGGTAAAGCTAAACAAGGTCAAAGTTCAAGCGCTATTGTTGCACCATCCTTTCCTTTGAGCTTGAATTTGTAAAATCAAAGATGGAGTTGAAAAGAAAAACATAGTGATGAAGAAAAAAGAAGGAATTCATAAGAACTTCTAAATTCTCGCCCAAATCATCGATCATCTAACGAGTTTTGGACCGTCAATTGATGGAAGATATCAAACAAGAGATTATGAACTAATATGGGCTTGGATCGTCTTAGTTATTTTTTTTATTTTATTATCAAAGTTTTTTTAGTTTGTATTGTTATAAGAAATTAATGGAATCTATACTATATAATAAAAGAGTAACTAGGATGTCACATGACATTCTCATGTTACTCCTCAAAAAAAATTTCCCGCCTAAACTAATATATTGTTTTAGTCAAGTTTTTAATTTTAAGAAACTCAATTAATAGTAATAATTCATTTTGTTTTAAATTTAATTTTTATATTATCAACTAAATTGTGTAATCATATTGTTTTGAACTATACATATTTTATAGCTAAGTAAAATTAAATTAAAAAACTAAAAAGAAAAAGATATTTATTGATATATTTATTTATTTTAGATTAGTTGATTTTAACACAGCTGGTTTTAATTTTAAATCGGTCAAATTATATATTATATTATTTAAAAAAGCTTTGAATATTTATAATTTATAAATATAACTTTTTATTTTTAATTGTTATAGTAATACGTAACTTAATTATACGAAATATTTATACATTTATGAATTATATTGTTTTTATATTTTCAACCCGTGTGTTACACGGGTTTTCTAAAACTAGTATAATTATATATTGAGATGGAAAAGATTTATCAATCCCAACTCCCAACTAAATGCAATTTACGTATTACGCTGGGCCAAAACTATAATTAAGTAGGTATTCTTTACTTGAAAACCCTATAATACTTTCCCAACACTTCAAGATAATAATCATCAAAACCTTATTCTTTAACCTTTAGCATACTCTTAATCATTCTCCTTTTCTTTTTTTAATTAAACAAATGAAATAAGAAAATAAAAAGGTTTTTAACCAATTCCCATTTTTTTAACATTATATTGAAATGTAATAGCAATTAACTAAGTAATTCTGATTGTGAATTTTTTTTTGTCTTGGTAACATACAACATATCTTGACACCTAAAATATAGTCTTATTTATGAGTTATCCCTCTAAATATATAAAAATATGAATTTCTTTTCAAGATGGTATGTTCTCTTATTAATATTTATTTAATTTGCTTTCAAACTGGCATTTTAAGTTTTGTGATTAATGTTTTTGAAAGGACATTATAATAACACTATTAAGTTTTATTAAAACTGTCTAATTTTTTTTAAACATTGAAAGCTAAACTAAAAGCTTAGCAAAATACATAAAATTTTAATCTTGTTAGAATATTATATTAAAAGATATAATAATACTATAAAATTTATTTTTGTTATACTTTTAATAAATTTAAAAAGTATTAATATTATTTTAAAAACCTATCTAAATATTATCTTAATACGAGCCACGTTTTCAAGAGCAAGATTTAAACAAAAGTTCACCTCACATGCAAAATTTTAGTATTAAAATAATATTTGTCTCATATTAAATAGATTTATTATTATATTTTCTCAAAAATATGTTACTGCAACGATATTATTAAAAACATTAAATAACAAAACATAAAACTTAATTGACCGGTTTTAGAGTAAACTACATTGATATTAAGAAACAATCTATTATTTTAGAAGGAAATTAATATTTTATTATATTTAAAGGTAAATAACTGTATCATCCATTGCTAATAAAAGCAAATTAAAAGGACATTAATCCTTTATTATATGTTTGAATACTAATACCGCCGATTGTTTTTCTTTTTTCAAACGTCCCTCATTGGTGAACCCATGTAATTGCGCTCTCAAAGAACATATATGGTGTGTAACTTTTTTTTGAACCACAAATGTACGACCCTGTTTCGGAGATAAGTGTGTAATAAAAGAGAGGCTATAGATTCAAGTCTCATAAAATGCTTAGAGTTGAGCCACAGGGTTTTCTCAGCAATAAGTTTCATTCTGAGGGGTCGGGGGTCCGCTGCCGACTGGAAAACGAATAGGTGAGCCCGATTAAGATAACACCTATCCTTTGAAGCAGGGTCGTACATTTGCCGTTAAAAAAAAAAAAAAAAGGTTAACGAAGTCTTATCACGTGTCAAAATACTATTGGTCCCTTTGAGGTAGAGCATTGGTCCGATTTTAGACATTTTGAGGAAATCCTTCACGAATGAGATTCTTGTATTTTACATATCCAAACGTATCTAATAGAGAAGGTGGTCCATATGGCATGTTGTGAGTAATATATTATTTCATTTTCCAGTTTAATAAAATCTTTGATCAAAATGTCCTAATTAGATTTCCAAATTCATATTTAGCATCACATTTGATCCAAAAAAACTCCTACAATAATTTGGATCATACGTGTAACATCTGCAATGGATGTGCGTTATGGGCCGTTCATGAGGACGTGGAGACTATGAGGAGGAATAAGAGAGTTAAAAATTTTGTTGCCAAAGACGACCACAAATGAAAAATATAAGAGAGAAGAATAGAGAAATAAGTAAGACACGAGGTTGAAAATAAAACGATAATAATATAATTGACATGTTTGCCATAAAAAGTGAACACAAATAATGCTATAAATTCAATATCAAATTTATATTCACTATAATCTTTTAAAACTCTGGATACACGCATTAAATATTCTTTTCAAAAACATAATGATTAAATTTAATATTTTAAGTAAAACATTTTGGCTTTTGACCATAAAAGTAAAAAATAGATTTCTTTTTATATTATTTTTTTAAAAGAGCAAGTAATTATCATTCATCATGCAAATCTAAGACTTCTCTCTTCCACCATATATGCATGCTTTCTTGTTATATCAACCATTTGTCCATTCATTTCTCAACTCATCTCTCTCTCACAAACACTTTCTCATGAACATCTTAGAAACTTATAGAGAGAAAGTGAAGCTACATAAAATTATAAGTTTTAGACATTAAAAGGGTGTTTTTATGATATGTATATGTCATAATTCTAAAGAAAGATACATGGTTTCAAAGAGAGGAGCAATGAATTAGAGCATCACCCTTGCATCCGATCTCACGGACCGCCACGGTGGATTTTCCCAGCCAAAAACCGACGAGCCCACGGACCCGCCTCTCAAAAAACGCTCACATTCCTCCACGAACCGCTCTGTGACCACAGACGTTCTAATCTTCATTTTTTCCTCTCTCCTTCACCTCAGCATTCTTTCTTCCACGACGAAGTTCGTGGGCCCGTGAAGAAATGAAGGAGTTAATCAACCAATCAAAATTATTAACATCCAAAACACTCTTTCATTCCCTTATCATCATCTCTCTCTTCTTTCTCATTTTTTTTTCTCTACAATCCCACAAATCTTTGCAACAACCCATCTCCATCAACCCGAACCACAACCTCAAGATCCGACCCGGGTACAACTCCTATGACGCCTACATCAACCACCAGCTTCAAAAAACCACCAACCCGAAGCTCCGAAAAATATGGACCTCACAAGATTGGGACAGAAAAATTCAAGTTTTCCAACGGTTTTTTAACCGTTTAAAACAAGAAAAACTGCTTTCAAACTCATCAAAGGCTCTTTGTGTCGGAGCCCGGGTCGGGCAAGAAGTGGAGGCATTGAAACGGGTCGGGGTGAACGATTCAATCGGGTTGGACCTTGTTCCATACCCGCCTAATGTGATCAAGGGTGACTTCCATTACCAACCGTTTGATGATATGACTTTTGACTTTGAATTTTCGAATGTGTTTGACCATGCACTTTACCCGGATAGATTTGTGGGGGAGATCCAACGGACGTTGAAGCCTGGTGGAATATGTGTGTTACACGTGGCGGTTTCTAGACGGTCGGATAAGTATTCGGCTAATGATTTGTATAGTATTGAACCTTTGAAGAAGTTGTTTAATGGGTCGGATCTGGTTCGATCCAGAAAGGTTGATGGGTTTGGGTTGGATACTGAGGTGGTGTTTAGGAAAAGAAATTTAGATCCAATGCATTTTAGTTAGATTGATATGTATTTAAATTGTATATGTTCATTGTTTAAGAATAGTAATCGTTTTTCAATCAATTTTAAACAGTGAACCGTAAAGATTTAAAATATAGCTTTTATACTTTACTTGAAGGCCCTTCTCCCTCCTATCATATACATATAGATTTAAAATATATACGTATAGAGTTTTCATGATTCTTTATGCAAAAACGGTTATTTATTGCACCGTATAAATAAACATTATCAACCCATTTCTTAATATATATTTCATTGTGCTATACAAACAATGGTACAAAATGATATAAGCTATTGATCTAGTGGACTATAACCTAAACCTTTTTAGGTAAATAATTACCTTCATATGGTCTCAAACTTGATTTGCAATTAATAAACCCAAGCATCGCCCCTAACTACATTCGTGGTCCATTGATGGGTCAAATTCTCCCCTAACTTTCCGGTCATGGTTATCGGGCTGGGTCGGGTCGGGTCAGGTCGGGTCAGGTAGGGTTGAATCAAACATTGACCATATTATGTTTAGCCGGAACGCTGCTTTGGTGGAGTGATACAAGGGCGTTTTTGTAATTTCAACGTACTCATTGAAGGTATGAACCATGGCGATCATGGCTAGGTGGGTCCCTTGTAATGTGGTCTTGGTAGAAAGGGTCGTCAGGACATCGAACAGAGCTCATTCTTGGAGAAAAATTCCAACCGTTTACTTGTTCAAGTTCATGATCAACACTTCTCATAGCAGCTTCTTCTTTGAACTTTAAGAACAACATAGAGGACCAATAATCTTTTGCCAAGTTCTATACATCGAAAAAAATAGAAAAATATAAAAAAATTATGTTTAAAGTTTAAATCATGGACACAAGCACCATGTTCTTGAGCAACTTGGTAAAGAACTAATGGGTCAAAATGGGCGGCTTAGGAAACAAGTCAAAATCATTTCTACCTGAAAACGCAAATAACTTTTGTTCATGTTGGAAAATTCATAAAACTATAATAGCTATGATTGCAAAAACAGTATTATTACAATACTAATTTGAATTCTTAAGAGAAAAATAATAACCCAAATCGACGGAATTTCACCTCAAAAGGTAATGAACTTGTTAGAACATATTAGGGTTAGGTCCATTAGCATTAAGGTTTTGTATCATGTCTACCGTAGACGGTAACATACTAAAACACCTCAATAAAAATAATTTATTTTACCTTCAAAGAACTAACCATATTTAGCAAGTGATTAGAGGGATAGAGATGGGGTTTTTTATTTCAACTAAAAAGGTAAAAGGTACTAACCATGTTTATTAACTGCAGTAACTCAGTGACAGCATTTTTGAAGAGATCTGGGTGTGCAAGATCGAGGGTTGTGAGAATTTGTTGTCGGGTTCTGTGAGATATGTTTACCTCCATAGGTGAGCCTGTATACAAATCAAGAAATTAAAGACAGTAATTCATTAATGAATTTGGACAAACTTTCAAATGGAAGTTTATTCTTCATGTGACGTCTTATTATCTCTTTAAAAAAAAAAAAAAAAAAAAAAAAAAAAAAAAAACCTTGATGTACTTTTTAACAGTTTCCTTCATAGCAAAAATTGAATCAAACTTAGAAGGGACAATTTTGACCCATTCTATGGGTTCCTTTAAAGGCTTAGTTAAACAACTAAACAGGTTGAACGGATTAAAAGTGACATGAAGCAAACTGTATTTCAATGCTTACATCATCTTAAACTGTTACATTTAATAAAGTCACATTAATATATTAATGATTAAAAGCATATTTAATGCATTACTTATAAATGAAATTCAAGGAAACCCGACCCACCCGTGTTAAAGATAACAAAATTACACCGATGGACCAGAAACAGTTTCGGCCTGTTATACCCAAACCACCCATTTTCCAGCTCTAGTTAGACTTTACAGGAGACTTGAGTGTTATACCTGTGTTTATGTACTTCTCAATAATGTGTCGTACCATGTAAATTCTTTTAACAGGATCATTTATGGGTATTTTTTCAAGCTGTTGTACTTCATTGTAAAAATGCACACTTTCCCCAGCCAAACAACTGAAGTCAGAGTAAATAAAAGGACGTAGTTCAGATACTTGTAAATGGGTTGTCTAGAGTACTGTTTTTTTCTCTAACGGGTAAAAACCGGGATGACAAAACAAGTTGCTTAACTAAATTCATCCAAAGTGTACTTTAATGCAAAAATATCCGAGATTGTATTATATAAAAATAGTTAGATTATATAATTCCTGTAATCGTATTTAATGCACTAAATGACACTATAAAAATGTTTATTTCTTGGGTAAAAGTGTCAGGGTCAATGTAACCCGTACCAAAATTACCAAATTTGATCCAAACCCATTTTGACACGTTACCCGAACAGCCCGACACCCATTTTGCCATTTGATATGAATTAGATAAAGACGAGACCTGTCAGCAAACTCCATGAACGATAATCGAAATCTTCTATTCTGTAAAAGTTTGTCCAACGGATCATTTGGATCGACATCTAGAGTTGGGTCATTCTGTGACAAAATCCCACTATCAGGTATTCCAAGAGCTTCCCCCATTGTCTTTACACTAAAGCTTTCCTTCTTGTTTAAGCTCATAACTGACGCCAGAGGTTGAGAGAATGAAATAGAGAAGAAAGCCACCACAAGAAAACTTGCCTGTGGAATAACAATCGACAAAGATATCAGTAAAGTTATCCAAATAAAGTTGAAGCTTCCAAAATGAGCCGGTCATGTACGTTGTATGACAAATCACAAAAAATATTTTTTTGTACAAGTCGGGTTGACTTGGAACACTTATCTTACAAGGTTTCTCACTTTTTTAATTAATAAATGAGTAGGGAAAATGTCAAATAAAAAACAAACTACTAGAATATGGGTGAATTAGCACATAAGTCCCTGAACTGTGTTTTTACATGATTATAAATGCCTTAACTTATACAAGGTCAACAAAAGAGTTGCACAAAAATTATTTTTAACAAAGATGACCTTATTTGCATGATTGAAAGTCCCTAAACCTCATATAAAGTGCAAATTAAGCGAAAAACCATAGGTACGTCAAACATAAGTACAAAAATGACATATCTAATTATTGAATTTAATTATATAGGAGCTTTTATGCATAAAAAATACAATTTGGTGACTTTTGATCTATTTAACTCGTTTCTTTCTATGCTAAATTTTCTTTATCTTAAAAGATAAAGCGTAACCCGAAAATTGACTTCGTAAGTAAATGGCTTAAAAATGCCACCTCGATGGTAGGTATAAAACATACCACAATTAAAAGCACACATCTGGTGGTGACTTGAAGCCACATGCTCTCCTCGTGTGTCTCATTCAATACATAAGCAACCACCCATATACCTAAAATGGAAAATCAAGAAAATTAGTAACAAATAGGAACTAAATAAGGTTATTTGCAGTGCGAATTATGTTACTGCCAGTCTGCCACAACGTATCAAAAATTCAGATTGGATGGACTTGCACCACTTATGACTTCCAACATATTATCCAAATTACATAGACGCATATTGTAATTGATGAGATATATAGAGAGTTATGTGCAATATTAATTTAAAAACGTACCCACTGAAAACATAGTTACAAGTATGGCCCGCCAAAGGTCCTTGAGTTCATCGAATTTGAATTCAATGTGATGAATGGCTGCAGTAATACATACCAAAGCAACAATATATACAACAGGAAAACACATATAGGGAGCAACCCATTGAGTCCCCATGTGGCATCGATTATTTAAAGGCTGCTTTATGTGAAGTACTGCATCAAACAAACTCCAATGTTAACAGCTTGCATAACTGTACATGAAAGAAAAACATGAACATATACACCCTCACATATGCATAGATGGAATTATAGAAAACAATATATTTAATTCAAAGAAGTAATAAATGGCAGTTCATGGGAAGGAATTAGACACGAGATAATAGAAATAACAAGAATTCACACGTTCATTTCTATAAGGAACATAACAATTATTATACTCAGTAAGTTAAATCATGCTAACTAAAAGCAGGAAAATGAGCGGCGTAGGCAATATGTCAAATGAATTCACACGTTCATTTCGTACAGTCTATTTTCTGTTAATGATTTGGGATATTTTATACATTATTAACACACTTTGGTGACCTTCCACACGTTAGATCAGTCTCCTTTCTAGCTATTATTTATTTTACCTGCTTGACCCGTTAGGGATAAGGCATAATCCATAGAACTCATTATACTGAGCCCAAATTGCCACCTCCGTCCATCAGAGATGGTTTTGTTGGAATATGTATGGGTTCGATTAACTTGACGTTGCTAATCGAGCTATGACCCGTAAGAGTTACACCTTGGGCAACGAAATTAAAACCCACTTAATTTGATTAACTGGTATTACGATCGATATACGAGATATAATTATATTGTAATCATATTAACCGGTATCTAATAATTAATACTAATTATTAATTATTAATAAACGTTTAATTAGATACGTTTTTGTTTTGGGTTTCGGTTATTATGTGGGCTAGCACTAATCTATCCGTGCTTGAGGCCCGCGAGTAAATTAGTGTTAATTAACTAGTTAATTAGATTTTAAGCCTAATTATAAACTCTGATATGGATGAATAAAAAAAAAGGGAATTCCAATTGCTCTTAAAAGGTTGCCGTATACAGCCAAAAAGAGATCATCCATTGCCGCCTACGTTGCCGTAGACCACAATTAAACCACCGCACACAATTTCCGTATTTTACCGCAGTGCCGTTGTAGTGTTCTCGTTCTGTTCGCTCAATCTAGCATTTAATCGTTGAACCTCGGTGTCTCAAACGGTTATTAATTAACCACAAAGGTATATTAAATCTCATCAGTAGGTTATTCATATTCTGTATTTGCATTGTTTGTAACCCAGATCCTGTCAGGTTCATTCTGGTATTTTATTATTATTCCGCTGCGTTAACTATTATTAATCTGATTGATAATTATCAAAATTGTTTTGATAAATAAACCTAACGAAGATACCACTGAACCCAACAGTGGTATCAGAGTCAGGCTTACAACATGCAAATCAGATCCGGTCTATTAACCGGTTATAGATCACAAACTTTAAAATTATTTGAAGTTTCTGATTTATATTATTTTGGGCAACTTGTTTATTTTGGTTAAATATTTATTAACCAAAAGATTGCCCATATTATTTTGTTTGTGTTTTAATATGTAAATCTGGCTAGACCCTGTGGTCGAATGGTTGTTATGTGATTTGTTATTGTTAAAGTTTTTGGTTTTATGGTTTTGGCCCATTTGATGGCTCAAAGTTGTAATAGATTAGGGTTTTCTTTTATTTTGTATTTCTTTTATAAATATTGTAATATTTGAAGACCCGAAGTCAAAACTGGAGACAAGACGAATCAAGGTGTCAGTGGGAGCCCATCAAGACAACTAGATGCACTTAGGTCCATCCTTGTGGTTGTTTTGTGTTTTGACCTATGACCTGGCTTGATCTCGCTATTTGGCTCTAGCGAGATCAAACAATCATAGCCATTAGATTTACATATTACTTTGCTATTATGCTTGCTTTATTTTATAATCATTATAACACCCAACCTAATATCAAACTAATTAAAAAGAAAATTACAATCAAAATAAATAACAAGTTTTAAACTTACTTTTACAACTAGTTAAAATATTAAAACAAATTGTTTGTTTTAAAGGGATAATCGGATAAGTTTTCAAATTCAAAACTAGTTTGAATTTCATAACTTAAAACTTGATAATTTTTAAATTAAAATTAATTATCCATTTAAAAGGATAACTAGATAAGTTTTCAAATTTAAAATTAGTTTAAATTTTAAAACTTAAAACTTAATAATTTAAAATTATCAACTTAAAATCGGTTGTCTATCTCGCGATGAACCTAGTTTTAATAGGGTATTAAAATCTGGTGTCCCGAGAGCTGAAAGGGTTCGTCATTTATTATCACGAACTATATATTGTAAAACTAGCTTTTACGACGCACGTATAACTTAATTATACGTTGTGTTTGACCCTATTCGGTAAACACTAAAATTGGATCCCATAGATAAAAATCAATAGTCTATGCCACCCTACTATAAGGAACACTTGGAACATTAAGCGAAACATCAGTGTTTGGAGCCACAACACCGCACTTGATGTGTAGTTTATTCTTCCAAGGTGCAAGGGTTTTGTTGACACACCCGGCCCTTTCACAAGTAACTGTTTTAGGATGACTATGACTTTTCTCTCTTGTTACGTGCCACAGCTGTCTAGAGAGAAAAGTGGGCATAGATGAGGCTAAACGTATCAATGCATTGACAAATGTTGTCGTTGCGGCCTCATACACGAGAGTTGTACAATTTTCACAATTGATAAACGTTGTCAGTCTGCCTAATCACTTACTTATGTTGCGTGACCCAGCTGCCTTTAGTAACTGACCAAGCCAGATTCTCATTCCTTATCTAAAATTACTGTAAATGGGTCATTAATTAAATAAGGAAACAATACATCGAAAATACTAATTAATTTTGCTTATTTAAACAGATGTCTTCAGGAACCAACAACTCCTTCATTCTCAAGTCTATTCTTGAGAAAGAGAAACTTGATAACACCAACTTTCTCGCATGGCACCGCAATCTGAGAATCGTTCTCAAGATGGCGAAAAAGCTCTATGTTATAGATAGCGCTGTTCCCAACGAGCCTGAAAACAATACGGCCGCAGCCCGTAGAACTTGGGAAAAATTTAAGGAGGATGCCGATGAGGTAGCCTGCCTTATGCTAGCCACCATGTCCCCTGATCTCCAAAAGAACATGGAGGTCATGACTGCATTTGACATGATTGAGCAACTTAAGGGCATGTTTCAGAAACAGGCCCGACAAGAGCGCTATGATACCATGAAGCAACTTATATCCTGCAAAATGCAAGAAGGCTCGCCTGTTAGTACCCATGTGCTTAAAATGAAAGGGTACATCGACCAAATGGCCAAACTTAGTTATCCTATGCAAGATGAAATGGTAGTAGACTGCATTTTGAACTCCTTGCCTAGTTCTTACGACCAGTTCGTAATGAACTTTAATATGAATGCATGGGTTAAGAGTGTAGCTGAACTACACGGTATGCTCAAAACTGCTGAGCAAAACATACCAGGTAAAGCCAGTCAAATGTTGATGGTCCGATCTACTAGTGTTAGGAAGCCAAACCCCAAGAAGAAAGCTTATAACAATAAGGGTAAAGGTAAAGTTGTTGCTGCCAAGCCTGCCACCAACAACAAACAGCTGGCTAATAACAAAGCAGCCCCCCCTCCTGAGGAGCGACACTGCTTTGAATGCAATAAAATAGGACACTGGAGACGTAACTGTCCTGACTATCTAGCCAAGCTGAAGGTGAAGAAGGCCAATGGTGAAGGCTCTTTTTCAGGTATTCTGATTTATGTTATTGAACTTTTCACTTTTCCAGCAACACATGGGTATTTGATATTGGATGTGGTTACCATATCATTAATGTCTTGCAGGAGCCTGAAAAGTGGAGGAAACTGAAACAAGGCGACATGGAGCTCATTGTTGGTGATGGGAAAAAAGTACCAGTTCTTGCAACTGAAACATATTATCTTTCTTGTCCATCTGGCCTTGTAATTACTTTAAATAATTGTTTATTTGCTCCTGGTTTGACCAGAAATATTATTTCAATTTCTTTATTGTTTGAACAAGGATTCAAGTACGTTTTTAATGATGCTTTTATTTCTGCCTACTTGAATGATGTCTTTTATTCTGAGGCTAAACCTCGGAGTGGTATTTATGAGATTGATATTCAAACAAACAATAACATATATAATCTTTCTAAACGTGTCAAATCTGGAATTAACGATACGTTTCTATGGCATTGTAGACTTGGCCACATAAGCAAGGCCCGCGTGAAAAGGCTTCAGTCCGAAGGGATTCTTGAATTCACAGGACATGAATCTTTTGATGAATGCGAATCTTGCTTAGCTGGCAAACTCACAAAGGATCCTTTCACCCATGTTGGTGAACGGGCCAAGGATCTGTTAGCACTTATACATTCTGATGTATGTGGTCCTTTCAGAACCATGTCTAGAAATCATGAAAGATACTTCGTTACGTTTATTGACGATTATAGTCGATACGCCTATGTCTACCTTGTTAGGAATCAAGCGGCGTAGGGGAACCAACACACGAACACGCACAAACGATTATCACGCAGAAAACAGAACAATAAACGACACAAGGATTTAACGTGGTTCGGTCGGTGTGACCTACGTCCACGGGCTGCAACTAGGGTTTTCTTTATTTGCTCAGTACAAAAGATTACAATACATGACATGGGTATATATAGAGACTAATTAGGGTTAACAATTTAATTAACAAGAAAACTAAACATGGGCCCAAGCCCAAAGCCTTCACAAACCCAACAATCTCCCACTTGAAGGCTTTGCGATAAATTCTAGCCCGCCATTCAAGTACAAAGCAACCCAGTCGTCCAGTAACTTCAGTAATCTTTAAACAAGTCTTCCAAGCCTCCAGTTCCCTGAGAACAAGCTAAGACTTTATCACATCTCCTAGTTGCAGCGACCCCTCATCATCAAGTACCAGAAGGGTCAGTTGAAGCTCCCCCGAGCTCCAACTCAGTTTTGGCTAGTGCTGCCAACGACTCATCCTCCATCTTAACCGGTTTGGACATTCCACCGGATTCAAAGACACACCGAGGATCACCATCACTCTCCAAATTCAGCAAACAATAACCAGGAGAGAATTTTTCAGTCGCAGTCTTTAAAACCCAACGGTTCTTTGTAACTGTACCCGGAACACGTCCCGTGCTCCCACTGTCACCGAATCCCCTGAATGGTTTAGACTTCTAAACTCGTTCACCTAACATCCCTGCTCCAGACTTCATGTTTGCAAAATGAACTCTCTTAGCACCAGATTTAGTGAACCGGATTTTGTCGTGCTTAACCGGGACGGTCATACATCCCTCAGCAGGTACCTCAACCATATACAATGACCCACGCTTCATACCACGAGCAATAACCAGATTACCATTGATCACCCTCCATTTACCACTACCAAACCTCACTTCCAGTCCTTGTTCATTCAGCTGACCAACTGAAATCAGTTTCTTCTTCAGCCCCGGAATCACCCTGACATTCTTTAGGTTCCATGTAGTACCCAATAAGTAACCAGATCAATATCAACCATTCCCGTTACCTCAAGTATCTCGTCATTGGCTAATCGTACCTTTCCAAAATCACCATATTTCTGATTCACCATCGTTTCCCCGTTGTCCATGGCGTGAAACGAAGCCCCTGAATCCATGACCCAAGAGTCCACACTGTTTTCCACACTGAGTATCAATGCATCATCATCAGAAACATCCCCAGCAGCAGTGTTCAATTCTTTCTTATTCGGACATTGACTCTTAACATGTCCCACCTCATTGCAGCTCCAACACTTCACATTCTTCCTAGTTTTAGATGAACTTCTTCCCCGACTCTCACTGTTCCTGTTATTACCCCGACCCCTGCCAACATTTAGTAGTTCACTATTGGATGATTCACCTGAGTTCTTTCTTCTGACTTCTTCACCCATAATCAGATCTCGAATACCATTAAGAGTGAAACCCTTAGTCCCCACAGAACTTGAAATTGCAGTCACAGTTCCAGACCAACTATCAGGCAGAGACGACAACAACAGTAGAGCCTGAACTTCATCATCAAACTTAATTCCAACAGATACAAGTCTTGTTAAGATTGAATTTAGATTGTTAATGTGAGCAATCACTGAGCTTCTTTCTTTCATCCTTGTGTTCACCAGCTCCCGAATTAAGAACACCTTATTCGCTGCAGACGGTTTTTCATACATATTTGACAAAGCAGTCATCATACCACGAGCCGTGGTTTCCTTAATGACATTAAAAGCAACATTCTTCGTCAAAGCCAATGTAATAACCGCACGAGCCTTCTTGTCCTTTGATTCCCAATCAGCTTGTTCTATTTTCGCAGGTTTTTCTTCCAGTACCATATCCAAATCCTTTTGACACAGTAATGCCTCTATTTGCATTTTCCACCAACCAAATCAGTGCCATTGAACTTTTCGATCACAGTCTTCCCGTCTTCAGCCATAGTAGCAAACCGGAGACAAAACAAACGAAACAGGCACGCTGAACAGTTGATAACCAGTCAACAAAGGATAGACACACCAGATCCGGTACTTCCAACCAAAACCCTAGAACCCGAAACACCCGACCCGACGCTTCACCTGCAAAACCTGAGCGAAACCAGCAACTCCAAGAGATCCCAGCCGGAACTCTAATCGCAAAAATCACTCAAAAAACAGCCCCCAAAACAACAGTAGCAAACAGAACCGAACAACAGCGGAAAAACTGAAAAAAAATTCTGCCAGTACTGTTCACGCCGGAAAACACTGTTCACGCCGGAAAAAAACTGTTCACGCGCGGAAACACTGTTCACGCCGGAAAACACTGTTCACGCCGGAAAACACTGTTCACGCCGGAAAACACTGTTCACGCCGGAAAACACTGTTCACGCCGGAAACACTGTTCAAGCCGAAAACACTGTTCACGCTCTGTATTGTGGCGGCGGCTGCGGAGGAAGCCTAGGTGGTGGCGGCGGCAGAAACCCTAGATAGCTTCAAATAAGATCTCCGAGATAATTAACCAACAATCTGCGATCGTTTCTTCAGTGCCTTCCGTGTGTACAACGAGCCAAAGCTCTGATACCACTTGTTAGGAATCAAGCGGCGCAGCGGAACCAACACACGAACACGCACAAACGATTATCACGCAGAAAACAGAACAATAAACGACACAAGGATTTAACGTGGTTCGGTCGGTGTGACCTACGTCCACGGGCTGCAACTAGGGTTTTCTTTATTTGCTCAGTACAAAAGATTACAATATATGACATGGGTATATATAGAGACTAATTAGGGTTAACAATTTAATTAACAAGAAAACTAAACATGGGCCCAAACCTAAAGCCTTCACAAACCCAACATACCTTATGAAGCATAGACATGAAACCTTTGAAAAGTTCAAAGAGTTTCAGAACGAAGTAGAAAACCAACTTGGTAAGACTATCAAAGTACTTTGATTAGATCGAGGTGGAGAATACCTAAGCCAAGAGTTCACTAATCATCTAAAGGAACGTGGAATTGTTTCACAGTTCACTCCACCCGGCACACCCATCTTAATGGCGTGAGTGAGAGGAGAAATCGAACCCTACTTAATATGCTTCGATCGATGATTTGTAGAACTAACTTACCTCACTCCTTTTGGAGTTATGCTCTTATGACCGCCGCCTGGCTTGTCAATCTGGCACCGACTAAGAAGGTAGACAAAACTTTGGCATGGGTCTAAACCCAATTTGTCTTTACCTTAGAGTATGGGGATGTGATGCTTATGTCACTAGCGAAGTCTAATGACAAGCTAGATCCTCGAGGCGAAAAAGCTATTTTCGTTGGATACTATAATAGAAGCGGAAATTACTTTTACCATCCTTATGCAAATATGATTTCCATCAAAACGAAGGCACATTTCCTCGAGAAAGAGTTTCTTGATCGAGGAACTGGAAGTAATATTGTGGATCTTGAAGAAATTCGAGAACCACAAACAAACGCTGATGTAGACGGTGCGTCTGAACAACAAGAAATTGTTGCTGATTCAGACATAAACACAAGCATTTGCAGAAGTAGCAGAACTCGCAAAGAACCTGATAGATATCTTTGGAATCTAGAGGGTCCCGAGGTTCTGGTAGTAGCTGATTCTGGTGATTAACCTACTAACTACAAATCTGCTATCTCAGATCCGGAATCTACGAAATGGCTAGATGCCATGAACGCCGAGATGCAATCCATGCAAGACAATCAAGTCTAGGACTTGGTTGAGCTACCTCCTGGTTCACGGGCAGTAGGGAGCAAGTGGCTTTTCAAGAGAAAAACCAACATGCATGGAAATGTACACACCTATAAAGCACGGCTAGTTGCGAAAGGTTTCACTCAAACTCAAGATGTTGACTATGATAAAACATTCTCACCCGTTGCTATGATCAAATTGATCAGGATATTGCTTGCCATAGCCGCGTACTATGATTACGAGATATGGCAAATGGATGTCAAAACCGCTTTTCTAAATGGACATCTCTCTAAGGATGTCTATATGGTTCAGCCTGATGGTTTTATCGATCCACAATATCCAAATAAGGTGTGCAAACTTAATAAGTCTATTTATGGACTTAAACAGACATCCCGTAGCTGGAATCTTCATTTTGATCAGAGAATCGTCGAATTCGGTTTTGTCAAAAGTGAAAATGAGCCTTGTGTTTACAGGAAGGCTAGTGGGAGCACTATATCGTTCCTCATATTGTATGTGGATGATATACTGATCATTGGAAACAATATCTCAATGCTTAACAAGTTAAAAAATGGTTGGGAGCTTGTTTCGCAATGAAAGATCTTGGAGAAGCTGCTTACATTCTAGGAATAAAGATCTATACGGATAGATATAGCAGCTTCTAGGGCTTAGTTAAAGCACGTACATAGACAAAATGATGACGCGCTTTAAGATGGAAAACTCCAAGAAAGGAGGTGTTCCAATAACTAAAGGTACTGTGTTGAACAAATCGCAATATCCTTCAACGGACATTGATATTAAGCGAATGGAAAAGGTTCCATATGCTTCAGCGATTGGTTCTATCATGTATGCTATGTTGTGCACTAGACCTGTCGTCTCGTATGCTTTGAGCATTACTAGTCGTTATCAGCAGAACCCTGGCTTTGCCCATTGGACTGCAGTTAAGAACATTCTGAAGTACTTGAGAAGGACTAAAGACATGTTCTTAATATTTGGAAGAGTTGAAGAACAACTCACTGTAAGATGTTACACTGATGCTAGTTTTCAAACTGACCGAGATGACTCTCGCTCACAATCTAGTTTTGTATTCACGCTCAATGGTGGAGTCATCTCTTGGAAAAGTTCCAAGCAAAGTGTGGTGACAGATTCTACCACTAAATCTGAATACATTGCAGCATCTGATGCTGCAAAGGAAGCTGCTTGGATGAAGAAGTTCATAGCCGATCTCGATGTGGTTCCAAGTATTCAGCAACCAATCGAGATATTTTGTGATAACACAGGTGCTATTGCTCAAGCCAAAGAGCCCAGATCTCATCACAGGGCCAAGCACATTCAGAGGAAGTTTCATTACATACGGGACATAGTGAAACAGAGAGACATCGTGATAAGTAAAATAGACACAGATCAAAACCTAGCAGACCTGTTTACTAAGCCCATGACTCAGAACAAGCATGATCAACATAGAAATGCGATCGGGCTTAGATTAGCTAGTGATATGTTTTGATTTAGTATTTGGATGTATGAACTTTTAACAGTTATACTTTTGAATTCATTTTGATTTACTGATTTAAATACAATTATGAATGCTATAACTATGTTCATTTTAATACGTTTAATCCATGGATATTGTATTCTAAATTATCCATAGTCGGTCAGACTTGTGGGAACAATTCTGAATTAAGACTATTCTGAATTAAACTCAAGGAGTTGACTTCTAAATTCACAGACCTCATTATGAATGACGTTGGATGTAACTCGCCACAAACCATCTTTATTATAAGATGCTTTGATACTGGTATACTCATTTAGTATCCTATGACCTGAGATGCATACTAGAACTTTCGTTTACCGAGGGTTATTCTTTGATCACTGTCAACCGTTGTCGCGTAACTGCCAGTCATAAAGGCTTTGATTGGGAATAATTCTGAAGTTCAGTGGGAGTTGTATGTAGTCAATAAGGGATTCTGTACTCTTACATTATATGTAACAGTTAGACATCGTGGCGCCCTCGTTGATTCAAACTGGTGAAGTGTGAGGCCTCACCCAAACTGACTGTGTGTTTGATTGGACCATTTTGAATCTGGATCGAGAACAATAATGATTGAGCTCTATATGAGAATTAATCTCAATGACTCAATTGATGTATTTTACAGAAAGGATAAATGACTATGAATACCATAAGTCTATTGTCTTGTTATAGTAAGGTGTTACTACAACAAGTTGTTTTGGTTAATGACTTTAAAGTGTCATACCTTGTTGGGGGCAGCCATGTGTAGCTAGAGCACCGCTGACTGTCTACGTTAAGATTTAATCGAATTCCGTTCAAGTGGGAGTTTGTTGGAATATGTACAGGTTCGATTAACTTGACGTTGCTAATCGAGCTATGACCCGTAAGAGTTACACCTATGACCCGTAAGAGTTACACCTTGGATAACGAAATTAAACCCACTTAATTTGATTAACTGGTATTACGAACGATATACGAGATATAATTATATTGTAATTATATTAACCGGTATCTAATAATTAATACTAATTATTAATTATTAATAAACGTTTAATTATATACGTTTTTGTTTTGGGTTTCGGTTATTACGTGGGCTAGCACTAATCTATCCGGGCTTGAGGCCCGCGAGTAAATTAGACTAATTATTAATTATTAATAAACGTTTAATTATATACGTTTTTTGTTTTGGGTTTCGGTTATTACGTGGGCTAGCACTAATCTATCCGGGCTTGAGGCCCGCGAGTAAATTAGTGTTAATTAACTAGTTAATTAGATTTTAAACCTAATTATAAACTCTGATATGGATGAATAAAAAAAAGGGATTCCAATTGCTCTTAAAAAGGTTGTCGTATACAGCCAAAAAGAGATCATCCATTGCCGCCTACGTTGCCGTAGACCACAATTAAACCACCGCACACCATTGCCGTATTTTACCGCAGTGCTGTTGTAGTGTTCTCGTTCTGTTCGCTCAATCTAGCATCTAATCGTTGACCCTTGGTGTCTCAAACGGTTATTAATTAACCACAAAGGTATATTAAATCTCATCTGTAGGTTATTCATATTCTGTATTTGCATTGTTTGTAACCCAGATCCTGTCAGGTTCATTCTGGTATTTTATTATTACTCGCTGCGTTAGCTATTATTAATCTGATTGATAATTATCAAAATTGTTTTGATAAATAAACCTAACGAAGACACCACTGAACCCAACAGGTTTAACAAATGCAACAAACAAAAAGCTAAGGCTAAAAGAAGTACAACATAGCAGGAAAAAGACCAGTTGTCTTACATGTAGCCCAAGCAACCCAGGGCAGAAGAGCAAGTGGAAGACTGATATATGATCTTATAGGAATAAGCGCCTCCTGAAGATAACAAGAGATCACAATTTAACATGCATGAAAGATGCACAACCAACTTAGATTACATGGTATTTTTCATAGAGCAAAAAAGAACAAGTAGAAGAACCAGAAAGATTAAGAAAAACTGTTACAAAAACTTACTTGACAAATACAAATACAGGTGGGCTGCTTGAATAAGGCGACAGCTCAATAACAATCCAAATCCAAGTGGACCATTCACCCAAACTGAAACCAAGAAAAAGCTATAGGTGAACATGAATTTACAAATACAAATGAACAGTTGGTGTGATTTTATAAATCAAGGAAAAAGAATATAAACCTGCCCAGACATAACAGGATTGCCACCAATGCGTCCTGTGAAACCTCACAACATTAAGTGACATCTGCATAAAGGTGAAACAGATTAACGTAAGTGACAGTAATAATGAGAGTATAAAAAAATGTTGAGTAATAAGATAGACTTGATAGAATATTCCAATTAACGTGGCCTTCAGCCCTTTATGGTATTATAAAAGTTATAAAGTTGATTTCGTGAGACAATTTGATTTAAGTATAACAACTTCATATGGAGGAATAAATCATAAATAGATAATTTATGGCATGCATTCTTAGATTTCCTTTCAAGTGAGATTGTGAGAAGTGTAAATACATTAAAATTAAATGTTTGATTTGATTAGTAACATAGATCAACTAGTAAAAGGAACTTGACTAGTCAAAAAACAAAAAAAACAGTAGCTTTACCGCAAGTGACAGCAAAAGATTGAAGCTAGCCATGGTCTGAATTGCTGGGAGCCAAAAACTACTTCCTTTAGGTATAGGAATCTTGTGAATTAAAAAGGGTAAGGTTGACCTCAGTAAAAGGCTGCAAGGCAAGAATTACATCCATTGTAAGCATGCATATATGAACAGCAACAATTTTGGATTCCAAATGCTTCAGTTTCCTTGTTAGTACGCTTTAGTAAAAGAATAGATTTCTATTATAGCGATATGAAACAGTATGAAGAATTTGATATAACGTCATTATGACTCTATCTATCACTTCTAGCAGCAAATACCGAGATCACCATTAGAACATTTCCAATGGTAGAGGGGCAAGGACGCCCTATGTCACTCTCTCTCCATGTCACCCTCTCCCTCTCTCACAGCCTCAGTCCGTGACCGTCCTTGGCCACGAATTTCTTCCTCTCTCTCTCTCTCTCCCCTCCACAAGGCCACAGACTTCTCACAAACGAGCCATTAAATATGATCTTTGCGAATTTTTAGGAAATATTGAAAGGTTAATTTGGACATACAAACTATCTTACACTACTAGGATAGTCCTCCACTCACTAATACATACTCACAAATCTCTCCCTTCACAGAAGAAAAGCTTTCATAACATTTTAAACCTAGTACTTCTCCAAATGCAAATCCACATGAACAATTCAGCAAATCTAAGATCAACGTCATTCTAAACGATCTAAACTTAAATAAGCTTTCAGTAAGCATCTTCTTACAACTTGATACGGATCGAAACCGATACCAGAACAGTAACAATTTTAGCATCCATAAATTCATAATTCAACACGTAACTGTGTTTTGGATTCGAATCAGTATGAAATTATCACAATCATGAAACCTATCAATGTCGGATCACAGTTCAATGTTCAAAAAAGCAAAGAAGATAGCGTAATTGCATACATTTAAGTTGTCATATGAACAAATTGGGGGAAAAGAGATGTACAGTGCGAATGAGATGACAGCAACGGAGAGAGCAACGTAGTCGCTAGGACAACCGCCGATGACGTCACAGCCGGTCATCTGTACGGCGGCGGCGGAGGCGGTGGTGGCGGTGGCGGTGGATTAATACCGACGGCCGGCTGCAGTTAATGGCACTCGATCGACGGAGAGCTGTTGACTGTTGTTATTAGAAAATGGGACAATGAAAGACTGAAAGTCAATTATTGTTGAAAGTCCAACTTTAATTCTTTTCGAAATTTGACCTTTGACCAAATTTGTACTATTCGAAGAAATTTCCAAGTTTTTTCCTCAAAAAAAACATTTTTTTTGAAACGGTTCAAAACATATGATATGGTAAAGAATGGTAATTATGTGGTATTTAGATGTACAAAAGTTGTTTTAAAAAATAATAATAATAAATTTTACTCAGGCTAAATTCATTTAGTTAATCTAACTATTTACATGTACTTGTTTATCTGGATTGGTTACAATTGCACTATGGTTGAATCGTACCCCTTTACATTCTAGTTTGAAGAGATAGGATTTTAAAATACAAGACATGAACATATAAATATTCATATGACTTTAATTTACTATCATCTTATAGTCTTAGGGGCTGTTTGGTAGCCTCTTAATGGTTTCATTAAGAGACTACCTCTTAACCGTTAAGAGACTGGAGTGTTTGTTTCGAAAATAAGGGCCTCTTAACTGAACCATTCAGTACTGAATGGTTGATGTCGCTGAATGAAGTTGTAGACACAGTTACCCTCAAAACTCACAAGCACTCATCTTCATCTTCATCTTCGATCTTCATCTTCCTTCGATCTTCATCTTCAGCGGCCTTCCCTCCCCCGATCTTCTGTCGGCCGGCCTTCATCTTCGATCTTCAGCCGGCCTTCCCTCCGACGCCGACAACCTCCCGAGGACTCCCTCTTCAGCCGATCTTCCCGAGGACTCCCTCCCCCGACGCCGACAACCTCCCGAGGACTCCCTCTCCCGACGCCGACAACCTCCCGAGGATTCCCTCCCCGACGCCGACAATCTCCCGAGGACTCCCTCTCCCAACACCCTTGGGTTTGTTCCCCAAGGGTGTGACCAATTTCAGTGTGGATGATTCTGGTAGGTTTCAGGTGTTCTTGGATGAAGCTTGTAATGCAAAGTTTGAAGAAGAATTGCACTATGATCGAAACATTTCTGGAAGTTTGACCTTTGGTCGAATCAATGAACTGTCTGGGATTTCTGCTAAAGATTTGTTCTTGTGGTTCTTGGTGAAGGAGATTTGGGTCGATATACCGAGTTCGGGTTTGATTTATTTTGATGTCGGTGTTGTTTCAAAGCAGTTTTCTTTGTCATCGTTTGAAACTCCAAGAAGCTGTTCGGCTTCCTCTGTACCTGAGGTAACTAAAGTTCAAAGATTTCATGTGTTTGACTTTTTGTTTCTTGTTAATTTGGTGGTAATTTGACTTTGTGGTTATGGGTTGAGTTCATATATGGATATTCATCTTAATTGGGTTCCGTAATTGGTTGGTTTGAGTTGGAATCACTCAAGGGTCTGGTTAAAGATTGTAACTAAACTTCAATGGTTTCATATGTTTGACTTTTGTACCTGTTTATTTGTTGGTACTTTGATTTTGTGTTTATGGGTTGAGTTTATAGTTGGATACTGATCTTAAACGTGTTTAGTAATTAGTTGGTTTGAGCTGGAATCACTTCAGGGTCTAGTTCAACTTTCAAGTCTGTAGCTAAACTTCAATGGTTTCATATGTTTGACTTTTTGTTATAGATGATTTGTTATTAATTTTTGATTCGTGGGGATCTGCTTTTGAGTTCATCAAATTGGATGCTGATCTGGAATGAGTTTCACTAATTTGAATTAAAATGTGTAACATATGGTCAATTTGAAGTGGAGTCTATTTGATTCTTGAGTCCCCAAATGCTGATATCTTTTTGATTAGTTTTAATTCTTCGTGGTCTATTCTTTTCGGCTTATGTTTTTGGCATTTGTATAGATTCTTGATTCATAAAGTTTTAATCTTTTTGCTTTCGGTTTGCAATTCTTCTATATTTTTGTATTGATATTGAATCTTGATTGATTTTGTCTATGCATATGCAATCTCTGATTAATAAGGATATAGTTTTTGTATTGCAATTATAAGTAAAAACAAATTAAGTAGCAGGATTAAGATTATACAGGGATTTTGATTTTTTGGGTTTGTTCATCTCGTATTCTGGTTAATCTAATATTTGACAATAGGCCTTTTTTCTATGTTACAGCTACTGCACTTGCTGTTTCTTTTGCAATCTGCAAATGTGCCACACATATAATCCAAATGTTAAAGATTCGGGGTGGTAATCTTCCAGCAATAACTGCAATTGTTGTGATTTTGGCAACTTTACTACCCAAACAGATTGGTTACCTTGCACCCGCTGGTGATGCTATTGCTGCCATATCGATTCAGGTACTTCTGAAGGTGGCAATCTCAAACAGTATAAAAACGGGTAAATTTGGATCGTATTTTATTGATAATGGTCAAACAGGTAATATAGACAAACTTGCTAAAAATGAAATAAGATAGATTGGGTCGGCGTGGACTAAAGTGTAGTTTTGTAATCATGTATAACACATCAATCATCTTATTTCTAATGATTCAAAGCTAAAAGGAAGCTGGTCAAGCATACCAGTTTGTTTTCGAGGGCCAATACGAGTATGCAAACCCAACCTGTTTTGACTTAAACCTATTCCCTGACCATTATCATATAATTTAGAGGTCCAAATTTGCTTGCACAAGTTACAACTCACAAATAGGCTTGGGTACACAGTTGATAACTTACTATTTTGATTTTGATGACAGGTATTTTTTGCGGTATTGGGTGCGAGTGGGAGTGTATGGAATGTTATCAATGTGGCGCCTAGCATCTTTATATTTGCATTTATACAAGTAACAATGCATCTTGTTGTGATACTTGGACTAGGAAAGTTACTCAATTTGGATCTAAAACTACTACTTGTAGCATCAAATGCTAACATTGGAGGCCCTACAACAGCATCTGGGATGGCAACAGCCAAAGGCTGGGGCTCGTTGGTAGTTCCTGGACTTCTTGTGGGCATACTTGGAATTTCAATCGCAACGTACGTTGCATATTTCTTTGGGATTTTTGTTCTCAAAAGATTGTAGTTTTGTAATTTGTAAAAAATTAGTTGTAAATGCTTCTTTGGGATTTTTGTTCTCAAAGAGTTTATAGTTATTACGACGAGAACACATTGTTTGTAGAAGCACAAGGTGGTAACAATGATGATCAGTTTGTTCATGATATAGAATGAGGTTCACAAGACATTAATTATATGAATAATTTGCGTGATGAGATAGCTAGTCAATAGTTTCAATTGATTAATATTTGAATTACTTTGTAATTGGATATTAGTATGTTGTATTTGAAATATTTTGAGTTTGAATTTTAATATGTTGTATTTTGTTAAGCTATTGATCATTCACGTACAGTCATTCAGACATCTAACCAACAGATACATTTTATTCAGCCCAAAAAATTCAGAGGGGTAAAATTGTCATTTTGTACAGTCATTCAGAGATTCAACCAAACAGCACATTTTGGTTCAGCACTTACTGGTTCAGAGCCTCTTAACCATTCAGACCTCTTAACCATTCAGCACTTAATGATTCAGATCTAACCAAACAGCCCCTTAGTCTTTACACCCTTAGATAGAAAGATGACCGTTCAAGATATTTATTTATTATACCGACTTGACATTCGTAGGTTTCGGCTTGGCTTTCTCAGGTCTACAACACCATGACCTTATGATTGGTTTTCAACATATTGTAGCTCATCTTTGGACTCGAGAAAAGGTAGAACCAGCTTATCTAACTACAAAAGCCTATTCATGAGATAATGTTGTAACGTTATACTTGGTATCTTTATCATATGTTCTTATTCATATAACGTGTCAAACTCATCCTCTTAAACTTGATGACATGTGTCCACGTTTTTTTCTTTTCTTGTTATACTTTGTATCTTTATCACATGTTCTTATTCATATAACATGTCAAACTCATCCTCTTAAACATGATGGCATTCGTCCATGTCCATTTCCTTTCTTGTTCTTTTGTTACTACTAAGAAAAATAAACACATCAAAAGAACTGTATGTAGGCTTACAATTTACAAAGACATTGTGTGAGAGTATTCATGATGACATCATATGGCACGCAGACGTATTACAAAATATATTAAAGTTGAATGATTTCTCAAATAACTAAATAATCCCATGAACATGGGGGCTTATGGTTATGGATTCTCTGAAACCCTAAAATCTGATCGCAGAGAATCAAACGAACACGATTACTGTTAATTTGTACATCTATGTAAACTCATAAAAAAACAATATGAAACATTGAAGCTACTTAAATATGGCACAAGTTGTCATGGTCACAAGATAGTGCCAAGAAGCCATAGGTGCAACATAAGCCAATAAGCAATAAGCCCTAGCCGTGCCCTTGGTCGCCGCATCAAGGCTTGACCACCAGAGACCCTGTACACAAGCGGGAAGTACAACCATTAGGGACTAATATTAGAGGGGTCAATTTTGACCCATTTACTTATGAATGCGTTGTTTTGGGTTTTATTTATCTCAAACGTGTAAAATAAGAAAAATAGCTAAATAGGTAGCACATGAAATTGGTAATCCCAACTCGTTTCATACAAAAGATTCAAATTTTCTTTGTAATAACATTGTTTTGTAAATGGAACTGACATATTGTTTGTAATAGAATTTTTAAGGGCGTACCTGGTGCTGCAAAGAGCTCCCGCGTTTTCGCAGGGTCCAGGGAGGGTCCGTCCCATTTAAGGGAAGATGTACGCGGTCTTTCCCCCACATTTTGTGGGGAGGCCGTTTCCACGGATCGAACCTGAGACCTTCGGTCCCTTAGGAACAGCTTTTACCGCTGCGCCAAGGCCCGCCCTCTTGTAATAGAATTTTTAAATAAACAAAAAATGTTTGTTGATCAATCAAAACCCAATTTGACCTATATTACCCAACCCTCACATCTTGCCACCTCAAGAAACTTAGAGGTGGCAATTTCAACTCATCAACTTGTGAATGGATCAAGTGGGTTGTGTGTGTATGTGTGTGTGTGTGTTTTTTAATTTTTTTAAGGTAAAACATGAATAGGCTAAAAGTGGCTCTTTATATTCAAAGATTTAAATATCATTGTAAAATGTTTTATTTTATAATCGTAATTAACTTATTATTCACAAAAGAATTTTAAAATCAATAAAAGGTGTTTGTGGGTCGATCCAAAGCCAGTTTGAACTATCCAGCTGGTAAAACTTTGTTTCATGGAAGTCAAAGGTATCTCTTTTTGGTAACTTTTACTCTAGAATACTTGCTTGCCTAATGTGACCATTACAAGAATCAATGAAGTTGCAGCAGCCAGATTTTCTTGTTTTTGTGTTCTTCTGTCATTCGGTTTATGGTCAAAAGTGAAACGCTCCAATTTTCATGAGACAAAAGGGAGTATATACAGAATTCGGTCAAAGCACTTACCATATTCCATCTAGTCGATCTGCAATCATCTTCCCTTGGACTGGTACAAGACCGGATGTATGGAGCGACTTGAATATATGACCTGAAAACATAAAAAAATCAGGAAAATGTTCCCGGCTAATGCAGCCTAATATAGAATAAGTCAATAAACATAAGAAATTCTTTTTTAAAACAAAACCTTTATCTTCAACGGATTCAGCTTTGTCAAGCAAACGGTCAGACTCTGAGTCGATTGTAATTGCAAGCTGTTCACTTGATCCCTTTTTTAAAGATCTCATTTGGGCAGCAGAGGGCGCCAAAGGCAACCCTGCTTTCCCAACAGTAACCTGTAAGAAACACATTACAATTTCAGTTTAAAGTGTGATTACAAAATGCATAATACTATAATATATCAGTAATGACCTAACTTTTCGAACAAAATGATTTAGTAGGTGTGATGCACTTATAACACAAAACAATAAACACTTTGGTGACTTTCGACCGATTTGACCTGAATCTTTTTAGCTGAATTTTTATTTTACCATTTTATCCGTTACAGATTAAACATAACCCGACTAAACCCATCATAAGTAAATGGGTCAAAAATGCCACCTCTAAGCCAATGCCACATTAGGAGAGCATAAACATGACAAGATCAGACACAAACAATTCTAGATGCAATAATAACACATGCCTGATCATCAATCTCTGATATTTCTGATCCAGCAGGAAAGAAGGTGATGCAAAGACACCTCTTTCCTGTATCATGTCTGGTCCACCTGTCCTATTCTGAATAAAATCTTCCAGTAATTTAACCTTGCTCGATAAATCTTCTGCTTTTTTCTGGGTCTCCACCAATTTGAATTTTGAACTTTGACCATCCAGAACTATGCCTTGAACAAGCCTTTCCAGCACTAGAAGCAGTCCTGCAACATCAGCAGGTTTCTTGACTCCAATAGACTCATCACCTCCTAACTTTTGAATCATATTCTGCAACCCATCTTTAAGTTCCCCCTTCATCTGGTCAACTTCAAGGGCTTGTTTTGAAAGCGTTGACCGCATGTCCTCTTTGGCATGAGTCAACAAGGTCAACTGGTCTAGCAATTCATTTACACTATCAACTATATAAAAGAGTTTTTCTACAGGATTTGAATCTTGGGGCTGTTTGTCTCCAACTACAAGGTGCGGGAAAGGAATTGTGATGCTGTCTATTTTATCAAACACGGTTTTTATTTGAGAAGCTGATAAAAGAGCTTTTTTCGGCATCATCCTCTGAAAAAGAATGAAATTTTGATTAGAAAAATATACAGTAGAATATAATCATTAGTATAAGTGAAATAATAACAGGTCAAAGTAAGTCTGGGTCAAAAACAGGTAGCCTTTGTTTGGGTTGGATTGACAAAACACTTTTGACCATTTTTTATGTTTTTATAATAACTACAATGTTAAATTTGATTACAAGAACTATATTGTTACAATAATATTTTTTAACGGGTATTGCTAATAACCAACAAACAATTTTTAATACAATTACTTCATATTTCTATAGAGAATCTTCAGATCACTTTCCATGTTGAAAATGGTTCAAAAAGTATTTTATAATTGGATTCCTCTTAATAAAGATTGTTTTCTAATTATGGTAAACATAATAATAGCCTTACAGGCTACGGTTAGCAGAACCATTTCTAATAAAGCAATTTAGAAGGTCGTATATATTAGATTACACTTTGAGCAACTAGCGACCCGTTTGTTTTTTAACTATTTTTTTTCATTTTACCAGTATGATCCATTAGCGATAAACATAAACCACATCAACCCATTCTTAGGTAAATGAACTGAAATTGCCACCTCTAATCAATGATCCAAGTATATGACTTTCATCACTATAAATGCCAATCAAATGTATCATCATCAACTGAAACAAAAGTTTACCATGATTTTTAACAGATGAATTACTTTGAACAGACAACTCGCTTTCTCTTTCATTCCACTTTTCCTCTTTTGCCTGATAATCTTTTAAACTGGAGCTCATTTCCTTGCAACTTTTTCTGGATGCTTCTAGTTCATTCTCCAATATAAAAACTCTTTCTTGGGATGCATCATTTTCTTCTTTGACTTTTTCGTACATCGACCTGGTTTTCTCCAAATCACCCTGTAATTCTTTAATTACACTTTCTGATTTATCATACATTGAACTGGTTTTCTCTAGTTCAACCTGTAATTCTTCGATAACTTCTTTTGACTTGTCATACATTGACCTGGTTTTCTCCAATTCACCATGTAATTCTTCAATTACACCTTTTGATTTATCATACATTGAACTAGTTTTCTCTAGTTCACCTTGTAACTCTTCGATAACTTCTTTTGACTTGTCATACATTGAATTGGTTTTCTTTAATTCAGTCTGTAAGCAATCAATTGTTGTGGATATGTTCTCTTTTACACTAACAAATTGTTCCATTACACTTTGAACGTTTCTAGCAGCAGATAACAGCTCATCAGCAGCAAGCTTAACATCTACTGCCACATCATCAACTACTAACAGACCAGTATACGATTTTTCCATCCCAGTGGTGGGGTCAGTTTGCAGCATATCGTTTTCAATATGGGCCTTTAAATCTTTGGTGACATCAGCGCATGCGGATACTAGAACTTTAATGCCATTTTCCAGCATTAGCACTTTATTCTCTCGCATTTGTTTGTCCACCTGCATGTTTTTCACTTCTTGTTGCAAAGATATTGTTTGTTGAACCATAAATGGAATAGTATTCCTTATTGCTTCTAGCTTTTTCAACAAAGATGCAATTATGTCATCAATGAGTGTTGAGAATTTGCCAATTTCATTAGCAAGAGTTTGGTTTTTAGTATTCAAACTATCAAAAAAATTTCCAACATACGAACCATACCCTCAATGTCTTCTGCATTAAACTCATCATCGATTATCCCAGTGTTCCAATCATAGTTGAATACAGCAGCCTGGATAGTTGGTGATCGAAAATTTTCCTGCAAATCATGGATGAGATAAGGAGGCAAACATAAAAACTTAACTCAAACGAGTAAATATGAGATGATTTATTGGTAGGAGTCGTGTTTGACGACTATGTTTGACCACTCTAAATAGTAGGAGTCGTGTTAAAAAGATCTGGCTTGATTTTGTAATTACTCAAATGCATGAAGGAGTTGATTCAATATGTTGCACACAAATACAAAAGATAATCGTTGATTTTAGTCTTTAGATGATGAGAAAAGCGAGCAGTAGGTGGATTGGATGGTGCCATAATGGGTTAAAACAGACATGGTCAATTGGGCAAAAAGTGCCAACCCTCAAACACTTCTTTTCTTCACTTCTCCCGTTCTCCGTTATTTTAAAATTTCAAATTATTAATCTTCAAAATATGATTGTAAAAGCTATATAATCACAAAAATAAAATAAAAATTAATAAAGTGATTTTGGAGTTTTTTATGCAATTGAATACACTTTAGATGACTATCAAGCCGTTTGACCCTTTTCCTTTTCAATTAGATCCTTTAGCTTAACCCATTTGAAGTTGTAGGTATAAAACATAACCTAACTTGACCTGTTAATAGGTAAGAGTCAAAATTGCCACACCCCTATTTGTAACAAACTAACATCTTTATGTTACCTCAATAGCAGGATGATCTTGCAGCTGTTCTATATCAAAATTATCCTTCATGTCTCTTAGCAGCCGGTCTATTTCTTTTAAGCTTCCGATTTTTTTCTCAAAACTTTGCTTGAACAATGAGAACAAAGATTCATCTTTCAACAGCATTTGAAGATTTCCAAGGAAACCAGATAACTGCGGGGCCCATTTGTCATTCACGGCTGCCAACTCATGCCTACATGTCTTCAGCTCAGTTTTTAAGGTTGAAATCTCATGTTCAGCTTCCTCTTTGAGTATCTTTATCTCGCTCTCCAATACAGTTCTATTATCTACTTCCTTCTCATTTTCCTGTGAAAACTGAGAAACATTCGTATTTAACTGAACGATTGCATCTTCAAGGGACTTTATAGTCTTTTTAGCATCATCCAGATTACTTGCATGAAAGGAGACTTCCTCCTTAACTTTCTGTACCTCCATTTGAGCTTCTTCTTTTTCGCTCGTGAGCATAGATATGTTGTTTTCAGCATGTGACAATGCCTCCTGAAACTTACTTCTTTGAGAAGTAATTTCATCCATTGCTTTATGTAATTCCTCTTCAGCGTGACACTTGTCAATCTCTAATCTGCTCTTCTCTTCAGTTAGTAAACTGATGGTTTTCTCTGAATCTGCAAGTTTATCTTCCAGTGATTTCAAGGTTTTTAGGGTTTCCACCAACTTGTTATTTAATGTACTGGTTTCCTCTTTCAAAATTTCTACTTCTTGTTCTGCTTGAATCTTTAAAAGTTCCATTTCTCTGTTCTTTTCAGATAATTGAGAAACATTTTTCTCTGAAACCGATAATGCCTCTTCAAGGGATTTCATGTTGACCAGAACTTCAGTCAACTTGCTGGCGAGTTGACTGGCTTCATCTCTTAGCTCATGCTCTGCTTGAGCTTTGGAAACTTGGCATTCACTCACATATGTTGCAAACCACTTCAGTTTCTCAACTGGTTCTTCTAACTCTAAAGGAAAGATAACATTTATACCATCAATTATCTCAATTATATCCTGTAACATCGTATTGCTTTGAGCCAGAAACTGCCCAATTTGATCCCTCTCCGAGTCCAATTTTGCAACTTGATCCCGGTAGTCACTCAATGTTGCCTCTTGTTTCTGAAAGTCAACCATTAACGCCTCAATCTGAGCATCCTTTTCAGCCCTTTGTTGTTTCATGTTCTCACGTTCTTGCACAAGACCTTTTCCTTTCTTAACTGCCATAGACAATTTCTCCCTCAATAAAGATGCTTTCTCCTCAGATCGTTGAAGATTTATCTGCAAAGAGTTCAGCTCGTCTTTTGATGCATGAAGTTCTTCAGAAACCTTTACTATCTCATGTGATCGGTCATCCAGCTCCAACTCAAGAATTTTCTCATATATCTTAGATTCCAGATCACTTACATACAACAAACTTTGAATCTTTCAAATACTTCAACGTCCATTGGTGATGATTCAGGGGTAGCAACCATCCGTTTCTTCTCCTCAACAATTTCTTCATACTTGAATGCAATTTCTTCTAACTCCTCTTTAAGATGGTATTTCTCTTGTGATTCTGCTAACAGTGATGCGGTTAGTTTATCAATTTCTGAACCAGCAGCCTCTTTTATTGCATTATTTTCATCTTGTAGCTTAATAAATTGATCTTTTGCAAGGTTATATGATTTCAATAGCCAGCTAACTTGAGATTCCAAGTTAGGAAATTGTGCAATTTCTGGTATCCCTTGGCAAAGAAGTTCTGCACATTTTCCAAGGACCATATCCCGTTGCATAAGAGCTTCTTGCAGCGAGTTTGCCAAAATTTCAGTTTGAGTCAACTCACCATTCCTCAGCTCAGCAGCCTCTAGGGCAGTTGACTTTTCTTGTAATTCAACTAAACATCTTTCTAATTCACTGGTTTTCTCAGCAACCAATTGCTTCAATGAGTCACGTTGTTGGACCAATGCCTTCCCTTTTGTTACAGCCATGCTAAGCTTTTCTTTTGTATTACCATACCTAGCTTTCTCCTGTTCAACTTCACCTTTAAGTTTACCTATTTCTGCATTTAGAAACTCGACTGTTTCTCTGTTTTTGTCATGTTGTTCCATTAGCTGCCCATGCTTGTATTCTAAAACGTTATATTTTTCATTGAACTCCAGTTCCTTTGTTTTTAGTCCAACTAACTCCTCTCGTAGAGAAGGAAAAACCGTCTCCATGTAATTCTCCATCTGAAAATCTGATTTAACCTCTGCCAAACAATGGGCCAGCATTTGAACTTCAGAAAGTAGATAATTGTAATTCTGGAGTAAAAAATATGTGTTCTGCTCAAGATAAGTTAACTTCCCACTAACAGATGTATCAGACAATTCTGCATCACCAACAAGAGAAGATAAAATCCTATCCACAACAGCCTCAAAAGATGATACATCTTGTAATTTTGACTGTTCATTGACCTTTATCATAAGATCCTCAATCTCTTTATCCTTCATATGCAAAGTGGTATAGAGCTCTCTGATTGTGCCCTCAGATTGTGAACGCTCATTCACAGAAAACTCTATAAACTTGGAGCACTCCTTTACCATCTCACGCAAGGGCAAATTGGACTTTTCACACCCTGTTCTATTCCTAATGTAAGATCACTAGAATCACCAACATCATTTTGATCAATCAATGACTGTTGATTGCTTAGAGCCTTGAGTTGCCGATGAAGATTACTAACTTCTTTCATCAACACCCTTCTTTCTTCCTGCAAGATAAGCCTGGTTAGCACAACTAAAAGATACTTATGGCACACAAAAGTTGACAAGAGACAACCCACCTCATCCTCCTGTAAAGTGATTTCCTTTTCATTATCAGACGCATTATATTGAATACCTTCCGTATCATCCCCAAATGGCTGGTGGTGGGCCGCGCTTCCACTACCAGGGGACCTTGCTTCATTAGAAACCAAGTCATCCGGGCAATCTACAAACTCATCTTGCCCCCCATCTTCTTGCACTCTTGCATCGTGTGGTTCATCTTGTACAGTATCTACTCCGGTTACCACTACCCCATCATCCTGCTCAAGATGCTCAACCTGAAAGTAGCTTGCTAATGTTAACTTATCAACATTAATAGTAAAAGTATATTAGTATTATTACAGACATAATAATAACCAAATAGTGAACAACATGTGCAAAATGATTCTAGGGATTAGGTGTTAAAATGCAAATCCTTACATGCACTCTAGGCTTTTTAATTCTGTCGATTTGAAGTCAGAAAATAAGTTCATCAGACATCAAATACATCATATATTCATATCAAACCTCCTTCTTACTCTAATTTGATTTTGTAACTGATGGAACGTCACACTAGTCTAATAGAACACTTTTTACCCAAAATTTACGATTACGAACTGATACAACATATTGCCGATTAAATAACATCAAAAAACACCTCCTTTTAACCTTAATTTGATTTTGTAACTGATGGAACATCATACTAGAACACTGTTTAACCTAAAATTACGTTTACGAACTGATGCAGCTTATTGCTGATTAAAAAACATCAAAACACACCTCCTTTTAACCCTAATTTGATTTTGTAACTGATGTTACATCATTCTAGTCTACTAGAACAATAATTACCTAAAATTACAATTACGAACTGATACAACTTAATTCCGATTAAAACCAACACGTAACTAGAAGCAGACTAAACTCACCTGAGTAATCGAACCTCCATCCGTCTGAGCAGAATCAACTGACTCCACATGAACAAATTCGTTCTCCGACTTCTCTCCAGCTGTAGAACTCCCCGAAACCTGCTCCAAATCATTATCCTCTTCCATGACTTCCGATCAATCACAAAACGATCAGATCTGCAAGCGTTGAATTAGCATTTTCATCGAAGTTTAATCAGTATCCGATGGTTTGATCTATAACGTGCAATTAGGTTATGAAAGTACCTTAGATTTGAGAACGAATGGGACTATGGTTGAATTCGATTTGAAGCATATGATATGATGTTCAAAGTGGTGGAGATTTGGGGGGTTTGTTGGTGATCTGGTGAAGAAGACGGTGCATTTTAGATTTTATAGTTTTTTTTTTTTTTTGCAGTGGGTGTTACACATGGTGGTCACGCGCTAACTGAAAACTCGTTCGATACGTCGTGGTGAAATTAACCTAATTTTTATTTTAAATAAATTTTGTTTACACCAAAAGAGTTACCTCGAATCTTTTTTAAAATATCATAAGGTTTTGGATTAAAGTATAACTAGTAAAAATCTCGCACGTTGCAGCGGACTAATGCGGTTTATTCGTTTGAAGCAAAGGGAAAATAAACATCGTCTAATCTGTCAAATCTGTCAGTTCTAAATCTTTAGTGTCGTATTTTCAGTTTTAAACCTTTCTTTAGTTATTTTTAGAGTTTTTTTGTCTTTGGTACAAAATCAATTCTAATTGTGCTTTCTAAAGGCCAAATATCCTATGAGGCGAGGTAGGCTACTCTTTATGTAAGAGAATAGAACGCGTGTTTTTTAGAAGTAAATTAAGTTACCTAATAATCCCTAGCTTTGATCAAATGATCAATATGTATCTTATTGTAAGAGGATATTTGAAGCATAGTTGTTGAGAATTTGAGATAAATAATATTTCCTAAATATATATAGCTTTGATATACTAATTGTGCATAATCAGATCAGCTTCAAAGACAACATCCAAACATCAAAACACCCCCTAATTCCACATATAACACAATCACTCGATGAATAAAATCTTACATCACAGTAATGTGTTTTCAAATTCCAAAACAATTGCGAATTACAGGACAAAAATATAAAATAGGATGATAGGAAATCAGCGTCACCTCTTCACCAAATCTTAACACATCAACAGCAAAAAAGAAAAAAAACTCATTACAATCATCAGATCATTCCTCCAAAAATAAATAAAACGTAGGTTAATAGATTATATTAGCATCAAATTATGAAAACATATCAAATTTCAAAGAAAATACCATGAAGATCATTGATGATTAGGACCAGTGAAGGATTCATAATTGAAAGATTGAAACTAACAAATTTCTAAAAATCAAAAGCTCTTTGAAGATGATTAAACTAAGATAAGATCAAATAATTAGAAGATTCACACCACACCATTCTCGCCTAGTTATTTGACCGCATGACACCATTTTAGGATTTCACCCAGGTTCAAACATTCAATTGCAGACTGTTTAAAAGATCGGATCAGATCATTCGCTATAGCGCCATCACACTTGTTCTAGTTTCGATGAGCAACGATCGTTCTTGCGTGAAACCTCCGTTGGTCGCCGCGGCAAACCACCAGCGAGTGGCCTAGATATCTCAATCGCGCCATTGTTTACACCCTTCTCAGTCACCAACGATGACTATTTCGCATTCAACTCGTGATTTTTGTCTCCGTTTCTTTAGCACCACCAGCATCAATAGTGGTTGCAATTCATCTGTGAGAGGGAGAGCAAAACAATTAGAGAATGAGCTAAAGTCAAAGGCGGTGAAAGAATTGAGGCAAGGATAGAGGAAATCAGACATGAACAATAAACTATAAAAAAACAACTAAATATCACCATGTTTAACTTACATTTATGTAAACCAATGGTTTATAATTTATATTTATGTAAGTCAATGGTTCTTTTGGTTCTGAAAATAAAAAAGGGTTCTGTAATGATCCTGATCCTATATAGGAATGAGTTCTTTTGAAAACCCTCAAAAAGTGTAAGAACCCTTTAACACTAAAGGACCAATCACGCGACGACACATCAGCATAAAGAAAAAGTATCTTTTGGGGGTATTTGCGTCATTTCCATGGACTTTGAAAAGGATGTCAACTTTTTCTTGTACCATATGATTTTGACAAGAATGTCAACTTTTTCACCTAACCCATCACATAGGTCCCTTCCAACCTTACCTTTTCCTACCAAATCTCTATCTTTTTCTACCATTTCCCGTTTCTTTTTTCTCCAAACTTTTTTATATCACCCTTATATTACATATAAGACATCAAAGCAACCCATTTATCACTAGTTTCTCCATAGTTTCTCCCAACCTTCTTAAGAATTCGAATCATTCATGGGTGGGGGTGATGTTCATTGTCCTACACCTTTACAAGTGGTGGATGGGGTAGATGAAGTTCCTTGTGAGAATGTTATTGATGAAGCCTCCCGTGAGAATGACGTTTGTCACACCCCGACCGACGGCGGAATCATCGGAGCGGACGAGGGATGATTGATTATTCATAACACATGGTCGTCTAATAGTAGAGATAATATTAAAATCAGATTACAAGATAGCATGAGTTTAACATATGCAAATAAAACAGTTGAAGTCACAAATAGTAATTGTCTTTTATTTTGACTAAGTCCGGGTCTTAAATGAGCATGTAGAAGTCTACTAACTTGCTTATCCTGAAATCATGTGAAAAGTAACGAGTCAGCTAAAAATTAGCCGGTGAGTAATCACAGTTTGATATACATAAAGATTGATTGTTTGATTGAGAATAATCCAATTCACAAGGTAATGTTAAGACTTATAATGCAATAGCGGAGCATATAGATAAACCGACATAATATAAACCCCTTGACTTGACATCTTGCAAACAATAGACTTGCACACATACACCATAGATTGACTATTTGCCTCTGGCACAATTACCACTCGACTATTCATCTGGGGTGGGTTATCCAAACCAGTAGATCTACCATTGATACCAGGATTGATTGATTGATTGTATTAGGGTTCCTACTACCGTTCAGTTTATCATTTTATGTTCACGTAGTTGCAAGTAATAACATAACCTGTCTTGAATTGAATTTAGAATGAAATAACAATAGAATATCACGATTGAATATTGGGTCACATGATTTCTCCCAAATAAGAAATGATATAAAATGGGGTTATGAATACTCACATGATTGATAAGATTAGAATTTGGACGTGATAGATTAGACACCAACGATTTCCTTACGAGTAATCTACGAAACAGTGTCTCGAGTTAGAATAATAATATGGGAATTGGGAATAGATTAGGGTTTTCATTGGGACTTGGTATTGAATGAAATAACTTATTTAGTTTGAATGTCTTGAAATAAATAAACGAATTTATTGAAAGTGATTATGTTTAAAATTTAATAAAATAAATGTATCAATACGCATAACCGTTTGATTTATTGTTAAAGTGTGGGAAAGACAAATAACTAATTTTATTAATTAATTATATAATAATTAATTAAAATATTTAATTATTTAAGTGACTAAAAGAAATGAAAATGATTTGGAAAGATTTAGATATAAAACTTTTATATTTAATTGAGATAATCATGATTTAAACAATAATACATAGATTTTATTTGAACCAATAATAATTTAGTGATTTTAACAATTATTTAAAGTCTATTTTTATAAAAAAAATAAACAACATATATCATTTGTCTAAAATATTTAATAAAATATTAAAATATTATAAGAAATGAAATTTCCAGAAAATTGCTAGGTGGCTTTAAAAATAAACAAAGTTTATAAAATTGATTTTTATAAATTTTAGAAATTTTCTGTAATTTTTTAAAGCTCAAAAAGCCGTAAAAAATATATGAGGGTGCTCGGGGTCGAACCCGGGACCTCATGGATTGCAAGTGAGTGGGGAACCAGTGAACCATGGCACACAACCGCGATAGATGTTGGTTCCAAGTGATTATAAGCCTCTTTAACCCAATTCCCCCAAATCCCCATGAACCCTAGTTTCGTTTTGATCCCAATTGAGCATCAATTCGATAAGATAACAGTAATAATCAGGGGGCTTTTGTTCTCCATACTAAATCGAGTGTAATGATATGCGCAACTTACTTTATTGAGTTCGATTCGATGAATATGGTGATGAGGATAGCCGCGACCAAGGTAGAGTTGGTTCGAGATTCAATCGTTGATGATAATCCAATTCCTTGCACAGGAAGTTTCTAATGGTTTCAAAGGTGAAAAGCCCTCTGTCAATTTCTGGATTGAAGGTCCAAATGATATTGTTCGAACAGTTGCAGGTCACGACGGGAGTGGGTGGTCCGATTCGTTGATTGTGTTTGTTTCAGTGGGATTTGTGAGTTGTAATCGTTTAGAAACATTTATATGATTGTGTGGGTGCGTTTAATTTGATTATTATAGCGTTTAGTGCTTGATAGTGGCCAGATTTTCGGCCGAAAGTGGGGTGGTTGGGTCGGCTCTAAATCGCACTAACTAACTATATATTTTTTTAAAATTGTTTTGGGGCTTAGGTTCGAATCTTCCATGTGAGTTTGTCGGGAGTGTTTAAGTGAGTTGGAATCGTGTTAATTGGGGTGTCGTGGGTTGCCGGAGTATGGTCAGAAGATGGCCGGAGGTGAAGGTGGGGGTCGACAGGTGGGGGCTGGGATTTAAAAGAAAATTACACATTTGGTCCCTGTTGTTTAGAATTTGTTATTTTATGCTAAAGTTTCATAAAATAAGTTTTAAATTTTACACTTTTAACCCAAAACTTTTAGGGTTTAGTTTTTAATACTAAATTTATTATTAGTATTATTATCATTATTTTTTTTATTAAATCTTTGAAACCTCAAAAATATTTAAAGTTATTTTATTTATTTTCAAATTCGATAACTAAGTTTATTAATTACTAATATAATTTTATAATTTTTTTTATAAAATCATATTAATAACTATATGATTATAATGTGAATTAAATGACAATATTACTGCGCTCACGTTGAAATAAAATAAATTCCATTGGTTAACATAAACGGATTCGGGTTTCATGTTGAAATGGGTCGGATGTTACAGTCTCCCCTGCTTTAGGGAATTTCATCCCGAAATTTAATCACGAGGAGGCTGAAACGAAAAGATAAGGGTACTTGGATTTCATTTGGTCATCACGTTCCTAGGTGAACTCTAGCCCACGTTTAGACTCCCAACGAACCTTGACGATCGGTATTCGGCTGCGTTTGGGTTGTTTGACTTCCCGATCCATAATTTCCACAGGTTTCTCAATAAAGTGCATGGATTCATCAATCTGAACTTCGTCGAGTGGAATGTGGAGATTTTCATCAGCGAGGCATTTCTTGAGGTTTGAAACATGAAACGTCGGATGCATATTGCTGAGTTCTTGGGGTAGTTCAAGCTTGTAGGCCACTTTCCCAATTCGCTCGAGCAATTTGAATGGACCCATGTAACGAGGTGCTAGCTTCCCTTTCTTTCCAAAGCGAATCACTCCCTTCCAAGGTGATACCTTAAGAAGTACGAGATCACCGACATTGTATTCCATGGGTGTTCGTCCTTTGTCAGCATAATGCTTTTGACGATCTCTAGCAGCGACCAAGTTATCACGGATCTTATGAATTTTGTCGGTTGTTTCTTGTATCAATTCCGGACCAGTAATCTGTGATTCACTAACTTCATACCAACAGATGGGAGATCGACACTTTCGGCCATACAAGGCCTCAAATGGTGCCATATGGATGCTGGTATGATAACTGTTATTGTAAGAGAATTCGATCAACGGAAGATGAGAATCCCACGATCCACTGAAATCAATGACACAAGCGCGGACACTACTAGAAAAACTGCAATAGATGACGCGCATTGCGCGTCATCTTTGGGGTCAGATGACGCGCAAATGCGTGTCAAGGAAGGGGTAGTCATAAATGACAGATGACGCGCATCCGCGCGTCATCTATTTATGACGCGTAAAAGATGACGTGCATTTTATGACGTGCAAAAGATGACGCGCAATGCGCGTCAAGGAAGGGGTAGTCATAAATGACTAGATGACGCGCATCCGCGTGTCATCTATGAAATTTTTATGACGTGCAATAGATGACGCGCAATGCGCGTCATAAAATTTGCTGCATTTTTTAATTTTTTTTATTTTTAATAAATTTACCTGTTTTTTTCTAAAACAAATTTTCGAATAACATTAAAAGCGAAATCCATTAAATACCAACAAAGTTTACAAAAGTTGTTAATTAACAACTACAAAGCATAAAACAAGTCCAAATTCAAAGTACCAATTACAAGTCCAACAATACTAACACAAGTCCAACAATACTATTATTTCAGTCCTACATATAAATGAAATTCGATACATAGCGCGCCCAATCTTCACGAACTTCATCCAAATCACCATCAGTGTATTCTTCTTTACCTTCTCCAACCTAAGACAAGCAATTTCATCAAATTAAAGTTGTCAGTTTTGACCCAAAAACCCCTTTATGTAAAACATGAAATATGAAGATTATAGTGAATATGATGACTGTTATAATTGTTGGCTGGTCCAGAAACGTAACAGTCATCATATTCACTATAATCTTCATTTTTCATGGATTTATTAAAACAAGACAAACCTTTGGAAAAAATGTCAATACATAAACCTTCCTCGAGGACTTCTTTGTAACACATGAGTGGGTCCATATCTTCAAATTTGATGACTGTTATGAATGTTGAAATTATTTGTAATAAACCCTTGTAACAAAATGTCATTATCTAAAGGGAAAAAAATTTAATCTCATACTAACAAGAAATAACATTTGTATGCCTCTTGGTAGAAAATTTCCTCTCTACTAACATGATTCATAAATAAACAAATATTACTTCCAAAATATGAAGGTTATCAGAAGTTAAAATCTGAAATAGAAGACTGCAGGATCCACACCTGAACTGTTGTCCGACCTGCCTGATGTCTTCGTGCTTTCCCCATATTGTGCCGAAATCCTGACAGGTCCCCTTCAACGAGCATTAGTGAATGTCTAGAAGTCATATAATTAGTGAATTTCTAGAAGTCATATAGATGTTTGAATTTGAAAAAAAATATTACCAATAAAAACAGAAGTTATAGACACTACTTGAAAGGTGAGAATGCATAGATGTAAAGCAAGTGAGATGGACCATGTACTTCCATAGACTGAATAGTATGAACAAGTAGAATAGATATTAAGGGGCTTACTAAATGGTTAAGAAATGAAGTTAGGGGCAGCAATTAACTTTAATACAGATAACAAAAACACTTCCTTAATTAGAAAAGAATAGTGCTAATGAAAACAGAAGTTATAGACACTACAATGAAAGGTGAGAATGCATAGATGTAAAGAACGTGAGCTGGCCCATGTACTCCCACAGACTGAAAGTATAAACAAGTAGGATAGATATTAAGGGGCTAATTGTAACAGTTAAGAAATGAAGTTAATTAAAGCAGCAAATAATTTAATAAGAGAAAAAAATCTACTTTTATTGAAAATGATGGAATTAACAAACTAGCTAGTGATAGCTTGTTCAAAATCAGCAGTCTAATAAACTAAGAAAGAAAGATTATTGTCAATTACAAATATGTGGGATTGTGGTCCATTGGAAAGTCAAAATTCAAGATAATCAATAAACAGAGAACTGAAATAACCATTGATACCTTCCAAATGCCTTCCCCACTAAAACATGTGACCAAATAGACATAATATATCAGATTTTCCCATACTTGATAAATATATGTAACACGCAACAAAACATAGTAACAAAACGTTTAAGTATATGGACCTCTTCTGCCCAATATATCCTGAAGGGCAACAAAACATAGTAACAAGAATTTAAACCATCAATAAGAAAAAAAGTAAAGCAACTAGAAGCAATACCTTACTTGTTTAGTATTTCTGTCTAATACTTGTCCAGTTTCTATATATCTTTCTGTTAAGAGGTTTTTTGTATCCCAAAACATGAGTAACTATATTATAGGCAACAGATCATTTGTATTCAATGCTGTAGATTTATTCATGGCTAAACTATAGAGAAATTCTTATTTTTATATGATTGTAAATGTAGATTTGGTCATAGAAGTTTCCAGCACAAATTCGCGCAAACACACGTTTTCCTTCCTGCACATTCAAACCCAAATTGTTATCTTAAATCCATTATTATCTCCTACCAGATCTCAAGTCTTGTCCAAACTCAGATTCAAACTCCCCAACAAAAATAAAGTAAGCACAAACAATAACTTACTTGCTGTTCAGTTTTTCTGTCTGATCATTTGCATAACAAAAATACGAGTTGATCCACCCAAGAAAAAAAGGTACCTAAAAGTAAACAAGAAATATATCATAAATATATGCAATTAAGTATAAAATCACAAGATTACAGTAAAATTATGTAAAACAGAAGCATTAAAGCATGTTTGCACTAAAACTAAAGGATAGTTATTCCTTTCAAAAGATCCCGGCACAAACTCGCTGCAGACCCACGTTTTCCTTCCTGCACATTCAAACACATACTATTATATTCAATCCATTATCATCTCCTACCATATCTCAAATTTAATCCAAACTTAGATTTAAACCCCCCGACAAAAATAATGTATGCTGAAACAATAAATTACTTGTTAAGTGTTTATGTCTGATCATTTGCATACCAAAAACATGAGTGGATCCATCCATGAGAATAAGATACCTAAAAAGAAACAAGCAAGTATATCACAAGTACATGCAATTAAGTATATAATCATAAGGTTCTAATAAAATTTTGTATTAGCAGAAGCAGTAAAGCATGGGTACACTTAAACTAAAGGATATATAAATTTATCATTAAAGGGTAACAATAATATTATAATAAACAGAAGCAATGACACATGTGTGCACTAAAACTAAAGGCTTTCGCATATCAACTGTCAAAACTACTTTGTTTTGAGAAATAAAATAAATGATGAGATGCGTTGAAAATTATAAGGTATAAAACTAACTAGTATAAATGTTGTTTATACAGTAATGTACATCTTAAACCATTGTGCGAAAAGTTAATACAGAAAGAATGGTAGCTTAATGTTATCTGCAGAAAGTTCTGTACTCACCTCCAGGCATCAAGAAATACTAGAGCTGCTTCAGGTGAAGTTATAATGATCCAATCAAAAGTAGTGGCTGCCACCTTAAAATGACAAGGGTACATTACAAATTAAATCACAGGTATCAATGTTGAATTTCCTAATGCTGTACAGTAGAATTTTTCTTAATGTCGAGTAACTTATTAATTTACTAATACTTTGGCATTCTTGGATGGTATTATGATTCATATAAGGTTCATGACAAGCAAACACAAGCTTAAAATTTGAATCCCATAGCCATAACCTTAAGTAACAAAACACATCTTGAAAAGTGACAATCAAGCATAAAATTAATCTTCCAAGAAAGATGTGTTTTACAACTACAAGTTAAATCATAAGAAGTGGAATTTACCACTCAATAAAGCAGAAAGTCTTTCCACATCAGGTAAATGTGTATGTTGAATCAGGGGAAGCTCCAAACAGTTGATTCCATGTGCTGCCTGCTCAAACAATAATTACATAGACAACCATTACAACAAGATCCATAAGAAATGCTAGAAACTTTACCTTGTAGCAATTTCGACTTGGTAAATAACTGACGATAAGGTACCTAAAGTTAATAAATTGAATAGTGTGACAGTGAAAGAGATTCTCAGAATATAAAGGGTCACTAACTTACAAGTCAAGTTCCCTCCACGGGCACGTCTTAAGTACGGGCACGTCTAAAGTTGATTTTATGGTTACAACCAAAAATCAACCGAGAAAGGAACTTGATCTCAACAATTGACATCTTATACTTCTAAGAACTACTATGTGATTCAAAAAGAACACTCGAACGGTATCTTCCTGATCCAGTAGATATTCTATTTAGATAGTTCAAACTGCTTGAATCATTCAAGAAATCAAAAACATTTTGAGTTGTTAACTTAAGTAGGTTAAACAATGAATAATCCTAGATTAATACTCTAGAACAGCAACTGATGGAAGGGGATACATATTGTTCCTTTTCAATCCTGCTAATAACTGAACTAAAAAGTCTAGCTGGATCACCAATGTCTATCTATCTATCTCTAATAGCCATATACCAACTCATGAATTTTAGTATACTGCCATGAATTTACCAAGTCGTATAGACTAACATACAATGACTTATACGTGTGTATACCAGCAAATCACTACCCAACAGAATACAATGAATCATGTAGGTCACAATCTATAACATCAGTGGTTGATAACGCCTACAACCACCAGTAACCAAATAATTTAAACTCGAAGCCAGCAATCAATTCAAGACATACCAAATTCTAAGTTGTCACCATTTCATTCTCTCAGGCATTTCATCAAACACCTATCCAACATTCTAAAACCTATGATTCAGATAGCTAATAACAAACAATGCACCAAATTTCACAAATACAAAAGTACAGCAACCGGAGCAACGGGTATAGAAAGCATGAAGAAAAGGAAATTACAAGAGCTTTGATGAGCTTAGCGTTTTTACCACGCTCCCTTGTGACAACGACTTGATTATTGGAGAACGAAGTCGTCGGAGAAGAAGATGAAGCTCTAACGATGGCTGACTGAAAATGAAGTCGCCGGCGTTGAGGAAGCTGCCGGAGCGGCGGAGGGAGTTTGGTGGAGAGAGAAAGTAGAGAGAGATTCATGGTCGGTCGATTTGGGGGATTTGAGGGGAGGAGAGGGCGCGAGATGTAGATATTGAAAGGGGGGAAGGGTTATAAAAAATTTTAAAAAATGACATACAAAAGATGACACGCAAAAATGCGTGTCATCTTTTCTAAAAATAATTTAAAATCCGACAAATATTTATGATACGCGTAAATGGGCGTCATCGTTTTTCGCACGTCATCTTTTGCGCGTCATCTATTAACAGTTTTCTAGTAGTGGGAGCATATCCTCGAGGGTTTGTATCGTTCTTTCAGTCTGACCATCGGTTTGCGGATGATAGGCTGTGCTAAGATTTAGTTGAGTTCCGAGAGCTGATTGGAGACCTTTCCAGAAACGAGAGATGAAGCGACCATCACGATCAGAGATAATATCTAAAGGTACACCATGCCGACTGACTATTTCATTGATGTAAATACGAGCCAATTTCTCGACTCGGTACTCCTCACAAATTGGTATGAAATGAGCCGACTTAGTCAATTGATCAACAATAATCCAGATACTATCGTGACCACTAGCGGTACGAGGCAGCTTGGTGAATGAAAAGTTAAACAGGAGATTCACGGGAACACAGAAGTTAAGTTTTGTCATATGTGAAAGTAAGTGTTGGATCATGATAAGGCTGGTGCAACCAAATTCACTTCATAGTCACTTTTGGTACTACATTAAAGGGCTTCCGAAGCCAAGCAAGAGACCTTCCGAGAGTCTGAGGAACAACAGCTGAAGATATCTACTGAAGGCAAAAGCTAAAGTCAACTGCTAAAGACAACAGCTGAAGCCAACAGTTAAAGATATCTACTGAAGACAAAGTCTGATGAAAGAGCTGAAGACAAAGTCTGAAAGCTTCCAAAGACAAAGTCTGATGAAAAAGCTGAAGACAAAGTCTGAAAGCTTCCGAAGACAAAGTCTGATGAAAGAGCTGAAGACAAAGTCTGAAAGCTTCCGAAGACAAAGTCTGACGAAAGAGCTGAAGACAAAGTCTGCTTCCGAAGACAAAAAAGACTCCAAGCTTCGGAAGAAACAGTCTTCCGAAGTATAAGTGCTTTCGGAAGAAGTTATTCTTCCGAAGTACTTTATCCTTCGGAAGACACTGCTATGTCCAGCAGATAAAAGTATGGTCCCTGACAGTCCGCTGCAGACCTCTGATACAGCATGGCATCTTCCTAAAGAGCCATGTTGTTGACCATACTTTATTCTACTGTTCACCTTTTTATGATAGTACATGTTACCAACTTTAGTTGGTGACAAAAGGTAAGTCAGGGACATGTCCTGACTACCAACTCTCAGGCAAAATGTCTGAAAGACCTCACCTAGAGTCTTGTAGTATAGATGTAAGGTTAGAGGTATCCAGCTGGTATCAAAGTATATCCGGCTGTAGGTAGTATTATATATATCTTCTCCCTGTAACTCTTTATGTAAGTGATTTGAGTCCAAGTGACTTGTAATCCTTTGAGTTGAGAAGCAATATATAAAAGTACCTTGAAAATTTACTTGCTGTGTTAAATTTTCTTACTGCTTGTTACTTGATATATTGTGATCAACTCTTCATAAGACTGCTTTCTTGCTGAGTGTTGATTCACAGTGAGTTGAGAGAAAAACCACCCGAAATCCGATCCTGCAATTGGTATCAGAGCTCCAGGCTCTTGATTGTGAGATCTTACCATCCTAATCAACCTGTTTTTCACTCCTCACCACAATCCACTCACTCAAATGGATGCTCTATCCAAGGCTGATATGGAAACCGGTACCTTGACCAAGTCCCCCATGATCACCCCTGAAGATTTTGACACATGGTGTATCAGGATGGAAGGCTTCATCAAGTGTCAAGATTCAAGGATGTGGGACTCCATTGTCAATGGTCCTTTCATACCAAGCACTACATCTGCCACTGGTAATCGGATCATCCCAAAAGATGTTGATGATTACTCAGAGGAAGATAGGAAGAGAATAGAGCTAGATCAAAGGGCTATGACTTGTCTCCAAACTACTCTCCCCAACTCCGTCTACAGACGCTTCAAGAAGTGCAAGACTGCTAAAGATTTATGGGAAGCTTTGAAGCTGATGTATGAGGGATCCAAGGAAACTCAGGAGAACAAGAAAGATCTCTTGAAGCAGTAGTTTGAGAACTTTACTTTCAAGGCTGGTGAGACCTTGACTCAACAATACTTCAGGTATGTTGAGCTAGTAGATACTCTGGCGGACATTGGAGTAGCTCTTGAGAACAGAGACATAGTTAGGAAGTTCATGTCTTCGCTTCCTAAACTATGGACTCACTCCTGTGTTGTCATCAAGAGAACTTCGGACCTTAAGACTCTTTCTCTCACAGAGTTGTATGGTATCCTAAGTGCATTTCAGATGGAGATGAACATGCAGAACTCCTCTGACCACTCCAATAACCAACTGAGTTCAGCCCTTCATGTGGTTGAAAGGGAAAGCATAGAACCACAGCATCAGTTGCTATGCTACCCTGACAACTCACATACTGGACCCTTCATTACTCTACCTGAGACTCCAAAGTCTCAAAAGGTTCAACACAACTCCTTTCAGGACGGTTGTGCCTTTGTCTCTAGAAGTGGACACTCTGGTGATTTTCAATACTGCTTTGATGATCTTGAGTGCTTCAGTCCAGATGATGTGGAGTACATGGACATTGTCCAGCAGATGGCTCTTTTAACTTACAGAGCGAAGAAGTTCTTCAAGAGAACTGGAAGGCAATTCCCTCAAAACCCAGTCAACAGCAAGTTTGGGTTTGATAAGAGCAAAGCAAGGTGTTACAACTGCAACCAACTTGGTCACTTTGCTAGGGAATGCAAGGCTCCCAAGAACAACCCGGGAACCCCACAGGCCTCCACACATCCCACTGCTCCCAAGCATGAAGAAAAGTCAACTGAAACGGCTGCTGTTGCTCAGGAAGTTGACTGGAGCTTCATGGTACAGGCTGTGACTCCCGCTCAAGCACTCATGGCCGGAACAGATGATGATCAGGTATATGAACGTCTTTGTACTGCTGCCTGTATTGCTAAAGTTAAATTGTATAAGGATTACATTTCGGAAATCAGATCTGAGATTGAGTCTTTAAATGTGCTAAAATCTGACTTTAAAAGAGCTGAATCTGACTATCAAAGGAAAATTGATGAGTTAGAGAAAACTGTGTCTCTTTTAAAACATGAAAAGACTAACTATAAGACTCAAATCAAAGATCTGATCTCCAAACTTTCTGAAGTTCAAGCCCAGTTAGTCACAGCTGAGGCTCAGGCCAGGAAGCAAGCTATTGCTGAGCAAAGCTTCCAAACTATTCTTGCATCAACCTCTCATTCCAAAATGTTTTATCAAACAAAGAAGGGTTGGGAACCAGTGAAATAGCTCCACCACACTCTTATGAGTCTATTAGACTACCTAGATGTGGTACTGAAGAGCAAGAGGTTCCAACTGCTGACCCTTCTCCATTGGAACTAGAGGATGAAGTGAAAATAGTGGCCTCCACAGGGGAGAAACAGGAGGATACACCCATCTCCACCTGTGATGATCAAATCCTGACCACCAAGGCAAGAAGAAGCAGAGCTAAAGCTGCTAGAAGGACTGCCAAGAAGGTTGCAGAGTCCAAGCTTAAGTTTGACCCTAAGCAAAAGGGTGTCTTCATTTCTGCCGGATTTCAAGTGGTAGGTACTCCTGATTCAGGAAAGGAGTGTAGTACCAGCACTCCTGTCCTACTGAAGGATCAGAAGTTGAAAGGGAAAGTTGCTGATGAAAAGAAGAAACCCAAGAAACAGCAACCTGCAAGTTCCCAGAAGACTAACATTGCATGCATAATGTGTGGTCTGCACAACCATATGGCTAAAGATTGTTACTACAATCCAGCAAGCACACATTATGCAAATAATGTTAGAAAAGAAGGAGTCAGAGAAGGTTTCTCAGTTGGACCACTTCAAAAGGTCCAAATGATGAAAAAGGGAAAGTTGGTCTCGGAAGCCAAGTTGCTTTCGGAAGAAACTACTTCTTCCGAAGGGAAAATGGCTTCAGAAGCCAAACCTTCTAAGGTTCGGAAGAACAAGAAGGCTCCCTTGAAACCATCTCAGAAGAAGACTACTTCGGAAGAAAAGGTGGTGAAGGCTTCTTCCGAAAAGAGAGAAGCTTCGGAAGAAGACCATGCTGCAAAAGCTTCAACAAGCTCATCCTCAAAGATCAACCAAAGGATGGATTGGAAGATCAAGGAAGATGCTGCAGCCCAAACCTCTTCTTCAACAATGACCTCTATTGAACCCCATTGAATATCTTTTGGTTCAATTATGTCACTATCTTTGGAAGAGCCCGAGACCTGCAAGGCTTGGGCTTCCAAACAAAACTAACCATCTCATCTTATGTGCAGGGACATCCATTTGACAAGAACAACAATATCTGGATTGTAGATAGTGGATGCTCCAGGCACATGACAGGGAACAGATCTCTCCTTCAACAATTCTAGAACTTTGATGGAGGGCCTGTCCAATTTGGAGGTGAGGCCGGAGGATATATTTCTGGCAGAGGAAGTATATCCAATGGCAGAATAAACATTGACAAAGTTCACTTTGTCAAACAGCTTGAACACAATCTGTTAAGTGTTTCTCAATTCTGTGACCAGAAGCATCAGATGCTTTTCACAGAACATGAGTGCATTATCCTCAGACCAGGGATGACAATTCCTCCGGAATTGGTGCTTCTCAGATCTCCCAGGAAAGGGGATATGTACAAGTTAGATATGAACAATGCTTCTCCTATGGGTGAAGTATCATGCTTTCTTTCCAAAGCTGATAGTGATGAGTCAACACTATGGCATAAACGCATGTGTCATGTGAATTTTAAAACAATGAATAAATTGGCTAAAAATAACTTGGTACATGGTTTGCCTAAAAAGGAATTTTTCTGCAAAGATAAGTGTGTTGCATGCCTGAAAGGGAAACAACACAGATCATCTCATAAATCCAAATGTGTTAACTCTATCACTACTCCATTACACTTATTGCACATGGATCTCTTTGGACCCACAAGTATAATGAGCATTGGAAGGAAATCATATTGCCTTGTGATAGTTGATGATTTTACAAGATTTACATGGGTATTCTTTTTAAGAAGTAAAGATGAAACTGCTGAAACTTTAAAATCTTTTATTCTTAAAATAGAAAATCAAATTGATCACAAGGTTAAGATTATTAGAAGTGATCAAGGGACTGAGTTTAAGAACTTCTTTCTTGACTCATTCTGTGACTCAAAAGGGATTGCCAGAAATATAGTGCTCCCAGAACTCCTCAACAAAACGGTGTTGCTGAGAGGAGGAACAGGACACTTATTGAGGCTGCTCGGACCATGTTAGCTGATTCAAAGCTGCCTCTAACATTCTGGGCAGAGGCAGTCAGCACTGCATGCTATGTGCAGAACAGGGTTCTTGTAGTTAAGCCCCATGGAAAAACCCCTTATGAGTTATGGAACAAGAGGCCACCGTTCATTGGCTTTCTAAGGTCCTTTGGCTGCAGGTGTACCATACTTAACACAAAGGACAACTTGGCAAAGTTTGCTGAGAAGTCGGATGATGCTATCTTTATTGGATACTCTTCTAGCTCCAAAGCTTATAGAGTATACAATATTAAGAATCAACAATTTGAGGAGTCATCCAACATAGTTGTTAATGAGCACACTCCTTGTGTTAGGGGGAATGGACCTGAGTATATCTTTGATTTAGAATTGTTTCCAAACTATTCTAAACCATCTTGTGAGAATGTTTCAGCTGGAACAGGTGCTCAAAGTGATGCTGATGCCGATGCAGGTCAACTATATGAGCTTCCCAGACCTATTCCAAATTCTCCAAGAGCTGAAGGGCAACAAGCTTCAACTATTCACAGATCTGACAGTGTAACTATCTCCAGAAATAGTGAAGCTTCAACAAGTGAATCACTTGATCAACCTCAAAGTTCCTCAGGTGATCCACCACAACACCAGGTTGAGGGAAGTGGTATTCTGAAGGAACAGGCAACTGTTAATACTACTTCACAACCAACCATTGATGATGTTTCTCAATCATTCAATCAGTCCTCATTGAATGACTCTGAAACAGCAGTTGGACAGAGTGATCCAGTTCCTGATCAAATATGTCTAACCTAGACTTATCTCTGCAATTGGAAGTGATTCCTCGTCTTAGGATTCACAACACTCATCCAACTGAGAACATCATAGGGAATGTCTCTGAGGGTGTGAGAACAAGAGGACAAACTCATCATGGGAATGTCTGCTTGTACTCATGCTTCCTGTCTCAGATGGAACCAAAGAAGGTAGAAGATGCCTTAAAGGATAGTAGTTGGGTTGAATCGATGCAGGAGGAGCTGCTTCAATTCAGAAGACAAAAGGTCTGGAATCTATGCCCACTACCATCTGGTCAAGTACCCATAGGCACTAAATGGGTATTCAGGAACAAGAAAGATGATAGAGGCTTGATTATCAAGAACAAGGCAAGACTAGTAGTTCAAGGGTACACCCAGGAGGAAGGAATTGATTATACTGATGTCTTTGCACCTGTTGCAAGACTTGAGGCAGTTAGGATCTTCCTTGCTTATGCTGCATCCAAGAACTTCACAGTCTACCAACTTGATGTCAAGTGTGCTTTTCTATATGGGGATATAGATAGGGAAATCTATGTGTGTCAACCTCCAGGATTTGAAGACCCACAGCACCCCAACTATGTGTGCAAACTGGATAAAGCTCTATATGGGCTGCACCAAGCACCTAGGCTGTGGTATGAGACCTTGTCTCAGTTTCTCCTGAAGAATGGATACACTAGAGGTACCATTGACAAGACTCTTTTCATCAGAAAGAGTGGAAAAGACATTTTGTTGTACAAGTCTATGTTGATGACATCATATTTGGTTCTTCAAACGACCAAATGTGCAAGGACTTTGAAAGCATTATGAAGCAGAAGTTTGAGATGAGTTCCATGGGAAAAATGGACTTTTTCCTCGGAATCCAGGTGAAACAGATGAAGGAAGGGTTCTTCATAAGTCAATCTAAGTATGTCTCAGACATCTTAGAAAGATTTGAAATGAAGGACTGTAAACCAGCCAAGACACCCATACCCAGAAACCATAATCTTTGCCCTGACCTTGAGGGGGAGGATACTGATCAACATCAGTATAGAGCAATTATTGGTTCTCTGATGTATCTCACTGCAAGTAGACCAGATATCATGTTTGCCACATGCATTTGTGCAAGATATCAGGCTGCTCCAAAGGTGTCTCACCTAGCTGCTGCAAAGAGAATCCTCAGATGCCTCAAAGGAGCACCTAAACTAGGTCTCTGGTATCTAAGAAATAGTGATTTCAATCTCTATGGATACTCTGACAGTGACTATGGTGGCTGCAACATTGACAAGAAATCAACATCAGGAGGATGTCAATTTCTTGGTGGAAGGATTATCTCATGGCAATGCAAGAAACAATCCTGTGTCTCTACATCAACTGCTGAAGCTGAATACATTGCTGCTGCTAGCTGCTGTGCTCAACTGCTATGGATTCAAAATCAGATGTTAGACTATGGGTTCAACTTCATGACTACTCCTATCCATATTGACAACAACAGTGCTATCTCCATTACTGAGAATCCGGTGAAGCACTCCAAGACAAAACACATTGATATCAGGTATCATTTCATTAGAGATATTCATGAGAAACAGCTGATAAAGTTAATCAAAGTTGACTCAAATGAACAATATGCTGATTTGTTCACAAAGGCATTTGATGAACAAAGATTTAAGTATCTCATATCAGCAATTGGGATGATAAACATTGAATAACTACCTCTTTTGAAAACCTTTTTAAATGAGTAATGTCTTGTGTCAATACAATTTAGCCCTGTTACAAAAGATCTTTAAACTATTCCAAGTGTAAATTCCTTCCGAAGAGGAACTAACTCTCGGAAGATATTCTTGAATATCTACCGAAGCTAAATTCCTCAATGGAAATTTTCTTCTCGGAAGAGTTTTGGTCTCGGAAGAAGCGATTGATTTTATATCAGATCTACTTCCGAAACTTATACAACTCTCCATTCGGAAAGACAGCTTTACCTTCGGAAGCAATGCCTTGCTTCGGAAGATAAAGTGCCTTCAAAGGACAATTTTACCTTCGGAAGCAATATCATGCTTCGGAAGAGAAATTGCCTCGGAAGAAAATACCTTCGGAAATGTTTTACCCTCGGAAGTAAAGGTTTTTATATGTAACGGATATCTTTTGGGCCCCACTCTGTAAAAAGTAAAGATTTTGTTGATAATGTCAGATTATTTAAAATTATCCTTGCCGCCAACATCATTTCTCCGCCGTAAACCACCATACCACCCACAGTAACCCCAATACAGTTACCCTATTACCACCACTACCACTATTCACCCTTTTTAAATAATCTTGACTCATCAATTTCATCTTCTTTTACCACTTTACAGCCCTAACTGTTCCCTTCACTGTCAAGATCTCAAATTCACCCAAATTTCAAGCTTACTTTTCTCAATGGCGCTAAACCCTCAGCACAACCAAGTCGCATTACTTGACTCGTCAAGGGATGCCGACTTCACCAAATCATCACCTTTCTCACCGAATCCACCTATCTCACTGCACTAACAGTTAACCCACCGTATACTCCAACCATATGTCAGAATTTTGGAGCAACGGTAAAACTGCAGTACTGAATGGGGTTCGAGTCCTGAGAACCCGAGTTTGTGGCCAAGAGTTGGTCATCATGAACAGCTCATCAGGGAGCATCTCGAGCTTCACGATGATGGGGCTCCTACTGAGTTCCCCAAGGAAGACTTGGAAGGCACCTATATCCTCATGGGATATGGAGGCGATGTCAGCAGGTCTACAGTATACAAGTTCAACTTCTCCTACCATTGGAAGTTCCTGCTGCACATTGTCCTACATGCCTCTCCAATAAATCAGGGGGTTGGGATCAAATCCCATATGAACTAGGATGCCTAGTTCATGGGTTGGTGAGAGGCCTCAGATTCAACTACTCACGATTTGTGTTGAACAACCTAATCGCCAATCTGAGCAGGGATACATTCTCATGTATCCCCGATTTCTTCAACACATAATCAACTGTGAGATGGAACCAAGCAAGCTTGTCTGCGCAGCTGCTCTTCCTGTTCCACACATGAGGCCTACCATCTTCAAGACACTGAAGAAGATGTCCACCAACTTCACTGGACGGTACACTCCATTACCTCCAGAGATGACTGAGCGCATAGCTCCTGGTGACATCCCTGTTAACCCCACAGGTGATGAACCCACACCAGCAACATCCACCACAATACCAAAACCTTCTTTACCTATCAAAGCCACATATCAGAGACGCCCCAAACGAACCCTTGTTCAATCTACTCTGATTGAACAAGCTCCTCCTGTTCACACCGAAAGGACTAGAGTGGAATCATGGGCTCCCACTCAGTCCGAGGTCACACCATCCTTCACATTTGACCTCAATGTGGGTTTTGAGCCTCCTCAGTCTCAAACCCCTGAGCCCGAACCCCAAGCCTTTAGCCCACAGGGTGAGTCTCTACACTCTCCTGTGCAGCCTTCTAGGGACAGCCCCACCATAGGCTCAATGCCTGTAGACATTGATCAAGGTCCCGGGTCAGTAGGACTAACCACCCTCTCTTTCACTGACCTTTTACTCCGAACTGATGAAGAGATTACATCTCTCTATGGCCATGAAGTTGATCTACAACACCCACTGAGAGATAAACAGAGCCAAGAGGGATCCTTGTCTCTAGCCCCCATCAGAAGCCAGTACTGAGGTGGGTCCCACTGATGTGGAGGGGACTCATGTAGACTCAGCTGCCACTACTCAGAGTCTCTCATTGAGCTCTCAGGACAGTGGTAACATCATTAGGACTGAGTCTACGGCAACTTTGCCTATTGACATCTCTGAAAGAGATGACTCTGAGCAAAGGAAACCAGGGTACCAAGAAACCACATCTGGTGGTGAGGGTGAGCATACTAGGTATGTTATCTCATCTCCCCATGATTCTTCTTATGAAGATGAGGGAAGTATGCAACTAACACTTCAGTACTTGCTTTCTAAGGTCTCCAACCTGGAATCACAGGTGAGGATCTTAGAATCAAGGACTGCCACTCAGCAACTTGAGATAACTCTCTCAAGGCTAAACTAGCTGAGAAACAGACGGAGAGGTCTGTTAGGCATGTACCAATCCAGGTCTCAATGACTTCTTCCTCTAGCTCATCTAGCTCTCAAGATGATGCTACCAAAAAGGGGGAGAAAGTTCAGAGACAAACACCTATGGAACCACAGACCCAATTCATTTCCACCCAACTAATCACACTACCTGAGTCATCTCAATCCTTTCTGGAGATTGACTCAAGGATGCTTCAAGATCTCTACAGACTTTTCACAAAGTTTGTATTGAGATCATCCCTAGAACAGCCCAGCCCCGACACCACACTTGCTTACTTTGGGGCTGAGGAGCTTCAAAGACTGACTGCACCTTCTACCACTGTGGAAGAAGTTGGTCAACCTAAGGTCTTCATGGAACCTGAGATTAGCTTCGAAGGGGAAATGGGGACTGATGGCCCAGCAACTGAAACAGATGGGAAGAATCTGCAGCAGTCTCATCTTCCGAAGCTCTAGCTGAAGCTTCCGAAGCTTACATGGAAGCCTCGGAAGAACAAGACAAGTCTTTAGAGGCCGAAATAGAAGCTGCGGAAGGCTTATTTCAGATGTCCGAGGAACTGACCATCACAGATGTCATTGCTGAAATTGCATCTGAGGTGAGCAGGGATGACATTTCTGAAATACCTCCAACCCAAGCACCAGCTGAACTTCTCTCTCAATCACAACCCTCCATCCAAGAACCACCACAGTCAAGCACAATCAAAGACAAAGGCAAAAGAAAATTGACTGCGGAAGAGCTTCAGGAGGAGGAGAAGATTGAGAAGGCCAAAAAGAAAGGTCGGTTTCCTACTGAGAAGCTGTTAGCTGCTAGTTCTAAGGCAGCTGTAGCCAATCAGGAAGAAATCAACCAGAGGAGAAGAACAGCACTCATTGACCAGCTCATCAATCTAGGAACTGCCAATGAGGAGATACTCCTGCTACCATTAGAGGAGTTGGTGACCTTGGAGAGGTCAACCAGGCTACAACAAGAAAAAGAAGCCAGGTTGGCCTTGGAGAAGGAAGAACAAGAGCAAAGGGAGGCAGCCCTGAAGCTGAGAGAGGCTAGGATCAAGTTCCTCCTCTCAAGAGGCTTCAGTCTTCCTGAACTGTCTCCACATGATGATGACATGATCCTGCTGCTCCATAACAAAGAGCAGGATCAAACGGAGAAGGAAAGGAAGAAGGCTGCTAGGGAGAAGTTGAAGGTGAAGAGGAAGAGGGAGGAAGAGAAGGAGGTCACTGCTGCCAAGAAGTCAACTGACAAAGCCTGGATGAAGGACTACCTCCGGGCTCATGGCTTCTCTGGTAGGCAGGTGGGACCTATGTCCGAAAGGACACTCCAGCGGATAGTCAGCGAAATAAAAGCTGACATCCGTTTGGGGAAAAGGAAGGAGATGTACAGAAGGATGAAAGGAATGGTCTTCACCCCAGCCACTCAACCACAGCCACAACCCACACCAGAACCAGCCCCTTTTCCCATTAAACCCGAACCCACTGATGAAACCTTCACCCCTCAACCCACAACTCTACCCAAACCTACCACATCACCTCAACCACCCAAACTACCCATCCTAAAACCCAAGACTCAACCCAAAACCACTAAACCTAAGCCTACCCAACAACAACCAAGATCATCCCCTCAGCCTCCTAAACATCTCTCCTTTGAGGAAATAAAGGAGTTCAAGACGAGGCTCATCAACTGCACTACCTTGAGCAGCATCTCCTGTGAGGGAGAGGTTATCAACATCACCTATGTTGATAACTCTTCAAGCTCCCTCACCTAGGCCAATTTCTTGAATTGCCTAGAGATACCTTGGGCCAGGCTGCAAGACTTCTTGGTCTCAACTCCGATACCCAATGCTGAGGAGAAGAGTCTAAGAAGAAGACTGGTGACTCTGCTGGATACCAGGAAATAGGACAGGATTTCTGGTCAATCTCCTGGACCTAGAAATGCAATAATCCAGTGGAGGTTCGATGAACCTTCTCACAACTTTGTTGTGGAAAGGGAAAATGGTGAAACCAACAGGCTCAATGCCACCTCTCTACTGCATCTCAGCAGATTTGATCTTGCTGAGCTTGCAGAGAAGCCATTCTCCAATCCCTCCAACTCTGAGACTGCTGCAACATCAGAAACCATATCAGTGGTCTCCACTTGGCTGAACGAAATAGAAGAGGCAAGATTGAAGAAGAGTTGAAGCTGAAAAGAGTGGAAGACAAGGAAAGACCAACCACCAAAGGCACAGCCTTTCTACAGATGGTGGAAGGTCCTGAATTGGAACCAATAGTTCGATGGGAATATGACTATACTTCCCATCAACTAACTCTTTTCAGAGGGCCACAACAGAGGGTACATATAATCCAAGGTGACAGAGTGGAGGTTCTGTCCACCAAGGATCTGTACAAGATTCTCAACACCACAGCAGGAAAGAATGAAGACACCGATAAACACCTGCTTTCCTTGGTGCTGAGAGCTTTGAGAAGAAGAGAGAAGTGAAGTTTTGGTAGCATCAGCCTAGGGGGAGTTTGTTGGATCATGATAAGGCTGGTGCAACCAAATTCACTTCATAGTCACTTTTGGTACTACATTAAAGGGCTTCCGAAGCCAAGCAAGAGACCTTCCGAGAGTCTGAGGAACAACAGCTGAAGATATCTACTGAAGGCAAAAGCTGAAGTCAACTGCTAAAGACAACAGCTGAAGCCAACAGTTGAAGATATCTACTGAAGACAAAGTCTGATGAAAGAGCTGAAGACAAAGTCTGAAAGCTTCCAAAGACAAAGTCTGATGAAAAGCTGAAGACAAAGTCTGAAAGCTTCCGAAAGACAAGTCTGATGAAAGAGCTGAAGACAAAGTCTGAAAGCTTCCGAAGACAAAGTCTGACGAAAGAGCTGAAGACAAAGTCTGCTTCCGAAGACAAAGAAGACTCCAAGCTGGAAGAAGAAACAGTCTTCCGAAGTATAAGTGCTTCGGAAGAAGTTATTTCCGAAGTACTTTATCCTTCGGAAGACACTGCTATGTCCAGCAGATAAAAGTATGGTCCCTGACAGTCCGCTGCAGACCTCTGATACAGCATGGCATCTTCTAAAGAGCCATGTTGTTGACCATACTTTATTCTACTGTTCACCTTTTTATGATAGTACATGTACCAACTTAGTTGGTGACAAAAGGTAAGTCAGGGACATGTCCTGACTACCAACTCTCAGGCAAAATGTCTGAAAGACCCACCTAGAGTCTTGTAGTATAGATGTAAGGTTAGAGGTATCCAGCTGGTATCAAAGTATATCCGGCTGTAGGTAGTATTATATATTCTTCTCCCTGTAACTCTTTATGTAAGTGATTTGAGTCCAAGTGTCTTGTAATCCTTTGAGTTGAGAAGCAATATATAAAAGTACCTTGAAAATTTACTTGCTGTGTTTAAATTTTCTTACTGCTTGTACTTGATATTGTGATCAAACTCATAAGACTGCTTGCTTGCTGAGTGTTGATTCACAGTGAGTTGAGAGAAAAAAACCCGAAATCCGACCTGCAGTAAGACACTTGGACACATACCAAGTTACGTCTTTTCCTTTATGCCAAATCCATGACTACAAATTACGAAATTTATGAACCTTTATATCCACATCGCAATGAGGATAATAACAAGTCTTGTTGTTCAAAACTAAGTTAGAATTTCAATGATTTTCAAGGTTAAAGATTCAAAAACGATTCAAGAAATGACGCAAACAATAAGATAGGTATTTGTAAACATGTTTTGCAAGATAACAAATTCCAAAGGTAGATTGCATACGTAATTCATCAAAACCATAAGTATAGTCGAGAACATCGTATGACTAGAAAGACATAATCACAAGTTGATAATATCTTTATTTGATAAAAGATTATTTAGGAAGACTACCATCACGTAATCAGGTGTTGATGATATCTCAAAATGAAAGTTGATAAGTAAGGAATAAATGGTTGATGTAGCTAGATCGAGTCAAAACATGAAGATAAAGGGAAGAAATCGATTTAAGAATTTACATGCTCCAAGCTCGGAATCAAAATTAACCTAGAGTGCTAGGGTCTTCTTTCAAGTTCAGAGATCATGCTTTGGCTTGATAGGCCGGAACACTAACATTGTTTCACCTTCAAGTTACTACATGCTTCTCGTCACTTGATTACAACCTTGATAAGATCAAGAAATGAGAATAGTCATCAAGGTATGGTTTTCACCCCTAACCTGATGATGTACTCTCAAGGTATGACCACTAACTTACCAATCAAAAAGTTCGATCCCAACTCATTGTTGAGGATTCACAGAAATAAGACGAGGTAACTCACCATTAAGGTAAGGGAAATCACTCCTATCTTAACGATAAAGTTTTACAAAAGCAAAATATAACAGGATGAACTTTTCATCAAAATCCAGAATTCACTCCAACTTTGACGAGGTCATTTCATTTGAGAAAATACAATTCATAAAAATGAAATTATCATGAAGGTATGGAATTCACGCCTTGGGCTTCATTATCACAAGAAAACAATCGAGGTTTGACATTTGTCACCAAAGTACGGGTTTCATTCCTATTTTGGTGGGATTATGTCGTTTATGAAATGTAAGTTCCAATGAGAATAATTGAAGTCAATCCTCAAGATAAGGAAATCACCCTAATCCAGAATTTGAAATTTCATAAAACACACAATTGGAAAACCATTTATCGAAACGAATAGAGATTCATCAAAGTAAGGGAATCACCCCTGTTTTGATGAGATAGAATCATTTAGGAGATACGAGTGTCTTAGTCATAGGTTGACTTGCAAACTCTTGCATCTCCCACGTGCAAGCGGTACGAAGTTTGACTTAACTACGAAAGGAAATAATATCAATTAGAAATTCGGAAAATTTCAAGTTACATCAGTGTAACAAAGGAAAAATCATGCTTACAAGCTTAAGATCAAAGCTCGAGATAGCAGAATTTGTTATGATGATGTTTCAATCTTGAATAATTTAAATCAGGGAGACAAAATCAAGGACAAGAATGATTCGACATCATAATGAGATGTGATCATTCGATTCACAATCGAAGGGAATACATGGACTTCTCAAGATATGAGGTCAGCCATAACCTTATTGAAGACATGCGTACCTATAAGTGGACACTCACCCCAAGGGTTCCCAGGTAAGGTAAACGGATCCATCGGTTGATTTGGATTTATTCGAATACCTGCCTAGACAGAACACCCCGAGATACGAGCATCCCACTCTTCCCGCATTGCATGTATTCAGAGGTGGGACACGGACTTCGACGAGATTTTGAAAACCATAAGTATCAATTTAAGATTTGAAATTTGAAATTTGGAGATCATGTGATTTAGGCACTAGTGCCTTAGTATATGTTTTGGGAATTTTAGGTGTGTATTAGTCATGATCAAGAGTAGGAGGATATCCATGTAAAGCACCTAACCTAGAAGAGTGTCTAACTGTAAGGCACGTAAAAATCCTATTTAAGTACGAGTGGACTCGTAAGTAAGGTCTTAGTTATAGTCTAGGTCATTCCGTTTCTAATAACCTAATTCCCTATAACCATGGCTCTGATACCAATCTGTCACACCTGGACTGACGGCGGAATCATCGGAGCGGACGAGGGGATGATTGATTGTTCATAACATATGGTCGTCTAATAGTGGAGATAATATTAAAATCAGATTACAAGATAGCATGAGTTTAACATATGTAAATACAACAGTTGAAGTCACAAATAGTAATTGTCTTTTATTTTGACTAAGTCCGGGTCTTAAATAAACATGTAGAAGTCCACTAACTTGCTTATCCTGAAATCATGTAAAAAGTAACGAGTCAGCTAAAAATTAGCCGGTGAGTAATCACAGTCTGATATACATAAAGATTGATTGTTTGATTGAGAATAATCCAATTCACAAGGTAATGTTAAGACTTATAATGCAATAGCGGAGCATATAGATAAACCGACACAATATAAATCCCTTGACTTGACATCTTGCAAACAATAGACTTGCACACATACACCATAGATTGACTATTTGCCTCTGGCACAATCACCACTCGACTATTCATGTGGGGTGGGTTATCCAAACCAGTAGATCTACCATTGATACCAGGATTGATTGATTGATTGTATTAGGGTTCCTACTGCCGTTCAGTTTATCATAGTATGTTCACATAGTTGCAAGTAATAACATAACCTGTCTTGAATTGAATTTACAATGAAATAACAATAGAATATCACGATTGAATATTGGATCACATGATTTCCCCCAAATAAGAAATAATATAAAATGGGGTTATGAATACTCACGTGATTGATGAGATTAGAATTTGAACGTGATAGATTAGACACCAACGATTTCCTTACGAGTAATCTACGGAACGGTGTCTCGAGTTAGAATAATAATATGGGAATTGGGAATAGATTAGGGTTTCCATTGGGAATTGGTATTGAATGAAATAACTTATTTAATTTGAATGTCTTGAAATAAATAAACGAATTTATTGAAAGTGATTATGTTTAGAATTTAATAGAAATAAATGTATCAATACGCATAACCGTTTGATTTATTGTTAAAGTGTGGGAAAGACAAATAACTAATTTTATTAATTAATTATATGATAATTAATTAAAATATTTAATTATTTAAGTGACTAAAGAAATGAAATGATTTGGAAAGATTTAGATATAAAACTTTTATATTTAATTGAGATAATCATGATTTAAACAATAATACATAGATATTATTTGAACCAATAATAATTTAGTGATTTTAACCATTATTTAAAGACTATTTTTATAAAAAAAATGAACTACATATATCATTTGTCTAAAATATTTAATAAAATATTAAAGTATTATAAGAAATGAAATTTCCAGAAAATTGCTAGGTGGCTTTAAAAATAAATAAAGTTTATTAAATTGATTTTTATAATTTTTAGAAATTTTCTGTAATTTTTTAAAGCTCAAAAAGCCGTAAAAAATATATGAGGGTGCCCGGGGTCGAACCCGGGACCTCATGGATTGCAAGTGAGTGGGGAACCAGTGAACCATGGCACACAACCGCGATAGATGTTGGTTCCAAGTGATTATAAGCCTCTTTAACCCAATTCCCCAAATCCCCATGAACCCTAGTTTCGTTTTGATCCCAATTGAGCATCAATTCGATAATGATAACAGTAATAATCAGGGGGCTTTTGTTCTCCATACTAAATCGAGTGTAATGATATGCACAACTTACTTTATTGAGTTCGATTCGATGAATATGGTGATGAGGATAGCCGCGACCAAGGTAGAGTTGGTTCGAGATTCAATCGTTGATGATAATCCAATTCCTTGCACAGGAAGTTTCTAATGGTTTCAAAGGTGAAAAGCCCTCTGTCAATTTCTGGATTGAAGGTCCAGATGGTGTTCGAACAGTTGCAGGTCATGACGGGAGTGGGTGGTCCGATTCGATGATTGTGTTTGTTTCAGTGGGATTTGTGAGTTGTAATCGTTTAGAAACATTTATATGATTGTGTGGGTGCGTTTAATTTGATTATTATAACGTTTAGTGCTTGATAGTGGCCGGATTTTCGACCGAAAGTGGGGGGTTGGGTCGGCTTTAAATCGAACTAACCAACTATATTTTTTTAAAATTGTTTTGGGGCTTAGGTTCGAATCTTCCATGTGAGTTTGTCGGGAGTGTTTAAGTGAGTTGGAATCGCGTTAATTGGGGTGTCGTGGGTCGCCGGAGTATGGCCGGAAGATGGCCGGAGGTGAAGGTGGGGGTCGACGGGTGGGGGCTGGGATTTAAAAGAAAATTACACATTTGGTCCCTGTAGTTTAGAATTTGTTATTTTATGCTAAAGTTTCATAAAAAAGTTTTAAATTTTACATTTTAACCCAAAACTTTTAGGTTTTAGTTTTTAATACTAAATTTTATTATTAGTATTATTATCATTATTTTTTTTGTTAAATCTTTGAAAACCTCAAAATATTTAAAGTTGTTTTATTTATTTTCAAATTAGATAACTAAGTTTCGTAATTACTAATATAATTTTATAATTTTTTATAAAATCATATTAATAACTATATGATTATAATGTGAATTAAATGACAATATTATTGCGCTTACGTTGAAATAAAAAAATTCCATTGGTTAACATAAACGGATTCGGGTTTCATGTTGAAATGGGTCGGATGTTACAACGTTGTTGATGGAAATTCTCCTTTTCGATACATTGGTTATGATCAACGTGGTTAGTTTTCTCATATTTGTAGTGCATTATTTTTCTTGTCTAAGTTCCCTTATTGTTCAACTGTGTCGTTCATCTTCGTTAATCATATTTAGTTAGTTTTAGACAACCTTTAACAACATGTTAGACATTCCAAACACACATTTTTCTTAAATCATAACCCAGTTTTACAATTGTTTACATTATGTTTTACACTATGGGACACTTTTATATTTATCAGTTTTCATTTTTAACCAAGGTTTATTCTCTGCGTTTCCTTAGTTCATGTTCTTAATCAATTTTTTTTGTAATATTTATCAGCTTTTATTTTTAACCAAGGTTTATTTTTCTTGTCTAAGTTCCCTCATACTCCCCCTTTTTGCTTAATTTCTGCTTAACCTTTTTACACATGTACACAACTTTTAAGAGTACTTTTCACACTCTTTTTCAGTTTTGTAAGATATTACCCTGAAGGTTAAACCAAGATATTACACTGTTGTAACAAGACGGGACATTTTTAAATTTATCAGTTTCATATTAAACAAAGTTAATTTTCTTTTTTACACAAAGTTTATTTTTCATTTATTTGTAACAAGACGGGACACATTTTTTTACACACGTTCACATCTTTGTACATGATGTTTACATTCTCTTAAAGTGTACTAAAATATTAACTGAATGGTTAGACTATGACTTTATCAACAATTTATATTTCCTTTTTTTAGTTTTCTGTTATGTTTTTATTTATTTTGTTTGGTAATTTCAATTTACTTTTTCTTTTTTTTAAATAGGTACTAAACTTTATACACTTCTACCAAGATATGTTACATTGTAGTAATAAGATGGGACACTTTATAATTTTAACCAACCTTTTATTTCTTTTGATTTCTTTACTTCCTATTCTTAATCCTTTTTTTGTTAAATTTCATTGACTTTCATTTTTTTAAATCTGCGAATAACTTTTTCTACACACGTATGGAGTCTTGCAGAGGATGTTTTTACACTCTCTTACAGTGTAGTAAGATATTAGCCGAAGGTTAACCTATGTTGGACTTTTAGCAACATTTATGTTTTACTTATCCCTTTTTTAATTTATATTACTTATCCCTTTTTTTAAATTTGTGACTAAGGTTACACTATGTTACACTGTAGTAATCAAAGTTTTCCTTTTATCACAGGATCTCACTGTAGTAAGATACTACAGACTCCAAATGGCAGTAAGTATTGGGTTCATGAGGTACCCGTTGATCAAAATCCCTTTGTTGGTGTTGTTTTTACTTCATGGCAGCAGGTGTTGAACATGTACCATCGCTATGCAGAGTCATCTGGGTTTGTTGTACGCGTGAGAGGTTTTAAGTTGATTTACAATGTAGTAGGACATTTGGCGTAAGAAATGTAATCTGATGTAAACCATAGTAATTAAGTGTACTGGGCTGTGTTTTTTCTAATGTTAATATTTTTTATGACCTGATGTAGTGTACAGTAACGAAGTATATGTTAATTGTATTTAACTTTCTACACTCCTTTGAAATCATGTAAGTTAACGTAGTTAATTTGTACTGTGGCATTATGATACTTTAGAAAATGGAAAATGTCCCTTAAATTTATTTCAACTTCTTTCACTAATATCTAATGATGTAAGTTGAAATCAAGATGTAAGTTATGATTAAAATTACTCATGTAGTAGGACATTATGTAAGAAATGTAATCTGATGTAAACCATCTGATGGACACATGCCTGAAAATATGGCTATGACTCATCCACATCGGTTGGGCAGGTGAACGAAAGTCTCTTTATAAGGGGCTGGATACCTTCCCCATCGTGACACGTTTTAAATCCGTGAGGCTCCGGCCAAAGTGGACAATATCACGTTGCGGCTCTCGTACACCTTCCTGCGGGGGGTGTCACAGTTGGTATCAGAGCCAGGGTCGGGCCGTTGTGCCAGCGAGGACGCTGGTCTTACTTCGGTGGGTGGATGGACACATGCCTGAAAATATGGCTATGACTCATCCCACATCGGTTGGGCAGGTGAACGAAAGTCTCTTTATAAGGGGCTGGATACCTTCCCCATCGTGACGCATTTTAAATCCATGAGGCTCCGACCAAAGCGAATAATATCACGTTGCGGCTCTCGTACACCTTCCTGCGGGGTGTGTCACAGTTGCTTTTTGAAAGAAAGAGAAAGGAACCGTTGTTTTTTTTTTCAAAAAGGTAAAATTACCATTACACCCTTAAGATCTCATCTTCTTTTGTCCTTTACTAATATAATAATCAAAATGATTAATGGCCTTTAGATCATACACTTATCCACAGATCAATGGTCAAAAATTGAGTTAAAGGGTTTTTACAATAACCAAGGTTCTTAATAGAACCCAACCCTATATATATATCTATATATATATATACACATATGTATGTATACGTATATGTATACACGTATATATACGTGTATCTACACGTGTATATACACGTGTGTAAACACGTGTGTCTACACGTGTCTCTATACACCTGTGTATACACATGTGTCAATACACGTGTGTATATACACGTGTCTACACACACGCGTCTATACACATGTATATACACATGTATATATACACGTGTATATACATACACATGTATATATACTCGTGTATATATACGTATATATATACGTGTATATATACGTATATATATACGTGTATATATACGTGTGTATATATACGTCTATGTATACGTATATATATATATATACATATACGTATATATATACATATACGTATATATACGTATATATATACATATAGGTATATATACGTATATATATACGTATATATATACGTATTAATATCTATATATGTATATATATGTATATGTATATACGTATATATATATACGTATATGTATATATATACGTATATATACGTATGTATATATATATGTATATATATATATGAATATATATATATACTAATATACGTGTATATATATATACGTGTATATATATATAGACGTATATATATGTATATATATATTTATATATATACGTATATATATACGTCGTATATATAGATATATATACGTATATATACACGTATATATACACGCATATATATTTATATATACATATATATATACACGTCTATATATATCTATATATACGTATATACACGTATATATACACGTATATACACGCACATATACGAATATATATACGTATATATATATGTATATACGTACATACATACGTATACGTATCTATATGTATATACGTATACGTATATACGCATATACGTATATGCGCATATACGTATACGTACATACGTATATATTTAGATACGTTAGACCTAACCGTTACCTTTTACCTTATTTTTTAAAATTTTCCCAAGTAAATATTTCTTACAAAAAAAACCTACCATGAACCGGTGGTAGTAGGTTTCGAGCCCACACCACTTCCTTGTTGCCCCACCGTCTTAACCGGTCGGGACGGGAGTGGTTCGCTGAAACATATGGAAAACAAAAGCATTTAAACAGAGTTTGTGCAAAAGGTGACGGTTTGGGCAAACCGTGAGAGTTGCTCTTTTGCCAGAAACCCTAGTTGTTAGAAACCCTAACCGTGACGGTTAGGTCTAACCGTCACAGTTTATCCTGCTAACTATGACGGTTAATCCTAACCGTGACAGTTTATTCTCCTATTTGATTTAGTGTTTTATTATTGTTACTATTACTATTATTATTATTATTATTATTATTATTATTATTATTATTATTATTATTATTTCTAGTATTATTATTATTATTATTATTATTATTATTTTAGTATTATTATTATTATTATTATTATTTCTAGTATTATTATTATTATTATTATTGTTATTTCTATTATTATTATTATTATTATTATTATTATTATTATTATTATTTCTAGTATTATTATTATTATTACTATTATTTCTAATATTATTTATATTATTATTATTATTATTACTATTACTTCTAGTATTATTATTAATATTATTATTACTATTATTTTTATTTTATTATTTCTATTATTTTTACTATTATTTTATCATCATCATCGTCATCATCAAATAAAGTGATTTTGATTAATATTATAATGTCTCCGAGAATAATAGCTTACATTTGGCATTGGTGCCTCTTTGACGATCTATTATTTTAACGTAATTGTTTATACGATCCTGATACATATTTTGTCATTCTAGTGCTTGTTGATATACAAATCTCGTCCAATGATAGCCCACATTGGGCATTGGGTAATCCCCTTCCAATTGTATGCAAATAAAGTGATCTTGGTTACTATTAGCAAGTGCGACAACTGGATAGGTAAATAACGGTTCGGGGGCTGTTCTCAGCGGGAACCATGTCTGGCTGCCAAATCAAGAAATAAGATGCACGATACAAGTGAATGTTTCCGCAATTACGAGTCCATGGGCCGGAAAAGTTAGCCAATGGGTATCGGGTGCAGGTTGAGTCGTGCCAAACCAATTTAATGCATGCGCAATACAAAACGACTTCAACATCAACGTAACGCCAATAACCTAAATAAACGGAATGTTGTACATGTTGGTCTTGTACGTCGTGTCTATCAACATCACGTGCGGGAATGCGCGCCACATTTTATACGAAGTAGGATGACAAAAGAAAACATATTCCACGGCCTTAGTAGCTGCATTCTTTCGTGTTTCATACACGAACTCTTTAGATTGTTGCAGGTTTTTAAGTTCCTACATTGGTGTCATGCATTTTCTCCCCTCAGTCGTAAACTTCGACGAAAAATTGTATATGTCCTGAACAACACAGACGCTGTGGGGAAAGTGCTCCCTTACGGCTGAATGGATGTGTCGTGGCCGCACGTGCTGCCTGTGTAACTTATCGACAAGATCAGTTTATTCGTCGGTCATCTTCCTAAGATGCGCGTGGCCCTCCTCGTGCACAACAGGATCGTGGTTGTGCGTCTCGTTTCTCACCTCTAACATCCAACTGTCACTCTTTCCTACGTACTTCCCTACGAGTGTAAATGGACATCCTTTCTTTATGCTCCCGGTATGACTACTTGTGCCAGTGAATTTAGGTTCACCAATACGATTGTATAATAGTTCCACATCCTTTTTTCGTGACCGTCCCACCACAATGACGCACTCATGCTCGCGTCCTCTCATTTTAGCCCACTTCTCCAAGTCCTCGCGAGAATCAAAATACTGAAAAAATTATAAAGCTAGACATTAAAAACAATATATAAAACAAATAAAAAAATAAAATAAACAAAAGAATAAAAACTCTTCGTACTTTATCGGTTTTATAAGAAACCGTAGCCTTTTTTATCCGATCCTCATCCCCATCGTGCTCGGCGGTGTCCCCATGGTTTTCTTTGAGGTGAACTGAACCGTCACTCTCATCTGTGTCATTCCCATTAAAAGTATCCGACACATGTGTAATTTCTAGTTCTGACTGGTACGGGGATGTCCGTAATCCAGCTCTGTTTGTGAGTGGTACGTGTTCGAGACATGCCCGTAAGAATTCCAAGGGGTATGTCTGTACCCTTCACCGTAACCCGTCGGTCCAAATAAAGAGTTGTACGCCTCTTCAGCAAATGTGTTCGACGGGTTGGTTTCCTCTTCCCCCCACGGGGGGTGACTCCCGTATACGTAATATTCCTAAAAAAGATAATGGTTAGATATTTCAAATAAGAAGTTATAATAAAACAGATACTACTTCAACCTGGTTTGAATCTTCGATATGTGGCTCCTCATTCAAATCTGGAAGCTTCGGCTTTTGATAATGATCTCCCGAACCCGACATTGTTTTCGAATTAACGTGTTTTTTATATCGACGAAGGCTATTTATGTTAAAAAAATAGAAGGATGTATTTGTTGAAAACAAAGAACTTCAAAAAATATGGGCGACGTATGGTTGTTGAATGAAATATGGTTGTTGAATGAAATTGGAAGGTATTTATTGTGAAATTCTGGGCTTCAAACCGTCACGGTTTGGCCAAACCGTGACGGTTCGAAGTAGGTGACGCGTGAATCCGGGGTCTTTTGTCAACATCAACAGAGTACCTCGTACCGTAAAGGTGTACCTGGTACCCTAAAGGTCACGGTCAGGGCAAACTGTGATGGTTTGGTGACTGGTTTTCACTTTATCCGTGTCCTTTTGTCATTTTGTTGTCACGTGTTGTTAGATGACTGACACAGAAACCGTGACCGCAAGCACTTGCGGTCACGGTTTGCGGTCACGGTTAGGTTGCACAACGTGACCTTTTGTCATAACCGTGACCTTTAGGTCCGGCCTACCCCCAAAAATCCCTGCGTTGTCCCCATTAGGACCCGTTGCATATCTGTATCATTTATTAAATTTAACATTAATTCTACGTGTCGCAAGCATAAATATTAAGAGATGTTTTTATTCAATGAAACATGTAAAGACGGGTTTATGCAAACGGATGGGTGATAAATATATGGATAATGCTTGTAGTTGATATATTGAAAAAGAGTTACTTGCATAACTTACCATTAAAACTGTTATAGATTGGTTTCAAAACATAAGAACTTGTTGGGAACAACTATAAATGCATTTTTCTTATATTTTAATGATACTGATTCTTTTCTAGTGACAATGTTTTTTATTTTATGACCCGATCTTTGACCGACTCAAAAAACTATAACGTATGGGTTGTTAGAATTTAAGAACCCTAATATACTAATACCATAGGAAAAAAATTTATGTGTCATCATTGTATTCTTTATTCAAGTAATGAAGATGATCAGGTGGGCTAGTGACCCATCTGTATTCAAATTAGCCATTAAAAAAGATTCATTTTTGTTTATGGATTGTTTAAAAAATATTAGTATACCAAAATCTTAACCATATATAATAACTACTAGTGGATGCCCGCGCGCGTTGCGGCGCACGCGTTATTTTAAATGAATAAGGGCGTGTTGTAGTAACGGACGTGCGTTGATACCTTTAAGTGTGCATTGTGTAGTTGCGTGCTATGAATGATCATGTTGTACGTAGATGGGCAAGCACATTATATTTAGTGTGTGTGTGTGTGTGTGTCTATATATATATATATATAAACATGACACATAAAACTTCTACCTACAAAAGGGTGATATGTAATCCCACCAACAATGTAACTGCATGCCTAATAACCACCAGGGGGAGCTTCTGCATGAGATAACATCACATAATTGTTTAGTGTGTTGTGTTAGAATCTAAACATTTATTGAACTGTAGAAAATGGATGTGTTGAAGCATGCATGGCAAAACAAATGGGTCAGGTCGGTCTAGCTAATAGGCTGTTTTTTTAAATAAAGTATCATATATACCTGGTCCATCCCACCAGATTGTGTCCCCATGTGTCTTTCACATTCACATGTTACCTGGGCAAGTTGTTTCTGCAATAGAGAAATACATAATTTTTATAAAACATAACATTTTGAAAGAATGCCATATTACTTGCTTTCAACACAAATAATATTATAAAAAGTGTCAAATAGACATCATATATAATAAGCAATAACCATCAGAAACTTAGATATATTGTAACTTAATATAACCAATATTTATAAATATCATGAGATTATGAGAATACCTTAGGAAGATTGACATTGTGGGCAGCCATTATGGCAATTGTGGAAGAAAACACAAAAGCAGAGATTGATAGCCTGGACCCTGTATGAGCAACCAATGAGGGCTCCACGTAAGACAAAATAGAAGTTGCAGCAGCAACTGTTTCAGACAGTTCTTCATTTTTGCTGTATTGACCACGATCGATCAATTTCAGGACAATACGCACAAAAGACTCCCTTTCTAATTGTCCTAAACAGAATTCAATCTGTCCATTTGGATCCCTGAATAAACAAATTATTATATAAGAAACTACGTAATTAAGTGAAAAAAAAGGACAAGACAAGACAAGATAGAAAAAGACCCTTACTCTTTTTCTCGTTGTAGACGTTTTCTGAATGTATAGACCAAGTGAAACAAAAATCTCTCTAGTGTGTAAGTCCAACCGCCACCATTAGAAGGATGGTAATATCAACAAAAAATAATCCAAACATTTAAGCATGCAAATAATAACCATATAATAGATTGAAAATGCAAGTAACAAAATCTAGAAAACAAACTGTTGTAAGAGATTGACCAATTTGTCAAAGTGCTGTTGAGCCAAGCTACCAGGCTTTAATAAATAAACCTACATGGATTTAGAGAAATAAATCTGTTACGGACCATATATAAATCAGGAAACACATTTTTGTTACTTGTATATTGAACTTACAATTGATTTTGCAATGGCTTTAGCTGGAGTTTGTGATCTATTGGAAAACAAGAACCTTGTATTTCTTGGGACGTCAATAGAAAAAAGGGTATGATCCATCCCCACTTGCCACAGGAACCTGTAGAAGTATACCCATATCAGAACCTATCAGAGGCTCACCTACATGCATCTTGGTGAAAACAATTACAAAGTTAGCAACTAAGAACATGGATAAAGATATTGCCCATCCAAGCTGCACTCTGTAATGCCATATATTGATCCATCCTAATCAAATGAAAACACGGATTAAAACTCTCTAAACCCTAAAATTGATATCAGTTTTTTGAGAAAAATGTAATGTGTAGATTGAATTTTTAGTAAAACCGAATGAGTTGGTGCTAAATTTGTGGTGATATGGGAATCAATTGTGAGTTTGGAAAGAAGCTTGTTTGACATGAAAAGTCAATGGCAAAACAATTGTTCTGCAAGCAATACGTCGAAAAGATGGCGTACCATTTTGATTTCTTCTGGAGTTATGAACCCGTCTCTATCCACATCGAACTTTTCAAAAGCACCCTGTGATAATTGTTGCCATTTTTGAGAGTTATGTTCCTCCAACTGATGAACAAAAATCTGCATTGGCCATCTCCCTAGGGCCATTAATGATGCAGCCCATAATTGCAATCTGTCATAAGAGTAACAGCAAGATAAGTGGTGTTTATTTGCCTTAACAAAGTTGGCACTCAATGTTATGTGTTATGATGATTACCGAAACACCAGGCAAATATGATGTTTTTTCTCTAATTTCTGCACTTATCACTTGAAGATCAAATAGTGTTCTACCACAAGAAGGGCATGAGACATATTCCTGAATTAAAATTAATAAATCGAATACATTCGACATTTCATTTTGATTTTACAATTAAATGTTTTATTCCAGGTTCAAGTTTTCCAGCACATTGCCCTATAACATTCATAGCAAGCTTCCTTGCAGCCATAGTTGTTTCCTACATTAATCAGATTTACAAATTTAATCCTCAGCAGGAATGATATACATGTAAACACATGAAATGCAATAGCTTACCTTCTTATCTCGGCCTAAAACAAACAGAATAATGAGCAAAAGGTCTTGGTTAATGCATCTTCTGGTCATCTGGCGTAACCTTTAACAAAATAAAAATTAAAAGTTGATGATTTGTTGTTTCATGCATAATATTTGCAGGTATACTTGGAGTATATGAGAAGCTTTCGGGTTGAATTTGATGAATTCTTCCAGGATGGGAGCATTATCGAGATTGAAATTGGTTTAGGTGCCTGTGGAGAATTGCGTTACCCATCTTACCCTGCAAAACATGGTTGGGAATATCCTGGTATTGGTGAATTCCAGGTACTTTTGTATAAACAAATCAATATATAACCTCTAGATAGCATGGCATTGACATGATTATGAATAGTAGTTTCGACTCATTTGCTTATGAGTGGGTTGATCAGGGCTATGTTTAATCTCTAATGGTTCAGACATGTGAAGTAGAAAAAAAATAGCTTTAACGGAAATGGGTCAAACAGGCCAAAAGTCTGCCGAAAGTGACTTTGAGCACATAGAAAACTAAAAGCTCTTAAATGCTTTAACTCTGAAATAGATAAATTTTAAAATTAGAGATAATGTAATATTCAGACAAATATTTAAAACAATTTTACAAAAAAAGAAGACAAAAAGAGTTTTGGGTTAGGACTACCAGTACCTGTTTTGACTTGAATCCCTTTTGACCCATTACCCGACGTTTTGTTACCTCCAATCGTGATTTTAATAAAGAAAGATTGTTACCTCCAAGGGATGTATTTATGATACAAGTGGTGTTTACATAAACTGCATTGAACACTTTCTTTCTTATGATCACTTTATTGAAGACGCCACGATAAATATAACTATATAAACCATAAAAGTTTGCCAAATATAATCACATGCCATTGTTAAAATCTTTAATTTGTGGTTTAGATTGAAACCGGGTTGTTATCACTGGCTTCTGCACCAACAACCCAAATCACTGCCTTAAGCTTTCAACAATGTATGACGCATACAGATCCCTGCCATCACAAATATTCATGTTAGATCAGATCCACACATGCAAGAAACGAGCACAAAAAGAAACACAAGATTCTCTGTAGGTGCGCGTGCGTGTGTTACTACTACTCACATGGAATACTCTATAGGTTTGACCGCATCATCAGCAGGGAGGAAGTCGTTGACTTTGACTATTTGTTCTCATTCTTCTTGTCTGAATGCATCAAGTAAAGGTATGGGAAAATAAGATAAGATTAACAAATAGGGTAGATGTATACTGCTACTTTTCACACAAATGTATGGATACAGTCCTCAAAGAAATGCCGAATCTCAGCAAGACGATGAGGAGGGAGTTCTTTAATGTCGGTGTAGTGGTGGAATTCTGGGTCATCTGCACACACTGCTATGATTTTGTCATCTGCTTCACCCTGTAAAAGCATATCATAATGAATAACTTGAATTTAAGATGAACCTAAGATGCTTAATCTAATTTACCTGATCAATCATAGGCATTAATCCAATTGCACGTGCACGAAGGAAGGTGCCAGGCAATACAGGTTCCTGTGCAGGGGAAAATTACAATAACAAAAAATAACAATCCATTATGTTAGTGAGCATCTGAGAAGATCACCCCGCCGATGAGGCGATGATCTTTTAAAACTTGGTAATTACTCACACTGGAAGCACTTTTAGTTAGCTTTAACTTGTAGTGCAATAGGAAAGATTTATTATAAGAGGTTTGATTGTTGTTGGTTTTCCCATTTAAACAACATAAAGGATCAGAAATCACTTTAAACTTGACCAAACAGTAGTATGTAATAACCTAATACAAACTAAACATCAGAATGGTTATTTACTCTTGAAAGGAGTAGGCCCTATTTTCAAGTAGGTTTCATGACTTCTAATGTTTTCCCTCTCATTCTCATTGGAAGTACTTTATTGGCTTATGGAACTATTTTGTGGACTGAGGTGTAGTGAGAACTGGAATGTGGGTGTAATACCTGGATGTATATCTGCTTGTATGATATCTGTGTAGTAGATCTTTACTTATAAAAGTTGCCAAACATGAAATACAAAATCAAATACTTCAATTATCAATGCTCACCGACAAATAAACTAAGAACTTAGAAGTGCCAATTTGAGTTCAGCAAACATAAACAAAGAAATTGTACTTATTATGAGTTCGGATTGGGACTGCTACCTTGATGGATGCAAGGGTAAAAAAATACAAACATGTAATTTAATTGAAGGAACAAGTTATGTTGATATACACACAGATGTCAGATGAGCAGACATACAGGTCAGTGTAGAAAATAGTTTCATAACCCAAGAATTGAACACACATATAAGGTAGTACTTCCAATGACAATAAGAGGGAAAACATTACAGGTCATGAAACCTGCTTGTAATAACTGCAAAACGTTTTAAAAGTACATGCTCCGCACACAACATTAACGAAGAACTTAGAAGTGCCAATCTCTATCACATGCGTTGAAATGTAGAACTTATAAGTATGAAAGACAAGCATTAAAAGACAAGCATTACAGGTTATGAAACCTGCTTCAGTAGGTGTAACTAATAAATATTAAAAATAAGCATTAAAAGACAAGAATGCACCCGGGTTGTGTAAACTTAATCAGTTTGTAACTGTGACTTTCCAACACATATGTGTATGTTAGTGCGTTCTGTAGTTTTAATATTATCAGAATTTAAGGGTACTTTAGAGTAGAAACAAAAAACCAGTGACCAATTGTAACAAAAAATTATGGTAACACTGACATTCATTAGAAAGACAAAACCATGTAATGGCATCATATAATGATATGGAACAGCCAAACAACAACCTAACTGTACGTGTCGGTTGATTTAATTCTGTCATAGTTTTTATAATGTTACCTAACAGGTCATTATTTATAGCACTAAGAATAAGGCCATCTACATTTCCCAAACCAATTAGACTACTTAGTAAGAACAATTACTATCCAATTACGAACAAATATACTTGTAAAACGTTTTTAAGTTATTTCAAGCAGGTTTCATGACTTGTAATGTTTTCCCTCTCATTCTCATTGGAAGTACTTTATTGGCTTATGGAACTATTTTGTGGACTGAGGTGTAGTGAAAACTGGAATGTGGGTGTAATACTTGGATGTATATCTGCTTGTATGATATCTGTGTAGTAGATCTTTACTTATAAAAGTTGCCAAACATGAAATACAAAATCAAATACTTCAATTATCAATGCTCACCGACAAATAAACTAAGAACTTAGAAGTGCCAATTTGAGTTCAGCAAACATAAACAAAGAAATTGTACTTATTATGAGTTCGGATTGGGACTGCTACCTTGATGGATGCAAGGGTAAAAAAATACAAACATGTAATTTAATTGAAGGAACAAGTTATGTTGATATACACACAGATGTCAGATGAGCAGACATACAGGTCAGTGTAGAAAATAGTTTCATAACCCAAGAATTGAACACACATATAAGGTAGTACTTCTAATGACAATAAGAGGGAAAACATTACAGGTCATGAAACCTGCTTGTAATAACTGCAAAACGTTTTAAAAGTACATGCTCCGCACACAACATTACCCGGGTTGTGTAAACTTAATCAGTTTGTAACTGTGACTTTCCAACACATATGTGTATGTTAGTGCGTTCTGTAGTTTTAATATTATCAGAATTTAAGGGTACTTTAGAGTGGAAACAAAAAACCGGTGACCAATTGTAACAAAAAATTATGGTAACACTGACATTCATTAGAAAGACAAAACCATGTAATGGCATCATATAATGATATGGAACAGCCAAACAACAACCTAACTGTACGTGTTGGTTGATTTAATTCAGGTTGACAGAACAAGTAACCAGCAATAATAGGACTATATGATTCGGCATTCCATGTTTGGGAATTGGAGTAACTAAACATTTACTTAGTACTAAAACATCGATAAAGCAATAAAGAAGCACGTAATTGTACAAAGTTCAGTGAATGATTACAAGTCAACAAACAAACAACCACCTAATTCCACCATATGATGATCTACAACATAAAAACACCAACCTAAGTACACGTTTCTTAACAATAACATTCATACGAAAGAAAGGAACCCCAACAAAGAACCACCTAATTCCACAATATGATGATATACAACATAAAAACAACAACCTAAGTAGACGTTTCTTAACAATAACATTCATAGGTGTTGGACCAAAAGAACCAATGAGCCAAGATCAGGAAAACCTCTAAGTCCCACATGCCACTGCTACAACTGCTGAAGACTCCCATCAGTTACAATGTTCTCTTGCTTGAATGTCAGACTCGAGAACATCTGAAGACTCTCATCAGCTATTGTGTTCTCTTGCTTGAATGTCAAACTCGAGAGCATCTTAGCTCCAGCCTTCTGCTGTTATGACAAAGTCTGAAGAACAAAGTATGAAGATCAAAGAACTGAAGAATATCAGCTGAAGACTCCAAAGTACTGAAGACCAAGTTCTGAAGTCTGAAGTACTGATCTTACAAGTACTGAAGACTTCAAGTACTGAAGACAAGTACTGAAGAATCAAAAGCTGAAGAACTAAAGAACTGAAGACCTTCTACTGAAGCACAAAGTCTGAAGACAAAGACTGAAGACAACAACTGATGATATCTACTGAAGTCATCAGTTGTTATATCATCTGAAGCCAAGTCTGAAGACCAAGTACTGAAGACTCAGAGTTTGTCACAACAACTGAAGAAGTCTTCTTCAGTTGTTGTAGTGGTTTTTCTTTTTCAGTAGTTTATTTTGTTTCAGTAGTTGTACAACAACTGAAGAGCATGTTCTTCAGTTGTTATAGTATCAGTAGTTATAAACGACTGAAGAGTTTGTTCTTCAGTCGTTGTAGGATTTCAGTAGTTTACTTTTGTCAGCACTTAGGAACTTTTGTAAGAAGATGTCAGCTGTTGACATCTTCAGTAGTTTTATGTTTTGACAACTGTAATTTGAATATTCAGTGATGTCAGAAAAGGACATCACCACCATGCTCTTGCCGCCTATATAAGGATGGCAAGCCATACAGTTTTAATTGCCGAAACGTGCGACCAATAGAACATTTATTGCTTCGCAGAACTCTTCTCTCTCTATGTTAATGCTTTAATTGCAATATCTTTTATGTTCTTGCTTTAATTGCTAATTAATGTGCTAAATCCGCTGCAAACATAATCTAATTGATCAACACGAGAGGCTGAGATCCTGTCAAATGGTATCAGAGCAGGTTAATCATTGATCGATCTTACCATTGATCATTTGAAACTGCTCTTTTGATCTCTCAGTTTAATCGAATTAGCAATTTGCAAGAGTTAGTCATAGAGAGTGAGTTTCTGCTGTTTCCGGCCAAAATCTTGAGGTCTTTTGGTGGTTTTGAGTTACGATTGTCGTGTTTAAACTTGTTCTTGACCAAACCCTGAGATGACAACACCAACCAATGATCCTCACAATACTGGTTCCGCAACCAAGCCTCCGATGCTGGTTAGGAACGAGTATAACATATGGCAAAGACGTATGCTGCACCACTTGGCTGTCAACAGTGCTGGTTGTTGGAAGTCAGTGGTGCATGGGCCATACAAGCCTATGGTGAACGTCCCGGAATCTAATGAACAGGTTGCGAAGAAACCTGAACAGTATTCGGACGAAGATCTAAAGCTGTTTGAAATTGATGCTAGAGCCCATGGAATTTTAGCCATGGCCATTCCAAACGAGATATATTCAGGGCTCTTGCATCATGAGTCTGCTCATGACCTATGGGTTGCTCTAAAGGAACAATTTGGAGGAACTGATTCGGTCTTAGCAAACAATAGGGAAATCCTTGCCCAACAATATGAGACTTTCTCATATAGAAAGGGTGAGACTCTGACCCAGCAGTTTGAGCGGTTCTCTTGTTTAATCTCTGAGCTGAAGATGGTTAAACAAGAGTACTCCAAAAGCCAGATGAATAACAGGTTCCTCAGGTCATTGCCTGAGAGATGGGACACATATACCATTGTCCTACGCTCTAGTGCTGACTTGACACTCTATCTCTCACCCAGCTTCATGGGAAACTACTCACTTTTGAGAGAGAGGTAGAGCAAAAGAGGAAGTTGTCATCTTCTGGCAAACTTGCTGATGACTTTGTCCTAGGTAATGCTGCCTTGATAAGTCATGAGTCAGAATATGCTTCATCAGAAAGTTCTTATGATGAGCATATTGATTTCTCTACAAACTCAGAACAAGCTTTTGTTGGTGTTAGTAGTTCAGGAGGTGGTGGTGACAACTTGTGTTTTCTGATGGAGGATTTGAAGGGCATTCCAGATGATGATCTGGAAGAGATGGATATTTTGAACCAAATGGCAATGATAAATATCCGCTCTCAGAAGTTCTACAAAAGAACTGGTAGGAAATTCCCAGGACTCTCTAGCAAAACCAAAGTTGGTTTTGACAAGAGCAAGTTGAGGTGTCACAAGTGCCAAAGGCTTGGACACTTTGCAAGAGAGTGTAGATCATCTGGATCTAACTCCTCTGCACCCTTTGTGACTTTTCCCAGCAATAGCTTACAGCACAAAGGGCAACCTTCCTACAGTTCTCCCCATCCATCTCAAGCACAAGCACCACCTGCTTATTTTGTGCCACAGGGTCATATGCCTTATCCTTACCCCTGTTACTACATGCCTCAGCCTGGTCAACCTCAAGCACCCCCGGCTCAACCACCTCATGCTCTTCCAGAGCCTCATTCTTCCCAATCTCATCACCACACACAACCTCAACAACAAAGCTTTTTCACCCCAACTGCTGTTGACTGGAGTAGTCTACCAGAAGAGCTATCTGGTCAGGAACCACTACTCCAAGATGCTGGTCAACATGGTGGTGATCAACCTTTTGGAAATCTTGCTCTGATGGCCCTTGATTCTGCTGAAGGGTCATCATCCAATGCCTCATCTCAGGTATCCACTGAGGCAAAAGCTAAGCTTTGTTCAGAGTCATGCATAGCAGCATTTGCTTCTATTAGAGAAGCGAATGTAGCTTTAATAGATAAAAATCTTGAGCTTGAGCACACTATTTCCAAAAGAAAAGCTGATTTTGAGGTTGTTCTAAAAGATAAAAATGATGAGATTTACAAGCTCAATTGCCAAATCAAAGATAGTAAAGCTAGGGAAGATGTACTTCTAGAGAAGTACAAGGACCTCAAGGAAACTCTTGCAACCACCCAAGTTGAGTGTGATCGATGGGTGCAATCTTGCAAGGGTTTTGAAATGCTTCTTAGCAAGCAAACAGCTTCCAATGTGAAGTTTGGCATTGGTTATAATCACACTGCTCCTCCCACAGACTTCATTTCAAGAGCAGAAGTTGAATCTGATGGGGAGAGCAATAACCAATCCTTCTCATCATGTGACTTACTATCTTCTGAATCAGCATCATCAGAGATAGACTATCACATGACCAAAAGGCTGATTAACTCAGGAGTTGTCACTAGAAGTACTGAAGGTACTGGAGAGCAAGTGACAACATCTGAAGTTCAAACCTCAAATACTGTTAGCACTAAAGAGAAGAAAACTAACAGTAGGAAAGGTTTGAAGACAGCTAGAGAGGATACCAGGAAAGCAGTCACTAGGAAGAAAACTGCTAGTACTGATGACAAACAGCTGAAGAACAAGTCTTCAGCAGTTAAATCCTCTTCAGCTGATGATCAGCATAAGATGAAGAAAAAGCCATGTGAGATATGTGGCTTGTTCAATCATCTTACTGATGATTGCTGGTACAAAAGGGGTTCCAAACTCAAACAGAAGGAGCAAATTACTGAGAGCATCAATAAAATGAAGAATGAGTTTGAAACCAAGTTTGTACTGGCAACATCCAAGCCTGAAATCCCTAGGGCCAAAGTTAAATCCAAGAAGGTAGGGATTACTCAGGCAACAGCTGAGGTTGCTCAGAAAAAGATGGTACAACATAGGAACTCATCATCAGCAAACACCAATATGTCTGAAGAGCTGAAAGCCCTATCACAGAATCAGACACAATTGGTGATGATGGTTCAGCAGCTAGTGGGAAGAGTCAACCACTTAGATGCTCCTGTGTTGAAACCACAGAAAAGGAAGTCCAAGCCAAAAGGTTCCTCTTCTGTACCATCTTCTTCACCTCAAGCTGTCACTCACAACACACCTGTTAGTGCTACACCTGTAGCTGAGAACAGACCCAAAGCTAAGCAGGTTTGGGTCTCCAAGACTAACTAACACATGGTTGTGTTTGCAGGGTTCTTCAACATGCCATAGAAGCATCTGGTATGTAGACAGTGGAGGATCCATGCATATGACTGGAAGCAGCTCCCTTCTTAATGACTACTCTCAAGGAAAGAAGGGATTTGTTTCTTTTGGCAATGATGCAAAGGGTTACATCGTCGGAAAAGGCTTTGTTTCCAACGGGGAAATAAGGTTTGATGATGTTAACCATGTGGAGAATCTCAAGTACAACCTCTTGAGTGTCAGTCAAATTTGTGACAAAGGCCATGTTGCCTTTTTCACAAGCCAGAACTGTAGGATTCTGTCATCCAAAGTTCTGAGTTTGATTGACAAGGCATTGGATGAACACACTCTCCTGAAGGCCAACAGGACAGGAAGAGTGTATGCCTTAGATCTTTCCAAAAAGATGGATCTAAAAGGCCATCCTTGCCTATTCTCCAAGGCATCTCCTCAAGAGTCTACACTATGGCATAGAAGGCTGGGTCATGTTAATTTCAAGAACATGAATCAGCTTATAAGCCATGGTTTAGTAAGAGGATTGCCTCTGAAGGAGTTCAAGTGTGAAGATGACTGCACTGCTTGCTTGAAAGGAAAACAACACAAAGTTTCATTCCCTTCAATAGAAGAACCAAAGTCCACTGCCTGCTTACAACTTCTGCACATGGATCTCTTTGGTCCTGTCAGAGTAATGAGCATGGCAAAGAAGAAATACTGCCTGGTAATTGTGGATGATTACTCCAGGTTTGTATGGACTTTCTTCTTGCACTCCAAGGATGAAGCAGCAAAGACAATAATGAACTTTGTGTTACAAGTAGAAAAGCAGTATTCCCTACAGGTCAAGTGTGTGAGGAGTGACAATGGAACAGAATTTAGAAACCACACACTTGATGACTTCTACCTGTCTAAGGGAATTAGAAGGCAGTTTAGCATTCCAAGAACTCCTGAACAGAATGGAGTGGTGGAGAGAAAGAACAGGACCCTCATTGAAGCAGCAAGGTCAATGTTGGCTGACTCAGGGCTGCCACTGACCTTTTGGGCTGAAGCTGTCAATACAGCTTGCTATGTACAGAATAGAGCCTTAGTAAATAAGAGGTTGATGAAGACTCCCTATGAAGTTCTTCATCATTTGGCCCCTCTTATTTCATTCTTTAGAGTCTTTGGGTGTCCTTGTTTCATTCTCAACACTAGCAACCCACTCCATAAGTTTGCTAGTAAGGTGGATGCAGGGTACTTTGTTGGTTATTCATCAACTTGCAAAGCATACAGAGTCTTCAACTGTAGAACCAAAGGGGTTGAAGAAACTTTGCATGTTAAGTTCAATGAATCTCCAAAGGACAAGATTCCACAAAACCCTGTGGAGCTGTTTGATCTGGACATACTGCAATATGTTCCTTATCAACCTCCATCTGTTGAGCCTGTCAACAGATCTCCACCTGGTGGTACTGAAGATGATGAAGTCAGTACTCACCTCTTCAAGTTTAGTGACAACCTGCCTAATTCCACTGAACCTGATGCTCCTGTAGCCTCAGCAGCTCTATCCACTACAAATGCTGATGAGATTTCTGCTTGCTCTACTTCATTTGAGCTGCCATCCTCTACATGGTTTCAGGAATCTCCATCACCATCTGTTACTGCTGATGGGTCTACAAACACTTGCACAGATATCATAGTTTATCAAGAGCTCAAGAATCACCCCACTTCACAAATCATTGGTGATATTCATGCTGGAGTTTCAACCAGGAATCAATTGTCCAACTTCTGCTTCTATGCTCTCTTCATCAGTCAGCAAGAACCAAAGAACTATCATATTGCTTTAAGAGACAATGGATGGGTGGAAGCTATGCAGCTTGAGCTACTTCAATTCAAGAAACAGCAAGTGTGGGAGCTTGTTCCATTACCCAAAGGTAAGTGTGCTATAGGCACCAAGTGGGTATTCAGGAACAAAACAGATGAGAAGGGCCAAATTGTCAAGAACAAGGCCAGACTGGTTGTTCAAGGGTTTGCACAGGAGGAAGGAATCGATTATGATGAGACCTTTGCACCTGTGGCCAGACTAGAAGCAATTAGACTGTTCTTAGCTTATGCTGCCTTTCACAGTCTTAAGGTTTATCAAATGGATGTCAAAAGTGCCTTCCTATATGGAAAAATAAAAGAAGAGGTTTATGTGTGTCAACCACCAGGATTTGAGGACAATAAACATCCTGATTGGGTGTACAAGCTTGATAAGGCTCTCTATGGGCTGAAGCAAGCACCTAGAGCCTGGTATGAGACACTCTCAACCTTTCTTCTAGAGAATAAGTTCACTAGAGGCACCATTGATAAAACCTTATTCATCAAGACTGTGGGACAACATAAGCTCCTTGTTCAGATTTATGTTGATGATATCATCTTTGCATCCTCTGATCCAAAGCTGTGTGATGAATTTACAAAGCTTATGAAGCTGAGATTTGAAATGAGTGCTATGGGAGAATTACAGTACTTTCTGGGCTTGCAAATCAAACAACTGGATGATGGAATCTTCATCCATCAGTCCAAGTATACCAAAGAGTTGCTGAATAAGTTTGATTTACAATCCTGTAAGCCCTGTTCTACTCCCATGAGCAGCATCACACAACTAGATATTGATCAGAAAGGTAAAGCGGTTGATGAAACCCTTTACAGATGTATGATTGGGTCCTTGATGTACCTTACAGCTTCTAGACCAGACATCATGTTTTCAACATGTGCTTGTGCTAGATTTCAGGCTGCACCTAAAGAATCCCATTTGATTGCAGTCAAAAGGATCTTTAGATATCTGCAAGGTACCCAATCACTAGGACTTTGGTATTCAGCTGGGCATTCATGCAAATTAGTTGCTTTCTCTGATAGTGACTATGCAGGATGCAAAGTCACCAGAAAATCCACTTCTGGTGGTTGCCAATTCCTAGGCAATTGTTTAGTTTCTTGGCAGAGTAAGAAACAAACATCAATTGCTACATCCACTGCTGAAGCTGAGTATATTGCTGCTGCAAGCTGTACCTCTCAAATACTCTGGCTTCAGAACCAACTTCTGGATTATGGCATTACTGAGACTAAGACTCCATTATTAATGGATAGTGCTTCAGCTCTTTGTATTGTTAAGAATCCAGTCCAGCACTCTAGGACCAAGCATATTGAGATCAGACATCATTTTATCAGGGATTGCTATGAGAAAGGTCTGATTGATCCTAAGTTTGTGCCTAGTGCTGATGAGCTTGCAGACATTTTTACCAAGCCTTTAGATAGTGCCACTTTCCAAAATTTGGTACTAAGGCTTGGTATGCTACAGCTTGAATGATTTGACTTATGCTGGTACTCTTAGTTCACAACTACTGAAGAGCAAAGGTCAAATATAAGTACTGATGAGTAATTTAGTCTTCAGCTCTTTCACAACTACTGAAGACTAAACTGACTCAAAGTACTGATGTACATTATTTATTGAAAAACAACTGATGTAGTGAAGTGGATTACAACTACTGATGTATGATTATCAATAAATAAGTACTGAAGAACAAATTTTGCTCACAAGTACTGATGTGTAATCTTACACAAATACTGAAGACAAAATTTGTTCACCAGCTCTGAAGAATTTCATCAGCACTTGTGAACATCTGATCACAAGAGCTGAAGGCATATTCCCAAGAGATGAAGGGTCAATGAAACATCTGAAAGTCAGCCAAAGAGCTGATGAGTAAATGTGGAGACTAGTATGAAACAACTGATTTGACGGAAACAGCTGATGAGTAATTTCTCATCAGCTGATAACAACAGCTGATGTTTCATACACAAACAACTGAAGGACAAAACCATGTCTTCAGTAGTTCACAACTACTGACATCAGTAGTTCACAACTACTGAAGGCTAACACCAAGTCCTCAGTTGTTTACAACAACTGAAGCAATACCATGTCTTCAGTAGTTCACAACTACTGATCTCAGTAGTTCACAACTACTGAAGGCTAAGACCAAGTCTTCAGTTGTTACAACGTCTGAAGAAGAATACTAGGTCATCAGTAGTTCATAACTACTGAAGACTGACAGTAACTCTTCAGACGTTCACAACATCTGAAGGACAAAACCAAGGTCTCAGTAGTTTCAACTACTGAAGGCTAACACCAAGTCCTCAGATGTTACAACCACTGAAGGTTAAAACCACGTCATCAGCTGTTACAACAACTGATCACTAACACCAAAACCTTCAGTAGTTTTCTTTCAACCTTTGCCCTACCCTATAAATACCCCACCTTCAGAGCATTTACTCTTCACTTGACCTAATCCTTACAAACCTCTGAAATTCCCATACACCATTAATGGCGAACATGCAACTGAAACCTCGACACAACTGTGTCGCCCACCTTACAAAATCGCCATTATGGCCCAACTTTCACCAAGCCGTCGATCTTCTGAACGACTCACCATACAAAACGGCTTTTCTCTTGAACCCCACACTATACACCGACTCCTTGACGGAGTTTTGGACCAATGTCATCGTCCAAACCGGAGAGCAGAATGCCGAGGTCTCTCTCCGATCCTCCGTCAACGGCAAACCCGTGGTTATCACTCCAGCTGCTCTACGCCAAACCCTAGAGCTGGATGATGCCACTCACCCAACTTCCTACCCCAAAGGTACCCTTGATCTCTCCTTCACATCTCATGACTATCAGGGTAACCTCTCCGCCTCTACCTTGTTGAAGAAACACTTTCCTGATCCTCAACGATTGATCTTCCACATGGTGAATGTATGTCTGGCTCCCAAGACCTCTTCGTGGGACCAGATGTCCACAAGGTGGCAGCAGGTATTGTATTCTATCCTTGAGAAACAACCTTTAAATTTTACTGATATTTTATTTTTGGAACTCAAGGACATGGCCACAAAACCTTTTTCTAACCGTTGGAACTTGTATCCACGGTTCATAATGGCCATGATCGAATACCAGCTTCAGGCTGAGGGACTAGTTGGCACTGGGGTCCCTGCCATGGCTGTTCAAGCTGAGGTATACTCCAGGCACAACACTGACCCCACACTCAAACAGGCTGGCCGGCTGCGAAAACCCACGCAGCTGGAACCCACAGCCTCCACCTCCAAATCCAAAGTCCCCACCAAGTTTAAAGCCAAAAAGAAGCCCACAAAGGCTACTCAGGGAGATGAGTCCCCTGAGGATGCCCCTGCCACACAAAGGCAGGATGTGCCTGCTGGTTCGATTCTCCCAGCAGGTACCACGACTCCACCCACCACAACCGCACAGGCTTCCTCTCAACAGGAGCCTGATGCAACCAATTTTGGGGCAACCACATTACTGGGGTCTTCCTCACTTGAGGAGGCTGCCATTAAAGAGCACAGTCCTCCCCATGTGCATACCGCTTCTAGCCCACATATAGAGGAGACCGCCCCACTAAGCCCAACATTGGTTATAGCCAAAGTGCTGACTGATCTGAGCACTCCACCCTCTCCCCAGAAACCTATTACCACTGGGGAGACTCCAACCGAAGAGGGGGTGGGCACAAGTGCTGATCAGAGCCCACAGCACAGAGAATCAGTTCACTCTCCCAGTGTGGCTAGGGAGAGAGAACAATCTGGTGAGGCTGCCACTTCCCCTGCATCAACATCTGAGCAGGGTGAAGCTGGTAACATCTCTAAGACCTCACCAGAGGCAATGGCCGATGATAGATCCAATCCTGAGGCCAGAAGTCCCCAGTACCATGAACAAGGGGCACATGTCATTACTGAGCCACACTCAGGACATGTTCATCCTGACAATGTCAGGAGGTCAGGTGATTCAGCTCATGCTGATGATGACCTGAGCTTCTTCTACGATGTAGTAGCTCAAAACACTATCCTTGAGGATGAGATAAGCAGACTCAAAGAGCTGCTTGCTCAAATGACTCAGGATAGAAGTCCATCTGCCACCACTACCCCACAGATGGCACCTTCACCCGAAGGTCTCACAAACACTGAGCCACTCCCACAAACTCAGCCACCAGCCCCTGCTTCTGGCACTAGCTCTCAGGGACAGAACCCCCCTGAGCAGCTGGATGTTATCCTCCAGAAATCCCTGCCTCTCATCACACCAATCCTTAAAGATATAATTATTCAAACCCTTGATGAGAGGCTTCCCACATATATACAACCCATGGTGGAGGTTGCCATATCTAAGGCTCTTGCTGATAGTCAAACCCCAATCAATGCAACCAAAAAGGGGGAGACATCAGTGCAAGACAAGAGGAAGAGGGGAGAGGAGGAGAAAGAGGCAAAGAAAGAGGTGGTGGTAGAGAGGGAGTTGGCTGAGGAGAGTAGTAGGGTGAGGGAGAAGGGGAAGAGGAAGGTGAGGGAGGTAGAGCATATAGAAGTGGCTGAAATCCAAAAGGATTTCAGTATCACTGATAAGAATAAGGGAGAGGGAAAGAAGGTGGCTGATCCTGATCTAGCAGCCCTTGTCAAGGAGGCTGATGCTGAACATAACCGTTCAATAAACAAAGTCATTGAACAGCTGTTCAGGCAAGGCTTTAACAAGGACACTGCCTTGCTAGATCAAGAGATCAGGAATATGGAGAGGAGAGAGATTGAGTACCGATGGACTACTCATAGCCAAGAGGAAAGACAAAAACTTGAGGCTATGAGTAGGTTCACTTCGAAGTACCTGGGCAGACCAGTCCTTGATGTTAAGGCATGGACCAGGGACAAACTCTTGGCAATAACCACCAAGATTTGTTCGGCTGGTGATTTTACAAAGGGACTGGTCGCAGAGGCCTTATCTGAAGCCGGTGCTGGGAACAGGACACTACTAGTCAAGCTAACCAAACCAGCCCTTATCTCTAGGCTGCTAGTAGTGCCTGCCAACACTCCCACACCAACAACCCAACCACAACCCACAAAACCAACTCCTTTACCACCAAAACCCGCAGCCAATGATCCACCCTTGAAGAAGAAGAGAAGGGTGCTGAGGCTGCAAGATGAAGAAGAGGATGATGAGGAGGATAGCCTGCCACTCTCAGCAGTTATACCTCTACCCAAAGCCAAACCACAAACCATCAATCCCACCTCACAGCAGGACACTGTGAAGGTTAAGTTAGAAGAGGAGGAGCAGCAGAAAAGACATGATGAGAAAATGCTGAAAAGCATTGACAAATGTTATACTGCTACCACCTCTATAATAAACATGCAGAGAGAAGCTCTGAGGTTATTCACCCTCAGACAAACCTTTCAATATGAAAGGGAGAGGGTGAGAACTTGGCCTGACCCAAGGGTGGCTCACAGGATAGTCAAGAAGGACATGCCTGTAAGATACAAAAGCCAACTGAAGAGAATCGTAGATGAAGAGATCTCTGTGGCTATTGTAATAACACCCTGGGAAATCGTAGATGAATTCGAGAAAGCTTATAGAGCCGGCCAATCACCCTTTTTAATGCTAGATAATAGGGTGGTTAGGAAGGGTCTGGTCTATAAGAAGCTTGAGAATTTTCATAGGAATGAGCTCACTTTGTTGTTAGAGGGTAAACACCCTGATGAGTTTGCATATAGGCAAATCACAACACTTGAGCTCAAAAATGGAAGACAGGTCAAGTACCTCTCAGAGCTGTACGGTCGGGAGGGGTTATTCGAAGGTGAGCCTGAAGACCTGTCCAAAGAAGAACAATTGATCTTTCTTCAGGCTTACTGTAGAGAATCCTACCGGCTTGTACGTGGGAGGTAGATCTCATGGATGGGGCAACAGCTCTGTGTCCAATTCCCCAAGACAGAGCTCCCATCCATACTTAGCCAAACAAACACTTGAGACTACCTCTCTGGCCAGTGCTTATCTGGGTCAACTTCTAATCTGATCTAGAAGGAAATAGACCAATCATTATGCCACCAATAAGTGGGACATCCAATAATTAGAGGTTTTGGCTGCATTGGTTCAGGGGGAGTTTGTTGGACCAAAAGAACCAATGAGCCAAGATCAGGAAAACCTCTAAGTCCCACATGCCACTGCTACAACTGCTGAAGACTCCCATCAGTTACAATGTTCTCTTGCTTGAATGTCAGACTCGAGAACATCTGAAGACTCTCATCAGCTATTGTGTTCTCTTGCTTGAATGTCAAACTCGAGAGCATCTTAGCTCCAGCCTTCTGCTGTTATGACAAAGTCTGAAGAACAAAGTATGAAGATCAAAGAACTGAAGAATATCAGCTGAAGACTCCAAAGTACTGAAGACCAAGTTCTGAAGTCTGAAGTACTGATCTTACAAGTACTGAAGACTTCAAGTACTGAAGACAAGTACTGAAGAATCAAAAGCTGAAGAACTAAAGAACTGAAGACCTTCTACTGAAGCACAAAGTCTGAAGACAAAGACTGAAGACAACAACTGATGATATCTACTGAAGTCATCAGTTGTTATATCATCTGAAGCCAAGTCTGAAGACCAAGTACTGAAGACTCAGAGTTTGTCACAACAACTGAAGAAGTCTTCTTCAGTTGTTGTAGTGGTTTTTCTTTTTCAGTAGTTTATTTTGTTTCAGTAGTTGTACAACAACTGAAGAGCATGTTCTTCAGTTGTTATAGTATCAGTAGTTATAAACGACTGAAGAGTTTGTTCTTCAGTCGTTGTAGGATTTCAGTAGTTTACTTTTGTCAGCACTTAGGAACTTTTGTAAGAAGATGTCAGCTGTTGACATCTTCAGTAGTTTTCTGTTTTGACAACTGTAATTTGAATATTCAGTGATGTCAGAAAAGGACATCACCACCATGCTCTTGCCGCCTATATAAGGATGGCAAGCCATACAGTTTTAATTGCCGAAACGTGCGACCAATAGAACATTTATTGCTTCGCAGAACTCTTCTCTCTCTATGTTAATGCTTTAATTGCAATATCTTTTATGTTCTTGCTTTAATTGCTAATTAATGTGCTAAATCCGCTGCAAACATAATCTAATTGATCAACACGAGAGGCTGAGATCCTGTCAATAGGAAAGAAAGGAACCCCTAATATGATGATAGACAACATAAAAACAGCCAACTAAACATCTACAACATAAAAACACCAACCTAAGTACACGTTTCTTAACAATAACATTCATACGAAAGAAAGGAACCCCAACAAAGAACCACCTAATTCCACAATATGATGATATACAACATAAAAACAACAACCTAAGTAGACGTTTCTTAACAATAACATTCATAGGAAAGAAAAGAACCCCTAATATGATGATAGACAACATAAAAACAGCCAACTAAACAGGTTTCTTAACAATCACATTCATAGGAAACAAACAAACAAGTAATTGCATCAAATCATGATATAGAAAAACATCAACCAACCGAAGAAGTACCTGTGAGGTGTGAACAACCGCGGCCTCGCGTACCTGGCTTGGGGGAAACACACCACATAAAAACAGGCAACTATATTAACGTTTCTTAACAATGACATTTATAGGAAAGAAACAATCAAGTAATTGCATCATATCATGATATAGGAAAACATACACAAACCGAAGAAGTACCTGTGACCTGTGAACAACCGCCGCCTTTCGTACCTGCTTTGGGGGAAGGAGGCGGCACCTTAGGCACACAATAAATTTGGAAAAATAAGTGTAACAGGGAATGACACACTTACCGGAAATCGTAGGGGAGTACTCAGACGCGTCGAATGGTAACCCGATTGGGGGAATTCGGCCATATCTGAACGGGACAACACAACACTCCAGTCGAACGGCCAGGGCATTGAAGTGGGGTTGCGATACGTCCCTCGTAACGTATCCACAGGCGGAGTGGTAGGGGAAGTAACGGACGATCGGAGGAAGCCGACGGTCGGAAGTAACCGACGATCGGAAGTAGGTCGCAGCAGGGGAACGGGCGCGTCTTACCGGGATAGGGAATTTACCTTCTTGCCCATTCAATATGCATTATATAGTAGTTAAGATAAGTCATCATTCCTGTAAATTCAGGTTTAAACCTTCATAATAAGTATCTTATAGCGTGGTTTAGGAATAATAAAAATTTATTGTTAAAAAACCTAATGAGAGTAAAAAGTTAAACATTATAATACGGTGAGGTTCCTTCTAAAATTAACACACGTAGAAAATGAAAAAATAAATAAATAAAATAAAAATAAAACTTATTTGAAAACAGTGTTAGCTAGATTGTAACGTGTCCTAGAACACGGATAATTACCCACTTAGTTATCTTTAAACTTTAATAAGGTTATCATACGAGAAACTTCAATAAACTCCAACTTTTTTTTTCTTTTTAACCAATTTCATTATAATATTTCTGTCACCTTTATGTATTGCTTAATTTTATTAACATTTTAATCCGTCATGAAGTACGGTTAAAATCTATTTAATTTATCATTATATCATTTTATTTGTTTTAATAAAATAAAATACAATATCTTTACACTAGACAACAAGTAACATTTTGTTTCAACCTTATTAGATGTGTTTTACAAATTTTAATATAATTAAATGTGCTTTTCTTATAAATTATTACACAGAATTGCTGGTAATAATATAAATCGTTCCACCAAAGCATGATCATCTCATTATGTATCTTCTTTTCGTTGAGTATGAACAAAAACAAATTGGCACTTTTATGATATTTATAGTTATATCAACCTCATTTTAGCTTATAAGATTATTTCTCTATATTCTTTAACACCAAATTGAAATAGAAAAATTAATTTAAAATATTACTAAACCTCACAATTCAAACTAAAAATTGTGAGGATCATCCATTTTTCATATAAAAAAAATCTCCAGCCATTGTAGGGTTTTAGATTCTTATACATTGCACACCACCATTTTATAAAAGTTTAATAGTCAACCATTTCAAACCAAATTTGACCTTTGGTGTTCCTAAAATCAAGAAAATAACTACTATATAAAGGAAAGGGATCTAAAACATATGTCAAAGATTTTGGTTTAACTTATACAAACACAACAATGACAAAATTCAAATGTATCTCTCTTCCTCTCATGGTTATGCTTGTATCTTTAATCATTTGTCCTACATTTGCACATAAAAAGAACCATTCACCACCACCACCACAAGATCCATCACAAACACCACCGCCGCAGGACCCGAAACAAAAATCTCCACCACGATACGACCCGAATTGTCCACCTCCACGGGATCGGAAACGAAAACTGCCACCCCCACAGGAGCCGAAAGTAGAACCTCCGCCACCACAGGAACCAAAACAAGAACCTCCACCACCACAGGAACCAAAACAAGAACCTCCACCACCACAGGAACCGAAACAAGAAACTCCACCGCCAGAAGACCCGAAACAAAAATCTCCACCCCCACAAGACCAGAAACACGAATGTCCACCATCTCCTTTTCATAATCGTTATAAAGGCCATTTCTCCTCTGTTGTCGCTTTTGGAGATTCGTATACAGACACAGGAAATGCTCAATTCTTAGGTAGTCTCACTATTTCATTCTCCGGTTCTTTGAGCTCACCTTACGGCTCCACCACATTCGGAAAGAGCTCCAACAGGTTAAGTGATGGTCGGCTAGTTATTGATTTCATAACAGACTCCCTAGGCTTGCCAGTCTTACCTCCCTACCAACAAACCTTAGCCAACTTTAGCAGTGGCGTAAACCTCGCCATAGCTGGAGCAACGACTCTAGCAAATGACATCTTGTCCAAGTTGACCCGAGTTTTTCTATGGAAAGGCACGCCCCTAGGTATAATGACCGAGTTGGATTGGTACAAAAAGTACCAAATAGAACACTTATGCAAGGGGTTGGATCAAAGAGCATGTAGCGAAAAGTTAAAAACCGTGTTATTTTGGGTTGGGGAGATTGGAATCAATGATTTTTCACGTGCGGTCGGGTCTAAGATTCCGCTCAAAGCAATAGCCAAGTCATCGGTTACTTACACAATTGAACTTGTTCGGGTACGTATTACCTACAAAATCCATATAAACTACCATGATGCAATGGCATCAAACCTAATACAATAAATGTAATAATATGATAACCGAAAAACATCATGTAGTACCAGGTAGGTAAGGTGAAGTTTAAGACCGGTTTTGTCCTAAACAACACCAAGAATCAAGCTCAAACTCTGGGCCAATAATTACGTCGCGTAATAAACGTAAAAAGTCTGTTTTTTTAACAAAACCAGACTCGTAGCAAACCATACGATACCAAGTAAGTTCTTTGTAAACCTTGTATCGGTTTGGTACGTTAAAACTAGGTTTAACGGTTGGGACCCATCCTAGTAAAAGATATCAAAACATCTTTCATACTAAAAAAAGGAATGTCTTATCTTTCAAATTCTAAAATCTCATTAAATATAACCTAAATCGACCCATTTAGAATCTCTTATTTTCCGTTACTAACATATATTGTCATACAGACATTAATACGAAACGGTGCAAAGAACATAGTAGTTCAAGGTTTACCACCCCTCGGTTGTCTTCCCATGGACATCTCGCTAACCCCGTTAAGCCTTCGCGACCGATCAGGCTGTTCACCGCTAGTAAACGCTGCGGTAGTAGTCCACAACCAAATCCTGCAAGCTAAATTAGAACTGTACAGAAAACTGTTCCCAGATGTTACAATCATATATGCAGACTCTTGGAAGGCATATTATGAGATTGTGAACAACGCGCAAAAATACCAGTTTCAAGAAGTCCATAAAACTTGTTGCGGATCTACCATCAAACAAGACGACATGAACTTCAATATTCAATCAATATGTGGTTCTTCGGGTACTTCAATATGCAGTGACCCGAGCAAGTATATCAGTTGGGATGGGATTCATCCAACCGAATCTATGAACTATCACATGACAGACCAATACATAAATCATGGGTGTTGTAATCCACCATTTGAGGAGCTCATGAAAAAATCTGCTCCAAAGTAACCCAGCCCGACCCAACCCGACCTGACCGGATAGCTGCCCTGAATAGTTAAATTCAAGGGATAAGACTTGTACAGCACAAATGTATAGATTGAAGTAGAAATAAACAAGTTTGTATTTATTTTCATGTTAACAATTTGAAGAAAGAATAATTATGATTACAAATTTACAACCGGCCGCTATTTACATTTCAAGGGTCGGCTTTGTTCTGTGTTTTTTTAGAATTTAGATTTACACCCTTTATACAGCAGATCCTCTAGTTTCTTGATGTTATATTAGATACTCATAAAACATGAAGAAAATGGCATCTGAAGAATCTTTTGGGAGGTTATTGATGTATAAATAGAAACGAACCAAATCCTCTTTTGAAACAAGATCAGCGTCCATAACTTCATCGTTGCAAGTGAGAACCCACAAATCTCGTGACTGTACCCTCTTTATATTACCTCGACAAAATGGGCATGATGCTGATCTTGAGTTCCTGCAAATTTCGAAACAAATGGACGAGATTTTAGTGTCACGAGCGTTATGGTGTTGTTGATAAACGATGTAATGTATATTACCAATCACGGTAACAGTTGATGCACATTGCATGGCAGCAGTTAGGCAAGACTATCTTGGTGCAAGGCTCTAAGCAAATCCCACATTCATCTTCTCGTTCCAAATCGATATTAGTGAACTTTCTGTCTTTTTCTAGGTTTTTCAGGCTCGTTATCTCAAATTCTGGGCTTTGTTCTTTAGGCCCATTATCGCGCTCCACCAGGTCATGATGTAGTCTTTTAAGTGATGGCAGAATGATAGCTGCATAGATTGATATTAATCAAGAGAGGATCAATCACATGTGCAAAAAGAGACTCAAAATTTATGTGAATCGCACAATAAGGTAGAGTAGCAAAAAGGGTGGGGCGGTAGCAGGTCAAAGATCAGTTAGTTTGTAGTACAAGTTGAAACATGTAAAAAAAATTCATCATAACTCGATAAGTAATTCAGTAGGTTGTTTGCATATATAAGATAAAATTTTGGCTACTTTTGACCTATTGAACCCATTCGACACATTTCCTTTTATAGGTAATTGTCAAAGATAACCCACAACCCAAATGGACCCATTTTTGTGAGTAAACGGGTCAAAATTTCTACCTCTACAAAAATGGTAAAGAAAGAATGACTAACCATAAAAGTCGCTAACAGTTGCCCTCCTTCCACGTCCAGAAATCATTGGTCTCCCGTCGGTATAAACCTACAAGAAAAGATATTTAAACTTTTAATTAAGATGTAACGAACTATTTGTTGCTTTAGTTCGTTACAGTTGGAATATTCCGACGGTATAAACCTACAAAAATGGTAACGAACTATTTGTAAATAACTTAGGTGTAACGAACTATTTAACTTTTAATTAAGATGTAACGAACTATCTTAAATAACAAGAAAAGATACATCAAACATCCAATTGCTTTAGAATATTCCAAAGCAATTGGATGTTTGATGTATGCTATGATAAGCACAAGGCCTGACATAGCATATGCCGTAGGAAAACTGAGTAGATTTACCAGTAATCCTAGCACACATCATTGGCAAGCTGTGAATAGGTTGTTCAAATACTTGAAAGGAACCATAAATCATGGTTTATGTTATTCTGGTTTTCCTTCAGTTATAGAAGGGTACTCAGATGCAAGTTGGATAACAAATTTGGAAAATCATTCCTCTACAAGTGGGTGGGTATTCCTACTTGGTGGTGGTGCTATTGCATGGGCATCAAAGAAACAAACTTGCATAACTAATTCGACTATGGAATCTGAATTTGTTGCTTTGGCTGCAGCTGGTAAAGAAGCTGAATGGTTAAGAAATCTGATCTTTGAGATTCCATTGTGGGCAAAACCGATATCATCTATTTCTATCAGGTGTGATAGTGCAGCTACTTTGGCTAAGGCATATAGTCAAGTGTACAATGGGAAGTCTAGACACTTAGGTGTTAGACATAGCATGATTAGAGAATTAATCATGAATGGTTTGATATCTGTTGAGTTTGTAAAATCTGAATTTAATTTGGCTGATCACCTAACAAAAGGGTTAGGGAGAGATCTCGTGAAAAGATCAGCCATAGGGATGGGTTTAAAGTCCATTTAAATTTTCTTATGTCAAGATACCCAATTCCCATCTAATACAATGTTAGATGCTGAATTCAATGTGGAAAGCTTGTCGTATGGAAATTGGAACACATTAATACATCATCTCAAGGTTTGTGTTCTGACTGCAAGATAAAGTAGGCTGAAGTTAATCTTCTTAATAGTTCTTTGACAAATTGCATTTGCAGGTGCAAGATTAAAAGAAACTAACTATAAGAATATGAAGTTTAGCCGCTTCAAGAAGCTTGGACTTGGCTTCAATGTATTCTTTGAAGGATTAGGACACAGGCTAGTAAAATATTGTGTCAAGTGAGAATTTAAAATTGTAAACTTGTGTGTATATCTAATTCAGTTATTTATATGAATAACAGGGTTCAATCCATTGCGACACCCTGATATTCTAATATTTGAATATGATATACTAATATGGAAATTCAATCCACAGGATATTTTCATTTATGCATAAGTTTGTGTTTTGTGGAAAATATTTAAGTTAATCATGGATATCATTAAAATGGGGGAGGAATGTTGATAATTTTAGTGTTATCAATAATTTTAGTGTTATTGGACTAACTTGCCGATCTGATAAATTGTTATAGTGATTAAACGAGTTAGGCGATGCGGGAGTGCAGGCTCGTTTTACACTAGTACAATTAATTATATATTTATATGAATAAATATATATTAATATTGGGTTGTGTATTAAACTTAATTGGGCTTAATCTTACAAATAAAAATAAAGGCCCAAACCAAAGCCCAATTTCAAAACTCTATATTGATATTTTGCATCAGATCGTGAATGGGAAAAGGAAAAGAACAGGAACATAGCAATTGGGTACAGGGGTTCCAAATCGGATCTCCATGGTCGGAGCAAGGTTTGGTCGGAGCAAAGAAACCTCCGGTCGGCGGTTTCCAAACGAAATAAAAGGGAGCCTTCGGTTGAAACGGTATCTGGTTCGGTTCTCTGTTTCTTTTCTAGATCTAATTTTGAATCGCAAGATTTTCACAAAACCCGATTTCAATTCTCTAAAATCTCAGTTCTAATCCGATTAAACGTTTGATAATTGCGGTCAAATGGTTTAATCTGATAGTGTATCACACGTTTCTGAGATTATATTCAAGTTTAGTCTCTGTTTTGGTTCCCTGCTTATGTTCTTCGGTTTGGTTAGGAAGAAAGACAACAAAAGGTAATTTTGTTTAGAATTCTTGTTAATCATGTTTATGTTCTGTAGTTTTAGATTGTTAAAGTATCATCAGACTTTTGTGAATCTTGATTTGGTTCAAAGCCTTGTTTTCATTTGATTTGTAACAAACAAAAGAAAGATTTTAACAAAGAAAATAATCTTTGTTCTAAATCTTGTTAATCTAATTAGTGTTCAGCAATTTCAGATTGATTGGCAACATTTTTTTTTCAACATTATTTGCACCATTAACAGGTATCATTTCCATTTCACACATTTGTTTTCTTCGTAAAAATAGTTACTTTTTTGTGATTTAAGACGTGTACAATGAGCAAAATAAAGAACTAACCTTATAGATGATAATATGGAAAAGATTAAAGTATCTAGGCAGGAGACATGCGCAAGAAGAATCTATCCATTGTAACAAGAACATAATGAGAGGCGTTAATTGATCGTGGACTAACTTCATTTGAAACAGCGCACCATCTTTGGCTCTAGGAATTGCAGCAGCCCTATAAATTCAGGAATCAAAACAGAACAAGAATCAGAATATGAAACAAAAAAATGTATTATTTATTGTGAATCAATGCCATTATGTAGGAAATGTCATTTTCCTTCTCTAGGAGCCAAATAAATAAATAAATGACTAAAACAAATCAACTAAACTAAGATGCATTTCCCTAAACCCGCATTAGTTCTATAAATGAGAGCATAATTGGAATTCAGGTGATCAAGTCTTTATGTTATGTTGTTATTGATAACATAAGACTTGAGAGATAAAAGACGGGGGGGTAGGAGGGGGATTGTATTTTCATACGGCAATAAGCCCGTTTGGAATTGGGTTCGCTTATCCAAACTGCTTATCTGATTACGCACGAGTGAAAATGTGAAATAAGCTCTCTTCCAAGAAGATTGATGTTGCTTATTTCAAAGTGCTTTCTTCAAAAATGCAATAAGCAGATTAGAAATCCCAAACAACCCTATCTCACCTTTGAATTCAGGTAGCTATATTTTAATTTTTAACAAGAACACCTTTAATTTGCAATCACTGAATCACGTGAAACGTCGATATACACAATTGGAAGATCGAATAACAAGGAAAAAGTCATGGAAGCTACATAAGGATTAAATTCTTAAAACTTGAATCATTGACTAGTCAACCCATCATACTAACCACTGTCCACCAAGAAATGTAAAAAGAAGAATATTTTGTAAAACTCAAGTATAGTTAGCAAAATGTTAGCAAAATGTAGTTTTCAAAAAAAAAAAAAAAAAAAAAAAAAAAAAAAAAAAAAGTTAGCAAAATGTAGTTTTATACTTTTATGCATTTCTTTTTTAATGTCCAGGCATTATTGGTTTGCTTTGAAAAGTCAAAAGTCAAAAAGGAACAACTCATGATAATGAGATATACACAGCCATCACTCCAATCCAGATTATCATATAAATGCATATTTTCAACAACCCAACAAATTGGACCACAAATTCCCCAAATATGACACATAAACTTGATAGAACAGTAGCGTAATGATAAGAACCACACCCCAAAAATCAAATTACTTGATCCTGATCATCTTGTTCTGCAAGATTCATCAAAGACTCCACCTTTAAGAACTATATGTTAGAACCATGAAAGACTTGGGGCTTATCAACCCCACTAAACCAACAATTACCAAGATTTCCCATCTTTAAATCTTTAAAACCAAGGTGATTAACCACTGTGTAACTTCTTAAAACACACACAAAACCCTAAGCAACATAAAAGATCAAATGCCCATATGAAAACTGAAGAAATGAACTTACAAAGCATTAGCATGCCTGAAACAAAGGCGATAAACTACCCTTTAACAACTTAAAACACACAAAAAAAACCCTAAGAACATAAAAAGATCAAACACCCATATGAAATAACTAAAGAAATTAACTTACAAGCATTACATGCCTGAAACAAAGGCGAAAACCCAGTATTACCAACTTAAAACGCACACAAAATCCTAAAACAGAAAAAGATCAAACACCCATATGAAAAACTAAAGAAATCAACTTACAAAGCATTAGCATGTTGTATATCAGCCTCAATAACCTTCAAAGAATCTTCATAGGAGCACCTCCCAAGTGGGTAATACACCATATCCATCCTCTAAAATTTCTTCGAAAAAAAATCGAAGTTTGCAGAAATAATTGTGAAAGTTTGAAGTTTGTGTTCTTTCTTTGGATGTTGAAAGATTTAGAATCAAGATTGTGTGGACTATTGACTCTTTTATAGGATGATTTTGATCATAAAGGGCAAAGAAGGGGGGCCTTATCCTTTTGTATGTAGACCAGATAATGCGAACATTGGGGATTCGGGTTGAAAATTAAAGTTTGTGTTCCCGAGTTTCGTTTGAGAGGAGAAAAGAAAAAAATGAAAGAAAAAAAAAATAGTTGTGTTTTAAAGTTTTTTTTATAAAAAAGTAAAAGGATTGTTAAAATTTATCTTTTCAAGTTTACTTAAGGTGAGAAAAAAATGAAATAAAAAGAAAATAAAGGTTAAAATCAATCCGTTCAAAATGAAAGGAAATAAAGAGAAAAGAAAAGAAGAGAAAATAAAAGAAAGTGTTTTCTTTCTTTTCTCTCGTTAAGTAAACTCGGAATACAGCGTAAAGACTACAAAATGAGGTTAGGAGTAGGAGGGTGTTGATTGGTTACTTGGGTTTTTTTTAAGTATCCCTATATTACATTAGTTAATTAGTTAATTTGAGTGGTTACTGGTTAAAATAAGATATCCTAATATTTTATAAAAATATGTGAAAGACTTGTGATAGAACTAGTGAAGAGTTTCAAGTGGGCTAGAGTTGTCACGGTTAATATAAGTTTCCTTCTTACATGGTTTCAAGTTTCGTACTTAAGTAATGGAGATGATCGAATGGGTTAGTAGCTCGTCAGTGATACAATCAACGGTTCAATAAAAATATTAATTTTAGTATGACAAAATACATTTTCGGATGCTACCAATGTATTAAAGTGATATTACTTTCAAAGAATTTTCATTGAGTAATAAATAACTTTTATAATTGTTTTATTTTGGACATTCCATATAAATAATAATTATTCTATGCTTTTATCTCTGTTTAGTGCTACCAAACTAAAAATTATTATAAAAAAGTTGTGTTTTATTAATTTGTATAATAAGAAGTGAGAGAACTGTATAAGATGGTCAAGTTGTACAACAGTTGAACTGAATTATTTATTTTAAAAATAACTCGGAATCAGATTCAAAAATGAAATAATAAAAAAATATTATAAATATATAAAGTGTTGATACAATTTTAAAAGTTATATTATTTGAATATTTTTTTCATTTATTATGTTATTCTTCTTCAGTGAAACGTTCTTTAGATATACTAGACATCTTCTTTATAGTTTTCTATGTACATAAATCGTTTCCCTTTAAAAAAACATTGAAATTGTGGCGTCTAATAAAACTTATTAACTACATGATTGTATTTATTTATTCTTTAAGTAGTTTGTTTATACTATCTTAATCCATCATCAACTAAATCAACTAGGCCATTTACAAAAAAGGGAATCTCAACACGATGAATGGAACGCTGATACTAGTAGTTATTCATGTTATATAATTTTATCAAAAATATATTAAGGTTGTATGAGACTATATATAATATGTTATCAATGTGTAGTCTTCTGATACATATAATTATAAATGTACAATGTTGTTATGGTATTTTTTCTATTATCTTCTCTTATTATTGTGTATTAACATATTAATTATTTTTCATAAATTCATAACACTTTTACATATTAAATACGATTAAAATACATTATTAGCGCAATACTCAAATTTTAAAATAAAGAAAGGATGTAAAGGAGAATCACTTGGTTTTTTAATGCATTTTATAAATTTATTAATAATTAATCATTCAAACTGAATATACAAGTCACCACATTATCCAAACATCAAATAATGCAATCACATTTGGCATGCTCTGAATCGCATATCTCCCTGGACTACAATTATTTTACATTAAATAAACTAAGGCAAATATTTAAAATTTTAAATGGCTGGTTTACAGTTTACTTGTTGATTATTAAAATCTACTAATTTTGAAGATTTAATGCTGATGCAACCCTCTCTTTCAAGAGTATGAATCACATACACACCTTTTTTCTTGCATCACGTCATTAATCATGTTATACACGAAACAGGTTTAAAATTATAATATACGTTTGAAACACCAGTAATTTTTTTCTTTGACTTTAGTATACGTGTGTTTAACCCTTGGCAATACGCATTTAGCCTTTGTATAACATTTAGTCCTTGGTATGTGAGCGTATAGCCCTCAAATAAATCATTTCTATATATAAGGTTGATTAGTAGTGCATTTATCTTTATTTAGGCTCTCTTTTATAAAACAAATTTATTGAAACACATAAATTTGTTTGTTTTTCATTTATAAACGTAGTTGATCAATGATTATACTACAAGACCACACAGAGTGTATTAATGATGTGATTTATGGTTATAAATCTATCATAGTTTTTTTTACTCTATAAAGAATTATAGAAGTATGAAAACTAATTTAAAGGAATTTATTCAACAGATAAATTAATGGTTTGATGTTTTTATAAAATAAACTTTTAACCTTAGTTAATTATATAAGAATTAGATTTTTAAGATAATTAAATTAAATATACATAATTAATGGAACAAGTTACTTAATTGTATGCTTATCTTTGGGTTAAAGTTAAATATTTTCCTCCTATTAAAGAAATAACTACCCTTGAGGGATACGAAATACACAATTGTGTTAAATTCTTAACTTAAAGTGTTTACTTGTTTATTCTCAACCATTAAGTCTAACATACTACAAAACAATTGTTCTCAGCCATCAATTCTCAACCATAAATATGATTTAAATTAATTTTGTTTCTTTCATTTTCATCCATACTAACTTTTATGAAACTAGGTTGTTTGGCACGGTAAACTTTTAAATAATATAGTTTTCAACAAACCTATGAGAAATTTATAAATCTAAGTTAAAGAAAAACCTATATTGACAATCTAACACCAGTAAAAAAAGTTTATATCCGGTAAAAACTAGCGTACGTCTTTTCATAATTTCATTATATAAGTGATGTTGTCTTTAATACGCGTCATGATTATTTTGCTCAATCCTATTAATGATTGGTCCTCGACATATTAGTGATGCGGCCATTTTACATGGTCCTAACAATTGATCCTCGCGACCCTCAAGGGAGGCATTCAAAGACTTTGGCCTCAAGACACTTGCATGTTTGATGGTTTGAATTTGAGATCTTTTAAGTTCTAGATTCAAACATAACTAAATAAAATTTTCCTGTAATAATGATTTTTCTCTTTGATGATGATTCAAGATAAGTTAAACCTAAAACGTTAAATTCAGGATGAATAGTTAGGATGAACAGTTGGCATTTCGTTTCAAGAACACTATCCGGGTATTAAGGGTAGTTTCAAACGCTGATTATGAAGAAAAATAAGACAAAAAAAGAAAAAAAAAAGCAAACATCACTTCTCAAAATCTAAACATTTTCTTATTACTTTACAGTAAAACAAAAGCCATAGGCACTATTTTACATAAAATCTTGAAACTTGCTACTTAAATCCTTAAACCCCAACTCATCCCACATTGATGTCCAAAATCTTTGAAGTAACAGGAGCTTTAGGTATAGTAACATACAACACCCCATCTTTAACCTCTGCTTTAATCTTCTCAAACTGAATATTCTCAGGCAATGCAATTCTAAAACTATACTTCCCAAAACTCTTTGCACTCCAATCACCTTCATCAATGGCTTCAATATCACCTTGACCTTCACTATTGTTTTCTTTCTGCAACTTCTCTGCTTTCAACACCAACATCTTCTCTTCAACCCACACTTTCACATCTTCTTTGGTCATCCCAGGCATATCAAACCTCAATTTGTAATCTTCTTCACCTTCTTTGATCTCCCATGGTGTTCTTCCCCTGCTGTAACTGCTTGTACTCTCCCCCGGTGATCCCCACGAGCCGCCGTTGGCGGCATATAGTCGTGGATCATCCATCAGTCTTTCCATTGTGTCCATCATTTGCTGTACTGTTCTTGCTGTTGGGAATCTGTCCCATAAGCCTGTGCATACAAAGATTGAATCTTGATTAGTATTTTGATGTTATATAACAGAATTAGACAGATCAGTATCATAATTTCAAGATGAATGTTGGAAAAATTGAATCTTGATTTGAAATTTATTATTGGTGGCATAACTATGCTCTCATATTGAACCTTGATTGGTTCTAATATTATATTCAACAACTTTCCCATTCCAGATTTTCATGTTTAAAACACAAACTATTAAATTTTGTATTGAATATTGCATATATATTTTAGGGGGTTAAGAGCATTCACAACCCGTGCCCTATAATCATGTGAGTGTGTTTGGTATATTATATGGAATGATTTTGAGTGGTTGTGAGTGAAGGAGAGAGAAAATGTTATTGTGGATTGGTATATTTGAAGAATCACTGTACAATCCTTATAAATTTTTTAATATTTTTTAAAGTGGTTGTGAGTGAATGAGAGAGAAAGAAGTAATGATAAGGGTATAAAAAGTATTATTTAATTGAAAGGAGAGAGAAGAATTAGTGATTTTTAGTGTAATTATATAGATAAAGATAAGGAATGGAATGTGAATGCTCTAATAAGGGGCTGTTTGGGATTGCTTTTTTTAAACAACTTTAAAAATGATTTTTAGAGGGGTGAAAGACCAAAATACCCCTTTAAAAGTCACCAGAAATTAAAAATTTTAACTTTTCGTGACTTTTGAAGAAGCATTTTGATCTTTTCACCCTTTCAAAAGTCAAAAGTTGTTTAAAATAAGAATCCCAAACGGCCTCGAAGTTGGTGTTAAACAGATCATGTTTAACGGCCAATCAGAAACCGTGTTAAACACATTAATTGAATACGGTAATAATTTTTGTGGGTTAGAGACCCTTTTAGCTTAAACTTTTTTACTTATAATCAATATTCTCATTCACAAAATAAAAAATACCACACAAATGTGTACAAAAAATTACGTTTAAACTTTATAGAACCTTTTAGAAATCTTTTTTCGTTATGATACAAAAGCACCTTCGAAATTGTTATAAAAACAAATATAATTATATTAAAAAAGTAGATCGAACCCAAGCTGTCTATCTAAAAGTGTTCACGAATTCTTTTTTGAAAGATTACTTTCTTAATTGTGAAATCCTTTATCAATTAACCCTGACCTCCATGTTAAAAGTGTTCACGAATTCAACCAGAGACTAAATAAAACTCATTTAAACAAAACTTAAACTAGTAAAATACAAGTAAATCTCATGTCATGTAAAAAATACACCCCCTAATACCAACCCTGAGCACAAAAAGATCTTTTAACTTGTTTGAATTTTGATCTGATTCAAAAATCATGCATACCCATATCACAAATTCAATAAAAAAAACAAGAAAAAACTGAATCTTGAATAGAAACTTACCAATTGGAGGGGATTGAACAGTTCTTTTAATGGGTTGTTTTTGTTGGGGAGTCTTGATACTTGTTCTTTGTAAATGATCACCATTTGATGATTGTGCTTTGATGGTGGTGAATTTAGGGTTCTGTTTGTGGGTATTTGGGATCAAAAGTAAAGATGAAGGGTTTGATTTGAGAGTGTTGATTTGTTGAGAGAATAATGGGAGATTGATCCGACTTTGAGCCATGCTTCTCCTTTTGCTTTATACTACAGTAGAACTCACAGGGGGTGATTTGTATATATAGTGAAGTGAAGGATAGGAACAGAAAAATCTAGAAATGTTGAGAAATGAGCTCTGGGCCCCACGTGATCTTTTGGGAAATTTTATTATTATTTTTTTGTATATCTTTTTTAGTACTTCCGGATGTCTCTGGAAATGAGCAGCAGTTTCCTCTGCATTTTTTTTTCAATTATTGAAGCAGGATGTTACAAAATCATAGCAGAATTTTAAAAAAGAAGCAAACAATAGGGTTTTATCATTTTAAATTTAAATAATTTTATCATTAAACTTAAAACTTTACAATTATATAACCGGACACGTAAATCAAATCGGTCATTCAACTTATGCCACTTGTATACTCTTTTTTCGTCGTAAGAGGATAAAAGAGTTACAATCAAGTTGTAAAATTTGAAATATAATATTTTTACACGCTTACAAGATTGAATAGCCTATATACAACATGTTACAATCAAGTAGTAAACAAATCATTAATGGGTTGACAAATGGACTAAACGTGTCATAACACGATTGATGTTACAAAATATATCCTTTTTAGTTTTTATTCTAGTTTTAAAAAGGTTGAGAAGTCAAGCTCTTTGATTAAATAGATTAAATAAGTAAAGCTGAACACAAACCAATTAACAAATTATGTGTGTTTAGTAACAAACAAACAAACAAACAAACCCAGTATATCTCACTCAAGAGCAGGGTCTGGGAGGGGTAGGTGGTGGCAAGTCTTTCCTCCATCCAGATAGGTAGAGAGACCGCTTCCAAAGAGACCCCTGGCTCGATACAAAAGATATATCGCTCGCGATTTAACATATAATCAAATAATCAAACAATCAATCATATAATCAAACGTACGATTTATGATACATGGTATATGGTACAGCATACATCATACAAGAAGCATTCAAAGCATTAAGATATCACCAAAAGGAAGTATAAAATGAACAAGCATGCATCAGGAAAGCCGCAAGTTTCCCGTAACAGGGTCCACGCGTACTACATACACATCAAGCCCCGTAACAAGTAAACAAAGTCCTTTCCTAGCTACAGAAACCACTAAAAGTCCTTAATTTTAATTCTACGTCTCCAGTCATTCCTATCCTCGATCATGTGCTCAGAGAGGTGCAAGTGTTCCATATCTCGCCTAATTCTCTCTTCCCAAGTCAACCTAGGTCGTCCTCTACTCTTCCTACCCTCTATGCTGATGTTCTCCACTGCTCTGACCGGTGCTGCCATTGGTCTCCTCTTGACATGTCCATACCATCTTAATCTTCCCTCTCGTATTTTATCTGCAATAGAAGCCACTTCTAACTTCTGTCGAAACACTTCGTTTCTTATCCTATCCAGTCTTGTATGGCCACACATCCACCTTAGCATTCGCATTTCCGCAACCTCTATTTGTTTCTCGTGCGATTTCTTTATGACCCAGCAATCTGTCCCATATAGCATAGCTGGGCGTACCGCCACTCTGTATAGTTTTCCCTTAAGTTTTGCTGGAAACCTCTTATCACATAGGATCCCTGATGCTGCTCTCCACTTGCACCATCCTGCTTGGACACGGTGAGCTACATCGCTATGTATCTCTCCGTCCTCCTGCAGGTACGAGCCCAGGTATTTGAACCTAGATGTCTGTGGGACCGGCATGCCCTGGATACTGATTTGGGTGTCCTCTTCGTCGTCGCCACCAAAGTTACAATGCATGTATTCCGTCTTAGAGCGACTTATCGTTAATCCTCTGCTCTCTAGCGCTGCTCTCCACTGCTCTAGCTTGTCGTTAAGCATCATTTTAGATTCTGATATTAAGACAATATCATCCGCGAAGAGCATGCACCACGGGACTGCCTGTTGTATTGACTTAGTCATCTCATCCAACACTAGTGCGAAGAGAAATGGGCTCAATGCCGATCCTTGATGGAGTCCCACTTCCACTGAGAACGCGTCTGTGTCTCCTACCGGTGTTCGCACACATGTTTTTGCCCCGTCATACATATCCTTAATTAATTTGATATACCTCTCTGGTACCCCTCTATGTCGTAGACTTTCCCAAATTAGTTGTCTCGATACACTGTCATAGGCCTTTTCTAGGTCGATGAATACCATATGAAGGTCCCTTTTCTTTTCTCTATATTTCTCCATTATCCGTCTTATGACGTGTATGGCTTCAGTTGCAGAGCGTCCTGGCATAAATCCAAATTGGTTTATTGCTATCTGGGTTTCCCGTCTAATTCTCGTGTCGATAACTCTTTCCCATAGTTTCATCGTGTGACTCAGTAGCTTTATTCCCCTGTAGTTTTCGCATCCTTGGATATCTCCTTTTTTCTTATATATGGGGACTATGACACTGGTTCTCCACTGGTCTGGCATCTTCCCTGTCTTAAAGATAGTGTTAAATAGATCTGTTAGCCATTGGAGACCCTCATCACCCAGGCATTTCCACACCTCAATCGGTATGTTGTCTGGCCCCACCGCTTTAGCCCTTCCCATTTTCTTCATAGCTCTTTTAACTTCGTCAACCGTGATGCTTCTACAATAGCATTGGTTTTGTTGCGTTGTTTGGGTTGTTCCATCCATCTCAGTTTGTTGATTTGGATTCCTTATGTTAAATAGGTTATCGAAGTAAGTTTTCCATCGCACCTTGATATCTTTCTCGTTCACCAAAACCTTTCCATCCGCAGCCTTTATGAACTTGACCATTATTAGGTCCTGTCTTCTTCTTTCTCTTGCCTTGGCTATCTTGAACATGTCATGCTCTCCTTCTTTCGTCTCTAATCGCTTATACATCCTTTCATATGCCGTGTTCTTTGCCTCTGACACCGATTTTTTCGCTTGTCTCTTAGCCTCCTTGTACTTTTGTTTTAGCTCTGCGTGTTCTGCCTCACTGTTACATCGTATGAGCTCTCTAAAAGTTTGTTGTTTGATACGTATCTTCTCCTGTACAATTTCGTTCCACCACCATGATTCCTGATGACCAACTGTCCTTTTTGTTGTGACTCCAAGCGTTTCCTTAGCTGCTTGTATGAGCCTAGTTGCCATAACCTCCCACTTTTGGTTTGCATCTTCCTGTGGCCCAGTTTGGTTCATTGGTATGACTTTATCTCTAAAAATGGTAATCTTTTCGTCTTTGAGCTGACCCCATCTGATCTTGGGTGATTCTCCTGTTCCGTTGGGCAATTGGCCTCTTGACGCGTATATCCACCACCAACATATGGTGTTGCGTCACAACCGTCTCTCCCGGGATTGCTTTACAATCTTTCCACGAGCTATGCTCTTCTCTCCTCGTCAATATATAATCTATCTGCGTGTGTCTCCCGCCGCTGCTAAACGTGATTAGATGCGAGTCTCTTTTCTTAAAGAACGAATTTATGATGCCTAAGTCATGTGCTACTGCAAATTATGTGTGTTTAGTATGAAAGAAAAGTGTGTTAGTGCGTGTTTCTTGTGTATTTTGGGCCTAAACCAACATCCCAAACCAAAAATCAATAACAAATTAAGAAACTTGCATAACATTGACAGAAACTTGCTAAAGATTGCATTTCTTTAGCTAGGTTATCATACTAATTTTAACACATTGTCATCCTACAACATAAAAAAAAAATAGAAATTTACAATAAATTTGCAGTTTTTCCAAATATGATAACAAAAAGCTTCAATCTTTAAACAATTTCTGGGCAAACCCAACTCCTCTTTCACAAGAACAGCTTCATCACTTGAAGCTATCTGCGGCGATTTCTTCTAAATGTGATGCACTAGCGTCTAGATCTGATCTTTTTCTTTAATCGCCTCCTCTTGAAAATCGAGCGATTTCTGGGCAGACTAGACTGCTAATTCACAAGAACAGCTTCATTACTTGAAGCTTTATGTGCAGCGATTTCTTCTAGGTGTTTCCAGGTAGACTCGCGTCTGGATTGGATCTTTTCTTCCTTAGCCTCTTCTTCTTGAAAATTGAGTAAACACTCATTGAACAGTTCAGGGTCAAGGTCAAAGAAGATTTTCCGAACGTTTAAAGTCAAACCATGTACAGCTGGATTCCAATGGTATCGCCCGTTTCTTTCGAGTGCAGGAAAGATTATTGGTAATATTACCTTGCGATTTTGTCTGATTAAACTCTCGATGTGATCATTGTTCCAAAAGAAAAGAGCTCGTTCTGCCACCTGGAAAATTAGAATAAAAATGAAATAATCACTATTTTGTTTTTGTTCTTTTTTTCTTTGTGGAGTGGGTGGTCTTGTGGGTAGATTCAAGTAATCTTGAACGAGTCCCTGGAATTAGTTATACAGAAGATTTATGCATGATGATGAGGAAATACCAAAACTACCATCAATCACAATAGCTACCCTCAAAGGTTCATTTGTGATAAATGAGGATCTTATTACCATTATAAATTTATCAAACCTCCAAGAGGTGACGCACTGGTAAGTGCTATGGTAATTGAGGTTGTTATTACCATCATAAATACATATTCATCATTAATACCAAATCTACCCTTCAACACAACAACATCAATCAGCAAGGTTTGATTTTTTTCACTACTACCCTCAACAGTTCATTTGTGATTGGGATAAATGAGCTTCAATTCCAGAATCAACAACTTTTGATAAAAGACGGGGGATTCATTACATAATAATGATGTAATACCAATTTTATCTTTCAACACAATAACATCAAGCAAAAAGCTTCATTATCCTTTTTCATGACTATCCCTCAATGATTCACTTGTCATAAACAAGGATCTGATGACTGTTATCAAACTACAATCTTCAATGCCAGTATCAAAACAAACTGATAAGAAAATAGGGGGTTGGTCATAATCTAAACTCTAAAGGTAAAAGGTCAATTAGTTTTAGCAGAAAAATGAAAACATGAACCCTCTAGATAGCTGGACAGTTTTATCTGTTTAGCCACATTTGTGTAGCAAAAGTGCAAAACTAAAAGAATCTACTTGCTTTGGCCATTTAATATCGTATCTTGTAGGTCATATAGCTTATGTGAAGGAAAATGAAGGCAGGGCCCACAAAATTAGAAAACAGAACAAATGTTATAAACAAACAGAAGCTTAGACCAACTTCCTCTATCCTTCACTTTGGGGGTCCCACCTCCATTTCACATGAATTTAATGGGGCTGAATACCAGATCTCCATTTCTTCTGACACCATATAGATGGGACTTTTCAACTAAAAGATTAAGTGGTTAGAGCGAATAGGATGTCGGGACTCTTGGTTTTAAAAAGTGTGAGGTGCTCCGAGGTGTTTAGGCTCCAAAAGCCGAGGTGGAAGGCGTGAGGCATGAGATGAGAGCCTCACGTATGCGAGACGTTGCTAACCAAATAAGCCTTATCTACAACCAAAAGTTGCATCCTCATCTTTTTTACACACTGGTGACTGGTCTTTTTTATCATGTAAATCATTCATAATTTTTCATCCCTTTGGTTGTTTCTACATATCACCCTCCTACAGACCCCAATCCTGACCGCTATTGACCAATTCTAACCCAAAGATGCATGAGGTGCTGCCTCAAGACCCTGAGGTGTTTCTTTGTTTACCTCGAGTACCTCACACCTGGGGTGCGCCTCAAGCACTATTTTTAAAACCATGAAGGGACTAATTCTAAATGTGCTCAACAGACTTTAAAGATAGCCCTAATAGTTTACTTCTCATGTACATTCTAATTCCTAATGAAATAGAACTTATAATCTCTATTCTTATAATTAGCACAACGAATATACAAATTTGTTATAACAAGTAGAACCAAGTGTTGTATATATAGCCATGCTTTGATTATACAGAAAAGCATGATTTCATATCTGCAAAACTTTCTCTACATCCCTTTTATAGATGGAACCAACTTTAAGATTTCTTGAAATCTTGAATATGTCAATGGAAAAAGGTACTCTCACAAAAGAACTTAAAGGTGACAGAGATATAGCATCTCAATTCAATCACAAACCAAGAATTTTGATCATTTTTCCAAAAGGGAAGCTTAAAGATCTGATTAAAGAAGACCTTAATCGGTTCTCTTTAAAGCCGGTATTTTTTCCATTTTTGTGTGATAAAACATAAACTGAAGCATGACATATTAGGATTGAACTACATCTCATCACCTTTATTTTGGTCATTCAACATTTCATTAGGTTCGCCCCTATCCATTTACTTGACATGAGATAAAATAAAAATGGGACCCATAAAATGGGTAGTGAGTAGTGACTTGGTATAAATTCCTACCATGTGCTAGAAAAGTGATAATCACCATCTAAAGTCATAATAACCAGTTTCAAACATTTGAAATAGGTGATTTATGATTCTGATTTTTTATTATTTGGTGTCAAGATTAGCATATTTCAACAAGCATGCAAGAAGTTGTGAGAAAATTGATTATTAAGATAAAGTCTAGAATCACCTAACTATGAACTATCTCTAACTTTAAGCAACTAATTACATCGTTCTTCAAGTAGCAATAATTAAACACTCGCTATACAAGAAATCACATTATACCACAATTTACAAGAATATAAAAATGAAACTCAAGCAAAAATCATGGATATATGCATGCAAACCACAAAACCATGCAGTGTGTATAGAACTGATCAACTACTGCATAATGAAAAAATAAGATACTTATAAGTCGAAAAGAAGATAATTACCTGAAAGTGCAGGCTGTTTAAGCAACAGGCGATTTGCTTAAATAAAGGCACCATACACCGATGAAATTGTGGCTGTTGTGTTGCTTCTAGAACTTCCTCCAACTCACCTAAAAACATAATTTCTTTTGAACTATTTGTAACAGGCCAATACTTCAATAAACCCCTTATTACCATATCAGCCAATTTGCAATCTTTTTCAACAAATTGTGTGATACAATATGATAATTGCTGATGATACATCGCCAAACATTTCGGTTTATGTAATGGGATCAAAGCCCTATAAAGAAACAATTTGTGTTCTTCCTTCAAAGGCAAAGCAAACCCGTTAACTATACTTCCTAAAATCTCCAAAAGTTCAGCAATCCCATTATGTTTTTCGGTCTCTAAAACAAATCTGTAAAAGATATTGTTTATAGATTTTCTGATAAAAGGGCGATGAACCATGAATTTACCATAAACTCTATGAAGAATTGTCTTCAAATACTCGCGTTCTCTAGGGTCTTCAGAATCAAACAAATCTAACAACTTGAGAACAAAGTAATGATCAATGAACTTTTTTGCAATCTTCGCATCAGCTTCTGGTGATGCAATAAACCTAAGTAAAAGTTCATAAACGATTTGCAAATGGGGCCACGACAAATCCATTGATGGCTCTTCTTCTTCTAACTCATAAGATGCCATAATTTTGCAATCACGTGGTTGAGGTGTGAGCTCTCTGAACAAATTTGCGGACACCATTTTCACAAACTCTTGCATAACAGATTCTGTGAATTTAACATTACTAGAAGCCACAAAATCAACCAATTCTAATAATGTCTGTCGCTTTATCTCTTTTTCTTTAAGATTTCTTGTCGGGTCAGTGAAATCAAAGATTACAGAACACATAATTACTTTCTTTATGAACAAATTCTGTTTCTCACTGCTCGGAACATCTCTAAAACTTGGTAAATATTCATAAGAAACACTTACATGACCACCATTACGAACATTTGTATCGTTTGTATTAAACCTCGCGCTCAACGGGGCTGAAATATCTGCATTTGAAAGCTTTCTTGAATTCCCACTTGCTAAATCACTTCTTTTTGAGCTGGAAGATGTTAAATTAGGGTTTTGCGTACCTAAAGATTCTTCATTTCTTGAAAATTTGGACTGTTTTCTGGAAACCTTATTGAGAATTTGCTTGATCATATCTTAGATTCCAAACAAACAAACAAAAACTTCAAAAACCCTAAAATCCCAACTCCAAGTCTAACTCAAATCATCAAAACCTACAAACCCATCATAAAATCATAACCATTTCACAATCCATGATAAATTACACCAAATTCACAAAAACAAAACTGAACTATACATCAGAAATCCACCAATCTGAATCACACACCATCAATGTCCCTTCTTTCAAAATCTCCAACACCAATTCTATTTTTCCCCTTTTATAAATCATAACCCTAATTGGGAAAGATTCTTGCTTTTGATTTGAACACCAAAAACCCACTTGGAGTTCAACAATCTTGAGACTTTAAAGCAAAGATAATGAAACAACTCTCTCAAAAAAACCTAGTTTTTTCTTATAAAAATAGCTTTTTTACATACCTTGTGAGTTGGACAGATGGGTAAAAAGTATGCTCACAATACCACAAGAATCCTGCTTTACTTTTCTTTACACTTTCTTTTAGCAAAACATTGTAAAAGTGATTAGTGAAAAGAATAATAAAGGGAATCAAAATAGAGTAAGAAAGATTGGAGATTGATAATGAAGAACAAAAATGGCAAGAGGAAGTAATAAGGAATCGGAATGAAAGAAAATTGGGTGGAGAGAGAGAACGGGAAAACAGTGGCCGAAGAACTTCAAACCCCTTGTCTACAATGGACACCGCAGCGGTTCAAACGGTCACGGTTAAGGGTTGCGGTCACATTTTAGCCCCTAACCGTGACCGCAAGGCCTTGCGTCACGGTTTAAGATGGTACTACCAGTGACAATTGGCCTGATAAAGTTGAAAAGCGGTCACCAAACCGTTTTGGCCTAACCGTGACCTTTACCTTTTTTACAACACTCCGCATCGAATCATCTCATTCGAAATTTTTTTCATTTGAGCTTTCATTCATCCAACACTCGAGTTTTTTCAGCCTTCGTCATTCCAAAAAACACGTTAATTCGAAAACAATGTCGGGTTCGGGAGATTATTATCAAAAGCCGAAGCTTCCAGATTTGAATGAGGTGCCACATATCGAAGATTCGAACCAGGTTGAACTAGTATATGGTTTATTATAACTTATTATTTGAAATATCTAACCATTATCTTTTTTTAGGAATATTACGTATACGGGAGTCACCCTCCGTGAGGGGAGGAGGAAACCAACCCGTCGAACACATTTGCTCAAGAGGCGTACAACTCTTTATTTGGACAGACAGGTTACGGTGAACGGTACATATATCCCCCTTGCAATTCTTACGGGCATGCCTCGAACACGTACCACTCACAAACAGAGTTGGATTACGGACATCCCCATACCAGTCAGAACTAGAAATTTCACATGTGTCGGATACTTTTAATGGGAATGACACAGATGAGAGTGACGGTTCGGTTCACATCAAAGAAAACCATGGGGACACCGCGGAGCATGATGAGGATGAGGATCGGATTCGAAAGGCTACGGTTTCTTATAAAACCGATAAAGTACGATGAGTTTTTATTTTTTGTTTATTTTATTTTTTATTTGTTTTATATATTATTTTTTATGTCTAGCTTTATCATTTTTTCAGTATTTGATTCTCGTGAGGACTTGGAGAGCTGGGCTAAAATGAGAGGACGCGAGCATGGGTGCGCCATTGTGGTGGGTCGGTCACGAAAAAGGATGTGGAACTATTATGCAATCGTAGTGGTGAACCTAAATTCACTGGCACAAGTAGACGTACTGGGAGCATAAAGAAGGGATGTCCCTTTAAACTCGTAAGGAAGTACGTAGGAAAGATTGATAGTTGGATGTTAGAGGTGAGAAACGAGACGCATAACCACGATCCTATTGTGTACGAGGAGGGCCATGCGCATCTTAGGAAGATGACTACCGAAGAAATTGATCTTGTCGAGAAGTTACACAGGCAGCACGTGCGGCCACGACATATCAATTCAGTCGTAAGGGAGCACTTTCCCCACAACGTCTGTGTTGTTCAAGACATATACAATCTGACGTCGAAGTTTAGGGCTGAGGAGAGAAAAGGCATGACACCAATGCAGGAACTTGAAAACCTGCTACAATCTAAAGAGTTCGTGTATGAAACACGAACGAATGCAACTACTAAGGCCGTGGAAGATGTTTTCTTTTGTCATCCTACTTCGTATAAAATGTGGCGCGTATTCCCGCACGTGATGTTGATAGACACGACGTACAAGACTAACATGTACAACATTCCGTTTGTTCAGGTTATTGGCGTTACGTCGACGTCGAAGTCATTTTGCATTGTGCATGCATTTATATCTAGTTAACGGCAGGACAACTTCACATGGGTACTGGAGCAGATCAGAGATATGCTCGGTGGGTGTGTGGAGCCTCGCGTTATTGTCACAGACAGGGACCTGGCCCTGATGAGCGTGTGTGACACCGTGTTCTCGAGTGCTACTAAAACCTATGTAGGTGGCACGTTAGGGAGAATATCAAAAGACGGTGGAATATGATATTCAAAACCGGCATGTGGAAGGATTTTCCATACTGGTGGAAGACCTTGTGTTCGTCTCCCACAGAGGCATTGTACGATTACAATTGCAGGAAGATGGAAGAAAAGTTAACTGAAGATGGTAAACGTGGTAAGAATTTCATAGTTATTTTTACTCTAATAATTTATTAGTTCATTTTATAAATTTATTATTTCTTTCAGAGGTATGGGAATATATTTGGAATAACTGGTTGGTGCCGTACAAAGAGAAAATTATTACTTGTTGGATGTACGACCGCCTTAACTTTGGTGAGTTTACAACTAATAGGGTTGAGGGCCAACATGCCAACTTCAAGAGTTACCTCACAGGGACCAATAATACGTTGCACACACTTGTCGGATATGTTCGTGACCTCGTGCGGGCCAGGAGATTGAAATTTGTAAAACATTCGAGGTGTCCCGTGTGAAGATTAAAAAAGACCATCGACTGTCATTGTTCTCAAAGTTGCATTATAAAGTATCCATTTTTTGCCTTAGCCTCCTTGAATCAGAGTTGACGAAAATGGAAATAATTCAGGAGTCTGGGGGTTCATGTGGACACCAGTTGTTCACGTCCATGGGCTTGCCATGTGCTTGTCGTTTGGAGATACACATCCGAGAAGGTTATATTTTTCTTAATACATTTTTTACTGTTATCACACGATTACATATTTTTCACTAATAATCTAACCTTTAAATCCAGTCACAAGTATTCCACTCGATGCGGTAGATCCACACTGGAGGAAGCTTGATTTCGAGCCAGCGTACGTCGCGCCGCCTGAACTCGACTACGATCTGAAATTTGATGACTTGAAACAAAAGGTTATGTCGTCTCCCAACCCTCAAGTAAAGAAAAAATTGTTTAAGAAAGTATTTGACTCTTTGTTTAAGAGCAAGTCAAAACTTAAAGAACCTGAGGTGCGTCATGACCGACGTGGTCGTCCAAATATTAAGGAGCAACAAAGAAGAGTGGACTCCAATACATCACAGTATGAGGCTGCTAGACACAGCTCCTATACTTCCTCACAACAAACTATGCCTGACCCGGCGAGGCATAGCTCATATACCCCTCAGTTTAAAATGCCCAACGATCGTTCTAATCAGGCAAAGGCTGCTTCAAATGTACCGATTACGGGAGCTGCCCTAGGGTTTCCTTTAATATTGAAACCAAAGGACGTGATAAAAGTTATGAAGTTTAAGGATCAGCTGCCCCAATGGATTCACCGGTACGTTTCGACTATAAAAGATGTGCGGCCTGATGGTAACCGTGGTTTTCGGGCGATCGCGGTGGCTTTAGGGAAAAAGCAAAATGAATTGGAATGGGTTAGGCGTCAAATGTTGTCAGAGATGGACAGAAACATAAGGTATTGGTGGAGCAATTTGAACCGCGAGTTGCCTGCTATTATGATTCTGTTCGTAATAGCTTAAATTGGTTTGGCACGACTCAACCCGCACCCGATACCCATTGGCTAACTTTTCCGGCCCATGGACTCGTAATTATGGAAACATTCAATTGTATTGTGCATCTTATTTCTTCATTTGTCAGCCAGACATGGTTCCCGCTGAGAACAGCCCCAGAGCCATTATTCACCTATCCAGTTGTTGCACTTGCTCATGTTCACCAATATCACTTTATTTGCATACAATTGGAAGGAGATTACCCAATGCCCAGTGTGGGCTATCATTGGCCGAGATTTGCATATCAACAAGCACTAGAATGGCAAAATATGTATGAGGATCGTATAAATAATTACGTTAGAATAACGGATCGTCATAGAGGCACCAATGCCTCTTGTAAGTTATCATTTTCCGATACTTTATCATATTAATGAAGATCCCTTTATTTGATGGTGATGATGATGATGATAATGATAAAAATAATAGTACAAATAATAATAGTAATAATAATAATAATAATAATAATAATAATAATAATAATAGTAATAGTAATAATAGAAATAATAATAATAATAATAATAATAATAATAATAATAATAATAATAATAATAATAGAAATAATAATAATAATAATAATAGTAATAGTATTATTTTGTATATCCAGAAACTACAAAACAAACTCTAATAATAATAACAATAATGATAAATAATAATAAATAAAAAGTTTAATAGTAATAATTTTAAAGTTAATAATAATAATAATATTAATAGTATTATTTTATGTATTCAGAAACTAAAAGGTTACGGTTAATAATAATGATAATAATAATAATAATAATAATAATAATAATAATAATAATAATAATAATAATAATAATAAATAATAATAATAATAATAACAATAATAATAATAACAATTATACAAAAAAAAGGGAAGAGGTCACGTGGAGGCCAAACCGTGACCTCTTAAGATATTTTTTTGAATCTGATTTCCCCTCGATTAGTACACCTACCCCTCGAGCACCGTGTGTGTAAGAGGTCACGTGGAGGCCAAACCGTGACCTCCTGTCTGTAAGAGGTCACGTGGAGGCCAAACCATGACCTCCTGTCTGTAAGAGGTCACGTGGAGGCCAAAACGTGACCTCCTGCTTACTGGTTTCGTCTTCAACCGTTCGCACACCCCCATTTCACCACACAATCCACACAACCACAACCACTTCACCACCACAATCCTCTCAACGTTTCACCTCCACCGCCTCCAAACCGTCACCGCGAGCCCTCCCCGTGACACCGCCGCCGCTCACCACCACCTTCCACCACCACCACCACCGCCGCTCAACCATCTTCCACCACTACCGCCGTGAATCCACCTTTTTCCACCACCACCACCGCCGCTCACCATCTTCCACCACCACCACCGCCGCTCACTATCTTCCACCACCACCGCCACTCACCATCTGCGCACCACCACCGCCGTTGTACCACCGCCGTTGCACCACCGTCGCTGCACCACCGCCGCTGCAACACCGCCGTCGCACCACCACCGCCGCTACATTATCATTTTCGGTACGTAATTTTCCGCTTTAATCCATAGAGGTAAACATAGATTTGATCGGTTTTCCTAAATATATTTGATGGGTTTTCCCAAATAGATTTGATCGTTTTTTCCCAAATAGATTTGATAGGTTTTCCCAAATAGATTTGATAGGTTTTCCCAAATAGATTTGATAGGTTTTCCTTTATAGATTTGATAGGTTTTCCCAAATAGATTTGATAGGTTTTCCCTTATAGATTTGATAGGTTTTCCGTATGTGTAGCGTAGTTTGTCGACGGTTTATTATTATTATTAGAAATAATAATAAATAATAGTAATAATAATAGTTATAATAATAATAGTAATAGTAATATTAATAATACTAATAGTAATAATAATATTAATAATAATAATAGTAAATAATAATAATAATAATAATAATAGTTATAATAGTGATAGTAATAATAATAGTAATAATAGTAATAATAATAATAGTAAATAATAATAATAATAATAATAATAATAGTTATAATAGTAATAGTAATAATAGAAATAATAATAATAAAAATAGTAAATAATAATAATAATAATAGTTATAATAGTAATAGTAATAATAAATAATAATAATAATAGTTAAATAATAATAATAATAATAATAGTTATAATAGTAATACTAGTAATAATAGTAATAATAATAATAATAATAATAATAATAATAGTAATAGTAGTAATAATACTAATAGTAATAATAATAATAATAATAATAGTAATAATAATAGTAGTAATAATAAATATAGTAATAGTAATAATAATACTAATAATAATAATAGTATACATAATAATAATAATACCAATAATAATAATAGTATACATAATAATAATAATAATAATAATAATACGAATAATATAATAATAATAATTAACCGTCAACCATTAATTTTATAAACATTGTAAATAATGATAAATACGTTTTTTTTTTCGCAGATATGGATGCCAACGATGCTTTTATTCCCGGCATTGATGACTGCCAGCTTTTACAGTTCGAGCAGGGGACTACGCCGTACGAGCGGTTCAGGTGCTGGCACCGGGGACCGTCCTGTCGGAGGACTTCTTACAGCTCGTTGGAGAGCGGGACCGTTTTTTTGAGATTATCGGCGAGGACGACCAGTGGGAGCAGCTGTTCCGGATGGGCGACGATGCCCATCGAGAGCTGACCGTGGAGTTCTACTGCACCTTCACATTCTGTCCACGTGAGCAGGGACTTGCGGAGCTGGACGAGGACGACATAGCGGACGGTCGTGCACCTGCGGAGGTTTCTTTCCGGTTGTTCGGCCACCTCCACCGCATGTCACTTCGGCGGTTCGCCGTCGTCAGCGGCCTCTACACGAAGATGGAGGTCGGACAGCCGATGTACATCACGGCCTTGATCCGCGGGGCCGACGACTCCGATCAGGTCTGGTGGCCTGCCATTGGCGATGGACCGTATGGTGGTGATACGAGGTCATCTCATATACGAGACCCTTTGTATAGATACATTCACCGATTCATCGCCACGTCCATCGCCGGTCGTGGGGCGGGGACCGACAGGGTCAACGCCGCCGACCATTTTTTTCTTCGGTGTGTACTCACACACCGACACTGCCACCTCGCGCATGCCCTCGCTGATTATTTTGCTAGTTATTATCATCGGCAGTCGCGAGGGGCGTTAGTGGGCGGGAACATCGTTTCCCGGATCACTCGGGTTTGGGGTACGCGCACGCCATGTCCTAGCTCCCGCTACCTCTGACTCCTGTGCGCGTGGCCGCCCGGACCACCGCCACTGGGATGAGGATCGTTCGGAGGTTCCCCGACGGCACGTGGCACTTGCTCAGTAGATACCATGAGCTCGTGCCATGGGTGCCCGAGCCGTTGGTGGACCCCCCCGAGCTGGCGGGGGCTGAGGTCCACCTTCAGGATGCCCACGAGCCCCTTGGCGGCGGGGAGGATCAGCCCATTCCCCCGCCGAACGACCAGGACCCGCCCCAGCATCCTCAGCGCGTGTACCATGCCGTGAGATTGCCTGCTCATGTTCTTGATATGCTTCAGGACACACGAGACAGGGTCACGAGGCTGGAGGATATGACCAGGAGGCTGGAGGATACGACCACGAGGCTGCATGATATGATGGACTGGGTCGTCCAGCACATGGTCGCGGACTATGCCGCCTCGGGTACGCCGTTGTTGTCACAGCCACCGAGGCGGTTAGACCATGACGGTGCTGGCCCTTCTGACGCGGGCGGGTCTGGTCAGGGCAGCGATCCGGGGATGATGGATTAGATAGGTATTTTATTTGTATTTTATTTCTTTTTGTATGTAAAAACTCATTGTGTATATATATATATATGTGCAGTTTCAGTTATGATGACTTGTATATTTAGTTGTGTTTGTTTGGTTGTGTTTCTTTGTTTGTTTGTTTTATATTTGTAATGTTGATAATGTTAATTGTATATGTTTGTTTGGTTATGTTTCTTTGTTTGTAATGTAACTGTAAAATAACAAAACACAAACTCATATGTTATGATTAGGTTAACCGTGTGATAAAATAAAAATAAAAACAAACTAGTATGATTACATAACCGTAGGCACATTTCAATATTAAATAATGATAGTAACTCCATAACCGTAGGCACATTTCCCACTCTCATACATACACATACATACACCTATGACATATATATACATCATTATCACTGCAGCTTTCACTACTTCAATCAAGATCATGACACACATTTGTAATCAAGGTGCATTTCAGTCGTCGTATGACATGAGATCATTAGCTACTAAAATAAAAATAAAAAAATTACTTGTAATATGATAAATTAATAATAAACACAAAACACAAACTCGTATGTTACGATTAAATTAACCGTGTTGATAAAATAAAAATAAAAACAAAATTAAAAAATTTAAAAAATATGTACAAAATGTCACGGTTTGGCCAAACCGTGACATATACACCTCCAAAACCCTAACTGTCACCCCATTAATTACACATTAATTACACACCCTATAATTGCAATGATCCAGAGAAACTAACGTCACGGTTAGGCCTCACCGTGACCGCAAGGTCCTACACCCGACCTAAAGGTCACGGTTAGGCCTAACCGTGACCGTTTGAGGTGGTATACCCTCAAAATGAGCGGTGTGTGCAGAATTTCGAACTAAAAACACAACCTTGATACGCCCCTCCTCATTAGTCCACTAGTCATCTTGAAGGCGTTCTTCATGAGCGTGTCACATGACACAACATCTAAAACAGTCTGATAGATAGTCAGCTTTACGGTTAAGGTCATTTGATTTTTTACAGAGGTTATTACAAATTGTTTAACTGAAAAAATAAATTCAGCATTTGATGATTTTTTTTTTTATATACGTGTGTTCATGTGTAACACCCCGACCCGGATAGGGCTGACGTGTCACTAATACGGATATCAAATCAAACGCATTCCCATTATTAAAACGATTACAAGTTCAAATCCAAAACCTAATTAAGATGTTCAATACATCAATTAAAGTAACAGATAATCTTGGTCTTCAATTCACTCTTCACTGGTTTCCCGGATTACCCTGCTGACCTGACGTGCATGAAAACAAAAGCACGCCTGAGCATAACGCTCAGTGAACGGAATAGCGAATAACAAAAATAAACAGATATGTTGATAAGCAAAGAATCGACGGATATCAAAAATAAACAGACATGGTAATAATCAAGGAACCGACAGATATCAAAAATAAACAGACATGACGATAATCAGAGAATTGACAGATATCGAAAATAAACAGACATGATGATAATCAGAGAATTGACAGATATCAAAAATAAACAGACATGACGATAATCAGAGAATTGACAGATATCAAAAATAACAGACATAAGACATATATCAGATATAACATACCCCGAGCTAACAATCATATCATATAATAACTGAACAGGGGGAACACGGGTAGCGAGCCCGTGAACCAATGTGAAATGGAGTATGGGCAGACATACAGACCATTCACCAGAGTCCTGAATGGAATGGTGTGTAACCATCCATCAGGAAATAACAGAACTAGCCTAGGATCGATCCATACGCCTCTGAGGAAATAATAATATAACCAGACATAATTTCAGAGTCCTCTTTAGAGACGCCGTGAACTCAGCTCACCGCCACGGTTGGTGCCACGTTATCGATGCCGCAATAACGCGTCTTGGTCACCCCCAAGATAGGGAGAGCTCGGGTAACAAATTCAGAATATATATATATAGTAGTCAAGCTACTTATAACAGAAACAAAGGCAAATTATCAGTGTATGACAGGAATCAAAACCGGAGATAAACAGAAATCAAATACGGGACAGGAATCATAAATTTGTACTACAAAGTAACAGAAACAAAAGTAAATACTTATGGAAATAAAGAAACAGAATCCGTACTACTAAGTAACGGAACGAAAGTGAATATTATGATAACAAGAAAACAGATATATAATCATATCATAACATAAGAACATGTGATAATGAGTTCAATTCAGTAAATCTTAATCACAGGTAAAATAATACTAAATTCAAAGTGGCATGACAAAAATAATAATGAATCATGATATCAATAGATGTACGACCAACTGAAACGGACAGAAATATCAAAGACGTTCAGGAATTTCAACGGACGGTGGAAATCAAAGGGTTTCCTTAATCAAATCGAATACCACAACAATAATGAGTGAGGTAAGAATCCGTACCTTATACACGAGTGACAATATCCATAAACAAGGTCTAGACTCGGTTAACGCCGCAAGAACCTGGTATCCTTAAACAATTCTGAGCTTGATAAAGAAAAAGGATGATCACCAACAAAGCAATCCTAACTCTCACACGGTTTACGTACTCAATTCCACTCGATCTCACCGAGTTCTTGTTGTTGGCTATCCGTTGACCTCGATTGACCATGCTTTGACCAAGGTTTAACCATCACCATTCACCATATACAGCCACTGTCCACCATGAACCACTTTGTCATTGCTAGAACCTCCTAGCTGGCTAGAATCCTCACCGACAACCACTACCACCATTACCACCATCAAAACAGCCCCTCTATCACCGCCATCACCATAACCGCAGCCACAATTCAACAACAACCATCACCAATCACAATTTCAGTCAAATCCTAAGGATCTCATCTAGAACCCAACATGCAACCACATGAACAACATCAAACTGATCTAATCTTACCTCAAACAGCAGCAACCACCATAAACCACCATCAATCGACATCAACAGCCGCTAACATCACCAAAACCAATAACAACACAAGCAAAATCACAGATTTACCTTACCATTACTGCTGTTTTGCAACCATCATCAAGAACCAACCACATGCAGCCCCACAGCCACGACCGAAGCCACCATCGCCATAATAACCCGAAAACCACCATAATAATCACCGACCTACATCATCACAACCATCAGCAGCCACAACCGCGACCGGCAGTCCACCACAACCGCCAATCAGCAGCCACAGTTACGCCGGCCCCCCTGTTCACGACCCCTTTCATCCCCCGCAGCCGACACAACCGACATGCAACCATCATCGGGCCTCTTTGGTCGATAGCCGCGAGGTCACAGAGCACCAACCACCGTGGCTCGTCTCCGAAATCCCTCGATTAGTCACCACCGTCATTCCCATTGTCCGACATCCACCCAACAGTACCGTCGGGCCAATTCGCGACCTATACCTCGCCATCAACACTTTGTTTCAAGATCTAGATCTCGAATCCCTGTCGATTAACAACACCATCGATTACCAGGAACAACAACAACCGCAACATCGCCATTGGACTGCTCTCCGCATCGCGAACCCACCATCGGTGCAGCCGGGTATCGCGACCAGCACCACAGCCATCACCATCGCAACCCGCGGCCGCGGTCGACCTCCATCTTCGACCCCCAACCATGAGCCATCATCACCAATCGAACACCATCGAAGCAACCTGCAACCGCCTCTTCCGTCTTCGATTCCCAGTGATGCGCCGCGTTCTAGGAGAAATCGAGGCCATCTTTGTGTTCAGGGTGTCGAGGGGAACAAGGTGGAGTGTGCCACTCGCCGGCACTCGCCGGTGGATCTCCGCCGGTTCCGCCTCCCGGCTCCCCTTCTCGGATCTGCTCTCCCCTCTCACACTCTCTAAGTGTGTGTTTGTATGTGTGTGAAATGAGTGAAAATGGGGGATTGTAGGTTTATATACTAGGGTTAAAGAAATGGGTTCGTAAAAAGAGTCGGTTCGTCACGCGTTCGAATCAACTTTCACGTATCGTTATGAACTTCACTACCCGTTAGATTCGATTATTCAAAATGTTATAAGTATTCCGAGATTATAAATTTTATCGTATTTCGTACGTGCCGAAACATTAAACGAGTTGTAAGTTATCGCGTATTTAACACGTTAAACGGTTTTACGCGTTTTTCCTCGAATGAACGCTTTTATTTTTATATTTTATTTTATTATTATTATTATTTTTTTTTTTTTTATGGGTATTATAATTCTACCCCCCTTAAAACAATTTCGTCCACGAAATTGCTAGGTACAGATCGAACAAGATATGACATAACGTACGCGGAGTACTGTGATGTTCAAGAAACTGATAACTGATAACTTCATAACTGATAACAGGAACATATATATAAGATAATAACTAAGAGGTAGACAGATACGGATATTGAGAACGGATTTCATCTTCTACCTCCCATGTAGCTTCGCGTTCGGAATGATTTTTCCATAATACTTTAACAAAAGGAACAGTTTTCCTATGCATAATGCGTTCTTGTCGGTCAAGGATAGCTTCTGGTTCTTCTTCGAATGTTAAGTCTTCACGAATCAAATGAAGTGGATAATTAACACGTGAAGAGGATGATAATGGTACCCCTTAAAAGAGATACATGAAAAACGTTATGCATATATGACCGCTGAGGTGGTAATGCTAAACGATACGAGACCTCACCAACTCTTTCTAGGATTTCAAATGGTCCGATAAATCGTGGACTAAATTTCCCTTTAAGACCAAAACGTATATTCTCAAAAGTCTGTATGTACTTTCACTTTGATTTATATGACCTTTATTTCTATAATTTAACTATTCTTACTTTCTAGTTATAGCCAATTCCTAATTCTGATTATTTCTAACTTGTCTTGGGGTCCTAGGGCACACTTATAGTAATGGTCGGAACTCCAACCTTCTTAATATCCCCGTTTAACACATGTTAGCTTAATCGTATCAATCAACATAGCTAGGTTCACAACATTGGCATTAAAACAAATCATCTAAACCATCAGAGAGGCTTATTCTACTACTTACTAGATTTTTTTTTTTTTTTTTTTTTTCAGTGTCCTTCTTAATTCTATTTGGTCTAATGTCATAAGGTATGACATCAGTTTTATCAATTCATGGCGTTTGTCAGTATAAGGAGCACGACTTAAACCTACCATTGCATGATTTTAAAATTCTAACTTTCGCATTTCATTCCTTAAGTAATAGTCCTCAATCACCAAGGCTTTGAACTCATCTCAAACCCTTAATAATCCTATATATAAGCATCACTGGTATACTAAGAATGTGCTTAAATCGGTTACACGACACCCTAATTTTTCTTAGCATTATCCCAGAGAATAACGTAATGTATGTATAGAGAGTATCATCACCCTTCTATATTTCCTGTAGTCCACTTTCATTCTAAGCACTCAATCAGCCCCTCAGTTACTGAAATGCTAAGTGGAAGAACATCTCTTAAAAGATAAAATTAGTATTATGATTGGAAATACCATGAAAGCTCTAAATAGGACAGGACTTAAGTAACAGTAGGTAAATTACAAACACCTAAGTACAATATGTCTAATGATAGCTGCCTATCCTTCATACTTTCAGGATTTCAGGTATAGCCATGTCAGGGCAAGTACTAGGGAAGCAAGTCTCTCTTTAAATTAGGACAAGTGTAGCTTAGATTACCAAATGGAGCACGTCAAGGTAACTTGATTCATATGCCTTAAAGGCTTGTATATTGACCACAGTAACTTCACGTGCTATAATAGTAGCAATCTTACGACCAGAGTTTCTAGACCGTGAACGGATTTGACGAGAAGTCATTCTGAAAGATCATTAAGAATTTTCATGGAAATATGTTCTATGAGAACCGGGGCTTCTTGCTCAACGTGTAGGAATGATGACTTATACGGACTACAATGTTACCACCCGACCAGATTCACCGGACTTAGCATGCACGACAAATTACAATTACGTGTGCACCCGTAATGGTAAGTTGTTTTGCATGATCACCCCGGTTCCTCCTATTGGGTTAACATATCTTGTCAAGTACAGTGATCATTAGTGATAGAAGTACCAAATATGTATGTATTATATTGGAAAACGAAATCAAGGAAAAGAATTATTCAACACGACAATGAGATGTTCCGAGTGTATTTGTTTGATTCGTGAATCAAAGCGAGTACGTTGACTAATCAAAGTATTGAGTCAATCACAACTTTGTTGAAGACATGCGTACCTATAAGCAGATACTCATTCCGAGAGTTCCCAGGTAAGGTAAACAGGTCCATCGGTTGATTTGGATTTATACGAATACCTTGCCTAGACAGAACACCTCGAGATAGGCATCACACTCTTCCAGCATTACATGTTTCAAGTTGTAAGACACAGACCTTGGCTAATTTGAAAACCACGAATAACGGTTCAAAGTTCATTTTGAAAACCACTAGGCACGATGATAAGTGTAGATCCACATGTCGTCGATAAATACAATGACGAATTTATCGAGAAACTTGCGAAAGACTCGGTTCATTAGGTCCATGAATACGGCCGGGGCATTAGTTAACCTGAATGGCATAACCAGGAACTCATAGTGACCATACCAAGTACGAAAAGCAGATTTAGGGACATCAGAATCTTTGATCTTTAGTTGATGGTAACCAGACCTCAATTCGATTTCCGAGGCTGAGTCCCTTGATAAACGAGTTCAGGGTATTGAGGATTCCCAAATAAAACACGACGAGTCTGGCATTCAATAGTAACGTGATGTCGAGTTAACCAGTCCATACCACGTATGACATCAAAGTCACTCATTTGCATATGAAACAAATCAGCTTTACGAATAATAGACTCGATTCTGATCGGACAATCTCTATAGACATGCAAGATGATAGTTGAATCTCCTAATGGAGTAGTAATAGTCAAAGCGTGCTCTAAAGCAGTCGGTGTAGTCATTAAGTACTTAGCAAACCAAAGAGATACGACAGAATACGTAGCGCCCATATCAAATAAGACATAAATATCCCGCTTCCCCATGAAAAAGGGTACCGGAGATCATACCTAGGGCATTTACTATCAGTATCGGATAAGACATATATATGTATATAATACGTCCTCAACACCAAGTACCTCAAACAATTTCTCAATATGATTGATCCATTTTTTTTTTTTTTTTTTTTTTTTGCACCTCGACCGGATCACTAGAAGTACTGAAAGACTTAAGACTTTGCTTCTGAAAACGTTCCAACCAGACATGAATACCATCACGGGGTGGTGGTGTATTATCACCGGAAGGTGCTCCTGTGTTGTTCCTGCCAGAAGGTGGCTCTGAGTTATTTCCACCGGGTGGAGATCCTGTGTTGTTTCCTTCCGAATTCGCCTGTTGCATCCGCTGGATGACTGTTTGAGCAGTCTGAGTCATCAGATTAGGGAGCATCCCCGAAATAACAGTGTCGACAACATTAGCGACCAGTGCTTCTAAGTTTGCATTAGACGAGGGGCCATTCGAGTTATTGCGGTTGTTCACACGTCTCTTAGGAGCCATCGGAAATGAAGATATACGTGTGAACACTAGAATTTAGATTGGGAACAAAAATTAGATCCTAACCCAACGTCTACCCATTACCTCACAAGTTTATTTTAATGTTTAAGTTTTCTACAGGAAAGAGCCTTTGCTCTGATACCACAACTGTAACACCCCGACCCGGATAGGGCTGACGTGTCACTAATACGGATATCAAATCAAACGCATTCCCATTATTAAAACGATTACAAGTTCAAATCCAAAACCTAATTAAGATGTTCAATACATCAATTAAAGTAACAGATAATCTTGGTCTTCAATTCACTCTTCACTGGTTTCCCGGATTACCCTGCTGACCTGACGTGCATGAAAACAAAAGCACGCCTGAGCATAACGCTCAGTGAACGGAATAGCGAATAACAAAAATAAACAGATATGTTGATAAGCAAAGAATCGACGGATATCAAAAATAAACAGACATGGTAATAATCAAGGAACCGACAGATATCAAAAATAAACAGACATGACGATGATCAGAGAATTGACAGATATCGAAAATAAACAGACATGATGATAATCAGAGAATTGACAGATATCAAAAATAAACAGACATGACGATAATCAGAGAATTGACAGATATCAAAAATAACAGACATAAGACATATATCAGATATAACATACCCCGAGCTAACAATCATATCATATAATAACTGAACAGGGGGAACACGGGTAGCGAGCCCGTGAACCAATGTGAAATGGAGTATGGGCAGACATACAGACCATTCACCAGAGTCCTGAATGGAATGGTGTGTAACCATCCATCAGGAAATAACAGAACTAGCCTAGGATCGATCCATACGCCTCTGAGGAAATAATAATATAACCAGACATAATTTCAGAGTCCTCTTTAGAGACGCCGTGAACTCAGCTCACCGCCACGGTTGGTGCCACGTTATCGATGCCGCAATAACGCGTCTTGGTCACCCCCAAGATAGGGAGAGCTCGGGTAACAAATTCAGAATATATATATATAGTAGTCAAGCTACTTATAACAGAAACAAAGGCAAATTATCAGTGTATGACAGGAATCAAAACCGGAGATAAACAGAAATCAAATACGGGACAGGAATCATAAATTTGTACTACAAAGTAACAGAAACAAAAGTAAATACTTATGGAAATAAAGAAACAGAATCCGTACTACTAAGTAACGGAACGAAAGTGAATATTATGATAACAAGAAAACAGATATATAATCATATCATAACATAAGAACATGTGATAATGAGTTCAATTCAGTAAATCTTAATCACAGGTAAAATAATACTAAATTCAAAGTGGCATGACAAAAATAATAATGAATCATGATATCAATAGATGTACGACCAACTGAAACGGACAGAAATATCAAAGACGTTCAGGAATTTCAACGGACGGTGGAAATCAAAGGGTTTCCTTAATCAAATCGAATACCACAACAATAATGAGTGAGGTAAGAATCCGTACCTTATACACGAGTGACAATATCCATAAACAAGGTCTAGACTCGGTTAACGCCGCAAGAACCTGGTATCCTTAAACAATTCTGAGCTTGATAAAGAAAAAGGATGATCACCAACAAAGCAATCCTAACTCTCACACGGTTTACGTACTCAATTCCACTCGATCTCACCGAGTTCTTGTTGTTGGCTATCCGTTGACCTCGATTGACCATGCTTTGACCAAGGTTTAACCATCACCATTCACCATATACAGCCACTGTCCACCATGAACCACTTTGTCATTGCTAGAACCTCCTAGCTGGCTAGAATCCTCACCGACAACCACTACCACCATTACCACCATCAAAACAGCCCCTCTATCACCGCCATCACCATAACCGCAGCCACAATTCAACAACAACCATCACCAATCACAATTTCAGTCAAATCCTAAGGATCTCATCTAGAACCCAACATGCAACCACATGAACAACATCAAACTGATCTAATCTTACCTCAAACAGCAGCAACCACCATAAACCACCATCAATCGACATCAACAGCCGCTAACATCACCAAAACCAACAACAACACAAGCAAAATCACAGATTTACCTTACCATTACTGCTGTTTTGCAACCATCATCAAGAACCAACCACATGCAGCCCCACAGCCACGACCGAAGCCACCATCGCCATAATAACCCGAAAACCACCATAATAATCACCGACCTACATCATCACAACCCATCAGCAGCCACAACCGCGACCGGCAGTCCACCACAACCGCCAATCAGCAGCCACAGTTACGCCGGCCCCCCTGTTCACGACCCCTTTCATCCCCCGCAGCCGACACAACCGACATGCAACCATCATCGGGCCTCTTTGGTCGATAGCCGCGAGGTCACAGAGCACCAACCACTGTGGCTCGTCTCCGAAATCCCTCGATTAGTCACCACCGTCATTCCCATTGTCCGACATCCACCCAACAGTACCGTCGGGCCAATTCGCGACCTATACCTCGCCATCAACACTTTGTTTCAAGATCTAGATCTCGAATCCTGTCGATTAACAACACCATCGATTACCAGGAACAACAACAACCGCAGCATCGCCATTGGACTGCTCTCCGCATCGCGAACCCACCATCGGTGCAGCCGGGTATCGCGACCAGCACCACAGCCATCACCATCGCAACCCGCGGCCGCGGTCGACCTCCATCTTCGACCCCCAACCATGAGCCATCATCACCAATCGAACACCATCGAAGCAACCTGCAACCGCCTCTTCCGTCTTCGATTCCCAGTGATGCGCCGCGTTCTAGGAGAAATCGAGGCCATCTTTGTGTTCAGGGTGTCGAGGGGAACAAGGTGGAGTGTGCCACTCGCCGGCACTCGCCGGTGGATCTCCGCCGGTTCCGCCTCCCGGCTCCCCTTCTCGGATCTGCTCTCCCCTCTCACACTCTCTAAGTGTGTGTTTGTATGTGTGTGAAATGAGTGAAAATGGGGGATTGTAGGTTTATATACTAGGGTTAAAGAAATGGGTTCGTAAAAAGAGTCGGTTCGTCACGCGTTCGAATCAACTTTCACGTATCGTTATGAACTTCACTACCCGTTAGATTCGATTATTCAAAATGTTATAAGTATTCCGAGATTATAAATTTTATCGTATTTCGTACGTGCCGAAACATTAAACGAGTTGTAAGTTATCGCGTATTTAACACGTTAAACGGTTTTACGCGTTTTTCCTCGAATGAACGCTTTTATTTTTATATTTTATTTTATTATTATTATTATTATTATTTTTTTTTTTTTTTATGGGTATTATATCATGGCTCTCTTTTTTTGTTCATTTTAGGAATTTGTTGAAGATAATTGCAAGTTTGATTATTGGTAAAATAGTTTCACTTGCTCAAATTGTTTTTAAACTTGGTTTTTTACATATATGTTATTATTAACTTTATTACATACTTTTTATTTATCATGTTAACTTTTGGAAAAGTCATACTTTGATCTATTAGTACTTTTTTTATTAAATATGAACAGATATTTTTTGAACGGATACATAGTTTATTACCGCTTGTAGCCAAAGACAAGTTAAGATGAAAGCCAAGAATGAAAAAAATAATGTACAATGTATTTTTTTAGTTAAAATATATCATAGCAAAGTCAAATGTTTTGCGTCACTTTATATGTCTCGCAGTACATGTAAGATTGTATTATACAAAATAGTGTGTGTAGTATTATATCATATAGTATAATCTCATAATGGAATTCAAATAGGACAAAAATGGCACATACTATACGAGACAACTTGTCTCAACTTAGTCTTAGCGCAACCTTCTGTCGAACTCTATACCAAAAACAAATATAAAGGTCATTTAATATCGGTTGACTTCATACAATTACTTATTCAACAATGATTTAAGTATTTTTGCATAAAAGCAACCTGCTTATCATTTTCTATTGATTTATAGGTCAGAGCAATATAAATAACCAACTTGGACATTGCTCACTCAAAATTGCTTACCTGCTCTTGAATATTTTATATCTTTAATTAGTAAAAATGTTGAATCAGTAAACACTCAAACAACTGTGTATTTGATTATATATTTTGTTACCCCGTGTTAGTATCAAATATTATCTTTTACATTGTGTTTTGTCATAAAACATCAACAATAAACAACTTTATTATAAATGCATTTGATTGGTCATCACCTTTTATATTCCAAAGGTGTCATCAAGGACAAGGTACAAGTCCATGTGGTTGCATGCATGTATACAAATAATTAGGGTCCAATAATATCAACATGAATATATGCATTGCTTTTGAAGCAAAAGATACAAACATAAGGTACACAAGTTTCAAAACGTAATCATTATTATTAGAGAAATCCCTTAAAATTTCAGTATAATCTCCCTTGATAAATAATAAAGAAATGCCAAATCCTACTAATAGTGTAGGTAATTATCTTCATGATGTTAAATGAAATGATTATTAATGTAATCCTAACGACTTAAGTAATTTCAAAGCTTTGGAACAACTATTAATCTAGATTTTTAGAGCATTTAATTGTTGATCTATTATCATCATTTCAAATGTCATTATTACATCCTAGCATTACAGCATAAGAATGTTGTTTCTTGTACCATTTCATTTTAACCCATCTCGACTCTAACTTGTCTTATTAAAGATAAAGAAAACAAAAAAAGTTTCCGGTCAAAACAACTTGCATTTTAATATAGTTGTAAACAAACCGAATTATGTTTAATAATGTGTCATCACTTTTAATAGATAAAAGTGAACAACTACTAAATTTAAAAAGGAATTATATACATCACAGTGTTGAAGTTATAGATGTATTTTATTTTATTTTTGCAATATAAACGAGTTACAAGGTTATCATAAACACTCAAAAACACTTGACAACATTTGATATTTTTCAAAGTCATTTAACCCATTCGACTCCTCGTTTGTTTTTCATTATAGATAAAATACGACCTAAATCTATGATACATTAAGAAACATATTTTGAACCGCCTCCTCTTAATCATACTCGCAATCCTCACCGGCTTATGATGTTATCAATCCTAACACATTAGGATCCACATGATATTATGAAACGACATCGAACAACCACCTCTAAAACATACTCGCAATCCTCGTCAGCTTTTGATGCTGGTCCGGCAATCCTAACGGGCCCAGGTGATCAATCTGTGCACCTCCACGGCTCCACCAAGTTAAAATGAAGAAGATGGCCCACAGAAACATATAATTATCAAATCTTCAAGCAAAAAAATAGGTTAAGTTTGGTGAAAGGCACCATCATGACCAACCTGGGAAAAGATACAAATAAACTCTAATATAGATCATAATCCTCTATAACAACCTCACACCCCAAAAAGTCAACTTTTAATTCCCAGAAAAACAAGTGAAAATAAAACAATTAAGATTAAGATTGTTGTACATACAAGCCAGCAATTTGTTGGTGGGTCCGCCGTTCTTAACCGAACTAAGCATGCCCTAGGAAACAATGGGATTACAATAACACTTGAATTATGATCTGTTGATTGATAACCAAAATTTGTTGGTTATGACATTAAAGGATTCCTGCACGTGACGAGCATGTGACGTTTTCATCTGAAAGATGAATTGTTTAATGTTTGGGTTTTGCTGTCAACAAAGGCTTGGATTGAGGGTTCCCTTCCAAGAAAATCTGATAGTAGTTCAATAGGTTCCTTTGATCCTCCAGGTGCCAATACCTGTTGACCAATGTTCAAACACATATAAAGTCAATGATAAGTCGACGTCTTTTTGGAAAAATTAGGGGTATTTGGGAATGCTTGTTAAAAAAGATTATGTACTTATAACGATTTGGGTACATGAATAGTTGTTTTGAGGGTGTTTGTGATTGCTTATCTGTACAGCTAGTCTATTTCAGATTGAAATAAGCTGTTAGGGTTAAGCCGCCGCCGCCTAACCCCGATTAGGGTTAAGCCGCCGCCGCCTAACCCCGATTAGGGTTAAGCCGCCACCGCCTCAGCCTTCAGCCGCCGCCGAACCCCGATTAGGGTTCAGTCGCCGCCGCGTCAGCCTTCAGCTGCCGCCAAACCCCGATTAGGGTTCCGGCGCCGCCGCCGCCGCCGCCGCCGCCGATTTAGGGTTCCGGCGCCGCCCGCTGCCGGAATTCCTCCCCTGCGGCCGCCCTGAAACAGCTACTGCTGTGTTTTCTGTTGCTGTTGGTTCTGTGTTTTCAATTGAAGGTGCTGTTACAAACTATTGCTCGCAATTTTTTGAAACTGATTTCATGAAACAGTGTTTAATAGAACACGCAAGTTCAGGCAGCCGGCCAAAGTTGTGTTTGGCACTGTTTTCAGTTTTGACTCGATTGTTGAGCATTTAGGTTGGAATAATGGCTGATGACGGGATAACAAAGATTGATAAATTTGATGGACATGATTTTGGGTTTTGGAAGATGCAAATTGAGGATTCGCTGTGTCAAAAGGATTTGATGGCAGCCTTGGATGAGGAGAAACCGGAAGATATGACTGATAAAGAATGGAAGACGTTGGACAGGAAAGCAATTGTTGTTATCAGACTCTCACTAGCAAAGAACGTTGCGTTCAATATAATGAAGGAAACTACTACTCATGGTTTGATGAAAGCCCTATCGAATATGTACGAGAAGTCGTCTGGATCAAATAAAGTATTTCTAATCAGACAGCTAGTTAACACCAGATTGAAAGAAGACGGTTCAGTTTCCTCTCAATGATTTCAATAACATTATTTCTCGCTTGTTATCTGTTGATATCAAGTTTGATGATGAAATTTTAGCCCTGTTATTGTTATCGTCGTTGCCTGAAAGTTGGTAAGGGACAGTTACTGCAGTTAGTAGTTCATGTGGTACTGCTAAGCTCACCTTTGATGGGGTCCGTGATTTGATTTTCGGGGAAGACATTAGAAGGAAAAATGCGGGTGAACCATCTAGTTCTCTGTTGAGTACTGAAGGAAGAGGTAGGGGAAAAGAAAGGGGTAGTAGCAGGGGTCGTTCAAAGTCTAGAAGAAGAAGTCAGTCAAAGCCCAGTTTAGACATCCAGTGTTGGAACTGCAAAAAACATGGCCACTTCAGAAGCCAATGCCCTAAACCATCTGGTTCTAAAGACAAAAAGGAAGTTAATCTGGCTGAAGATAATTCTAATGATGTTCTAATCTGCTGTGTTGAAGATTCTACAGAGTCATGGGTCATGGATTCAGGAGCATCGTTCCATGCTACATCTAGCACGAAGTCGATGAAGAATCTACGAACAGGTAACTTTGGTAAAGTTCATTTAGCTAATGGCCATGCTCTTGATATCACAGGGATGGGGGATGTTGTTTTGAAGACTCCATTAGGCACCACATGGATCTTGAAAGATGTTCGGGTCATTCCAAGTCTCAGAAAAAAGTTAATTTCTATTGGGCAGTTGGATTGTGAAGGATATGATGTCATGTTTGGTGGGGGACAATGGAAGGTCGTGAAAGGAAATCTTGTGATTGCCAGAGGTACAAAGAGGGGCACACTGTACATGGTTGAAGTTCCTGTAGATGGGGTAAATGCAGTAACCAGTGGCATGAGTCAATCTAGTCTATGGCACCAACGACTCGGCCACATGAGTGAAAAAGGTATGAAAATGCTCGTCTCCAGTGGAAAGCTTCCAGAGTTAAAGAAGGTCGAATCAGAATTTTGTGAGCCGTGTGTATTCGGGAAAAAGAAGAAGGTGTCTTTTGTGAAGACAGGAAAGCCACCTAAAGCTCAGAAATTGGAGCTTATTCACACGGATGTTTTCGGACCTACTCCAGTTGCTTCTTTGGGAGGTGCTTATTATTACGTCACTTTCATTGACGATTCGACACGCAAGGTATGGGTTTACTTTCTTAAAAATAAATCTGAAGTTTTTGATGTTTTAAGAAATGGAAAACTGCTGTTGAATTGGAAACTGATTTGAAGGTGAAATGCTTGAAGTCGGACAACGGAGGTGAATACATCAGCAAGGAGTTCCAGAACTACTGTGCAGAGAATGGTATTCGAATGATCTATACAGTCCCGGGCACTCCTCAACAAAATGGAGTCGCAGAACGTATGAACAGAACTTTGAATGAAAGAGCCAGAAGTATGAGAATCAATTCAGGGCTTCCAAAGATGTTCTGGGCAGATGCAATTAATACTGCTGCCTACTTAATTAATCGGGGACCATCTGTTCCGTTGGGCTTCAAGTTACCAGAAGAAGAGTGGAAAGGTGAATCTGTTAAATTTGGGCATTTGAAAGTGTTCGGGTGCAGTGCCTATGATCTAGTGAAAGACGGCGACAAGCTTGATGCTAAAGCCAAGAAGTACACCTTCATTGGCTATGGTTTTGACAGTATGGGCTACAGACTTTGGGATTTTGAAAACAGAAAATTGATCAGAAGTAAGCATGCAACATTTAACGAGGCTGAGTTATACAAAGATAGAAACACAACCACTTCAGAGGTTCAGAAAGAGCAAGTTGAATTTGATGTTGATGCTCAGAAACAACCAGATCCAGAACCTGTTAATGAACCAGATACAGAAACTGATGATGATACAGTTCCTGAGTTTGAAGATGGTGGTATGGGTGGAGATGAAGAGACAGTTGAAGCTTCTGATAGTCTAAGCAGTTAATGCGGCCGATATATCGGTGATATATCACCGATATATCGGTTATCGGTCTCGAATGAAAATATCGGTCCAAAATATCGGTCCAAAATATCGGTCCTTATATCGTTGGCGATAATATCGGCCGATATTACCGATATATAGCCGATATTACCGATATATCAGCCGATATTACCGATATATCGACCGATATTACTGATATATCGGCCGATATTACCGATATATCGGCCGATATTATGTCATCATGTTTAAATACTAACTATTGACTTTTAGTTTTTGAGTATTTTAACTATTTACTTGACTATCTTAGTATCTTATTATTAATATTATATGGGTTTTAGTGTTTTATGTTTAACATATATATATATATATACATATATATATATATGTATATATATTATGCAATTACCGATATCTCACCGATATATCCCCGCGAGAACCGATATATCAAATATCGGTCAGTGACCGATATCCGATATTTCACCGATTTAACCGCTTAGCTGATAGTGGGAGTTCAGATTCTGAAGATGAACAACATCCACAGACTCCAGACCAATCACATTGGGTCAGGAGATCCACCAGAGTTTCAAAGCAGCCTACCCGGTACAGTCCTTCAGTTAATTATCTTCTTTTAACTGAGGATGGTGAACCAGAAAGTTACTCAGAAGCATTTAAGTTGAAAGATTCACTTCAGTGGGAGCATGCAATGCAGGATGAGATGAACTCATTAATGAAAAATAATACATGGGTCTTAACTAAGCTTCCGCCAGACAAAAGAGTTCTACAGAATAAATGGCTCTACAGAGTCAAGGAAGATCACAATGGTAACAAACGATACAAAGCAAGACTGGTCGCTAAGGGGTTTCAACAGAAACACGGGGTTGACTACAGTGAGATATTTGCTCCTGTGGTCAAGATGACTACTATCAGATTGGTACTTAGTATTGTTGCAGCAGAGAAATTACATTTGGAGCAGCTAGATATGAAAACTGCGTTTCTGCATGGTGATCTTGATAAGACTATTTATATGGCACAACCAGAGGGTTTTCAGGTTAAAGGAAAAGAAAACTTGGTGTGTAAACTACAGAAAAGTCTGTATGGTTTAAAACAGGCGCCCAGACAGTGGTATTTGAAGTTTGATGGCTTTATGGGCAGAAACGGGTATAGAAGATGTGAGATGGATCACTGTTGCTATCTCAAGAAGTTTAAAAGTTCCTATATCATCCTCCTTCTTTATGTTGATGATATGTTGATAGCAGGGTCAGATATTGCAGAGATTAACAAGTTGAAGAAACAGTTGTCTGCAGAGTTTGAAATGAAAGACTTGGGTCCAGCTAAAAAGATACTTGGTATGAGCATCACCAGAGATCACAAGAACGGTTCTCTAACTTTATCTCAGGAGAAGTACATTCAGAAGATATTAGAGAAGTTCAGAATGAATGATGAGAAGACTACTACTCGAAGTACACCATTGGCAAGTCATATTAAGCTTTCAAAAGATCAGTCTCCAAAGACAGAGAAAGACAAGGCCGAGATGACGAAGGTTCCTTATGCATCGGCTGTGGGCAGTCTTATGTACGCTATGGTATGCACAAGGCCCAATATTGCTCACGCAGTGGGAGTTGTCAGCAGGTATATGTCTAATCCAGGGAGAGAACACTGGGAAGCAATTAAGTGGCTACTCAGATATTTGAAGGGTACTTCAAAGATGGCATTATGTTTCAAGGGTAGAGATGCTATTCTTAAAGGTTATTCTGATGCTGACTTGGGTGGATGTAATGAGACCTACAAGAGTACTACAGGGTATGTGTTCACTATGGGTGATACAGCAATTTGTTGGATGTCTAGGCTCCAAAAGAGCGTGGCACTTTCTATTACAGAGGCTGAGTACATGGCAGCCGCTGAGGCTAGTAAAGAGCTCGTTTGGTTGAAGAATTTTCTGGGTGAGTTAGGCAGAAAACAGACAAAGTATCCATTGTACTGTGATAATGAAAGTGCTGTTAAACTAGCAAAGAATCCTTCTCATCATGGGAAGACGAAGCACATTCATATCAGATATTATTTCATCAGAGGTCTAATCAGCAGTGGTACTATTCAGTTGAACAACATCAAGGGAAACAAGAATCCAGCAGACATGTTCACTAAGTTTGTCACGCTGGATAAGCTAAAGCTTTGCAGGGCTTCAGCTGGCCTTCAGGAATAGTTGAGAAGGCGGGGGCAACTAGGAGGAGCTAAACCAGTTCGGGTTTATTTATAAGTACAAGACAATGCAGTTGAAGACATTCTGTGCATCCAGGTGGAAGCAGGTTGAAGTGTTTGACGCATTCAAGTGGTAGGTTAGAGAAGATGTCTCGAAGCCCAAGTGGGAGATTGTTATGTTGTGGGCTCCGACCCATCTCGGGTGGGCCCGGTGGGTCCGGTATTAACTGTAGTCAGAATTAGGAAAGATGTAAACCCTAATTGTCTAGTTAGTATAAATACACATCTCTTGTACTTGTAAAGATTAACACCTCAATAAAAAGAAAACCCTAGTTGCCCAAGTGGACGTAGGTTACACAACGTAACCGAACCACTATAAATCTCGTGTCCTGTCTATTGCTTTTGATTATTGTTCTCGTGTTTTGTGTTCGTGTGTTTGTTTGAGCGATCTGATCCTAACAGACGATGGTCTACAGTGGTATAACACGATAAAAAAAGGTACTTTCATGCTTTTCTCCTTGTGTGAAATTGGCCACTGGCCACTATAATTGTAAAGTGACAGTATATTTACATCAACTTGCAAAGAATATATTCTGATTAAAGGGCCAGACAGCCCATAAACTGGTTATATATCTCACTGAATTTCTATTTTCCATTTTTCATTTTCTTTTTATTTAGGGAACATAACTTGATTACCTTATTCCTGAACTGCATGCCTGTATGCTGGTTAAAAATGTCATCACGAAACTTTGATGCATATATATCAGCTGCAAATACCTGTAAAGACATATATTTTAGCATAGCCGTAGTACTGTTAGTATACTTTACGTTACAAATACAAAATGCCAGAATACTTGCAGCCTAGATATTCATCACGCATAAATGTGACATTTTATAACATTGACCAGATAAGGAAAAAGTAAGCATAATCAATCATATAGTCATATACTCGTATGCTACCCTGTATTCTATAAGGTGCACTTTGCATTTCAACAGAAAAAAAGATTTTCATGCAACATAAAAAACTTTATTATTGATTGCTTCATAAATCTTAATATATTATTATCAGAAAATATGATCATACCAGCACAAGTAGTTATATGGGTGATTTTTATGGTAAGGTCCTAAAAGACCACATATGGACTATGGTTGGGTTGAAATCCCAAACACTTTTGGTCCAAAGAACATAAATGTTTTATAAATAACTAGCATGTCAAATTTGATTAAACATTATATTATTTCGATATCTGTACAACTTTTAGAATAAAATGATTGGTAGTAGGCATTAAAGGTAAGCTTCAGTAGATTCTCAACTCCTTCACACATTAGATCTACTTGGAATTTCAAAAAAACTTTAATTTGAAACGTCACTTTCTTGGTCAATAACATTATCTTATTGTTATAATAATGACCAATGAGCCTTTCACCTACAGGTACGAACGTGGTCGACCAACAGGTTTATGTCTCAAAAGGGACAAATGTGTGTATCTACCATTAAAATATAACTATTTTTAAAAGAGATAATATATAGCATTAAGCATTAGTAATTTAGGAGGTTTGTGCATCAAAACTATGCTTCGGGTGATTTTCGACTCCTTTGGCCTGTTCAGCCACTTCGACCCATTTCCTTTAAGCTAACTTATAGAATTTACCCGTTTGTTCTATTAATAAATCATGACCCAAATCAACACGTTTATAAAAAAATGGGTCCAGCATAACCACCTCAAGTATTCAATTGAGTTCATTAGAGAAACGATGACACTTGTAGCAAATAATGATTAAAAATTAGTTGAAAACCTGACTCCAAATATGACTATAGCAAGCAGCTTCACTGCCAATAGCACTACTTGGGAAAGAAGATGCCGGATTGGTTCCTTCCAACATTGGTAAACCTAACATCACCTGAATAGAGAAAGCAAGTTTAATATTCTGTATTTAATCCAAATTTTATAATATCATATTTACCCTTTTAGAACACTATATTTCTCAGCACTCACCCATTCCATAGTAAACAAAAGTAAAATCAGTTAGCATACAACAAGGCAACAACCCATTTCACTGAATAAGGGAATAGAAAAACAAAGTTATTGCTGCAATTGCACACAAAATGTAATGTTCTCTACATCTATTCAGTGAAACACGATATTATAACTAATTTAAACTATGTGTTATTATGAAATTTGGAGAGATAAATATGGAATTTCAAAGTTTTAGAAGGGTATGTATGAAATTGCACCTAAAATAATTGACTACATGATTACCTATTAAATAAATTAGACTAGCAAAGCACCAGCACATACCTTTGGATGGAGATGCTTAAATAAACGAACGATATCGACGTTTTCAGTCGAATGAATAATCTGATCAAAAAGACCTGAAAGAAACCTCTTTTGAGTCCTTTTGGAATAAAAGGTATCACTTATTTAACAACAGCTTGCATCATATGACACATAATCACACATACTAAATTGCAAATAACATGATGATATTCAAGAAGAATTCTTTACTTTTCTGTTTCTCAGTAGTCAGTTGACTCAGTTCTATAGTTTATTCAATTTTCACCTACTGTTTTCTTTACTTTATGTTAGATGAATAGAATCTTATATAATTAAATAATTAATATAGAAAACCTTATGATAGATGAGAACTTGTTATACAAACAAGACCAAACTCACAATTTTTACTTTTCCAAAGAAAGAATATGCTTGAAAATCATATGTTCCACGAAATTTGAAGAAAGATAATACCTTGTGCTATTTTTGATGATCAAAATATGCAAATATATAGACATAAGAAAACAAATCTCAGTACCTATCTATTTCCTAATGTAAGTGTATCTAAAAACCGATAATTCAATAATAATAATAATAAAACCATGTTAATAATAAATAATAATAAAACCATGCCTAATAAATATCTAAAAATCATGATAATTACAGAACTCTAATAATTTAGAAAGTAATCACAAGCATGTTTAATTCTATAAAAAGTACCGCTAATAAGTACAAAAATGGCCACCCCATAATATGTTCGGCCTAGTGGATTCAACTAACATGTTCAACCTAAGGACATTTGAGAAAAAAATCTGATGAAAAATCACACACTGTAATTTATAGGTCTCAAAAATGGCAACCCTGTAATATGTTATGTGGGATTTTTTTCCCTTCTTTTTCCAAAATAACTTACAATAGAGAATTTCTTGCTTCAATTTAAGAGCCGAAAAAGAACACCGCCATCTCTTAAGTGATTTGCATACATCATCGTCTAGAGGCTTTGTGATGTCCTACAAGAATTGTGCGATTTCAATTTTAGGGGATTTTCATTTGGGCTCCAACTTGACCTAAAATATTTAGCTTTAAATTAATATTATACATGCTAGAATACAGAAAGTGATCACCTGATGAAAACCGGATATCAGCTTCATGGAAGCCTCTTCATAACACCTATGCAATTTATATAAATTTACCAAACGCATAGTTGACAAGTAAAAGCATTTAGGGATAATATACATGGAGGATTCAATCATTCAAGTTTTTTTCATGAAGACAACCACATATTGGAAATTTTTGATAGGCCAATCAAGTATGTATCCAGTTTCATTATACCAAATCTAGCTAAAAATATTCCACAATAAAATGAAAAGGCACACTACTTTTCTTAACATTAAATTGGTGTTTGTTGATAGCTCCACACAATGTATTACTTCTTTTCAAAAAGTTTAAGAGCAATTTCATCATTAGGCAAGTTTTTTGCCAAATTTGGTATAAAATACATACTTGGGTGACCTCCACATACATTATTCCAAGAAATTATGAAGTCAAACATACCAATTTTCTAAAACCTGGGCAGGAATCTCCACAAAGTCAGAATCAAGACGTAATCCACTAAATTTTGCATATGATGCACGATTGCACATATAATGGACCTTAAACCAAGAAATGAAAAGGCTAATGCAGTGGAATAAAAATAGGAAAAACAGTATCCATAAAAAAAGGATATGGATTGTGACTAATAACATATTCACTAAAACCATTGCTCAAAGTTCAAAACCATGTAATAAAATCTAAAAGCACTGGTCAAAGTTAAAAAATGAAAGTTCACATACCACATGGCCAAACTCATGAAAAAGTTTAACGACTTCAGAGAACCGTAATAACACAGGAGCATCACCAATTTCCTTTTTAACTTGGGTTACCAGCAAGGCTACAGGAACCTGGAACAGAATTCATAAGTGGAATCTCATGAAGCATGCATTATCATAAAGAAATGAAGTGGCTTGATTATCATGTTCAACCCAACCAGAAATTTTGGCCCAAAAATCTGTGCACTATGAATTCACTGTATGCACGTGCACACCCATATGTATGTGAATACACCCACCGACCCACCCGTAAGCGCGTGCATACCTAATAATACTACTCCTTCCATCCAAAATTAGTTGTACCCAAACAAAACAAAACTTTAAGAGAGCTCGAGCTTGACTCATTTAAATTTTGTTTTTAAAGCTCGAGCTCGGCTAGATATGTGAAGCTCGGGCTCGAGCTCGTTATAGCTCGGCTCATTCGAGCTTTTAGCGAGCCAATCCCGAGTCGGCTTTTTAATGCAGATTTTATAGAGCAAAATTTCAATTTCACCCTTAATGATTTTACTTTATGGGTTACAGTAGAAATTCCACCTGAGCCAATGTTTGTGACCTGGCAGAAGAACAAGTTGGCTTGGAAATTTTGCAAAATTTGATGCTAGAGGTAATTAAAGGTAAAATCTGAAACTAGTAAATTCCGGTTAATTATTTTTGAAACTAGGCATTTATTTTGGGCAAAATAATATAAAGAAGTGGGCAATAATTTTCGGACGAAGAGAGTATATCAGAAGTGTTTCTGGTACCACATGAAAGGGAGCATAAACATATAGTAGGAGAAAGACCATAAATTGTGAGAGTTCGATCTAGTTTTGCTCCCTAAGATTTGAGAAAAATAATTATTTCCCTCCAAAAGATTAAAAACAACAAATTACCTCCACAAATTTCATAAGTTGTTTCAATTTCAGTCCAAAAATTTCATTAGTTGTTTCAACTTGAATCCAAAATAATGGAACTTTTGGAAATAATGAAACTTTTGGACTGACATTGAAAAAATGATGAACCTTTTGTATTGAAATTGATATTTTTAAACTTTTGGAGGAAAATAGTTACTTTTGTCAAACCTCAGGGTGCAAAATTGAAATTAACTCTAATTATTATTACTGTATATATGGGTTGCCTTTTAAATTAAGAAAAATAAAAATGTCCAATTATGGAAAGATAATACAGTGAACAAAATTTAGATGTTAAATAGCTAATTCACTCACGATTTTCAAAAAAGGAATCTAAAAACTGGAAAATGCAGCTAAGGAAACATGAGAAAACCAAAATATTATGTTAAATACTAATTAAAGATGAAATTAAGTAACAATATATAGACATGGGAACCCTATCTTAACTGCTATCTAATCCCTATTTTGTCCTGATCTAACATTATCTCAAACTAATATTTTTTTATCATAAATTAATGCTAATAATTATCTAAAAAACCAAGATGATGATAAACTCAAATATTTGGAAACTAAAATCCATGAGTTACATATACCTGTCTTGAACCGTTGGTTAATGAACCATTTTGGAGAGGGACTACACAAGTGTGGCCATACTTTCCTTCCCTGTCAAAGCAGATAAAAAACCAAATTAAAATATCACATGTACCATACCTTTAAGCTTATGTTAGCATTCTACTGATAAATTGATGAATAGGTATTAAGTATTAATAGACAAGCATTCAACAAACAAACCTGGTATACATGTCAAGGTAGAAGTGACCAATTAAATCAGTTGAGTTCAAGTCAAAAACCGAATAAAGTTCAACGTCATTGTGCCAAACGTCCGCATCAGAAACTTTTTCAAATCTTAAACCTGCACCAAATTAAAGGTCTAAGTTGTATATTATCTTGATGATTCAAACAAAAAGATAATTTTACATGTGGCAAATTTGGCCAAAATATGAATGGGTCATATGGGTTAATAAAGTTGCCAAAAGATTTAACTTTTTGTATCAAACCTCCAAAATCATATTACTCAAATAAATTAGACCATTATCAAAATAATATAATTTACAAAATCGTACTTGACACCTTAATTGTTTAAAAATTAAAACTTAGGATAAAAAGTGTTTTGGATCAACCCAACCCAACGCAACACAAATGTTCCAATAGTTTCCAATTCAAGTCTTTACTCAATCACCCTTGCACACCCATTTTGCCGCATTTTAGACAACTTGATAGTTTCACCAACATAAAAGTGAGGTGATTACCAAAAAGATCTTGGCATACTTTGAAAATCCCTGACTGAACTAAACTAACAGGGAAGTACTGCTTTACAACTTCAAAGTCCAGATCAAACTGCTCTTCCTCAGCTTTCTTTACATAATAAGGTAAATCTTCAATTCCAAACGGAATTTCTCCTTCCTCTTTCTTCTGAATGCCAGAAAAACATCAGCAACAGCAAGTTTGCCGTTTTAATATACAAAAAAGTACAGAAAAAACATGACAGTGTCTAACCTTTATATCTTTTAGGAGGGTGAGCTCTCTAGTAGCCAAATCATTCAAACTGTCAGAGATTTCTTCTAGAAACTCGAGTACCTGAACATTTAGTAGCATTGCCATCAATAATAATTGAAATATAGATTATTGATTTTTAACACGAAAATATGAATATGGACCTGTACAAACCTTTGAGGATGATATTGCCATTCTACGATTGGTAACAAAATCTGCGTAGTTAGTATAGCCAAGTAATCTAGCAGATTTATGACGCAACTGAACCTGAAAATAATAAAAGGAAAAACAATGCAGTTAAACCAGCTGAACAGCAAAGAAGTTTCAGTCATTACACGTTTACCTATAAAGTATCTAGTATGCACATAAATGCAAACTAATCGATGGATTAAGATCCAGATACTTATGTCTTTATGAGAAAACATAACACCCCCCGGCGGGAAACTAAAAACAAATTTATTTAGCCTCTTTCTACGTCTTGCAAATAAAGTTATAGTTCACAGTAACTTGTTAAGTGTCACCAAAAATATTCATGTGACCTTAGAAGTCCAGCATAGTATTATTTAACCTCGGAAGAATTTTGAGATGGCTTAGAAATCCAGCATAGTATTATTTAACCTTGGAAGAATTTTGAGATGGCTTTCAGTTTAATATTACCAATTTCTCTAATATAGGAAGATTAGCTTCACATCTTCTTCCATAGGCCCCCGCAACAATCCTTCTGGTTGATCCCACCTTCAACAGAATAAAACAGAATATAAGCATGTTTGCATTAACCGGAAGACAGGTGCTGAATCTTATAGACAGAACATGATGAAAAAAATTAACAAAATCTAAAAATAAAAATAAAAAAGAATGATGGTGATGCAGTGAAATACAAGTCTTGACTCTTGAGGGTATATCAAGTTATTACAACTTATGGTATATCAAATAACTAACTATAAAAGGAAAAAAAAAAAGAAGTGTACAGAATCGTGAACATCTTACAAATTCCAGCAAACTCACCTTACATAGGTCGAGCACTGCTGAAACATGATGGCTTCTCAAACTGATCTTGTATTTATTATTCTCAGACCTGTCTAAGCTCTAAAAAAATAAGCAATAAGTTGGTAAGTTACTGCAGTAAACCATAGCATTGGCAAAGAAACTCCTTGTTTACACCATAATAACTAATGAGAATCAAAAATCGCTACTCGAATGTGAGGTCAAAAGATGAGTTTTCTTAACCCGATAAGCACATTGAAGCATGATTAATTTGTTACAGAAGAAATAAATGTCTAACCATAAGGAACTCTGCTGGCAAGCCAAGCAACTCTGAGTGATCGAAGAGAAGAAATAGGTTATCATCATTCAAATTCTTGATATATCGCATACTTAGCTCATCAATTTGAGCCCTCAACCGCTGTAATTCCTCTCTTTTTGTTAATGTGAGATTCATTCCATTACGCTCAAAGACTCTAACCTGTCACTGAATATATAACAATAAGTACCTTGGTTTCGAAAAACGCGCCTTAGGCGCGCCTAGACGCAAGGCAACTCTTGAGGCAAGGGATGGGGCTTTGTGTAACAAAAGGCACATGTTGTACAAGAAGCGCAAGAAAAGCGTGATTGTCTGGGAAAAAAATCCATCTGAGGTGTGCGCTTCTTGTACAGGGGGTTTTTTGCTTCAAAGTGCTAAAAAGGTTATACATATAGGTAAGTTATACATTAAAGCATATATAAACCTTATTTATAGCTATATGGGATGCTAAAAACCTATAGAATATATTAAAAAATATAAACGCTTAGCGCTTCGCGTACGAAAGGCCCACCGCTTTTGCGTTTTGCGCTTCGGTTTTAGACCTTGATGCGTTTCTCGTTTTCTAAAACCAAGATAAGTACTTGAACCAGAAAATTTATGAAGCTGGAGGCCTAGAGAGTTGCTCCTCAAATACGATTCATTTAAATGGCAACACCACACCAACCGTTTTAAATACCATAAATCAAATACTGCAGAGAAAAGTTAGCATAATGAAATCAACCTCTGGACAATATTTAATAGATTTCCAATTTCCAAGCCATACCATGAATTGTACATAACGTTTTAATTCCATGTTCATCCATTCCCCCTTTGCCGCAAAAGCTTTAACGACACGATACACGTCTTCACGTTCGCTGAACAGCTTAAAATAAAATAGGGTTATGCAGAATAGTATAATACAAGTATGTTATGCACTTACGCCAAATGTGAAAACACTTCAGTTTCGTCTTTAAGTATGAAAAAAGAATGTAAAATTTGTATGCACTACGAGCGTATGATAATTACTAAGGATGCAACAATTGGTAATAAAGTAAGACCTGCAAGCCGATACATGTGCGTCAATTCTCCTTTCAGCTTCAGCACTTGCTTTTCTTACTTCTTCTGAAGTAGACACGAATTTTGGGAAAATACAAGATTGTACCAGCGGAAACCGGTATGCTTCCAGTTCCTCAAGTGGCAGTATAACATTTGCATATGTGACCTGCAAACTCCAAAAAAAAAAATAACTATAACCAATACTAACGAGGCATGACTACTTAAATAATCACATGTATCACTCCTTACAAGTAAATAGCCCTACAGTGAGTAGAATCACACTACAAGCCTTCAATTAAAAGTCATACTAGTGGATGAAGACAAATCTAAAATTACTTTAACTCACACATACCTTATCAAGAGGAACTGAAGCTACCGCATCATGAACCGCCTTCGAATTAGCAATTACACGATCACAAAGCTTAATTATATCAGATGCAGAGAGATTAACCCTAACATTAGAGCCTTGAAGACCTATAAACATTAAAACAATCACATCAACAACAAACTCAACCAAAACTCCACATAACAACAACACAGTAGCCGAACTACAGATGCACACAACACATTGAGTAGATTGCGTGTTAAACTGTTAACTTCATACTCGAAACCGACGATCTAACCGAAACAAAACAAAATCAGATAATACTTCATGTTTACGCACAGAGATTGTATGTATGTATGTATGTATATATACACACACCTTTCTTCTTGAGATCGATTCTCTTTGAGTTAATTGCATCTATGGCGAGCTTGATGGCGACGGCTAGGAAAGCAGCAGCTCCGGTGATGGCTAATACGTTCCTTCTGCCTCCTCTTTGCACCGCCATAGTTTCTCTGTGTAGACTGTTTTGTCTCCGGTGGTAAACTGCCGACGGTTCGGTGGTGGTAGTGGTGGTGGTGGTAGGTGACCTCCGGCGATGGGCGGAGCTATTGTTGTTGTCGCTGACTAATCGGAAACAGGAGGGAAAATTGGGGGAAATTGGAATTTTTAGGCTTTTGACGTCATCACCTCGACGTCTGTTTATTGGCACTTTCGGTCCTTCGGATATTGATAAACATAGTACTTTACGCATGAATTGTATACATCATGATAAAGTAGTGATTACAATTGGTACGTAACGTTTACGAATTAAATTTACATCGATATAAAGGGACCGGGTTTTATATCGCAAAATGAAAATATATTATATTTGACCTGATTCTTTTCCAAACAAAATTCACGTTGAAACATAGACTTACATTTAGGGTTGTAAACGAATCGAATGAACACAAATGGGGCCTTGTTCGTGTTCGTTCATTAATAAAATAACTTGTTCACAAATGCTTACAAAACGAGACTTTTTGTTCGTATTCGTTCGTTAAGAAAATGAATATGTTCTGAACATAAACGAATGCAAATAAAGGCAAGTCTTCTATTTTGCCGACTTCTTGTGACTTAGCAAAAATTTCTCATTCATAACTTTTAAACACTTTTTGAGTTATAGATAACATAATAAGAATTGTTTGTATTAAATGTTACTACCACTTTTTGAGTAGACTGACCATTAATAAAAAAAAATTAGACGGGTCTTTTTGAAGAGTATGACTTTGTTTTATAACTATCAAGTTCATCGAGAAGCCATAAATTAAGCAATCCTATAGTATTATGTTGAAAAGCATGAAATTAATTTTGTAATGCCCATGAAAGTTAATCCTTTTAAAGGTATTTATCTTTTATGACTATGATCATATCATAAACGTTATAGGAGGTTTGAACCTTAAACTCTTGAAGAACATTTGTTTTAAACGAATCTGATAAAATCTGCCAGTAAACTCAAGTGAAAGATTGAGTTGTTGTGGTTTAGGTTTAATTGCACTATGTACAAATAAAATCTTCCAATATTTTTATTATTTTTTGTTAAAATAGAAGGGTTTTTTCGGTCGTATTCCTAACAATTTATTGCAGAACTAACAAAGATTATTGTATAAAAAACGTCCGGGGTGTATCATTGTAAATTGCTTACTTGTTCTTAGCTTTTGGTTCAACTGATTTGATTTTAGATTGAAAGTTTTCATGCTAATCACGAACGTGAACACACTTCTACTAATAAGCAAACAAACAAACAAACAAACGTACCCAGTAAATCCCAAGCAAGAGTAGGGTCTGGGAGGGGTAGGTGGTGGCGAGTCTTTCCTCTATCTTAGGAGATAGAGAGACCGCTTCCGAAGAGACCCCCGACTCGATAACGAAAGCAATAACAATATCGATCAAAATATAAAGCTCAAAATATAAAGCTCAACTTTTTAAATGCAGTGATTTAAACTTTTATGCATCAAAATATAAAGCTCAACTTGTTCTCTATTAAACTAACCTTTTTATTCTACCCATTTCACCCGCTACCGAATTAGCCCATAGTAAGAAAAAGATGCGAAATTGCAATCTCTATTCCATACTCGGATGATCATTTACAAAAGCAAAAACACCCGCTTTAATTAAATTTCATGAAGAAACAAACCTGGCGTTTCTCAACTAAACCAAGAATTAAGGCGTTGTACGTATGGACGGTTGGGATGCAACCACACATTCTCATCAAATTAAAAACTTCAAGAGCTCTTTTAGCTTCTCCGGCTCTTGCAAAACCATGAATTATGGGCATAAAAGTTCTTGAAGTTGGTTTCTGTCTTGATTTTTGCATTTCTTCAACGGTACGGATTGCACGATCCATGTTTCCCATACCACAAAAAGCGCTAATTATGTTATTGTAAAGCACAACATCGGGTTTTAAACCTTCTTTCACCGCATCTTCAAATATTGCAAATGCATTAGCCCAGTCTTTTAGTTTTACAAATCCATTAATTAACATTGAATATGTCTTCATGTTATGCTTTATGCCATCAGTTTTCATTGTTTCACTGACCTCCAATGCTTTGGAAATTTTTCCCATCTTGATGTAGAGATTAAATGAAACACAAACGCTTAAAGTACGTGTGGAATTTTATCTTGGCAATGAGGATATAGGGTTGCTTTGACCGTTTGAAAGTTATCTCAAACAGATACTGATTGAAGTCAAAGTCGGATTTGTTTTGCGCGAAACTTAGGTTCTCAAAAATACTTAACACAGTTACACACTTGCACACACAAAAAATTCGACCTTTTGTTACATTGTTCACATTGATATCATGTCAACACATCACCATAGAAAACGAAAACGAATTAATTTTGTTGGTCATTCAAGATCATCAGAAGAAAGTTAATACATAAATGAATGAAGAAACACAATTTCAAAAACAATATAATTCGATCATTTATCAGATTTCTTTGCAATATTCTTCATCCACGCAAGGGTGAAAACCGACTTCAGCGCCCCTTTACCCTTTGCAGATCCGTCTTTAGTCTTCTTGCCCTTCTCGTTAGCGGGGGGATCTTGCACCGGGTCCCACTGATCAGCCCATGATGTCCCCTTCGACCCGAAAACATCCATCTTTTGGTTTCTTTTTCTTTATTTCTACCTAAAAAGATTGCAATTTGATGCAAAGGTTTTAGGATATAATAGTATAATCAGAATCTGTGGTTAAAAAACCTTGAAATGTACTCCAGTCATTCCATTGTTGACCTTTATGGTTCAATAGATTTTGACCTGTTCTTGGTAGAAAAGGTCAACAAGGGTCAAAGTCAAACTTTGAAATCTAAATATATGCTAGGCCTGACAATTCTATTGGCGCTTTTCCTTGGACAATGTCAGTCGTCCACGTGGCATATAAATTAGGGTACATAAATATAAGTGAAAATTAAAAAAGTTAAAAATCAAAAGAGTTTGACCTGTTCTCAATGAATTTCAAAGGCTACCAACTATAAAATCTAAAAGCTGTTAAGAAAAAACTATAAAATCTAAAAACATATCAGGCCCCAAGAAGTTACCATGTCATCAATATATTAGAAAACAAAAAAAAAAATAAGTGAAAGAATTGTGAAAAAAAAACATCATTTTTAAGAGTACTATAAACTAAAATCAAGATTGTAGGTTATGTTCCACCTGTCCCATGAAAAATATACTTTCTTTTCTGGAATGTCACTTTTCCTTCAAGAAAGTGTTCTAAGATAGGATTACATATTTGCTTTAGGATCGTTCACGGTCTGGTTCAATTGGTTTTGACGTAATGCACGTTCTAAAAAGAGTTAATTTCTATTTTACTCCCTGAGTTTTAACAAAAGTAACTATTTTCCTCCAAAAGATCAGAAACATCAATTTATCTCCAAAAATTTCATAAATTGTTTCGATTTCAATCCAAAAGTTTTTTCAATTTCAATCCAAAAGCTTCATAAGTTTGGATTTGAGTTGAAACAACTAAGGAAATTTTTGGATTGAAATTGAAACAAGTTAGAAAACCTTTGGAGGTAAATTGATGTTTATAATCTTTTAGATGAAAATGGTTATTCTTGTCAAAACTAGAGCAAAATCAAAATTAACTCTTCTAAAAATTAAAGGAAGGTTGATCAATGTAATACATCAAATGCATATTCCAAATTAATAACATAAAAAATATTAAAGGTTAAACGGCAGTCGGCCGATGCAAAGACATGTCAATATAAAGCTCCAAATCTAGCCAAACCGTCAAACCAAACTGAGGACCAAACTGTCAAACCATCAAACCGACTAGACCGTCAGTTTGAGCGGTTAGATCATTTTAAAGGTTTATGACCCCGAATTTGCGCATTAACATTACATGTTGATTTGTGTCAAAGAGATTCAAAATTTAAAATCTAACTACAAGTCGGTCCCTACAATCTTGTAGCAAGTTTTCTGACCTTAAAACAACTTTAGTCACTCACTTACTCATGTGATTAATAAATTTATAAACACAAAAATAGGCAGAAATTTGTGAAGAAAATACCACTAATCAAAAATCAATTGCGCCCCATGTTCCATGAAAACTAGAGTACTTTCTTCTAGATGATTTTTCAGTACAGGTCAAATGGGCTGGGCTGGGTCAGCTTAGGCCAACCAACAAACACTTTTTATTTCATATATGTTTTTAACTTTATGATATAAATTAGTTAAATACATTCACAAAGCTATATTATTGCAACTTAGAAGGGTTTATGAATCTGAATACATTATGAAGACTTTAAGGTTCAACCACAGACACGTTTCCTTTATGGTTAAATCTTTTAGCTTATCCCATTTGGCCAGTTAAAGATAAAACATAGCACAAAACTCTACTCATTTTTGTTACCTGAAGTACTCAAGATGCCCTGCAATTTCTCTGCATAAAAGCTTTGACCTGTTTGCCAACTCTTTACTTCTACGGATGGCTAAATCCGTTTGCTTATGTGTCGACGTTGGTAAATATTTCTTAGCTTCCTCCTCATTTCCCATAGCCAAAGCTTCTCTAGCAGGGACCACATTTTCCCACCAAAATTCCCGTAAAATCCCGTGAATCAACACCCAATATTCTCTATCTCTACAAACACGAAATATGGTGCTCCCATTTAATGTCCAACAATACAAATCAACCCAATCTCTGTCCAAAACTTCCATTTGGCCCTGAACTTGAGGCATATAATAGAAGGGCATACTGGTCCAAGGCAAAGCTAATTCGGGCTTCCCTTTATTAAACGGGCATTTCACTTCAAGAATCCCTAAGTTAGGGAAACGCCCGAGAAGCCCATCGGGAGATGCACCAATCCAATCAAACTTGTCCTCTGAATGTGTAGCAAAACCTAATAAACTCACTTCACGCCCCGTAATGTTTTTGTAATTTTCAATAGCTTTTGATTCATTAGTAACGCCCCATTCCATAGCCTGTATAGCCCCAGGTGTGATCAAGGATTCTATATCTGAAACAAACACTTTTTCACGCCATAGTTCATATCTTCGCCTGCCTTTCCAGAAACCAAGGGCGGTACTAAATGCACTTGTGGTTAATTTCTCCCTTCGAAGGGCAAACCATTCTTCTGATCGTTGTGCAGGGGTATCCGACGGGGAGAGTTGACTAGTCAAAGTCAAAGGTAGGGAGTTGTAAACTACTGAGGTCAATGAAGGATTATGTAGTGTTCTAAAAAGGTCAACCTGAAAATTCTTTCTTCCTGAGAAGTGAGTTGGTGCTGGTTTATGGCGAATGCTGCGGATACTAGTGATGTAGGCGCTGGTCATTTTTGTATTCTACATGATATCAGATCGAAAAGTTAATAATTTTGAACAATAAACAAAAAATGATGAGCATTTTAGTAAGCACAAGGTCATTATCAAGCTCCAAATCTTAGGCCAAACTATTAAACCGCCAAAGCAGAACTGTCGACTGAACCAATAAACCACCAAACCGGCAAATCGGTCGGTTTAAGTGGTTCGACCATTTGAACATCTGAACACCCCTAATTTGCTCATTAACATTACACAATGATTTGGGTCAGAAAGATTCAAACTTTGAAATCCAACTACAAGTTTACAATCAGTTGATTACACACCCAAAAAAAGTAATGGAAATGGTGCGATTCCATACTCAATTCCAGAATTCTAAGCTAATCAATTATATGGATCAATCAACAAGCAATTAACATTCAATTATATTTCATATATCAATAATTCAATAGCTAACGGTTTCATCGTTTGATCGTCTAAAAATGACGTATCTAGTGCTTAACTTAGCTCCCGCTTCGCGACAAGACGTATGCAACCCACCTACACTTTATGCAGGAGGCTTCACAAACATTCACAAGAAAACAGAATCAAACCAGCAAATGAACATTTCAAAAGCAGACAACATAACAGAAACTAGCACCAATGCTTCAATCACAAACACCATGTCAATAATGTGAATACACAAACAGAAAATATGAATCGTACGATAAAGATCTACAATATCCAAGCTTGGTGAATCAATTTACGCGTATAGATGTCGAATTGTAAAATCCCAAAAGTTAGCATATATGAAATAGAAATACAATAAATTGGTAGAATGCGCTGCTAACCTGTTGTTAATACGCCATTGACGATTGAACCGATCAATTTTTGAGCCACTGGTTTTTTCTCCTGTTGCAGGATTCCTAGGGTTTCTTTTGATTTTCGTTGGATAAAGACGAAGGATTTGCATGCACATTTCTTTTCCATTGTGTACAAACAGTAATGCTTTAGGTACAAGTATGTGAAGCATCTACGACATCTCGTATGCATATTTAAATTAATTTTGAAGTGTCGTACAACAACAGGATCCGTGGCGCAATGGTAGCGCGTCTGACTCCAGATCAGAAGGTTGCGTGTTCGATTCACGTCGGGTTCAAATCCCTCAGAAGATCCTCTTTTTTTCTTAAAAATGTTTTGTTTGGATAAATTTTTTTATTTTTTTCATTTGGTTATTTTTCCTTTTCTTTTATTTTCTGATTATTTTTTTCTTATACTTTTGTTATCTTTACTTTTACTTCCCTTGAATATTTTAACGATCCATTTCATTTTATTTTTTTATTTTGTATTTAAATTAATTTTTCTTATTTTTTGTTTTTTTGTTATACTTTTATTTTTTACTTTTGCTCTCATCAATTTCTTATAGTAAGCAAATTGCCGCTTGACTAATGACTATGCACACATGGTGTGCTCGAGACTCATTAGTCTCGGATTTTCTAGAAGAACAGTCTTTTAGTTCAAAAGTGAACATGAAAAGCTAATAACAAGGCTCGGTGGCTATATGTTTGGATTGTATATGTATGGTTGACAACTCGTATAAAGTATATATGTGTATCCTTTACTAACACTGTGAGTTAAACCAAATCTCATCTATAGCATTTGTTCAATCATTACGGTAATTTCTTCTAAAACTAAGAAATTTTCAATTTTACATTTATGTAAAACTATGCATCAAATGTGCTGATGTCATATTGTCGGCTGTCACGTGACATTGTGAGTATTAGATGGGTCTTTGTAAGGCGTTGGCATGTCTACCCCGATTTAAATTTGACCCTTTTAGCTAAATGTGTTTGTGGTTTTAACATGAAATGAACTTTAACTATTTATGCTAACGATAAACATACGAATATCATATTAGGTTCATACCACGTTAAAAGGTTACATAAAATAAAAATATTTACGTATAAACATCTAAGTTGTAAACTTTATGAATAAGATTTTATAATCAAGGATAAATTTGTGATGAATACAAAAAATAAAAAGAGAATAAAAATAAGAAAGAAAGATATATATAATGATTAAATTATATGTTGTCAACGGGCTAAAGGCCCATAGAGGTTTGGGAAAGGCCCAAATTGGAAAGATCCGAAATTAAATCCATTGGGGTTTCATAAAATCTTATCAAAATTTATTAAAAGTTAAACTCACCTTAGAAAACTTTAATAGATGTGATTAAAGTTGATTTTATCAAATAATCTAATCCAGTTGGTAAGTCGCTAATCAATTTAAACACACGCTAGACTTTTTCTCGTGTGATATATTGTCATGTTGATTTGTTATTTTTGATAGAAAATGCGTAGTCGAACAATTTTCATTTTATAATTTCCTAAACTCATACAATTTTCTAAAGTATAATGACTTTGATAACGAAAAGTAAATAGATTATGTTGTTATGGGCCTATAAGCATTCAATATGAGAGTGTGCAAAAATCAAAATTGCCTACTAAGAGGCCCGAATTATGTGTATGATGTGTCCCATTAGATTGCTAACATTCACTAACATCATACTAAAGTAATCCATGATAAATTTCTCTTGAAGGGTTGTAAGAAATTGGGGCATGGGGTTGGAAGCATAAAACAAGATTTATAGGGGAAGAACACGTGCTCCCCCGACTCGACGTGCTTCAGCTAGACGTATACGCCAGGGCCAAGGTGTTTGCGCTCTCATCTAAGTGTGTTTTAAGTTTTTGAAAGCCAAGGTGCCTAACATCTTAACTATGTTGCATGTACGTTAGGACCAAGTCTCCGCCATTTAAAGCCAAGGCGTCTTGTGTCCTGCCTATGCGCTCACCGCTCTATCACTGCTTAGGTGTGTCAACCAACGGGATGGATGTATGTACAAATATGGAATTCCTTTTTGCAAGAGTGGTGTGTGTTATTACTTTTTGTTGATTCGTGTTTTCGGCCTCAAATATTTTTTTACCCCTTGTACTAGTGATGCTTATCAACTTATTATATATGATTCTTTTTATTAAAACCATTAAATTTAGTGAAAAATAACAGTAAGACTGAAAACATAGAGATATAAAATATCTCAAAATGTTATATTTTCTAGTACTAGCTTTTTTTGCTTTCTTTTGAGACTTTTAACTTAAGTCAAAAACACACTCACACTTATATATTCTCTCACAATGGTGGGGTCAAATTATATTGTTTGGTCCATTTATTGGACAATGGACAGGCGCTTGAATGATTGAATGATGTACATTTACCAAATTCTATCATGTCTATTATCAAATAAACAATGTTGTACTAGTGTTTCTCTATATGTAGGTAAACGATAAAACAAACTCATTGAATGTATAACAAAGAAGTTGTACTGTACCTGAGTATAAGCGTTTTGGAGTCAATGGGCGGAACGGAACTAAAGGTGGGCAAAAAAACCACTTTGAAAACCATAATCGACGACCTGACATGATTTCCAACATGATACAATGCGGAGGTTAGAAGCTGGCATGTAACTTTATAGGTTGAAAACGACTTCAACCCGATCAAACCTGGATTATACCCGTAAAAACCTGGTTTTTAAGTTGGTCAAAACCCTTCAAGAACTAGTTAACAACCCACATTTCAAACATATGAGCAAAACAGACATATGTTGTTTCATCAGAATCAAAGTTGAATGCTTCGGTTTTCAACCCATATTTCAAACCAACTTAACTTTTGTTGACCAATTGTAAATGTTTTGAGTCAACAATCTGGTTAATGCACCTCTAGGCTGAAATAGAGGGGATTAAGGTAATTAGACTGTCTGATGATTAACTTTTTTTAATAAATAAGTATAAAACATTTTTCTTTCTCGTACTGATATTTAAACGTGACATGTAAGGTTTATTGTATCATGTATTAATGATTCATATGAAAATTATTTGTGGTCTAACGTTTATCTCCTAACTTGTGGAAAGTTTTCATGTAACATTATTTCCACTAAAAAAACATAGTTGAGTTATGTGTCAATACTGTCTATTGTATAGCAATGCAACTCCAATATTGACATGTTATGCACATGGAAAAAGGAGACACCAGATAGATTTGCCAAAATCGACAATGTTGTATAATGAAACCTAGGTAGCGTTCGTTTCAAATAATGGAATGGAATTTGAATTGGAAATGAAATTGGAAATGGAATTTGAATTGGAATTTAGAAAATCCTACTTAAATCTCATAATGTGTTCGGTTGTTATAATTATGAATGGAATTGGAATTTAAAATTATAAAATGACATAATTACCCTTTTAATAAAATTAATAAATAATAAATATAGTACCCTCGATCTCCTCCTACACCATAACAAGATGCAAACAATAATATTATTCATCTTCTACATCATCATATACGTTCTCCTCACGGCAATTATCCACCATAAACTCCGGCGACCCACCAGAGATAATGCACCACCGACATACCCCATCATCGGCTGTTTGATCGTATTCTACAACAACCGCCACCGTCTCCTGCCGTGGTACACCGATCTACTGGCGGAATCGTCAACTCAAACGGTGGTCATACGGCGGTTTGGTGCTCGGAGAACCATCATCACCGCCAATCCGCAAAATGTGGAATACATGCTCAAAACAAACTTCATCAACTTCCCCAAAGGAAAACTGTTTACGGAGATTCTCAACGATTTTCTAGGGTTAGGGATTTTCAACGTTGATGGTGAATTGTGGCATTTTCAGCGAAAATTAGCAAGCCACCAGTTCACCTCTAGATCGTTGAGGGATCATGTGGAGATAACTGTGAAAGAAGCTGTGAAATCGAAGCTTTTTCCGGTGTTGGATTCGTTTGCTGATGATCAATCACCGGTGGATTTACAGGAGGTGTTGAGGAGATTAGGGTTTCATATCGTGTGTAAACTGACTTTAGGGTTGTTATAATTTAAAATAAGATTACTTTGGTAAATTGTCATGAATTCCTGATGTTTTTAAAACAATCTTCCCAAGTTTGGAAGGATTTCAAATCCTCTAATTTGAAGGATTTGGAAGGATTTAAATTCAATTTCAACACTTCTTTTGACGAAACGAACAACATAAGGAATGGAATCTACATTCCAATTCCATCAGAATTCCATTCCATTCCATGAAACGAACGCACCCTTAGAGATATATTTTTACGGATTATCATTCATCATTTTATTTTGTGTTTTTTTATCATAATTATTGACATAAAAAATAGTTATTATTTTATCATTATTTTTGTCACGTAGTTAATAGATAATAAACACTACGAATGTAAATAATATTATTATTTACATTCAATTTGTTACTTGTATACCAATTTAGTATTTCCTATCAAGATTATCGTTATTATTATTTTATTATTTTTTCAATAAAAGTATACATGTTTCCTACAATAATGTTTTCAACTTTCTAAGTATCGTTCGATATGTAAATATGTAATGATACTTAATTGCACAACTACCATGCCCTTATTTCAATGATATGTCTAACTCAATACTAATAAACTTCATATGTATTTTGTTGTCAAACTGTGTGTATCTAAATTGAGACAAATTTACCCCTAAAATTAACTCATACATTAGATTATGCATCAATGATTGATAAGGAAATTACATATCAATACTAATAACTTATACATATCATAACCTAAATTCTTTTTACATTTTTAAAAAGCTTTTTTAAACTCTTACATTAGATTATGCATCAATGATTGATAAGGAAATTACATGTGGCCTAATGTCCATCCCTTAACTTGTGGAAAGTTTTTCATTTATAAAGTAGGCAAATAATTTCCACTAAAAAAACATAGTTGAGTTATACGTCAATGATGTCTATTAGACACATGGATTCATGAACTAAAAAAGAAGTTGAATTTTAACCCCTTATAATTTTATTTTATTTTTAAAAAGGCAATTTACAAATCGACATTAAAACGAAAAGCAAGTTGTTTCTCCAAAATTTTTGAACCGTTGTAAGTTTGTAATATATTTTTTAAATAATAATTAAGTTTTAATATTGTTCTTACAAACTTACATTTTTAACAAAAATCATCCGCGCTTCAATATTGTTTATAATCTTATTAAATATTTATGTAAATGTAAATTTTTCTGCAATTAAGTGACCAAAATGAAATATAGATAACTTTATCGATTAAGGTGTTGTTTGTTTTTTCTGTAGCAAAAAGCCTGCAGTCTGTGCACTATACCTGCAGACATCTACGGAAAAAGAGGTGGACCAAACTCCTACCGTCTGCAACAAAAACAATGACTGTTTTTAACGTTTGCAGACAACTAAAATCAAATAGTGGTGGTATACGGTGGTGCTGGACGGTGGTGGTGCTGGTGGTGGTGGTGGCGGCGTTGGGTGGAGGCGGACGGTGGCGGTGGCGGGCGGTGGCGGTGGCGGGCGGGGTGGCGGGCGGTGGCGGGCGGTGGCGGCCGCGGGCGGTGGCGGTGGCGGGCGGGGGCGGGGGCCGCCGCGGGCGGTGGCGGCGGCGGGCGGCGCCGGCGGCCGCCGCGGGCGGGCGGCGGCGGCGGCGGGCGGCGGGCGGCGGCGGCGGCGGGCGGCGGCGGCGGCGGCGGCGGGCGGTGGCGGTGGCGGCGGCGGGCGGTGGCGGCGGCGGGCGGTGGCGGGGCGGGCGGTGGCGGTGGCGGACGTGGGTGGTGGTGGGGTGGTGATGGTGTTTAATGTTCTGCAGACTTTAGAAGACTTTAAAAGCGGTTATGTCAAGTCTGCACCGTGCAGAACTCGCGTAGACATTTTTTTAGTGAAAAATCTTTAAAAAAAAACACTTTACAGACCTCAATATCTGCACGTGGTGTGCGCCTTACATACAAAAAGAGGTCAGAAACATCTTATCTGGAAAAACAAACACCCCTAAGGATAGATATATCATCAAAATTGAAATTCTCATGCATCACTATAACTTTTGTAATTAGAATATCATCACAAAATACTACACTTGTTAACAGGAAATCATATACATACACCTTTAATACAAAACTAGCAAACATACCCGCGCGATACCGCGGGATTTGTTGTTTGTATATTCAAAATTAACTCTTAATCCAACATAATGAGATTAATAGTGAAAGAAAGCTACTATAACTTGGCTAAACCACTGCACTAAACAGAACTAAACATAAAACTACACAATAACAAACTAACCCGGTTGAAGATGCATGACTGTCAATGGTTGTATGTTGTATATCTGGTCATGTTGCCTCCAAGACCACCACCTGAATTACCCTGCGCCATTCATTTTAACCCATTACCAAAACCATCCATTTTGACCCATACCAAATATCACCCGTTTTGACCCGTACCAAACACCATTCATACTGACCCATAACCAATACCACCCATTTTGACCTATAACCAATACCATCCGTTTTCACCCATACGCCATAACCAATGCCACCCATGTTGACCCATACCTAATTTCACCCATTTTGGGCCATAACCAATATCACCCATTTTGGCCCATAACTAATATCACCCAACCTGACCTATATCAAATATCAATGGTTTCAATCCATAACCAATGTCACCCATTTTGACCCAACCAATGTCACCAAGCTGACCCATAACCTATAATCAGTAAAATCAGCATCTGTTGGCTAAACCACCGCACTAAACAGAACTAAACATAAAAACTACACAATAACAAACAAACCCGGTTGAAGATGCATGACTGTCAATGGTTGTATGTTGTATATTTGGTCATGTTGCCTACAAGACCACCACCTGAATTACCATGCGCCATTCATTTTGACCCATTACCAAAACCATCCATTTTGACCCATACCAAATATCACCCGTTTTGACCCACACCAAACACCATTCATACTGACCCATAACCAATACCACCCGTCTTGACCTATAACCAATACCATCCGTTTTCACCCATACGCCATAACCAATGCAACCCATGTTGACCCATACCAAATTTCAATAGTTTTGAGCCATAACCAATATCACTGATATCACCCAAGCTGGCCCATACCAAATATCAACCATTTCAACCCCTAACCAATTTAAAACAGAGAGTACAAACCTGTAAATCGGAGTAAAACCTTATACTCGGAACCTGAGGAAAGCCTTTTACTCGGCCCCGGATCGTTGTCACCCACATGTAATTTCTTCAATTGAATCAAAAGGGTGTATGAAACTGTTGATTAAACTTAAAATAGATAAACGGTGACATACCTTCGAGAAGTTCGCTGGAGAATCAAGAAAATCTTCAACGTGCCAACCGGGAAGCATGTCAATCAAATACTCCGATATGCTACTGGCTGTTGATTGTTGATTGCAGTTAACAGGAGTACACATTTACAGCTACCTTTTAGCACGTCTCAGATGAACGTGCGCTCAACATCATGCACCCGAATGCAGGCCTCAGATGAACAACAGTTCAACATCATCGACCACTTATAAACAATAATCGACAGTAGCAATCGTAAACAAATGAGTAACAATCAGGAACAAATTAGGGTCTGACCTCATCCAAATCATAAAACAAACCTAAAAGATCCATCCCAGATGAATAGGTACTCATCGTCAAGTAACCCACGTAAGAAAATCAACATAACTTGAAAAAACATGGCAAGAGATCAACAACAATCTCTCTCGCCGGAGCCTCCTTCCCAAACAAAAGAAACAGAATATGAATCGCGTCTATAGAGTATCGATTTCAACACATATTGTAATTACAATCCGAGAAAACGAACTGGAAAACAATGAAAAGAACAAAATAAGGCTCAGATCTGTTAATAATGATAATCAGAATAAAGATGAACAAACCGCCATGGCTGCAAACATCACGGCTGCTTCAACGGTAGAAACACCAATTTCCACCGCGAAACCTCCGGAAATTACCCGCCAAGATACGGTAAGTTTCAACCTTCGTTCGATTCACTCAGACAACGACAGATTCATCATCATCGCTGACCGCCACCGACACCTACACCAGAACCTAGAAAACCCATTTGAAACATAACAAACCCATTTTCTCTTACCGAGGCTTAGATTTATATTTTGATCATCATAGTCATAATCTAATAGTTTTTTCCGGCGCTAAGGTAATCGTTAAACCGAGACCTGGTTGTGGTTGCACACCGACCGTGGATGCCAAGGCAGAGAAACTATTATCGGTTTTCATATAAATTCAGAACTGAATCGAAAACAATGGTCTCAGACGAAGACTCGTTCATCATCATCGACATGAATGAACAACCACCTCACGACATAATAAGATAACCAACCAAGAATACTTTCTAATACACGTATAGCAATAATTGAGCTGATACTCGGTTGCGGCTGCATAACGAAAATGGATGCCAAGCCAAGGCAACCGGCACCGGTTCTCATAAAAAATCACAGATAAACGATAGGTAATGGTCTCGGATGAAGACATGTCCATCATCATCGACAACAACAAACAACAGTCTCAGATAAGCATTCGCTTAGCATCATCGACGCCAACACATCAGATATCCAAAATAGGAGATCATCTCGAAAGGACAAAGACAGCCAACGGCAACAATAGGGATGCGAAATGCCACCACAACCAGAAAACGCACTACCGCAACCACCAACAAATCCCACCACGATGAACACCACAACTAGAAAACCCACCACCGACACCATCTACACAGAAGGCTAAAAAATAATCAATACACATTCACGGAAACATCATCCCAAAAGAAAAGGTAGGAGATTTAATAATTGAGATACCCAAACTCCGTATACCTTCATCTCAACATCCTGCCTCAAACATAGGCGATACAAAGCTAACATTGAATAGTTAAACACAGATTCACACAACACAATCAGTGAGATATGAGCTTAAATTTGGTATCTGCTTTCTTGTGATCTACATCTTCAAATTTACTCTTTTCTCTCTCTAAGTCAATGCATTACTAAATAGATCCCACAAAAGCACTGCGCCTAATTTTAGCAATAAAAAATTTGGAAGAAAATTCCAACACCTAAAGAAGATGATGTCAATTGTCATCGTTTTCTACTCTTCTACAACATCAATTGTTCAATAATTTTGAGTTAAACACTGATTCTAGATTTGCAGATCCAAAATCTAGCTAGTGATAGATGATCCAATTAACAGCTTCATCTTGAGTCATTTATAACCTAATTTTGATGAAATTCGCTACTTGAGATCCTTAATACTACTTTTAATCGCTACAATAGCTTAATCTCTGCTTCTCACTACGAATTCGAAGTTAAGACACTAACCGATTCGATTAATCAAACCAATTTCTAACAATTCTACAGATTAACGCAACTACAAAACTGATTACTATATCTGCTTCTCACTACGAATCCAAACTTAAGATACGAACCCTAATACACTTGCAATATAACGAACAATGACTAAGCGTTATTAAATTACTTTGAGATGTGATTGTATCATCGTCCACCTTCAAATTTGAGCATGCTCTTTGCTGAATCATAGTTCTCTTCAGAAGCCTCTCACTATTTACGTCAATATGACTTTATGAGTGTGACATATCACATACCACTATCCCCAATGAAAATTCCACAATAACAAATTAACACCACTTTAAAACTATCATCACAAACACGACTACTTTCCAAAAATGACCTTAAAACCCCAACAATTAAACCTATGATAAAAATCAACACGCCTATGAACAGTAAACACACACAAACCCCAACAGATATCCAACCATCAACCTAAAAGCACCAAATCAACTGAAACTGAAACACAAACACAACGTAATAACGCAAATAAGCACATATATATACAATACAGACAACTTACATCGTTCAGGACCGGGACCTCCATCGGAATCAAGCGAATCAAAGCGACCGGACATACGAACGTTACGATCGGCATCCGTTTCTTCACGGAAACCACGGCCTTAGGTTTTCTTAGGTGCATCGGTGAAGGATCCACCGGTGATGGCGGATTTAAGCTTAGGGATGTGAGAAGAAGCCCTAGGAGACGATACGTCTACATCAACAGCAGCGTCATCGTCCATGAGATCATCGACCAAAAACCCCAGAATCAATTCACAAATTTAGTATGGAGCACCCTTGCGCGAGGGGGGGAGGGTTTCCAGAACAGATGCAAGAGGATTTGGGATTAGGGTTTTGTTAAGGAGAGTCGGTAGTCTTTATATAGATTATAATAAGTTTTAAAGTATATATCCGTACTATAATAGATATATTTAGTCATGTAACCATATTATCAGCATATTATCTATATCCAATGTAATCTGACAAGCACTATGTATAAACAATTATAATTCGTTACTTAAAATTTGTCTGTATCGAACGTGCACCATATATGTTAGATTAGTAACTTTATATGATATATTTTTAGGGCCTCAAAAAATGAATTCTTAATAAAAAATATCTTTGGTGGGCTTTACTTTTCAGTACCTGCAAGACTACAGGGGTCAACCAACCACAATACCACATCTATATGTAGGGATAACGAATAAAAAAAATAAAATAAAACCTAGAATAGAAAGAGAGATTAATACAAATTTCAGAAATATCATACAAAATTTCAATTTCAAAAGTATCAGTACCTCTCAATACGGTAATTCATATGGAGCCGGGGAGAAGCTCGGGGTGTTTAGGCCGGTTGGGAACACTATCGCTAGGTGTTTAAGGCTGACAAAATTCACACGTCGTTCATCTCTGAGTCATCTCCCGATTGATATATTTTTTTTCGATTTATTAGACAATCATAAGATGAGAAAATGATTTGAGGAAAATAATGAGTGTTTGTGACATTTTGACAAAAATAAAGAAGTTAGTAAAGATTGATGACGTGGTGCTAGCATGTCATACGAGAAAAAAGAAGAAAAAAATACTTCTTACGCCCTAATAAAGAAGTTAGTAAAGATTGATGACGTGGTGCTAGCATGTCATACGAGAAAAATAAGAAAAAAAAATACTTCTTACGCCCTAATAACCCAAGGAACAAACATCCATACAAGTCATTGTTGATTTTACTTGCAGAGTAATGATGATACTAAACCTTATTAAAACTGTATTGGTATTTTTAATCACAACCTATGAGTGGGATTTTCACCGAGTATGTTTTTGTTTGTAGTCTCGGTCACGTACCTAACAACAAAATAACGTCTCCTCCTTATTAGATAACATTTCTTAATATAATAAGTTACATTTAATCTTTTAGACATTAACATTAGAGATATGAGATTAAAAAGTTAGTTGATTAAAATATAACACCGTTACTCGAAGATAAAAAAACAACTAAAACTAAAAATAAATGTTTACAAGTATGATACACTTAACAAGTATGGGAAAGCTGGATATAACTAACACCATGCTAGTCACAAATCCACTAAAGAATCTCAAAACTAATCACATACCCGAATACGTGTTTTAAATATCATTGGCGAAGCTTTTAAGGGGGTCAGGAGCCCCCCCCCCCCAATTATTTTTTCGCTCAGAAGTTGAAATTTATACGTATTACGTCAAAAACTTTTATACGTATAGAGTCCGGCCCCTCCTGATTTGAGTCCTTACGGCCCCTTTATACAATAATTCAAGCTCCGCTACTGCTAAATATCCCGAATCGCGAAGAACTATGAAAATCTAAAGAAGGTTCCAGGAGCGTGTTTGGGTTAGACTGGAAGAATGTAGTGACTTGTGACTTGTGAGCAATGATTTCGAAACCGGACCGAACCGGCCGGTCCGACCGGTTCGACCGGGAACCGGTGAGGATACCGGTTCGGTTCGGTGGTTTTAGGCCGTTTTCGGTTGAACCGGCCGGTTCGTGCGGTCGACCGATCCGACCGGAACCGGCGAACCAGGTTGAACTGGTTTTTTGAAATTTTTTTATTTTAATAGAAAAATATTATTGGATATGGATTAAGGAACACCGGTTCGTTAACTTGGACTATGTTTACTTGAATGGTATGTATTTTGGATGATGTTTTGGATTAAGGAACACCGGTTCGTTAATATTATTGGCGAACCACTATTAGATTTATGGTTGTTTAAACTTTGGATGTTGTATTTTGTTTTGGTTTATGGTTGTTTAAACTTGGGTTGTTGTATTTTGCTAAATTGGACTATGTTTACTTGAATGGTATGTGTTTGTAGTTTTATAAATATTTGGAATTTTTTTATATTTTTTAAATATTTATGCGTCATCCGGTTCGTAATCTGGTCCGACCAGCGAACCGGACACCTCTAGGCTGTCCGGTTCGCTTTCCGGTCCGGTTTTAAATCATTGCTCGTGAGTGAGTCGAGATTGGAACGAGTCAATATTCGTGTGAGACAAAACAGTGTATAGAAATCAGTGGGCCAAAAGCTACTACCTATGTGGTGGGCCATGGGTTGGGCTGTTTAAATATTTTCTACCCACGTGTGACTTTTAGCGGGTTAAAATATAAAAAAATAGTAAATTTAAAAACAACACTTTTGTTTTTTTAGTTACAGTCATTATTATCATTTGTCCTGTGTAACGACCGGATTGAGCATAGCGAGATCTCGCTTGTACTTTAACTAATAGTTAAACGAGTCAGATTGGTAGCTCACTCGACTTGTTTGTAATTTGAGCTCGAATTTGATCGTAAAAAGCTCAAGACAGCTCGTGATTTGTTAAATTAACTCGTTTATGTTTTAAATATTATGTACATAAATGCTTAATATAAATAGGGAAGAGATTCTAACAAAACCACATTGTTATGTGAAAACTAAAAAAAACAATGAAACCGATCATATAATTCGTGTATTTTTTTGTCACTACCCTCTATGTATGTGTGTGTTTATATATAGATAGGATATGAACCAAATGAAAACTGTAACATAGTTATACATATACGTTACACATATACGTTACACATATACGTAATCATTTTTTATTCGAAATAGTGTTACGTATACGTAAGACCCTTCATTCTCGTATAGTGTTCAACATATATGTAACAAATACTTAAGTAACCTTTTAACAATTAAAAGAATAAAAAAGTTATAAATTATATTATTGATTTCCATAGTTTTATTTGGTTTTCACATGATTATTGAATTTCTCAGGAACTTTCCCTATATAAATAAATAAATTCGTTATAAGCCAAACAAGCAAACAAACATATATGTTTAGACTGATGTAAAATTCAGGCTTATATTAGAAATATCTAGCCTGCCATTTGGGTTATAACTAATGAATATTAAATCTAGTCTTAACTTAAACGAGCCAACAAGTGGTCATACCTAGGCTAACTCGACTCAAATCGTTTATAGACGCGTATGTTTCAACCTAGCTTTTTACATATAAAACTAACACAAAAATAGCATTTTTATTTTTATATATAATTATCCTCAATTGTTTGTTTAACTAGCGAGTTGAGTAAAGCGAGCTTTAACTTGGACTAGAACTCGAAGTTAAACATTTTAGCTCGCTCGGCTACTCTTAATAAGCTGTAACTTGAACTTGAGCTTGGATCGTAACAGACCCAAGTCATCTCGTGCCTCATCAAACCAACTCTTTTATTTATTTTTTTCCAATTTTTGTTATTTTTTTTACATATATGTATACTTCATAAAAAGATTCAATACAAACCTAAAAAATAAAGTAATGAACCCAAGATGCTTACACACACACACACACACATAGGGTAAGGTTTTTTTGTTAACCCTTGTTTATTGCGATAACCCGTTAACCCTAATGTAGGGAACACTTACACCGCTGTAACTAACATTTAAATCGCGTTACATCACTGATGTAACGATTTTCCATTCATTTTTAAAAAACTCCACAATTTTTTATAACGTTTTTAACTTTTTTGTATGACGTTATTTTTTTAAATAAATTACATCATTAAATAGATCGTTTTAATATCTTTAATTTGAGTATAGTCTTGCTATATTTTTTTTAAAAAAATTTAACGTTCGTTTTGGACCACTAGTTTTACCACTGTAACTCTAAGTTACAATGGTGACGTGGCTTGCTGTGGACCACTAGTTGGGTTAATATGTTATCGCAATAAACAAGGGTTAACATTTGAATCATTTGATCCCTTCTCTCTCTCTATATATATATATAATATAATATGTGTGTGTACGTAACTGTGTTACCGTACTTGGGATATATATGATGAGTAAGCAAAGATAACTCGTGGTATGGTGAGGCCTACATTCATGGGTCACACGCCTTCTTACCTTTGACACGTGACTATCTTTGTAACCTTTTGGACCGCCACTAAAATCCCATTACCATATACTATAAAAGGTAACTACATCTTTTCTTCTTTATACACCAAGTCACCAATAACATTTGTATTTAATTTTAAAAGATATTATAAAAATAATATATTATTTATTTTAAGCTATAACACGTTATATATTACGTTAAAGTTTTATTTTTCATTCATATAACAAAGTGTTATATTTATTCTTTTTTTATTTGATAGTAACATGAGGTGTTATATTTTACTCTTTCCAGACTTGGATCAATAGTTTTTTTACAAGAGATGTTTTGTGAGTGTGTTTGTTGATGTATAGAGTCAGCGGAGAAGTTTGAACATTATCGTAAGGGGGCGGGGACGAAATTAATTTTTTTTACGTGGGGCGAAATTAAATTTTTTTATGTGGGGCGAACTTAATATTTATATAAGAATTTAAACTATCGGACCAAAAATTTATACTAGCGGACTAAAATTTAACACTACCGACGAAAAAAAAGCCCCCCCGGGGTCTCTACTATCCTCCGCCACTGTATGGTGTTATATTAAAATCAAATCACTTTCTTAAAAAAACACTCAAATGTTATTATTGTTTCAACATTTAAATTTGTTTATGAATGCTAATCTTTTAAATTAAGAGACATAAATGAAAATATATGAAACTTAATTATTATTAAGTGAATAATTTTTCCAACTTAAAATATGGTAATTGTAATGAAAAAAGCCATTAAATAATAATTTAGTTTTATAAATATTTCAAACAAATCAACTTAGAAAAAAAACTAGCTAGCAGTAACCAAGATTCCTATACATTTGATTAAAATCAGTTGTGTATTTTTTCTTTTTGAAAAATAACTATTATAAGAAAATATAAAAAGATAAACTTCACTATTTTCAATGCTAAAAAGTATAAGGGACTTTATTGGTTCGATATTAAAAGTTGATTGTTATTTTATGATTTCTTCTTTAGAAAAATTAAATTCTTACCCTCCAAATTCCAAATAAAAAATCGAAAGACCGCCTCCAAAACACCCAAAGTAAATTTTAGAAATAAGTTTCAAGTTAGTTAAGGAAATTACTCAAAAATCATTTCACAATACTAATACATAATACATATGATAAATATTAGATGTATAGTTTCATGTCCTCTTAAATTATTTGTTATAGTTTTACTTGTTTTATAGAGCTTTTTGTACAACTAGGGAAAACCTTGTTGCGTGACGTTCTCGCGTGCGCTAAGGGCCTGAAGGTGTGGTCACTATGAGCCTTATGTATGTATTTTTACCATGCTTTTCAGCATGAGATTATTCTTACAGCTCAAACTTATGACCTCTAACTTCCATGTCCAATGTTTTCAGATTCGAATCATACGCCTTACTGGTTTGGTGGTCGGACGGTTGGACCAGATTTAAAAACCGGATGACATCATAATTATATATATAGTTATATATATAATTAAATATAAGTAATTTATATATGTATTTTATAGTTATATAAACTTAACTATATTTGTATATCCAACACACTAATTTATGGTTCAACACCCCGTTTTTACCCATTAAAATAAAAAAAATAAATTCCGGTTCGAACGGTTCTGGCTTCCTGGTCCGACCCGGTCCGGTTTCCAGATCCGACCACCGGTTCGGGACGAACCGGCCGGTTCGACCAGCCCAAAACGATTCATAGCGAACCGGACCGCCCACCTAGCCGATCCCCCGTCGGACCGGTTGGACCGGCCGGTCCGATCCGGTCCCAACAACATTGTCCATGTCACGAAGAGGTTTCAAGATACCAGTCGACCGAGTGAAAGTGAACAACTCCGAGCAAAGCTTCTATACTATTTTTGTATTTCTGCAAATAGTAATTACTTGAATACTACTATTTGAAGTTGCAAGTTCTAAATTATTTTAATAAATAAAGTTTTATTTTCATTATGTATATTTGTATATATTAAAATTTTAGTCTCATATGAGCTTTAATCTACCTATTATAATAAAAAGGTAATTTGGTTTGACACGTGTATCACCACAATTCTTCTCATCAAAACTTTCCCGCCTCTCTCTCCTATTAAATAATTACCTTAATTACTAATAATATTATTTAACATTTTTTTAGATTAAATATCTTTTTATAAATTAAGAAAAAGATTTTTTAATGTTATTTCTAAATAAACAAATGTTATAAATAATATTTTTTTCTAAAATATCAAACTTTTTTAAAAATATGATATATTATAAAATTAGCGTTTTTAAAAAGTAAATTATTTAAAAACAAAAAATAATTTAAGTTAGGAGTTATGATAATGCAATATTTAAAAAATAATATTTTTATACAGTTTGTTTTAGAACAAAATATTATTTTTTTGAAAAAAAATTAAAAACAAAGTTAAAAAAGGTTGATATCATTGTTTTATTACTTATAGTACTTACTCATATGTAATTTCAGTCATATCATTTCTTTAAATATTATTTTATTTTTCATAAATTTCATTATATTAATATTTTATTTATTTAACCCGTCTATTACACGGGTTTTCTAAACCTAGTATATAAATGTAATTATCTGAAAAAAAAGGTATCAAAAGCAAACATGCATCCAACTTATGTGATCTTTATGCAACGACTAGAAGGTTCGTGTGCCCCTCTCGAGTCTCCCATAGATGACTAGTTGACCCTTTCTCCCATAGTATTACACCAATATAGCCATCATGACATCATTTTTGCAAAATTTGACTACAACGTCTATTATAGTCAACACATATCTATTAGATATATTTATATTTTTGTATACATGTGCATTTTTCCTTAAGAGAGATTGTAACATGTGTAAATTGTCGATTTTTTGATCTAGGGTTTCCACGTCCATTTATGCATGTAATTTTTTCTTCTGACATAAATGCGCATTTTATTATACATGGTATAACAATACGGTCATAAGGATAAAACATCACACTTACAACGTATAATAACACAACAATTCACACAATTATATAGGTGTAGATGTACATATATGGTCGTATGACAGCACACATGCAGTGGCATGATAGCATCGTTGTTCGTACAGTATACATACTTTTTCTAAAACTATATATGTCGTTTTTGGAAAAGTATATAAGAAGTCATATTACGTAGAATAAAAATCTTGACTTTTTGGGTATTTTGTAATAATACCGGTGTAAAAGTTCTTTGAGTTTAAAATAATTTATGACGTTAGATGTATGTGTGTACGAGATAAATGTATGCTTAACATTGAATATTGCGAGAAGACGAGAAAGAAAATTAATCATTTGTTTTTGAGTCTTAATTAAGTTCAATAAAAATGAAGACATGCTAGTTAAATAAAATTCAAACAAAAAGTATGAACAAATTCCATTTATGTATACATCTGATACACGTGCAAGTCATGCGTATGTTATATTATCGGCATATAAACCACATATGTGTGGGTTTTCAATTAAAAAATCAAAAAGACATGAAAAAACTAGTTTAATTAATGAGTTTTTATTTACATAAGCATACACATTATGTTTAATAAGTATAACATGTAAAAAATACGAATCATCTAAAAGAATTTAAACATATGATAGAAGCTTGTTTATTTTGTTTTCGTCATAATCAAATATATATTTTGTCATGAAAGTCACTATATACATGCACGTTAATTAAGTTGGTTTAAGGGAAAGATTTACATAGAGTGATAGAGACATGTCGATATTTTATAACAGATGGTCTTTGTTTAAGTGATGTATAATTGTAATTAATTAATAGTAATTAAACGATTTAATGGATTTTAAGAAGACTCCATTAGAGAGTCAAATTTGGTCCCCTAGCAAGTCAATATTGGTCGCACACATCACATTTGAACATTTTATTTTTAATATATGGATTACAAGTCGCCTTTCTCTTAAAAAAGTTATATAAACTTACACTTTTAGTATGTTTATAGGTGAGTTTCCACGATAATAAGTTTGTACCTTTAGAGTAATAGAATATGCTCTATTCTATTATATAATATTATTTTTTCTCGAATACGTGAAATTATTTTGAGAATATAAATGATTCAAAGTGGTTTTAGCTGGTGATTGATTTTGTAAATTTTAGAACACATATGATGGGTCTTCGTGAATACAAACTTGGTTCATACATGAGATTTTTCATTTAGTTTTTGATTATACGTATAGAGTTTACATGAACATAAACGCTTTTGTATGGACATAATAATAAATTTTAGGTTAACCACACACTTTTTACTAGTTATATATAATTTAATGTTACCAACCAATATAATTTAAGTTTAAACCACACAATTTTGGATAGCAAACACTTTTGTGGACTTTTTGAACAGGGTTCAACGGGTTATGCATTCGTGCATAGTTATTGGTCGGCCTTTAAGTCTTAAAACTTTGTTTCTAGTAGGATTGGGTTTGCTATACAAAATGAGGTTGTAACGCAACTTGTTACTCGTTTGCATGCCACTTTATAGTAAATGTTTATTTGAAATGAATGGATTTGAATATTTGATATTATTTGGTGAGAAAAATATATATACAATATTAAGCGCTAAATAAAGATGTTATAGAGCTATCTAATTAACGATTAATAACATGTTTTATACAACTAATAAAAACATAATGCTTTAGTTGGGTGGAAATGACCAAAGGTTTGGGGCTGAGTGGTATTTAATGTGTACATAGTTATGTCTAATCTTTTGAGTCTAAGGGTTCAAATCTTTATTATTTCACGAATAATAATGTAGATTTAAGCGTAAAAATAAATGTGCGTGTGTTTTTTTTTCAAAAAAAGATAGGTGACAATTAATGATTGTGGAAATGTCAATAAATTTGCGTCCTTTATAAGTAGAATTTTATTGCCTTTTTAACTTCACATGTAGCAATTAAGTTTTTATATTTTGCTTAAAATCTTTTATGATTAGGTCTAACAAACATTAAGTAGAAGGTGGCTCATTGTTTTATAGTCGTCACTTTATGTTTGTTTACTCATAATTCATAAACCGACAATAATATTGTTGTTAGAATTTTTGTTCTAAAATAGGCGTATTTTGATATAGTCATGTAATATCGGAAAATACTATCAAGTTACTAGATGGTGTTTTGTCTTTAAGTTTTTGTATGCCTCGTTTAAGAAGACTGATCGAGTGAGTGTTTTGGATTACGTTTTGTTGATGTGATGTATGTAGATTTGATAATTTTTTAACTTGTGTAATCGTTTTTAGATCAAAGTGTTTTGGACCTTTGGTGATACTCTTTAAATCTTTAATCATATAATTCAAAGCGAAACAATAATGAGTATCGTATCATGTTCTAATAATCATACTAGAAAATTTAATGTAAAATACGTCAAAGGTGTTATATGTATAGACAATGAACCATCTAAAATATAAGTTGAAAGATTACAACTCTTTATGAAATATAAGGAGCAATGCGTTCATACAATTCAAGTTACCCGTTATCTTACCATAACACATTCTTAATATATAAAATTGTATAAAAACAATCCTCACTTTGGTATTTCTTCTAAAGCTAAGGTAGCGTTTGGTATGAAGTAATGAAGGACGGAATGAAATGAATCATTGAGGGTTAATAAAAAAAAAAACATGTTTGGTTGACAAAGGTAATGGAATAAACCATTACATAGTTGATTCCATTATTTCAAATTTATTCCATCTACCCCCTCTTTTTTTGTTTTATTTCATCTCTTCTTGTCACCAACACCACCCACTCAACTACCACAACAATCACCACCAGCCACCACGACCGGCCACCGCCGCCGCCGGGGGCCTCCACCCGGCACCATCACCACCATAACTACTTTCACATTTTATTTTTCGTTTTTTCATACGTAATAAACAACACAAAGTAATGATTTTTTTTTATTTTTAAAGGATAACCAAACAGAAGTATAGAATATAGTGATTCATTTAATTTTGTCATTCATTCCATTATCTCATTCATTCTCGTAACTTTAACATTTCTTCCACATTTGTCCTGTTACATACAATGAATTGAATCTTCTTTTGTGTATCATATGTTACTTCAGAAAATACTAGTGTTCTTATAGTTATGTCTTACCGATAACAAAATATAAATAAACACATACGCACATGCTCTCTATCTCATACAAAACTTAGGTGTTATGGGAAACTTAATCCTTTTAAACACACTCTACAGTCTACACCCTATCATGTCTCCTACACATTTTGTTAAATAATTTAATTATATTATATTTTCTTTTAACGTTGAAAATTTTTATTAAACCAAAACTATAAATATCTGGTAAGTAACTAGATAACTATAACAACTTAACGTAGAGATAATAATATTGCCAAATATGTTATCTTCCGATCTTCGTAAACATTATCACATTTAAAAATTAAAGATTTTGCACAATCTATAGAAATGATTATATTTTACAGAATCAATAACCAGAATAGGAATATATTTCACTAGGGGATCTTTGATAGGGATGTTTTCCATAATCCATATTATAAAAATCAAAATTCCATATATACATGACAACATGATGTGTCTACATATATACACATCAAACCACCTTAATGCTCATATTCATCTCACCAACCCAACATCTTTCAAGAATCACCACGTGAATCTTTTCCCCTTTACAGATCCACATTTCAAATTCATCCCATTTTGGATATACAACACCAAAATATAATCTTTAATTTCTTTGCTTTTTACCCAATTTATTCCCCAAAATTTGTTTTTTCATCAATTAATCAACGTGGGGTTCTTGTGTTTCAATCGATTTTGATGTTGTTAAAAGGGGTTTTCGAGTTCATGGAGTATGCTTCAATGGCGGTTGTTTCGAATATCATCAATGTGTTCTTCTTTATCATGTTATTCATATGGGGTTTTGCTGACATTTTGAAGCAAAAAAGGGGTGAAAAAACAAGATTTGTTGCTAATGTCTCGTGTTTCTCGATCATTACTGTTGTATGCACCTCTATAATCACACTTTCTCATGTGGGTTTTTGTGTATACAAGTTGTTCGACCAAAAGTTAGTACCTTATGAGTCTATAATCATCACATCAACATGGTGTTTAGCGACTGTTGTCACTGTGTATTCGTTGTTCAATCGAACTTATGGTCAAATCACAAAATGGCCGATTGTTCTTGTTCTGTTTTGGTGTTGTTCAACGATTCTTGATTCAGTTTCAGTAACTTTGATGATCTTACACTGTTTCGAGTCGAAAAACATGCATGTTTTTCGTTCAATATCGAATGCTATTGATATGGTAACTTTACCATTATCAATTGTTTTGTGTTTAAGTGGTGTCACTTACTGTGTTGCCAAAAAGCACAAAGGGTTAGAGGAGCCATTGATCCAGGAACATGGTGGAGATAATGTTGCAGACAGTGCTGCTTTTGCAAAAGCAGGTGTTTGGAAAAGGGTTACATTTAATTGGCTCAACCCGCTTTTCGAGTCGGGTCGGGCTCAAAAGCTTGAGTTCAATCACGTACCTTTGATTCCTGAGTCAGAAACTGCTGAAGAAGCAGTGTTTTTGTTGGAGGATTCAATTCAGAAGCAGAAAACCCAAGGTTGTGTGTCACCTAAAGCCATAATTCATGCTATACTAGGATCTTTAGCGATCAATGCGGTTTTTGCAGGTATAACTTGCCAATTTTATCATTTTTAATTGAGGTTTAGTAGTAGATTATTGCGGGACTGTTTGGATGTGTGTTTTGAAACTGCTAAATATGGATAATAGAGTAAGATAATCAACTGTAATAAACTAGTTATAAGAAATAGTGTTTGAATGTGTTGAGAAGTTGACAAGTTAACAAACAAAATAAGGTTTGTTGATTAATTCTGGTTTACCATTTGATGATTGGTGTTTGGGATTGCCTGTAGAAACTGCTTCATCTCTTATCGCTTTTTAATGCGCCAGTAGGTTGTTTCTGAGGTTGTTTTGGAGTAACTACATATGTTTTGAATAAGCAGTTTGAAGTTAGTTTGATACAAAACCAAACACACCCTTAGGGGTGTAACAAACAATCATTGGAGAACCATATCCAAACACCAATTACAAAGGCATTCACCTTTATCATTAATACTAATTATTATTATTAAAATAATTAGCAACAAGATTATTATAGAGTTACACTGGACAAAATCAAAAATCAAGCTTGCTCTTTACAACCACATACGGCCCAAGATCCCTGCACAAACACACCAAACATAAAAGACAACACCTTAAAGCTGAAGCTAGTTTTCCAGCACATGCATGAAGGTGGTGGTATATCTGTAATTTTGTACACAATTTTTGTCTGTTTCTTCTATATGAGTCTTTAACCATCATACTTATATTTGTATTGTCAATTAACCATTGTTCTTGTTAAAATAATATATTCTTATATCAAACCATGCTAGAATTAGAAATTCTAATGATAAGAAAATGTCTAAAGTTTGATGTTATGTATTTTAGTCTCTTTTAATCTTTTTTTATTAATCACTTACAATAGTTACTTCTCAATAAAACCACAAGCATAAATTTTATTTTTATTTTTTGCTTTTGCCTTTTTGGGTAAAGCAGATGCCATGTGAAAAGAACATGTGTTATACATAAGGAATCTGTTTTATATAAAGTTGAAAAGAGTGGGGAAAGTCAGGGTAATCAAACAAAGTTTAAAATTTTACTGTTTACAGCCATAAAAAACTGCATAACTAAAACTTTAGTCCAATTCATTTTGAGCTTTGAAATTTCTTATAGTGGGTCCCATTTGATAAAAACGATCAAATGGGACCCATGTAGTAAAGACCATTTAATGTATGTGCTATTACGAAACCACATGCATATATGATAGTCTTATCCTTTGGTGATCTGGTCTTATTCACTTTCACTAACTAAATTCTTTGAAGTTATGGTAGCGGGTCCAAGTTGGTTAAAGACGGGACCCACATATCATCGACAGTTAAAAAAACAAATTTGCATGGTTGTTAGTTTAAAATGGATTATAACTGTTTCTTTTTGGTAATTTAGGAGTCAACACACTTGCTTCATACATGGGCCCAATCTTGATCACAAGTTTTGTGAACTACTTATCGGAAGACGATAGCGATTCAAGCTACAAAAACGGTTTGGTTCTCTCATTCATTTTCTTCTTGGTGAAAACAGTTGAATCATTGTCTCAAAGACAATGGTATTTTGGTGCTCAACGTATTGGCATACGTGTACGTGCAGCCCTTATGGTAATGATATACAAGAAATCTTTATCAATCAAATATGGTAACACAAGCAATGGCAAGATCATAAATTTGATCAATGTTGATGCCGAGAAAATAAGCGAGTTTTTCTGGCATATTCATGGAATCTGGTTACTCCCAATTCAAGTTCTTCTTGCTTTGATAATATTATACACAAACCTTGGTTTTTTCCCCTCAATGGCTGCACTTGTTTCCACAGTTTTAGTTATAATCAGCAACACCCCATTAGCAAATAAGCAAAAAGATTTCCAAACAAAGGTTATGGAATCTAAAGACTCAAGGATTAAAGCTACTGCAGAGATCTTGAAAAGCATGAGAGTCTTGAAGTTGCATTCATGGGAATCCAATTTCAAGAAAAAGCTGATTGATTTAAGAGAAAAAGAACGAAACTGGCTCAAGAAGTATTTGTATATGTGTTCAGCAATTGCTTTTCTTTTTTGGACATCACCTACATTAGTGTCGGTTTCCACCTTTAGTGTTTGTATTTTCTTGAGAACACCATTAACCCCAAGTGTTGTTCTTTCTACGTTGGCTACTTTTAGAATCTTGCAAGATCCAATTTATAATCTCCCTGAGCTCATTTCCATGGTGGCCCAAACAAAAGTTTCACTTGATCGAATCAAAGGTTTTATAATGGATCAAGACTGCAAACAGTTGGTAGAATCTCAACCTTGTAATAATGGGTCAGATATAGCTATAGAAATTGAAACTGGAGAATATTCTTGGGATTCAAATGATTCAGATCAGAGACTGCCAGCAATCAAGATTTCTGAAAAAATGAAAATCCCAAAGGGTATAAAGTGGCAATATGTGGGTCAGTTGGAGCAGGAAAATCAAGCTTATTGTGTAGTATTTTAGGTGAAATCCCTAGGGTCTCGGGCGGGCGGATTAAGGTGTTTGGGTCGAAAGCATTTGTACCACAAAGTGCTTGGATTCAAACGGGGACAATCAGGGATAATATCTTATTTGGTAAGGAAATGAATAAAAGGTGTTATGATGAAGTTGTTGAAGGGTGTGGTTTGGATCGCGATTTTGAAACGTTGGCTGATGGTGATTTAAGCGTGGTGGGCGAGAGGGGATTGAATGTGAGTGGGGGACAAAAGCAAAGGATTCAGTTAGCGAGAGCACTGTATAGTGATGCAGATGTTTATGTTCTTGATGACCCGTTTAGTGCTGTTGATGCTCACACTGGAGCTCATATGTTTGAGGTACATTTTTCTTTAAACTGTTTATTATAGGCCGTTTGTGTTGTGGTGGTTATGTGGTTTAGTTATGACATGAGCCTGCTACATATGTTGTAAAGGGTTTTTGGTATAGGCCTTTTGGCATGTTTAATCTAAATTCAAAACTTAGAAAAATGGGCGGTGCACCAGCTTAGATAAGACTCAAATGGGCCAACTGAAATGGGTCGGATTGGGTTGGTTGACTTGACTCCATTGTCTTTTCCTTTTCTTAGTTTACAATAGTCATTGGTTTGAACATGAATAAATAAACTATATTATTAATTTGAATATTTCTTTTGCAGAAATGTTTGCTACATCTGCTAGATAAGAAGACTGTTGTGTATGTAACACATCAATTGGAGTTTTTAAGCGCATCAGACTTGATTCTGGTAATTCCATCATGATTTTATGCTCTAAATTAATCTTTTAATGCATGTCTTTATGCATGTGTGTGTTTTTGATCGTAGGTGATTAAAGATGGCGGTATCATTCAATCAGGAAAATACAATGACCTTATAGCAGATCCGACAAACGAATTTGCACGACATATAGCCGCGCATTCTATATCTCTGAACCAAGTGAACCCACCACATGACCCCAAAACTCTAACCAAATCCCCCCAATATAGCCATGGTTCACACCTGGTGACAGAACACGAGCCATCTAGAACCAAAGGCGGGTTGTCAGAAACAATACCTCAAAAAGAATCCCAATCGGGTCCAGTGAAATTCAGTGTTTACTCAACATTTATCACTGCAGCATATAAAGGGGCTCTGGTTCCAGTGATTTTGATCTGTCACACCCTCTTTTTATTATTGCAAATGGGCAGTAATTACTGGATGGCTTGGAAGACAGAGGATGCGGGTCGGACTAGCAGCAAAATGCTAGTTGGAGTTTTTGTGATTTTGTCTGGTGGAAGCTCGGTGTTCATTTTGTGCCGGGCGGTTTTGTTGTCTAAAGTTGCTATTAAGACGGGTCAAAATCTCTTCTTGCAAATGACAAATTCGGTTTTTCGTGCACCAATTTCGTTTTTTGACTCTACTCCTTCAAGCCGGATTTTGAATCGGGTTAGTAATCTATCTATCCTTGCATTTTTTTATTGTTTCAAAGCTGTTTTGCGCGGGTTAGATAACGTGTTGAAATGAATCTGGGTCGGTATAAGTCGTATTTACTACTAATTTTTGATAATAGGTCAAAACAGGATAGTTGGTAATGACTGTTTGGCCATTATTAAAAATTTAGATAACTAATGCTTTAATTATAGTTACTAAATAACATTATTACTAGAGGTGACAAAACGGAAATTTAGCATGGTTGCGTCAAAACGGGGTGGGTTGATCCGGAACACTTGCTCTTTCGAGTGAAATGCTTTAGGAAGGTAAAACAATTAAAGAGACAATTTCATGATTTTCGATTTTATTTTATTTTAACTAACTTTTCAGCATAACCTACTTGATGAATTCATAAGTAAAACTGATCAAAACTGCCACCTTAGTATAATCAAAATGTTTATTTTTAAATAAAATGATTTTAGGACTTAGGAGATTGTATGCATAATTCAATAGACTTTTGATGTCTGTCAACCCATTTGACCAATTTAACCATTCTCCTTGCAAATTTTTTTATTTGACCCGTTTAAGATAAAAACACAACACTAGTTAACCCAATAATTTCTTACAGTGTTCAACGGATCAAAGCACGGTGGATGTCGATATCCCTTACAGATTAGCAGGATTAGTTTTCGCGATACTTCAACTTCTACTCATAATTTTGCTGATGTCATACGTTGCCTGGCCGATCTTCATACTCTGCGTTATCATCATTGCTATATCAGTATGGTATCAGGTAAGATCATAACACGAATATCGGATTTCAAGAACAATTTTCTGTCAAAGATGATGAACTTAAAATCATTTTCTATATTTCAGGCATACTACATTACTACAGCAAGGGAACTAGCAAGGATGATTGGGACTCAAAAGTCACCAGTTCAACATCATTTTTCAGAATCAATATCGGGGGCATCAACAATCCGTTGTTTTAATCAAGATATCCGGTTCTTGAATAAATGTTTCAGGGTTATTGATGATTATTCTCGGGTTACTTTTCACTGCACTGCTACAATGGAGTGGCTCTGCGTTCGGATTAATTTTCTGTTCAATCTTGTGTTTTTTATCCTCTTAGTCATCTTGGTGCACTTGCCTCGCGCATCCATTGACCCCAGTAAGATTCTTTACTAAAACTGGCAAAATGGGCGGGTCAGATTGGGTAACGGGTCAAAACATGTAACTTTTGGTATGGGTCTTGTGTTGCAACAAAACATATTTTTGTACAATTTTTTTCATAAATAACTAATATGTCAAAGATGATTACAAAACTTGTATACTTCAATAATAATATAAATTTCTGAATAAAGTGATTTAAGAAGTTTTTCGTATTAAAAAATCCTATCTTAAACTCATTTTACTCATTTGGCCCGTTTCCATTTAAACTGTTCATTTTTTCACCCGTTTGTGCGACTTTCAACCCGTTTGATCTGTTTCACCTTTTTTGGTACATATTTAACACCTTATGAAATAATCACAGGTTTAGCCGGGCTAGCGGTTACATACGGATTGAGCTTAAACGTATTACAAGCATGGGTCATATGGAACCTATGCAACGTGGAAAACAAGATGATTTCGGTCGAAAGAATTCTTCAGTTTGCAAATATTCCAAGCGAAGCCCCTGAAGTTATCGAAAATCACAAACCCAACCCTGAATGGCCAACACAAGGAGAAATAGAGCTCAAAGATCTACATGTTCAATATCATCCTACTCTACCAACAGTTTTGAGAGGAATCACTTGTACTTTTCCGGGTCAAAAGAAAATTGGGGTCGTTGGAAGAACCGGGTGTGGAAAGTCAACGTTGATCCAGGCCCTATTCCGAGTGGTTGAACCCACAAAAGGTCAAATCTTGATTGATGGTCTTGATATATCAGAAATTGGGTTACATGATCTAAGGTCTAAGTTGGGGATAATCCCACAAGATCCAACTTTGTTTCAAGGAACCATGAGATTTAACCTTGATCCTTTGGGGCAGCATTTTGATCATGAAATTTGGGAGGTATTAAACAAGTGTCGGCTTGCGGATATAGTACGACAAGATAGACGGCTTCTTGATACACCAGGTAGTGTGGTTTTCAGCTTTTTTCAGCAGTTTGATTAGTTTTATCATTGTTTGAGAACTATAGGGATGAAAGAATGGGCCGGTATGGGACGGGCATTGGTATCCCAAGCCTATAGGTTGCATAACCATACCCGTCGGGAACCTGTTAGCCATTACCAATCAGGTCGTGTTTGTCCGTTTATGTTCTTACGTGGTCAAAGTTTACCTGTAGAATGCATGTTACCCAAAATCCCATCTTAAACTCGACTCAGAAAACAACTTGAAATATTAGATATTCGAGCACACTATAACAATCCTAAATCTTTAATAATCTCAAGCTTTTAACAACTTCAAAGTGCTATTTGTCACATTTTCTAAAAATGTATATATATTCTTACATATACGGTTCAAAGTGTTATTTGTCATATTTTCTAAAACTATATATATTTTTACATATACAGTTTTGATGAGGATAAACAAGCTCGGTAATTGGGCATGTATTACCTAATATTATCCGTCTCGAACCTATGAAAACGTTTAAAACTGTTCTTATTCTTGGTCCCACGACTAAATGACCATCCGAATGTATTAGGCTTTCCCATTCGGGTTCTGGTTCTTTTGTAATAATGTTGAAAACTGATGTTTGAAAAAAAAAAAAACTATGTAGTTGCTGAAGACGGTGAAAACTGGAGTGTGGGACAACGACAACTAGTGTGCTTAGCGCGTGCATTGCTACAAAAACGCAAAATACTAGTTCTCGATGAGGCGACTGCTTCAATCGATACAGAAACAGATAATGTGATGCAGAAGATAATAAGAGAAGAAACAAGCAGATGCACAGTTATAACCATAGCTCATCGGATTCCCACCATTGTTGATAGTGATCTAGTTCTTGTTCTTGATCAAGGTAACAAATTTAATTCTTTCAATGTTGGTTAACTGATACATTATACTTTATAAACATAAAAACGTGAAATTCATCGGTTTTACGGGAAATACAGGGAAAGTTGCTGAGTATGATTCTCCTACGCGGTTGCAACATGATAGTTCGTCAGCGTTTTCAAAGCTGGTGAATGAATTCTTGAGGAGATCGTTATAACTGCAATGGGAGTACAGAGTTTAGGGTTTAGGGTTTACGTCTTAGTGTACAGTGCAAGGTGGCTCGATGTAAAGCGGTTACAAGCAACAATTTTAGACATCACATTTTTAAGGCCTTACGTTGATATAATAACCAAGGAACTCGGCTTTAGTAAAGGAAAGAAGGTCACTTAACACGGTCTATGTTTAGAAAATGAAACAATTTGTAGAAATTAGATGATTTTGAGTTTTTATTAAAATAAATTTTGGCGTGATATATTTTTTGTATTTGTTTTTTCAAGTACATGTTTAGAGGTAGAAAAAGTGTGTGATCATTGATGTTCTCTTAGGTCAGTGTCACACTTAGGTTGTGTTTGATTTCGGCTGACCTGCTAACTCGGTCAGCGGGTCAGCCCGTTTGTTTTGTAAAAAAGGTGATGTTGACCGAGTCACCCGGGCTGACCACCCTTTGTTTTGTGGCTGACCCGGTCCTTCTTTTTGGAGGTGCTGACCGAGTCAAGTGACGGCTAACTTGCTTTTGGGCTTTTGGTTGAACAGTGGAACACAATGTTTTTGGATGGGTTGGGCTTGGCTTGAGGATTGGGCCAGATGGTCCGTACTAAACCTGCTCCAATCCAAACTCATAACTTCATAAGTCATAAACATTGTTCATTATCTGTTGCAACGTTGTCCCTTCAAGGTTGGGGTGTATGGATGGTGTATGTTAGGCCATTAACATTTTGGTTAGTTTATATTATTGGAAAAATGTTATACAATAGTAATTAAATTTCAAAATTATTTTAATTTGGTCACTCATACATATTTTCCTCAAATTAGACAACTAAACCATCAAATCGAGTCATTATATAGTTTTCTTACGTAAAGAAAGTAATAGAGAAGAAGACTTGCGGGTCGGAATTTTTAATAAATTATATTAAAAAAATTGAAAATATATGTTAGTTATATTTAAAAATAATAAAATTTACCTAAAATTCATGTCAACATTCGCATTAACAAAAAAAAAGAAAAGGAAAGAAAAACATGTAATTGAAATAAAAAGAAAACATGCTAAAAACATATTAAAACTTATAATTTAAATAACATGAAAGCCGAGTGACCTAATTGGGATATTTTTTAAAACTTAAGTTATCTAATTGTAACAATTTCAAAACTTTGTTACTGTTTTGCAAAGTTTATAATAGAACCCGACTCATCTCATCTTGATTCTCGGTTGAGCAGTTACAAGCTATCCCAAAGTCTAAGGACTTAGTTAGTTGAGAATAATTATCTTGTATTTGAATTCATAGCGAGTAGATAAAGTGATAAACATTGATTGTATTATAAATAGAGGTTTACCTCAATCAATGAAATCATCAAATTTTCTAGTCTCTAATATGGTATCAGAGCCTACTCTGAACCGTAACTAGAAATCTACCTTTCTCATCTCTGCCCTCCCATTCTCTCCCATCTTCCCCTCTACTGTACCGTCTTCCACCATGGACAAAATCCATCCAGCCATCACCGTCACCAACATCCGGAACTTCATTCCCTTCACCCTCGAGATGGAGAACGACCAATACAACTCTTGGGCCGAGCTATTCAAAATTCATTGCCGGGCGTTTGACGTTAGCGATCATCTCGAACCAACCGCGGCTCCTCCCACTGCTTCTTCCCCCTCTGATAAACCTCCTGCCAATGATCCTCCCAACAAATCTCTTACCAAAGATCCCATTACTACAGACTTATAGTCCCGGATCGATGCCATAGTCCTGCAATGGATCTATAGTACGATCTCTAACGATCTTCTCAACACAATTATCAAACCCAAAGCCAGAGCCGCTGAAGCTTGGAAAGCTCTCGAAAACATCTTTCAAGACAATCAGAACTCCCGAGGCGTCTACCTTGAACATAAACTCGTCACCACACGGCTCGACAATTTTCCAAACGTCTCCGCCTACTGCCAGACGCTGAAGATGTTATCCGACCAACTGGCGAACGTTGGCGCGCCGGTCACCAACCAACGTCTCGTCCTACAGTTAATTGTTGGGCTGAATGAGTCTTATGATGGAGTTGCCATGATGATACAACAGACCTCGCATCTGCCTGATTTCTACGAAGCCCGATCGAAGCTCGTCCTCGAGGAGACCCGCAAGGCCAACCAAGCCACCACCGCTGCTGCTACAACCGGCACCGCTCTCGTCGCGACAACCACCCCACCGTCCAAAAACTCCCCACGGTCCTCTGACCCACCGCCCCAACACCAACGGCCCGCGCCTGACTTCCGCACTCAATACCAGCGGGGTCGCAGCCGAGGTCGAGGCAGGGGCCGATCCACCTATCGCGGCGGTCGCGGCTTTCAGGGCCATCCCCGCCCTAATTTTTGGACTGCGACTTGGCCTCATCCTGGCCTATGGTCTTATCCGAACAACAATTGGGCCTACCCTCCGTGTCCATATCCCACCCAACAGCCCACTTCAAACAACAGACCACCCACAGGCCCAACTCCAAACCCAGGCCCAGGTATCCTTGGGCCTCGACCTGCCCAGTCCTATGCAGCTTCCGAGGCCAGCTATACCCCAACTGAGCTCGATCCGGCGTTGGCTGACCCTTAACCAACCCAACCCCAATTGGTATCTCGATACCGGCGCTACACAACATATGACCAACCAAAAAGGTAACTACTCCTCTTATTATTTCCATAATGGTTTTTCCAGGAATGTTATCGTCGGTAATGGCACGTGTATTCCAATCCATGGTACAGGTCATCAAACTCTATCTTCTCCCTACCCTCCTCTCCAATTAAATAATGTTCTCCATGTTTCGTCTATTATTAAAAATTTGCTTTTGGTGCGTCGCTTAACCACTGACAATAATATTTCTATAGAATTTGACCCCTTTGGTTTTCTCGTGAAGGACTTCCCGACCAAGACTCCTATAATGCGATGCAATAGCTCGGGGGACTTATATCCACTTCTACCGTCACGACTCTACTCTACCACCCCATCCGCTCTCACCACCGTCACCAAAGACACTTGGCACCAACGACTCGGACATTCTCACCACCGTCACCAAAGACACTTGGCACCCAACAACTCGGACATCCGGGACCGTCTATGTTTCCTCATTCAAATGATATTTCTTTTTCCAATGTTAGAACTTCGAATATTTGTTCTTCTTGCGTGTTTGGCAAACAAATAAAATTACCTTTTATTTCATCTTCTACTTATACTTACTTACCGTTTGACATTATACATAGTTAGAACTTCGAATATTTGTTCTTCTTGCGTGTTTGGCAGACAAATAAAATTACCTTTTATTTCGTCTTCTACTTATCCTTACTTATCGTTTGACATTATACATACTGATGTGTGGACCTCCCCGGTTCTAAGCTCGGGAGGCCATCGATATTATCTATTGCTCTTGGATGACAGAACCAATTTTATTTGGACTTTTCCTCTCACCCATAAATCACAAGTATTTCCTACTCCTGTTCAATTTTTCAACTTAATCAAAACCCAATTCAATACAAACATAAAATCTATTCAATGTGACAATGGGAAAGAATACGAGAATCATGCATTTCACAACTTTTGCTCTTAACATGGCATACTTTTCCGCTTCTCATGTCCTCACACGTCCTCCCAAAATGGTAAAGCCGAACGGAAGCTTCGCCATGTAAACAACATCATGCGCACCCTCCTATCTCATTCTTCCACCCCTCTCTCCTTCTGGCCACACGCTTTAGAACACGCCACCTATCTTTACAATATCATTCCAAGCAAGATTATCCAAAAGTCTTCTCCCACTTTTCTCCTCTACAATCGTCACCACTCCTACTCTCACTTACGTGTCTTTGGCTACATTTGTTACCCTTTGTTCCCCCCCTCCACCATCCATAAACTCGCCAACTGCTCTACCCCCTGTGTCTTCCTCGACTACCCTCACAACCATCGTGGTTACAAGTGCTACAACCCTGCCACCCGCCAAATTCTCATCTCTCGTCATGTCATCTTCGATGAACACACCTTCCCCTTTTCTCATCCGCCTTCTATCCCTTCTTCTCCAAATCGCTCCTCTGATCCTCACCCGTTGTTTTGGCAACCCTCCACCCCGAACACAACCACCTCTCCACAAACACATGCCCCGTCCTCATCCTGTTTCTCCCAAACATATCATCGGCGACCCAAACCCCCATGCTCCTCTTCTTACCACACACACAATCCACCCTCCACCGCCTCCCCCTCCTCCCCTAATTCGTCACTCTATGACCACACGGAGTCGGTCCCGCACAGCCACTACAACCCTCTCCTCTTAATCTCCTCATAACCACCCCTCTCACTCCTCTCCCAACCTCCCCCATCGATGCCCTCAATGCCCCGGACTGGAAACGTGCTATGACCGATGAATTTCGGGCCCTTATCGATAATAATACGTGGGAACTAGTACCTAGGAATGATCATATGAATGTAGTGCGCAGTATGTGGATTTTTAAACACAAATTCAACTCTGACGGATCTCTTGAGCGATACAAAGCTCGTTTGGTTTGTGATGGCAGGTCTCAACAGGTTGGAATAGATTGTGGTGAAACGTTCAGCCCCGTCGTCAAACCGACGACCATTCACACGGTACTTAGCCTGGCTCTCTCTCACTCATGGCCGGTCCACCAACTGGATGTGAAAAACGCCTTCCTTCACGGCAATTTATCCGAGACAGTATACATGCATCAACCAACCAGTTTTCGTGATCTTCAGCATCCCAATCACGTTTGTCTTTTGAAGAAATCTCTCTATGGCGTCAAATAGGCACCTCGGGCCTGGTATCAACGCTTTGCAGACTATATATACACTTGGGCTTCCATCACAGTCAGTGTGATCACTCGTTATTCATCTACAAACAAGGAACTGATGTCGCCTATATCCTCCTTTACGTGGATGACATATTACTTGTTACTTCATCTGACACACTACGTGCTCGGTTCATGTCTCACCTGTCCACAGAATTCGCCATGAAAGACTTGGGCCCGCTCAGCTACTTCCTCGGCATCTCTGTCACCCGCACTCGAGACTCTTTCTTCTTGGATCAAAAGAAATATGCAGCCGAAATTCTACAACGAGCCGGCATGTCATCTTGCCACCCGTGCGTCACTCCAGTCGACACACAGCAAAAGCTCAGTAACAGCACCGGGGATCCTTTACCTGATGGCACTGAATACAGGCGCCTGGCGGGCGCCCTCCAGTATCCGACTTTCACCCACCCAGACATCACATATGCCGTCCAGCAGCTCTGTATGCACATGCACTCCCCGACCACAGCCCACATGCATGCTTTGAAACGTGTACTGCGCTACATCAAGGGAACTCAGTCACATGGGATACATCTCACTCGGTCACCCTATCCTTACCCGACCGCATACACAGACGCCGACTGGGCGGGCTGTCCCGATACACGCCGATCCATATCCGGCTACTGCGTTTATTTAAGGGACAATCTTCTCTCTTGGTCTTCCAAACGACAACCGATCATCTCTCGTTCTAGTGCTGAGGCAGAATATCGGGGCGTCGCAAATGTCGTCTCTGAAATTTGTTGGATTCGCAATCTCATGCTTGAGCTTCGCTAGCCTCCAACTCATGCTACTGTCGTCTATTGCGACAACGTCAGCGCCATTTACTTGTCGGGTAATCCCGTCCAGCATCAACAGACGAAACACATCGAGCTTGATATACACTTCGTTTGAGAAAAAGTCGCCCGCGGTCACGTCCGTATATTACCTGTTCCCTCCCGTTTTCAGATTGCTGATATTTTCACAAAGGGGCTTCCTCGGGTTCTCTTTAAAGATTTTCGGGACAGTCTCAACGTCCGACAACCTCCCGTTTCAACTGCGGGGGGTGTAATAGAACCCGACTCATCTCATCTTGATTCTCGGTTGAGCAGTTACAAGCTATCCCAAAGTCTTAGGACTTAGTTAGTTGAGAATAATTATCTTGTATTTGAATTCATACCGAGTAGATAAAGTGATAAACATTGATTGTATTATAAATAGGGGTTTACCTCAATCAATGAAATCATCGAATTTTCTAGTCTCTAATAAAAAACAATAAGGACTTATATCTTCTTACATGATTAAAGAATTGTCAAATTCGATATTTTCAAAACTCATTATTTTGTCTGAATCTTTAACATTAACAGGCGACAATCACCTTGGCCAAATGTAATTAGTGATTGAAAAAAAATTCTAGAAGAACGTGTGTTCTTAAACAAATCATTATAACTTCAACACATCAAAGTTGAATTAAAAGATTTTTATTATGTATTTAAAAAACAACGAGAAGGTTTCCCCGCGCGTTGCAGCGGGAGACCCATGTGTCCGTGCGCGCACCTGCGTATAGCTCGATTTCATGAGACCTGGACTTCTGAATAATAAAAATCGATTTCCTCATTGCTAATAGTTTGTTCAACTCTATGAAGCTGTTGTGTTTTGCATATAAAAGGAGAACAAAATCGAAACTAAAATGTTAAATATCAACAAAAAATGTACAATTTGAGCAAGAAGTGGAGAAGAAACAATCATTCAGTGAATCCATTTATAAATCATCTATAAAGCAACTGCAAAAACATAAAAAAATAACAATCAATTCCTTTATCAAAAGGATAAAAATGTTACTATAAAAACAGAACAAATCAACAAAATACATTTGAACATACGAAATTAGGCAACAAAGTAAACACATTTTAAGCCAAAAATATTTACCAACGCCTCTAAACAATGAGTTGTAATGAAAAATAACAAACTACTCCTAAATATGATACAAGAAAACTCTAATAAAATCCTCAACTCCAAGTACTTTATATTTATGTTAGTTAGTTGTAGTACATGAAATATGATGATTTAGTTTCACAGTTTAATGACAACTCAATATGTGTACAACTCTAAAGAAGAACTTGCAAGCTTCATCGTCAACCATTCAGACATCTTTTGTTGTTATCAAAAAATAGAAATTTGAAAGGTTAAACTTCAATCCAACTTAGAGCAAAGAAATCACAAATGTTTATTAGAAACCCAACAGAGAAGACATAGATAACGTAATCTTCTTCCAACAGAAAAAGGTAAAAAACAAATTACCATACCCCATAGTTCTTCCATTAGTACCTCCTTCGAGCACCACCTCTAAATCCACCACAATCACCACCACCATAACCTCCTGGAATTGAGCTAGAAATTTAAGGTGTACGCAAAAACAGAGAAATACGATAGTTATCCTTAATTTGATATTGTTTTGTGATTTCAACGTTTGATTAACCCTAAATTAACACCTGAAGAAATCATTTTGCGATTTGAGACTTACCTTCTGAAAAACACAACCTTCATCCTCTTTGTCGCATCGATTCCCGATCCTTCTTCGCATAGAGTCGTCTTCATCTTCTTCGTGTTCATCGCTGCATCTTCTCTCAGCATCATGTCCTCACTCTCTCTCTCTATTACTTTTTTTTTGACATAAAGCTGATGACACACAGTAAACGTGGCAAGAAATTAGACAGGTTGTAAATCATGCAATAAATCTTGTTTAATCACCGGCCTAGGTTTTTAATATGTATTATAATGTCCTAACATGAAAACTCATACCTTGGTTGATTATGTTTCGTAAGGGACGATTTACGGATCATTTGGGTATCCGTTTTATCACCAAATCTTTGAAGCTCAAGGGTGTTTAAATGCCTTTCAAGTTCTATTAGCTGGGTTGTCAAGTTCTGGTATTCAAAACTGTTATTATGGTACGTGTACGTCTCATTCTAATTGAACCAAATAATCAGTAAAAATATCTGAATACCTGATTTAGCTCTAATATATGTCTACGCTTCAAATCCAGTTCAGAGCTCAGCTTCTGGTTATTCCAAATATCCAGGTATTTACTATCTGTAGCCTGTTTCACGATTGCTTCTATATATATTTTCCTTGCCAAAACTAAAAAAAATATAAAACAGCTGATCAATGAATAAGATAACCATCAAACCATGGTATTTACCAATCTAAATAACCACAGAAGAAGATCAAAAAAGATAAAACTTAATATGAATTTTATGTACTCTGAACCGTCTTGTCAAGAAGAAGTTGAACCTCTTCAAACCCTTGATGCATTTTGTCCTACAAGATCGGTACACATCTATTTCAGTCTATAGAAAATCAAATTAGATTACTTATCAAATATTGCATTGCCAACATGTATTTGTGCATTGGGATAATATTCACTAAAATGTAAAAAAGAATGCAAAATGATGAACAACTGAGAAATACCCATTCATACAAAATCCAAATTAGAGATAAGAAGATGAGACATATAAACAAACTCACTTTTCATTTTCGGCATCTATGTGAGAGTACCAAAATGTCTTCTTCATAAACACACACACGTTGTAAACTACCCAAACACAAATGAAATTCTTTTATTAGAATGTAAAGTGTTGTTAATTTGTAAATCAGAATCCCAAGTCAAAGATGGAGTTCCACCCACAGTGGAACACGAACCCACCCACCGACTCATGCCCCAGTATAGCCCGCTGAGGCGCCCAGTTCTTCACCACCAGACCCCTACCCCGAGTCCTCCCTAGAAACCCTTCAGGAAGAATAGCCTCAAGGTCCACCTACTTCACACCTGACTGCCGGTGGAGGCGATGACCCTATCTTCAACTCATTATCACCATTAAAGCCCCTTGAAGCTCTCAACAATGGCTACAATAACCACCATGAATATGATCTCTTCACTCCCATCAACCTCCACATTCCAATCACCATCTCCCACTCCATCACCTAAAACCCTAACCCTAACAACCCCCAATTTAACCTCCATATCCTTCACCTGCAGAAACCCAATCACCACCACCAACAAAACCTTCACGATCCGCTCATCATCATCATCATCGCACATGATCGAGAAGGAGACGGCGGAGCACACAGAAACCTTTGCCCGCTTCTTTCCAACCCAATGCTTATTTCCTTCACCTGCTCTTTACTGAACACACACGCACTCCCGAAGCACACAAACACTACACTCTTACCTGGTGAGGTTCTGTCAACGCTTCGATGGTGTCACCGCCGGCGGAGGTGGAGGAATGAAGGAGTAATCGCCGCCGGCTGCAGATCGACCGACCTCCTCTTTCTCGACCGCTCTTCGCCAATTTCTCCTTCTCGCCTCGAAACCCTATGAAATACAGCACCAACAGAGATCTCCATCATACCATCGGATTGCCCGATTTCACCCAGGAGAGAGAGCAAAAGAGAAAACATAAGAAGACAACAACAATGGCGACAACGTACCGGAAGAGGGCCGGAGATGACAACCGCCGCGTGGTTCCTCCGGTGGCCGAAAGCAGACTGCTAGTTTTTTCCCGTGTGGGTTTGTGTGTGGGTTTGTTAATGGTGGTGATGAAGGAGGAGGTTGGGGAAATAAAAAATCTACCAAATCACTGTACAAAATCACTGTGTACCGACAAAGGTCTTTAATATATATATATAATGAGTTGCCCGCACGATACAGCAACATAACATTCATTTCATTTAATTAATAATATGTAGAACGGGGGCTGATAAAACATGTATTATCGTGTTTAACAAGTTAGAGATTACGTTAAACTCACGCATTAAATATGCAAAAGACTTGTTTAACTACTTATATATTATGTCTATAATTTTTTTATATGTTTTAATTAACCAAGAATGTGAAATAATAGAGTGTAGCATTCTGATTTTAATTATTTTAATATATATATATATATATATATATATATATATATATATATATATATATATATATATTAAACAAGTTTATCGTGTAATAAACAGGTTGGAAATTGCCAGCCGAACCATTCTTAAATCAAGAAGAATAAAATGCTCATTTTATAGTGAGTTTTTTTTTTAAATATTAACATATGGAAATTTTATAGTCATTATGGGGAGTTTGTTTATCAGTCAAGATTGTAATAACATAACTGCATATATGTAGAAAATAATTAAGGCACTTAAGTTTATAAAAAAAATTACCCACTAAACTCTTAGAAATCAATGTACAAAAACAATTGTCATTCTCAAACATACTTTAGTAAACAATTTTATCTTCTTTGTTGACCTTTTGATGCAAATATTAGTAGTAACCCTTTCACCATCCGATCATTTCTAATTTCATATCACAAGACGCTCGTGAGTGTGTCCATTAGATTTTAGATCATGCAGAGTACAAATGTGATATTTTAAAAAATTGAATAAGTGTAAAATAAAGAATGTGTGTTGCCGATAAAAAAACTAGATGAGAAAAGCAGGGGCGGCTCAACCTATTTGGAGGCCCCAAGCGAACTAAAAGTTTGGGGGCCTTTCGGTTATGGTTTGACATTTAAATCTAATGTTTATTTGGTCTATCACACAATGTTTAAGTGATTTCACAAATCCAGAACAAAGTCTAAAAATAGTATACTAAAGTAAAAGTGCAAATCAAGTGAGTCTAAACACCGATCAAACGATATATACTACTTGAAAATACGAGTGAGCCTAAAACAAACGAGCAAATCATTAAATGAGCAAATCATCAAATGAGCAAATCACCAAAACACTACAACACGACAATCAAATGAGCAATACAAAACAAGATATTCAAATAAGCTTATGAGAAAAGATAATTAAATCAGTAGTACAATCAATTGTTGTTCTTCAACTAACCCTCTGTGAATGATTTTAATAAAGTAGAGTTCTTCATAAAGAAAAAAGAAAAAATAGAACTAACCCTCTATGCATGATTTTAATAAAGTAGAGTTCCAACCATTGTGTCAAATCTAAACCAATTACTTCAACTAAGAGCATTAAAGTTTTATGTTCTTCAAATTTAGCCAATTCTAGCAATAAATCTTAAAGCAATTACACTCAAATTCTCAGTTCAGTTCATAACAAGTTCCCAAAACAAATCGTGTTTCCCAAGATTCTTTAAGCAACTTTCACAGACTATAGCAAGATAATCAAACTATCAATTATTAACAAAAACTATAAAGCTAAGCAACTAACCTATATAAAGTGTGAACAATTGAAGAATTAAACATATTGTCAATTGAAGCCGATTGAAGGCAAAAGTGCAGGGCGATTGAAGATTTGAAGATGAATCTCACTTGAAGATAATCAAACCTTCCGATTCATGGATTGACGCTTCAGTTTTTGATGCTTTGATTAACGAATTTTGGTTTAAGTCTTCAAGATTTGGAGGCCCTAAAAAGGTGGAGGCCCCAAACCCTAGCTTGGGTTCCATTGCCTTATGAGCCGGCCCTGGAGAAAAGATGGGGTTCATTCATTAGACATCTACTATAGGATTCAAACATTTACATCACCTTTTAAACTAATAGAACCCGACTCATCTCATCTTGATTCTCGGTTGAGCAGTTACAAGCTATCCCAAAGTCTTAGGACTTAGTTAGTTGAGAATAATTATCTTGTATTTGAATTCATAGCGAGTAGATAAAGTGATAAACATTGATTGTATTATAAATAGAGGTTTACCTCAATCAATGAAATCATCAAATTTTCTAGTCTCTAATATTTTTTTAAACGTAATATAAGTTTTTATTCAAGGTCAATTTTAAATGTACCATTAAAAACTTAAAAATACATAATATCTTCTTAAAATTATGTTATTGTAACTTAAGGAGGGTAATGATTTTAATGTGAGACGACACCATATGACACGGCTCTAAGCTTTTAGAGGAAAGACTATGAGTTCAAACATAGACATGATGTGTAATAATTTAAAGTAGTTTAAGAGTACAAGTTATAATATGTTAATTTACTCTTGAAAAAAAATAAGGGTAATGAAAGTTATTTGTAAATGTAATAACCACTTTTGATCATCTTTGTTTGTTCATAACTTATTTCTCAAAGAACTCCTAGGTTTGAAATAAGGTTCGAAAATAAAGAAAAATCAACACATGAAGCACAAGATATATACATATATATAGTGATTCCGGCTTCATGCAGGCGAGTTGCAGCCTGCAATCCGAACTGAATTGGAATCTGGTTATTCACTATGACCCGCTACGGGCGCGTAAAATAAAAAATACCCTTTTAGCTTAGTGATAATCAACTTACGTTACATCTAACTGATCAGAGTACGGATCAACATATTTTGTTCATTGTAATTGTGAGGAATAAATCACTACAATCGTCTTATTAATAATATAGTGATCACATCTTAAACTTCTTACTAATCAAGGTAGAAGTCACGTCTCACTACTCATTAGTATGACAGCAATCACCACATAATCTTATCACTAATCTATGTAGTAATCACCTCTCACTCATCTATGTATTATTAGATAATAATTAGCACCTATAGATACAACATAAGCGTTTGAATATAGATATTACAATAAAATTCATAGGCAAACTTCTATTGGTGATAGAGATCATCCATCTAAATCTCCTTTTGATCGTTGGAGTAAACTCTCACATTAGATCCCTTAAGTGTTGGAAAGAAGTTTTCAAAAATAAAATCTAACATCTTTTTTTTATAACCGACAATGATATTTAATTATAGATAATATCAGTTTTAGAGTTTATATATCAGCAAGACAATACTTGAATACAGTGGCGGATCTAGAAACAAAGTTCAGGGTAACGTAATTTTTTTTACCGTAAGTAAGATCATCAAATCAACCCGAATGAATTGAACTCGAACGAGTTGTTGACCCGATATCATCATCATTATTAGAACCAATATCTCACTTTTGCATTTTTTGCTAAAAAAATTACCAATAAGAACTTGTTTTTCTCTTTTAAATCTCTAATTTTATATAACGCATAAGGTTATAAACTGCACTTAGAAATAACACAATTCAAATACCTAATTTCAACACACAACCATTGATTTTTAACAAATAACACTTAAATATTAGAGATTGAACAACATTAATCCTAAATCCCTAATTTCTTATAGGGAAAAAACTAGAAGTTACCTTAAAGTAAGCGGTGAATTGGTGAAAATCACATGGGGTGGTTTAATATTTTTGGGCTTTTTTATTTTGGACTTGTTAATTATTATTGTATTGAACTATGAGTATTGGGCTTATTAGTTATTTATGTTTTTATAAAATGTAATGTTTTTTATAAAATATAAGATTATTTATATAAAATTTAAAATTTCTATAAAGTGTTGAGTTTAAAAAAATTTAGGGTAACGTAATATTTTCTTAGGGGTAACGTAAAACCATAGTTTTTTTATTTTTATTAGATAATACTATAAATACATACCCGTAAAAGTTGAGGGGTCGGAGGCTACCCCTCGGCTCCATGTAGGTCCGCCCTTGCTGAATATCTAGGTTAAATTAGTGTTCAAGACAAATTGTGAGGAAATATTTACTTACAGATTAAGAGGATTATAGCCAAAAATATGTCAAACGGTCAATGTGACATCCATCGTACTCTCATAGTCAATGCATGGTTAGTCATACGTCCATGTCGTACTTCTTCAGTTTTATTTTTGTCTTTAGGAATCAAGTCCGTTGTTACGAGTCTAATACTAAATTTGAAGATATATTTTAAATTTAGCATGATAGACCATGAGCACGGACTTTGTCTTTGTCAAAGTAGAGAAAGATCAAAGTTTGGTGTGACACATTTTTTTACGTGTAGGTGTTCTAGCCATTGATTTTATGTTTGTTGGATGCACAATACCATATCGTCTACAAACCTTTTTTTGGCTTTGAATCAATTAATACATCCTCTTATTTTGACATTACAACTGTGGATGATTTCACTTTAGGAGATTGAGATAATGAAATTTGTATATGATAGTATGTTGTGGTGTAAAATATATTAGTTAAGTAGCGTGTTTATAGGAGTACAAAATAATTTTTTTGGCAACAGTCGAAATCGTTACATTAGGTCAAAAAAATCCGTTTGACAACGGCTCTGTTCCGATGCTTTTATAAGTGAACAAACCTTAAAACGGGGAATCTTTCGCCCGGATTTGATCAGATCGGTGTTACTAGGGGTGTTCATTTTCGGATATCCGAAAATTTCGGATATCCGAAGAATCCGAGTCCAAATTTTCGGATATCCGAAATTTCGGATTCGGATTCGGATATCCGTTCGGATATTCGAATTCAAAGAAATTTTGTATTATTTAATAAATTTTATAAAAATGTAATAATTTTTATTAAAATTTTTATCATATTTTCGAAGTTTCTTTATTAAAATGTCCTAAATATCTAAAAATATCCGAAATATATAATTAATATTTAATATTTTTAAATTTTTATAAAAATATTTTGGATATTTCGGATATCGAAATATCCGAAAATTCTGAAATCACTATCCGAATCCGAATCCGAATCCGAAATTTCAGATATCCGAAGTTCAGATATCCGAAATTTCGGATATCCGAAATTTCGGATATCCGAATTTCGAGTTTTCGGATATTTCGGATTCGGTTTCGAATTCGTATATTTTTAACACACCAGGGAAGGTATCCTGATGCGTCCCCATCTCACGTTGCATGTCCTGACACAATATGATGGGCTGATAATGTACAGATCACTGTTTCAAACCTATGACGCCCTTTGCATATTTTAATATTCTTTAAAATTTATAATTAATTTTATACGTATTTTGTTTCTCTTGTTGCTTTTAGAATATCATGTTTTTTTAAACTCCTAATATATTGTTGCGATATAGTTATTTTTCTTTTCAACAGTTAAAATAAAATTTTATTTAAAACAAAGTCTTGTCAGTATTATATATTTTTACTTTTTTTATTTTCAAATACGTATTTGTAGTATTTAAAGCTATCATGAAATAAATAAATAAAGTATTACTTATAATCTCATGATGTCAATTTTTTTTTTTATTTTTTGAACAACTCATGATGTCAACTATTGTCAAGATTCACGCCGGTGATGTCCAACCACTTATTTATTCTTGCATTCTCCTTCACAACTTCAAACTTGCCTTTTGATTTGTGAATCGAGAGCATTTGACTTCTTATATTATTTCTTAAGATAAGATAAATTATTTGAGTTTTTCAAAACACAAAAAATAATAATATATTAAAATTCAAAAATAGTCTCTCTCTAAATTTCAATCCGCATAAACTCAATACATACAAAAAATGATAGGGAATAAAATAGCGATATAAATTACAATATCAACTCTCACCCTTATACAATCTTAATGCGCAATGTGTTTGAAGGTGTATTAGTCATTAAACCAACCATATAACTGATTATTTTACAAATTAACCAACACGTTGAAATAAATCCAAAACTAAACATAACGAATATATACTTTTTTCTTTAACTATAATTGCTAATTTAGAAACCAAAGCTATGAACTGATAGCCCTGGTATCTTACCAGTTCAATCGATTGGTCCAAATTTAAAAAGTAGGCGCCCACACCATCAATAAAGGACGATAACATATCAATAGTTTTCGAATGTTGTCACTGGTGTTGTTTGGTTGATTAAAGTTAACTATTAGCTCATAATTTAACGAAGACAATTAGGGTTACATATTGTCACTTTCTTTAACATTGTTTAATACTAAGAAAAGAGAGATTATTTGAGATTATTTTTCCCAGACCCTGCTCTTGAGTGGGATATACTGGGTTTGTTTGTTTGTTTGTTCCGGTCATTTTTATATTTTTCTTTTATTTAATGGTCAGCTAGTACGTAAGAAATAACTTTGTTCAATTGTTTCACCTTTCATCGTCTTATTTTACAAAATAACTATAAAACAAAAGAGAAAGATATGAAAATAAAATAAAAGATAGAATATAACATACTAGCTTTAGTTACCCGTGTATTACACGGGAAGTGGAGAGTTAATTATTAAAATAACATAAAACATAAATAAAACTAAATATATTATACGGGTTGAAAAAATAAAATTGATTAGTTATTGATTGTTGTTTATAATACTAACTTTAGTAAACCCGTCTATTACACTAGTTAAAAAATAAAATATTAATTATGATAAAAGTTTATGAAGTATATAATGATATTTTAAAATAAGATATGATTAAAATTACATATGAGTAATAATTTTAATTTTTATTTCAAAAATAATTTAACTATTTTTTCCAAACAAACCATATTAAAAATATAAAAATATTAATTATGATAAAAGTTTATGAAGTATATAATGATATTTTAAAATAAGATATGATTAAAATTACATATGAGTAATAATTATAAGTAATAATTTTAATTTTTATTTCAAAAATAATTTAACTATTTTTTCCAAACAAACCATATTAAAAATATAATTTTTAAAATTTTCTTATTATGACTCCTAATTTTAATTATTTTTAGATTATAAAGAACTTTACTTTTTAAAAACATCAAGTTTAAGATATTTTATATTTTAAAAAATGTTTGATTTTATTAGAAAAACTCTTATTTTATAAAAATTTATTTTCTAGAGATAACATTAATAAAAAGACATTTTTTCTTTATTTATTAAGAAAAAATTTTAATCTTAAAAAGAATTAAAATTATTTAATCTTTAATTTAAGTAACTATTTAAGAGGAGAGAGAGGCGAGAAAAATAAAATTAGAGGGCAGTATCCCCTAAATTACTTTTTAGTATTATATATAGATTTGTTCAATCTTCTTTAACCACTGCTTTATCTATCCAGTTGAGTGATATTTGTTTGTCATGTTTTACAAAATAAAAAAAGTTAAATGAAACTTATTTATGGCATATATTTTTTGAACGGCAATTATTTATGGTATATAAACATATAATCAGTTACTATTATATAAAAATCTACCTCCCAAAATATTAACCCAAAAGGAATAATCCACAGAATATTCCGTCAATTTCCAACGGCTCCATTTCAAAAACAGTAAATTTTGAGATTTCTTTTTCTCCAAGACAGTCATCGTTTCATCCGCCGAAGCTATAAATACTAACGGCCCTAAACCACCGTTTATTCTCACTCTACATTTCACCAACACTCACTCTTTCTCTCTCTAAAACCCTTCAAACTTCACTCAATCGCCATGGGTAACATCTCGTTTCATTGATTTGTTTTAGTTTTATTTTGTTGTATAATCATTATCAGTTGAACTTGATGTTGTGTGTTGTGCATTTGATTTGCAGCAGGTGATAAGAAGATTAAGATCGGAATCAACGGTGTGTTTTGGTTTGTTTGTTGTCGATTGATCTGTTTTTGAGTTTGTGTTGTGTTTTGGTTTATGGATTTATTGGATCTGACTGATGAGTGAAATGTTGCAGGATTTGGAAGGATCGGACGTCTTGTTGCTAGAGTCGCTCTTCAAAGGGATGATATCGAGCTTGTTGCTGTTAACGATCCATTCATCTCCACCGACTACATGGTACGGTTGGTTGTGTGTATGTTTGTAATGCTAGGTTTATATGTGATTGGATCTGTAAATGTATGATATACCCTTTCAAAAAAAATGAATGATATACAATTAGTTTTGGTTGCAAGTATGAAACGTGAATTTTATTCAATATGATTATTTGATGACCAGAATACCAGATCGCGTAATTTTAGGGATTGGTCTCAGTATGAATGGATATATATGTTACAGAGACATAAACTTGCTGATATTTACCTGTTTATTCTGTTTTATGACAAAGAATTTATAGGATGCAACAAAACATAGTATAAATTAGAATTTATTGATGTCAGATTAGGCTTGAAACTGTAACCCCTGAGTCATGTTGCTGCTAAAGACCATTAATCATAGTGAACATTATATTTTTACCTTGTGTGAACAGTGAACTTAAATGTAATATGAGTTCATGGCTTGATATGGTTTTCAATTTTTGTTTGTATGTGTATGGTATGTTTAAATTCCTATAGAATTCAATAACATGGATGCTATGAAGTTTGTGTTTCTTATAGTTTATTGTGATCTATATATGTTAAAGGAAGTAAGCCTGTGCAAAAATAAATGGTAAATAATGTTTATTAAGTTGGTTTAATTAGTATGTGTAAACAAGATTGTTAAGATGCAAATAATAGCTCTTCATGAAAGTCACTTAACTCCGGTTTGGCATCCAACTTGCAATTTAGAGACTGTTTTTTCTTACGTGTTTACTTAATGGCAGACATATATGTTCAAATATGACACTGTTCATGGCCAATGGAAGCATCATGAACTTAAGGTCAAGGATGAGAAAACCCTTCTCTTTGGTGAGAAGCCAGTCACTGTTTTTGGCGTCAGGTATTATAACATCATCTGTTGTAAACTTTTTCTTTTTCCTATTAAATTCTGAAATTTTAGTTTTCTTTTGTATATTTAGGAACCCAGAAGAGATCCCATGGGGTGCAGCTGGAGCTGAGTATGTGGTTGAGTCCACCGGAGTCTTCACAGACAAGGACAAGGCTGCTGCTCACTTAAAGGTCTGATTGGATTCTTGTATTATTTAGTTTTTTTGTTATTATTAACTCTTAAGTGTTCTATGATTATGCTGTAATCACCATTAGTCCATTAATAATATATTTTTTAATAGTACGACCTAAGTGATTTTAAGCATTAAATGCGTGTTAGTGACTTTCTATGCATTCCACCTTTTCTTTAGCTTATTTTTTGATTTTGCCGTGTGACTTGTGATAAAAAATTGAAATGGTTTAGGAGATTTAATGCACTTTGTAAGTAGATTTGCCAAAATTGACACCATCTAGGAAACACTTTTCAGAGTTCTTTAAAAATTTATTTATTCACATTTCATGTCAATTACAATTTCACTTTGTCACATCTAGTAATCTAATTTTTTAATGAAATGGTTTAGAGATTTTATGCACTTTGTGCGACTTCTTACACATTCCACCCGCTCTCTTTTATTAAACCTTTCATTGACCAATTCATAAGTTGATCATTCAGGTTGTTTGCTTAATTTACATATTGTTTTGTATTGATCAGGGTGGCGCCAAAAAGGTCATCATCTCTGCTCCAAGCAAGGATGCTCCCATGTTTGTTGTGGGTGTCAATGAAAAGGAATACACACCTGATCTTCACATTATTTCAAACGCTAGCTGCACAACTAACTGCCTTGCTCCTTTGGCCAAGGTATTATTATCCAAGTTCAATATGTATATTTTTAATGTGCAATTGTAAAAAACCTATAGACTTTCAATGATTTGCAGTTTTGCACACAAATCCTTAAGACTTTATTTTTTCATGATTAAATCACCTGACATGCACTGAATTTGCACACACGTCCCTTTTAATATATTTTTACATGATTAAATCCCTATAGTTATAAAAACTCAACCTAAACATCCTGAGATTATATTTCTAACAAAGATGGCCTATTTGCATGATTTTGTCCCATAAGTTATAATAACACAATGAATTGGTTTTATTTTCATGATTAAGTCCTTTTTGTTGAATTTTTGTTACCTTTATCGGTTTAACCATCCAAAGTAAAGTACAAAGTTGTGGTTAATGTCTATAGTTTTTTTGGGACATATGAGTGATTTGAACATGCAAAAAAGGAGTTTTATGCTGGTATGAACGTGTAGGGACTTCATCTTAAGTGGTAAAAGTGAAGGGATTTAGTCTGGCATAAATAAACTTTATGGACATATTTTGTAAATTCTTTGAAGTCTATGGTCTTATTTTCTTTGGTTTTCACTTTGTACAATTTTCAGGTGATTAATGATAGGTTCGGTATTGTTGAGGGTCTTATGACAACAGTCCATGCCATGACTGGTAATTTAGCCTTTCAGTTGGTCAATTAAATCAGTCATTATATGAATATAAAATTATATAAACACGTAATATCTCATTTCAGCCACCCAAAAGACTGTTGATGGTCCATCTATGAAGGACTGGAGAGGTGGAAGAGCGGCTTCCTTCAACATCATTCCTAGCAGCACCGGAGCTGCCAAGGTAAAGACTGACTTGAAAATATTACTAAATGACATCTAAAAGCAGGCTAGTTCAGATTGGGGTAACCCATAAACACTTTTGCATCAGCTTTTATAAATAGTTAACTCGTACACTTTGATTACAAATATAATATTATTACAATAATAATCAGAACTTTGGATAAAATCGGTTGAGGAATGCTCAAAGACTGTTCTTGATCAATACGAGTTAAAACTTAAAACACAACCCAAATTGGGTACATGCTCAAAAGGTCAAAACGAACCAACTTTTAGTATTACAATAATAACATTGACTTTTGGGAGCTTGATCCTAGTACCCCTGAGGTGTTGGCCCTAGCGCTTGAGCATGGGTTGGGGTGAGGGTGACAGGTTGAATTTACTAAACTGAGTTTAGTATTACAATAATAACATCGACTGTTTATCTGCATGTTCTTTGTAGGCTGTTGGCAAAGTTCTGCCAGCACTTAATGGCAAGTTGACCGGAATGGCCTTCCGTGTACCAACTGTAGATGTCTCAGTTGTGGACTTAACTGTGAGACTTGAGAAGGCGGCTACTTATGAGCAGGTCAAGGCTGCCATCAAGTAAGTACTGATTAATTTTTATTATCAAAATCTTTATTCTACTAAATCTGCCAATATTTGAACGAACCTTGTTGGGAATTTTTTGTAATTCAGGGAGGAATCAGAGGGCAAACTCAAGGGTATTTTGGGATACGTTGAAGATGATGTTGTTTCCACCGACTTTGTCGGTGACAGCAGGTCAAGCATCTTTGATGCCAAGGCCGGGATTGCTTTGAATGATAACTTTTTGAAACTCGTCTCCTGGTATGACAACGAGTGGGGATACAGGTAATTTTCTTACAGCTTACTTTCCCCTGGTTTTATGAAAATTATGCATCGAACTGCTAACTACTTTCTGGGAACGAAAAACCTAACCGGCTGGTTTGCCAGAGTGGCCGGTTTTAACTTTGTGGCTGGTTTAACTGTTGTTATCTTGAGGTTTTTCTTAGTCATTAGCTTGTATTTACTTTTCTAAAATAATAAGATGTTGCATAACTACAATACAAATGCATTGGTTACATATTTCAAATATGAAAATATATAGAGAAATAATAAAAGGTTAATTTGATCTGTTAATAGTTTCAAACTTGACTCAACCAGTCAACTGTTGAACCACAAAAGCCGAACCATGAACCGAATGGGTCGTAGTGGTTACAAATTTTTAATGGGATAGGTTGAAGTAGTAAACACTTATTGACATTTTGTTTCGTAACTTGTTCTTTTTGTAGCTCCCGTGTTGTTGACTTGATTCGTCACATTGCGTCCGTCGAGGCCTAGAGAACAACAACCAAGGTTTGAGTTCCGTCGGGTTTTTATTTTCAGTTTAAATAACGAGTATCCCCTTTTGGGTTGGTTTTGGTAGACTCTGTCCCCTGTACTAGCTTCTATTTGGTTCTATTGTATTGGAAAAACCGTTTATGATTGTATTCAATCTCACAATATATTTTGATGTCTCTATTATTTGTCAAAATGAATTTGTTTAAGCGGGTTGAAACGATTAATAGAAGTTTGATGTGTGAATCTTGCATTTGCATTTGTACATCATGAAATTATTGTTAAGGGGTTATATCAATCACTGGATTGAAAGACGATAAGATTCAATATATTTTATTCTGATATGAATGTGCTGAATCCTATTTGAAAAAAACTAATATAGCAAAACCGAAAAAACCGAAGAAAATTGTTATCCAATGATTCGGTTTAAAGTGTTTTTTGTAACCAGCTTTTCTGGTTCGGTTTGGTTATATGCATCTACATAACACCATTAACAAACTGACCAATCATGCATATGGTTTTTCATAATGCATGTTGTTCTTCTAATACAGTTGCATTATATATGCAAAAAGCTGTGGTTGGCATCTACACTACAACCATCAGTCATGTTAAATGTGTTCTGTTAGGATACGAGTTAACAAAGTGAGTGTTGGTTAGGTGGTTGTGGGGTTTGAAGTTGAACCATGAGGCGATAATTTGATCTTTTGCTCTCCCGCGACTGAGGCTTTCTTTAACGACTACTACATGTATATAATATCAAAACAAACATTGTATATGCAAATAAGAGCAAATACCTTGTACATGTAATGAATATTGAAGCATATTTCTTAATCTTCTTTATTAAATCCGTCTAGGGTGGGTTTGGACAGTTTTATATAGTGAAAATTTAGTTTTAAGATAAGCCTTCATTTTATTGTAAAATACTCGATCATAATTTTAAACAAACAAACAAACAAACCCAGTATATCCCACTCAAGAGCAGGGTCTGGGGAGGGTAGGTGTAGGCGAGTCTTTCCTCTATCTTGTTAGGTAGAGAGACCGCTTCCAAAGAGACCCCCGACTCTATCATAATTTTTTACATACATAATCAAATCTTACTTTAACATATTTAGCTCCAGCACATTTGAAAAAAAAAGTCAGGTATTTTTACTTCTACCCCTTAAGCCATTAAGATAGTTAAGCCTGCATTGGATCGCCTCTTAAAATAGTTAAGCCTAAATTAACATTACCTACAATGATTGATTCAATTTAATATATTCGCATTCTTAAAATAGTTAAGCCTACATTGAGATTACCTGCAATGGTTGTCGGTTGACTCAAGTTATGATAAGTCTTAGGACCATTTGGTCAATAATTAAACTTGGAATGGCAATTCTTTATATAAACATATAAGTGAATGAAACTTAAGGGGGCAAAATGATAGATAACCGACCTGACAATTTAAGCCTACCGTTTTAAAAGTGGGTTTATTTGGACATTTTATATAAGATTGTGGGTTGTTTTGGCAGTGTATTATTATCATAGGGGCTGCTTGGGTATATTTAAAAATATATACAAAAAACACAGGTCATATTGGGTTGAGAGAAAATAAGCGACATGTCAGAATGGGTCGCATATTATCAGGTTGATGCTACCCTAATCATCGTTTCAAGTTCCAATATAATTGTCCCAAGTTCCAGGTCGAAGGAAACTCAATCGTTGTCCCGAGTGCCAGTTAGTTTGTTCGAAGTTCTAATTTAGTTTGCATCTAGTAAGAGGATGAATTCTAATCGAATCTATATTAAATCACAGCTTCTGCATTCTTTCTTTTATTTGCATTCATTTGGATTCCTTCAAGTTTTGTTTTGTTCGTATTTGCTTCAAGACCCGAATTCATGTAATTTATCTGGATTCCTTATTGTTTCTGATCAACAAACTTCTGCTGCAACGATTCAATTTGATTTGATAAGGAATCTCTGGGTTCCAGATTAAAGTTTTAGAAGTTTACTAATCGAAGTGATGATGTAGATTGTTCTCGACATACGAGTTGCATGTTTCGTTGTTGCTCTTCATAGGTCGCCGTTCTAGAACGCAATGATGCAGAACAAGTAAAACACAAGATGCATACATGACAATGATGATAAATGTTGAAGAATACAAATGGGTTAACTAGGTATAGTTTTGATAAGTCTAGAAAAGTAAGATTAATTATGAATTTTTATAGAGTAGATTACGAGTTTAGTCCCTGTGATTTAATGGTTATAACGTTTTTTATCAAATAATTTAAAAACACTTAGTGTAATCACTGTGGTTTAAATTTTGTCAAAACTCGACCCAAACCAAAATGACAGATTCTTTAAATGACCCGTTACCCAGTGCGACCCGACCCGACCCTTTTACCAGGTATGCCATTTAGCAGCGATAACCAATACGCCCGTATCTCATTCACCCTCTCAAATCGGTAGAACCACCGAGGTCCAACGCCACCGTATCACCGCCTTTGCCGCCGGTAAGCCTCCGGTGATACCTTAAATTCTCACACGAATAGAAGAATACGAAATACTCATGAGTAGATGCTTCTAGGTTTCGCTTCTTTTCTCCTCTCTTTTCATCATGTTATTCGATTTCTAGGGTTCCATGATTGATTCCAATTTGATAAAATTGACGCGCTCGACTCAATTTTTCATTGATTTTGCACTGTTTTATATTGTATACGTATTACTGTTTTACGATCAGTACCTGTTGATCTAGAACAACGTTTACCTCTTTGTTCGTTTAGAAAAAGTAAGAAGGATCGAAGATACTTGATTGGGTTAGGGTTTCAGAGGGGTGGTTTTCTTCATTGTTTTATACATAAACAAGTATATGGCGGCAGGTAAACATGGGGGATACCGTGATAATGAATGTAGAGAGCGTGAATCTGATGTTTCTAAGAGGGTGTTTTCTTATTCCAACGGTGAGTATGACTGCGTAAGGAATGGCAGTGACCAGGGTTATGATAGGGGCAAGAATCAGGTCTGGAATAGGGTTGGGCATAGGGATATTAAGGGAAGAGAAATGGTGAATGGTGGCGGTTATCATTGTGTGTCTAGCAAGAGTTTTTCGGGTGGGAGTGGTGATGGTGGGGTTTTGAGGCGTGGTAATCACCGACTTAGAGTTGGAGATAGAGAACCTGGTGAGTTATCTAGTGAGAGTGGGTCTGATGAAGCTGTTGATTCAGAAATGTATGGTAAGAGTAATGAGGGTTTAAAGTCGGATGACAATTCTCAGTCATCTTACAATGGTAATAAAAAGAGGAAGTTTTCACCTATAGTTTGGGACAGAGATAATAAGGAAGCTAGCAATTCTTCAGTGCCAGCTAATATTGCTCTACCTTCTCCACCTTCACTTCTTAAATCTTACCTTCGATCTCCTAACCTTGTTCCTGCAGCTGTTGCACACAATTCCTCTGTAGAAAGTATCAAGATTCAGAGTACACAGTCTTCAGGTTCTCCAGTTGATATTGGGAAGCATGATTCTTTTCAGTTTGAAGCCCATGTTGGTATATCTTCTTCTTCTATTCAGGAAGATCATGCAGGATTATCTTCTTCTCTTGCACAGGATGCACATGTTTGGTACATTAAGGATGTTAGATCACCAGAAGAAGATTACATGTCTACACATACAATAAGATCTTCTCGGTGGGCCGATGACACCAATTCTCCGTCTGATGAAGGTGAACTTTCTGATGATAACCAGAACCAGGAGAGGAATGAATCTTTACCTGGGTCTGTTGAAATTAGATCAAAAAAGCAGTCATCAAGCCCTGAGGCAGTGGATCATTATAAGAAAAGTTCTGAACAAATCAGTGGAAGACCATCTGACTCTGATGAAACAAGTATGAATGATTTTCCTGAAAATGATTTGGAAAGGAATGACTGTATGGAGATGGACAATGAACACGAGAAGGATGGTACTAGTCTGAGCCACTCAGAGTCTGATTCAGAGAATGGACATAGATCTCAAGGTACAACAGAGCCTGTGGTTCCTTCTCAAAGAAGTGTGAATATGCTGCAAGGTTGTAGAAGTGTTGATGAGTTTGAGAGATTGAACAAGATAAATGAAGGGACTTACGGGGTTGTTTACAGGGCCAAAGATAAAAGAACAGGAGAAATTGTTGCTTTAAAAAAGGTCAAGATGGAGAAAGAAAGAGAAGGGTTCCCTTTGACGTCTTTAAGGGAAATAAATATTCTTCTTTCGTTTTATCACCCTACGATTGTGGATGTGAAGGAAGTGGTAGTTGGTAGCAATCTTGATAGCATTTTTATGGTAATGGAATATATGGAACATGATCTTAAGGCACTTTTGGAAACAATGAAACAACCTTTCAGCCAGAGTGAAGTTAAATGTCTCATGCTCCAGCTATTTGAGGGAACAAAATATCTCCATGACAATTGGGTTCTTCATCGAGATTTAAAAGCTTCAAATTTACTTTTAAATAATCGAGGTGAATTGAAGATTTGTGACTTTGGCTTGTCTCGTCAATATGGGAGTCCTCTAAAACCATATACTCATTTGGTGGTGACTCTTTGGTACAGGTGAGTTGCCTGCACTTATGAAGTATTTCTTTTCTTAAATTTGAAAATCATAAATTATGTCTAATTTTTCCTATCATCTCATTTGTATTCATCTTGCTTTAATGACAAAATGCATTTGTTGTTCTGTTTTTATATACATTTATTATAATTCCATCTGTACTAGGAGGAGGCCTTGGGTTAATTTTTCAATTTAACTTGGATGATTCAATTAACATTGGTATTATACTATTGGTATAATTCCATCTATACCAGTGAAGGATATACTGTTTTTTTAGTAGTTTTGCTGTCATAATCTTACTATGTGTTTTGCTATTTCTCTAGGGCACCAGAACTTCTGTTGGGATCAAAACTGTACTCTACTGCAATTGACATGTGGTCATTGGGTTGCATCATGGCTGAACTGCTGTCTAAGCAACCATTATTCGATGGGAAAACAGAGTTTGACCAGCTTGACAAGGTAAGTGATCATATATATAGCTCGTGAGTTGTTTTGACTTATCTAGTATTATTTGCGATATTATTAGTGTTCTTCTTCTTCTTCTTTTTCTTGGTATTACTGTTATTATTACTACTATTTTGACATTGATACATTGGTGGCTCATTATGATAGATATTCAAAACTCTTGGCACACCAAATGAGACTATTTGGCCTGGCTTTTCTAAGCTTCCGGAGTCAAGGTGAACTTTGTCAAGCATCAGTAAGTATCCCCTTATTCTAATAATTTTATTTTTCCAATTTTAAGTAAGTTAACATTTTCTTATTTTTGCCAATGTTTTCCCAGGCTTCCAGCTTAGGGTGGTTTTCTGGTCTGGCTTTCTAGCTTCTGTTGGTGACAATTTTTCTTACATTTTAAGTTCTCTTGATTTTGTTTACTACTTCACATTTTTGCAGGTATAATTTGTTGCGGAGAAAATTCCCGGCAACATCTTTCACTGGTTCACCTGTTTTGTCCGATGCTGGATTTGATCTACTAAACAAACTTCTAACTTATGACCCTGAGAAGGTATTTTATTTTGTAATTGGACAATTTTTTGTGGTTATAAAGGTTAATTGCTCTATTTCACCATGACATGTAAATTTATTTATTTATTTATTTTTGAAATACGTGCAGCGGATAACAGCTGAAGCAGCCCTTAACCATGAGTGGTTTCGTGAAGTTCCTCTACCCAAGTCTAAAGATTTTATGCCCACTTTTCCAGCTCAGCATGCTCAAGACAGGTGTCTTAACCGTAAACTCAGAACCTTGATATATAACTGATTCTTATTGCAGTGTCTAGTATGAGAGAATTAGAGAAGGAACAGAATGGAAAATAAGTCATTTTTTTTTGTATACATGGAATAGACTGACTCTTTCTCAAGCAAGTTTTGGCTTCCAATTTGCTAATATTTTTTTTTCCACTGACAATGGCTTTTCTCTCCATCCATGACAGAATGTGATGAACACACTCAATTGAACCTATTTTTTAATAACCAAAACTTGGAAGTTTTTTTAACACTGCAATTATATTATGTTTTTAATTTTTCAAAAATAACCAAGAAAACCATTTTTTTATCGTAATTTGATTTGATAGTCTCTAGATCTTTTTGTTTGACTTTCATTTTGTGTAAACTAAAAATTGGATGTACATTTGTTGAAGTTTGCATGGGAACTACAGTTATACATTTGTTACATGCAATGAAAAAGGTTAATTACTAAATTATAATAAAAACGCATTTATTAAAGAACATGGTTATCATTGTATAGCATTTTAACTGAAATTATGTCTGTGTTAATTCACGCCAAACAAGATATTTGAATTACATTCTATTCCTGTCTGTCGATCAAGCATGACCATGGATTGTAATCGGTCATTCCAGGGCCTTGGCTGTTTTGTTTCTTTCTTGTTGCGTTCCCTCCGATCAATAACCAAATAATCTTCATGTTTTGGAAATTTAAGAAAGTTTTTGTTTGCTTAGTTTTTTGTTTGTTTTCTTCAGGCGGACACGGAGGGTAATGAAAAGTCCTGACCCCTTAGAAGAGCAAAGTAGGAAGGAGCTGCAGCAAGCTGAATTCGGGACAGGTGGCTTATTTGGATAGGATAAAGGTTGTACTGAACTTGGGGCATGTGACTTATATTTGACTTCCATTTTTATGTTCTAATAAATTCACATTGTTGAGGTGAGACTCCATGTGCTGAGTTGGAGCTGGCAACATTGATTTGAGAATATCATCAAATGCTGTTTTTTAGCAGGCACCCTTCATTATCGGGAGTTGACTTCTGCGTTGACTTTCATCAGACATAGCAGGTTGACTTCTTCGTGCAAGGTGTTACTTTTTAGCAGAAGGTTCTTTTGGAACTTTGTAACATATTTTAGCTGGTTAACAATTCATGGGATTGGACTTAATGTCTTATAAATATGGAACTTCTTTTATATCATGCTTTATCTTTTTTTAAATTTACGTATTGTGTTTGCAAGAGGTGGTTCGTGTAGCAAGGAGATGGCGTTCTTTGCTTTTTCATTGAAGGATACTTTATTTTCTGAAATTGTGCACTTTCAAGGTAATATCTTAATAAAATGGAGTGCGGTAAAGGATATACGACTGGGGAGTTGGTTTGTACACCACGTTGTTTGCTTAATAAACCCTTAAGTAATGATTTTAAGTTCTTTACTATTTTAGTGGTGTGTGGAGAGAAGATGTGGTGTACAAATCACCTCTTATATGAAGCTTGAGAACGGGAAAAGTTTCAATTCAGAGTTAGCTTTTGTTCTCAAGTATTTTTCTCCTGCTTGAGGAGTGTTCTATTCCAATCTAGTTATTTTTTATGTTTGGAAGCTAAGTTGGATTTTATTCTAAGCTTCACAAACCTGTGTGATCTCATTCTATTTGGTTCGAACATGCAATGCGTCGACTTTTCACCTCTTGATGATAAGTATCTAATTAACTGATCTGTTAGTGATATGATTTTATGGAGACAATCATTTTTGTTATATGTATCTAATTAACTAATTAACTGATCTGTTAAATAGTGCGGGAATACGAAGTGTTTTTTTATGATGGCCTATGTTATTGTTTTTTGTGGAACTCTACCTCGGATATGTTTTATACTTTTATCCTTTTTTGTTGTATGTTTGGAAATATAATGGAAGCTGTAAGGATTCTTTATCTTGAACTTTTATGACATTTATCTGCAACTGTCACTGCAGTATGAAAAGCAAGCAGGTTTTGGAGGTCAGGTCACTCTGTGCAGCCTGGAACTCTTAAGAACTTTCAAATGTATTTCCATTATCCAGGTATTATCTTCATGTGCCTATACCGAAACAATTAAGTTCCTATGACATACAACCATAAGCCATCTCGTCTTTATGTGCTGGGACAGTACTTTTTTTCCAGGAAACTTGTTACTTGTCCTTGTGTACGAAATAGAGGTGGCAAACGGGTGGGTTGGGCAGGTTTGTTTAATGGGTCAAAACCTGTAATTTTCTGGTACAAGTTTGACGCGAAACACATTTGTTGCGCAAAAATTATCATTTTTTTTTTGTATAGACATTCGTGTCCAAACAAATCTTTCTATTTGAAAAAAATTGGTGCTGGGGTTTTATGCATTGATGATACACATTGTATAGCTTTTGAACCTTTCCATTGTAGATATTCGACGCGCCAGTCTGAAACATAGATATATCTTAATCTGGAGTATATTTATAAAGGGGTGTTTGGTTTTCTAGGGGCGTTCATTGTAGATTTTCATTGTAGGAATATGAAGTCATGTATATGTATTATATTTATGAGCTACCATTATCATCTTTTATGAATTATTACAAAATATACGTTTAGATCAAAAAAATGGTTTCAAAACTTCCAAAACCGGCCGGTTTGGCCGACTCAAGTCAACTTGGCCGGTTTGGTTTTCTTTTTTTTTTTTTTCCAAAACCATAGTTAGCAATTGGGGCCAGAATTTCTGTTGAAACTGTCCAAACGAGATATAGTTTCTGGATTACCATTGATCAAAGCTGCCACTTGTAATGCAAAGCCGGGTCAAAATTGCTACCTGTAGTATGAAACATTGGTCTGTTTTAATCAGGGTAACTTTTATGCCTTTTTAGTAATGTTTTGTTTTCAAATGATTTTTATATAATTCATCCCAGAGGAGAAAACACTGGATAAGCACTAGACAAGCAATTTGATACTTAGATGTTCATTTATCCAGGCTAAACTATTAGCCTTATCTTCCACTTTGAATTTCTGCTTGAATTAATATTTCATTAAACCTAAGTTCAAAAAAATTCAAGAAGACGTTAAAGTTTTTTTTAACTCTGCAAATCAGTTTCAAAATAGGGACGTCTGGTGTAATAAACGTAAGTCTGGGAAGGAAGATCATAGTTTTGAACAAATCACATGAACGATTTTTGGAAGTTTAGTTTTCATTAAAATATGTTAAGACTTAAGAGGCACAATCAAATAAGCCTGCAGCTGAGAGGAATTGGTATGTGATCTGCAAGGGATTTGTTCACCATTGCTCAATGTTAAATCTAGATATGTTTTTTCCTTTACCTTAACTGTGACAACCTATTACCTGAGAAGTTATGGACCCATTAATACTTTGCTAAACCAATGAGATTGGGCGCTGGACCGTTGGGCTTTAAAATATAGAGCCATGCTGTAACTTGTCAGTAGAGGGATGGCTAAATGGGTGGCTTGGGTAAGAGGGTAAAAAATCAGTAAATTTTTTGTTAAGTGTCAAAACAAGGTAAGGTTATGGAACAAATAAGAGGTTAAAATTTTGCTATTTTACAGGTGGGAAAGATGGCTTGGGCCTGGCTGTTCTTATCTTTTCTTAAATTTTCATGAAAATAAATAATGTTATTTTATTATTTAGGAAAACTAGTATTCCAATGATAATCTGATTTTAAAAACAAAACGTTATGCATTGTACATACATTTTGGGTTACTTTCAAGTTTTAACTTAATCGACTTGTTAAGCCTTTTCCAGTTTAACCAAAATTTAGAAATACTAATATGGTGTACAGAAAAAAATGGATCTTTATAATAGTGAAGTGGCGCTATTGTCGTTGTTGTTTATATATATAGTTTTTTTTATTGTTTTTACGAACACTTTTTTACCTTTTTTATTTTTGTTTTCCGGGGTAAGAGTTGAAGTGGTTAGGATATAAGTTGAACTGTGAGCAGGTGATTTTTGCATCTATGATACACGTGCCTCGACTTTGAGACCTTGTTATCTTGTTACCTATAAGTATCTTACGCCATTTTGAACATGTGTTTAGTGTACAAAGGAGAACTTTTCTATGCTATTTTTCTTGCATGGAACATTTGAATTTGTTCAATAATTTATGTAAACCATTTGTTCTGTTACTATTGATACAATTGACCTTTCCAGTCAGCTTGGTTGCATACTTGCATCAATCATACGGGATATAAACTTTGTTGGAGAAGATATTGATACCACAAAAAACAAAACTTATGATGATCTCTTGTAGATGAAGTAAATCGACGTGTTTGCATTCTATCAGCATTATTGATGTTAGGTTTATATAATTTTCTGTTGATCTGCACAAATGTTTGTCTCTTTTGGGATTGATTGGCCTACTAACACACGGTGTTCCATCCTAATTTCAATGTGGTCACCTATGGGTTCAATCTACACATGATTTTTCTTCTTGACATTGAACTGTCACGTTTCATATGACTTCCTAGGATTGAAGATACGCCTTTGTTATCGATTGACACAGTATGTTCCATCTTGGGATCGATGTCTGCCCTTGTTATCGATCTGACACATGAGCGTCCCTGTTAGGATTAATAGGACAACTTTGATATTGTTGGTGGATGATAAATCACTTATCGTAGACGAAAGTTTGTTACTATTGAAAGAAAGGTGGTAATTCTATAAAATAGTATATATGATCTTTTTATTGAACTAAGAAATGCAACCTTATCAAAGTTAATATCAAAGGACTAAAGAGTAGGGCACATTAAATCCAAACTACTTAACGGTTACTGTGTTATGTTATTAATATTAAATCTCCGTTCATATAATGAGTTTTATAAAGCAACATCGATTAATTTGAACAAACTTGTGCACAAAAGTTTGATTTTATAAACAAAGTGTTTTTTTATAGAGCGTTATTGGTTTTTTGCTAGTCATTTACTTAGGATGATATTCATTTAATGGTAATCAACTTTGTTTATGGTTACTAAAGCAAGTGCCAGTCACCAACTAGAAAAACAAAGTTTTAATATTAGTTCTTTTGTAGATTTATACAAAAAATAAAAATAAAATTGGAACATGCATAAAAAAATTAAGTTACCTAAATAAAACATATACAAATTTTGATTACTAACCTTTAGTAAGCTTATATATTTTTAACATATAGATTCTAACTAAAAAAACTTAAAACTAATTTCACAGGTTTATAAATTTCTATTACAATTTTTTTGTATCATATGATAACAATATATTTTTCTTTTATAACAAAAAAGAAGATGAAGAAACAAATTATTTAAATTTGAGGATGCCACACACCACCACATCCGTGGGTGTTTGACCAGTGAACGTTGTTGCATAATACAATACGTTTGTGGTTTTGCGTTCGCCATCGCCTATTCGCCCTTTTTCACTCACCTAGTAGAGGTGTTTTAAAAATGTTAAGGAAGAATTATAGAAGATAGTTAAACTTATCCTCTAAGTTAAAATCCTGTAATGACTATTGGCTTTAACCTCTCTGCTAACTTAAATAGTACAAGTATTAGATCTTTAAGCACATAAAACTAAAGAGGGTTAGAATAATTTTTAGTGTTTACGGGCAATTTCTAGTAGTTTGTATATACACAAAGACAAAAGAAAAAAAGAAAAAAGTTGCCCTTGTTATTTATAGCAACGCCTTGTTTATAAAAAAATGGTTTGGGTATGGGAAGTGTTTAAAGATACTAGTCCCTTACCTAATTATAAAACTATGTTCACTTTGTCTCATACATGTGATCAATTATCTGTTATTCACAAATATCAGGTATACTCACAAGTATTTTTTTTTAACGGTCAACGAATAATTTTTAAGTCCGGTCATCCGGGTAAACCCATTGGCGAGAGGCCACCCACGCTCACGAACACAGACAGCGCTGGTGACCCGGCTCGCCCGCCATTCCAAGGAACCCATCATTCAAAGACCCACTGTGGTAAAACTTTGACCCACTTAAAACATATTGCATCTAGTGAGACTTCAATCCATAACCTTCGTTTTAGAAAGTGATAGGGTATACTCACAAGTATCAAGTATACCATTTATGATCTTTTGTTATTAGTAGTTACTTGAGGAACAGAGAGACCCCACTCATTATCTCATATTATTATTATTATTATTTATATATCAGGATAAGATACCGTCCTCTCTTCAACCTCTGTTAGATTCTCCTATTGTCTCCATCTTCAACAAAAACAATCACAAATCACCTTCAAACAACAATGGCGATTTCAATTTCGAATTCAAATTCATCAATCGACCCCCAAAACGGATTCTGCTCAAAAACCCTAATCTTCCATAGCCTCAGACCCCCATCACCACTACCCCCACCTTCATCCCCTTATCAGTAACCGATTTCATCCTCTCACAACTTCAAACCACCACCGCCGCCACCGCCGGAGCATCGTTCATCGACGCCACCACCCGACGGAGCATTTCCTACTCCGCCGTCCCGTCCGTCGTACGCAACCTCGCCGCCTCCCTCCGGCAACCGCCGGTGTCTCTCTCCATCGGAGATCGTGCGTTTGTCATTTCCCCTAATTCGTCATACATTCCGATTGTCTACCTCTCGTTGTTTTCAATCGGCGTTGTGGTGTCTCCGCATTTCCCCTAATTCGTCATACATTCCGATTGTCTACCTCTCGTTGTTTTCAATCGGCGTTGTGGTGTCTCCGGTGAGCCCTATGAGCTCGATTCGAGAGATTTCTCGCATGATTCGCCTCTGTAAACCTACGATCGCCTTCGCTACGACGGAGACGGTGAACAAGCTCGTGGAAGTCGGATTCACTAATCGGATTGTTCTAATCGACTCTCGTAACTTCGAATCGATGATTACAAATGAACCAAACGGAGATGAAGGTGAAATTGAAGTATCAGTATCGCAATCCGATACAGCGGCGATTATGTACTCCTCGGGGACTACAGGTGCAATAAAAGGCGTGAAGCTCACGCATCGGAATATGATATCGTCGATCGCCGACGATCGCCGGACGTGACGTCAGATCGTCTCCGGCCGTGTACCTGTGCGCGGTGCCGTACTTCCACGTGTACGGATTCACTCTGTGCATCAGAACGGTGGCGTTTCGGGATAGTTTGGTGTCGATTGGGAGGTTTGATTTGGGGGTGATGGTGAGGGCGATTGAGGAGTTTAGGGTTACTCATCTGCCGTTGGCTCCGCCGGTGGTGGTGGCGTTGGTCGGTGGTGGTGGTGATGATGACGGAAGCAGGTGGTGGAGATCGGTGGAGACGGTGTTCAGCGGCGGAGCTCCGTTGACGGAGGCGGTGATTGGAAAATTCAAGAGAAAGTTTCCCAATGTGTCACTGGTGCAGGTGAGAATGTGAGATGCATTGTGCATGATATCCTACGTGGCAGGTTCCAATAAATTACTAATTTATTTCCGTTATTTAATTAACATTAACACTATGTGTGTCAATAGTGGCTAGTTGTTGTAGAGGTATACATAAAAACCGGTCAAAAACCGGACTGGTTTGAAAAAAAAAGCGGTTTAAGTCAAATGGGTTCCCAATCTGATCTGAACTGTCGGTTTGATAGCCCCATAGCCTCACACCCTAAACCAGTTTTTAAACTGGTTCAAAAATTAAAAAAAAAAACGGTTTTACAAATCCATTTGATAGGTTCGAGTATTCAGTGAGCTAAACCGGTTAGAAAAAAAATCGATTGTGTTGGGTTTGTGAAGGCTTTGGGCTTGGGCCCATGTTTAGTTTCTTGTTAATTAAATAGTTAACCCTAATTAGTCTCTTTATATATCCATGTCATGTATTGTAATCTTTTGGCACTGAGCAAATAAAGAAAACCCTAGTTGCAGCCCGTGGACGTAGGTCACACCGACCGAACCACGTTAAATCCTTGTGTCGTTTATTGTTCTGTTTTCTGCGTGATAATCGTTTGTGCGTGTTCGTGTGTTGGTTCCGCTGCGCCGCTTGATTCCTAACAAGTGGTATCAGAGCTTTGGCTCGTTGTACACACGGAAGGCACTGAAGAAACGATTGCAGATTGTTGGTTAATTATCTCGGAGATCTTATTTGAAGCTATCTAGGGTTTCTGCCGCCGCCACCACCTAGGGTTCCTCCGCAGCCGCCGCCACAATACAGAGCGTGAACAGTGTTTTCCGGCGTGAACGTGTTTTCCGACGTGAACAGTGTTTCCCGGCGTTTTTTCCGGCGTGAACAGCCGGCGTGAACAGTGTTTCCGGCATGAACAGTTTTCCGCGCGTGAACAGTGTTTTCCGGCGTGAACAGTGTTTTCCAGGCCGTGAACAGTACTGGCAGAATTTTTTTCGTTTTTCCGCAGTTGTTCGGTTCTGTTTGCTACGGTTTTGGGGGCTGTTTTTGAACATTTTGCGATTAGAGTTTTGGCCGGGATCTCTTGGACTGGTTTCGCTCCGGTTTTGCAGCGTCGAGTCGGGTGTTTCGGGTTCTAGGGTTTTGGTTGGAAGTCACCGGACTGGTGTTCTATCCGTTGATTGGTTATCAACTGGTTGAGGAACCGGGTTTTGTGAAGAAAAGTATTTCGGGTTTAGATTTGTCTACCAGGTTTATTGTAGGCAAATTGGTCATTTACAGTGTTTCATAGAACAGTCCCAGTTCAGGCCCGTGCCATTGCTGTGTCTTTCACTTTTCGATTTGCTTCTTGTTTGTTGTTGGGATGGCTGAAGAAAGGAGGTTGGTGATCGAGAATTTAACGTTCGATTTCAGTTTGTAAAATGCAATAGAAGCACTGTTATGGTCAAAAGGAATTGGATATGTTACTAGAAGAAAAACTATGAAAATAGACAAGCTGATTGTGAAAAAGGACAAGAAGGCTCGTGCGGTTATTACATTGGCTTTTGACGAAGAATGTTGCTTTTAATGTCATTAAGGAAACCACGGCTCGTGGTATGACTGCTTTGTCAAATATGTATGAAAAACCGTCTGCAGCGAATAAGGTGTTCTTGATTCGGGAGCTGGTAAACACAAGATGAAAGAAGAAGCTCAGTGATTGCTCACATTAACAATCTCAATCAATATTAACAAGACTTGTATCGTGGAATTAAGTTTTGATGATGAAGTTCAGGCTTTACTGCTGTTGTCGTCTCTGCCTGATAGTTGGTCTGGAACTGGACTGCAATTTCAAGTTCTGTGGGGACTAAGGTTTCACTCTTAATGGTATTCGAGATCTAGTTATGGGTGAAGAAGTCAGACGAAGGAACTCGGGTGAGTCATCTAATAGTGAACTACTAATTGTTGGCAGGGCCGGGGTAATAACAGAAACAGGGAGTCGGAGAAGAAGTTCATCTAACCTAGGAAGAATGTGAATGTTGGAGCTGCAATGAGGTGGGACATGTTAAGAGTCAATGTCCGAATAAGAAAGAATTGAACACTGCTGCTGGGGATGTTTCTGATGATGATGCATTGATACTCAGTGTGGAAAACAGTGTGGACTCTTGGGTCATGGATTCAGGGGCTTCGTTTCACGCCATGGACAACGGGGAAACGATGGTGAATCTGAAATATGGTGATTTTGGAAAGGTACGATTAGCCAATGACGAGATACTTGAGGTAACGGGAATGGGTGATATTGATCTGGTTACTTCATTGGGTACTACATGGAACCTAAAGAATGTCAGGGTGATTCCGGGGCTGAAGAGAAACTGATTTCAGTTGGTCAGCTGGATAAACAAGGACTGGAAGTGAGGTTTGGTAGTGGTAAATGGAGGGTGAAATGGTAATCTGGTTATTGCTCGTGGTATGAAGCGTGGGTCATTGTATATGGTTGAGGTACTTGCTGAGGGATGTATGACCGTCCCGGTTAAGCACGACAAAATCCGTTCACTAAATCTGGTGCTAAGAGAGTTCGTTTTGCAAACGTGAAGTCTGGAGCAGGGATGTTAGGTGAACGGGTTCAGAAGTCTAAACCATTCAGGGGATTCGGTGACAGTGGGAGCACGGGACGTGTTCCGAATACAGTTACAAAGAACCGTTGGGTTTTAAAGACTGCGACTGAAAAATTCTCTCCTGGTTATTGTTTGCTGAATTTGGAGAGTGATGGTGATCCTCGGTGTGTCTTGAATCCGTGGAATGTCCAAACCAGTTAAGATGGAGGATGAGTCGTTGGCAGCACTAGCCAAGACTGAGTTGGAGCTCGGGGAGCTTCACTGACCCTTCTGGTACTGATGATGAGGGGTCGCTGCAACTAGGAGATGTGATAAAGTCTTAGCTTGTTCCAGGGGAACTGGAGGCTTGGAAGACTTGTTTAAAGATTACTGAAGTTACTGGACGACTGGGTTGCTTTGTACTTGAATGGCGGGCTAGAATTTATCGCAAAGCCTTCAAGTGGGAGATTGTTGGGTTTGTGAAGGCTTTGGCTTGGGCCCATGTTTAGTTTTCTTGTTAATTAAATAGTTAACCCTAATTAGTCTCTATATATATCCATGTCATGTATTGTAATCTTTTGGCACTGAGCAAATAAAGAAAATCCTAGTTGCAGCCCGTGGACGTAGGTCACACCGACCGAACCACGTTAAATCCTTGTGTCGTTTATTGTTCTGTTTTTCTGCGTGATATTCGTTTGTGCGTGTTCTGTGTTGGTTCCGCTGCGCCGTTAACAGATTGGACCACCTGACAAAAAATACCGAACTCGTTGAAAAAACAACCGTTTGATCACATGACAAAAAAAACCGTTTCGGTATAAGCCGAACCGGTTTAGGGAAAAACCGGTTTGTACACCTCTAGTAGTTTGTGAGGTAGCTAGTTGAATTGTTTCTGAACATAATATTTTTGTTTGTGTTAAAAATCAAATCGTATAGCTAGTACACAACCTGTTAACCTGTTTATTTAAACGTGTCAACTAGTTGGTAGGCTGGCCTGTAAATTTAAGTTTATATGTGCTTATTGGGGTTGTGGGTTGTAAAAAAATAGGGTAAACAGGTTAGTGAGACGACCTTGTTAACTAAACGGTTTAAATATGTCAGCCTAACACGATCTATTTAATTAATAGCATGATCTATTTAATTAATAGGTCAACCCAAATATGATCCCTTTTCCAAATGGGCTAGATATGCCAACCCAAAATCTGCTTGTTTTGGTAGTGTCTTCTTGCCGTGTCAGAATTTCCACTTGTAATTAAAACATCTCCCCAGATTCATTATCTGTGTACTTTGTTACTTGAATCGTACTCGAAAAATCAAAATTCTATCCGAATGTGATCGAATTGACAAATTTTGATAAATTGAATAGGGTCCTAATGGGGACACCGTTGGGTTTTTTAGGGGTAGGCCGGACCAAAGGTCACGGTTAGGGCTAAAGGTCACGTTTTGTTACCTAACCGTGATATATTGTTTTTTATGTCACGTTTTCTTATAAAACCGATAAAGTACGAAGAGTTTTTATTCTTTTGTTTATTTATTTTTTTTATTTGTTTTATATATTGTTTTTTATGTCTAGCTTTATCATTTTTTCAGTATTTTGATTCTCGTGAGGACTTGGGAAGTGGGCTAAAATTAGAAGACGCGAGCATGGGTGCGTCATTGTGGTGGGTTGGTCCGAAAAAGATGTGGAACTATTATGCAATCGTAGTGGTGACCTAAATTCACTGGCACAAGTAGACGTACTGGGAGCATAAAGAAATGATGTCCCTTTAACTCGTAGGGAAGTACGTAGGAAAGAGTGACAGTTGGATGTTAGAGGTGGGAAACGAGACGCACAACCACGATCCTGTTGTGTACGAGGAGGGCCACACGTATCTTAGGAAGATGACCGCCGAAGAAATTGATCTTGTCGAGAAGTTACACAGGCAACACGTGCGGCCACGACATATCCATTCAGCCGTAAGGGAGCACAATTCCACAGCGTCTGTTTGTTCAAGACATATACAATCTGACGTCAAAGTTTAGGGCTGAGGGGAGAAAGGCATGATACCAATGCAGCAACTTGAAAACCTGCTACAATCTAAAGAGTTCGTGTATGAAACACGAACGAATGCAACTACTAAGGCCGTGGAAGATGTTTTCTTTTGTCATCCTACTTCGTATAAAATGTGGCACGCATTCTCGCACGTGATGTTGATAGACACGACGTACAAGACCAACATGTACAACATTCCGTTTGTTCAGGTTATTGGCGTTACATCGACGTCGAAGTCGTTTTGTATTGCACATGCATTTATATCGAGGGAACGACAAGACAACTTCACATGGGTACTGGAGCGGATCAGAGATATGCTCGATGGGTGTGTGGAGCCCCGCGTTATTTTCACAGACAGGGACCTGCCCTTGATGAGCGCTGTGACACAGTATTCCCGAGTGCTACTAAAAACCTATGCAGTGGCACGTTAGAGAGAATATCAAAAGACGTGGAATATCCTTTTCAAAACCGACATGTGGAAGGATTTTTCATACTGGGGAAGACCTTGTGTTCGTCTCCCACAGAGACATTGTACGATTACAATTGCAGGAAGATGGAAGAAAAGTTAAATCAAGATGGTAAACGTGGTAAGAATTTCATAGTTATTATTACTCTAATAATTATTTGTTCATTTTATAAAATTTGTTATTTCTTTCAGAGGTATGGGAATATATTTGGAATAATTGGTTGGTGTCGTACAAAGAGAAAATTGTTACTTGTTGGATGTACGACCGCCTTAACTTTGGTGAATTTATAACTAATAGGGTTGAAGGCCAATATGCCAACTTCAAGAGTTACCTCACAGGGACCAATAATACGTTGCACACACTTGTTGGATATGTTTGTGACCTCGTGCGCGGCCAGGAGATTGAAATTTGTAAAACATTCGAGGTGTGCCGTGTGAAGATTAAAAAGACCATCGACTGTCATTGTTTTCAAAATTACATTATAAATATCCATTTTTTACCTTAGCCTCCTTGGAGTTCCACTGTGGAGTTCTACTGCACCTTCACATTCCGTCCCCGTGAGAAGGGATTTGCGGAGCTGGACGAGGACGACATAGCGGATGGTCGTGCGCCCGCGGAGTTTGCTTTCCAGTTGTTCGGGTCTCTCCACCGCATATCACTTAGACGGTTCGCTGTCGTCAGCGGCCTTTATACGGAGGTGGAGGTCCGACAGCCGATGTACATCACGGCCTTGATTCGTGGGGCCGACGACTCGGATCAGGTCTGGTGGCCTGCGATCGGTGACGGACCATACGGTGGTGATACGAGGTCCTCTCATATACGATACCCTCTGTATAGATACATTCACCGCCTGATCGCCACGTCCGTCGCTGGTCGTGGGGCGGGATCGACAGGGTCAACGCTCACACACCGACACTGCCACCTCGCGCATGCCCTTGCGGATTATTTTGCTAGTTATTATCATAGGCAGTCGCGAGGGCGTTGTGGGCGGGAACATCGTTTCCCGGATCGCTCGGGGTCTGGGGTACGCGCATGCCATGTCCGAGCTCCCGCTACCTCCGATTCCTGTGCGCGTGGCCGGCCGGACCACCGCCACTGGGATGAGGATCGTTCGGAGGTTACCGACGGCACGTGGCACCTGCTCAGTAGATACCATGAGCTAGTGGCATGGGTGCCCGAGCCGTTGGTGGACCCACCCGAGTTGGCGGGGGCTGAGGTCCACGTTCAGGCTACCCACGAGCCGCTTGGTGGCGGGGAGGATCAGCCCATTCCTCCACCGCACGACCAGGACCCGCCCAGCATCCTCAGCGCGTGTACCATGCCGTGCGATTGCCTGCTCACATTATTGATATGCTTCAGGACACGCGAGCCAGGGTCGCGAGGCTGCAGGATATGATGGACTGGGTCATCCAGCACATGGTCGCGGACTATGCCGCCTCGGTACGCCGTTGTTGTCAGAGCCACCGAGGCAGTTAGGCCATGACGGTGCTGGCCCATCTGGCGTGGGCGGGTCTGGTCAGGGCAGTGATCCGGAGATGACGGATTAGATAGTTATTTTGTTTGTATTTTATTTCTTTTTGTATGTAAAAACTCGTTGTATATATATATATATGCAGTTTCAGTTATGATGACTTGTATATTTGGTTGTGTTTGTTTGGTTGTATTTCTTTGTTCGTTTGTTTTATATTTGTAATGTTGATAATGTTGATTGTATATGTTTGATAACAACTGATTTTTATGATTAGGTTAACCATGTGATAAAATAACAACCAACTTGTTTAATAAATAATTAAACACAAAAATTACTTGTAATATGATAAATTAATAATAAACACAAAACACAAACTCGTATGTTACGATTAGGTTACCGTGTGATAAAATAAAAATAAAAAACAAACTAGTATGATTACTCAAATTTAGAAAATATATACAATATGTCGTATAATGACAACCGATTTTTACAAATTCGTAAACAAATTAAACACAAAACCATCACATTAATAATAAATAAATACTTGTAATATGATAATTATTAATAAACACAAAACACAAACTTGTGAGTTACGATTAGGTTAATGTGTGATAAAATTAAAATAAAAATAAACTGTTATGATTAAAAAAAATATAGAAAATATATGTAATATGTCACGGTTTGGCCAAACTGTGACATATAGCCCCCAAAACCCTAATCAATTCCCAATTAATTACATACCCAATTATTGGGCAATAATTGCAACGGATCCCCAGATTAGTCTGGGCTATACCTGTCACGGTTAGGCCTCACCGTGACAGTTAGGTCTCACACCCGACTGAACGGTCACGGGGAGCCCTAACCGTGACCGTTTGAATCGGTTTCCCCTTAAAAGAGCGGTGTGTTCAGAATTCCCCATTGAATAACCTGAAAACCAATTCAATAAAAACCGTACATTCAATCTTGATGATAGATATTTTTTTGAAGTAGATCCAGAGTGTATTTATGCTTGAAACTTAGATTGGACCTTTTATCTCCATAGGAGATTGTTGATAAATGAACTAATCCTACTGCTACATGGTGGATCAATGCTCTTTAGGCGTATGGGTTGACCGAAACCACAGGTGGAATCTCACGAGTTGCAGGCCTATATGAGAGCACAATAGTAGGCACCGTTGGGCGGCTCATAGCCCATTGTCAAGCGAAGATAGTTGACCCAAACACTGGAGCTGCGTTGCCTCCTATGAACCGTGGTGAACTATGGGTAAGAGGCCCATTGTTATGGAAGGTAAAACATTTTGTTTTCATTGTTCAAGTCAACCTGCAGTTATAGCTAAACAGTTTTGACATGCTCATATATTAAAATGTTAATATGTCGACAGTTTGGATTAAACTTAAATGTGTGGCATTAATCTTGGTGATCAGGGTATGTTGATGATAAGAAGTTATAGATACATGGTTGACTCAGAAGGATGGTTGAGAACCGGTGATCTTTGTTACTTTGACAATGAAGGATTCTTATTCGTTGTGGATCGGTTAAAAGAGCTTATCAAATATAAAGGTTATCAGGTATGTCTTATGCATCCAAACCTTTATAGCTAAAATATAGAGATGGCAAAACAGATGTGCCATTTAGGTTGCGTAATGGGTCAAAATGGGCCAGATCTTATGTGTTGCCTCAGGAACACCTTTGTCCAAGTTTTCCTTTCCGATAACTACTAGTGTGTCAATGTAATGGTTAGAAAATCATATTCTCTCATTGATAATATAAAGTTTCTAATAAGATTATAAGTTAATACCATATACACATAGGATCCTAAGGTGGGGGGTTGGGTCTTGGTGGTAAGTGGAGTGCCCCACTACCAAAAGGCTCTGGGTTCTAGTCTTGCACCCTGTAGGAATGACTAATTTTTATAGAAATCTAGGTAGTGTTGTTACAAAAACCACAATTTTCTATTTTCTACGAAAAAGTTCTTCAACCAAATTTTGAAATAACAAAGCTCTTAAACTTGTTAAAACATACAAAATATGAATCTAATGATAAATGTCGGTTACTTAAATAACAAGCATAACGCGGATGTATTGTAGTCTTCTTGGCATGTGGATGCCACAACTTTTTTGATGAATGGAACACATTTTGATGTTAGAAATGACAGTTTGTTAAGAGTCTTTAAAAGAGTTCAAGCATTTTTGTGTATCATAATACGGTTGAGAGTAATTTTCATGCAAAAATAAGTACGTTGTTTTTATCATATTTAATCCTAAAATTATTTAGGAGGTTTAAGGCATTAATAATGCGCTTTCGGTAACTTTCTTCCCTTTTCTTTTTAGCTATTTGTTAGAATTCATGTTTTCCTCTGTTAGAGATGAAACATAATCCAAAGTGCATGTAGGTACCACCAGCCGAATTGGAACACATTCTACAATCACATCCTGACATTGTTGAAGCAGCAGTGATTCCGTATGGATTTCAGCCCCCTTATTCTTAGACAATTTCAACTCATATACTTTTCTATAACAGCAGTGTTATATCTTTGTGTGATATATACTTTGTGACATATATCTGTGCTGTATGCTTTTCTAATTCTTTATGTGATATATATCGTGGTTGTATGCTTTGTATTATGATTGTTATTGTTATTGACATTGTAACGAGTCGGTCTCTTCGTAGCGTCTCTCTATCTTTCTAGATAGAGAAAGACATTACCATAACCCCTTGCCTTCCAACGGGATACACTGGGTATGTTTGTTTGTTACTTTTCTATAACAGATGAACTGGGTTATGTGGATTACACGGGTTAAAAATCATTGTGTTCAAATTTATAAAACCTTTTAAACTTTTTTATTGAAAATGTTGACAAGTTGATTATTACAAAAAAAATTTTAAAATTGTTTCTTGTTCAACCAAACCCATCCCGACTCATTTTCTTCTGTTTACACTGTCTTAACACACCTATCAAATGTGTCAGTTATGCACACAGAGAAGAAGTGTGAGATCTGTATGTAAATAACTAAATACCATGTATGTATTGTGTTTGATTTTGCAGGTATCCAGATGAGGCAGCAGGGCAAGTACCCATGGGGTTTGTGGTTAGAAGAAAAGGAAGCACCATTAATGAAACACAAGTGAAAAATTATGTGGCAAAACAGGTATTTTATATTTCTTAATTCTAAACAAATGCTCACAAAGAATTGTATCTACGAGTGAAGATGGGTCGATTCGGTTATGATATTGCCTTAAACCGAACCGTTGGTTATTAAAAACCATAATTGATTGTTTTCTCTCAAATAAAAGTTTTTCTATAAATCTTTCTGACAATATTATACTCAAATCAAAATTAAAGATAATATAGTTCTTGATTTTATGATATAAATTAAAAAAATAAAGTATATAAAAGTTATTTGAGTAACAAAAACACTAATTGAGCTAGATAAAAGTCAACAATGATGATTTTTCCCATATTTTCACTCTGAGCCATTTAATTCTTTCAATGTGCTCATGTGGCTTCTCTAACATCTCGATCAATGACCCATGTGACTTCCTATACTTCTATGTTAATTTCACTTTCTATCACTCCTTTACTATTTGTGAGTGTGTGTGTTAAACCAGTTATTTTGTGTGTGTATTGTCTTGGTTTGATTTTTTAGTTACATAAACATGTATAACCAAACCACTATAATCACTCATTAAAACCATGACCGAACAATCAGCTTTAAGCGGTTAAGTTCTTTCAGTTAAATTGGTTTTAAGGTTTATTCACTGTATCAGGTTGCACCTTACAAAAACTAAGAAGAGTTTGTTTCATTGATTCGATTCCGAAAAATGCTCCAGGTAAGATATTGAGGAAGAGTTGATCAAGATGGCTCTTTCAGGTGTCACGTCTAAGCTTTAACTAGTGTTTGGTTGATAGTAAGACAATGAAAGGGAATCATTCCCATGTGTGTTTGAGATTTGAAAATGGGAATGAAATCCTTGAATTTATTAGGAATCGTAGCAAAATTTTTAACTTTTTTTCCTGCTCCTATCTGTTGGATTAATTCCAATTTGTATTAGTATGAGTAGTCGGAGTGTCAACTATGTTGACTTGAGAGGGTTATTTTTGTAAATGTTTAGAATGTAAGGGTGGTTTAGTGTAATGTTTTAGTTGAGCTTGTAACTACCGAGAGTTAGTATTCGTTGGTATAAATGTAGGTTTAGTAGGTATCACCATAGATCATTCTTGTGACAACCCTAAAATAATAGACAATTTTATTTATATTACGACTAAATAAATTATATTATTATGTCAAGTATATATAATGTACGTATGCATGTTTGCATGCATGCATATATATTAGAGTTGGTTACGTGTACCTACATGTATATATATGAAATTTACGTACGTGTGCATGTTTGCATGCATGTGTTGAATATCTAAGCATGCATGTTTATATTCTTGCATGTACACATATATTTCATTTATGCATATATATAAATATAATTTGCATATATGTATATATATGCACATAATGATTATCTATGCTACTATATATGTGTGTTATGTATAAGTTTACTCATGCATACGTAAATTAGGTATCAAAACAATATGATAACCCAACCAAACATCACCACACCTTGATACATTAAAGAAACTTAACATCAATCAAACCTTAACCACCTAAACCATAACATAACCATAACCAAGGCTCAAAACCAATCCATTATACAAGCTAAACCTAACCCGACTAAAGTCCCATTTGATCCTAACCACCGGTTACCACCTTGATACCTTGTGCAAATGGAGTAATCATGACTAAAGGTGAGTCATGCTCACCATAACTTGCCACCTTGCATAAAATCGCCACCTCCCTCTCTCGGTTATTCCCTAAACCGCCACCTAAGCTACCTAGTGAGCCACACCTCTAAGCTAGTAGCTAGAATTAATGATGATGCCATTAAGGGGCACTCGCCGAAGGCCTATATAAACCAAGCTCCCGATCGATTTCCTTTGCACCAATAAATTCCCTCTCTCGGTTTCTATAGACACAATCATCCACATAATCGCATACCATCACCATCATCTCTCGGTCACCTGTCCTCACCACTCAAACTCTCGGTTTCTATACACCACAACCATTCACCAGCTTCCAAAACAACTCACGGTTTCTCTAGCATCATACCCCCGCCACCTTTCAAACTCTTGGGTTCACGAAGCAGGAATAACATCAAGGTTATCATCCTCCTCATCCACAAGGTTGTAATATTCCTTTATATGTTTTAAAAATCTAAAATTTCATATGTTATAAACACATATACAACAAAAGTCTTGGTAAATATACATACACCAAGACTAACCTTAAAACATCTTGAAATTCTTATTCTTACAAGGATGAGATGTTAAAATTTAGAAGTTTGTGACATAGATAAAAACTTTTGAAAAAGTTAAAATAAATCTTGTAATATTAAAGAAAAACCCAGTAAAATATTAGAAAAATAAGATGTGGGAATAAACATTGAAAATCTTTATAAATATACTAAAACATTATTCTGCAAGTTTTGACAAAATTATGATAAATAAACAATTTATACAAATTGTTTTAAATAGTGAAAATAAAGAAAATACTCAAAAATACAAAATAATTCGGGAAAATTCTGGAAAAATCAGAGAATGACCCTTTTGGAGTATAAAAGCTCCAAGAATTATTTGGTATTTTATTTTATTATTATGTTTGAAAAATAAATTTTTAAGTGATCTGTAGTAGAAAAATATAAATAAATACTTAACCAGTACCATAAATCGTGAAAAATTCACTAAAGATATGATAAATCAAAATCAACAGATTATATAACTTTTATAATTTTTGGAGATATATAAGTATTTTTAGTAAATTTTGGGAATATTGTGAGATTTACAGAAAGAAACTTTTTGGGACTTAAATATCCAGAAATTATGGGAAGATCTAAACTGTTGAAATAACATTATGTAAATTTTTGGTGATTTTTAGACAACCGTAGCTAATTTTTGTGATTTATGAAGACTTTGGAATAATTATAACTATTTATGTATAATAGAATAAATGTTGAGAATTTTATGGTAATATTATTTGACTATTTTACAGTTAAATTTTTAAGAATTAATAAAATCTGAGGTTCTAAAATTTTTAAAGAAATTTATGTCTAATTTTATGAATTATTTTATAGGTTACAATTTGGAGACACGGTGAGACTCATAGCCCTATTTTGACCTTTTGGTATTTGTAAAGTTTTTGGGGGAAAAAGCATACTAGTTATGTTGATGCATTATTTTTGAAAATATTTTTGAGACTTACTGTCATTTGTGATACAACCATTAGTTCGAATGAGCAACGGTCTGATAATATTAGTAGCGCTACTTAGGAGAATATTTGCACCAACAGGATGAGCGTTGTGATTCTATTTTCCTGCACCTAACCGAATAAGGGTTGAGATGTAATATTATCTGATTTTGTGAATTATTTCGTGACAGTATGATTATGTATGTAACAGGTTTGGTTGTATTTGGTGCATCAACAAAATACTTTGTTTGGATATAAACCTATGATCTCACCAACTTTTTGTTGACTATTTTGAGTATGTTTTTTTTTTTCAGAAAATCATGCCTAACACGTTTGATTTTAGTTTTGATGTCCATAATGGTTGGGGTGAGGTAGTTGGAAAAGTTTACGTGACCCTAACTGTCAACATTGTTGACTACAGCGTGTATGTGGACGCGCACTTTCATCGCCTCTGAAGACATGCTATAGTTTAACAAGTGTTGTAAAAGATTATATCAAATTTTGAATAACTATGTATATGATGTAATCTTGGCTAATATGAATAAATGCTTGTCTTGTTTGATAATTATTGTGTAAGTTTGAATATTGTGTTTACTCCACTATAATTAATGCACTCTGATCAAGCAAGTCACACCCAACCAGCATCTTTTCACGCTTCCGTCGGGATGTGACAATTCTTCAATAAAAGTGAATTTGAAGTATTTGATTCTTGTTCTTAATTTTGATTCATGTTTAAACTCATTGTTCATATCAATTGGTATCAGAGCTTTGGTTTCAAGAACTGAATCAAAGAAACACAGATTCGAAGGATTGAATCACGGTGTGAATCGATCAACTGTCTCACAAGGAGAGGAGCCAGTTAATCAGGGTATCGATTCAAAGGATCTAATCAAGAACAATCAAGTGATCCAAAGGACTGGATCCAGATAAGAGATTTGGCACCCCATACCGAGGAAAAACACGAAGATGGTGAATTCAGAGAAATCCAGTTCATCCAACAGCAATAACCAGATCGTCACGATCAAGGAAACTACCATTCCGCTCTAGTGTCCAACTCTTACAGCCACAAATTACTCAATTTGGGCGATCAAGTTGAAGGCAATCTTTAATGTTCATGGGCTGTGGGAGGTGATCGAACCAGCCCCGGAGACTACTGTTGACCCAAAGAAGAACAACCAAGCGATCGCTTACCTGTATCAAGCGATGCCTGAGGAGATGATCATGCAAGTCGCCAGTATGAAGACGACCAAAAAGTCTGGGATGCGATGAAAACTCGGTTCGTGGGCCTTGATAGAGTGAAGAAGGCTTGAATGGCATCTCTCAGAAATGAATTCGAGAGACTCACAATGAAGGATACAAAAACAATAGATGAATTCGCTGGTAAACTCAGCGCTATCGCAACAAAGGCAACTCAGTTAGGAGAAGCTTTTCAAGAAGCAACCCTTGTCAAGAGCTCATGAGTTCAATACCAGACAGGTACATCCAAATAGTCGCCTCCATCGAACAATTCCTTGATCTTGACACTATGGGATTGGCCGAGGCAATTGGCAGACTCAAAGCTTTTGAAGAAAGAACCAGTTGCAAACTCAAGACCCTTCAAAAAAAAGGAGACTAGCTCCTTTTAACCTACTCTGAATGGCAATCAAGACATAGGGAGTCTGAACAAAAGAGTAAGTTCAGAGGCACTAGAGAAAAGAATGGTGGAAAGACAAATGGAAGAAGCTAGTCCAGTAAAGGAAGAAACTCTGGATATGATCACAGTAAAAAAGACAACAAAGGTGAAAAGAAAACTAAAGATAAGTCTAAAATAAAGTGCTTCAAGTATGATGAACTAGGGCATTATGCCTCTGAATGCCAACAAAGAAACTCATCTCATAAAGCAAACTTGACTCAGACCTATGATGATGAACCAACCCTCTTGATGGCGGAAGCTGACATCAACCTGAAAGAAATGGTATACCTTAATGAAACCAAGGTATTACCCTCAAGATACTCCATAGAACCAACCAGTAATGACACTTGGTACCTGGATAATGGAGCATCCAATCATATGACAGGTAACATTCTTGCCTTCTTATCAATAGATAAGAATGTTAGAGGTAATGTAAAGTTTGGAGATGGGTCATCTGTAATAATAGAGGGGAGGGGCTCAATCATCTTGGCATGTAAAAATGGGGAGCAAAGACTTCTAACAAATGTCTATTATATCCCCATGCTAAGAAGTAACATCTTGAGTCTAGGTCAAGCCACCGAGGGGGCTGTGATATAAGAATGAAAGGTGAGCACCTATGGATGTATGAGAAATCAGGAAAACTCTTGATGAAAGTTGAGAGATCTCCAAATAGACTATACAAAATAAACTTACATGCAGGATCTCCAATGTGCTTTCAGGCACAGTTGGATGATAAGGTGTGGAAGTGGCATGGGAGGCTTGGGCATATTAGTTTTGATACAATGAAAACTATGGCAACAAAAGGAGTTGTGAGAGGCCTACCAGTGTATGACAAGCCCACCAAGCTATGGAAGCATGCATGGCAGCTAAATTCTCAAGAACGCCATTTCCCCATCACACAGAGTTCGGATCCAAAGCTCCTCTGGATCTGATCAGCATGGATCTGTGTGGCCCCATCTCACCAGAAACTCAATCAGGCAATAAGTACTTTATGCTCTTGGTTGATGACTGTACAAGGTATATATGGATGTATATGCTAAGATCAAAAGGCAATGTATTTGAAACCTTCAAGAACTACAAGAAGATGGTAGAGAGTGAATTTGGTCGCAAAATCAAATGTTTGAGATCTGATCGTGGAGGGGAGTTCACTTCGGAAGACTTCAACCAATATTGTGCTGATCAGGGCGTCCGAAAGCAATTAACAGCCCCATATACCCCTCAATACAATGGGATGGTTGAAAGAAGAAATAGAACTATTCTTAACATGACTAGAACCCTGTTGAAGGCTATGCAGATTCCACAGAATCTATGGCAGAAGCAGTGAGGCATTCAGTCTACTTATTAAAAAGACTGCCCACAAAACCACTGAATGGGAAGACACCCTATGAAGGATTAAAGGGGAGAAAACCAAGCATAAAATATCTTAGGGTGTTTGGGTGTGTAGTTCATGTCAAAGTACTTCAGGCTCACCTTACGAAGCTTGAAGATAGAAGTACACCCATGGTTTACTTGGGCCCGGAAGATGGCACAAAAGGTGAGAGATGCTATAATCATGTCACAAACAAGTTGGTGATTGCTAGAGATGTGTCTTTGAGGAAACTCAACATGGGACTGGTCTTCCTATAAACATTAAGGGAAAGATAATACTGCATGTTGGACTGAGTTTGAAATAACAAATGAACGCTCATCTATACATGATCAAGGTGTTGTCCAACTGAAGACTGGTGTCCAATCAGGCGCCAGTTTAAGCACCCAAGGACCAGGTCCCTCAAGTGGAGTGAGTGATGACACTACCTTGAACCTACAACAACAATTTACACTAAGGAGTTCAGGAAGACAAGTTGTAAGACAAACCAAGTATAATGACTTTGTATTGCTTGATTCATTTGAAACAAGCTCAGTAGTAATGAAGAGCACAGTGAAGATCTACTGATGATCAATGAAGCATCATTACTCAAGTTTGAGGATGCAATAACAAGTGAAGCCTGGAGACATGCTATGGATGAAGAAGTAAATGCAATCAAAAGAAACAACACCTTGAGGTTAGTAGATTTACCAACCAGTGTAAAACCAATTGGGTTAAAATGGTTGTATAAGGTGAAAAAAGATGCTGCTGGTACTAGGCACAAAGCCAGGTTAGTTGCAAAGGGCTATGTATAACAATATGGTGTTGATTTGAAGATGTATTTGCCCAAATTGCCAGAATGGAAACAATCAGGCTGATTCTGACTATATCAGCAAGATTAGACCGGAAAGTGCACTATTTGGATGTCAAGGCAGCATTCCTCAATGGAGTTTTAAAGGAGGATGTGTATGTGAGCCAACCTCAGGGGTATGAGGTTAAAGGTGCAGAACAAAAGGTCTATAAGTAGAATAAGTCCCTCTATGGACTGAAACAAGCTCCAAGAACTTGGAACAAGTGTCTTGATGAAGTTATGAAGAGCTTGAAGTTCAACAGATGTCAAAGGGAAGCAACAGTTTATCTGAGATCTGAGCATAATGCAAAGCTTGTGGTAGGTGTCTATGTTGATGATATGATAGTAGCTGGGAGTGATCTAGTTGAAGTGGAAAAATTTAAGCAAGAAATGAAAGACAAGTTTGAAATGACTGATCTTGGTCTTCTTAGTTACTATTTGGGTATTGAAGTTAGTCAAAGAAAGGAAGGGATGTTTGTAAAGCAGTCAAAATATGCTTAGAAGATCCTTAGTATAGCAGGATTGAAGAGTGTTGTCACACCCTCAAATTCCGGGTCTGGAATTTATCACGGAGGGGTGAACAAACAGGATCGAACACAGTAGTCACACATGAGATGCAGTTATCTATATGATAAGTTTTAGATAAACATTTCATTAATAATCAGAGCAGCGGAAATGAAAGATAGATTGTTTTCTTGATAACATTTCTTAATCATATTCAAATAATAATCAATAGGTATCTTGAGCTCTTATATGATCCTACGTGCATGTCCATAAGCTCCTAGTATATACCTGAGAATACATGTAAATCAAGTGTCAACACAGGGTTGGTGAGTTCATAGGTAAGTAAAACATAATGATAAATTATCAATTATCCTCAATTAGGATTTACTGTAAAAGTGTGAGTTTAATTTACTCACCGGTATATGAATAGCCTGTCGGAACCCTTTTTTTAAGGTGAACCCGCTATCCCACATACCCACTATGTACAAGCCCAACAAGTCCTTCACATAGGATTTGTCCATGTACCATAGTTTAATATCCTTTTCATGTGTATATTATATTATCATAATAATTTCAAATCAGAGGGAGCAAATCCTGCTTTACATTTATCCTCATATGGGTTTATGTGGAACTATAATGCAAACTATATAAGTGCACATCTGCCTTCTCACTACAGAAACAGTCATCCCAAATGACAACAAGATCTTTGTGCATCTGATATGGATCACATGTCCATACCTTTATGGGGGTAAGTCACTCCCCGATAGTACTATCCAAAAGATCCCTGCTTATTTATAGTCCAGTATACAGAGAAAGATTTTCATAATAACCATATGTAATCATAAATGTGATCAAATTATTATTTAACATAATACACAAAAATAATTTGTAATTTCAATTACAACATGTATTCCAGCCCCAAATATTTAAATGATTAAAAAGGGGAATAGTTATGAACTCACCTCAGTCCTTGTGTGGTGTTGACAACCTAGTAAATTCCTGCTAAGGAATTATATTTCGCGTCAGCAAACAGATACAAATCCAAAACCTAAATAAGTTAGATCTTGAACCTGGTGTTCAATTGATTTAGGATTTGGTTTTCGGGGATTTGTTATAAACATATAATTAAATCATTTAATTATTTTTTTGTTAATAATTAATGATTTATATAAAAGTTAATTAGTTTAATAATGATTTTTAACATATCATTATATTCTAATTAAATTATAGACGTTATTTAAACATGTAAGTTTATATTTAATTTTGTAAGATTTTATACATATTTAAATTTATAAAATCTAATTTGTATTTATATTATCAGGATTAATCTATAAATAATATAATGTCCATTAATAATTTGATGGCTTAAATTATTATTGAAAATCCATTTTTATATGGATAATAATTTATAACACATGTAATAATTATTTACATAAATAATTAAGGTTTTTAAATAATTAAATTTCTACAATTATTATGATTTATCATTAATTAATGGTGTTCAATTAATGGATTAATACTTTAAATCATCATTTAAAGTCTATTTTTATAAAAATGGTTATTTATAATATTTTTAAATATTATTTTATAAATTTTATTTAAGGTGTTTTTAAATAAATAATTTACAGAAAATTATTTAAAGGCTTTTAAAATAAAAGAAGTTCTTAAAATTATTTTTATAATTTTTGGTAATTTTTATATATTTTTAAAATGCTTAAAAGGCCTTTAAAAAAATAATGGGAGGGGGTCGGGTTCGAACCCGTGACCTCCTCCCCATATTCCTACGCACAAACCAGTGAGCCAAAGGCTCTAATCGCAACAGAATCCCATCCCAATTCCTTTTAACATCTCAAACCCAGTTTCCCCAATTTCACATGAACCTTAGAACACAAATCGATCAAATTGGAGCTTAGAACCTGAACAATCATTACAATAGACTTAGGGTTTTTGTTCCCCATGTCAAACCGAATGTGTTCATGTATTCAATTACCTGATTCGAAGTTGATTTGATGCTGGACACTCGATGAACAAGCCGCGGCTTTCGTGGTGTTGATTAGGTAATCAAATGGTGATATTAATCAATCAATTTCACAAGTAGTTTCAAATGAGGCCAATGATCGAATGCCCTCTGTCAATTTCGGTTTATAATGGTTCTAAGTGGGAGTTCGAGTGGATTGCAGGTCGCGGAGAAGGAAGAGTTCGAATTCGATGAAGGGATGTGTTTCAGGTGCAATTGGAAGTGTAGTCCGATTAGTAATATTTATAGCATTGTTTGGATGTGGTTAATTCGATTATTGTTAAGTGTTAGTGCGATTTCGAAGCTGTAAAGGAGCCGACAGTGATCACGAGGGTGTAGATCGATCGCACTCAGCTTATTCTCTGATTAATGTGGGGCATTGTGTTCGAAACACTCACGGGGTTGTGTCGGTAGCTTTTGATTGATGAAAAACCGTGTGTTTTTGGCGTTTGGTCTTCGCCGGAGTGTTGGCCGGAGACGTCGCCGGAACAGGGGTCGACGGGGAAGGGGGGTTGGGTTTTAATTAATTACAGAATGGTCCCTGGGGTTTTGTAACTTATTATTTTATGTTTTAAGGTTTAAAACATGTTTCAAATATTACAAAAACAGTCCCTGGACTTATTTAATCAATTAAATTAATTTTGTAAAATAATATTTTCATTATTATTATTATTTTTATTATTAACATTATTAATAAATAATAATAATATTATTATTATTATCATTGTCATTATTTTTATTATTATTAATACTATTATTAAATAATAATAAAAATATAAAATTAAATAATAATTCACATAAAATTTATATTAAATCACGAAAAATTTTCGGGTTGTCACATCATCCCCCTGTTACAGGAATTTTCGTCCTGAAAATTAAGAAGTACTGGCAACATTCTTGAACAGGTTAGGATACTTGCGCATCATTTCGTCCTCTCGTTCCCAAGTGAACTCAGGACCACGCCGGGAGTTCCACCGAACTCTGACAATCGGAATCTTGCTATGCTTAAGTTGTTTGACTTCTTTATCCATGATTTCAACTGGTTCCTCGATAAACCTGAGTTTCTCATCTACTTGCAGTTCCTCTAAAGGCACCACAAGTGATTCATGGATAAACACTTCCTTAGATTAGATACGTGAAAAACATTATGCACACCACCAAGTTCAGCAGGTAGATTTAATTCATAGGCTACTGGGCCAATCCTTCTGACAATTTCAAAAGGTCCCACGTAGCGAGGGTTCAATTTCCCCGTTTCCCAAAGCGTATAACTCCCTTCCAGGGAGATACCTTTAGCAAAACTTTATCCCCTTCCTGAAATTCCAGTGGCTTGCGGCGTTTATCAGCATAGCTTTTCTGGCGATCCCTGGCTGCAGCCATGTGTTCTCTTATCTGTACAATTTTCTCATGAGTTTCAAAGATCAACTCCGGACCAGTAAGTTGACTATCTCCAACTTCTGCCCAGCAAAGCGGTGATCTACATTTACGTCCATATAAGGCCTCGAATGGTGCTGCCTTGATGCTCGAATGATAGCTATTGTTATATGAGAACTCTACCAAAGGTAAATGACCTTCCCAGTTCTTTCCAAAGTCAATAACACAAGCCCTGAGCATATCCTCAAGAGTCTGTATGGTTCTTTCACTTTGACCATCAGTTTGAGGGTGATAGGCTGTGCTCATATCTAGGCGAGTGCCTAGAGCTTTCTGAAGCTTACCCAGAAGATTGATGTAAACCGTGCATCACGATCAGAGATAATAGACACTGGCACTCCGTGTCTAGAGATAATTTCTTTGATGTACACCCTTGCAAGCTTCTCCATCTTGTCTTTCTCACGGATGGGTATGAAATGAGCGGATTTGGTGAGACGGTCAACGATAACCCAAATAGTGTCATTGCCTGTTTGAGACTTGGGTAAACCAGTGACGAAATCCATGGTTATCATTTCCACTTCCACACGGGAATTTCTGGTTGGGTCAACATTCCTGAGGGCTTTTGGTATTCGACCTTGACTTTAGACAAGTCAAGCACTTTGAGACATAGGTTGCAATATCTGCCTTCATTCTTGGCCACCAGTAAACAAGCTTCAAGTCGTAATACATCTTATCTGCACCTGGGTGGATAGAGTATCTAGACTTGTGGGCTTCATCCATGATTAAGCTTCTAAGATTCCCGTATAGGGGTACCCAAATCCTTCCTGCTATAAAGCGTATTCCATCCGAATGAACTTCCAACTGTTGGTCTAGCCCCCGAAGGTTTTCATCTTTAATGTTCTCTTCTTTCAGGGCTTCAGTCTGAGCATTCAAGATTTGTGCCGGCAGGTTGCTTTGAATGGTAAGTTGCAGAGCTCGTACTCTACGAGGCTTCATATGTTCTTTCCTACTCAAAGCATCAGCCACAACATTTGCCTTACCGGGATGGTACTTGATGGCACAATCATAATCATTTAGTAGTTCAAGCCATCTCCTCTGCCTCATGTTCAGCTCCTTTTGATTATACAGGCGTTGAAGACTCTTGTGGTCGGTATAAATAGTGCACTTAGTACCGTACAAGTAATGTCTCCATAATTTAAGAGCAAACACAACAGCTCCCAGTTCTAGGTCATGAGTTGCATAGTTCTTCTCATGAGCCTTTAACTGTCTTGAGGTATAAGCTATGACTTTGTCGCGTTGCATCAAAACACATCCCAGTCCCTGAACAGAAGCATCACAGTAGACTACAAAGTCTTCAATACCGTCGGGTAGGGACAATATAGGTGCACTGCACAACTTCTGTTTCAGTGTTTGGAAAGCAGCCTCTTGCTTGAATCCCCAATGATATGTCACTCCCTTTTGGGTAAGCATGGTCAATGGTTGAGCTATCTTGGAGAATCCCTCGATAAATCTCCTATAATAGCCGGCTAGGCCCAGAAATTGTCTAATTTCTGTTGGATTAGAAGGTGTAGGCCAACTTTTGATGGATTCAATTTTTGCTGGGTCTACATGAATTCCATTGGCATCAATCACATGACCAAGGAATTGAACTTCTTTAAGCCAGAAATCACATTTTGAGAACTTAGCATAGAGCTCCTCTCTCTTTAGTAGTTCAAGGACCAATCTCAGATGTTCTTCATGCTCATGCTCATTTTTGGAATAGATCAAGATGTCATCAATGAAGACAATGACAAACTTGTCTAGATAAGGCCTGCATACACGATTCATGAGATCCATGAATACGGCAGGTGCATTTGTTAGCCCAAACGGCATGACTGTGAATTCAAAGTGACCGTATCGCGTTCTGAAAGCCGTCTTCATAATATCTTCATCTCTGACTCTCAGCTGATGATAACCGCTTCTAAGATCTATCTTGGAGTAAATGCTTGAACCTTGCAGTTGGTCAAATAAGTCTTCAATACGAGGCAAGGGATAACGGTTCTTGATCATTACTTTGTTCAGTTCTCGATAGTCAATGCACATCCGGAAGGTTCCGTCTTTCTTCTTCACAAATAACACTGGTGCTCCCCATGGTGACGAGCTAGGTCGGATGAATCCTTTATCGAGGAGTTCCCTAAGCTGGTCAGATAGTTCTTTTAATTCAGAAGGTGCGAGACGGTATGGTGCCCGAGCTATAGGTGTAGCTCCAGGTACTAACTCGATTGAAAACTCGACCTCTCTTTTAGGGGGCAACCCAGGCAGTTCATCAGGAAACACTTCAGGAAATTCCCTGACGACGGGTACATCTTCAATCTTCCTTTCCTTCTTATCTTTGTCAGTGACTAAGGCTAGGATAGCAGTATGTCCTTTTCGAAGACACTTTTGAGCCTTCAAGTAAGAAATAACTCCCATCACAACACCAGTCTTATCTCCCTCCACACACAGGATTTCATCATTTGGTAGGGGGATACGAATCATTTTGTCTTTACAGATAATTTCTGCAGAGTTTTTGGATAGCCAATCCATACCAACTACCACATCGAAGCTTCCCAAAGTAATGGGCATGAGGTCTATTGGTAGGATATGACCGGATAAATCTAGTGTACAGTTTTTCAGGATTTGTGATGCGGTCAAGGATTTACCATTCGCTACTTCTACAACATATGGCTCATCTAGGGGTACAGGGTTTACATTCAAGTGATTATAGAAAGTATTAGATACGAAGCTTCTATCAGCTCCCGTGTCAAATAATACTATGGCATAAACATTATTCACCAAAAATTTTCCCATAATAACGTTAGGGTCTTTTAGAGCCTCACCTTTGCCAATCACGAAGGCTCTGCCCTTGGCTGTATCTTTCTTTTCCCCAGTGCAGTCTTTAGCAATATGGCCCTTTTCACCACATCTGAAACAAATAACTTCCTTCTTTCCACCATTCTGCTGATTATCATCCTTCTTTCCTTGGTCTTGAGTCTTGGTTCTACATTCAGGAGCAGTGTGCCCCCTCCTGTTGCATTTGTAGCAGATGATTGCAGTACACTTACCATGGTGACGCTTGCTACACCTCTGACATCTAGGCGGAATACTCTGATTGTCATGAGGCTTTTTCTGATCTTGCTTCTTGCTTGTACCTTGACTCTCACTGTCTTTAGCATCTTCAAACTTTCTCTTCCCCGAGCTTTCAGCAGCAACACCCTTACCCTTGTTTCTTGGTGGTAACTTCCCCTGAGCCATAGCCTCATTAGTCAGCTTGTGAACTATCCTAATGGCCTGTTGGATTGAAGTTGGGTTGGAGGAAGTGACCATAGATTGAATGACTGGCGACAGTCCGCGGATATAGCCTTCAATTCTTCTGTGAGCAGGCTCCATCATATGAGGACACAAAGTTGCGTACTCATGATTTTCGGTGGTATACTTTTCAATTTCAGATCCCACCATTTTGTGGTTCCAGCACTCGGTTTCAAACCTTTGTACTTCTTCTCTCGGACAGAATTCTTCCATCATCAGCTGTTTGAATTCCTCCCAATCCATAGCATTGGCTAGGGAGAGAGTAAGTCTTGAAACTTCTGTCTTCCAGAACGAGAGTGCAGCTCCACTCAAGGCTCCGGAGGCATACTTGGTCCTACTCTCATCGGGACATTCAGATATAGCGAAGATGGATTCACATTTCTTGAACCACCTTATGAGCCCAATGGCCCTTCTGCCCCAGTGAAGATATCTGGCTTGCAGTCTAGGAACTTTTTATACGAATAGTGATGACCATTCTGAGCAGCCTGAGTGGCTAGGGCTGCAGCAACACCTTGATTGACCAAGGCTTGTATTTCTTCAGGAGTCATCCCTATTGGGACAGTTCTTCTGGCGCGTCCTCTACCTCTGCCTCTGCCCGCTGGTGCGTCCATCTACCATGAAATTGTTTGGTGAGAATTCACACTTTGACATATTCAATAGATGCATTTTATATCAAATATTCAAAGTATGGACAATTACTGTAGGACAGACGGGAATTTAAGAAAACTGGGTTTTTCGATTAAATTCGGCAAGGCACGAGTACTAAGGAAACAAGTCTTCGCTTTAGGTTAGGACAAGCGTAGCTTAGATTACCAAATGGAACATATCAAGGTAATTTGACCTATTTGCCTTAAAGACTTGCGTATGATCGCAGTAAATTCACGTGCTACAATAGCAGAAATCTTACAGCCAGAGTTTCTAGACCGTGAACGGATTTGACAAGAAACCATTCTGAAAGATCATTAAGAATTTTCATGGAAATTGGGTAATACGAGCTATCCAACACGAAAACGACAGTCGAGAATTTGGCATAATAGCAATGAGATGTTCCAGGTGTAATCGTTTGATTCGTAAATCAAAGCGAGTACGTTGACTAATCAAAGTATTGAGTCAATCACAACTTTGTTGAAGACATACGTACCTATAAGCAGATACTCATCCCAAGGGTTCCCAGGTAAGGTAAACAGGTCCATCGGTAGAGGATCGTTGTCAGTCCATCTGATGGGCTGGCATGGTTTCATGGTTGTCTGACAGACACAACTTTCTTTTGATGGGTAACCCATCCCACATCGGTTGGGAAGGAGAACGAAGGTTTCCTTATAAGGGCTGGATACCTTCCCCAATGTGACGCGTTTTAAACCCGTGAGGCTTCGGCCAAAGCGGACAATATCACGTTGCGGTTTGCCTGGGTTGTTACAGTTGGTATCAGAGCCAGGGCCGGGCCGAGTGTGACAGCGAGGACGCTGTGCTCTCCTGAGAGGGGGTGGATGGGTAACCCATCCCACATCGGTTGGGAAGAAGAACGAAGGTTTCCTTATAAGGGGCTGGATACCTTCCCCAATGTGACGCGTTTTAAACCCGTGAGGCTTCGGCCAAAGCGAACAATATCACGTTGCAGTTTGCCTGGGTTGTTACATGTGTAATGACACTAAGATACCAATGGAACCCAGATTAAAACTGGGATCTTTGGATTCAAGTGTAGAAGCTGATGTGACTGTTTATAGAAAGTTGATTGGGTCGCTAAGGTATCTTACACATACAAGGCCTGACTTAATGTATGCAGTAGGATACTTGAGCAGATTCATGCAAAGCCCAAAGATGGAGCATATGAAAGCAGTTAAGCATGTGATCAGATATGTTAAAGGAGCTGTGAATTATGGGATTGTCTATAATAGGCTCAAAGGTGATGGTCTAATTGGGTATAGTGACAGTAATTATGCAGCAGGTGATCGTGATGGAAAGTGTACTTCTGGGAATGTATTCTTTTATAATAATAGTCCAATTTCGTGGAGCTCTTAGAAGCAGCAGACAATTGCTCTTTCCAGCTGTGAGGCTGAGTTTATGGCTGCAACAACAGCAGCTTGTCAGGCTATATGGTTACAAGGTATGATAATGAGATAATGGGTTGTGATCAAGAGGTAGCAATTTTGAAGGTTGATAACAAATCTGCTTTAGCTCTGATGAAGGATCCAGTTTTTCATGGAAGATCAAAGCACATTGAGCCGAAGTACTATTTCATTAGAGTTGTATTGAGAAGAACAAGATCCGAATGGATTTCGTTTGTGGAAGCCTACAAAAGGGTGATATTTTTACTAAATCACTACCAAGAATGAAGTTTGCAGAAATGAGGAATATGCTAGGAGTTGAAGATTTGACTGATGATAATTGGAATTAAGAGGGGAGATTGTTGGATTAATTCAAATTTGTATTAGTATGAGTAGTCGGAGTGTCAACTATGTTGACTTGAGAAGGTTATTTGTGTAAATGTTTAGAATGTAAGGGTGGTTTAGTGTAATGTTTTAGTTGAGCTTGTAACTACCGAGAGTTAGTATTCGTTGGTATAAATGTAGGTTTGGTGGGATTAGTAGGTACCATCATAGATCATTCTTCAATAAAAGTGAATTTGAAGTATTTGATTCTTGTTCTTAATCTTGATTCATGTTTAAACTCATTGCTCATATCACTATCAACCCACCTTTAAATTAAACGCAAAACAAACCAACGTATAATTATTAAAGAAAATATAGTTGCTATATATGTAACTAGTAACTAGTGATGCACAAAAGAGGTTGAAACTCAACATCGGGCTTCTTTTGGTTAACAAATGTCAAACCAGGTTGATGAGGAACTAGTTCGGGTTAGAACCCGCTTGGGAGTTTGGAAAACCTTACCTGGTAGCCGGTAGGAATCAATTCGGTAGGTTCATGATTGGTTTGGGTTGGAACAAGTTTGAAAAAAACATATCTAGTTTGGTGTCAAGACTCAAGAGTGAAAGTTTTCTTATGTTTTAGTTGCTTGTCTTCAATGAAGATTCTAATAACTCTTTCGTATTTTTTGGGGTCTTTCTAGTTTCATGGTGGAAAGTGTAAGAGTTGGGGTTTCTCATGTATGTATAACACAAATGATCCATCATCACAAGGTCGTTGTGATGCTCTCCGACTGAAAGCAGCTCATCGTTGTCGTTGTGGTTCTCGTTCTTGCCGTTGTTGTTCTCGTTGTCATCAACCGTTTACTACAACGAGTTTTCCATTGAATGCTTTCTTGGTCCATAAGAAAACAACAGCTCTTCAACCTCCATATCATTCTATTTGGCGATTTCCTGAACATCACAAGACTGTTGGTTTTGTTTACTGTTGTCGAACTGATTAACCTCCCTCGGGGGTTTAGCACATGCTATGAAGTTAGCAAACATATGACTTGAAGCGATCACGCTGTCAAACATGTTGGATTGAAATGACAAGTTTTAAAAACGTCATGGAGCCATATGCAAGAAAAAGAATTTGGACGGAAGTGGCAAAATGACCAAAACACAAGGACAAAAATGACAATTTACTCAAAACCAAATTTCAAAACGCAAATAAAAATATCCACATCTTAACGGTTATTGTTTAGCAGCAAAAAATGGGGATATTAAATCCACATTCTACACAGAAATGTTTATAGCCCAAAGGCAAGATCGAAAGTAATTTCATCTCCAAATATCTACAAAGTTTCTACAAAGGCAAAAACTGAAGTAATGATGATGTATTGAAGATTCAGTCGAGGATGGCTTGAAAATATGCATTCGATGGTGGTTTTGAAGAGAAAAGACTATTGATGGCTGTGAAGAGAAATCAAAGTTTGTATGCAGGATGGATGACAAGAGAAATTAGGGTGTTCGTAAAAGGAAATAGTAACTATAATGGTTTGTAATGGTTTATTAAGGTGCTGTTTGTTTCTGAAGAGGTAAAACGTCTGCAGTCTGCAGACCACATCTGCAGACATCTGTAGCGGAAGAGGTGGACCAAACGTCTGCAGTCTGCAAGAAAAAGACTGTTTGTTTTAACATCTGCAATGTTGTTATTATTATTATTATTATTATTATTTTATTATTATTATTATTATTATAAAACAAACACCCCCTGTTGATCTTCGAAGTAAAGACATGTCTTTGAGGAGTGAAAGTTGTTTGACAAGAATACCCTCAAGACCACCATGGTTAAGATCTATGCCTGCAACTGTTGCACCACTTCCAGATGAATCTGCACAAAACACACCTTTGTAATCACACACATTTGACCCGATCCATGAGTTCAAGATCCCTTTCGGGCCATCTTTAATGGCTGATTTCCATGCTTGCAGAGCAATGTAAGCATTGTTGAGAGTTGAAGATGATGGGTTTGATGGGTCTGGCGGGTTTGACCCGTTTCCGGGGGTTCTTCTGCCACCACCACCGCCGTCCGACCTTCAATTTCGAACGATTGAACCCCAAATCACCTTCAACTGTGACGTTGAACGGTGAGCAGTTAGGCGGTGGTCCGGTGGCGGTGGGAGGTGAGAGTATGTTCTCGACGACGAAGAATTTGTTCATCACATCTTCAATTTCGACGATTGAACCCCAAATCACCGCCGTCCGACCTTCAATTTCGAGAGTATGTTTTCGAACGAGTATGTTCCCGGTGGCGGGGGAGGCGACGGGAGTGTGGGTATTTGGGGGGTTTGGGGTTGAAATGTGAAGAAGAGGTGGGAAGATTTCTGAAGACTTTAGTCCACCTCTTCTTGGAGAAGAGGTCACGCAGACCTTTTTTAATGAAATGTCTTCAGAAAAACAAACACTCTGGATTTCCTGGCAAAGGCCCTCGGGCTAAGGCAAGCATATCGCATATATCTCATTGCGAGACCTGGTATGCTTACCTGGGGATTTCTGGGATGAGTGATAAACTATGGTCAATACACAGGTCTCTAAGGCAAATGGGTCAAATTACCTTGGCGTGTCAATGATTCCCAAAACTTTACTGATCCTTTCGTATACTTTGATTAATCAACCCCGATATAATACATACATACTTGGTACTTCTATCATTGATGACCACTGTACTTGACAAGATATGTTAGCCTGATAGGAGGAACCGGGGTGATCATGCAAAGCAAATTACCATTACGGGTGCACACGTAATTGTAATTTGTCGTGCATGCTAAGTCCGGTGAATTTGGTCGGGTGGTAACGTTGTAGTCAGTATAAGTCATCGTATCTACACCGTGAGCAGGAAATTCTCGATATTCATAGAACATAAATACTAATGTGAAAACTATCTTTCAATTCTACTTGTACGAATGCTCACTCTTACCTCGAATTCGGATGAAATTCAAACCGTGACGTGTGTCCAACAAGTTTAGTAAAGTGCTAGGAATAGTACCTACTGACTGGAACCCTGAGCATGCCATGGAAATAGCTCTCACGAAGCCTTACGTTCTTTTGTTTACGGTTTGTTAAGAAACCCTCGGAGATCCTATCTTGCCTATGTTCCAGATAACTAATCAGCTTACTCACTGACCAACATGCTTGCTAGTAGTTCGTTGACGTGTATGTTCTAACCTTCGAGACGAAATTCCTTTCAACAAGGGATGATATCACAACCCTCGCGAAAACCTTATAAATTCTTTTCTTATTGTCGTCGTCCTAGATTCACAGAAACCCTATTCTATATGCATTACTGATCGCTAAATCAGGTGTTCGTCACGAAACTGACATTCCAATTTTCGGGACGAAATTCTTTAACATGGGGATAATGTGACAACCCGAGTTTTCCTCGTACGCTAACATTTTTTTTTACATTGGCTAATCTCTCCGTTAAGTATGATTAAGCAAATTTGCAAATGTTACATAATAACGATTACTAATATTATAACTAACCGAACATAACTAATTATGAATTACTAACTAAACTTGTAAAAGTCAAAAATGCAATTTTATAGAATTGGAAGGACTAAAGGTGGCTACTCACTAAAGCACCACTCCACAAATCTCCTCCAATACCCAGCTTCTTATTAAACAACACCCCTCAAATGCCACCCACATCATCACTCCACTTTTCCAACCTGATACAACCATTATTATTATTATCATTAGAGATTATTCTATCTTTCTATGAAAACCATCATTGTCGTCTTCCACCTGCATAAAGATGTAATATTATTTATAAGTAGTGGGTTAGGTGCATGTATATAAAATACACAATTGAATCCTTTAAAACTCCAGCCCACTTGTTTCACAAAAACAACTCCATAGATCAAACCTTAGTCTCTTTAAGCGTCCACGGCAACCATCCTTATTCGTGCTTCTCTCGGCAGTTTCCTCCTCCACTCGGCGGTGTCGATTGAACACCTTGTGGCGAGCAACTTACTACCGGCCGTCGCGAAATCAACCGAGCAACCCGTACGGTAGTTCCTCGACGCCCCTTCCCCGACTAATTCAATCGACGATAATAGTCGTGGCAGTCCCTTCTTCGCGACCAAGCACTCCCGGCGACTCTCTTCGTTGTGACCACGATCTCTAGCCACCGGTATCCTTCCGGCAATCACAATAGACAACCGAAACAACCTCTTTTGGTACGCTTCTGTTCACTCCTTAATCGTGTTTGTTACGTACGGTTTCGGGTATTCGGGTTTTGGTTTACGCTTATGGGTTCGGTTTTTGTCTCGGTTGAGGGTTCTAAATTGATAGTTCGTATGTATATATTCTGCATATGCTACTGATTTTGTGTGCGTGCGTGTGTATGTATTGGTATGTGTATATATATGCGTATGTATGTACTTGCGGTGTGGTTTTGGGTTTCGGTTTGGGGCAGGGGGCTACGGCCAGTTGTGTACTTGCGTGTATATAATATATATGCATGTAGTAATTATATAAATGTGTTTATATGTAGGTATGAATGTATACTGTTGTTATCATCGAATGGAGGTGTACGTGCACCATGTTTATGATTGTGGTTGAATGTGTTATTATGTATATATATATATATATTCAGGAGATGTGTGGTTGCGTATATATGTATGTATATGCTGCTATAGGTATGCTTTCCGTGTATACATATATATATATATTGTTTCTGCGTATATGCTGCTATATGTATGTTTCTGCGTATATGTGTATGTATATGGCTATGAATGTATGTATATGTGATGTGTGTATCCGTGCGAGAGAAGGGGGCACAAGCACAGCAGCCGAAGGCTGCTGTGTATGGATATATGTATGTATATGTGTAACTGTGTGCGTGAAGGTATATGCTGCGTATGTAGGTATGTATGCTGCTGTTTATGTATATATGTTGCTGTGTATGTATGTATGCTGTTGTTTATGTAAGTATGTTGTTGCGTATGTGTGTATGTATGCTGCTGTTTATGTATATATGTTGCTGCGTATGTATGTATGCTGCTGTATGTACATGCTGTAATCGTGTATATATATGTTTCTGTTCGTACGTGTATACTGCAGTATGTGTTGGTGTGTTTCAGCCGTGAGAGTCGCATGTTAATATGTGTGATGTGTGTTTGTGTGTGTGATTATGTAAGTGAGTGTGCTAATGTGTATGCATGTTAATCTGAATGTATGAGTGTATGAATGTGGGTGGTGTGCAATGATGGCTTGGGGTATGGTATGCACGTGGGCTGTGCATGGATGTGGCAAGTGTGATTGTTGTGTGTAGTATATAATATATATATATGTAGAGTGGGTTATGAATGAATTCTTGTATTTAATTTCTGCATTGTGAGATATGTTCTATTTAGCATATAATTGAGCTAAATTATTAACTTGTTGGTTGGGTCCATGCTTTTGGTATGAATTAGTGTGTTCTTCCTGGTGTGTCTGGTGATCAAAGTGTTGAATACTTGAGTTACAATCCAAGAGTTGTTATTTTATTATTCAATCTTGGGTTTCAATATCTTTATCTACTTACTAAATTTGTATTTATCTATTTATATATTTTTTTCTTAAACAAACAAATAGTTTATTATCCAATAAAGACGACAATTACAAAACTTAAAACATCGACCTAAGTTCTAACTCAATGATTTCATGGCTTACGTTGGTTTGGTCTTTCATTTACATCAATTTACAAAAGGTGAGCGCAAACTCTCTTACGATTGAGGGTATAATTTTGAGATATATATATATATTAGCTATATACATGTGTTATCTGTTATATATTCTATTTATAACATGCATATTGTGCGTGGGTTGCGTTGATCGTGCTTGCATGTGTTGGGGATACAATCGATAACCGACACCGTAACCGAACCGTGAACGCGAAACTGTACGATTCATTGTAAATAATTAATATTTAATATTAATTATATATACATATTAAATGGCGTTCAGGTTAACCGGAAACTCTAATCTTTGTGCTATCGTTTACTGTTGCTGTGCATTTAAGGTGAGTTTACAGCCCCACTTTTACTTTATACTATTTTCGGGGGAGAGAAACATGCTGTTTTCATAAAACGTTACATTATATTGGATTGTTGTGATACTGCATATACATGATACTATGTTCGTATACTTTGCCCTTTGGTCCGTTACTACGCAAGTAGAAACGTGGAAACAATTTCATTCAGTCCGTTACTACGCAAGTAGAAACGTGGAACAATTTCATTCGGTCCGTTACTACGCAAGTAGAAACGTGGAAACAATTTCATTTTCGTTGATCAGTATTATTGTAATATCACCGGTTTACTAGTGTGATACCACTAAAGTCCTCACTCTCGAACCGTTAATGTATGTAGTATAGCGAGGCAATTCTGAGTAGATCTACTGGGTTTGACAAACCCCACCCGGGCTAGTCGCGCTAGCACAACGTTCGTCAAACGGGTGTTTAATTGACCTAAGTTCTGTTGCTGTGACCTGGTATTCACAGCCGAGGCATTCAGTTTCGATTGTCAGCTTCGTTTGAACTTCATACACTGAGTAACTGGTTTAGTAGACTAGCTACCTACTGATATTACTTTGTTTACTGTATCGGTTTACTTTATGTTCTGTTTATCAAAACCTGTGAACTCACCAACCTTGTGTTGACACTTTAGCATGTTTCCTTCAGGTTCACTAGACGCGCACGATTAGGAGCATTCACTCATGCATTTATTATCTCACGTGGCTTATTTAATATTTTTCAGTAACTTTCATTTATTCGGTTTGCGCGTGTTGCGCCATTTAAACAATTAAGATTTACTATGCTTCCGCAACTTCTGTTATGTTTACTTTAAAAACTTGGTCTTTGGTAATATTAAACTTCAAAAATGAATTATGTTTTACAATTAACGTGTCGTTTGGTGTAACTAGTGGCTGAGATCCTGGAAGTCACACGCCTAACGGTAATACCCCGTTTGTGGAAATTTGAGGGTGTGACATAAGGTAAGATACGATTAAAATTACTTATAAATAAAGACGATAAATAATAAAATAATGATATCAACTTTTTAATATTTTGTTTTTAAACTTTTATTTTTCCAAAATAAATTAAATGTTTTGTTAAAAAAAATGTTTTGAAAAAATATCATTTTTAAAAACTTTATTATTTTAAGTCTGAATTTTATTTAGTTTTTGTTTATACAAATTATAATTTTTTAAAACATCAATTTTAAAATATTTTGTAAAAATTTTGATGTTTTAGAAAATTTCTTATTTTATAAAAATTTGTTTATTTAAAAATAATGTTAATATAAGTTTTTTTATTGATTTTAAAAACTACTAAAAACAATTAAATAATATTATTAGTAATGAATGTAATTATTAAAAGAGATAAGCGAGAAATTTTTGTAAGGAATAGTATGGTGTTGTCACGTTTCCTCCTTAGTTACACTTTTATTAAAATAAAAAGATTATTAATTATCCATTTAATATATCATTTCATTCATTATGCTCTTTATAATTTTATATTTATTATATTATATTATAACATTGATTATATTATTTATAATGTCACCCGCTTTCATATATGATCCGACCTTTCTAACTTGTGGAGCTCTAAGATAACTGGTCTGGTTTTGAAACACGAGTCATGAAATTATAGTCCCTGGTTAATGAAACAATGTGAATGCAATAGTAGATAAAGGTAACATTTTTAAGGAAGTGTAAACTCTTTAGTACTTTAGGGATGTAATAAATTGAAAAATGCTCACTATATGTCTTACAATGCAGTGGTATTTTGAGAAACAACATACATTGTTGAGTGTCTCACAAATCAAAATCCAATCTTTAGAACCTTGTCCCTCTAGTATCACCTTGAAGAAAATGTGAAATTAATTACACATAATAGCTACACCTTCTTGTTAGTGATTGATTTTTATATAGAAACCATATTAAATAAATAGTACTTTAGTCGTCATGATATAGTAATAAAAGAAACCTACCTTAAGACTCTTATCAACATCTTGTAGATCATTCACTTTCTAAGATTCATATATTCCAGATCTGCAACCACCACCTCAGTGTCAAATGTGCATCCTCGTTTCCATTCATAGATGGTTCAACTAAAGAAACAATGTTTTACTTTGTTTCCCTCCAACATCTTCATCAATAAGTTCAACAGACGTTAAGATGTCTTTAAGTGAGATCTTGTTTGTCCTTTTAATTTAGGAAGCAATTGAGCAATTTAAATATAATCATACAACTGTAAGTACATGAAATTCTAATACATGAATATTTAAAGTAGAGTAATGTCTATCACAAATTATTTGATCGTCTTGAACACATACATAAATATATACAATATCAGGTCTACAATATTACCAATAGATGATTGCTCTAGCATACTAAATACTTGCATAAACAAATCATCACTCATTAAGAATACATGTGATGTCAACCAAAATAAAGTTATAAGCATCAAACACAACATAATCTACTCGTTTACTCGTTAGTCCTACTTAGGATGATTCATTGAAGTTAATGACAACTAAAGATAAAAACATCAAACAAACTCATTAACCCAACATTTAACACAAAGGAAAAACAATCAATTTCATCATCAACAAATCTTTACCTTTGGCAGGAGGCCTATCTTAGTCTTAACATCATCATAAATGTTTATCATTAATCACCCCCAAACAATCTAAAAAGCCAAAACAACAGCATCGGAAAAAAACAAAAGCCCGGTCACCGGGGTAAATCGATTGGCGAAAGGCCACTCACGCCCGCGAAGCTGGTGACCCGGCTCGTCCTCCATTCCAAGGGAAAATCATCACCCAAAGGCCCACTGTGGTAAAATACTTACCCACTTGGAGCATATTGCACCTGATGAGACTCCAACTCATGAACTTCACTTAGGAAAGTCATAAGGTGTCTCATCCTAAACCAGTAGAGGATCTTAAATTAAACGAATCATTTGGAAAATCTTAAAATATTTAGTAATAATGACGACAACTGTAATATCTTTTAGTCGGTTGATATTCAAGTAGTCCAACCAATAAACCAATTCCACGTGTACCATCTCCTCCAATCACACACATCAATCGTACAATGTGTATCAAGGGTAACTCAATATAAACGGATGCCTTCACCGGTGCTCTCAAAACCACCGGTGTCTTCCTCAGCAAGCAAACGAAGCCCTCTGCGTTTCACGTTCGGAAACTTCATTAATGCGTTCTTCATTTCGACTTTTCTCGGTTGATTTAGTGGATCATGATCATCTAATTACGATTCATAAGTTCATGATAGCCTATTTGTGATCTGTTTTGAATTTTGTTACATGTTTGTTGCAGGTTATTAGGTTGATTGACTACGTTTTTGACTTTTTGTTGCAGATTATCGACGTGATTTTGTATGAACTGTTCAGTGGATGATTGACTCCAGTCTCTCGCACTCCATGATTCGTGTTAACGAATCGTCGCGTTCTTCATTCTTCATCTGTCCCGTTTTTTCTCGATGGATTCAGTGGATTCAAACATCGATTGTTATGTTTTGAGTTTTGATTCGTTTTTGTTGCAGGTTATTCGTTTTTTCTCGGTCATCATCAGCAAGCAAACGAAGCGTCTTCTCTATCTGTCTTTTCTCGGTAAATTCAGTCAATCTAAATCATCTGTACGATTGATACGTTTATGATAGTCTGTTTGTGATTTTTATATATCAACTCTTCTGTTGTGAGTTTTCATACGCAGAACCACCGGCGTCGAAGGCTTTCGTCGGACATTGGAGAAAACCTCAGCAACCAAACGCAGGTTTCACGTTTGAACGATTAATGGATGATTGACTCGAAGTCTGTGGCACTCTATGATTCGCGTTAAGGAATCGTCGCGTTCTTCATTCTCCTGCATGTTGATCGGAGTACTTGCATTCTCAATCATATAAACATCGATTAGTTACCTATTTTTTGATTTGTATGAACTTTTAGATACATGTTTGTTGCAGGTAATAAGGTTGATTGACTCCAAGTCTCTCGCTCTTTTACATGTTGATCGGAGTACTTGCATTCTCAATCAAACTTCATTGTGTTCTTCGTTCTCCTGTTGATTGATCAGAGTACTTGTGTTCTCTATCCGCCTTTTCTCGGTTCATCTAATCGTTTTGGTTAAAACTGATTGGTTTTGAATTTGATACGTTTTTGTTGCAGGTTATTGAGTATGAGAGTGCTATTCATGAATTCCATCCTTAGTTCACAGAGTCACTCAGGTTTCCCTTTATATGTTTCGTTCATGGAGTTTTGACTTTTGAGTATTTAAAGATGTGACTTAATCATACTGGATGTTAGGGATGATTTTTGTTAGCTTATTATTTTACTTCAATAGTAATCAGGATAGCACTTTCATAATTGCGGTATATGTTGTTATTACTTAAATTAGAATGTGAATTATACTCACTTTCAGAGACAATAACTTTTACACACGCATAGACAGAATTGCTTAGGAAATCCAAGAGAAGCTAATTTTAGATTTTTCTGATGATAAAAACCATCATATGTTGTTCTAATATTTTAAATTCTCTTTTGAGGAGTTCATATATTGAATTCCCTTCTATGTATTGTTTATATCTCTCTTCTGATTGCCACTCCTTACAAAGAATTAGATATATGACTTCTAGATCAAGCTTGATGATTGGACCTGGTAAGTGGATAAGTTTTTGTTTCTTTATATCAACATAGAGTATATATATTACTCTCTCTCTCTCTCTCTATATATATATATTATATATATTGAATTCCCTACTATGTATTGTTTTGACTTTGAGTATTCAAAGATGTGACTTAATTATACTGGAGGTTAGGGATGATTTTTGTTAGCTGATTATTTTACTTCAATAGTAATCAGGATAGTACTTTCATAATTGCGGTATATGTTTTTGTTACTTAACTTAGAATTTGAATTATACTCACTTTCAGAGACAATAACCTTTATGCACGAATACACAGAATTGGTTAGGAACTCCCAGGAGAAGCCAACAGTTGATTTTTCTCTTATTGGAATAACACTCTATGTGTTCTTTAGTGCAGTAGTATTTTGATGACAAAACCATCATTTGTAACTGAGTTAACTTAGTTTGGGTGGTTCATTCTTCATGTTACTCTATTAATACCTCTTGTAACCACCTCAACTGGTCCTAATAAATGTTTTCTTGAATTTTAGAGCAAATATGGTGGACATATAACCGCGTACTAAACCTGCTTCATTTTGGGCTTATATAGCTGCAAATTTGACCATGATGATGTGATTTTGTGGAATCCTAGGTTCTGATGCTCCAATCTATATAAACCTCGAAGTTATGATGTATAGTTGTGACCTAGTTAACCTCTTAATTTCTGTTAATAATTGTGATCTCTCAGATTGTTCTGGTATTTTAAATTCCCTTTTCAGGTGTCATAAATTTTAAGAGTTGCAAATTTTCCTTCCATACCTCTTTGGATTTTTTATACTGTATATGATGTATGCTTTATTGCAATTCCTTACAATGAATAGGATATATGACATCTGTCACTGGCTTGATGATCGGACCTGGTAAGTAGATAAGTTTTTGTTTCTTTATATCATTGAGTAGAGAACACACATGACATGATATCATTTACTTCTCTTAAGGTATCTTCTTGGATGAGTTATTTACCCTGGATTGACTTTGACTGCTTGAACCATATGGAAGTGTGTTTCAGAAAACAATCTGGGTTTTGATTTAACATATTTTGTTCTAGCTAAACAACATGGCAATATTACAGTAAATTTAGTAACAACTGTTGATGCCAGGGTGCTTCAATCTTTAATTATTCCCCTGCCTGTGGAAACGGAGTGTATTTATTGTTCTCGTATTCCCTACCTTTGTTGTATGGGCATCATATCTCATGACAAAGGTTTGTTTTCTTTTCATATGAACACTATTGTGCCTTTCTGTTGTAGTAGTTGGTTTTAGATTCATTGGTGGACTTTAGTAGAAAACACAGATTTCTGATCTATTTTAGTATTTTCTTCTAGTAGATAAATTCAGATATCAACTGCTAGTTGGATGTATAATTCTCTAGTCAATCAGTTACATTAAGGTAGGTATCCACTCCAAGAATAAGTGAGAACAAGTTTCATGTTTGGATACAACTTTCTATGGTTTATTAGTTATTGGTAATTATTTATCTTCCAGGTGTCATCCTACATATTTAGATCAGTGGCTGGGAACTATGCAGGTTGTTCATGTTTCCCTTTTGCTGTCAAAGTTGTTTTCATTTGATGAACATCTTTACTGTTGTTATGCAGGTTGTCTTGGAAACACTATTGGCAACCTTGGTGCCTCCTGTTGGTTTTAATGCAGTCATGACAGCGGAACATTTTGCATCATGTCTGGTGAGTTCCAATGTTGAGTGGTGCCTACTTGTTTTTTTTCTCATCTAATAGTTTGTGACTTTAACATGTAAATTGATTCTACACATTTATTGATTCAAGGATGGGAAGATCCATATAATAACAAACTGGTGTTCTATCTAGTTTAATGCATACAAAAAAGTTTGTGGTTTTTAACGCGAAGATCCAAAATTGTTTAGTACAACCGGTACTGACTCTTGTTTGATTTGGAATTTACTTGAGGGTATTGTCCCTCACTTATGGGTACTCATCTTGTTGTATATTATTTTTATGGATGCTTAAGGCTTATTACAGGTCTATGAAGGTTGGTTCAGTTCTTGTTCATTTTAGACATTACATTTTACATAAGTTGCATTACTTATTTTATGATTTCTAATGCATCAGTAATAGATTAATGTATTGTTGTTACCTAATTGTTTTGCTGAAGGTTAAACTGAATTGAGACACGACTAGATTTCGCTTGACTGTATGTGCAAGTTATGCTGAAGGTTAAAATGAACTGAGATGCGAATAGATCTTATGGTAAACTGCTATACTGTTCATGTGTGTGTTTTATGTTACATCCACATTGTTCTGATATGAACGAAATCTGCCTTACTTATGTGAAGTAATTAAATACACTACTTATCGTCAATTGCAATACATATAGCATGTGTGAAGTTTATTCTCTCTCTCCCTGCTGCTTCCCTAACAGTGCTTTGCCTTTTGCTTACTAACATGAACCACTAGGAACAACATTTATACATCAACCAGACATGAGTACAAGTAAGCCATGTAGCTCAATTCTATATATACTAATTTCTAGTGATGCATTAAAATAGTAACTAATACAGATGTATAACATGGATTTAAACTGGGCGTAAAAGCCAGTGGCGGATCCAAGATTTCTTGTCACCGGGGGCGAAAAATGGGCAAGTTTAAAGGTCAAAGTTAAATATAGATGGTCAAAGCAGGACAATATAACATTTTACATTAACCAATTTGCCAGGTATGGAATTCTGTAGTCAGGCTGTTACATTGATGTGGGTATCCACTCTAAGATATAGTGAGAACAAGTTTTATGTTTGGATACAACTTTATATGATCTATTTAGTTATTGGTAATTGTGTGTTCCAGGTGCCATCCTACATATCTTGATCAGTGGTGGGGAGGTATGGAAATGAAGCTGTTGGTATCTTTGCTTTAATCTTCACCTTTGATCACTACATCAAGGTTTGATTTTAATACAAATTGTTTCCTGTTATTGGAATACAAACACAATTTTAAACTGTTTCCTAACAATAAACTTTATTTGCAGACTTTGAACACTCCCTCTTCTATGCCACATTAAATTCCATTTCATGACATGGTAAGCTTAGAACTTTCAGATATCTTGTTAAATTGCTATGATTTTCACTTGTCTTTTGTGCTTTTCATTTTCCATTTTTTTGTGTAAACTCTTATATCAAACTGATCATTCATTCAGGTAAGCTCTTGGGGAGGGTACCCTTTCCTTGCATTGTGACTGGCCGTTATGCGTCTTGGTTATACATTGCATATGCTCCAAGTCTCCACTTATATTATATGTGATTTTCTAAAGAAATGAAGAACAGGAGGATTTTTTTTAATTGAACAGAGGATTGTGCTATTCTTGCACAAAAACATCTATGCGTAACTGTATCTTTTTTTCCCTTTTGTTGTCAAAGTTATTTTTATTGTATGAACATCTTTACTGTTTTTATGCAGGTTGTCTTGGAAACATTGTTGGCAGCCTTGGGGCTTGATTGTACATTCATGATAGCCTATTTGTGATTTGTATAAAACTGATCTGTTTTGAAATTTGATATGTTTTTGTGCAGGTTATTGAGTATGAAAGTTTTATTCATGAAGTCAATCCTTATTCAAGTTGTTTAAATTACAGAGTCACTCAGGTATAGCTTTTTATGTTTTGTAATATAATTTACTGTACTTCAGGTTTTGGTTTTCAATCTGAATCTACCAGGCCTCTTTTGAGGCAGATTGAGGCTATGCAAGTATTCTTTTGTTTGACATGGTATCTTTAGCTTTATGGTTTGAAGTTTTGAACACACATATTTCTTTAAAATGAAGCAAAAACACAAATAACTTCAAGAATTGTGATGGTTTCTCGTTTTATATTACCCTGATTATAGACTTATAGTTTTAATTGCCTCGTTTCATCATCACAAAACATGATGTTAGTTCAGAAGAAAAATATGAATGTTCAAGGCATTTGAAGGAGGGAGATGCTGCTGCTGACTCAACTAACTCTACTGAGGAGAAGGCAAGTGTAGAAACCTTATATCCTGAAGATCATTAACATTACCCTGTGGAAATATACTCTAATTTTCAAAACATACAGTGCAGTGTTCACGGTGGTAGTGATCGTTTCTTATCGGCCAGATTCTTCGATTAGAAGCATACGGACAGGACGAGACAGAGCAGATGAAGATTACTCCAAAATCAAGGTAGATTCAGGAGTCGTGCACAGAACAGAACAGAACAGGTGATTTTATCTCTTTCTTCTTCTTCTGATTTCCCTTTTCATAGTTTTCATAGTAAGTGTTGAAGCTATGTAAGGCTTAATTGGGTGGTTGTGAGGCTTCTTTGGACCCAAACTGAAGTGACAGACAAAGACCAACAACAATCTTCTCATGAAATCTTCTGGTAAGATCAACTCAACCTCAAAAACATTATTCTCATCAGATATTAGGTGCCAGTGATATATTTTTTAGCGTAAAAACAAATAAATTTTGTCTTTTACGTTGACTTTGGGAAGAATGGGAGGTTGAGGAGGGTGCATCGATTCATTTAGTGGCTAATCAAACCAATTCTTTCAGTTCCACACGTGTATGTAAGTACTGTTAAACCAAACAGGTTCTTATTTGTAAGTTTCAAGTGATATGAAGGATTTGAGCTTAAGATCAATTAGATTATGAATTTATTTTTAGGGTTACAATTTAGCTCTAAATTTGATAATTGTTACTCGTCTTCATCTGTAACAACTTGATTGCAATTTTACAGTAACAATGAGTTGGAATGTTGAGATGAAAGAACCACAAGTCTGCTGGTCATGAACAAGGAGATGAAAAAGAATACAACAGGAGTTAGGAAGTAGCCTACAGGTTTTGCAAAAAATAAAGAACTGTTAGTTGAACTTTTATAAGTTTAAGCTCTTTATTCTAAAAAGGACTAATTGCTTGTTAAAATATGAAGTCCATGGGCATTTTTGGTAAATGTTTTGAAGTTTAAGGATATATTTATGCAAAAATGAAGTCCACGTTTGTGAATCAGCAAAAAGTCTATGGGATTTTTTTTCCTCTTTTATTTTATTTTTGACAACTACACATAACTAATGTTTCTAATATTTTGTTGCTATATGTTATTTCGGCCTTATTAACTTAGGTTTATGCTCTCATGAGAGAAAGAGACACTATGTAGAGAGCAAAATAAAGAAGTGATGCCTCCACTATTTTAAAGGAAAAAATGATATAATCACTCAAGTTATGGCGGAAGTTACACAATTGTATCTTTTGTGTGACCACAAACTGAATATAACCGGTAAATCCCACCTATAGCAGAAGCTATTGGTAGAGTATAGGGAGGGGGACAAGGGCAAACTTGATGTTTATGAGTATCAAGCTAAATCTGTTTCAATTGTTTATGCTTGAGAGAAACAATTTGACTACTATAACTTGATAAAATAGTTTTAACATTCTCTAAAGGCCATCATTCCTTCTAATTTATACGGTTAAGAGCTTTCAAAGAAACAAGCTGTTCAAGAATCTACAATCACAAAACAACGTGCACAGGGATGTGATAGAATATACCTTTTTGCCTCTAAAAGCTAAAACTGTTTTGAAGGCCTAGAAAGGGTGGTTGTGAGGCTTCTATGGACCCAAACTGAAGTGATAGACAAAGAGCAACAACAATCTTCTCATGAAATCTTCTGGTAAGATCAACTCAACCTCAAAACATTATACTCATCAGATTTTAGGTGTCTTTGATATATTTTCTTAGTGTATTAACAAATTAATTGTTAGTCTTTTAGGTTGAATTTGGGAAGGACAGGAGGCTGAGGAGGGTACATCGATTCATTTAGTGGCTAATCGAACCAATTCTTTCAGTTCCATACGTGTGGGTAGAACTGTTAAACCAAACAGGTTCTTATTTGTAAGTTTCAAGTAATATGAAGGATTGGAGCTTAAGATCAATTAGATTATGAATTTATTTTTACGGTTACAGTTAAGCTATAAATATTCGGCTACGTCTGTGTTATTTATGTATTTAGTGTTAGCCCATTATGTATTTAGTGTTAGCCCATTATTAATAACTGTTAGGTCCATGGGCCTTAGATTAGGGTTCCCCCCCTCTATATATAGAGGAGGTTATTGTCATTGTAAATACATCTGTTAATACAAGTTACTCTCAGTTTTTCTAATGGTATCAGAGCCACAAGGCTCTCGGTACGAATCCTAGTCAGGTTACGTATCCCTGCTCTGTCCCTGCTCTGCCCCTGTTTCTGATTTCCGGTCAAGAACCTGCTGCCCACACCAAATCTTTTTTCGAGCAACAAGTACAACTCACCACTGCCACCATTCGCTTCGCCATCCCCCGATTAAGGAACCCTGAAAAAATCACCGCCGTCCGCCACCGCACGCGCCCCCACGCGCCGCCTGAAAGTCGCGCGTGTTCCCCACGCGCCGCCGCGTACCGGCGCGTGAAGCCACCTCCGGCCGCCGTCGCTGCTCCAGAAGCTTCAGAATCTCTGTTCCGAGCGATTCTTGTAATCTGTTTCCTGCTCCCACGCGTTCCTCTGTTCTGCTCTTAGATCCAGCCTCTCGTTTTTCAGATCTGTTAACATTGGTAACATGGGTGATGAAAAGAAGACCGATTCAGCCACCCCAACTCAGATTGCTCCAGGTATCATTAATTACTTGTTGTGTTACGTATTCCTGTTAAACTTGACTCTAAATGTTGGAGTTCGTGGAGTCTCTTTGTTGAAAGAGGACTTATAAGTGTTGGTAAAGAAGATCATTTGACCGAACCGCCTCCGATCCAATAACAAAGGAATGGCGCCTTGATGATAGTGGTATTCAAATGGCGTTGTGGAATGCCATGGAGCCACCGACTCTTGCTATTGCTCAAAACTTCAATACTGTCAAAGAAATGTGGGAACATCTGTCATTGTCCTTTTCTGCCAAAGAATCCCTGTCTCATGCTTTTTTCGGTGGTCCAAGCATACAGCAGAATTGAGCAAGGTGACTCCACCTTCAGTGATTACTTTACTCGGTTCTCAAAACTGAGGGATGAATTACTACTCTGTACCCACCGACCACTGATCTGAAAGTTCAGGAGGAGCGCAACAAGAAATGGATATTATGGTGTTCATTGCAGGTCTATCACCCAAGTACTCTAGTGCTCGACCATTACTGTTGAGCAACTCTAGTGCTACCTCATATGTGGCATCCACATATCACTTACTACGGGAAATGTATGGTCCGGATGCCACTACTCGGGACACTGACACTTCTGCTTTGCATACCAGTGCATCTGTTAGTAAAGGCATTGGTCGTGGTTCTAATTCAGCCCAACGAAAAGGCAATGGACGCGGCAATGGAATCACATGTCACTACTGTCACCACGAAGGTCACACGAAGTATAATTGCCCAAATCGCCCTCCTGGATCTCTACCTCCTCCCCGACCCAAGGCACGACTAGCTACTGCTGATGATTCTTCTGACCCGGTTGATTCTACGACACCAACATACTCGCTAAGCCAGGAGGAGTATAACCAGTTTCGACAGTTGCTGAGCCTTCAGTCACACGCTACCAGTCCACATGCCAATTCGGCTCGTTCAGGTACATTCGCTAGTCTTAACTCATCTTGGATTGTTGATACTGGGGCTACTCATCACATGACTGGGAATCAAGGTATATTGTCTAACCTACAAAATACCTTACACCCTCCTGTTCGAATTGCTGATGGATCCTCATGCCCAGTTCGTGGTATCGGGTCCATTAGCAACTCGAAAGACCTTACACTTTCATCTGTATTGTTAGTACCCAAATTTCCTGATAACCTTTGTTCTGTAAGCCAACTCACCAAACAAAATAACTGTTGTGCAAAATTTTATCCCACTCACTGTGTTTTCCAGGAACTAGGGACGAACCGACTGATTGGCACCGGTATTGAATCAGGAGGCCTCTACCGTCTGTTTTTAATGTCACAACCTACTGCTAACATATGTGATTCCAGCATCAGGGAGGCTCACTGCCGGCTAGGCCATCCCTCTACAGCGGTTCTGAGGCAAATGAGACCGGATTTATCTGTTTCTTTTGAATTTCATTGTGAGTCATGTCAACTTGGTAAGCACACCAGGCGTTCTTATCCCCCAAAAGTGTCTAGTCGAGTCTGTAACCCGTTTGAACTCTTGCATTCTGATATTTGGGGACCTTCCCCCGTTAAGACTCCACTGGGTTTTGAGTATTTTGTCACATTTATTGATGATTATTCACGTACCACTTGGTTTATCTATTAAAATCTCGTAGTGAATTAAATTCAATATTTCAAGAATTCCATTGTTATGTTCAAAATCAGTTTAACAAATCAATCAAAACCATCCGCACCGACAATGCAAAAGAATACATGTCTTCTGAGTTATCCACATATCTTAAAACTCATGGAATAATCCACGAGACCTCGTGCGCATATACATCCCAGCAAAATGACGTTGCTGAACGTAAGAACCGCCATTTGTTGGATCTTACTCGCACAATCATGATTGACTCTCATGTTCCTAATCGTTTTTGGGGAGATGCAGCCCTCACTGCAGCTTACTTGATTAACCGCATGCCTTCATCGGTTCTTCATGGTAAGACCCTGTTTTCTATCCTCTTCCCCACAGGCACTCCCTTTCCTCTCGCACCTAAAATTTTTGGGTGTGTAGCCTACGTTCATGATCATCGCCCGGGACATTCGTTGTGTTTTTTCTTGGATACTCTCGCGTTCAGAAAGGGTATCGTTGTTACTGCCCCTCCCTTCGTCGTTACTTCACCAGTGCTGATGTCACTTTTCACGAGTCATGTCCTTACTTCCTTGAGTCTTCGGATTCTCTTGATTATTTGTTTCCTGATTCTAATCCTCACCCTGTTACACCCGAGTCCGTTACTGTTCCTATTATCCCTGTCCCAGTCTCCACTAGTCCATCGGAGCCCCCGGTCTCAGATTCAGTTCCTGCTTCATCTGGCCTACCGACAGAGAATCAACCATTGCAGTTCACATGTGCCAGGCGACAAACACATGACGACAACTCTTGATTCACAACCGGTCCATGACTCTGGTACGTCTTCAGTTCCACATCCTAACAATACCATGATACAATCTTACCTGATACTACACATGATCCACCTACTTATGACCCACCTGGTGCCCCATATCCTGATATCCCCATCGCCTTCCGCAAAGAACCCAGACATACCACCCGCTGCCCTATTCAGAATTATGTTTCCTATACACATCTCTCACCTGAGTGTCATGCCTACACCACCACCATTGATTCTTACCCAATTCCCAAGAATGTGATGACAGCCCTAGCTCATCCAGGATGGAGAAAGGCTATGGACGAGGAGATTGGGGCCTTCATGCCAATCATACGTGGGATCTTCAGCCGCTTCCACCTGGGAAGCGTCTTGTTGGTTGTCGGTGGTTATTTACAGTTAAACCAAACCCTGATGGACCGACACCTCGATTGAAGGCCTGTTTAGTTGCTAAGGGTTATTCTCAGGCATATGGAATTGATTATGATGAGACTTTCTCTCCGGTTGCCAAAATGCCATCCGTTCGCATTTCCATTGCTCTTGCTGCCATTAATCATTGGCCGCTCCATCAACTTGATGTCAAGAACGCCTTTCTTCATGGTGTTCTTGAGGAGGAGGTATATATGGAGCAGCCACCTGGGTATATTGTCAAGGAGGAGGCCTCCAAAGTATGCAGATTACGTCGTTCATTGTATGGTCTTAAGCAGTCTCCCAGAGCATGGTTTGGCCGGTTTTCTAATGTTATGGCTGAATTTGGGATGACTCGTAGTGCATATGACCATTCTGTATTTTTTAGACATCATCAGGGTCGGAGGATCATTCTGGTGGTCTATGTAGATGACATAATCATTACAGGAGATGACGAGGTGGGAATCACCAATCTTAAACAGTTTCTTCAGTCTCAGTTTCAGATCAAAGACCTTGGTCGTCTCAGATACTTTCTTGGCATTGAGGTATCACGTTCACCACAAGGAATCCTTCTATCTCAACGGAAGTATGTTCTTGAAATGCTGTCTGAAAGTGGATTATTGGGGTGTAAACCAACAGACAGTCCGATGCTTCCTACAGGAAGCTTCTTCCAGAAGATGGAAGTCCGATGAAGGATCCAGAACAATACAGACGGTTAGTAGGAAAACTTAACTACTTGACAGTTACTCGTCCGGATATCTCCTTTGCTGTTAGTGTATTAAGTCAGTTTATGGCCTCCCCATATACCGGACACTGGGATGCAGCTCTTCGTGTTCTTCGATATCTTAAGAACGCACCAGGATTAGGGATCTTGTATTCTGATCAGGGTCACTGCCGGGTGGGTGCGTTTACTGAAGAAGGAGATGGTCGAATATCCGGATTCTCAGATGCTGATTGGGCAGACTGCCCTATTTCACGACGATCTACAACTGGATATTGTGTATTTGTTGGAGGAAACCTGGTATCATGGAAGAGTAAGAAGCAACACACTGTATCTAGGTCAAGTGCTGAATCAGAGTATAGAGCAATGGCAGATGTTACATCAGAGATGATTTGGGTTCGTCGTGTTCTCAGAGAACTTGGGGTTGTTTCTAATGACTTGATGAGGTTATATTGTGATAATCAATCGGCTATACACATTGCCAAGAATCAGGTATTTCATGAGAGGACTAAACACATTGAAGTTGATTGCCACCTTATCAGAGATCGTGTGACGGGCACTCAAGTTGATCCTCCATCCATTCAACCAATTCATGTCAAGACTGAATTTCAACTAGCAGACATCTTTACAAAACCTCTTCGAAAACTCAAATTGACTTTATATGTAACAAGTTGGGCATGATAAACATCTATGCTCCAACTTGAGGAGGAGTGTTATTTATGTATTTAGTGTTAGCCCATTATGTATTTAGTGTTAGCCCATTGTTAATAACTGTTAGGCCCATGGGCCTTAGATTAGGGTTCCCCCCCTCTATATATAGAGGAGGTTATTGTCATTGTAAATACATCTGTTAATACAAGTTACTCTCAGTTTTTCTACAGTCTGTAATAACTTGATTGCAATTTTACAGAAACATTGAATCAGATGTTGAGATGAAAGAACCAGAAGTCCCAGTAGCACCTTACAAGTTTTGATATTTGTTACTCAGTTTCATTGCATGCATGATGTTTTGTTATGGCAGATTATTTGGTTCTAGGTGTTTGCCATATTAATGTACAACTAATCAACAGGTAGATTACTACATTTGTGAGAAATTGCACTTCCCATATTATTACATCTAAGGTAATGTTGATCTAATATGACCCTACAACTTATATTTTGTAAGGAATTTTTGTAGTCTTCACTATCTATTTTGATAGCTTTTAGTCGAAAGATACAACAAATATCTAGATAGTGATTATATTACCCTGATTATAGACTTATAGTTTTAATTGTCTCGTTTCATCATCAGAAAAACATGATGATTCTTTAGGAAAACGTGATGATTCTTCAGAAGAAAAATTGAATGTTCAAGGCATTTGAAGGAGGGAGATGATGCTGATGACTCAACTGCCTCTACTGAGGAGAAGGCAAGTGTATAAACCTTATATCCTGAATATCATAGAGATAACCCTGTGAAATGTACTCTGATATCCAAACATTCAGCGCAGTGTTCACGGTGGTGGTGATCGTTTCGATAGGCCAGATTCTTCAATTAGATGCATACGGACAGGACGAGACGGAGCAGATGACGATTACTCCGAAATCTAGGTGGGTTCAGGAGTCATGCACAGAGCAGAACAGAAAAGGTGATTTTATCTCTTTCTCCCTCCTAAAGGCTTCTTTCATGGTTTTCATAGCAACTGTTGAAGCTATGTAAGGCTTAAAATGGGTGGTTGTGAGGCTTCTTTGGACCCAAACTGAAGTGACAGACAAAGAGCGACAACAATCTTCTCATGAAAGCTTCTGGTAAGATCATTTTAACGTCAAAAACATTATACTCATCAGATTTTAGGTGTCCGTGATATTTTTATTTATACTTCTTTTTGTAGTGGCTAATCGAACCAATTCTTTCAGTTCCAACTGTTAAACCAAACAGGTTCTTATTTATAATTGTCAAGTAATATGAAGGATTTCAGCTTATGATCAATTAGATTATCAGTTTACTTTTGGGGTTACAATTAAGCTCTAAATTTTGATATCTGTTACTTGGCTTCATCTGTAATAAGTTGATTGCAATTTTACACTAACAATGAGTCTGAATGTTGAGATGAAAAAACCTTAAGTCTCAGTAGCACCTTACAAATTTTTATATTTGTTACTCGGTTTCATTGCATGCATGATGTTTTGATATGGCGGATTATTGGGTTATTAGTATTTGCCATATTAATGTACAACAAATTAATAGGTAGATTACTACATTTTGTGAGAAATTGCACTTCCCATATTTGATTACACTCAAGATAATGTTGATCTAATATGACCTTATTGTTTGGCCTTTAAAAGCTAAAACTATTTTGTGTCACATGTTATTGTTTTTTAGTACCCCAGATTAGGGAGTTTGAAGAAGAGAAGAAGGGCTTATAATAAAGCTACAGGTAAGTACTTCTCTAGACTATATATATTTGTCAAGATGTTTTTCACAAAATCCATGCAATTGAAACACTTCTCTGAGAGTAAATATTTCTTTACTGGTAAATGCTTCTTTAGAGTCAAAAGAGAAGATGTTTCTGAGAGTACAAGTCTGGAAAATGGTTTGGACCTTCACCTTTCTTTTGTCAAAACTGTTATTTAAATGACCAAAATGACATTATTTTGATTAAAAAGAAGATTTCATCTGACATTATATTCATTCTATCCTCTAATAGCCACTTTTGTTGCAGCTATAGAAAAACTGTTTATCCAAACTGACTGTGCGAACTAAGCAGAAGCTGAATTTGAATCTTTGTATCCAAACATAAAAAGTTAAAAACTGATTGTTGCATTTTGCAGAGCTGTAGTTGTAATGAAATTTAACATTTTTGAAAACTTCTAGATTGAAGAGAATGGAGAGTTTAAAAAAAGACAAAGCCGTCACAGAGAAGCTGCTGCAAGAAAACAATAGATAAGAGCAAAGATGAATTTGCAGCACAAGAAGAACACTTGATGAATGCAGCTAAGGAAGAAAAACACTAGTTCAAACTTTGAAAGAGTTGAGGTAAACTCTGAACAGGAAGGAACACAGGTTTCTGTCTAAATTTACTAAAATCAATAAATTTTGGTGATGCCAAGATGATGAGTTGAGCAGGTTGGTGTTAAAACATGTCCTTTTTGGGCTAGGTTGGTTTGGGACGGTTACCCATAGACAATTTTCCTGTCTATTTAAAATTATTATGAATTTTGGTTTGGGAATGACCCATAGACAATTTTCCTGTCTATTTAAAATTATTATGAATTTATGATTAATGAATTCGTTAATTATGATTAGAAAAGAATGTTATACAAGAGTATTCTAAATCTACGAATAAAACAATTTAGGAGGTTAAACAATTATTAAGGCGGGTGGGTTCGATAGGTTTGTAATGAGTTTGGGTTAATCGTGTCAAATTTTGGTATGGGTTAAAGTCTTTTTGCTTATTTATTCATTTTTTTTATAAATAGTTGAATGCGATAGTTATGATTAAAAAGCAATGTTATTATGAAAGTAACCTAAGTCTCTTAATAAAACTATTTAGGTAGTCATTTGTAAGAATCATTTTGACCCGTTCCCCTTTTATCTAATTTTGTTTGACATTTTCTAGTTGACCCTCTTGAGATAAACACAACAAATCCACCCACCCATAAATGGGTCCATATTGCCATTTCACTATTATATTTCCTTGTTGCAAGCAGTATCTAGAGAAGATATGCTTAGGAAAGACATCGACGAGCTACGAAAAACGATATCAGGTTTGTTTTGAAGTTTTGATCTCATAATAGGGCAATAAGTACACATTGTTTTCATTATTTTCATTGCATCACTATTCAGTAGTCCGGGTTGAAATTTCCACCTTATTTATTATTTCTATGCAGTATTCTGTTGTTTGACATGGTACCTTGAACTTTATGGTTCGGACATTGATATTTCTTTAATAGGAAGCAACTGCTAGAAAGGCAGAAGCTTGGGCTGCTATGGAGGGATTGCTAAACATTCGGCTTCAGGTCTGATTCATAGTATATATGTGTGCGTATTTCATTTGAAGTATAAATTCTTTATATTTATAAACTTTCTTGATAACTTATTTCTAGGATGCAAAGAACAAAGCTGTAGTTGTAGAGGAAAGAGATCGTTCTATATTGCACGTTTATCCTAGACGTTATCCCGGATTATTGATCTTGAAGCTTAGGTGCTTTTGTTTCTCTAATTAATTGTTTATATGGAAAATTAGGCGGGTTGGTTAACGAGTCAAAATAGGTAAATTTTGTTATGGGTCGGGGTGGTTGATCGGAGCATTTGTACAAAATCTTTAACTATTTATAAATAATAACAGTTTAACACTATGATTTCACAACTATATTTTTTCCTATTATAATATTATATATTCATCATCAAAATGTTTTAAGAGTAAGGGTAGGATCCTTGCCCACTCCGATCTTTCCTTTCCTTGTTAGAATATTACCATCCCACCGTTTGTTATTGATCGGATGCAGTTGCGGAGCTTGGGTATTTTCATAGGGGGCGGGGCGAAAATTTTTTTTTAGGGGGACGAACTCGTTATATATATAAAAAATTTACACTACCGGACCATAGTGTGAAATGAAAAAAGAGGGGGGCCGGGAGGGGCCGGGAGGGGCCCCGCCCCTTCAATGCTTCGCCCCTGATCGGATGAGACCATCCATCAATTGAGACACTTGATCATCAGTATACCAAAACTATTGAATCTGGTCCTATAGTGTGGAATTAATCGAACTCAGAGTAATGGATAGTAAGGCTAACTAAGTACCCTTGAATTCTATCCCATAATGTGAAATGTAAGAAACTCACAGTAATAGTAGTAAGGCTAACTGAGTACCCTTCATAAGACATCAGCCACCTTACTCTTAGTTAGTGCTGACAATTCCTGACCTGTTTATGACACAATTAAACATGTTAATAAACAAATATTTTTTAATTTTTTTACATTTTTTAAAATAATTAAAATTAGAAGCCTAGACTATTATTTCACATTCTTGGTTTATAAAAACCTATTTCAAATTATAGGCATAATATATAAGTAGTTAAACAGTTTTTTGCATATTTGATACGTGAGTTTTGCGCGTCATCTCTAACATGTTAAAAACGATAGACTTGTTTTGCTAGCCCTACTCTTAGTGCCCTTTATATGATAAATCTCATAGGTGCGGATAGTTTTTTTTTGATAAAATGTTTGCAGTTTCTTGACCACAACTTCAGATATCGTGAACCAAACCTCTGCAAGTCACAAGAAAATGACTTTGATCTTTAACTTCTGCAGATTTTTAAATAGATCGAATTTTTAAATTTAAAAGAAATTAGTCTGCAAAAGACGTGTATGATTTCTACTTCTTCTATCAAAATATTCATTCATATTGCATCTTCAGATCCAAAACAAGACCCCTTCAACATTTAATCCCTTCAATATTCACTCTGTGTCAAATCCATTAACAACAATTATGAGTTTTAAAGAAAACAAGAATTCAGAAGCATCTTCATCATCCCACGTACTCAATATCCCAATCAGATACCTTACAGGAACCCTAACGTTGTCTGACCTTCTTCACCAACCACTGCACACATGCATGATGATCTACTCAGTTAAACTGACGTAGCTCAATCATCAACAGGATGGGTTGCGTGACGACGACGACGCGACGACAACGACGGCGTGAGGGGGAGGTGCGAAAAACGAGCGGGAGGAAAGGGGGTGGAGGTAGGCGACTGGGAGGAAAGGAGGTGGAGGTGATATGTTTTGAAGAGTTTGAGAAGAATTGTGAAGTTGATTTAAGTTGTTCATCACATTAATGACACAAAGCCTCGAATCCAAATTATGAATTGTGGAATTTAGTTGACGACATTGTCCTCTAGTGGATCTACGGGTCCCTATCAATAAATTGTGGGTCCGGATTGTGGTCGGAGTTGCGTGATGAAGACGGCCAGACGGGATGAGTAGGGTGGGTGGGGTTTTACATATCAATTTTAGACTAGTTACGCAAATTGTCTCGTGGTAAAATAAAGTTAGTTGCACAAACGGGCCCTCTATTTATAAATGTTAGAAGCTATTTGGTTAGATCTGAATCATTAAGTTTGAATGGTTAAGAGGTCTGAGTGGTTAAGAGGCTCTGAACCATTAAATGCTGAACTAAAATGTGATGTTTGGTAGAATCTCTGAATGACTATACAAAATGCGATTTTACCCCTCTAAACTAGACTACTACTGTTTGAACTAGACTACTGTTTAAACTAGACTACTGTTGAAATCGTCAATAGCTTCGAAAATCGATCTTTCATCAACTGAACCTCTGCAAATAACATCACAATTCAAGAATCACAAACCACACATCTGCAAAAAAAAATCAACTTTCCCATATGAAAATCATCGTAAATCAACACAAAAATCCAAACAATCGGTTCAATTTCACTACTTTTTACTCAAATCAATCACCATCGATCTTAAATTTTGACTCAATTGAAACAGAGCAACTTTCAATCTTAACCCAAAACTCAAAACCTCTATACATTACCAGTTACGCTTTCATCTCCATCTTTCCCGTTAAACTTTCCTCCGGCGACCGGCTGTTTGTTCGGCGAAACAACCGGCAAATACGACGTGAAGCGACGACCCACCACCGCGGCGTAATGCGAGAAGTGGAAGCCACCGGAGAATCAAACGACGAGGCCCACAACTCTCGGATTCACTAACGTCGGCACTGATGCTGTAATCCTCAAACCCGTGGTCTGCGTTCGTCGGGGGTGGTCTGCGGTCGGGCTGCAGAGGTTGGGGGTGGCCGGCCGACGGTGCTGCGGAGGTCGGCGGACGGAGATGCGGTCTGCGGAGGGCTGCGTTCGTCGGGGGGTGGCCTGCGGTCGGCTGCGGAGGTCGGGGGTGGCCGGCCGACGGTGCTGTAGAGGTTGCCGGTGGTCTGCTAGAGGTCGGTGGTGAGGGTGGGGGGGGATGACGGGAGTTGAAGATGGGGGTATTTGTGTCTCAATTTCCATTCAGCATCTTTTTATATCTGAACCATTCAGCACTGAATGGTTCAGTTCAGAACCTCCTTTTCTTTTGAAACAAACACTCAGCTCTTAACGGTTCAGAGGTTCCATTAAGAGGCTACCAAACAGCCCCTTAGTTTTTATTCATATTAATAATTTTTTTATGAAAGTTAACCATAGACTCCATACTTATTGCAAAATTGAACTCACAAGAAGCAAACTTACTAAAGAAAGTTAGTTACTAAATCTGGATCCTTGCTAAACCAGAAGTACTATACGTGTAATTAACTTTATTTTAAATTAATCAACTTGATGCTTGAATTGAAACACAAGATTATAAAAAGTAAAACACAATACCACTAAATTAAATTACTCTAATTAATATTTAGACTTTGTATCTTGTTTTTTATCCCTTACCCCTTGATAGAGTAATAAATTCTTCGTCGCTACCATAGAAAAAGCTAAAAGTAAAAACCATACTCCTGCTTTTAAGTTATTTACTTTATGTTTGAGTTTAAAACAGGATCTCCCATCTAAATAAATGAAAGCATTATTAAATTGACTAATCTCACATTAATAATTAACACATTTAGATTTGCTGATATATTATATATTATCCTCTTCTTTTTGAGCAAACATACTATGCTCGATCAATGTATTGTGGTCAAATGATCATCTATGATAAAAACTAGTTATAATTTATATAATAAATTATGTAAAAAATCTCATATATTGAATGAATGAGTAAAGAAAATATAAATATTAGTAGTAAAAGTTTGAGAATTAAGAAATATTAGTAGTAATAAAATCATTATTAAATAGACTAATCTCACATTATATATACATATTAATCCCTTATGTCGGTGGCTACAGTGCCACCGTGCCACCGACCTCCACACCTTCTTCACCGTATCCTCAAATCTCAAACCCTAATCACCCCTGATCTCGCAATCGCCTTCGACATCCACAACCCGACATCGTCACTTTAGCACCACCAGCCACCCACGCCCATTTCTTCCCAACACAATTCCGACGAATTCGACTCCACCGAACTGGGCGGCACCGGCGCCGATGATCCGGCTCGAACCCTAAAGCGCCCGCGGCTCATGTGGACTCCACAGCTTCACAAGAGTTTGTGGATGCGGTGGCCACTTAGGGGTGCCCTCCCTCCGCGCTCTTCTTCACCGACGGTGCTGGCGGTGGCGGTGGCGTGGTGGTGGTGTTTGGTGGTTTCGGATGATCCGGTGAGCATGTGTGCAGAAGGAGAGAATGGTGGAAGATGATATGTATGTGTTGTCGTCAGATGGAAGTGTTTTGTATTCTCCGGTGCCTAAAGGTTACCCTCATAAGCCTCCGAAGTGTTCTGATTGTGCCCCTTTGTTTATGAAGGTGCTTGCTGATTTGATTGTTTGATTTGTTGATGATTGTTTTTGGATTTGATTTGATTTGATTTGGGGATTTTGGTTTTTTGCTTCTGTTTAGGGGAAGATAACATGTGTTTGTGAGTTTTCACTCTGGATGTCTTAACACGAGCAACACGTGTAATCGTCCGATGATAACCGTTTTAGGTTATTCTATATAAATTGTTGAGGAAATTATCATCTGATTAGATTGATTTGCATGCGATTATGTCGTGCATTGAATGAAATATGTTTGGCTGGAAGTAAATTATTACATTAGATGCATGTTAAACACATAATTGCTCTTGTAAATGAAAATGCGCATATCGTGCTGGTGTGGCTTTCTATGTTATTAACATGGGAAAACATTAATTTGTTAAGAGGATTGCATCACTATCTGTCAAGATCCTTTTAGTATCTCAGAATATTAGCTGATTTGCCTTACAAAATATGTTACAAGATTATTGTAATTTGACGTTACAAGATATGTTATCAGGTTAATCAAGTTTTACTTCTTGCATTCTAGAAATTGGCTGTATGTGGGTGTTTCATGCGTCTGCCGCCTATTTAATTGCGATTCTTTCTACCAAGTAAAACAATCAATAGAAAACTCCTGTATTTTGACTTTTGAGGGGGGAAAAGCCACTTTCATAAAACTAAGAAGAAAGAAACTGACATCACTGAGGGTTTAAAAGCTTTGTTTGTTAAGTGCAGGTGTTAATGGGTCCACATTCTTTTATATTTGATCATGTCTACGGAGGAGGAGGGTCTCCATCAAGCATATGTTTGAAGAGTGTGTTGTTCCTCTCTTAGATGCTTTGTTTCAAGGATACAACGGTAAATTATAGCGTATGGCCAGGTAATTTGTTCTGATAAGACTTTCTGGGAAGAGACATACTTTTTTTTTGTTTTTCTTGTGTTAAAAGTTGAGTTAACAATCATTTGCAGACAGGTTCAGGCAAGACATATACCATGGGCACTAACCCGAAAGAAAGTTCAAACAGAGGACTTATTTTTCAAGTTCTGAACATGATATTTAACAAGATTGAGGCATTGAAACATCAGTCCGAGTTCCAGTTGCATGTTTCCTTCATTAAGGTTACATTCTATATTCTTTTAAATGACTAGTGGCTGCATATATGTTTCTGTATATATTGAAGTGGTGTTATATATTTAAGATTGAAGTTGTTGATGGGATTTTTTTTATACATTACTCTTCTTCTAAATGTTTATCTTTACAACTATTTTTAATTAGAGGGTTTGAATTTTAAGATTCTAAAAGAAGAAGTGAGGGACTTACTGGATTCAGGCATTATTGAAAGACTAGAAACCAGTGATGGTCCTGAGAGTGCTGTTCTTGGAAGGCTTCCATTACAAATTCGTAAAGCATCAGATGGAGCTTTAAGCTTAAGTGGTTCAACTGAAGTTAGTGTTAGCACACAGAAAGAAATGACAGCTTGCCTAGAGCAAGGATGTTCAAATCACTCGGTAGCATCAACAGATATGAACAATCAATCAAGGTGACCATTTTCACAACAATCTTACCCCTTTATCTAATCCGTAGGGTTATCCATAAAGTCAAATTATACTTCTCACCATAAATCCTTATAAGTTAGAACCATAGCCTGACATGTCAACTGGAAAATTTTCTAACCGAATAATATCAAAGTGCAATATTTATACATTCTTTAAATTGCACTAATAGATTTGGCTGAGGCACCCACACTAAGTGTAAGCGAGTTATCCAGAAGATACTAGTGTTCTATCCACTGGTAGACCTCTAAGTATATCCCAAAAGGTTTGTGTGATACGTTTTGATTGTCGATTGGTTCCCACTAAAACTAAAGGGAAAACTATACAGAATGGCAGTACGGCCAGCTATGTTATACGGCACAGACTGTTGTGCTATAAGAAATTCGCAAGAGAGACAAATAGAGGTCGCAGAAATGTGAATGCTGAGGTGGATGTGTGGACACATAAGATTGGATAGGATCAGAAACGACGTCTTTCGACAGAGGCTAAGGTGGCATGTATCACAGATAAAATACGAGAGGGAAGACTAAGATGGTTTGGGCACGTGAAGAGGAGAACGATGGCAACACCTGTTAGAGTAGTAGAGAACATAAGCGTAGAGGGTAGGAGGAGTAGAGTTAGACCTAGGTTGACTTGGGATGAGATTATTAGGCGAGATATGATAGACTTGCACCTCTCTGAGCATATGATCGAGGATAGGAGTGAGTGGAGGCGTAGAATAAAAACTAAGGACTTTTAGTGGGATTTGTGGGTGGGACGGGTTACGGTTACATGTGGCGGGACCCCCCGCGTCAGGTGTAGTTTTTCGGCATCTAACCTTTTGGGTGTTACATGTCGCTTTTTATGATGTGCGCACTATCTAATTCTGCATGTGATATTTACCTATGTGTTGAATGATATGCGATATGTGATATGTGATATGTAATATGTGATATGTGATTGATGTCCTAAAAATAGTTTCAAATAAATAATTAAATTAACCAACACTAGACACGAAGTAATACTCTAGACTCTCTAATCTAACTACTGACAGGCAAATGTACCTATCGACTCTAGTAAAGCTAAGTAAGTCCGGATATCGAACCACGAGACTTCTATGGAAAAACGTAAATTGACTTGATCTAACTATTGCAATACCGACTAAGAACTAAATCAATGATTAATAGAAGGGGGGTTTGTATGGAAAAATCCAAGTCTAAAAGTAATAACTAAATTAAAATAGATTAGAACGTGAGAACGGAATAACTGACGAATTCAAGTGGAATAAGAGTACTACCTAGGTAAGACTCCTACACATGCATGACACGGTTTCTATCGGTATTGAAACTGTTGTGGAACCAGGATCTTAGAATACTAAACTCAAAGGTTACTTAGAGAATCTTCGACCCTTCTCAAGATATCAACTAACACACTTTAAGCCGTTAAAACACTGGTTTAAAGGATCACCCTCACAGGTTCTCCAACTAAGATAATGAAACACCCTAAAGACACCCCACTTCACAGCACAAGTGACTAAACACCTTACGGTATTGGGATAGATAACGTTTGATGAATCAGTTTTGGTAAACTAAATGTGAGACGGGAACTACACAGAACTCCTCACAGAGAATCCAATAGCAATCAAAACACACCTGATGAACCAATACCTATTAACCTCATAGTATTAAGATTAGTTGCATATTTGATTAGTAATTTCTGATAAGTTATCTCAATGACTTACTACGTCTAGCAAAATCATCTAATAGTCTAGAACACATAGTAAAAGACCTAGCATGCACCTGTACTTGATAAACAATCAACAAGACACACATGAGATAATAAATCAGTAATCTAAACCAACTCAAATCCACGTTTACAACTGATTAACGCAACGAAATCTTTTCATTATCATTCAACACAAGTTATGTTCCAAAAACCGACAAAGACCATGTCATACACATGTATTCATCAACACCCTAGGTAGATAAAAGGACTAGCCAACAATCATGTTCAAAACAATATCAAAGTAGTAATTGAAAAAAATTGTATCAAAGAAAATCGAAGGATAGATAAAGAAACGCAAAACCGAATCGTTTAATCCTAGAATCACAATCCTTTCTTCATAAACTTCAATCCTTGCCTTCTCAACTTGCCAAGAACTCCCCAGAATCGCCCTGATGCTCTCTGCAGCCGTCTCCTCCCGAATGAAATCGGCCATTAGGGTTAATTAGGCTGAAAACTAATTTCCCCGTTTTAATCCCGTCGCGTAGCGCGACGAATCCTCAAATACTGTCACGTAGCGCGAGGGTCACCATAACCCGACAAAATAGTCGGGTGGCAAATCCGGCAATTACCCGATTTCATTAAGGGCAAAATGGTAAATTTACCACCTCGCGCGGTGTTTTCTCTAACTGGCGTAGCGCGACAAATGTAATTCCGCAGAATGTTCTTTACGTTCAACGCCCGATCCTCTCGTTTCGATCTTGGAAGCTCATCTTTCTTTTCTACTGTTTTTAGCTCCTTCCCATCCAATTTACTACAGAACATACAATCAATCAGTAGTATCCGAAACGAGATAAAACAGGTATATAAATGTAGCGAAAATTATATAAATCAACTATAATAACTCAAGTAATTTTCACTACATCAGTGATCTGTGATATGTATGATATGTAATATGTGAGTTGTATGTGATATGTAATAGTGATATGTATTATGATTACTTCCTTTGTTAAGAGTCGGGGTCTCTTCGGAAGCGGTCTCTCTATCTCTCAGGATAGAGGAAAGACTGCCTCCACATCCCCTCCCAGACCCTGCTCTTCATCGGGATACACTGGGTATGTTTGTTTGTTTGTTTATTTGATTGTCGATTGATACTGAAAATACTAATCTGTTTAAATGATAATGATTTCTTAATTTTTAATCAAAATATGTTTCCAGCGTTGTATCGTTCTTGACATTGAAGGGACAACTACACCAATATCATTTGTGATAGATGTTCTTTCCCATATGCCCGGAAAAAATGTTCAAAGACATTGAAGAAACATATGATACTGATTTCACTCAGATGTATTAAGTTATTGCTTTCCAAGTACGTTTCTTTTTGGTTAATATCATCATGTTTCTAGGAGTTGATTAGGGACAGGGGGAAGAATGGGAGTTATAAGCCTGCGTCTCATACTCGTCGAAGCTCGATTCCTTCATTCAGTTTCGGATAAAGGTAACTTTAGTTTTAATGTGAAAACCGTTAATTGCTTTTCAGTTTTGATGATTGTTAAATTTTAGGACTTTAGGCATCTATTGGAATGGAAGTTGTATACTTGCAATGTAGGATAGTGTTAGTGGTTTGAGGTGAATGATGAATTCTTGCTGCTTGAATGGTTAAGGGATGGAAGATGTGAGTATTCCATTGGTCCCATGGAAGGTTGTGTGTTGTCAGTTGGTTTAATTCAACTTCTGAGTATGAAAGTGGAATTATGATTTGTGTATATTGTTAGCTTAAGCTGCTATCTAGGTGGTTAGCTCCCTATATGAACGAGGAATAAGGCTTCAGTATCTAATATTTCTTTGTACAAGTTGAACTCTAATTTCAGGGGTATGGATGCCCTCTCATATTTTCTTGATAGGATCATGAGTGGGGCTTGCTTTTGAGTGGATAAAAGATAAAATTCACATAGCATTTATTAAAAGAGGGGAATTAATAGGCCCATGAAACTGTGTACTTCATCATAGGGAGACCATAAGCTACTAAAATTGCAGATGGTGATTGTTGGATCCTTTCACTGTAGACCGAATCATATTCGTGCTAGTTGAAAAAAGAAAAGTATACTTTTAGAACAAAGGATGCCGGACATTCAGTTATATGCGTTCCAAAGAAATGAAGCGCTTTTTGCTTGAAATGCGCTGTGAGGCAAAAGGTTAATGATCTTATCCTTATTGTTATTGACTTTTAGGGAGATGGTGATAGGAATTATGGGAATGCACACCAACTGTTTGATATAATGCTTGACTTGCTTTTTTACAGGCAAAGGGTTGCATTGTTTGATTCTGTCATCTTTTAGGTTGTTACTTCATTTTTACAAGGGTTTTTGAGGTTCCTTTGTAGTTACCATAGCCATGGGAACCAAGATCAAAGGACATCATAGGCAGTTCGAGACGTTTTACCCGATTACAGTAAGCAAACGTCAAAACCCATAGCATGCTGGCGCATACACTTGTGTATGTGTTAAAAAGACGTTTATGCTTTATTACTACTCATAATGGCTTGCATGTATATGTCAGCAAACACATTGATCATGTTATAATCTATATTATTTGTTCATGACAAAAGTTAACCAACTCACCATTGACTTTCTGTAAACTGTTTTAAGTTTTTTTAAGCTAGAACTGAATTGTATGTAATTTTTTTGCATCTGATTATGGACATGCTTGACATTATATATGCGTTGTTTTATGTCTATACAGTGGCAAAAACATCTCTGTAGCATTATGGCAAGAAATTGCAATGGGTTTCAACTGAAAGGCACTGAAGGCGACTCAGACCCTACAATAATAGCAATCACATCTCTGAAGGTTTCTTACATCGGAGGTACTACAAATCAATAACCAACACTCAAAATTAAAAAAAAACACATTTAAACAGTAAGTAACTTTTGCTTCAGGGGAACTACAACTAACTTCCACATCTGCATCTGAGACATATATAATCCATGCATTGCCCAACTACCAAGTTAATCACCAAAGGTACACCAAATACCTACATATTTGCAACTCACCACCACCCAACACTAACAACATTATGTGTTCAAAAAACTAGATTTAAACATATGCCAGCACATGAGATGCCATCCCCACCAAGCAGAAACGAACATGCAGAATCAAATCTGAGACAGCTTTCTGAGATATATGGAACAGTTGTGCGAGACCAAAAGGGTAATAAATATCTTAATATTCCTACTAGATGAAAGTGATTAATACACCTTCTTTGCTTAATTTTATTTTCCTTTATGACAGGTAACAACCCATATGTGTTTGTGTGCGATAGCAGAAATCATTGTGGCGATGGAAAAGACTGGTTTTAACCTTCTTGCAAAATGGAATCAACGGCTTTTAGATGCAAGGATTACAAGCCAGTTTTGGCAGCAGTTCTTTTGTATCATCACTCTATGCAGCTATCTTAACGTATGTATAATACATCTTAACTTTACCCGGGGGCTTTGCCAACTTTGTAGTGTATATATTTCTTACAATTCAGCCAAGAGTTAAAACTACTTCACCTCCAACGAACCAACAAAACACCCGCTGCGAAGCGCGGGCTTCAAACCTAGTTAATAATTAACGCATTTAGATTGGCTGATATATTATATTATTATCCTCTTCTTTTTAGCAAACATACTATGCTCGATCAATGTATTGTGCTCAATGATCATCTATGATTAAAAAACTAGTTTATAAAATTTTTATATAATAAATTTGTAAAAAATCTCATATATTGAATGAATGAATAAAGAAAATAACAAATATTAGTAGTAAAAGTTTGAGAATTAAGAAATAAAAGAACAAATAATTAATTAAATAAACGAAAAGCAAATAAACTATACATTAGGTGAAGATCGAAGACCAAAAAATTAAACAGATTACAAAATTATAACACGTGATGACTTTCTTTTACTATTATTAGAGAAAGACGCTTAAAAGGTTGACAATACGAAGAAAATAATGTTATGGTTGTGATGTCTAACTCGTTAATAAACAAACGTCTTCGGATTGATTAGTCTAATTAAATGGACATGTACAGATTGATCAGTTTTATTAGATGGGTCATGACGGGTGGGATATGTTTAATAAGTTTAATAAAACATGTTGACCCGCCAATCTCATTAACCAAACTAGATGACCTGTCAACTATATTATTAAAGCTCACTACCCCATTAACATGCTTACAACTTGATTTTAACCATTAAAGACTTATTAGATAACAAGTTTAAATATCTCGTTTTTAGCTTACACACTATGAAACATTCTTGATTAAGGTTGTTGTTTTTACACAAATATATGTGTGAGTAGGTTCAAGTTGAACGATTCAACCAACCAACCACATTATCAAGCTCCATGAGTTCCATAGGCACATCAGACTTGTGTTCAAATACATATACATGTTTGTGTTACTTGTACTTAGAAATGTAATCTTGAATGTGTGTACTTGGTGAATAGAGTTTGCAATGATCGATGGTGTGGTTTATCATGGAACCGGCTCATCTATCCAACGGGCTTGACTTAGATATAATAAAATGAGTATATTATGTTAGCTAAACATGTATCACTAGCAATCCAGCATCAACGCTTGTATGGTTTATTTTAGCTACATGATTTTATATTAATATGTTATTATTATTATTATAAATCTGTAGTTAACAACTATATTATAAATCTGTGTTAACAAATATCACTATATTATAAAATCACTATCATAGTGTAATAGGGTGTAGGTGTGTAGTGATATCAAGAAGTTTAGGCTGTGATTTTGTCTTAAGGGGAAAAATAGTGGTGAAATTATGTAACATACGATCTAAATTATTAATTCTAACTCTTAATAGTGTAAGTGAGATAATTTTAAAAGTAGTGACAATGTGAATTACAGAGGGGCGTATTCATCGTAAAAATTGGTGAGGTTAGGTAAACATTGATGTATCTTCTCCAATAAACCAAATAATATTTGGGACATGTATATTTAACAATTATTTTGTCATATGTATATTCTCAAATCTATTTTGTCATATGTAATCACATAGCAAGTCAGCTCTTTAATGATGATACTAAATATTAATAATGTTGTATATTATTTCAAATACAAATAATTTTTAATAAATGAAAAACATGTTTCTTTAAATAAATATGTACTTTAACTAAATTTATGAAATATAAAGTATTTCTAATACAAAGTAATTTAATATGAAGTTATTTAATAAAATCAAAATGTTTTAAAAAGTTGATTTATTTTTAAAAATAGAATGTTTAAAAAACAACCTTTTAAGGACGAAAGTTGAAAAATTGTTACTAATGTTTTATTATAAATGTTGTTCATTATACATCATTTAATCATATAATCTAAAAAAATATTTTATAGTTTTTAAATAGGCAATTGATTTTAATAATACAAATATCACCTACGAATAATCCATATTATCAATTTGATCGGTAACACTCACAACTTCACTTGTATTACCAATGCCAGTCCATTGAAATAATTTTAATTTTTACGTTTCTATGGACTCGATTCGGTTTGCAACAATAATTATGAACAAAATAAAGAAACATAATAATAAAATAAATAGAAATCAAATCTAAAAATTTAAAAATTATGTAACTGGGACTGTTATTGGTTATAAAATAAAAGTTGAGAGGTTACCAATCAAATAAATAATTGGACTATTAAAAATTTAATCTTGTCTTTTTAAATATTATTATGAAATTAAAATTGTATCGACCATATAGAGTTTTTAAGTAGTATTTAATTTTAAAAAATAAGAAGATACACAACAATATCCACGCGTTTAAAATATATATATAATAATATGATTATATGGAAACTTGGAAAGCAATCGATACAGACCCCGGCGGATCATCTTCCAGATTTCGCAAACGGTCCGTAAATCCAATGTCAATATAATGAATTGATTCACCATTTCAAAACTATATACAACATCACATGGAAAGCAATCAAACAGCAATCTTCCGATCAATCAAAAACCCTCTATACGCCTAAATCCGAGTTTGTTTACGTGTTCGTTTTGTTTTTTAATCTGCAATACAAGTCGATGATTGTGAAACTATTGTTATAATTTTTAGGGTTTCGAGATGCGTTTGATCGATGTAATTTGAGGAATTTGGAGCTCGTGTTCTGATTCCACCGTCGATGGTACGTTTTTGAATGCTACTAATTTTGTAATCTATAATGCTTCGATTCACCTTCCGAAAACTAACATCGTCAATCCACAGATGAAATTCAACAAGCAGGCTATCGTAGTCAATGATTCACAATCTCCATCGTCTATAATGAGTTGTTTCGTTTGTTTCGTTTCGTTTCGTTTTCGTTTCGTTTTCGTTTCGTTTTCGTTTTCGTTTTCGTTTTCGTTTTCGTTTTCGTTTTCGTTTTTCAATCGCAATACAATGTCGATGCTATGAAACCATCGTACAGTTCTAGGGTTCCACCGTTTCGCTATGTGATTCATGTAATTGGAGAATTAGAAGATCAGCTAGAGCGTCGAGAAGATCAGACAAGTGGTTCTGCTTCCACCGTCGAGTAATTGGAGGGGTTGATGCTGATGACTCAACTAACTCTACCGAGAAGGCAAGTGTAGAAACGTTCTATCCTGAAGATCATCAACATTACATTTACCCTGTGGATATAAACTATGAAATTCATGAAGTAGAGAGCAGTGCTGAAACACACATGGATACAAACAGTGTTATCTGTGATCAAACATATGGTATTATGGCGGGCTTCTAAGGAAGCAGAAAACAGTGTTGTGGTACTTCACAGCAAAATTTCTGGGGCTTATAGTTCCGCACTTATCTGGGGCTTCTTAGAGTATTGTGGTCGGTCAGTTTATGATTAGACTCTCTCTCTCTCTCTCTCTCACAGACACACACACAGATACCTACTTTACCATGATATTAGCAAGAACACCTACTTCCATTTTAATGCTTATGTATTGCTTTAATACATGTAATCGGGCCAACTTGTCTTATTATCTTATACAGGGCATTCAAAGAGAGTTGCATAAACAGTGAGAAGATTGTGAATATCCATATTACCAAAGTATTACGTCCTATCAATGTAGTTGCTGCCAGAACATCAATCACACGCTTCCCCTATATGAGCTCTAAAGGAAGGGAGGGTTCATCAAAGGGTGGCGTCCCATGAAAGAAAGGTAAATGTTGGTTACAGTATATTTCTACCACTTCTCTTAGAAATATGTAGGAAAGTATTTGTAGAAAGTATTATGGGTCTATACTTCGAAAATTGTCTTTGTAAGGGAAAATGTCCTAAAAAAGAACCTACATACTTTGCTGAATTCCTTACATAAGTCACTAGGTCTCTTAACTATAGAAATCAACATAAAGTCCTTACAGTTAGGTACTTGACCTGTAAAAATATAAAGAACTATTAGTTGAAATTATACGAGTTAATACTTCATTTAAAAAGGACTTATTGTTAAAAATGAAGTCCATGGGCATTCTGGTTATGAAAATAAAAATTCAGGTTGTGAATCAGCAAATGCTATAGAGTTTTTTCCTTTTATTTTATTTATGCAACCTCTTCATAAAACTTGGTAGTTATCTTTATAAGCAACATGATCATTAGTGCAAGGATGCTGTTCATCATAGTAGTTATTTGTTACTCAGTCATTACACATGTTATATGAAATATTAATGCGAAATGCTGACTATGAAATTGTATAGTCAATTTCTAGTTTTTGTTTTACTATCGACTGTATAGAGTATTCTTTCATGTCCAAGAATAATAAAAACATAACTGTGTTTCTAATATTTGTTGCTATAGTTAACTTAGCCTTAGTAAGTCAGGTTCATTTATGCTCCCATTAGAGAAAAGAGACGCACTACGCAGAGAGCAAAATAAAAGAGGTGATGCAACCGTTCTTTAAAGGAAAAAAAAGATGATATATCAAGTATGGCAGAAGATACCCAATTTATCATTGGTGTGAGCCACAAACTGAAATCAGAGGGTCAAAACTATTATATTTGTTGTTTACGAGTATCAAGCTAAACCTGTTTCAATTTCTTATGCTGAAAGAATTTTTTTTGAATTCTATTACTTGCTAAAATAGTTTTAGCATTCACTAAAGACCATCATTGCTTCTATTTATATAGGTGAAGAGCTTTCAAAGAAACAAGCTGTTCAGGAATCTACACTAGGAAATTACGGGCACAGGTACGCAATAGAACATACCATTTTGCCTTAAGATGCTAAAACTGTTTTTTCACATGCTCTTTTTGTGTATATATATTTTGAGTACCCTAGATTAGAGAGTTTGAAGAAGAGAAGAAAAGGTTTATAAACAAGCTACAGGTAATTACTTCTCTAGACAATAACATATTTGTCGATATGTTTATCACAAAACTCTGTAAAAGTCATCAGTATAGACAAATTACATCTGGAAAATGGTTTTGGACCTTCACCTTTTTTTTATTAAAACTGCTACATACACGACCAAAAATGACATTATTTTGATTAAATGGTTCTAAGAATACGAGTTTCTTAAATCAGGTTAAAATAATAGGTGATTTCATTCTGTCCTCTGATATCCATGTCGTTGCAGCTAGCAAGAAACTGATTATCAGAAAGTGACTTTGCGAAGTAATCAGAAGGTGAACCTGAATCTGTGTATCCAACATAAAAGTTAAAACTGATTATTGAATTTGTAGAGATGTAGTTGTCGTATACAATGATAATTTTATAATAACTTCTAGACTGAAGAGAACAATAGATAAGAATAAAGATGAACTTGCAGCACACAAAGAACACTTGATGAATGCACTCAATCTAGCCAAGGAAGAAAAAATTACCAGCTGAGGCACGGGCCAACAATGAAGCCAGAATGAACTTGAGAGTTGTTAATGAAAGACCTAAGCAACCAGAAGCTATGCTAGTTCAAAGGAAGTAAGGACAGGTTTCCGTCTAATTATACTAAAATCAATAAATCTTAGTAGTGCTAACATGATGGGGTCGAGCAGGTTGGTGTGAAACGTGTCTTTCTTTTTGGTACGGGTCAAACAGGCCAGGTTGGTTTGGGTTGACCCGTAAGCAGTTTTCCTGCCTATTTACTTTTTTTATGATTAATGAATTTGTTAATTATGATTAGAAGAAAATGTTATTAGATAAGTATTGTGTAATGAGTTTGAGTTAAAACATGCCACTTTATAGTATGGGTCAAGAACACATGTTGGTGAGTTGCCATGTAAATATCTTTTTTGTCTATTTATTAACTTTTTTGAAATAATTGAGTGCGGTAGTTATGATTAAGAAACAGTATATTTATATTTACAAAAGTAATCTAAATCTTTAAATAAAACTAGGTAGCTTATAGACAACAACAACCCATTTATAAGTAAATCCGTAAATTGATCAATATAACTATCTTTACTATTATATTTTCCTGTGCAGGCAGCTTATAGACAACAACAATCCAAGTCTTTGAAAATTATGTTTTGGGAGGTTGTATGTGTTACAAGGCACTTTGGTTGACTTTGTCAGTCAATCTCACCAGTTTCTTGTTTAGCTGTATGTTTGGACTTGACCATTTGACCCGCTTGGGTTAAAACATAATCTAAACTGACCCATTTTATGTAAGTAGGTCAAAATTTCCATCTTATTAACTACTTCTAACATAAACTACTATTATCATGTGTTCTCAGGCAAGCAAACATAGATGTGAAGAGCTGGTTATGCAAGTTCCTGAATCTACCAGGCCTCTCCTGAGGCAGATTGTCTATGCAGCCATGCAGGTAGTCTCTCGTTTGACTCAAGCTTATGGTTTAAAAACTGATATCTATTTGATAGGAAGTAACTGCTAGAAAGGCAGAAGCTTGGGCTGCAGTGGAGGGAGGGATCACTTTCAGGTCTGATAACTTATAATTAGTATATGGTGTGTATTTTATTTAAAATATAAATTCTTTATATTCATAAACTTCCTTGATAAGTGATAACTTATTTGCAGAATGCAGAGGACAAAGCTGCAGCTGCAGAGGAAAGAGACCGTACTGTTAGTGCACATTTATTCACATATTATCCCGAATTAATGTTCTTGAAGCTCAGGTGCTTTTGTTTTTCTCTCCTTAATTAGTTATATGGAAAAGTTAGACTGGCTGGGTTACCTGGTAACTGGTCAAAATAGGTAAGTTTTTTTGTTATGGGTCGGGGTGGGTTGACCGGAGAACTTGTACAAATTCTTTAACTATTTATAATAGTAATTGTGTTAACTATGATTACAAAATACGTTTTTCCAATTATAATATTATATTTTTATCAAAATAATTTAATAGATAATATTACCCGAATCAACCCATATATCAAATCAAGTAAAATAAATAAACAAGATAGGTTAGTCTACATTATTGGCTCTCCCAGTTCACCAAATCAACTCAGTCTTAATAACTCAGGTTTATGCTCTCATGAGAAAAAGAGACGCACTACGTAAGAGCAAAATAAAGAAGTGATGCCACCACTCTTTTAAAGGGGGAAAAAGATATAATCACTCAAGTTAGAGCAGAAGGTACACAAATGTATCATTTGTGAGCCACAAACTGAAATGAGGATTTAAACATATACCTGGTATAATTACACTCATAGCAAAAGCTATTGATAGGATCTATAATCCCACTCATAGCAGATGCTATTGATTGGGTCTGGGGAGGGCGGGATGAGGGCAAACCCGGTGTTTATGAGTATCAAGCTGAATATATTTCAATTGTTTATGCTTGAGAGAAACGATTTTGCCTACTACTACTAGCTAAATAGTTTTAATTCTCTCTAAAAGCCATCATTCCTTCTAATTTATATAGGTGAAAATCTTTCAAAGAGACCAGCTGTTCAAGAATCTACATTAAGGAAACTACGGGCACAGGTATGCGATTGAATATACCGTTCTGCCTTTAAAAGCTAAAACTGTTTTGTCTTATGTTCTTTTTATTTTTTAATACATCCACTGCAGTGTTCACGGTGATGGTGGTCGTTTCTTATAGGCCAGATTTATCGATTAGACGCATACGGATAGGACGAGACGGAGCAGATGAAGATTACTCCAAAATCAAGGTAGGTTCAGGAGTCGTACACAGCACAGAACAGAGAACAGGTGATTTTATCTCTTCTCACTTTTGATTTCTCTTTTCATAGTTTTCATAGCAATTGTTGAAAAGCTTCTTTGGACCTTCACTGAAGTGACAGACAAAGAGCAACAACAATCTTCTCATGAAAGATCAATTTAACCTCAAAAACATTATACTCATAAGATTTTAGGTGTACGTGATATTTTTTTAGTGTAAAAATAAATAAATTGTTGATCGTTTAGGTTGAATTTGGGAAGAACAGGAGGCTGAGGAGGGTGCATGGATTTCATTTAGTTGCTACTCGAACCAATTCTTTCAGTTCCAACTGTTAAACCAAACAGGTTCCTATTTGTAAATTTCATGTAATATGAAGGATTTGAGCTTAAGATCAATCAGATCATGAATTTACTTTTAGGATTCCAATTAAGCTCTAAATTTTGATATTGTTACTTGGCTTCATCTGTAGTAACTTGATTGTATTTTACAGAAACAATGAGTCTGAATGTTGAGATGAAAGAACCTTAAATCCGGGTAGCACCTCATAAAATTTTGATATTTGTTACTCGGTTTCATTGCATGCATGATGTTTTGTTATGGCATATTATTTGCCTATAGTATTTGCCTTATTAATGTACAACAAATTAATAGGTAGATTACTACATTTTGTGAGAAATTGCACTTCCCATATTTGATTACACTCAAAGGTAATGTTAGTCTATTATGACCCTACAAGTCATATTTTGTAAGGATTTTTTTTAGTCTTCACTATCTTTAACTTAAGAAATTCGTATTGCAGGCTATAATGGTTTCTTTAAAGTCTTGCAGGTGTTCTTGAGATTTTGTGAGCAATTGGTGGTGTTAGGGTGTTATTCATGATCAAACCGATGACATTCTTGTGCTTCCTCAGGAAGCAGAAAGCATTGATTACCGCATTGAAGTTAAAGCTGATTTACAAACAAAACCAAGTGATGATGATGCTACAGAACACTGAGATAACTCAATAATTGGTTCCACAACATCTTTGTGTTAATAGAAAATGAGTTGGGAGGTTTTGTCGACCAAGTTGCTACCACTTCCCCTGAGCTTGCAGCATCATATGATGGGCAAGATGCAATTGAGTCAGAGCCACATGGGCTTCAATCTTATGCACCTGAAGTGTGTGAAAGTGTTAAAGAAGGCCAACTGCATTTATTGGTGAGATCAGATGATGCTTCTGAGATGGCTCCTGATGTAGTTTCTCATGATGAGAATGAAAATGATAAGCTTCATATTGAGAATCAGTTTGCTGATCATGAACAGAGAGATGAGAAAGAAGACAACACAAGTTCAGGAAGAAATTTGTCCGACAATGCAGACTATATAGATGAATTAGAGACGTTGAATGGAGACTGCACTTTTAGGTGCTGGCTAGACAAGCTCAGGTATTTAAATAATCATGCTATTTAATTAAAAAACTGATATTCTTGATGCATGGGTGTTGGGTGGTATTTGGATGATATGTTAAAACAGTGTGGAAAACATATATTCTCCCCAGGATAGTTAGATATTTGTTATGACTTTTCACGATTCGTTAAGTATATCAATCTTGATCATGAATCCATAAAGAAATGACAAACAGGAGATTTTTTTTTCTTTTTTGCTGAAAAAGGGGATCGTGCTATTCTTGCACAAAAACTTCTATGCACTTTTAAGTTCATCTATTGTTTTGTTTCCATTTTGTTGTCAAAGTTGTTTTGTTCCATGAAAATCTTTACTGTTGCTATGTAGATTTTCTTGGGAACATTATTGGTCTTAAAGCGGTCATGACATCAGAGACGTGTTGCATCATTCTGGTGAGTATCAATGGTGAATGGTACCAATTGGGGCTTGTTTATGGTACTCGTTCTTTCTTGATTAGATAATTTAAATTTAGTATGGCTTTAGTATGAAGACTATATAGATGAATTAGAGACGTTGAATGGAGACTGCACTTTTAGGTGCTGGCTAGACAAGCTCAGGTATTTGAATAATCATGCTATTTAATTAAAAAACTGATATTCTTGATGCATGGGTGTTGGGTGGTATTTGGATGATATGTTAAAACAGTGTGGAAAACATATATTCTCCCCAGGATAGTTAGATATTTTTTATGACTTTTCACTATTCGTTAAGTATATCAATCTTGATCATGAATCCATAAAGAAATGACAAACAGGAGATTTTTTTCTTTTTTGCTGAAAAGGGGGATTGTGCTATTCTTGCACAAAAACTTCTATGCACTTTTAAGTTCATCTATTGTTTTGTTTCCATTTTGTTGTCAAAGTTGTTTTGTTCCATGAAAATCTTTACTGTTGCTATGTAGATTGTCTTGGGAACATTATTGGTCTTAAAGCGGTCATGACATCAGAGACGTGTTGCATCATTCTTGGTGAGTATCAATGGTGAATGGTACCAATTGGGGCTTGTTTATGGTACTCATTCTTTCTTGATTAGATAATTTAAATTTAGTATGTCTTTAGTATGAAGTGTGGAGTATGTAGTATAATAACAAGTTGGTGTTCTACTTTATTAATGCATACAATAAGTTCGTACTTTCAAGGTGAAGATCCAAAAACTTTTAGTCCAACAGGTAAAGATTTTTGTTTATTTGGAATTTACATGAGGCTTATTGTCTCTGTCTCACAATATGAGTAGTCTTCTTATTATATTCTTTTTTATATATATGGATGCTTAAGGCCTGTTGATTCTTTGTAGCTTAGCTACCATTTATTCTTAATGAATGTACATCTTAAAGAAGTTGCATACATATATCTGATTTCGGACACATAATAGATTAACACATGTATTGCTTTTACCTAATATGCTTCACTAAAAAATCATAACTGGGATACGATCAGATCTCACGGTAAACTGATATATTGTGCATGTGTGTGTTTTATGTTTACATTCACATTTTTCTGATATGAATGAAATCGGCCTTACTTATTTTAAGTAATTACATACACTATTCTTGTTAATGTTGATATATATTGCAGGTTATCCACATGGTGGTACTTGCATATTGTTTTAATGGGATTCTCTTTCCAAAGCTGTTAAAAGTGGCTGGCTGCTACCCTTATACTATCTGTTGGCATGTACGTTGACTTATTTGTTACTGCTCATAACTTTAGAAATAATGCTCATTTGCATACTGAATTCTAGCTACACCCCTTTCATTTATTAGAAAAAAAAAATTGTTTTACCAAAAACAAAACTAACTTCTGTTAAGCAATTCGGGATGTATTCTACTAAGCAATTCAACCAGTCATGAATAATTATGCATTTTTAAGAGTGTACATACTACAGGTTTATAAGAAAAGATGGTTATTTTAACCAAATGAAAAAATGCATGTGTTAAGTATAATCGCTCTCTGCTTGCTGCTTAATTGTCCCCTAACAAAGCTTTTGTCTAGTGCTTATTTGCATACTGAATTCTAGCTACACCCCTTTCATTTATTTTAAGTAACTTTAGAAATAATGCTCATTTGCATACTTTAGAAATAATGCTCATTTGCATACTGAATTCTAGCTACACCCCTTTCATTATTAGAAAAAAAAATTGTTTTACCAAAAACAAAACTAACTTCTGTTAAGCAATTCGGGATGTATTCTACTAAGCAATTCAACCAGTCATGAATAATTATGCATTTTTAAGAGTGTACATACTACAGGTTATAAGAAAAGATGGTATTTTAACCAAATGAAAAAATGCATGTGTTAAGTATAATCGCTCTCTGCTTGCTGCTTAATTGTCCCCTAACAAAGCTTTTGTCTAGTGCTTACTAACGCGCCATTAGGAACATCATTTGAGGAACACCGTAGATAACAACATTATTACATCAACCAAACATGAGTTCATGTCTACTGATTTCTATTGATGCATGTTATAGTTACTAATACATATGTATAACATGTTTATAGGATAACGGCGAGAACCACTTTCAGTGGGTTTGTTGGAGATCCAAACAAACATATATTTACAAGACAACTCCTATGATGATTTTGCACACATCTTCGAGAAATCCCATTAAAGATAGGAAAACAACATTCCAGGTAACTAATATGATTCGTTTAATCTATTGTTGGAGATATATGTTTTGTTATATGTATGATGAAGTATGTAGTCGATATATATGGAGGTAATAATCACAATAATAGACGTAGTTGTTTCTGTAGATTAGCCCCACACATTTGATTAGATTAAATTGTAAGATTTACATATCTAAACGACACGTTCAACCATTTCACGTCTTAGAAGCGGTTGGTCACCAACTGTATGACCCGCTAGTAACTTTTTGTCGTGACTAAATATAACTTAGACTGTGATGTCTAGATTACCTCTTTATCACACTCCCTTAAGTTGGACTTCATATACTCCAATCTTCAATGTTTACTGAGGATCACATTGTATAAGCATTTTCTTAGGTTTAAACTAAATGTTAAGTGCAGGGGTGTTTAAGTTATTAGTAGAAAGTCTAGTTTGGAGTATGATAAGATCAAGAACAAACCAAACAGTTATCTTTAAGTTACTAATAGAAAGTCTAGTTTGGAGTATGATAAGATCAAGAACAAAACATCCAGCTACTTGATTGAACTGAAATGGTTGACCTGATTCAAGAGGGGCTATGTTTTCAATACCAACTTTAACCCCAAAATTAAGAACAATAACAAAAGAAAAACTAAAGCTAGCTATTACTACTTCTACTTAGTTGGTACTGCTCCTGAAATGTTGTTTGTGAACTGCTGCTCCACTACTCCATCTTCCCTCTGCTGCTTTGAGTCCCTCTGCTGCTTTGAGTGAATGGGTCTTAAGGGTGGAAAGAACAATTTAAATTTAGTATGGCTTTCAGAATAAAGTATGAAGATATACTTATAATTTGATTCTACACAAATCATTTTAAGGGTGGAAAGAACAATATAATAACAAACTGGTGTTGCCAATGTGGGGATAGCCCATTTGGTAGAGGGTTTGCCTCTTAAAACCCAAGCAAAAGTGTAATTTGATGTAGTGTAGGAATATGATAGATTTGTCGTTATAAAAATAATAATAATAACAAACTGGTGTTCCAATCTTTATTAATGCACAAAGAAGTTCATACTTTTAAGGTGAAAATCCAAAATCTCTTAGTGCAACCAGTAAAGATTGGTTTAATTTGGAATTTACATGTGCTTATTGTCTCCCCCTCACATTATAAGCAGCCTTCTTATTATTGTATTCTTTTTCTATATATGTATGGATGGTTAATGCCTGTTGATTCTTTGTAGCTTAGCTACCACTTATTCTTAATGAATGTGGTATTGCTCGTCTATGAAGGTTGGTTCAGTTCTTGTTCATTCTATGACATTACTTTTAACATAAGTTCCATACTTATTTATGATTTCAGATGCATCAATAGTAGATATGATGGTAAATTGATATGTTATAAAAAAACAAAAAAATTCAGTTCTTGCTCATTTGATGACATTACTTTTAACAATAGTATGTGTTTTATGCCTACATTCACATTGTTCTGATATGAATGAAACCTGTCTTATTTATTTGAAGTAATTACATAAACTATTTTTGCTAGTCTTAATATATATTTTCCTTGAGTTTGTTAAGGAGGATATTGATAGAAAGTCAGTCGGCTTGAATGAATTAAAAACAAGTACTGATAGTGTAGTACTCTTCGAGATGGACTTTTCTTATAAACTAGAAATACAATTACTAAACTCTCCTGCCTAAACTAGAACATCAAACACAATTATATAGAAATTAATTAGCTACTTACTGCCCACTAAGTCACCCACTTTCCCTCAATAATTAGGTTAACCCCTACCTCCTAAACCAGGTTCCCTTTTCCCGCCAATCCACATTTACTGGGCCTGCCCCGACCCAAGTTGACCCATTAGGTTCGTATCACTACTGCGCGCCCAAAGAACCGGCTTCTCCTCAAGTTGAGATGAAGCTGCACGGTTCAAACGCGACCGTTCATCTCCCAAAAGAATGATCTGGTCATCCTCATTCCCAGCAGCCTCTAACAGCTTAAAAGTCCATGTTTTCCCCAATACGATAGCATACCCCCCGTGCATACCTGCCTTGTTAATCTACATCAGTTAGGCACTGTTCAGTAATCTTCTAGGTAGCCACTTACCGGTAAACTTCGCTTGAAGGAACTTATTTTGACTCCGTGTTGGTGTTAGAACTAGTAACCTTTTCAGATTGAGACACAATAAACTTGGACTCGAACTCGCGCGCAAGACTCATAGCCTTGTAGACAGTCCTAGGTTTATGGATTCTTAAATCTGCCTTTAAGAACACCCCGAGAAGGCAATGATCTGGTCAGTTAGAAACCCACGCTGATCTTCTAGCAAACTCTTGACGGTACTCTTGCACGGAACCGGTTTGCCGAATGCTGAACAAAAACTCATCTAGGTTCTGAAACTATGTTGTCCCGAAATGCTTCTGCAAGGCATGAGTAAATTCTTCCCGGAATGAGATAGGCTGATCGGTTGATAACAAGGAGTACAAATCCAAGGCCTTACCTTCGAGATTCATTGAGGTGACATCCACCTTTTCGTTGTCCAGTATGTTGTAGTATCGGAAGTATTTTTCTGCCTTCAAAATCCAGCTTCGCGGGTCTCCTCCACTAAAGGCGGGGAATACGATCTTGGTGATTGGTCGATACTGATGGTTGCGCCTCCCAGAGCTCTCCCCGTCTTCAAACCGTCCAACAAATCCACTGGATTTATCTCGCTAAGATTTCAGTGCCGCAACATATTCTTTAAGGGACTCGAATGAATCCACTTATTCCGGGAAGAATTCCCGAAATGCCTTGTTAATCTACATCAGTTAGGCACTGTTCAGTAATCTTCTAGGTAGCCACTTACCGGTAAACTTCGCTTGAAGGAACTTATTTTGACTCCGTGTTGGTGTTAGAACTAGTAACCTTTTCAGATTGAGACACAATAAACTTGGACTCGAACTCGCGCGCAAGACTCATAGCCTTGTAGACAGTCCTAGGTTTATGGATTCTTAAATCTGCCTTTAAGAACACCCCGAGAAGGCAATGATCTGGTCAGTTAGAAACCCACGCTGATCTTCTAGCAAACTCTTGACGGTACTCTTGCACGGAACCGGTTTGCCGAATGCTGAACAAAAACTCATCTAGGTTCTGAAACTATGTTGTCCCGAAATGCTTCTGCAAGGCATGAGTAAATTCTTCCCGGAATGAGATAGGCTGATCGGTTGATAACAAGGAGTACAAATCCAAGGCCTTACCTTCGAGATTCATTGAGGTGACATCCACCTTTTCGTTGTCCAGTATGTTGTAGTATCGGAAGTATTTTTCTGCCTTCAAAATCCAGCTTCGCGGGTCTCCTCCACTAAAGGCGGGGAATACGATCTTGGTGATTGGTCGATACTGATGGTTGCGCCTCCCAGAGCTCTCCCCGTCTTCAAACCGTCCAACAAATCCACTGGATTTATCTCGCTAAGATTTCAGTGCCGCAACATATTCTTTAAGGGACTCGAATGAATCCAATTTGGTTGTAATTGCTGCTAAATGAGCAACGATCAGATCTGCTTGATTGAATTAAAAACAAGTACAGATAGTGTAGTCCTCTTCGAGATAGATTGATCTCCAAATGTAAACCATAAATTCAATTACTAAACTCTCCTGCCTACACTAGAACATCAAACACAACTATATACAAATTATTTATCTACTAACTGCCCACTAAGTCGTCCATTTTCTTTGAATAATTGGGTTGATCCCTGTTAATGTAAATAGTTTAGTTTAATTAGTCCAGTTATGTTAGCCCGTTACATTGGCCCATGGGCCTTGATGGGCCTTAGATTAGGGTTTCTTCTTTCTATATATTGAGGTGTATTCTCCTTGTGTTATTCTTTCAATAAGAAACCAGTTTGATTACATGGTATCAGAGCCACAAGGCTCTCGGTACGAATCCTAGCCCCGTCACCTGTCCCGGTTCTGCTCCTGTTTCTGATTTCCGGTCAAGAACCGGCTGCCCTCACCGAATCTTTTTTCGAGCAACAATTACAACTCACCACTGCCACCATCAGCTTCGCCAACCCCCGATTAAGAAACCCTGAAAAAATCACCACCGTCCGCCGCCCCACGCGCCGCCACGCGCCGCCTGAAACTCGCGCGTGGTCCCCACGCGCCGCCGCGTACCGGCGCGTGAAGCCACCTCCGGCCACCGTCTCTGCTCCAGAAGCTTCGGAATCATTGTCCCGAGCGAGTCTTGTGATCTGTTTCCTGCTTCCACGCGTTTCTCTGTTCTGCTCTTAGATCCAGCCTCCCGTTTTTCAGATCTGTTAACATTGGTAACATGGGTGATGAAAAGAAGACTGATTCAGCCACCCCAACTCAGTTTGCTCCAGGTATCATTAATTACTCTGCTGTGTTACGTATTCCGGTTAAACTTGACTCTAAATGTTGGAGTTCGTGGAGTCTCTTTGTTGAAAGAGGACTTATAAGTGTTGGTAAAGAAGATCATTTGACCAAACCGCCTCCGGATCCAATAACAAAGGAATGGCGCCTTGATGATAGTGGTATTCAAATGGCGTTGTGGAATGCCATGGAGCCACCGACTCTTGCTATTGCTCAAAACTTCAATACTGTCAAAGAAATGTGGGAACATCTGTCATTGTCCTTTTCTGCCAAAGAATCCCTGTCGCATGCTTTTTCGGTGGTCCAAGCATACAGCAGAATTGAGCAAGGTGACTCCACCTTCACTGATTACTTTACCCGGTTCTCAAAACTTAGGGATGAATTACGTACGTTGTACCCACCGACCACTGATCTGAAAGTTCAGGAAGAGCGCAACAAGAAAATGGACATTATGGTGTTCATTGCAGGGCTATCACCCAAGTACTCTAGTGCTCGACCATTACTGTTGAGTAACTCTAGTGCTACCTTATCTGTGGCATCCACATATCACCTTCTACGGGAAATGTATGGTACGGATGCCACTACTCGGGACACTGACACTTCTGCTTTGCATACCAGTGCATCTGTTAGTAAAGGCATTGGTCGTGGTTCTAATTCAGCCCAACGAAAAAGCAATGGTCGTGGCAATGGAATCACATGTCACTATTGTCACCACGAAGGTCACACGAAGTATAATTGCCCAAATCGCCCTCCTGGATCTCTACCACCTCCCCGACCCAAGGCACGACTAGCTACTGCTGATGATTCTTCTGATCCGGTTGGTTCTACGACACCAACATACTCACTAAGCCAGGAGGAGTATAACCAGTTTCGACAGTTGCTGAGCCTTCAGTCACACACTACCAGTCCACAGGCCAATTCGGCTCGTTCAGGTACATTCACTAGTCTTAACTCATCTTGGATTGTTGATACTGGGGCTACTCATCACATGACTGGGAATCGAGGTATATTATCCAACCTAAAGCATACCTCTCACCCTCCTGTTCGAATTGCTGATGGATCCTCATGCCCTGTTCAAGGCATTGGATCCATTAGTAACTCGAAGAACCTGACCCTTTCCTCTGTATTGTTTGTACCCGAGTTTCCCGATAACCTTTGTTCCGTAAGCCAACTTACCAAACAAAACAATTGCCTTGCCAAATTTTACCCTACTCATTGTGTTTTCCAGGAACTAGGGACGAACCGTCTGATTGGCACAGGTATTGAATCAGGAGGCCTATACCGTCTGTCCTTATCGTCACAACCCTCAGCAAATGTTTGTGACTCGAGCATCAGGGAAGTCCACTGCCGGTTAGGTCATCCCTCTACAGCGGTTCTGAGGCAAATGAGACCGGATCTATCTGTTTCTGTTGATTTTCATTGTGAGTCGTGTCAGCTAGGTAAACACACCCGGCGTCCCTATCCCCCTAGAGTGTCTAGTAGAGTCTGTAATCCATTTGAACTTTTGCATTCGGATATTTGGGGACCTTCCCTGTTAAAACTACTCTTGGTTTTGAATATTTTGTTACTTTTATCGATGATTACTCTCGTACTACCTGGGTCTATTTATTGAAATCCCGTAGTGAACTAAATTCCATCTTTCGAGAATTCCATGCGTATGTGCAAAATCAGTTTAACACATCCATTAGAACCATACGCACTGATAATGCAAAAGAATACATGTCTGCTGATTTATCATCATATCTAAAAACACATGGTATCGTTCACGAGACATCTTGCGTATATACCTCTCAACAAAATGGCATCGCAGAACGCAAGAACCGTCACTTGTTGGATGTTACCCGCACCCTTATGATTGATTCTCATGTACCTCATCGTTTTTGGGGGGATGCCGTCCTGACTGCTGCCTTTTGATTAACCGCATGCCATCCTCAGTTCTCAATGGGAAAACCCCATTTTCTATTTTGTTTCCTACACAAAACCCTTTTCCTCTTGAACCTAAAATCTTTGGTTGTGTTGCCTATGTTCACGATCATCGTCCAACAACTACCAAACTTGATGCTCGTGCCATCCGTTGTGTTTTTTTGGTTACTCTCGAGTCCAGAAAGGGTATCGGTGCTACAGCCCTTCTCTTCGTCGATATTTTACTAGTGCAGATGTTACTTTTCATGAGTCCTGTCCTTTCTTCATTGAGTCCCCCGATTGCCTTGATGATTTATTTCCCGATTCTGATCCTGATCCTGACATGCCTGCGTCACCAACAGTCCCTACCATTCCTATCCCCCCAGTGTCATCTGCTCCTCCGGTCTCTGATGCTACACATTCGGACCCTGTCTCATTTGACCTGCCAGCAGAGGCTCCACCTCTGATATTCACGTATACCAGACGACATAAGGATAAGACAACGGCCCCTGATTTACCCCCTGACCATGATACTGGTCCGTCCTCAGTTCCTGATCCAGTTGCTACATCTGATTCACCCTTACCGGATACTTCACATGGTACCCCTGATACACCCGTTTATGACCCACCTGGTGCACCGTATCCTGATATACCCATTGCCTTCCGAAAAGAATCCAGACATCACACCCGTTATCCTATTCAGGATTATGCTTCCTATGCACACCTGTCCCCCGAATGTCATGCCTATACTACTGCCCTTGACTCATACCCGATTCCTAAGAATGTGATGACCGCCCTTGCTCACCCAGGATGGAGAAAGGCTATGGAAGAAGAGATTGGTGCTCTTCGGTCCAATCATACGTGGGATCTGCAACCACTTCCCCCCGGGAAGCGCCTCGTTGGTTGTCGTTGGCTGTTCACAGTGAAACCAAACCTAGATGGACCTGTGCCTCGCTTGAAGGCTCGTTTAGTTGCTAAAGGTTATTCTTAGGCTTACGGTATTGACTATGATGAGACCTTCTCTCCTGTTGCCAAAATGCCGTCAGTACGTATTTCTATTGCCCTTGCTGCCATTAATCACTGGCCGCTCCATCAGCTTGATGTCAAGAATGCATTTCTTCATGGCATTCTTGAGGAGGAGGTATATATGGAGCAGCCACCTGGGTACATTGTTGAGGAGGAGGCTTCAAAGGTATGTAGATTACGTCGCTCATTGTATGGTCTTAAGCAATCCCCCCGAGCATGGTTTGGACGATTTTCTGATGTTATGAGAGAATTTGGGATGACTCGTAGTGCCTATGATCACTCTGTGTTCTTTAGGCATCACCAGGGCCGAAGGATTATTCTGGTTGTCTATGTGGATGATATAATAATCACAGGAGATGATGAAGTTGGGATCACAAATCTCAAGCAGTTTCTTCAGTCACAGTTTCAGATTAAGGATCTTGGCCGACTCCGGTACTTTCTTGGTATAGAAGTATCTCGTTCATCACAAGGAATTCTCCTATCACAACGAAAGTATGTTCTTGATATGTTATCTGAATGCGGTCTACTAGGCTGCAAACCAGTAGATAGCCCAATGCTCTCTACCGGAAAGCTGCTTCTAGAAGATGGGAGCCCAATGAAGGATCCTGAGCAATACAGACGTCTAGTTGGGAAACTTAACTATTTGACTGTCACTCGTCCGGACATCTCCTTTGCGGTTAGTGTTTTAAGTCAGTTCATGGCCGCCCCATACACAGGACATTGGGATGCTGCTCTACGGGTATTACGGTATCTTAAAACCGCTCCAGGGTTGGGGATTTTGTATTCTGATCAAGGGCACTGTCGTGTAGGCGCCTTTACAGAAGAAGGAGATGGTAGAGTGTCAGGCTTTTCGGATGCAGACTGGGCAGGTTGCCCTATTTCACGGCGATCTACAACTGGATATTGTGTGTTTGTTGGAGGAAATCTGGTGTCTTGGAAAAGCAAGAAACAACACACAGTATCACGATCCAGTGCTGAATCTGAGTACAGAGCCATGGCAGATGTTACATCGGAGATGATTTGGGTCCGTCGTCTTCTCAGAGAACTTGGGGTTATTTCAAATAACCTGATGAGGCTATATTGTGATAATCAATCTGCTATTCACATAGCCAAGAACCAAGTATTTCATGAGAGAACTAAACATATAGAAGTTGATTGCCATCTAATCAGGGATCGGGTAGTTGGTACGAAGGTTGAAGAGGCATCTATTCAACCGATCCATGTTAAGACAGAGTTTCAACTTGCTGATATCCTCACGAAGCCACTTCGGAAGACTCAAATAGATTTTATATGTAACAAGTTGGGCATGATTAACATCTATGCATCAACTTGAGGAGGAGTGTTAATGTAAATAGTTTAGTTTAATTAGTCCAGTTATGTTAGCCCGTTACATTGGCCCATGGGCCTTGATGGGCCTTAGATTAGGGTTTCTTCTTTCTATATATTGAGGTGTATTCTCCTTGTGTTATTCTTTCAATAAGAAACCAGTTTGATTACAATCCCCACCTCCTGGACCAGGTCCCCTTTTCTCGCCATTCCACATTAACTGGGTCTGCCCCAACCCAGATTGACCCATCAGATATCTTTATTTCACACAACCATATAGTTATTTCTTGAAACGTTTTTTGAATTATCTCAAGTGTACAAGAAATTTAATTTGGTAAATATAATTTTATTATTTAATATGACAGACCATGTGGAAGTATAAAATCATTTCTTTATTATCTGATTTCTACTGATGCATGTTTATTGTTACTAATATAGATGTATATTAGAGCTAGGGTTATAATATGCCATTAGTTAGAGGGTGTTGTATGTAATTTATTTTCTTATTTTTAGTCTTTTGTAATTTGTAATCTCTCAATAATATACAATAATACACAATATCATTACTTTAATTTGGTATCAGAGCCAGGCACACAAATTGCCGCCTTCCGCCCAACCCTCTCGACCGAAACCCTGCTGCCTGCCGCCACCCTCTCGATCGGTTGGAACCCTAACGCCTGCTGCCGCCCTCTCGATCGGAACCCTACCGCCTGCTGCCACCACCCAACCCTCTCGATCGGAAACCACCTCCATTCCCACCGTCTTCTCCTCCTTCGCCATGGCTCTTCTACCTGCTTTTACATCCCAAGAAAAGACCTCCAACATGAAATCATAAATTTCCATTCACCCTTAAACCCTCAAATTACCACAACTGGAAAACCATGCTTCAACCATTCCTTGAAACAACCAACATGTTTGGCTATATTGATGGTACAATCCCCTGTCCACCCGTCACCATTACCACCCCTTCCTCCGGTTCTGGTGACACCACAAGTCCGACAGCCACTGAACCCAACCCTAATTATACCACTTGGCGTCATAATGATGCACACATCCGATCCCTGCTTATCTCTACTGTCTCGGAAGAATCGTTTCATTATGTTAAGGGAACGACCTCAAAAGAACTATGGGAAAATCTTGAACGTGGTCATGCACCACCGACCCATGCTCGTGAATTCACCATCAAATCCCAACTCATGAGGATTGTCATGAAAGGCGATGAACAACCAACAGCATACCTTAATCGGACCATGGCTTATGCCACTGATCTTCAGAATATAGGTAAACCCATTGATGACAATGGTCTAATCATGCTTATTCTGTCAGGCCTACGTGATGAATATAATGGCCTCAAATCTCACCTCCTTGGCAGAGAAACTCCCATCTCCCTTAATGAATTACCTGCCCTTTTATCCAACCATGATTACATGCTTCACAAAAATGACCCTGTATCCACTACCGCGCCCTCCGCCTTCACCACTGTCTCTTCCGATGGTCTTCCCCCATCGTCGGCCAGCCAACAGTCCGCCAACTAGCCCTCCGCTACCAATCTTTTAGCGGTCCAACAGCTTGCATCCCAACTTGGTTATACCCTTACACCCAATTCACCCTCCCAAGCCTTGTTTACAAATCGGTCCAATCGTGGTCGTGGTTCCTCTTATTCCCGAGGACGTGGAAGACAATCCAATAGATTCCATCCGCGTGGTCGCGGGTCTTTTGAATGGGCATCAGTTACTAATCAAGTACATGGAACTTGCAATCGTTATGGCATCGGTCATATACCATCTTATTGCCCTAGTCGGGATGTTTCTACCCTTCGCACAAGACCTCAAGCTAATTATGTTGATACTCTGTCTCAAGTTTCCAACAATCATTGGTTTCCAGATATCGGAGCAAATAATCATGTCACACCAGATCTTTCAAGCATCAGAAAATCTGAGCCGTGATCGAGCCATATCACGGCTACGACAATCTTCACGTTGGTAACGGTAAAGAACTACCCATCCTACACATCGGTTCAACAAAAATATATTCCCCTTCAAAAACTTTTTTCTTAACCAATATTTTACATGTTCCTCAAATTAAACATAACCTTCTTTCTGTACAAAAATTTGTCTTGACAACAATGTTTTCTTTGAATTTCACCCCTATTTCTTTTGTGTGAAAGACATATCTACACGCACTATCCTACTCACGGATCCAAGTAAGGATGGTTTATACTCACCGGCTCTTCCAAAATTTCATTCAATTCCGAAGACTGCTTTTTCTGCCACACGTGCTCGAGCATTTGTTTGGCATCAACATTTAGGGCATCCACATTATCGTGTTTTACAATACATGTTATCTCGTTATTTACTTTCTGTTTCAGAAAAATCTTTTAAGCATGTTTGTTCTTCGTGTCAACAGAGAAAGTCTTGTAAACTTCCTTTAAACGGTTCTTCTTTTCGTAGCAATAATATTCTTGATTTGGTTTATTGTGATGTTTGGGGTCCCGCACCATCTTTGTCATTTGACGGTGATAGATACTTTATGCTTTGCGTTGATCATCATTCTAAATATATTTGGATTTATCATTTAAAACAGAAATCAGATGTGTATTTACTATTCAAACAATTTGTTCTAATGGTTGAACGTCAATTCGGTACAAAATTAAAAAGTGTCCAAACTGACTGGGGTGGAGAGTTTCGCAATCTCTCAACCTATTTTACTTCCCTTGGCTTTATTCATCGTCGATCTTGCCCTCACACAAGTGAACAAAATGGCACGGTTGAACGTAGAAATCGCCATGTTGTCGAAACTGGTCTTGCTCTCTTAGCTCAATCATTCGTTCCTCAAAGATTTTGGCATTATGCTTTTGACACTGCTGTGTATCTCATTGATTGTATGCCATCCACCTTCACTTCTCTTACGTCTCCATTTGAACGTATTTTTAAACGCTCTCCGGATTTCTCTTTTCTAAAAGTCTTTGGATGCCAGTGTTTTCCATACTTACGTCCTTACAATCCTCACAAAATGGATTTCCGCTCTACTGCGTGTATTTTTCTCGGATATAGTCCAGTTCACCATGGGTATCGTTGCTTCGATCCCTCTCGTGATAGGGTGTATATAGTTCGTCATGCTCGTTTCAATGAAACATTTTTCCTTTTGAACCTAAATCTACCATTCCTTTCACACCATCACCCGAACCATACTTTTCTTCCTTACACAATCCTCCCATGCCTTTTCCTGACCAACCTATCCCGTCAGATAATCTTCCCTCACCCAATATTACGCAATCCTACAAATAACACAACCACTTCCGCCCCTCAACCCCCACTCCCTCGGCCGACACCACCTAACCTAAGGCAAAACCCAAAACCTACCTCTAGATTTGATCCCTCTGCATTTAACACTACCACCAAACCCGTCACTACCATCACTCAACCACCCAATACCGACCCCGCCACACCACCTCCTAAAACTAAACCACCAACCACTGAACCAGTCACCTTTACCGCTGCCAACAAATTTACTGATTGGCGTCGTGTTATGACAGAGGAGTTTTCGGCTCTTGTTAATAATGGTACATGGTCTCTTGTTCCCCCGATTCATGGGGCTAATATTGTTGATTATTGGTGGGTTTACAGGATTAAAAGAGACAAAACGGGTGCTCCTTCTCGTTATAAAGCACGGTTGGTTGCCAAGGGCTATACTCAAACTGCAGGTATTGATTATTAGGAGACCTTTAGCCGGTTGTAAAGGCTACAACTATTCGTGTTGTTCTCTCTTTGGCGGTTACTCGTCAATGGCCGCTTCGCCTACTGGATGTGCAAAATGCCTTTTTACTCGAAGAACTTGAGGAAACAATTTATTTAAAACAACCATAGGGTTTTGTGGACAGTACTAAACCCGATTATGTTTGCAAACTGCATAAATCTCTCTATGGCCTCAAGCAAGCCCCACGGGCTTGGTTTACCCGGTTCTCTTCCACTCTGCGGCATTTGGGATTTACAGGATCTAAAACCGATCCGTCTCTTTTCATCTACAAGCATGGCACAACAGTTCTTTATCTTCTGGTGTATGTTGACGACATTATTGTTACTGGGAACAATACTGCTGCCATTTAACATGTTGTCTCTGCTCTTACTTCTACCCTTGCGTTAAAGGATATGGGAGATCTTGATTATTTTTTAGGTCTTGAAATTCTTAGACGTGGAAAAGATATTATCCTCTCGCAGCAAAAGTATCTCCTTGAATTACTTGATCGCTCGGGCCTCTCGGCGGCTAAACCTGTACCATTTCCCGTGAGTAGCTCCACTGTTTTAACTACGGATGACAGCCCCAATTCTCTGATCCGGCCAAATATCGTCAGGTTGTTGGTGCATTACAATATGCAACGCTTTCTCGTCCGGATATCACTTTTGCCGTTAATCGGGTATGTCAGTTCATGCACTCTCCCACTGAAAATCAATGGAGCGCAATGAAACGCATCTTACGTTACATACAGGGCACCGTGCACTATGGATTACTTATTAAACATGATTCCAGTTCCACCCTTCATGCCTTTACTGACACATCATGGAATCATCTTGCTGCGTTCTCTGACGCTGACTTGGCAGGTTGTCCAATTGTTAGACGCTCCACTGGTGGTTTTGCAATCTACTTAGGTTGCAATCTCGTATCTTGGATGGCTCGTAAACAAAAGACTGTTTCTCGCTCCTCAACGGAGTCTGAATATAAAGCGGTTGGTGATACGGTTGTTGAAATCATGTGGCTTGAGTCATTAATGCGAGAACTTGGTTTTGTTTCTGATTCTCCTCCAGTTCTTTGGTGTGATAACTTAGGAGCCACCTATCTCTCTTCAAATCCTATTTTTCGTGCACGTACCAAACATGTGGAAATTGATTATCATTTTGTTCGCGAGAAGGTGGCTGGAGGGGTTTACAAGCTAAGTTTATAGCAGATCAGGTTGCGGACATCTTCACAAAACCACTTCCTACTGATCGTTTCAACTTTCTCTGATCCAAGCTACAAGTTGTTCCCCGACCTCAGCTTGAGGGGGCGTATTAGAGCTAGGGTTATAATATGTCATTAGTTAGAGGGTGTTGGATGTAATTTATTTTCTTATTTATAGTCTTTTGTAATCTCTTAATAATATACAATAATACACAATATCATTACTTTAATTATGTATAGCATGGTTTTAAACCGGGCGTAAAAGCCATAAAATAGTGTTGAGAACCTCTTTTAGCAGGTTTGTTGGAGATTCAAACAAACATATCTTGTTACAAGACAGCTCCAATGATGATTTTGTAGACACATCTTTGAGAAATCTCATTGAAGACCGCCCAAAAAGCATTCCAGGTAATTAATACAATTCTGTTTAATCCATTGTTGGAGATAATGTTTGTAGTCTGTATATATGGAGGAAATAATCACAACATGTTGCATGTAATATATGTATATGTGTGTATATGTGTTAGTAAAAGTTTAGGGTGTAAACTGTAAAAATTGTATAGTTAAGGGTTGATTATGTAATGGTGTCTAACAACCTTCATTAGTTAGTTGATTGGTTGTTAGGTTCGTAATCGGCTATTAATCTATAATCAGAAGCATAAATCGAGGGCTCTGGTTAGAAAGAATCTCCTTCTCTATTTCACTCTTCTTGAACTCATAGCAACATTGGTTTCAGAGCTTTGATTCTCGCAAATCGATTGAAGACAATAAGGAAGCAACTGGAGTAAGATGGTGGCATTGTGCGATCAACATTGGAACAACGGATTCAAGGTCATGATGCTTCAATGTTTTGATTGGAAACAACTACTGGTCAAAATCTGATCGAATTGGAGATCATCAAGGCAACATCGAGCAGACATTCCAGTGACGTAGAATCTGTGAAAGCTAACATGGTGGAAATTATAAAGAGTTCAAAAGTTCTTAACAACAATCGTATTCATGTTCCTTCAAGCAGTTCGGGAAGTGGAGTCGCAATCAGTTTACGAAGATAGCGTTTCCGAAATTCAGTGGAACAAATGTGGAAGGATGGCTTTGTCGAGTGGAACATTACTTGGTTACTGATCAGAGTTCTGGCACACTTGAAATCAGGTATGCAATTGTTCATCTAGAAGACATAGCACATATTGCTAATCGTTTGTTCAATCTTGAGTCATCTAATTCTATAAACAAGTTCTTTACAGGAACTTTGTGAAGCATTTGATTTGGCTTTGAGTAAAGTCTCAGCTTATGATGAACATGCAATTAGTCTGTTCCCTCATGCAGTTAAGCATAATGTTATGGACCGAAACCATTTCAAGGTATGGAACTTGTCCCACATCGGTTGTATGGACAATTGATGTGTGATTTATAGGCCAAATGGGTTCCCTCACCCATCACACTAGTCTTTTGGGTTGAGTTCTTCCGTTTGGGCTGTAACAGTGGTATCCGAGCCAACCTCGAAGTGGTGGCCCACGGAGTGGTGGCCTGGAGAGAGCCAGCCGTGACCAACGTGGCCATGATCAACGAGGACGTTGGACCAACGTGGCCGTGACCAACGAGGACGTTGGTCCTTAAGGAGGGGCGAATGTTATGGACCGAAACCATTTAAAGGTATGGGACTTGTCCCACATCGGTTGTATGGGCAATTGATGTGTGATTTATAGGCCAAATGGGTTCCCTCACCCATCAGACTAGTCTTTTGGGTTGAGTTTTTCTGTTTGGTCTGTAACACATAAAGACCAAGAAAGTCTTTATGACTATAATTCTAGAGCTTTACTTTCCACTAGTGCCAAGTTGCCCTTATTACCTCAACCACCCATCAAAGCTACTCCAATTAGAACATTAAACCCTAAGGAGATGAGATAGAAAAGGACGAAAGGGGGTATTTTGGTTGTATTGAGAAATTCACCACTGGCCAACAGTGCAAAACTAAGCAATTATTCTTTCTTGATATCATCATGGAAGAAAAAGATTTTGTAGGATCGGACGACTCCACAATTTATGAGATTCCATATCGATAGATTTCATTAAATGAGTAACAGGCTCTGTTGGCACTAGGCCTTATGCATTCTTATAAATTCAGTTTAACTCACAATTTATTGGATTTGAATCCAGCTACAAGACTTCAGTGTCCCACTAAAATAATTGAGGCTATGAACATTACTATTGATGATGGTAACAAGTTAGCATGTACCCAATTATGTTAGAAATTTGGTTAGGTCATGAAAGGGAATTGGTTTACCACATATGTTTTATTGATTCTCTCAAGTAGTTATGGCATGGTTCTAGACTTCTAGGCATCCAACAGTTAGAAACATTGGATAACATCATGTGAAACTTTAAGGACCTTGCTATGTAGATAAAAGTGGGTGGGATTGTGTTCATAAAGGGAATTGCTACCAATTAAGCTATGTTCAATGGAAAAAGATGCATAGTCTGTTGGATAAGAAGGGAGGTTATGTTGCCCACATATGGCACTAAAATAAAAGAAACACCTCACATGGCCGATTCTGAGACATGCAACGTGTTAGTTTTTAGGTTGAGCTAGCCCGCAACCAGACCGTATCATACTAAAAATGTTGATAAATATCAAAATATGTGTAAAATATTGTAGGTATAAATCTGATTTATTTATACCGCTAAACAGGTTTGCAGCTCTCCTTCAATTTTGAGAAGTATATAATATCTTAACACGCTTACTTGAATTTACTTGTCAAGTTTGAAGAAATCATAATAAGCGTAAAAGCGTGATATATAAATTTTAACGATTGATATTAGATGAACGTACCTATTGTATGTTAAACATACTATCTATTGTATAACTATATGTTTTAAGACGTGTTTAACAGTTTCGATTCAATTTAAATAAAGTGAAATTCTATAATAATAATAATAATAGTATTATTTATTGAATTATTAGATTCAAATGTAGAACTGATTTGGATGAAATAAAAGGTTTAGTTACAAAAGTTGTACCAATGATTTATAGCTAAGTGATTGAAGTAAGTTATCTTAAAACTTCACTAAAAATAAAGGGAGTTCTTGGGTTCAAGTCAGAGGGTTCTAGGTTGGATCAAAGGGTTTTCTCATCTATGGTAAGTTTCCTATTTATGATAGACTTGGTTTAATACTCGAGTGTTAAAAATGATTGTGTGGGTCAGTGATCTGTTAGTAATCCTTTATCCGTTAAATAAAAGCTACAAAAGTTATGATTAAATTTATTTGATTCAAAGTGATTCTTTGATGAAGTCTATTAATTAAATTGACTCATAACATTTTACTAATATAGGGTTAACATTTAGGGAATGTTTTAAATAAAAATGCACCTATAACTAAAAAGTGTAAGGAGTAATATCAACAATCAATCTTTTTAATTAATGGTTGAGATCAAATTTTAGAAAGAAAAGATTGGTATTATAGGCATAATCACTTTTGTTAATTTTCTTCAAGTTTTCTCATTTTTTTTGAAAACGTTCATAATTTTTATATAACAATATTATTTTTTACAAAAATTACAACATAAAAACGAGTGTTTTAGACTTTAGAGTGCAGTATTATTATATAAAAAGATAAAATAAATTTATATTTTTAAACTCATGATTTCTGCTCGTCATTTTGTCTTTTGTGTAGTTTATTGTTTTTTTGTAAATTTTTGTGTTTGTCTGAATACTATTGTATTTTTCTAAAATGATGAATTTAGAAAAATATATAATTGTGAATAACATTGACAAAATAACATAATGTCTCGTATTTACAACTAGGTTATTTCGCGAATGCATTTTTCTAAAATTATGAATTTAGAAAAAATGTATATCTAGTATGTAAAATAAATAATAAATTTACAACTAGTTAAACTAATAAAAACAATGACAAAATAACATAATGTCTCGTATTTTTTATCGTCATGATGTTATTTTAAACATTATGAGTTTTGAAAAATGCATTCGCGAAATAACCTCATTTTGTACTTGTAATTGTAAAACACAATGATAGATTACAAGTTTATATAATCTATAAAAAATAATAACATTGTGTTATCTTCAACGCTGTAAGTTTTGAGAAATAAAATGATGAAAATATATCATTATATATTTTTATTTGTAAAACATAATGATAAATAATAAGTTAATATAATCTATATAAACAATAACAAAAATACCACAAAATATCTAAAACGTAAAACACAAAGATAAATACATATGACAAATGATGTAAAATATATAACAATGAATTGATATTTAACACAATAAACTTATAAGAAATAATGAACTGATATTTAACATAATGAAAAGTGTTAAGCCCACAATACTTAGGTTTTTTTGAATGAATTTTATTTTTACTACAATCTTACCATAACAATTAAACTTTTATAATAAGTCCTGTCAAACTAAAAAAAATTATATAAGATGCTATATTCTGATTGCATTTTAACAGTTGTATGTTATAATTTCAACCAAGTTAAATAAATATATATGTAAGAATAAAATCAATCAAGTATATGAATATATCACTTCCTGAAAATAGCTTCTCGTGTCACAAGTTCAATCCCTCGTACCCACAACTCAGCCATCTCAACACCACCCTCGCACACAAAATGCACCTCCTTGTTCCGTGTCGTAACCACCCGAAACAACCCTGCTTCATCCCGATCTGCCTTCTTCCTCCTGTTCCACCGGAACGATTGGCTCGGGCCCACCTCCGCCCATTTACACACCACGTTTCGCTTGCTCGATTTCCCCCACCTCAATATACCATTCCCTTCGATCATAACTAACTGTTTGCTATGAGGACACCCTTTACCCTCTTTACAATGTTTCTTGACCCGACCCCCACCTAGCACCACCCCGCGAGCCAAGTGGTCCAGTAGAACACGCTCAGCATCGTTCCCTGTACCACACTCGAGGGCTAGTGTAAGGGCAGTTTCATGTTTTGCATTCTCGATGTCACAAATGGCTCCTTTTGAGATCAAAAGCTCACATATCTTTCCATGCCCACCTCTTGCGGCTAACATAAGTGGTGTGTATCCATCGCTGTTAGGGGTATTTATGTCATTTACATCGAATTCACCGTTGGTTAATTTCTCAACGGTGTCATAATCGCCTATGGTAACCGCTCGATGGAGGGTGTAAAATGTAATTTTACTAGAATTGGGGGTGCCCTTAGTAAGGGCATACTCAAGAATAACTTTCTCAAAAGTACCACAATCTACACTTGCTTTTGACAAACTAATAGCGGTTTCACCATATTTGTTCTCAAGGTTTATATCGGCTCCGGCATAAACAAGCAATCGGAATGCGTCCACGTGGCCGTTTATAACCGCCACCATAGCCGCTGAGTACCCGTTTTCGTCTTGTTCGTTAAGGTCAACGACACCCGTATGGTCAACGATCTTTTCCAAAGATTCGATGTCATTTATTCGTGTCACAAACATCAAAGTCGAAATATTGAAGTGTCTGACGAGTAAAGAACCTTCCCGGTTCGAACCACGTCTAAAATGGTGTGTCTTAACCCTAGTGTCCATCGAACCGAACCCGCAATCGACTGTACACATTGGTTGGCCATATTGACTAAACCGAAATCTGCCCCCGATCGAGCCAAAAGCTTAAGACAATCCACATGTTTATACCTTGCACATATCATCAATGCGGTTTCACCTGATTCTGTTCTTGAATCGAGGTCACAACCCACATTGACCAAGTGGCTCAACACAGTGTAGTAACCGAGCCGTGCAGCCAAATGGATTAACCGTGACCCGGCTCCTTGGGCGGATTGGATCGGGAACTCGGGGTCCACACCATGGTTTAGTAGAAGCTCAATTGCTTTTAAGTTTGCACAAAGGATAGCATGATGGATGAGTGTTCTTCCAAAATGTGGAATGTTAGGGGAGATGTGTTGCAAGAGCATGGTTAAGATCGAACCGGTTTGTTCAAAATACTCGACCGCGCACCACGTGATGCTGTATGGCTCGGCTAAACCCGCGCCTACTCGGAATTCTTCTCCTGTGGTCTGGTCCCATGACCATGCGCCTAGGCTCACCTTGGTGTCTGTTCTCGCACCAGCCTGGTTAAAAGAACAACATTAATGTGTGCTTTTTGATTTTGTACTGAAAAGTAATAAGTTTAAGCAATTTCTTAGAAATAGTAATTGAGCCGGTAGTCTTACTGATTCACTAGTGGTTTTAAAGTGGTTTTAAATTCAAATGTCGTAATTCGTAAATATTGTAAAATTTTAAAATATAGAGATGTATTATATTTTTTCTTAACAAAATATGGAATTAATTTATAGTGTTAACAAAATATGAAGATTGAAGAACTAAATATGAAGATTGAAGAACTAACATTGGCATGTAGAATAATATCTTTCACCTGTAAAAGAAGCCGAACAACGGTGATTTGGCGATTAACTATGGCTGCAACAAGGGCGTTACAACTAACATTGGCATGTAGAAAAGGCTTGGATGATCGAAGCAGAACTCGCGCAGTTCCATTTATGTCTACACCACACTGCCACAGAATAGAAAAATATGTCATTTTACTATATATCATATCAGATACTACTTATATTTGCAAACATGACACAAATAAATATATAGTTCATGTTCGGTTTCACCTTTTCAACCCCTTAACGTGCCAACCCAACACGCCCAATTATACGATTGTAGTCTACAATATAATGTTCACTGTTATATTATTGTGCACAAACCTTAATACGAGTGACAAAAAATAAAATAGAACATATGTAACCTAGAAACAACCATCTTCTATTGGTAACAAAAAATAATATAACTTATGTTAAATTCATTTAGCATTGAGGACTAATGGTGGCAATTATGTATACCTTCAAAAGTGGTCAACAACATCAGCAAACCTCTACATGACGCGTTGACCAAGGCGTGGACCGCAACATTAGGGCGAATGAGCTCGGATGCCATTAGAACTTTAGCCGCCTTGGCTATACCGAGATGGCTAGCTTCAACCAAAGCCTCTTCACAAGCCGACAGAGAAGCTCCGCCTTCTATTAACAACTCTAGTATCTCAATATGGCTTCCCCTAGCTGCCGCTGTGGTCGCGTACCCACGGAAGAGTTTTTGTTTACGTTCGCCCCAAAAGTCTACGATATAGTTCCACAACAATCAGGAATTAAATTTGGGGATGTTTATTATCAGTTATAAGAGTATCGGCTGTAATCATAATCACAAATAACGCAATTGAGGGGTGTTTAGAATTCACTGACCCAACACTAGAGCTTTTTAATTAGTCGGGTCATCATAAAATTCTATTCTTTATATCAATATATTAAAGATTGAAGTCATGTTTTCAATTAATAAAATCTCAACAGTTATACATGAAAAATGACAAATCAGGTGACATAGAGATGTTTGGATGAGTTTATTAAAAAAACTTTTTGCCTTTTAGAGAGGTGAAAAAACAAAAGTATCCCTCCAAAAGTCTTAATAAGTAAAAAAAAATCTTAATAAATCAAAACCACATATTTTCTAGTTTTCCACTGTTTGTGATGGAATATCAACGAATAAGATGTCATATGATGTTGTAAATTTGTATAAAAACAACAAAAATATGTTTAAACATCATGCAGATTCTAGTAAGACTTAATGGCAGTTTGAATAATAAGATGCTACGATTAACAATTTAATCAAGCATTAACTCTGCAAAATCGATCAACAATTCAAAATTCAAACTCACAAACCATCACTTTGACCATCAAACTGCACGATTCTCCCCCAATTTCTTCAACAAAACCCTAAAATCCGAAAATCACAACTTAACAATACAAAGTTCCGATCAAATTACCAGTAGTTTTCCGACGAGCTTCACGTTTCCAGCATGAGCAGCGAGAAACAAAGCACTAACATCGGTTTTAAACTCTTCAAATTCCACTCGAACTTCACTCGGAGACTCATCATGCAACACGATCTCCGTCTTCTTCGATTTCAAACACACTGTTCCGACGAAATTCACGTCAATAAACGGATCTGATAAGCATTCAAACGCTTGTTTCCGATCGTTGATGTGAGCTGCTTCAATCAGGCGTTGTGAGATCTTCTCCTGATAATCTTCCACCGGAAACACTTGTTTTGCCGCAAATATCCTCCGCCGCCGGTGGTTAAGTCTCCGGCGGCCGTACGGCCGTTGATCACCGTCATGAGTTTCTCCGGTGGCAGAGTGTGTGTGGAGGGAAAAGGTTGAAAGGGGCGTTATTATTGTTGAAAAATTTTTAAGGGTCTTAATTTGGTTACATTAATTTATATAACACGTATTCTTAAATCTTAACCGTCTATTTTTATTATATTTTTATCAGCAACTTTAAGCCCTGGTTTCCCTTGAAATGGTAGCGAGTCGGGTCATCAGCGTTGTTTGTGTTCGTGGGCGTGGGTGGCCTTACGCCATTGAGTTTATCCAGGTGACCGGGCTTAAAAATTATTCGTTGACGGTTCAAAAAAAACTTTAAGCGGTATGCATACATGCCTCAAAGTGTTAAGTCTACGTGGAGGGTTAAAAGGTCTTGCACTATCTCCTGATGTTAAGAGGGTGGGCGTCAATTTTTTAACGAACATTAAATCAAGCTTTCTATGTTATATAAATTTAATTAGAAAAGGAGGCATGAAATAAGGGTTAAACTATTTCTACTGTTTGAGGTAGACGGTAACGGAGCTGGAACCATGGAGGTAGAATAAAAGGGATAAAGGGTGTTTAAGTGAAGTTACTAGGCGTTAGAGTACACCTCATGGTCTTATAAATTCTATTATTTGTGAATTATTATATATAGGATTTAAATATCATATTAACAATATATTCGTGTTCATTTATTTCTAATATAACATTTTCGTGTTTATTAACAGTGAGTTACTTTCATTTGGTGCATAGTTACAACCTTTTTTACTTTTTTGGGTGGGCCATAAACATTTTTAACTATGCATATTCGTATATTTAGAGAAACAATTTTAAGTATGGAGTTTAATAATCATTCATACATAGGGTGTATGAAATACATACAGAAGAAGTTATCACATATGGTAATTTGATTACCAAATTATCTATAGAAATGGTTATCTTAATATGGAGTCTTGTTAAAAATGTTTTAAACGTTTAGATGAGATGTCAGAGTTAGGATGTAAGAAATGCCTGAGTTCTTTCCCTCACTTCGACATGCGTATAAATATTTCCCTTCAAGAATAAATTTAAACTACCAATAGATATTTACAATTAATGGTGATATATAAAAGTGGTATGTTTTTTATACATCTAATTTATTTTATTTTCTTTAGATCTTTATATATACATATAAATACATGAAACAAGATAAAAACATAAATGAGTGTTTGTATAACCAACCCTATATAAAACGGTTATCTCTTATATTGTTCACTATCCTTACTGATAGCACTAGGTATTAGTGTATATTCTGGTTTTCGTAATTCCGTATTTGGAAAAGATCATGGATTAATAAATAATATGTTGTTGAATAAGTAATATTTTGTTTAATTGTCTTTGAATAATTAATATATATTTAGTGACTGAGAAACCGGTGAACAAAGTCGTTGGCGTTACATGACAACCGGATTTGGCCGGCTTTTATTTTTTCTTAATGTTTTTAGTGTTACGAAAAAAATAAGATAATACAGAAGAAGCATCAATTCTTCGTTTATGTTTGAAATGATGATGTTATCAGTTATTCTGTATCTTTAAGTCATGGAAGAAATTATTTAAATGTCTCCTTAAATATATTCATTATGTGATTGCAAACTAATAATTATATTAACCTAAAACAAAAATATGATATTCTTTTTATATTTATGATAATACTATGTGTCAGTGGCATGGTGAGAGTGTGCCATCCCCCACCAATTCAATAGGGTTGCAACCATAAGATGGCAATGAAGCAAGGGGATCGGTATGTGGGTTAAAGTAGTCGTTAGGGGTCTTTTTGAAAGCTAAAATTTATTTATTTTTACCGTATAAATAGCCCACATTAAAAAAATACTTTATTCTAGTATCTTAACTCGAATGGGGTGTTATTTCACAATTTAGTATTTTAACTTCCTTTTAAGGTAATGTTTTATTTAATAGTAAATAAGTTTATTCAATTTTCACTAAAATGTCTTGTACTCTTTATGATTTGTAAAAATATAGGGTATTTGTAGATATATATATATACATATATATATATATCATATATATATATACACACACACTTTTAATATATAGGGTATTGTAGATATATATATATATGTGTATATATATATGTATGTAGGAACAGGATCACTAAAGAACCAATTTTTATTTCAGAATCAAAAAAACTATTGATTTACATGTAAATGACGAACCATAAACGTATATCTAAGTTAAGGCTGATGACCATTGATTTACGTATATCTAAGTTAAGGCTGATGATGTTTAGTTGTTTTACATACATGTATGATATACACATATGTAAAACAGCGCAAGTATCATCAAACCTAAGTTACATTTATGTAAATTAATGATTCTTTAGTTCTGAAAATAAAACATGATTCTGTAATGATCCCAACTCTGTATATATATATATACATATATATAGTGGAGGGTTCCTAAGAAAACCTCTATTTATAAGAAAACCAAGAAACCACTTTTAAACCATTGATTAAAATGATCAATGGTTGATATTAATCAATGACAAATTTGTAAATATTTAATAGATAGTTGCTTTAATTAAATGATTAAAGGGTGTTTTAGGTAGATTATAATTTATATTTTTGAAAATAACTAAAATCCCTTAAATCTCTCTCTCTCTCTCTAAAATTAAAACAATATTAGTTTAATTTAAAATCAAACTAATGCATTCAAATATCATTCTAAAATATTTTAGAAGAACAAAAGTTTTTTTTCTAGCAGATCTATATTAATTACATACATGCTTACGTATATGTAAACATGTTCACATATATGTTGAAAAATATTTTTGCTTCCCACAACATGCTTACTTATATGTAAACAAGCATAAAACAAACAAAAAACATAAAAATTGCTATTACAATAAAATGATGAAACTTATGTATATGTATCACTCACTAAAATGGTATATATAACGTACCTTTCTATTCCGTAGGTTACATATATGTAACTCACCTTTCTATTTGAATTTTTTAATTTGTATACCATTTTAGTGAGTGATACATATACATAAGTTACATATACGTAACCCAATTACTTAATTCTCTTGTACGATTAAAAAAAGCATTTAATATAATATGCATTCATTAAAAACAAACTCAAAGTATACTGGAAGAGCAATTTTTGCATGCTTTTTATAATTACATACACGTTTAAGTATACGTAAACATGTTCTTTGAAAAATAAGAACACGATTAGAATAGAAGGTGAGTTACGTATATGTATCCAGTTACTTAATTCTCTTTTGAGATTAAGAAAAACAGAATCCGGTCATAAAAGAAGGTGAGTTACATATACGTAACTTGAATAAATAAACAAGAAACGAAACATTGAAAAGATGGGGAAGAAGATTTGAAAATTTTAGAACTGAAATTCTTTACTTACGTATACGTAAGTATGAGTTACATATGTAAAACCATGGGTTACATATACGAGTTACATATACATAACCCATAATTTTATATATGTAATTCGTATAAACATATACGTAATCCAATAATTGGAAAATACACATTTTACCATCATCATCGACATCTTCACTTTAGAAGACAATTTATGCTTCTGTTACGTAGCTACGTATACGTAACCAATACATTTAAATCATCATCATCGACTTCTGTAGGGTTTAATTTCTTCTTGATTATCATCTTTGATTCTTTGCGTAGCCCCATATCAAATTCAGATGTCATCAAATTCATCATGTTTCTGGAATTGAAAGCCACCAACACTATCTTCACCATCTTCTTAGCTCTGTAACAATGGCCGCCCACCCATACCAGCGTTGTCTGACCTGCCATCGACCTTTAATATATATATATACTTATAGTCTTCAATTGAACCCTTCAATGTGGTATGGCAAGTAAGAGAGCCAAGAACCGATTTATCTGTTACGTTATACCTTTATGGTCCGCATGCATCACAATCGTTTCTTCATCTTCAATCTTGAGTTATGCGATGGTGGTGTTGGTTTGTCGGCTAGAAAAATGTGTTGGTGGTGAGATATGGTGGTGGATGCAATGGAAGTGAGAGAAAAATCAATAGTCAAGAGTAAAATAAGGAATTCAAATCAAAATGTATAATTACCTAAAATAGTGAGGTGAAATTTTACTTTAATACCTTTTAATAAAAAAATAAAAAAAATATTAAAATTATGTGATTGGTTAGAATTGGTTTTCTTAGTTTTCTTATAATTAGTAGTTTTCTTAGAATCACTCCCCTATATATATATACACATATATATATATCATATATATATATATATACATACACACACACTTTTAATATATAGCCTTGAAAAACTCTTCCAATGGCTACCTTGACCCACCCACGACCTTACCATTCGCACGCATTCACCTGGTTCCATTGCAGTGTTTCGGTCATGTCCCTACTGAGTTGATAGGGGAGTCACACCCCAATCATCATGATACAACACATAGTCTAAAAAAATTTGGTTACTAGTATATAAAAGTTTTCTTACACTAAAAACAAAACAATAAAAATTCAAAATATCACTTAGACCCCGATATGGATTTTATAACGTATATTTGATATATGGTTCAGAAAATGTAATTTGTAGAATTTAGTTTCTTGCCTACTCTAGTACTCTCTAAGTCTTTATATCAAATCAAAATCTATATATACTTGTATTGGAAAGTAAATAGTAAGTTTAATGGCTATTTCTTTCATTTATTAGAATAAGTTTCATGTTTGTTGTCACGTTAGCTGGTTGCCCGAGAGGTTAAGGGGGAAGACTTAAGATCTTCTGCACATAAGTGCGCATGGGTTCGAACCCATAGCCAGCAACATTTATATTTTTTTATATATATTATATTTTAACACTTTTTTCCCTGTATTTTATTATTATATTCAAAATGGGTCATTGCAGTTTCATTTTCTCAAAACATGTCATTGTATTTTTTTTCTTTAAAATAATCATACACGTATCTTGAAATCTTTAGAGTAATGTACATTTGCTTAATGTAATTCATATAATAGGATAACCAAATTAAAACAAGTGAAGTATAAAACTTGAAAACCAAAAAAGAGAACCACCAAATTAACGTCAACAGTAAAAATTACTAGGGTTTTCAAGTGATGAATATAAACCAAATATTGTTTGTCAAGTGTAAGCCAAATATTATTGGCATCATCGCATGGGCGTATCCAAGTGTAAGCTTAGGGCAACCATACATCCTAAGAAAAAATAGTGTTATATTTATGCAAAATTTCTGACCGTCCTCATATTATGTTGCAATCGTCTGCCACTACCTTTAATGTTTAAATGTTTAAGTATTAAACCCAATATTAAACATAGACCCAATTAAGTTTTAAACCCAATATTTGACATATAAGCAATTATATTTCAAACTCGATTCCGATCAACATACTAATTTTGGCTGCCGCTTTTCCGATCACCACTTTTGCCTACCGCACTGATGTAAGATTATTAAGTATTTGATAGTTTTAATATTTTATATAGTTACTTTTTTTGGTTTAAATGGTTATTTGATTATGGATCAAGAAATATGGATTACGATATAAAAAATTACAACTTCAAATCTTCAGTTATGCAGTCATTTATGTAATTAGCTCTATTCTAGTCTAGGGACCATTTTTGTAGCTAGCTTAAAAATTAAATATTAAAAAATTAGAGATTTTTACATATTTTCGCTTCTTAAGACCATAAATTACATATTTTTTTATAACCTTAAATCCTTGCATATTTTCTCTTCCTAATGCATATATATATATTATATTATCTTTATTTAAATAAAGTTTTAAATTTTTGTATTTAGAGTTGTAATTTTATTATTATTTATTTATTTATATAAAAATTTGAACTCGAGAAAACATACATCATTGAAATTCTTAGAAATGAAAATGTGTAAAAATAACTTAGTAAAAAATGAATACAAGATTCATTCAATAACAGATTAAAAAATAGATAAATATATAATATATATGTTTTAAAATAAAAAATATGTAATTAATTTTTAAGTGTGAATAAATATATAATTAATGAGGTTAGGAATGTAAATGCCCTTAAAAATGAAACATGTGTGTCCTCATCTCCTATCACCACCACTACACGTACATATCCACCACCAACATAGATGAACACCATTCCTCCTCACACCTTTATAACCTCCGTAGCAACCCCAAAGACTAAAACATAAGCATGTGTTTGTGTAATTAATTGATATTCTTTTAATATCAAAATAAGCATCGTCCTCGTCGATGAATCCGTTTGGTTGGAAGGAATGGAATGGAATAGGATTGAGAAATTAATATAATTTTCAAGTAAAATTGTGTTTGAGTGGGTAATGAAAAGTAACACAAGGGAATGTTTCATCTCAAATTCAATTGGTTGTGGGATTTCAAAATCCTTCCACCTAGAGAGGGAATTTGAAATCCCACAACCAGGGGATTTTAAGGTGAAACATTCTCTTAAGTTTTACATTTCATTGTCCACTCAAACATAAATTTACTTAAAAATTACATTAGTTTTTCAATTCCATTTCATTGCATTCTATTTCATTCCTTCCAACCAAACGTCCCATTAAATCTTGCTTTTTATCTTCTTTAGGAATTGGTGATTGAATGGTCTGTGTATAACTCTAACCTTTCTTGTTGTTACATTACGTATTGACCACAGAGACTATTGTGTAATTAATTGATATATTTTTTTAAAAATCAAAATAAAAGGCAAACTGATAACCAAGGATGGACCCATGAAAATTTTTCTTCGATGTCGGTTTTTAGTTCTCAAGTAGTCATGATGAACATCTTAATTCGATGTGGCAATTTTGGTTTGGTTAGGTCATGTCAGGTTACACAAACAAAAGCACAATGACTTTACAAACAAACAAACAAACCCAGTATATCCTGCTCAAGAGCAGATCTGAAAGTGGTAGGTGTAGGTAAGTCTTTCCTCTACCCAAACAAACAATGACTTTACAAGTCACTTAAAAATACAATTTCGTCATAAAGTAAAGAACACATTAAGTTTTATACTTGTTTACGAGTCTTCATACTTGAAAAATATCCATTACATCATGAACCGAAACATTTTAATTTTTTTCTCAACTTAATCAATACAAGTATCGATGAAAGTACTTTATAGAAAAAGAAATTATAGAGATAATCATGGGATGTTAATGGATTAATGAAATGAGAAAATTTTAAATATAAATGGCTCTAAAACTAAAGTGTAAGAGCATTCACAGTCCGTTCCTTATAATTTGTGAGTGTGTTTTCTATATTAGATGATATGGTTATAAGTGGTTGTGAGTGAAAGATATAGAAAATTCATTGTTCAATCTGTATTTTGGAAAGACATTGTTCAAAACTGAGGAATCCAAGTATTAAGTGGTTTGACTTTGTTTGACCTTCAAATTTGCTGTGTTCCCTTTTTACCACCATTTTATCTCTAACCTTTCTTCACCTTCATCTCCACCACATCTCACCACCACCACAACCGAGACCACATCACCACTGCCGACCACCGGCTTCCTGCGACCTGCACCACCGCCGGCCATCCACTTCGTCACCCCTTTCCCCCTTTCTCTACCCCGCCGGCGAACTGCTCACCCGCCTCCCTCCACCGGCCGACCACACAACACCACCTAACCGCAGCCATAACCACCGCCGCCCACCACCTTGCAGCACTTACCACCCGTCGCCACCCTTCACTTGAAGAACCACAGCCACCGCAGCGACAACCTGCGCCCCACTACCACCTCGTGACCACCCCCACACCACCACTTCTCCACCTCTGCTTCTCACCCGTCGCCCTTCACCCCCTTTCCGACACCACTGCAGCCTTTCCTGCCGTCGCACAACCGAGAACCACCCTCTCACCATCGCGAGCCATCACCACCGCGACACCACCCTACCGTCGCCCACCCATTAACAGTCGCGAGCCACCTACAGCCACACCACCGCGAACCATCACCACCCGCCGCGAGCCACCTGCAGCCACCCAACAACATCATTTTACAAAGAAAGAATTTAGGGATACCAAATTCGAGGCGTTTCGAGGGAAGTTATGAGACTCAGGCCTCTGATTGGTAACGTTAGCAAGAGCAGGGCGTTTCTTCGCCATATGAGGCCGCAACGCCGTTGATTTTCCGGCGACATTCTCCGATGCCTGACATTTCACAAGAGAAGACGTTGTCCTCCCTATTGATTTCCGACTGTGGTTCACCGTCGACAATAGATAACTCAGATCTATACTATCTCGAAAGGGAGGGCTGGAATGTATTTGGAATTCAAACCCAGCAGGTTTGAATTTTGAAAAGGGATGGGGGCTAGAAAGCTTTAATGGTATTTAAAACTTTAAGAGTTATACCAAAAGCTATAAGAGTTGTAAAACTCTTAATTTTAAGAGATTTTAGTCAAATGATCATTTTGTCCTTCTCATTTGCTTATATATATAGTATAGATTATGTATTTTTGAGAGGCTCAACTGTAGGGCTGACAAATTGTGTTTTATAGTGTTTAACATGTTACAGGCGACACGATTAGAACAAGTATTAAACATGAAAACGACATCTTTAACACTTAGATTTGGTGGTTTGAGTGTGACAATTATATGTTTTAAGTATCAAGAAAAAGAAGTGATAAATCCAATACTCCTAATTTTAATTATTAAAAAATATAAATAGTGCACTTTTTGCTAAACGGTTTTGTCATGTCTAAACAGATACCCATTTATCAAGCCCTAGCTTTAAGTGATAGAAACGGGCCTATTCCGACCCATAGAAACCGGGTCAAACATCGGATCTCATGGTTTATTGTTCTTCAAGAAACCATTTCTTCAAATACTCTCGTTCGAGCTTTTTCTCCGTTGAAACAAAGAATTTACGATCTGTTTGATACAAAGGTATGATCTCGAGTTAATCATTCACTTCTAGTTTCTCTAATCTCTTTATGTGATAATTATACGCATTTGTTGGAATTTTATCAGAATCATGTCTTAGTATCTAGGGTTTCGTTCGAATTTTGCCTTTTGTTGTTATCGTTCTATGTGAATTTCTTTCTATTTCATGTAGTTTTTGATTCTGGAATAACGCATATTTGAGTTGTAGCAGCTTCAAATGGAGGTTAAGATTAAGTAGTTTAAACAGACGACTGATAGTCTTTGATAGTGATTTGGTTTAACAGGTTTTATGGCTCGTTTGTTAAGTTGTCATATCGTGCTTTTACGGGATTGTGTTCGTGAATGTTGCTTGATTGTATAAGCTGAGTGTTGTTTTTCTTTTAATGTTATATTCTCTGTTGTCAAAGTGTTCTGAACCTCTTGATTTGATGAGGGATTAGCTTAAATTTAAAAAAAGAGTAGTTATATTGTAGACGTGAGAAAACCATCATTATCATGAAATTTTGAACATGTGTTACCATGGTACTTGGTTTTTATGTATCTCAAAGAAACCTTTATAGTTGCAAAACCTTGTCAATTGACTTAATTCTTTTAACGTTATATATGTTCGCTATGATTTTTTGGAACTACAATGGATTTTTGAAAGCTAAAACCTAATAATAGTTGTTAATGTTTATCATGCATAGATATTATAGCCACAAGCCCACAAAGTGTTTGTCAAAGTGTAATTTACATTTTTTAGCTATTGTACAGGGCTTTAGTCTCTGCAAAAATCTAGACAGAAATTCTACAGGGAAGACTATTGCTTTCTTGATTTTAAGCTAAATTCAAACTAGTCACAAATGTCAATGCTTTCTTCAGTTCTTGATATAAAGGCTTAATTTCTTTTCACTCATATATTAAATGCTTAGTTTTATATACAGGTATTGTTACATGTAAACCACTATACCACCAACATACTTTGGTTTATAGCATTAGCGATGAGCCAATGATGTGTAATTTACATTTTTTAGCTCTTGTACAGGGCTTTAGTCTCTGCAAAAATCTAGATAGAAATTCTACAGGGAAGACTATGGCTTTCTTGATTTTAAGCTAAGTTCAAAGCAGTCACAAATGTCAATGCTTTCTTCAGTTCTTGATATAATGGCTATAACTATAAGTTCTTTTCACTCATATATTAAATACTAAATTTTATATACAGGTCTTGTTACATGTAAACCACTATACCACCAACATACTTTGGTTTATAGCATTAGCGATGAGCCGATGATGTTTGATGTAGTTATTGATATTTTTCTCCTGCCATGTTATAATCCCTGCCGATTTAGGATTTGAAATGCAACATATTTGATCCTTTAATTCAAGAGTACAGCTCTTGTTCTACTAAAATGGAGCATGTTTTATCAAAATTTTCATTCAAGTTGTTAATGAATTATGAGAGTATCAAGTATGTTGCTTCCTTAGGGAACTTGAAAGTTGAAAACTTATGGATAAACTGTTGTTCTAGGTGGAAATCATGAAGCTTGACTTTAGTGGACTAGAATCAAGTGCACCACTCTACGGGGAAAATAATGAGTTGCTTTGTGATGGGTTTTCAGCTGCCCCTTCATTTGACCTTCCAGTTACATCAGATGTGAGTTTCTTTACCTCATTATGTCCTACAAATCTACAATACTTGTTAGTAACTAGAAATTGATGAATTTATTAATATGTTGAAAAGTACCTCTAATCCCCTTGCTCCAGTTTGATGGATTCCAAAAGAATTCTATCCAAATGGTAAAGCCAGCAAAAGGAACAACCACCTTGGCTTTTATTTTTAAGGAGGGTGTGATGGTTGCTGCTGATTCCCGAGCAAGCATGGGAGGCTATATCTGTACGTACTTCTTGTCCACACGGAAAATATAATTTATTTATTTATTTCATATTACATTTTGCATTTTCAGCCTATGCATTTAAATTCTTTCATTTTGAATTTTTCTTACTGTGTCTCTAGGTGGGGTGGTTTCTTACTAAGTTCTTTTTTTCAATATGATTTGATATAGCAGTTTTTTAACTTGATGTAATGTAATTTTTTATCTGATACTAAACACTAGGTTTAACTTGTTCTAATCACCTGACCGCTTCCTTACTGACTATGGTTTACCCTCAACCCATTGAAGATACACTATAACCCAATTTGACACATTCGTAAGCAAACGGGTCAAAATTGTCACCTCACCACTTAGATGATTTATGTTGAAAGTATAATTATCTTAATCTATATACATGTGTGTCTAAGTATAAGTTAAACTAGTGGGTCATTTATGTAATTAGTAGAAAGTAAACTAAGTGTCTAGTATGTAAAATGTATGTATGTATAAGGGTATAGTATGTCAAGAAGTAAACTTGATAACTATCATGTAGGGTATATATATGTGTCAAGAGTGTGTAAACATTGTATCATCAACATTCATAATCAAATCATACGTTTGTTCATATTCTCTCAAGTTTCATACAAGTTGTTTATATTCAATCATCATCAAGAGCCTAACGATCCTAAAGGGCCAACAATTGGTATCAGAGCCTAAGGCTCGAATCTAATCAGTGACTTGTTCTTGAAACTGCAATCAGAAAACCAAAATCGTTTCAAAAGACCCAAAACGATTCAAAGAACAACAAATCGATCAGGATAATCGATTCCGTGTTGTTAAATCGATTCTGGAGTAAATCCATTCATACAAATCGTTTCAGAAGGGTTAAAACGATTCCGATAACAACAAATCGATCCGATAATCGATTCAGCGTTGTTAAAATTGATTCAGTGATAAATCAATTCAGTCCAATTGCAGAATACAAGAACAAAATCAAATCGAAGAAGCAACAAATCGATCAGATAATCAATTCCGCGTTGTGAAATTGATTCCAGTGTGAACGAATCAAAGAAAGAAAAAATCGATTCAGAAGAAAAAATCGATTCAGAAGAAAAAATCGATTCCGTTAAATCGATTCAGAAAGAGGAACAACAAATCGATCCGAATAATCGATTCAGTGTTGTAAAAGTCGATTCAGAGTGATAAATCGACTCAGAACCAAAGTTGAAGAACAAAATCGATTCCGTTTAAATCGATTCAGAACAGGGAAAAATCGATTCAGTTAAATCGATCATAACAAAATTCCAAAATTGATTTCAGAATAAAAATCAATTCGGTAATAGTACGAAGGTTAGAAAGAAAACATACCGGTCGCAGTTGCGAGAGAGGAATAGACCGTTTCCGTCGATTTGTGAACCAGAAACGCCGATTGAGTGTAGATTTCCTGTCGTGTTAGAGAACCCAGGAACTAGGAAAAAGAAGAATGTTTGAAGGACTGTCTCGACCAACATCATCGTGAACCACCAAAAGAAGTAACCAATTGGTTCAACCATTGAAGGAAGGAAGGGGCTGGTGCCCTGTTCACCGTAAAGAGAAAGGGAAAAGGGATTTTGCCCTAATTTTGTTTTAGTCGTAAGTTTTCAAAAGGAAAAAGAAAGTTTTATTCAAATTTTGTTAAGTGCAAAAGTCAAAGAAAGAAAGTGGAATCGTGACCACAGGGAGGAAAAAAGAAGAAAGATATTTGTAGCAGTTTAATTATTGAATTCAAAGTTAAAAGATTACATTTTCAAAAAAGGTTATATTTTGAGAAATCAAATTTGTTAGAAGAAAACCGAAGTCAAGATGACAGAAGAATCACATCTCATAATGGAAGATGAAGATTCAGTTCTCTTATTAGCACAAGTTGAAGAAGATTATAATAAAAGGGAATGTGAAGACAAAGGAAAGCTTGTTCGTGTTAAAGAGAAAGTTCAAGAGATCAAAGAAGAAGATGTTGAAGACATGGATTAAGAAATTAGGGGGGAATGTTGAAAGTATAATTATCTTAATCCAAATACATGTGTGTCTAAGTATAAGTTAAACTAGTGGGTCATGTATGTAATTAGTAGAAAGTAAACTAAGTAGAAAGTAAACTAAGTGTCTAGTATGTAAAGTGTATGTATGTATAAGGGTATAGTATGTCAAGAAGTAAACTTGATAACTATCATGTAGGGTATATATATGTGTCAAGAGTGTGTAAACATTGTATCATCAACATTCATAATCAAATCATACGTTTGTTCATATTCTCTCAAGTTTCATACAAGTTGTTTATATTCAATCATCATCAAGAGCCTAACGATCCTAAAGGGCCAACAATTTACTTATTAGACTCCTTACCTATGTTTTAAATGTAATCAGTGCAAAAATACCATGCAGCCCAAACATGCTTTCCCTTTCCTAGGCTGTAGGTTCTAATTATAAGGCCTTAAATGATCTAATGCGTATGTTTCTTTTCAGCATCTCAATCCGTGAAGAAAATCATCGAAATAAATCCCTATATGCTGGGTACCATGGCAGGTGGAGCCGCTGATTGCCAATTCTGGCACAGAAATCTAGGCATTAAGGTAATTTGTTTTGCTGTTTACCTCAGCTGTAGTGTAGACGTATAGTAGCTTCTTTTTTGAAAAATTGCCTAGCCCATTGAACTTCCAAATTTTTTATTAAAAACTCTCAAAAATTTAAAAAAATTGATTTAATGTAAAAAATGATGAGCTGGCTTTTGACTTGCTGGTAAATTTGACCAAGTTGGCCTTTTTGTATTCTTTTCTTATTTGGCAAAAATGACAATGCGACACAAAACTTGTTATCTGCTTACAATGTCGAACATTATCTTAAATCAGAATTTTTGTAAGTTTTAAGAATGTTCAACTGATTTGGTAACCTGACATAGAAGTTGGACCAAGGTTTGAAACCTTTTATATCAATTGCTTGCCCATCTAGTAGTATGCTGACTATTCATACAGCATATTTTGTTCCATATTACCTCAACTTTGGAAACTTTTGATATGGGTTTATTTTCTAGAATGTCAAGTACTCCTGGGTTTGTTGAAATCTTGGATAAATATGTAAACAATGCATACCATGTGGTCTGATGCAATGCTTTATTTTACATATTTCAGTGTCGTTTGCATGAACTGGCAAACAAGAGAAGGATTTCTGTGACTGGTGCTTCAAAGTTGTTGGCAAATATTTTATATTCCTATCGTGGAATGGGTTTGTCTGTTGGGACAATGATTGCAGGATGGGATGAAAAGGTATGTACAGTCAAACATTAAACCTGATTGCTTATGTCCTTTATTTCCATGTTTTTGCATTTTAAGGTTATTCTAAAGTTTGCCACATATTTTACATTTTTTAGGGCCCGGGTTTGTATTATGTAGACAGTGAAGGAGGACGCCTGAAGGGAACAAAGTTCTCAGTTGGGTCTGGCTCACCATATGCTTATGGTGTGCTAGACAGCGGGTGAGCACCCCCTACCCTACCATTCCCCTCTCTCCCGGAACAATAATACACATATTTTTAAAGAAAGGATAATGTATGTGGAGGCCAACCAAGTACACACCCAGTTCTGATTGTACCAAATCCAGCCAAAAACATGCTGAATATTGTAAAATGAGAAAACATCATAGTTCTTACGACAAATCAGTGCTTTCTATAGCTTTCTTATAGATCAATACAATGTTAACTTTTCAAACAAACTTTTAAAAGTATTCTCATCATTAGTAATGTTTTTGGCTAAATTTGTTATATAAACGGAACCAGATACATACTTGGGTGACCTTTAAAGCAGTTTCATTATACAGGCCCTTAATTTTACAAGAACACCATAGGTATATATTTTACATTAAATTGATTTTTGTAGCTCGACACAATGGTATTCTCATCTTTTAATTTTAAGGGCATTCTGTAATCAAGGGTGTGAAAAAAGAAGCTGAATACATGGGTGGCCTCCACATACTTTTCACTTTTTAACCGGTCTCTATATTTACTGTAAACCCAAGGGGGGAAATGCATGTGATGGTTACTGTAATTTTTGTCCATCCGCCCAAAATGCCATATTGACATGTGATGGTTATTGTATTTTTTGTTCTTTGTGATGCAATATAAAGTTTCAGTTTGTCTTTATTTTTTTCAATTTGGTAGGTATAAATATGATCTGTCAATTGATGAAGCTGCTGAATTGGCTAGAAGAGCCATCTATCATGCAACATTCCGTGATGGAGCTAGTGGTGGCGTTGCTAGCGGTACACACTCTTTTAACTTTTTTAACAAATAATTAGTGTCAAAATGTGATAACAAAATTATTAGTTATAACAATCAAGCTTTTAAATAAAATCTACAATTTAAACGTTTTATATCGTTTGACAAGTTCTACTACCCGTGTGGTCTGCCTTCTTTTATTGTATTTATATTCAGAGTAAGTTACACTTTTGCTCCTGTGGCTTGTCAAAAATTACGATTTTTTCTCTGATGTAACAGACTGATCGAAATTATCCCTGCTTTTTACCATCTTGTTACGGATTTGGTCCCTCCGTTATATTTTGGCTCTTACATTTTATCCCTTGCAAAGAGCCGGAGGGACCAAAAGGTATCAAAACAGTAAAATCAGGGACAAATTTAGTCATTATGTCGTTCTAGGGACCACATTTCTAACTTTTGACAAACCACTTTGTTAAAGATAAAACATACGTTGATAAGTAAATGAGTTAAAGTTAAAACGTTACTATGATTATATACTAGGTTAGATATGATTAGTGTTAATGTTTTTTTTTTGTTTTAAGTTTATCATGTGGGCCCCAACGGATGGACAAAGCTATCGGGTGATGATGTCGGTGAACTGCACTACTCATACTATCCAGTTGAACCAGCCATTGTCGAGCAGGAAATGACTGAAGCTGTAGCTGCCTGAGTCCGCCAGGTTGTTTGTAATTTTCGACAAGAAAAAGAACATAATCTCATGATTTTACATTTTCAGCTGTTTTTTTCTTGTTTATCACTGGAGTCACATTCTTGTTGTTCCCTCATCTAAAGATTGTTATGCATTTAATCATAATCAATTGTATCAGGTTGGAAAGTTGAATTGTTGAGCTCAAGCATGACCATATTTAGTTGTGTCAAAAACATCAACTTTAACTCATACTTAAAATGGCATACCTTAATCAGCAATACACAAATTAAAGATAAAAAATGATACTCTACTCTTCATTCCATTCACAATAAAGTAATAAACATATAGGATAATTTGTGTAGGTGGCAAGTATGAGGTTGGGTTTTATCAGAGAGGGTTAGTGGTAGGCTATTCAAACCACCCGCCGTTCAACGCTTGATCGATGTTTGTTCGTTCAAAATTTGCTTGAAAAATGCTCATGTGAATTTTTGCTCGGTTATAAATGAGCCGATCGGCTCGGATTAGTTTACAAACTAGTCAAGCACCTGCAAAGGTCGGTCAATTCAGCTTGAATCAATATGTATATATAGTTTATACATAGCATTCTACTAGATTTGAGTCATTATACATAAATATATAATTATATTTATGCATACTTGATTAATGAACCTAATAAAAAATTCTACACTAAACATAAAAGTGAAATCTTAAGCCGTTAGAAGATGTTTTTTCTCAATCATCTATCGCTCTTATCGTCATCGTTCTCTGCAATATGCTCTATGCTTTATCAACTACAACTTTAGTCTCATCATCAACAATAACATATTGTTATCCATGAAAATGTAATGTAATGAAATGTGATTTATTTTTAAGTTATTAAGCTTTATTTGCTGTAGTGTAAATCGTATGACACACAAGATAGTTGGGTTGTATAAATTGTTCGTCGTTCGTTTACGCTCACTCGACGCTCGCTTGAAAATTTAACACTCTAAAAATGCTCGTTCGATTTTTCGGCCCGGTTGTAAACACGCCGATCAGATAGGTTCGGTTTAAAAACGAGCCAAGCACGAGTAAAGTCTGCTCGATTTAGCTCGGTTCAGCTCGGCTTGTGAACAATAGTTAGTGGTCATAATCAGGGGCGGAACTATGCCCAAGACAACAGGTCAAGTGACCCCATTGATTTTTGAGCCGGTAGTGTAATGTATAATATCGAATTTAATCCATAGTTTTTCAAGGAGTGAAACCATTAATATATTTAGGTTCACAACATGAATTAGAGATGATTTTGGTTCAGTGGTAAACTCGCTTGCAAGCAGGGTAAGAGATCGTTGGTTCGATTCTTTCAATCTGCAAATCTGCAACTTCTTTTTTTCACTATTTAATTAGTAAAATTACAGTTTTATCCTTACTTTTAACACACATTAAAAACCCTAACCTTAAAATACTCCCTCCATCAACCATTACGCGGAACTACACCTAAAGTTATAGGGTCAAGCAACCCCATTGATTTTTGAGCAAGTAATGGACCGTATAATATCGTATTTTTTAGTAAACTCATAGTTTTCTGAAGGTAAACCCATAATAATTTTTACTTCTAAATATAACAAAGCTTTGATTCACCGGTTTTCCTTCTTTGTGGTCATAAATTCAAGTCTTGGCTGACAATTTTTGACACGAACATGTTAACACGATACGAAAATAATAGGTTTCGTGTTTAACCTTAACAGGATTCGTGTCCTTAACAGATCGACACGTTTAGACACAATAAATTTCGTGTCTTAACAGGTTAAATACCTGTTAAGGACCTGATATGAACCTATTTATATTTTTAGTGTTTTAAAATAATATAATACACATATATATTTTTTAAAGGATGAAAATCACTTGAACACTTCCTCTATTCCTATACTCGTTGAACGAACGCCCTTTTTTATATTTCCTCCTCTATGTTCAATGTACTAAAATCTAATTCATTTTCTCTATATCAAATTACTATTATCATTATCTCTAAATAATAATGAAAACGCCAAGTTCGCCATGGTTGGGATTCCATTTGAAAACGAGCTTATGACTTTTGGAGAGGTAAAAAAACAGAAAAACCTCTCCAGAAGTCACTACAAGTTACAAAATTAACTTCTAGTAACTTTTGAAGTGGTATTTCTGTCTTTTTCTCATTTTTTTTAAAAAGTAATCCTAAACATCCCCTTCAATTCATATATAAGCAAAAAAATACCATGATCAAGAACAGAAATATAGTAACAAGACGTAACAATTATAAGTATATACACAGGATGATTACAATTGAAATTTGGAATCCTCCATCATTACAAACACAAATGCAACAGATTCACACATGAGAAATCATCCCTCTGTTACCTCGATGAAACTGGATTCAAAGCTCTCGCAAATCCATTCATGGCGCCATAACTCTTGGAGCTAAACCCTAAGCATCCCAACAGCCCTTGTCTGTATGGCAGGTACGTCTTCTTCCTCATAACTCTCCGTTTCCGGTTCATACGGATTCCGTTCACCGCCTTCTTCGCCGTGGTTTTTGCAGCACCTCCGCCGTCCGGCACCGCAGATCTGGTTTCGTCCGGTGGAGTTGTGGTGGATGAAGTCGCCGGATCTGGTGACTTCTTGCCGGAGGAAGGGGAGAACGATAAATCGATAATGTCGACCAGAACTTGTGGTTTCTGGTGGTGTTTGTGCTGTTTCGACCTTCGCTTTTGCTTCTGTGAATAGTTCCTTCAGGAACACCCAGCGTTTTGAGCTCCGGCCGACGGAGGACGACCGTGATGAGCCACCGGACGACGGCGTTTCGGTTTCGTCATCTGCTCGTTGTTTATCTTCTTCTTCTTCTTCTATCTCTTTGATTTCGTTGATTTCTGTATATCCTCTTCCGTCCTTGAACTCTTCTAGCCATTGAATGCAGTGTTGCTTCTCAACGGCGACATAGATCTGGCTTTTCTCCTTCGATCTCGAGGTTGAAGAACCCTACCTCTGTTGAACTTACGATCTGCATCATCTCCGTCGTCGTCGATGAACGGAGACTGATCCTGAGGGCGTTGGAGGTGAGAGGAGAGCTTCATCGCCCTGAAGAACCCAACCTCTTCCTCTCATCTTTTTACTTCGATAGCCGACCAATCTGCAAGTGCATGTTTGGGATTGAGTTTGAAAAGTCCTTTTTGACTTTTGGAGGGGTAAAAAGACGAAAATACCCCTCCAGAAGAAGTCAGTAGAAGTTACTCCATCTTGACTTCTAGTGACTTCTGGAGGGGTATTTTCGTCTTTTTACCCCTCCAAAAGTCAAAAAGGACTTTTCAAACTCAATCCCAAACACCCCCAAGTGTTCAAGTGATTTTCAACAATCTCATGGTTGCAGGTTCTTGTTCTATATGAAACTTTTGTATAATATTTGTTAAAAGTGGTCTACTAAAGATACGCCCAGGAGGATATATGGACGTCCTTCTTACGGGCCGTAATAACTGTCGGGCAATCAAATCAGTCATTAAAAAACGTAACGGCCCGTGAAGGTGTTCACGGTGTAAATTTTTCACGGCCCGTTAAGCGTTTCACGGCCCGTTAGACCTTTCACTTACGGGCCGTGAACCGCTTTACGAGTACTATTTTCAACTTTAATAATTTGTCGAGATATATTATTCCTCGTTTTTCGTGTAATTTTATATTTATTACGTTATTTGATATGACGTAATATTCCTCGATAGTCGTGTAATTTTGTATTTATTACGTTATTTGATATGACGTAATATTCCTCGATATTCGTGTTAATTATGTGACGGGATGCAATATTCCTTGTGAACTACTATCCGGTACGTACGTCAGCTAACATTAGTTATATGTATCATATCTAAAAGGCCAAAAGGTATACATATAGATATAGATGATCCTTAAGATGAGTCTTCCGTCTTCACACGATATGCGTGAAGGCAGTAAGGATTCTTCCCTTTGCGGCCGCCGTAGGGGAATCGTAGTGCTTCAACGAACTCCATCCCACTCCTTTTGGCTATCTTTTCAACATCCCAAAACGTACGAGTGATGGACCTTTAGTCGATCGAAGGCATGAATCTCACCGATTATAGTTATCATCTCTTTGACTTCGGTTAGAAACTTCACAAATTCGTCCTCACGGAGTGTTGGTTGCATGTATGAAAGGTTTTTGTAAGCTTCCATCGGTAACACCTCCGGTATGATCCGCATACCCTTATTATGCTGAAAATTTGACTTTATCTTGTCGTCTTTCTGAATCTCATTGGTCCATATGTTAGTTAAAATTATACAATAAACAAGCTAGGTGAATGTACGTACATATATAAATTAACGAAAATAAGTTAAATTTAACGATATTATTACCAATTTTTGCCCAGGTTAAGGCCCAGAGGTTTCCAAGATCGTTTGTTGCTTCAACGATTTTTCTCGACAATGAGAAGCTATCCTCATTGAGCACTAGGATCTTCAATCTTCAATCTTGGTGAGTAGATGTCTCTTGTAACAACTTCATCAAATCGATTCAATGAAACGAAAGCTCTTTTGATTTGTTTTGCTGCATTCTTCATTTTTCAAGTTTGAAGAGGTATGTGTGTATGGATGTATTTTTCAAGTTTGAAGAGGTATGTGTATATGGATGTGAGAATGAGATACTACTATAGCAACGCGTGAGATTGGTCATATTTATAAACAAAACAAAGTTCTAGTGGGTCAGACTCCAAACAAAATTAGAAAGATGAGATATGTAGAAGATCTCTCTTGTTCTTCCATTCTTATGCTTGCCAATATTTCTTGGTGGTGGCGGTGGTGGTTTTGTTGTCTTCATATCCGAAAACAGTGTGTAAGAGAGAGGAAATTAGACGCCTGTTTCCAGAAAATAATATAAATTGATAGTGAGATTTATAGGTAATAATAACTACAAGCAGGTCAGTAATTCTTTAGAAAAATACTCCTTCAGTAAGGTTAGAAGAAGGTTGGAAAAAGATGACCAAAAGTTAGGATTTTCCACTATTTGAAATTGAATAACGATGGATTTTCAAATGGACTCAATTGTCTGATAATAATGTACTTCAATTTTTTTTACTTTTTGTCATTCTATGTCTTCTTTGTTTATAACTTTTTGAGACATTCATTTTACCCTAAACTTATTAAAATTTTTTAATAACATTTGAAATTACCCCTGATACCCGAGTGAGTTTTATTTAGATGGAATTTTAACTGTACATACCAATTAATTTTGACGCTTCAAGCCTAACTTAACCAATAAATCCATCAAAGAGGGAACCTATCACTATGAGAAAACTCACTTAAGTCATTTTAAATTTGATCAAAAGTATCTTCTCTATTCCTATATAATACATTTTGATGGGGCAATAAAGTAATTTTACAACATTCGTAAGACGCTCTCTTTCATTTTCCATTGCCTTGAGCCTTCTGGACCCTTCAACACACTCTTCGGACCTTTCCCCTTCAATTCAACCGTCGACCCCTTCCCATTCCCCTTCCATTCAGTCTTATGTTTCATCTCTCCTTCTCCTTCAATGACAAGTCAATCAGCAATGCCATTCATTGCGATCAGTTTCACTCTGTCTCTATTGAAGTATGGAGGTCATGCAGACGTGGATGCAAGCCATGCACACGTGGAGTTCTAGTTAACAGTTACTTGAGAGTATGGTGAACGTGTAGATCAGTTGAATAATTCTCACGAATTAGTCTATGAGTCTGTTTCAGTGTTTGTTAGTGGGTCCTAGTTTATCTCCTATTCTGGTTGAGTAGTTGTTATCATTGTAAGCCTATATATAGGCAGTTCATGTGTTGAATAAGATTATCACGTTCACAGATTTCCTTTGTATATCACTTGGTTACTTCAGGTGGTATCAGAGCAAATCAAATCCACAAAGAAAAGAGGGAGTGCGGTGAGTGAGTGATCAATTATGTCCGGGGAAGGTAGTTCATCACAAGGGTTTGTCATCCCTAAGTTTGATGGTGATTATGACCATTGGAGCATGGTCATGGAGAATTTGTTGAGATCCAAGGAGTTCTGGCCGGCTGTTGAAGTAGGTTACGTTGACCCTAAGGAAGGAGAGCAAGTCTCAGATGCCCGAAAGAAAGAACTTGCTGAGATGAAGTTGTTGGACCTAAAGGCCATGAATTATTTTTTCTACTCAATTGATAAGAGCATACTGTGCACGATCAAGGAGAAGCAGACGGCCAAGCAGTTGTGGAATGCCATGAAGACGAAGTACAAAGGCAATGATCGTGTCAAAAGAGCCCAGTTGCAGCGGTTAAGGAGACAGTTCGAGACTCTTGAGATGAAGACCGACGAGACGGTTGAAGCATACTTTGGCAGGGTGACGTCTGTGTCAAATGAAATGAGGAATTATGGTGAAGACATGACAGAGGTCAAGATAGTAGAGAAAATCCTCCGAACCTTGACACCAAACTTTAACTTCATCGTGTGTTCTATCGAGGAAGCCAAAGATCTGGATTCATTTACCATTGATGAGCTGCAAAGTTCATTGTTGGTTCATGAACAAAAACTCACCAAACAAGATGGTGACGAACATGCACTGAAAGTTGATGAGCATAGCTATGGTCGTGGGTATAGTCGAGGAAGAGGAGGTTCATTCAGAGGACGCGGTAAAGGCAGGAGTAGAGGACGGTCCAACTTCGACAAGTCTCAGGTGGAATGTTACAAATGTCATCAAATGGGACATTTTCAATTTGAATGTCCTCAAGATGACAAAGCCGCCAACTATGCAGAATTTGATGAAAATGAAGAGCTTGTGTTGATGGCTAAAGTTGATGAATCTGAGAGTCCAAACACAGGTTACTGGTTTCTTGACTCTGCTTGTTCTAATCACATGACCGGCATGAAAAACTGGTTCACCAAGTTGGATGAAAAGTTCAAGCATACAGTGAAGTTGGGGAATGGGCTGAGACTCGAAGTATGTGGTATTGGAGATGTAGCTTTCCATATAGATGGGCTGAAGCAAGTGTTCACCAATGTCTATTACATACCTAGCTTAACCTCAAACCTGTTAAGCTTGGGTCAGTTGCAAGAAAGAAACACCAAAGTTGTGATCGAACATGGAGTATGTCATGCGTACCACAAGAGCAGGGGGCTGATCATGCAATCAACTATGGCCAAGAATAGAATGTTCATTGTGTATGGACATCAAGAGAAAGCAGAAGGAAGATGTATGCAGATAGTAGATGATAACAACACCACCATGTGGCACAAAAGGCTGGGACATGTTCATCACAAGGCTCTACGAATGATGCAGTATCAACATATGGTGAAGGGACTACCAAAGGTGTGTGGAAAAACCCAGGTGTGTGAGACATGCAACATAGGGAAACAAAGCAGAATTGCCATTCCAAAGAAGTCATCTTGGAGATCAAGCCAGAAATTAGAGCTTGTGCATACGGATCTGTGTGGTCCAATTACACCACCTTCCCCTAGTGGGAAAAGGTATGTTCTAACCTTCACTGATGACTTCACTAGAAAGACTTGGGTGTATTTGTTGGGAAACAAAGGGGAGAGCTTTGAACACTTTAAGAAGTTTAAGGCTTTAGTAGAAAATGAAACCAGCACAGCTATTAAAGCCTTAAGAAGTGACAGGGGGGGAGAGTTCACATCACAACAATTTAATGAATATTGTGACACTTATGGTATAAAAAGACAATTGACTGCTGCATACACCCCACAGCAAAATGGGGTGGCAGAAAGAAGAAATAGGACTTTAATGAACATGGTAAGGTGTTTGCTTGTTGAAACAAAAGTACCAAAATGCTTCTGGTCAGAAGCAACTATATGGGCCTGTCATATAATGAATAGGTGTGTATCTAGATCACTATATAAAAGAGTGCCAGAAGAATTGTGGTCTGGGCACAAACGTAACATAGATTATATAAAAGTATTTGGATGTATTGCCCATGTTCATGTCCCATCACAAGTCAGAACAAAGTTGGATGCTAGAAGCCAAAAGTGTGTGCTGTTTGGAATCAGTCTAGGCTCCAAGGCCTATAGACTGTATGACCCAACAACCAAGAAAATTATAATCAGCAGAGATGTGATCTTTGAAGAAGATAAGTGCTGGAATTGGGAGAATGCTGATCACAAAGAACTGGTGATAGAGGAAGATCAAGGAGAACAAGTGTCAGTAACAGATGTAGAAGCAAATGACAACATGGTGCAGGATGATCAAGCCCAGACATCTGCTCCTACTCCTGCAACAGATGATCAAAGCTCCCCTCAGAATGCTTTCCCACAAAACAATGATGATCAAGGAACCTCCAACACACAACAGACCACAAGGAACAGAAGAAGACCCGTATGGATGCAAGATTATAGAAGTGGAGATGATCTAACTGATGATGAACAAGATGATGGTTATGCCATGTATACTGAGCTAGGAGATCCTACCACCTTTGAAGAGGCAAGCAAAGAGGCAAAGTGGATAGAAGCAATGAAAAATGAAATCTCCTCAATTGAGAAGAATGGAACTTGGGAGCTAGTTGAAGCTCCTGCTGAAGTTGTACCAATTGGAGTTAAGTGGCTTTATAAAACAAAGATGAATGAGGAAGGAAAGGTGGACAAATACAAAGCAAGGCTGGTGGTGAAAGGGTATGCTCAAGAGAAGGGGGTGGATTATGAAGAAGTATTTGCCCCGGTGGCAAGGTGGGACACCATTCGATCTATTCTAGCAATTGCAGCTCAAAGGAAATGGAAGATCTACCAGCTTGATGTTAAAAGGGCCTTCTTAAATGGAGAACTTAAGGAGACTGTGTTTGTTGAGCAACCAAAAGGATTTGTTAAGGCAGGTCAAGAAGGGAAAGTATATAAGTTAAAAAGAGCACTTTATGGCTTAAAACAGGCCCCAAGAGCTTGGTTCAATTGGATTGAGAGATACTTTCGAAGAGAGGGGTTTAAACAAAGTAAGTACGATCACACTTTGTTTATAAAAAGGGTCTGGGGCAACATAATTGTGGTAAGCTTGTATGTTGATGATTTGATTTATGCTGGATCAAGTACAATTATGTGTGAACAGTTCAAAGAGTCAATGAAAAAGGAATTTGAGATGACAGATTTGGGTTTAATGAAGTACTTCTTGGGCATTGAAGTAAAGCAATCAACATCAGGGATTCATATGAATCAGAAAAGGTACGCAAATGAATTGATTGACAGGTTTAAAATGGGAAATTGTCGTCCGGTGGATAACCCAATTGTTCAAGGAACCATCTTGACCAAGCATGGAGTAGGGGAGGACTATGACCCTACCCACTACAAAAAGTTAGTAGGTAGTCTTCTTTATGTCACTGTCACTAGACCTGACCTTGCATATGTAGTATGTCTATTGTCAAGATTCATGTCCAAGCCAAAGAAAGAACATTGGGAAGCTGCAAAAAGAATTTTAAAATATTTAAAGGGTACGGATTCATATGGCTTGTTTTATGGCCACAAGTCTAAAGTGGAAGTCAAGATGTACACAGATAGTGACTATGCAAGGGATTTGGAAGATAGGAGGTGCATATCAGGTTACTTATGTCTATATGGTGGCACGGCCATCAACTGGAGTTCTAGAAAACAGGAGATTGTAACGCTCTCCTCGACTGAGGCTGAGTATGTGGCAGCCACGCACTGTGCTTGCCACTGCAAATGGTTGAAAGGCTTATTGGAAGAGTTAGGGGACAACTTGGAAGAAGTTAGGAAGATACACTGTGATAATACCTCTACAATCAAGCTATCCGAAAATCCAGTCTCACACAGAAGAACTAAGCATATTGATGTTCGTTATCATTTTCTAAGAGATATGGTGCGGAATGAATAAGTGAAGCTAGTGTACTGTGACACCAAGGATCAAGTAGCTGACATAATGACCAAGCCTTTGAAGCTGGAAGACTTTAGAAGATTGAGGCTGGCAATGGGAGTAATTGAATTAAACCAAGATGATCCAAGCTTGGTTTAGGGGAGGATATTGAAGTATGGAGGTCATGCAGACGTGGATGCAAGCCATGCACACGTGGAGTTCTAGTTAACAGTTACTTGAGAGTATGGTGAACGTGTAGATCAGTTGAATAAGTCTCACGAATTAGTCTATGAGTCTGTTTCAGCGTTTGTTAGTGGGTCCTAGTTTATCTCCTATTTTGGTTGAGTAGTTGTTATCATTGTAAGCCTATATATAGGCAGTTCATGTGTTGAATAAGATTATCACGTTCACAGATTTCCTTTGTATATCACTTGGTTACTTCAGTCTCCCTATAAGGTGTGATGAACTCAAAAGAGAAGCAGCTTCAATCCGTTTAGGGTTAGAGAAGACACGTTCCTTTCATTCACACCATGAAGATACCACTGGTACGTCTATCAATCTTTCTTTGTTGTGTGTCTCACCGGTTGGCCCTTCCCCTTCAATTCCATTTAGTCGTGGAATCAACCATCTTCAATTCACTGGCGTCACTTCAATTCACTCGTCAGTTTCCCTTCCCCATCAAGAAAAACAACTGATGAAAAATCTATAAATTAGGGTTCTATTTGAACTTTAGTTTGATTCATTATTGAACTCAATTTCAGCACTGTGGGTGGAGTTATGGTAACAATTACAAATCGTGTTTCTACGTAATTAGAGCATGTCTATCTGATTCTCTTTGATTTTGAATGCGAGGATGAAAACTAACCTGCTGGAAATCCAACCTCAAGAACATCAAAACATATGTAAGTCAGTTTTTCTTTTTGATTTGTTTGATTACATGCTATTTATCATTAAATATAAAATTGATTCCATGAAACTCATGATATACATTCATATGCTATCCTACTCGAATTCCTTATTAAGTTGAGCCTTATCACTACTATCATGATTATGTTATCCTAAAATTATGCAATTTGTGCCAAAGATTACTGCAAATGTTCTAAATTAGTCTGAATGCAAGCTTTTACATGATTTGAGATTTATAAATTTATGGTTTAGTTGAATAAATACACCATGAGTCTTCAAAGAATTTTTTTTTGCAATTTTCACTGGGAATCTACATATGGTATACTTTTTACTTTGCTTTGTGATGCTTATAGGCGGATGGTACTGTTTACTCATGATTTGGTTTAGTTTCATCTGTACGGTATCTCAAATGTGAACACTGTATTACGTCTTCCTTGATTCAGTTCATCTTCATCTAGTTTTGTTAATTCCAGGGACCTAGGGGTTAAAACAACATACGTTAACGCAATTGAAAGAGATTAAGTAAGCATTGATATCGCTGGAGAGGATTAAAAGGTGGTGATCTTGGTTGCACTAGAATATGGGTCATCATCATTTGCATCCCTGCCTATAGATATACGTATAAGGCCACAACTGTCGTCGGAATTTTGAGGTCCATTTCTTTGCACCTCTTCTGTTTTATGTTCTGCTGCTAATAAGGTTGTTTTTGGTATTGATTATTGTGTCTTTATGCTTCTATGCTTCAATTCTGTTATGCAAATTATTTCGATACAAATACATTCATGTTGTTTTATTTATTTATTTTTTGCTTGCTTCTAATGTGTTGTTCAGCATTATGTTGAACAATTTTTTCCCCCTTAAAAGTTAATACTTAATAAAGAACACTTTCCAATAACCTTTTGATATATCAGACTTACCAACCAATAAGCGAATAAGAAGTGTTAAAAAGTAGTCTCAAACACCTGCTGAATTTACATAAATTACTCGCTGGATTTTGTTTGCTCATTACATGTCTGTGACATAGGTAATAAGGTTGCTGCAATTGATGTAATGTATTCCAGAAGTGGTTCATGCTTATAAACTGGTTGTGATACCCAAGCAAAATACACTCATGCTCTTAGCATTTTGTTATTATGAAGTAACAAAATTCATCATAATACATGTAAAACTTACTGTTTAAAAAAACAATATCATCAAGAGAAATTTAAGCCCAGTTGGTATTGTATTTTTATGATAATGTCCTCTTAGGACTTAGGAGACTAAATGAACATGAACAATCTGGGCTTTGATCAAAAGTATATAGTTTGGTGCCTATGCCACTCCTTATATGATTGCCTATCTCATACTTGTGTTGCTATACTAATATTTGTTTAGAGAAAAGATGGTAGCTGTTAGAATGGTCATAAATGTAACTTCATCAATTAAGATTAGTTTAACCTAAAAAAGTTTTTAACTTAATAGATCGTTGACGATTCTATGTAGTTATGCTTATAGGTTTACCTTAAGATTTTGTTTGGTTCTGAATAATGAGTGTTTTATTATATCTTTTCATTAATGATAGCTGTTATAATGAAAGTGATCCATCGTAGATATCTACATCTGCTCCTTTGTGAATTATTTTACAATGTATTTTAGTTTATTTGAAGTTATTAACTTTATGCTTTACTAATGGTAAGTTGTATATGTTAAAGATTTGTTATCAACCAATCCTTGTTAGAGGTTATTCTTTTAGGTTACAAACCTGTTCCTTCTGTTGTAGTAAGTTATGAAGCTAATTAAGTTGTTTCTCCATTGAATCTATATGTTGTGAAGCTGGTTCTGCTCTCAAACTTGAATGCTTATGATTTTGACGTAGTAAAACAATTGAAAAGGTATAGCTTAAGGTTGATTACACAACAATAACAATTGGTCGCTATTGGATATTAAATGAGTGTTGGAGTTTTTGGGGTAGGAGGAGTAGCCTTTTCCAAACCTACTTAAACTGCAGACGTGTGTACCTGACTTATTTACATATCCTTTTACATAAATTTATAAGACTAGATGGGTCAAAACACTTCAAAATGGGGAAAGTTTAAAAAACATAAATGATTGTATTCTACTTTTTAAGAATATGACCCAAGTCAGATATGGACCAAAACGAAAGCTCCACCGGTATTCTTCATTCTTTAGGCGAAGAAATCATCAGAATCATAACCCCAGTTTCAATAAGCATATTTTCAGTAGTCATTTTAGTCTCTGTATTGGACACTGATTCATCAAACGCTTCTTCAATCTCTACCATAGCCACCATAGCTTACACTGACGACTCATCTGATTCAGAATGGGATAAATTCAAAGGCGCCCTTTTGAACTCACTTGTGTTTTTTTAGTTTTATTTTATTTATTTTTATTGATGTTTATAACACTTCATTATGACTTGAAGCTGAGCAGTTCTATCTCAAAGGCTTGGACTTGGAAAAGGAGGGTTGAGAATGGCACCCGAAGAAGCCGTTGGAGAAATACTCGAGGTTCCTACATGCATTTTACTTTTGTGCCTCTTTTTTAAATAATCACTTTGGTCTCACCATAAAAATTATGTTGCAATATTTACATCTATAAGTCTGGGCGCCTGTTTTGCATAGATTAGTTACTTACCAAGTCTATAAGTCTCATACTTTTCGCTCATCACGTATTCTTGCTTTAATATTTTCCAGGTGCCTTTAGGTTGTGTTACTCCATTTGCACTTGTGAATGAATGAGCTCGGTATGTTTATTGTTTTCTTTTATTCTGTGAATTGATCATTTTTTAATTCTTCATAGCTGTATCCTCATAATAATTTCTTCCATGTTAGACAAGATATTATACCATATTTAAATATTGTCTAATTGTATAGGGTGTAAAGTGTATTATTCTAGTCTATTTATACTTTGTAATCTCCCTATTATTATTCATAATAATAATTCCTCTTTACCGTGTTTAACTTGGTATCACAGCTAGGTTAATCCTAACCCTAATTGCAGCAGCACAATCTGCCGCCTCTCCTTTTTTTTTTCCGATCACAAATCACTGATGGCCACCATTACACTCTTCGATCCAAAAGACAAAGCAGTCCATAACTCCCATAAGTTTGGATTCACCCTCAATTCTGATAACTACAGTTCTTGGTTATTGGTTATTCATCCGTTTTTAGTCTCTAAGAGCCTTTTTGGTTATATTGGTGGAACCATACCCTGCCCTCCAACCACCATCACGGTTTCTTCAGCCCCTTCCACAGATAATTCCACTACATCAGTAACCGAATCCCAACCCAACCCACTGTATCCCATCTGGCTCTCGAACGATGCACACGTTCGCATGCTCCTTGTCTCCACTCTCTCTGAAGGCGTCTTACATCATACCAAAGGCACTCGTACATCTCGTGATCTTTGTCTTGCCCTAGAACGGGCCTTTGCACCTCACACTTCCTCCCGGGAATATACCTTAAAAACACAACTCTTACGGATTGAGATGAAGGCTGATGAAACCCCTACAACATACCTACAACATGCTCAAGAATACGCTTCTGCCCTCACTAATATTGGTGAGCCCTTGAAAGATAAAGATCTTGTTATGATGGTTATTTCGGGCCTTCGTGATGAATATCATGGTGTTAAAACTATGGCCCTTACCCGTCAACTTGCTTTCAACGAACTTCATGCTGTGATTGCTGATCATGACTATATGCTTAAGCGTTCTGCTCCAACTGTTCCACCCACTCAAGCCTTCTCGGCCATTACTTCACCTTTGGCTAAAACCACAGAAGGCAGTTCTGTACCACCATCTGATACGGCTGTTCAGGCAATCCAACAACTGGCGGCCCAACTTGGTTTGCAAGTACAGTTACCATCTCAGCCACAAGCTTTCTACACTCAAAGGTCAGGCAACAATCGCAACAACAACCGTTAGGGTAACAATCGTGGACGTGGAAATCGCAGTCAATTCAGTTGGGCATCTAATCAGAATGTAGTTTATTGTTCATGTAACAGGTGTGGCATAGGGCATCTCCCTTCTCAATGTCCCAATCGGGACCCGACTACTATTCGACCAAGACAGCAGCCGTCGGCTAATTTTGCAGATACCAGATCATATGCTTCCTCAGCTTGGCTCCCGGACACGGGTTCTAGTCATCATGTTGCCCCTGATCTCTCTAGTTTCGAGTATTCTGATGCATATCATGGCGGTGACAACCTCCATGTTGGCAATGGTAAGGGTCTACCCATTTTACATATTGGCTCATCCACATTTAATTCCCCAAACCGCACGTTTAACCTTACAAATATCCTACATGTCCCTGAAATTAAACAAAACCTCCTCTCTGTTCAAAAATTTTGTCGAGATAATCATGTTTATTTTGAATTTCACGATTCTTTCTTTTCTGTGAAGGACAAGGCTACACACACTACCCTCCTCACGGGTCCAAGTAATGATGGGCTCTACTCATTTCGGTTCCCAAGACAACAAGTTATTTCTAAAGTTGCTTTTTCTGCTCATCGTGCTTCTTCTGACATTTGGCATCAAAGATTGGGACATCCTCATCCTCAGCTTTTGAAGTCAATGTTGTCTTTTTATCATTTACCTTTGAATAACAATAATTGTTCTGTTTCTTTTTGTGAACCTTGTTCTATTGGAAAATCATCAAAATTACATTTGTTACCTTCAACCTTTAAAAGTACTCATGTTTTAGATTTGCTTGTTTGTGATGTTTGGGGGCCCTCTTCTATTCCCTCGAGTGACGGTCATAATTATTTTCTTTTGTGTGTAGATCACTTCTCCAAATTCATGTGGATTTTTCCATTTAAACGTAAATCTGATGTTTTTAATATCTTTAAACAATTTTTGGTCATGATTGAGCGCCAATTTAATACTAAACTTAAACAAGTCCAAAGTGATTGGGGTGGAGAGTTTCGATCCTTGTCCCCCTTCTTTCAATCAAACAAACAAACAAACAAACATACCCAGTGTATCCCGCTGAAGAGCAGGGTCTGGGAGGGGTATATGGTGGCAAGTCTTTCCTCTATCTTGAAAGATAGAGAGACCGCTTCCGAAGAGACCCCCGACTCGTTAACAAAGGCAATAACAATGACAATCATAATACAAAGCATACAACACAAAGGTAGATATCACATGAAGAATTAGATAATGCGCACATAAAAAAAAACGGCATGTAACACCCAAAAAGGGTGGATGATGAAAACTACACCTAACGTGTGGGGTCCGGCCATATGTCACCGTATACCCTTCCCTCCCACAAAGCCACTAAAAGTCCTTAATTTTAATTCTACGCCTCCACTCACTCCTATCCTCGATCATGTGCTCAGAAAGATGCAAGTATATCATATCCCTCCTAATAACCTCGTCCCAAGTCAACCTAGGTCTACCTCTACTCCTCCTACCCTCTAAGCTGATGTTCTCTACTGCTCGGACAGGTGCTGCCATCGTTCTCCTCTTCACGTGCCCAAACCATCTTAATCTTCCCTTTCTTATTTTTTCTGTGATACAAGCCACCTCTAGCCTCTTGCGAAAGACGTCGTTTCTTATCCGATCCAATCTTGTGTGTCCACACATCCACCTCAGCATTCGCATTTCTGCGACCTCTATTTGTCTCTCGTGCGATTTCTTTATGGCCCAACAGTCTGTGCCGTATAACATAGCTGGACGTACTGCCACTCTGTATAGTTTTCCCTTTAGTTTTGCTGGGAACCTCTTATCACACAAAATCCCTGATGCTGCTCTCCACTTGCACCATCCTGATTGTACACGGTGTGCTACATCGCTGTGTATCTCTCCATCTTCCTGTACGTAGGAGCCAAGGTATTTGAACCTAGACGTCCGGGGGACCGCCATGCCCTGGATACTGATTTGGTTGTCCTCTTCGGCCTCACCACTAAAGTTACAATGCGTGTATTCTGTCTTAGAGCGACTTATCCTTAAGCCCCTGCGTTCTAGTGCTGCTCTCCACTGTTCCAATCTCTCGTTAAGCACCGTCTTAGATTCTGATATTAAGACAATATCATCCGCAAACAGCATACACCATGGGACTGGCTCTTGTATAGACTTGGTCATCTCGTCCAACACTACTGTGAAGAGGAATGGGCTCAATGCCGATCCTTGGTGGAGTCCTACTTCCACCGGGAAGAAGTCTGTGTCTCCGACAGGTGCTCGTACAGACGTTTTTGCCCGTCATACATATCCTTTATTATTTTGATATACCTCTCTGGTACCTTTCTAAGTCGTAGACTTTCCCAGATGAGTTTCCGCGGCACACTGTCATAGGCTTTTTCTAGGTCAATGAATACCATATGTAGGTCTCTTTTCTTTTCTCTATATTTCTCCATTATCCTCCTTATGACGTGTATAGCTTCTGTTGTAGAGCGTCCTGGCATAAATCCAAATTGGTTTACCGCTATCTGAGTTTCTCGTCTAATTCTCGTGTCAACAATTCTTTCCCATAGCTTCATCGTGTGACTCAATAGCTTTATTCCCCTGTAATTTGCGCAACATTGGACATCTCCTTTTTTCTTATATATGGGGACTATGACACTGCTTCTCCACTGCTCTGGCATCTTTCCTGTCTTAAAGATAGTGTTGAATAAGTCCGTTAGCCATTGTAGGCCCTCATCTCCAAAGGCACTTCCACACTTCAATCGGAATGTTGTCTGGCCCCACCGCCTTAGCCCTTCCAATTTTCTTCAAAGCTCTCTTAACTTCATCGACTGTGATGCTTCTACAATAACACTTGTTTTGTTGCTTCGTTTGAGTTGTTTCATCAATCTCCGTTTGTTGATTACGGTTCGTTATGTTGAAAAGGTTATCGAAGTAAGTTTTCCATCTCCCCTTGATGTCTTTCTCCCTCACCAAGACCTTTCCATCCGCGGCCTTTATAAACTTCATCAGTCTCAAGTCCTGTCTACTACGTTCCCTTGCCTGGGCAATCTTAAACATGTCATGTTCACCCTCTTTCGTCTCTAATCGCTTATACATCCTCTCGTATGCTGTGTTCTTTGCCTCTGACACAGACTTTTTCGCCTCTCGTTTAGCCTCTTTGTATTTATCTTTTAGCTCTGCTCGTTCTTCCTCATTATTACAGCGTAAAAGCTCTCTAAAACTTTGTTGTTTAATTCTTATCTTCTCCTGTACATTTTCATTCCACCACCAGGATTCCTTATGACCGATTGTCCTATTTGTTGTAGTCCCAAGCGTTTCTTTAGCTGCTTGAATGACTCTAGTTGCCATAGCCTCCCACTTTTGGTTGGCGTCTTCCTGTGTCCCACTCAGGTTCATTGGTATGATTTTATCTCTAAAGATGGTAATCTTTTCGTCTTTGAGTTGTCCCCATCTGATCGTAGGTCTACTTCTCTTAATTGGTTGGACAATTGCTCTCTTCAGTCGTAGATCTGCCACCAACATGTGATGTTGAGTGACTACTGTCTGTCCCGGTATTGTCTTGCAGTTCTTCCACGAGCTACGATCTTCTCTCCTCATCAGCAGATAATCTATCTGTGTGTGTCTCCCGCCGCTGCTAAACGTAATTAGATGCGATTCTCTTTCTTGAAAAATGAATTTATGATGCTTAGTTCATGCGCTAAAGCAAAGTCCAGAAGCTCCCTACCGACGTCATTCCTCAGACCATACCCAAAGCCTCCATGCACCAACGGGAAATGATCGTTGTCCTTACCGATATGCCCATTAAAATCTCCTCCTATGAATATTTTTTCTTCTCGAGGTATGTCTCCCATAACGTGATCTAAACTCTCCCAGAACTTCTTTCTTTCCGTATCCCCTAATCCAACTTGCGGTGCATACGCACTAACTACAGCCACTACTTCGTCTCCTATTACTATCCTTAACAACATAAGTCTATCATCGATTCTTCTAACCTCCACTACATTATCCTGAAGTTCTTTAGCAACTAAAAAACCTACTCCATTTTTTGTTCCATCTGACCCTGAATACCATAGTTTATACCCATTACACTCCTTTGCCCTCCCACCCCGCCATCTAGTCTCCTGGAGGCACGCTATCTGAACCTTACGGCTCCTTAACACATCTATTATCTCTAATAACTTACTAGTAAGGGTTCCTACATTCCACGATGCCACTCGTAATTTATAACCCTTATTCCCTGTAGTTGCATCTCTAGTCACCGTACATGATCTCGGGACAACATAATGTCTCCTGTTATCTATTATACCTAACTCACCCAGCGTGACAAGAAACACCTTAAAAAAGAGGATGCCACACTAATAAAGTATAAACAAAAGCCGTCACACACGCAAGGTCAACAAAACACAAACGACACAATTAAAACCAGCAGCAAAAATATATCAAATCACAAGACAATGTGACTTGCACAATCAAATCCCTATTTAAAAGCAGAGTGCTGGTACCCCTAACCCAGCCAATCAGTCCAAGCGAAAAAATATAAATAGAGCAGACTAGAAGCAGAGATAAAACCCGAGACGGAACGATCTCACCCAAATTACACGAACAAGTAGCTATTTAAAATCAGAATGCTGGTACCCCTAACCCAGCCAAACAATCTAAACTAGCAGATATAAACTAAAGGTATAGTTAAAGATATACTGAAAGACGAGTAAAAACAGATATGTAAACCCGAGATAGAACGATCTCACCCAATGTACACCCAATTTAGGGTTCTTCGCTTATGCTGCTGGTACTGGTCCGGTGGAGGCGGTGGTAGGTAGGGTTAGAGGAGGTAGCTGCTGTGGTGGCTCCGATGGTGGTGGGGGTCGCTGGTGGTGTCGGTGGTGGCTAGGTGGGTGAGGGTGGACACTGGAGGGGGCGGTGGGTGGCTAGGTGGGTGTGGGTGGACAGCGGTGAAGGTGGCTGTGGGTCGCCGGTGGTGGCGGTGGTGGCTAGGTGGGTCGGGGTGGGCAGCGGTCAAGGTGGCTGTGTGTGACGGTAACGGGGTGAGGTGTCCGGTGGTTGGGTGACGGTGAATGCAACGATGGTGGCTGACTGCGGGGGTGGGGGGTGGTGGTTGCGGTGATGGTTGTGGTGGGTAGGCGGTTGCGGTGATGGTTGTGGTGGGTAGGCGGTTGCGGTGATGGTTGTGGTGGGTAGGCGGTTGCGGTGATGGTTGTGGTGACCGGTGGTGGTTGTGGTGACCGGTGGTGGATATTATGGTACAACCATGTAAACCTAACTTCTTAAATTCTCTTTGGATACAAATGGGTCCCATATTGATAAGAGTACAAATAAAACTAATTTCAATCATTCCATGTGAGCTTGTAAGAACCATGTCTCCATAATCTTCTACCTCAAACTAACCATTATAAGTTTTATAACTAAATTTCTTTTAAATTAGAAACCTCAACTTGGAAGTTAAAAGTTAAATGGATTATGGTGATTTTTGCATACCTTCCACAACTTAACAGAGCATATTGTTTACTGCCGTATAAGTTTCTCACACGTCAAGAGGCATAATGATACGGCGAACCCAGCAAAAATTTATAACTTAATAGAACAGAGAAGTTAAATAGAGTTTGGATCCTGTTGAAAGATAAACATATCCATGAGTAGAATGAGAAGACTTTGACTCACTGACTTTGTAACTTCTGATTGACAATTTTGTGTTTCATATTTGATTAGAATCAATTGCAAAAGATCTTCACGTATAAAATTTGTAAATCAAACTTACAAATTTAGTGAGTTTCCTCGTGCTTCTCATGAATATTTAGCTTCTCATTTGATCGACATACTACACACACAACCCACAACACATACACACATAGAGAGAGGTCAAAGTGTCATACGTCACAGTCTGATCTGTGTGAATCCCAACAAGTAGAAAATCGCCAAGCCCACGAGCCAGTCTTAAAATCTCCATACGTCACAGTCTGATCTGTGTAAAATCTCCCCCTTCTTTCAATCATTAGGCATTATTCATCGCCTTTCCTGTCCACACACCAGCGAACAAAATGGTGTTGTGGAACGCTGTCACCGGCACGTGGTCGAAACTGGTCTTACTTTACTTGCTCAATCGCACGTGCCACATCGTTTTTGGCACTTTGCCTTTGAAACCGCAGTTTACCTTATTAATCGTATGCCTTCACGCTCAAATTCTTCACTCTCTCCTTTTCAACATCTTTTTCTTCATCCACCGGATTACTCCTTTCTGCGAGTCTTCGGTTCACAATGTTTTCCCCACCTACGTCCTTACAACAGCCACAAAATTGACTTCCGCTCCACTCTATGTGTCTTTCTCGGGTATAGCTCCCATCATTATGGTTATCGGTGTTTTGATCCCGAAACCGAGAGGATCTACATTGCCCGCCATGTTCGTTTCAATGAATCTTGTTTTCCATTTAAGTCCTCTCAACTTCTCCATGATCCCTCCCCTACACCCCCTACCGACCCCTATGTCTCTATATATCCTAATCCGCCCATTATTGATGATTTTACCTCACCACCACCTAACTCACAGCACAATACCACCCTTGACCAGCCTCCGTCAGCTGCTGTTCCGGTCTCTCCGGCAGCAGGAATACCTCCACCACCTCCCCCACCACCTCCTCGGCCAACCATAACTCAAACCTTCCATCGCCGCCATAAACAACCTATACGAACAGTCACCGAACAGGCACAAACCAGTACCCAAACCACCACAGAACAGCCCCAAAACAGTCGCCAAACAGCCCCAGACCAGGCCCAACCCAGTACCCAAACCACCACAGAACAGCCCCAAATCAGTCTCCAAACAGCACCAACCCAGGCCCAAACCAGTACCCAAACAACACCTCGGCCTCGCCCTTCCAATCTTCGGCCCAACCCGAAAACCACAACCCCTTATAACAAATCCTCCTTTACCACTTCTACCACCGATCCCAACACTGAACCAGCCTCCTTTACTGTTGCCAACACCTTTCCTCAATGGCGTCAAGCTATGGCAAATGAATACTCAGCACTAATGAAAAATGGCACATGGTCCTTAGTTCCTCGTGTTCCGGGTTCTAATGTTGTGGATTGTAAATGGGTTTACAAGATTAAACGAGATCCAAAGGGAAAAATTCAGCGTTACAAGGCTCGGTTGGTGCCAGGGGGTTCAGACAACAGCCGGGTATTGACTATAAGGAAACATTCAGTCCAGTGGTCAAGGCAGCCACCATTCGTATTGTACTTTCCTTGGCAGTCACCCAAAAGTGGGTTCTTCGTCAGTTGGATGTTGACAATGCCTTCCTACATGGAACTTTACAAGAGACTGTTTATCTCCAGCAACCACAAGGCTTTGTGGATCCTCACAAACCGGATCATGTCTGCTTGCTTCACAAGCCTTTGTATGGGTTAAAACAAGCCCCACGTGCTTGGTTTCATAAGTTGTCTTCCACGTTACATCAACTTGGATTTCAAAGCTCTAAAACAGATCAATCCTTGTTTATCTACAACTCAGGGCCTACGGTACTATATATGCTGATCTATGTTGATGACATAATAATCACAGGTAATAACCCTACGACTGTTGATGCAATCATTAACCACCTCAGCCGCACCTTCCCAATTCAAGATATGGGCAGACTTTCTTATTTTCTGGGCATTGAGATTGTTTCCAAAGGGGCAGACATCCTTTTATCTCAACAAAAGTATATTTTAGAGCTCCTACAAAAAGCAGGCCTCTCGGACTCCAAACCTGTCTCCTCCCCGATTTCTACATCGGCAAACCTTGCTTTAGGGGACAGTCCACCATTTGCAAATCCAGCACGCTATCGACAACTTGTCGGGGCTTTACAATATGTCACTCTTTCCCGTCCGGATATCACTTTTGCAGTTAACAAGGTCTGCCAGTTTATGCACTCTCCGACAGAGAATCATTGGTCCACGGTTAATCGTATTTTGCGGTACTTAAAGGGTACTCTATCCCACGGCCTGCTCATTCAGCAACAATCTTCTCAAGTCCTTCATGCCTATGCAGATTCAACCTTCAACAATTTGTCCGCTTTCTCAGATGCTGACTGGGCCGGCTGCCCAGATGACCGTCGTTCCACGGGGGGATTTGCTATCTACTTGGGGTCTAATATTGTCTCCTGGTGTGCACGAAAACAGAAAACTGTCTCTCGGTCATCAACAGAGTCGGAGTATAAAGCTCTAGCTGATGCAGTATCTGAACTGACTTGGATACAATCTGTTTTACAAGAACTACGGGTCGCAGTCCGCTCAACTCCTACACTGTGGTGTGATAATTTGGGAGCTACATATTTATCAGCCAATCCAGTATTTCATGCCCGCACAAAGCATATTGAAGTTGATTTTCATTCTGTTCGTGAAAGAGTTGCTAGGGGTCAACTCTCAGTACAGTTCATTACTACAGATGATCAGATTGCCGACATCTTTACAAAACATCTACCTACCCAGCGGTTTCTCTTTCTTCGATCCAAGCTAAGAATCGTTTCCCGGCCTTAGCTTGCGGGGGGATGTTAGACAAGATATTATACCATATTTAAATATTGTCTAATTGTATAGGGTGTAAAGTGTATTATTCTAGTCTATTTATACTTTGTAATCTCCCGATTATTATTCATAATAATAATTCCTCTTTACCGTGTTTAACTTTCCACCCTGTTTATTTTATTTTGAAGGAATGTTTCGTTGTTGTTAGACCATGATTTTAAAACCCATGAGTACTGCTTCTTTCACCCACTCTCCAATGATACCTCGATGTGTAGGTGTTCATATTCTTAAAAAGTAGAATACAATCATTTATGTTTTTTAAGCTTTCCCCATTTTGAAGTCTTAAAGTTTTTTCTGTTGTTATTTCTGGTTAAAGCCCTTCACAGTAGGAAGAATGGTCGCCTATGTTGATCTTGAGGTAACAAAATGATTTGTTTTTATTGTAGTAATTATTTTGCTCCTATTTCTGATTATGGATAATTGTTTTTCTAGGCTAATCCACCTGTAGGGAAAGATCAACCTCTAGATTTAGCTGCTTTAGTTCCATGTGACATCTCGAGCATAAATAATGTTGTAGAGAAAACCGCTACTTTGCAGATTGATGGGGATGTAAACAGCAAACCTGTTGCTATTGCAGGTATAATTGATTGCAGTACATTTACAATTCTCAAATATGACGCATTCTTTTTTATTTGATATATGTTATTGAGAAAAATGCAGTGTACACATGTTCTTATTATGTAGTTATAAATCTTTGCTTGTATGATTGGTCTTGTGATACACAAGACTGATTTATTCGAGATTTCGAGTATATATAATTTATTAAGCTTGGCAAATTGGGCGAGTTGTGTGGGGTAACGGGTTGAAACAATTTCAAGTTGAATTGGGTGTGAGTATATATAATTTATTAAGCTTGGCAAAATAGGCGTGTCGTGTGGGGTAACGGGTGGAAACCATTTCAGGTTGAATTGGGTTTGAGCCAAAACGGATTCAGGTCAAATTGAACCCCTTTAATAGTGATTCATTTTGACTTGTATAATTTTAGTAGACCCAAATTGACCAGTGGACCAAAATGAACCCATAAATGATTATTTAAGCCAAATTAACTCATTTCTTTGAAAAATGGGTCATTATTGGAAGGTATGTAATCTGTCATACTTGTATTTAAAGAAAAAAAACAACATTCTCATACGAATTGTGATTTAACATGACGAATTTAGTAATTATTTATTAAGCTGTAAAATTTTCACTAACGTAGCCAAAGCATCAAAGGTTTCCAGTGGTCCACAGAAGGATAAACCAGTCCATACTGCAAATTCTTCAAGCTCTTTTGCTGATCCTGAAAAGTTTATTGAAGAAATATTAAAAAAGGCATCAGCCATTGTTGTGGCCGAGGTTAGTTGGATGCATCCATACTACTATTATTTGATATAAACTCTGCTTTGGGTTTAATCATGATATCTGAAATATTCAGACCAAAGAGGAAAATATTAAGCAGCATGGAGACCAACTTGGTTTTGTTGTATCGAACAGTATAAGAAAGAATCTTAGCTTGGAGTTGAAAAATCTAGCTGCGAGTCTTTCTTCTTTAAATCGTATCAATGTTAAACTGCAATTGAGAGTTTTATTTTCATGATGGTTTCCTATAATGTTTACTAATTTAATTGTATCGCTTATGTTGTATGTTCCAGACTATGTTTAAAAACACTGCTTACACAGATGGCTTTGGTGCTGGAATTCGCTGCCCCACGAAACGTGTTTAACCAGTGTAACATTAGTCCTGAAATGATCCTGCCATAGCAGTTGGATGGTAATTGTGTAATTTTTTATGCAATCTTTGAGGTTTGACATGGATGGAAGTTTGTATTTTGTTCTTTCATGTTTTAACATGAATGTAAGCACGATCAACATCCTATACGACCGAGGAACTTTGTTTTCTGAGCTGTTCCATTTGATGGACGGGATCACCAAGATCCCTGGAACCAGAAACTATATCTTTTGTGGAATGCTACAATGTTTTGTAGTTTGCGCATTGAAACTTTTACTTTGTTCTCGATGTCAAATTGATATGGAAGTGGTAGAGCTTGGCTGATAACATATGTTACAGAGCATGAGAATTTTAAAGGTGAATAGAACATGTTTTGTAACAATAAACTTGTCAAATTTTGAGTCGTGGAGGAAGAATCGAAAAAGGCCAAAACTATTACAAGTGCTCGCTGCTTGCACTCAAGTGAATACCCCCTACCACCCAAATGTCTGGTGGCGGAGTGACACTTGACAGCAACGATGGTCCTTTGCCATCTATTGACATTTCACAAATTGTATGTTATTCCGGGCTGATCATATCCAATCTTAACCATCAATCATGTTCCTAGATTAAGCTTCAAAGCATCAACCAATGTTTTTAAAATTGGTTATCAAATCATTGTCTTATCAAATCAGTGGTTGGATTGGTTGAACATTGTTTTAGAAACCGCAAAATATAAAAGTTATAGGTTGAAGATATTTAATTTGAAAATAACGTAATAATTAATAGCTTTATAATTTATTGAAAAGTGAAAACACAGAATGTATAATTGTAATTTTTCTTAAAACTCCATAAAATCTTTTTCTTACACTCTCAACCTAATATTAAGATCAAATAAATAAAAAAGTTATTCAGCTTCATTTGAGCCAAAAGCTTTTTTTCCCTAGCATTTCAAAGAACATCTAATATATTTGATAAGCTGACAAACTTAATATTAAAATCACATGTCAACTTAATTTTTTTTAATTAACATGTATTTGCCATGTAAATTAAGCTCATGGGTTAGCTTGCTTATATGATAAGGCAACCTACTCTCGTCCGCTTCGAAATAATTGAGATGTATCCGTTCAAAAATTTCATGACCTATTTATATGAGTTGCAAATTATATTAATCTATATTTATAAGTTACACCCTACTAACTAAGTTTTTGCTTTCTACTTCACGTTACCATACTAAATAACCAACAAACACCACAAACCCCAACAATTATAAGGCGACAAAATAGTTTCACCCGTAATTGGTTGCAGGCTTAAGAATTCTCAAGATTTGAGAGGTCCATCAGGTCATATGGCATATTATAAAATATTTAACTTCTTTCTACCTGAGTTTACCTAAATTGCTTCTATTAATATGTTTTGTTAACCAATATATGCTTATTCAAATGTGATTGTATTTGGGTTTCTAATTTTCAATATAATGTTGTTTTTAAATTCTTATGGATTCTTTATTATGGGATTTTATTAATTATGTTATATGCTTTATGGTTATGTTATGTTAGGTGTGCTATCTTCCATTCACCTGCATGTCCTTTTTTTTTCTATTCATAGGTATTAATCGTTGAACATCTATGAAGATGTTTATGAGCTAACTTCTTACAATACTATGTTCATATATATTTTTCATAAATAGTTGCTCCGTACTATGTGACGCTCTTTGCACACTCTCGTTATATCTAAATAGTTTTGTCGTGAGGCATGGGGTAATATAATCAATGTTTCAGACATATTAAAAAAGAGTCTCGGTTACACCCGTCGCATCGCGCGGGTCAACCCACTATCTTATATTATTTATGTGTCATCTACCACTGTTTGATGGTCTAATGACAAAAACTTTACTATCACAAGAGAGTTTCAAGATTCGAACATTATCAATTATTATATATAGGGATGTATTATAAGAGTAGCCGATATGATATATTTGTCGTTTTATAAATAAAATTGTGTGTCATCTATGGGTGTAGTTTATAAATAAAGATAAATGATTGTGTGAATCACTGCTTTAATAAAACTTTAGTTTTTTAGTTAATTTCTTTTTTCTCATTCTCCTAGTTTGAGCATATTATTTTAGCATTTTGCAAACTAATATCACCAAAAATAATCTTATATAAAGAAAGTATTATATTGTGGGGTCGAGAGGTGGTGTTATATCCACACATATTATGTATCATGTGTGCGTTATATATTTTTTTTTTTGTTTTCTTGTCAATAAATGTGAATAAGGCTTATTAATTAGTACGGTCAACTAGCATAGTTAATAAATCTTACTTCTATAGCTATTTCCTTTTTAAAATATTTTACATTTTTAACTATAAATTCTTTTAAAATTCTAAGTCATGTTTATGTTGCAATGTGCTAAACGTAACCACTTTAGTGTCATTAAGACAATGCAAGTATCGAATTTTAACACGTTATTATTAAAATATACATTCCTCTGGGTGAAGAATTCCTCTTCTATTTGAATATACATTCAATACTTATGTTAAATGCTACCAGCACTCAAAAGTTTTATTGATTATTAATAATTAGAGCATATATAATAATTGACCACTCTATAGTTATTGTGTAGAAGTTATTGAACTTATTGTTTTAAAACTACTTTTAATTAAAATCTAATGTCAATGTCTTGGCCTACTGGTTAAGAGTGATCAGATCAAACTATCAAAGGTGTTGTCTTTTTTATTTGAATATCCAAAGTTCAGATCTGGAGTGGGTGAATACTAACTCGATAATATTAACAACTAACCACTACTTGCTGCAAAAAAAATACTTTTATGATAAACAAATATCAAATATCATACGACTAAACCACAAAATCATTGATCATCAAAAACTGTATGTGTCTCTCCAAATAGACGTTCAGTTCTAATTACAATTGAGACGTAAAGTAAATTTTATTGAAATAGATTATTACTAAATCAACGCTTCAAATTTATGAAAAAAATATATATAAATCTTGAAGGGATGTTTTACTAAGCTAATTTTTTAAATCCAGTTCTAATTAAGATTCAGAATTTCTGTCTCTTTTGGGCATTTCAAGTCTTACAACTAGGTCACATTTAAGATAGTATCGGCATCATATGTTAGACACGATATAATACGTCATGAACACACTCACAGCTGGTACAAACAAAACACGATAACTAGTTGTGTTATTTTTTTTCAAACACCAACATAAACTTGTTTAAAAAAAAGGTTACGCGATAAGACCTTGCTAAGGAACTTGACATAATCAAATATTTAGTCTGGAGAGACATTAGGTAGAGGGCGAAAACTCTATCAATGTTTCAGTGGTATTGTGGTATTTGTATATAATTAACTAGCTGGACAAAAAGTGAGGTTTTTAAAGTTTAAACTAGTGGTTAAGAAGTTAATACATGTTTAACTTGTTTAGACACAAGTTTTATCGTCTAAAATGTGTCGATGTTACATGCCTAACTTTATCTTAAGGTGAAATTTAACTCCGCAAATAAGAATTTTATGTTTATATAAAAAAATGATTTAACAGTTTATCTTTTAATTTTTGTGTTGGGATGAAAAAGCAAACTTGTTGCAAATGTAAATTGTAAGAAAGTGTAGGGGTATTATCGGTATTTAGATACGATGTAAACCAGCTACTGACAAACTGTGGACGTTGTCGAGCGTCAGCCAGTAACTTTAGGGCCCTGGGTTTCGCACACCACCTGATTAGACGTCTGAAGTAAACGGTCGTATTCTTTATTGTAAACGGTCGTTTACATGGCTGCAAACGGGCGTTTACAGGCCTGTAAACGGCCGTTTACTCAGCTGCAAACGGTCGGATCCTTTAAAGTAAACGGTCGTTTCCCCTAGTTCAAACGGTCGTTTACAGTATTTCATTCGGTCGTTTACTTTTTGGCCGATTTAAGAACTCCACCCCTCATCCCATACGACCGTTCAATAATTTTCATACACCTCCATACCTCTCTTTTCCCCATTCCTTCATCATCTTCTTCATCTTCATCATCTTCCTCATCTTCCTTATTATTTTATTATCAAGGTTTGTTTATTAGTATTTTTCTAATAAACTAGTTTAATATATATTTTATTGTGTTACTAATTTTAATTATTGTAGGTAATGGCTTCAAGTTCACGTCAAGACACGGCGTCGGTTCGTGTTTCTAATCATCCTTGGCTCCAGTTTCGACGAGGGTCAGATGAATATAAAAGACTTCAGAAACTTTTAGATAAAGAATTTGAGCCTTCACGTTCGATATCTTGGAGTTTGTTACGGGACGTGGGGGAATTTACTCGTGCTCGTGACATGATGAACGAGCCGTGGAGAAGATTTTTTTGCAATTAGTGGTCCACAATATAAGGAGCTTTGTTTGGAGTTTTTCTCCACTTTTAATTTCGATTCGAACAATCATAACTACAGGTATACAAATTTAATTGGATTATATATAATTTCATGTTTACATTTAATTGAAGTTATATTTGTTTAACAGTGATACCGATGCTATCAGTTTTGTTCTCGGGGGGTGCCACGTAATTATTCAGTGGCCGATTTTGGTGTTTTGATGGGTTTATATACAGTTCAAGAGACCCATCAATCTGATTTTTTGGAAGGTCTTACACAATTTCCAGAAGATTATAATGATGAAATATTTTGGGAAGAAATTGGTGATGGCCAATATATACCTAACAATAAAACAAAAGCTACAAGAATGAACGATCCGTTGTATAGATATCTTCATCGCGTTATTGGTCATACTATAGCTGGACGTAGGATGACTAGTGGTGGGGTGACTAAAAAGGATTTGTTCTTTTTATTTTGTTTGATTAAAAGGAGGCCTTGTAATCTGGCATATATGCTTGCTGATTATTTTACTTCTTGTACGGGTACAAAGAAAACCGGACATATTTGTGGTGGTACATATGTTACTCGACTTGCCGAGTCTTTACATATTCTCACCCCTGACAACGTGGCAAGTTTAAACGGGCCGGTACTTATGTCCGGATTTGTTGATCGTGAACATCTTATACGGATGGACATGATCGCAGATTATCCACAAGTTAGGTGGAGGTTTAAACATAATAATCAAATGTGGATACCTCCATATCAAGATCCTCCTGATGATCTGTAATTTTTTTTATGTTTTAGTTATTGTAATAAAGAATTTATTTATGTTTTATTAATTGTAATAATGAATTTATTTATGTTTTAGTTATTGTAATAAAGAATTTATTTATGTTTTATTAATTGTAATAATGAATTTATTTATGTTTTAGTTTTTATAATAAAGAATTTATTTATGTTTTATTAATTGTAATAATGAATTTATTTATGTTTTAGTTTTTGTAATAAATAATTTATTTATGTTTTATTAATTGTAATAATGAATTGTTAAATGAATTTATTGGAAATGTGCCAGAATTATTCACAACTGGACATACATGTTGGGAAATGTGCCAGATCAAATCACAATTCACAATTCATGTTTACAGAATTCACAACTTCGTCATCACATGCCTATAAATTCCCTTTACACATTTCACAATTCACAATTCAAAATTCACAAGTATTCAAATTCATTTATTCACACATCATCGTAATTCAAGTCAATAATGTCTCAATTTTATAATGATTGGGTGTACCAAACAAGAGAAGAGTTAATGGATTGGGTGCAAAACACTGCACACGCCCTTGGATATGTTATTGTCACACAACGAACGAAGAAGACTGTATACGGATTCGTCAACAAGGCATTTCTTATGTGCGATCGTGGTGGTGTATACAAGTCAACATCAGATTCAACCACACATTCAGGCACAAAGAAGATAGGTTGTCCATTTATAATTATAATTATAAATAAAAAAAGTAAATTTATAAATATAATTAATAAAAATTTAATAAAAAAATTCATATAATAAAAAATTTAATATAATTAATAAAAATTTAACATAATTAACAGAATATTCTTAAATTTAAAATAAAAATATTAAAATATATAAACGACCGTTTAAGAATTAGTAAACGGCCGTTTACAAATATGCAAACGACCGTTTGCAGAACTGTAAACTACCGTTTATACACATGCAAACGACCGTTTACTAGCTGATATACGACCGTTTATTTGTTGACAAACGACCGTTTGTCTTAGTGGTGTAAACTCCCCAAACGGTGGTGTATGGATCAATGACGCCTAACTTTATTGCAACATGAGTTGTTTGTTAGCAATTAGCATGTTAACAAATTTTTTTTCATACTATTATTGTGTTTGTGTATTTTCTATAAATAAACCAACACTGCTACTAAGCCCTCGCGTTGCAGCGAGACAACATACAATGCCAAGTAGCACTGATGTTACATTATCGTCAGCGACCACCAACACTAAAAACTCGTATTAAAATGAAATAAAAACGATAAAAATAAAAACGAACGAAATGTAGAAGTAAAAATGTTGAATCACGTATGTGAGGAATAAAACATACGTATGATTATTTATATGATTATGCATGCATGTATGTAGTGTTGATACATATTTTTTTGTGACAAGTAAATAAATTCTTATATGTGTTGAATATAAATGATAATATAACATGGGATATTCTAATGGTTAATGTACTTTATAACTAAATGTTTAAAAGTTTAAATCCTATAAGGTATAGATTGAGATAGATTTATATTAAAAAAGCTAGAAACTGTTCATATATAATGTGTATTTTAATTTTTTATGGGATTTTATATCACATAATGTTTGAAAGATGATTGTTGCTATGCATACCCACTCCTACACTATTTTAACTTGTGATACCCATCCCCTTAAGTTCGTAATTAATTAAATCCAAAACTTTTGTATTTTTTTGTCTTTTAGTTGCCTATTATATTAATAATAACTAGATTTAAACCGTCACGCGTTGCCGAGGCATTGTACGCGGTGTAATAAAATATAGAGTACAATCAACCCGACTATTTTTTGAACTAAATTTATATCAAAACGTAGATTAAATTAAATTTGTACATTTCAACGGAAACGTATCATATTTGACCAAACTCTTTCTCAAAAAAAATGTATATTGAAACGTAGACTAACTCAAATTTTATTTAAAAAGTCACGTGTTGTGAAATTACATTAGGCTTGATAAAGTATAGATTACAATCTTCCCGACTCGTTTTCAAACTAAATTTACGTCGAAATATAGAATAACCCGGATTTATACAGTCAAATGAAAACGTATCATATTTAACCCATATATATTTTCAAATAAAACTTACGTCTCAATGTAAAACAACTCAAAATATACATTAAAATAAACATAAAAACATTTTATATCTAACCGGGCTATTTTATAAACTGTTTAAAATTCATATGAAATCATCTTATGTGATTTATCAAAATTATTTTAAAACCAAAATAAAACAAAGAAAATACCATAATCTAAACTTCAACTCCCTCATTCCATATCATCCCCACTCAACTAAATCTTGACCATCCCCATCTAATTCTCAAGAGTAAAAAAAATATAGACTTCAGTGGCAATTTATAAAGTTCAAAAGCATTCCTGTAGGCACCGAACTACAGGATTAATATATACTACAATAGTTGTTTTTATATTTATGTTATTTTGATAATTCAAATTGAACTAAATTTCAAACAAATAATTTTCAACGAAAATGCTTAGCGAATTATATTCTTAAAAAAGAAAAAAAAAGCTCACATCAACAATTTTGAACACTTAAATTACTTCTTTAGTCTTGAAGTCACCTATACTGCTGATGGTCTCTTCTTAAGTCAATCCAAGTATGCTATCGACATCCTTGCTCGAGCCAACATGTCTGACTCAAAGCCCGTTCACACTCCACTTTCCACCAAAGAAGTTTTCTCATCACACGGCGAAGAGTACAAAGACCCAACTCTATATTGTTCATTTGTTGGAGCGCTACAATATCTGACCATCATGAGACTGGATATCTCTTATGCTATTAACCATGTTAGCCAATACACAGGGGCGGAGGATTTAGGAGACCGGGGGTGGGGGTGGGGGTGGGGGGGCCCTCATCTTTTTTTCGTCGGTAGTGTTAAATTTTAGTCCGTTAGTGTAAATTTTTTGTCCGGTTGTCTAAATTTTTTATATAAATATTGAATTCGCCCCCCTAAAAAATTAAATTTGCCCCGCGTCCCCCCTAAGGGGATGTACAAGCTCCACCACTGCCAATACATGCAACACCCAACTGTGAATCACTTTCAAGTTGTTAAGCATATTCTTCGATATGTAAAAGGCACCTCTAAATTTTAGTCCATTAGTGTAAATTTTTAGTCCGGTTGTCTAAATTTTTTATATAAATATTGAATTCGCCCCCTAAAAAAACTAAATTTGCCCCGCGTCCCCCCTAAGGGGATGTACAAGCTCCACCACTGCCAATACATGCAACACCCAACTGTGAATCATTTTCAAGTTGTTAAGCATATTCTTCGATATGTAAAAGGCACCTCTACCTATGGTCTCAAGTTTTCCAGATGTTGAAAACATCTATTCTTGGCTACACGGATGCTAACTTGGCTAGGTGTCCCTCGACGCTCGACCTATGGGTATTCCATTTTCATGGGAGGGAAACTCGTCTCCTGGAGTGCTAAGAAACTTCCCACCGTTTCTCGCTAAAGTTGTGAATTCGAGTATAAGGCCATGGCTAATGGAGTTGCTGAAATCATTTGGATCACCCACTTACTGCGGGAGTTATTTGCTCTCCCTTTAGGATGTCCAACCCACCTATGTGACAACAAAAGTGCTCTGTTCTTGACTCAGAATCCGGATTCACACAAGCGAACATTGTGCACGAAGCTGATGCTGGACCTGTGGTGATCAACCACGAACATTGTACACGAAGCTGATCCAGTCACCTGGGGTAAGCAGCAAGGATCCCATACATATGGTCAATCACAAAGATTGGACCCCGAGTGTGCATCCTTCGGGGTAGCTAACCCGCACACCGTTGAGCTAACACCTGCCAGGGGTGTGCACCTCCATACATTTGCTTGCAAGCCTTTCTCTTACGTTCTTTCGTTCATTCATTAATTTATGTATTCATCATCATAGTTCTCATTCATTCATTCGTTAATACATACATTCATCATCATGTTTGTAACACCCCAACCCGGGTAGGGCTGACGTGTCACACAAACAGTAAATCAGAGGTTCATAACGATAAGTTTAAAGTACTAAGATACACACAAATCCTTATATAGGTCCACATAATTTAAATAAAGTCTTAAAATCAAAGTACTTATTAAATCTTATTAATCCAAATGTTCTCGTCCTAACTTCTTGAGTTAACACTCTTCACTCGTTCCCTGAGCCCCTTGAGTACCTGCTATAACAATAAGAGAAAACAACAAAAGAAAATACGGCTGAGCCAAAGAATGCTCAGTAACGGAATAAACAATAGCAATACAATGGTCAATCATGATAACAATGAGATGATCAAGTCGAAAATCAAATGATAATGATCATCTAAAAGGAATACCCATGTGAGCCAATAACAATAACAATTAACAATGTGTACATTAGCTGCAGTTCTAATGCACCAGTATGTGAGATAGGAATGTGGGCACACACACCTAACCATCTCACCAATAAACAATAACAATGATATCCTAGGATCGATCCATACGCCTCCTTTAACAATAATCAATATGTGTCACAACTTAGCACATAATAATAATGTAGAGACGCTGTGGTCTAATCGCTCTGCCACAGATAGAGCACGTCACTTGTGCCACAATGACGCCCTATGTCCCCATAGGTGGATGTGCTCGGGTATGGAGGTCAATGATACAATCAATCAAGCCAATATAACACAATAAGTTACACTAGTGCTCATAACACTTAATCAAGGCCACTAGCTATAATCAATCATTTAGGAAGCATGTGACAATGAGTACAAAGCAAATAAAGGCTATCACATGCAAACAATATCAATTATACAATAAACACTTATAACAATAATCTTATGGATTTAATCACCAACAAGTCAAGTTAAGAATTCAAAATACCGATCAAGAACGAGAGGTATTCATGCTACGAGAGGGAAAGGTCGGAATCCGTACCTTATACACGAATGACAATAATCAGAAACAAAGTCTAGGCTCGGTTAACGCCGTGAGAACCTACGATAACATAACGCAAATTATAGTTTGAAAAATTTCAGTTCTGTCTCTGTCTTTTCGCACTCGTTAAAAATACTAAACGACGTCTAAAAATTCTGAAAATCTCCAGTCTACTAGAATAGTGAGTTCTGAACAACTTTCATTTAGAAAAGTTTCTGATTTGGATTACCGAAATATGAGAAAAACGTGGATCTTTACAGCTGCGTAGAATTGCTAGCTGTGATGAAAACGACTATTTGGTGGTCTAAACGAATGAGTTTTTCTATGTTTTATATATCAACAGATTCGTCTTTCGACGAACTTCGTCATGGACATAAAGTTTAACTGATTTGGATCTGTTATGATAAAGTTATGGCCTCCGTAAGTTAGCTATAAAATACGGAACTAAATCAACTATTTAAAACTTATTTTTAAACAAAATGGACTATTTATTATGTTTGTTAATATTATATATAACTATAACTATCAAAAGTTATATTTTATTTATTTACATAATATGTCAATATTGTTTTGAGACATAATAATGATCCATTATTTAACTAAATGATAGTATTATAACTAAATAATAGTGTTTTCTATAAACATATTTATAGAAATATTAAAGCATTTAAAGATTTCTAGAAAATAATTTCTAGAAAATATGTAGATGGTTTAAAATTTACAGAATTGGTTTTTATAATTTTTAGTAATTTTTACAAAATTTTAAAAGGTTAAATAGGCTTTTAAAAAAAATATGGCAGGAGCCCGGGTTCGAACCCGTGACCTCCTGCCCAAAATCCCTCCCCCTAACCAGTGAACCAAAGGCATATAGCCGCATTAGATTCCAGCTTTTAATTGTTTTAAGCTGTCCCAAACAAACACCCCCAAATCATTTGAACCCTAAATCGATTTTGGATCAAATTGATGCCCGATTCGTTGTTGTTAATGCTCAATTTCATAGGGCTTTCGTTCCTAGGCTAAAATCGAGCATGTATGTATGTTCAATTTCCTGCTAATCAATCCCGAATCCCAAAATCCCTAAATTCTATACCGTATAAACCCTAGAACAATTTCGCTTCAATTGAGCATCAAAACGATGTAATTAGCCAAATTAATGATGGGGCTTTCATTCCTAGTCTAGAATCGAGTATGTTGGTAGTTTTAATTACCTGTTTTGAAGTTGATTCGATGATGAACCCCACGATGAACAGTCGCGACAGGGATGAAGATCGATCGCTATCCAAATGCCAATGGTATCCAAATTCCTCTTACAGGAAGCTTTTAATGAATGAAAGGATCGAATGCCCTCTATCTATTTTGTGAATTGATGCCTATAAGGCAGAGATCGACTGAGTTGCAGGTCCGCGGCAAGATGGGTTTCGAAATGGTGTGTTTGTGTGTTTTTAGATGCAATTGAGAGTGTTTTCAGTTTAGTAATCATTGTATCATTGTGTGTATATGATTAATTCAATTATCATTAAGTTTTGAATGCGATTCCAGGTTGTAAAGAAGCCGACCACGATCGGGAGTAGTTAGATCGCACCATGACTGGATTTTTAAATTGTCGTGTGAGTTGAGTTCGAATCTATCATGTGGGTTTGTCGGGGGTTTTAATTTTGTTGAAAACGGGGTGGTTTTGGAGATTGGGGGTCGCCGGAAAACGGCCGGCGAGTGGCCGGAGGTGGCCGACGGCGGTGGTGGAGAATTTTAAAAAAATTTACAGAATGGTCCCTCAACTTATTCCTTTTATTATTTTGTGGTTAAAGGTTTACAAAACACTTTTCAAAACTTACAATTCACCCCCTGGACTTAACAAAACATTTTTAATAAATTTTGTAAATTATTATTATTATCATTATTATTATTATTATTATTTTATTACGGGTATTATAATTCTACCCCCCTTAAAACAATTTCGTCCTCGAAATTCTAAATAATGTAGCATGAACCCTTCAGGAAATACAATACGGTGAGAATAATACTTCTTTAAGCACACATCACTTACGAATAGAGTAATCACTAACAGTTAGGCTTAGAAAACATACACTTAGTTTTCGAATAAGTATGGATACTGTGAACGAATCATTTCTTCTGTCTCCCATGTCGCCTCGCGTTCAGAATGATTTTTCCATAAAACTTTAACGAACGGTATAGACTTGCGTCTCATAACTCGTTCTTGACGATCAATAATAGCTTCAGGTTCTTCTTCATAAGAAAGATCTTCTTGAATCGCATGAAGAGGGTAACTAATAACGTGCAACGGATGATAGTTGTATCCCCTCAACAAGGATACATGGAAAACGTTATGAACATGAGAGAGTTGCGGTGGCAATGCTAAACGATACGAGACTTCTCCAACCCTTTCAAGAATCTCAAACGGACCGATAAAACGTGGACTTAACTTTCCTTTAATTCCAAATCGACGTATGCCACGACAAGGTGACACTTTGAGAAACACACGATCTCCGACTCTAAATTCCAACGCTCGTCGGTGTTGATCGGCGTAACTCTTTTGTCTAGTTTGGGCTTCTTTCAACTTCTCTCTGGCAATGGCAACTTTGTCATTAGTAATTCTAACCAATTCCGGTCCTTCGATTATCTTTTCTCCAACCTCATTCCAACATATCGGTGCTCTACATTTTCGACCATATAAAAGTTCAAACGGGGCCATATTTATACTAGCCTGCCAACTATTATTATACGCGAACTCAACTAAGCATAGATACTCATCCCAATTGCCTGTCCATTCGAGTGTGCATGCTCTAAGCATATCTTCCAAAGTCTGAATAGTGCGTTCAGATTGTCCGTCAGTCTGCGGATGGAAGGCGGTACTAAATCTTAACTTGGTTCCCCAAGCATTTTGGAAACCCTTCCAAAAGCGTGACGTGAAACGCGGATCTCTATCACATACAATTGATGATGGCGTGCCATGAAGTCGAATAATATCTTGCAGAAATACCTCTGATAATTTGCTAACTGAGTAACCCTGTTGGATAGGCAAGAAATGAGCCGACTTTGTGAGTCTATCAACTACGACCCAAATGGCGTCGTTCTTCTTGAATGTTTTTGGTAGGCCTGTAACAAAGTCCATGGAAATATCATCCCATTTCCACACAGGAATATCTAATGGTTGCAGTAATCCACTAGCTCTTTGATGCTCAATCTTTACTTGCTGACAAGTTAAACAATGACTCACATATTTAGCTACATCTTCCTTCATACCACTCCACCAAAAGTTCTGCCTTAGATCTCTATACATCTTAGTGGCTCCCGGGTGAATAGAGAATGGTGAACTGTGTGCCTCTGCTAATAAGGAGTCACGAAGGGTTGAATCATTTGGCACACATAATCTATTTCCACACCAGATAACTCCTTGTTCATCAACTCGAAACTCAGATTGTTTCCCTATCTTCAAATTTTGTAATATCGCCCAAAGTTCTCCATCTTGATTCTGAGCTTCCTTGATCCGTGTAATAAGATCAGATTCTATCCTCATCTTGGCTAGATAACCGTTAGACTCACCAAGCTGTAACCCAACTTCCATTCTATCCAGATCTGAGATAATCTGTGGTTGGATTTGAACACATGCTACTCCACCTGCACTCTTTCGACTGAGAGCATCTGCCACGACATTCGCCTTGCCCGGATGATACTGGATGTTGGCATCGTAATCCTTGAGTAGTTCTAACCATCTCCTCTGCCTCATATTGAGTTCTTTTTGAGTGAAAATATACTTAAGGCTCTTATGATCGGTAAAGATGTCACATGTCTCTCCATACAAATAATGTCTCCAAATCTTTAATGCAAACACTACAGCTGCAAGCTCTAAGTCATGTGTTGGGTAGTTTACTTCGTACGGTTTAAGCTGTCGGGAAGCATAGGCAATAACTTTACCATGCTGCATAAGAACACAACCGAGTCCCTTCTTTGATGCATCACTATAAATTTGGTATCCGCCAGAACCCGAAGGTAACGTAAGAATAGGGGCAGATACCAGTCTTTTCTTCAGTTCCTCAAAACTCTCTTCTCTATCCTCGTTCCACATAAATTTTACGTCCTTTCTCAATAGTTGAGTTAGAGGTAATGCTACACGAGAGAAACCTTCCACAAAACGTCGGTAATAGCCCGCTAAACCAAGAAAACTACGAACTTCAGTGACGGATGTCGGTCGAGGCCATTTAGTAATAGCTTCCACCTTTGCCGGATCCATAGTGATACCTTTAGCTGATACAACATGGCCTAAAAGTGCCACTTGTTCAAGCCAAAAGTCACACTTAGAAAATTTAGCATATAACTTCTTTTGGCGTAAGGTCTCCAAAATCGTGCGAAGATGGTCTTCATGCTCCTCTCTACTTTTAGAGAATACCAAGATATCATCGATAAAAACAATTACAAAGCGGTCCAAATACTCATGGAACACTCTGTTCATGAGGTCCATAAAGACAGCTGGAGCATTGGTCAAGCCAAAAGGCATAACTAGGAACTCATAGTGACCGTAACGGGCGCGGAATGCTGTCTTAGGAACATCTTGATCTCGGATCCTCAATTGATGGTATCCTGATCTAAGGTCGATCTTAGAGAAGAACTTTGCTCCTTGTAGTTGATCGAAGAGATCATCAATACGCGGTAACGGATAGCGGTTCCGGATAGTAATCTTATTAAGCTCTCGGTAGTCGATGCATAGACGCATACTACCATCTTTCTTCTTCACAAATAATACCGGTGCTCCCCATGGTGAAACACTTGGTCTAATGAATCCAAGTTGTAATAGCTCCTGCAGTTGTTCTTTCAATTCCTTTAACTCTACTGGAGCCATCCGATAAGGTGCCTTAGAAATAGGTTCCGCCCCGGGGATTAAATCAATAGTAAACTCGACTTCACGCTCAGGTGGTAACCCTGGAAGTTCTTCAGGAAAGACATCAGAGAATTCTCGAACAATAGGAAAGTCTTCAATACGAGGAGTATCCACTGATGTATCTTTTATAGAAGCTAAGAATCCCTCACATCCACGGAATATAAGCTTTTGGGCTTTCAGAGCAGAGATAATTTTGAGAGGCTTCCGAGGTAGGCTCCCTTGGTAAACTAAGTCAGGATTCATAGGATCACCAAATAGCACACGACGAGTTTGACATTCTATGGTAACATGGTGTCGTGTTAACCAATCCATGCCAAGAATAATATCGAAATCACCCATGTGCATAGGAAATAGGTCAACCTCTCTAATGATTGATTCGATCTGAATAGGACAGTTTTGGTATACTTGTGAAATAACAATCGATTCTCCAACAGGAGTAGAAATCACTAATGCAGGCTCTAGAGCGGTAGGCATGATCGTAAGGTGCTTTGTGAATAAATGAGATACTATCGAGTGGGTGGAGCCAGTATCAAACAATACAGAAATATCATAGTCACCATAACGAAGTATACCACAAATCGTACCTATATATTGATAACTAATGAGATACTAACGACGGTAAAACTAGAATCAATGGAAGTAGATTATGATTATTAGAATGAATTTGTACGGAAAGATGTACCTGGAGCATTAGCAGCTTCCCCTGCAGTTAGTGCGAATACTCGACCTCCAGTAGTGGGTGGCACATTGGCTCCCTTAGCATTATTCTCTGGTCGGTTCCTCGCCTTTGGGCATTGACTAACCCTATGCCCCATATCTCCACAACCAAGACAAGCTCCTGTAAGTCGACGACAAGTTCCGGGATGATGCTTTCCACAATGAGTACACATCGGATGTCTGGAAGGATTGCCTTTTTGATTCACCGGTTGAGCTGCAATTGGTTGTTGATAGGTTATCATTTGACCTTGACTTCGAGTCTTACCATGCCATGGCTTAGTGTTCTTCCCCGATCCTTGATTTTTCTGACGATCATTTCCATTTCGGTCAGATCCTTGAGATGACTCACCGCCAGCCTGAATACGAGTCCCATCTCTACTGCGCTTCTTATTATCCTCAAATTTTAACAAAAATTCTTTTCTTTCCAGGTCCACCCTTTTTGCAGCCCTAACTGCTTCCTCAACATTGTTGAAAGTGGAGTGAATAATAGCCTTACGAATCCGATCACATACTGCCCATTGATACTTTTCAGCCCGTTCCTTAGGTGGTCCAGCAGAAGAACCTAGAAATCCCAACAGTCGATAAAACCGGTCTGTAAAATCAGTGAGTGATTCATCGTTCCGTTGACGGATGTTATCATACTCCCGCCTGTATGCTGCTTTATCCACATTCGTAAAATACTTGTCGAAGAATATGGAACGAAAACCATTCCAAGATAGAGTCTCCATGAACTGTTCGCCTCCTCTTTCAGCTACCACATTCTCCCACCATACTTGAGCATCTTCCTCTAGCTTATAAGCAGCTAAACTCGCCCTGTACTGCTGATCAACTCTAAGCACGGTAAAAATTTTCTCAATATGAGCGATCCAGTCTTTGGCCACTGCAGGTGTAGCCGCCTTAGTGAATGATCGTGGTTTTTGCTTTTGAAATCGCGCTAGCCAAACGTCTGCACCAGTTGGGTTTGGATTCGGGTTCGGATTTGGGTTTGGATTCGGATCCGGATTTGGGTTTGGATTTGGATTCGGATTCGGATTTCGTACCGCATCAATCAAAGTTGGTAGTATAGCAGTAAGTGCTTGGGTCATAGCACCAACAAGGTTTGGATCAGGTCCATTCGACCCGCTAGAATTTCGTGAATTACGGCTGGGAGGCATCTAAAATGAAATCATTTCACATAAATCAGAATAACGTGAATTAGAAAACAGTCATATAATATATAGAGAACCTAACCCAATGTCTACCCAATCCTCACATGTCTTAATTTATTTAGTTTAAGTTTTCTACAGGAAGGAGCCTAAGCTCTGATACCATAACTGTAACACCCCAACCCGGGTAGGGCTGACGTGTCACACAAACAGTAAATCAGAGGTTCATAACGATAAGTTTAAAGTACTAAGATACACACAAATCCTTACATAGGTCCACATAATTTAAATAAAGTCTTAAAATCAAAGTACTTATTAAATCTTATTAATCCAAATGTTCTCGTCCTAACTTCTTGAGTTAACACTCTTCACTCGTTCCCCTGAGCCCCTTGAGTACCTGCTATAACAATAAGAGAAAACAACAAAAGAAAATACGGCTGAGCCAAAGAATGCTCAGTAACGGAATAAACAATAGCAATACAATGGTCAATCATGATAACAATGAGATGATCAAGTCGAAAATCAAATGATAATGATCATCTAAAAGGAATACCCATGTGAGCCAATAACAATAACAATTAACAATATGTACATTAGCTGCAGTTCTAATGCACCAGTATGTGAGATAGGAATGTGGGCACACACACCTAACCATCTCACCAATAAACAATAACAATGATATCCTAGGATCGATCCATACGCCTCCTTTAACAATAATCAATATGTGTCACAACTTAGCACATAATAATAATGTAGAGACGCTGTGGTCTAATCGCTCTGCCACAGATAGAGCACGTCACTTGTGCCACAATGACGCCCTATGTCCCCATAGGTGGATGTGCTCGGGTATGGAGGTCAATGATACAATCAATCAAGCCAATATAACACAATAAGTTACACTAGTGCTCATAACACTTAATCAAGGCCACTAGCTATAATCAATCATTTAGGAAGCATGTGACAATGAGTACAAAGCAAATAAAGGCTATCACATGCAAACAATATCAATTATACAATAAACACTTATAACAATAATCTTATGGATTTAATCACCAACAAGTCAAGTTAAGAATTCAAAATACCGATCAAGAACGAGAGGTATTCATGCTACGAGAGGGAAAGGTCGGAATCCGTACCTTATACACGAATGACAATAATCAGAAACAAAGTCTAGGCTCGGTTAACGCCGTGAGAACCTACGATAACATAACGCAGATTATAGTTTGAAAAATTTCAGTTCTGTCTCTGTCTTTTCGCACTCGTTAAAAATACTAAACGACGTCTAAAAATTCTGAAAATCTCCAGACTACTAGAATAGTGAGTTCTGAACAACTTTCATTTAGAAAAGTTTCTGATTTGGATTACCGAAATATGAGAAAAACGTGGATCTTTACAGCTGTGCAGAATTGCTAGCTGTGACGAAAATGACTATTTGGTGGTCTAAACGAATGAGTTTTTCTATGTTTTATATATCAACAGATTCGTCTTTCGACGAACTTCGTCATGGACATAAAGTTTAACTGATTTGGATCTGTTATGATAAAGTTATGGCCTCCGTAAGTTAGCTATAAAATACGGAACTAAATCAACTATTTAAAACTTATTTTTAAACAAAATGGACTATTTATTATGTTTGTTAATATTATATATAACTATAACTATCAAAAGTTATATTTTATTTATTTACATAATATGTCAATATTGTTTTGAGACATAATAATGATCCATTATTTAACTAAATGATAGTATTATAACTAAATAATAGTGTTTTCTATAAACATATTTTATAGAAATATTAAAGCATTTAAAGAAACAATTTCTAGAAAATATGTAGATGGTCTTAAAAATAAAAAGAGTTTACAGAATTGGTTTTTATAATTTTTGGTAATTTTTACAAAATTTTAAAAGGTTAAATAGGCTTTTAAAAAAAATATGGCAGGAGCCCGGGTTCGAACCCGTGACCTCCTGCCCAAAATCCCTCCCCCTAACCAGTGAACCAAAGGCATATAGCCGCATTAGATTCCAGCTTTTAATTGTTTTAAGCTGTCCCAAACAAACACCCCCAAATCATTTGAACCCTAAATCGATTTTGGATCAAATTGATGCCCGATTCGTTGTTGTTAATGCTCAATTTCATAGGGCTTTCGTTCCTAGGCTAAAATCGAGCATGTATGTATGTTCAATTTCCTGCTAATCAATCCCGAATCCCAAAATCCCTAAATTCTATACCGTATAAACCCTAGAACAATTTCGCTTCAATTGAGCATCAAAACGATGTAATTAGCCAAATTAATGATGGGGCTTTCATTCCTAGTCTAGAATCGAGTATGTTGGTAGTTTTAATTACCTGTTTTGAAGTTGATTCGATGATGAACCCCACGATGAACAGTCGTGACAGGGATGAAGATCGATCGCTATCCAAATGCCAATGGTATCCAAATTCCTCTTACAGGAAGCTTTTAATGAATGAAAGGATCGAATGCCCTCTATCTATTTTGTGAATTGATGCCTATAAGGCAGAGATCGACTGAGTTGCAGGTCCGCGGCAAGATGGGTTTCGAAATGGTGTGTTTGTGTGTTTTTAGATGCAATTGAGAGTGTTTTCAGTTTAGTAATCATTGTATCATTGTGTGTATATGATTAATTCAATTATCATTAAGTTTTGAATGCGATTCCAGGTTGTAAAGAAGCCGACCACGATCGGGAGTAGTTAGATCGCACCATCGACTGGATTTTTAAATTGTCGTGTGAGTTGAGTTCGAATCTATCATGTGGGTTTGTCGGGGTTTTAATTTTGTTGAAAACGGGGTGGTTTTGGAGATTGGGGGTCGCCGGAAAACGGCCGGCGAGTGGCCGGAGGTGGCCGACGGCGGTGGTGGAGAATTTTAAAAAAATTTACAGAATGGTCCCTCAACTTATTCCTTTTATTATTTTGTGGTTAAAGGTTTACAAAACACTTTTCAAAACTTACAATTCACCCCCTGGACTTAACAAAACATTTTTAATAAATTTTGTAAATTATTATTATTATCATTATTATTATTATTATTATTTTATTACGGGTATTATAATGTTCCTCTTTCGTTCGTTCGTTAATGCATGCATTCATTCGTTATGTTCCTCTTTCATTATCTTTCACTTTACGTTACATAATACTTTTCGTTTCATTCGTTAAGCATAACACGTAAAGTTCGGAAAGACAAACACATATCGAAACAAGGAACATCGGCATTTACAAATCATCATTCATCAGCATTATATAGGGCCATATCATACTTGACATACATACATCATACCTACACATGCAATACTATCAACATCATGCCCAACATAACTTCTAAGCCTCGACGACACTATTTGGGCGATTGAACATGCTTCAGTCGCATGACCTTCATGCGACTGAGCATTAGACGATTGGACTCATAGGCGACTAGTCCCTCAATCGTGCGAATGCACCTGTGCGATTGAGCACATATGCGACTGGGCTCTCAATCGTGTGTCTTGTCGTGCGACTAAACTCTTAGTCGGACGATTGAGCCTCAGTCGTGCGAATGGACTTCAGTCGTGCGTTTATCCTTCAGTCGTTTCCCCAATCATGCGACTGACCCTCCAGTCGCCTAGCCCTAACTGCCTAGCCCTAACTGTGCAGCGACTGGAGTTCATCACGGACTGCAGCCGTGACATTCGTCTGTATAACTCCTCTAAACTCGATTCGAACCCAAATTAAACCTCCTAAACCCTAGGGAATCATGCTAGGACGTCATACAAACTCATACTAGTCTAAAATCATACTTTAAACATACTAAACATGATTTCACCCAAATGGGTTTAACATACACTTTACAAAAATAGGGTTTTTATATGCGATCCAGCCCCAAAATCGTATGAAAACATGGAAATGTGGGGTCCTAGAACTCACAATAGCAGGTAGGAGATGAAATGCTCCGTTTGGACTAGTTGGTTGACGAGTTTCAAGCCCGGATCACCCTTTTCTCTCTTTTTCTCTTCGGTCGCTCCTCTCCCTCTTTTTCTGACTGAGTTTGTGGGTATGGAAGAGGGTAAGAGCTGACCTCTTCCTTAAATACTCCTCGTCCAGTCGCCCCTGCTTCAGTCGCGTCGGCACTTCAGTCGCCTGAACTTCATGCGATTGGACCTTCAGTCGTACGACTGTCAGGCGTATGAAGCTCCAGTCGTGCGACTCCATGCGTATGAGGCTTCAGTCACCTGATCTTCATTCGACTGAGCCTCCAGTCGGTTGAACTTCATTCGTGTCTCAGTCGGCCGATTGGCCCTCAGTCGCATAACACCGCGGAAAGGAAAATTCCGGGTGTTACAAGTCCACCCCCCTTATTTAGGTTTCGTCCCTCGAAACCTGTTACTCCTCGAACAAGCGTGGGTAATGCTGCCTCATTTCATCTTCTGTCTCCCACGTTGACTCGGATCCCTTCCTGTGCTTCCACTGTACACGCACAAGAGGAACCACTTTATTTCGCAACCGCTTCTCTTTTCTGTCGATGATTGCCACTAGTTGCTCCACATAATTGAGCCGTTCATATACTTCAATATCCTCCAGCGGAACAATCATATATTCGTCGGCTAAACATTTTCTCAGATGAGATACATGGAAGGTTGGGTGAATTCCACTCAACTCATCTGGCAATTCCAACCTATAGGCCACCTCTCCTACACGGGCAACGATTCGGAAAGGGCCTATATACCGCGGGTTCAGCTTGCCCCACTTTTGGAACCGAATGATTCCTTTCCAAGGCGAGACCTTCAACATAACCTGGTCACTCACCTGGAATTCGATTAGCCTGCGTCGTTTATCGGCATACGACTTCTGTCTGTCTTTGGCTGCCTTCATGTAGGCCTTGATTCTTTCAAGCTTTTCAGTCGTGGCCTCGACCACCTCGACGCTCCCCAATTCCTTCTGACCGATATCACCCCAACAAGCGGGTGTCCTACACCTCCTATCGTATAGCATCTCGTATGGTGGCATACCAATGCTGGCATGATAGCTGTTGTTGTACGAGAATTCAGCTAATGGTAAGTGGTTATCCCAACTTCCCCCAAAGTCAATCACACATGCCCGTAGCATGTCTTCTAATGTTTGAATGGTCCTTTCTGACTGACCATCAGTCTGGGGATGATAAACCGTACTGATATGTAACCTCGTCCCCATAGCATCATGGAATTTCTTCCAGAATTTGGATGTAAACCGGGTGTCGCAATCAGACACAATTGACACCGGTACACCATGACGAGTCACAATCTCTTTGATGAAAAGATCGGACAACCTCTCAGACGAATATGTCTCTCGTATCGGTAGAAAGTGGGCACTCTTCGTCAAACGATCCACGATCACCCATATAGCATCATACCCTTTCGAGGTACGCGGCAGCTTCGTAATGAAATCCATGGTGATGTGCTCCCACTTCCATTCCGGTATATCCAAAGGTTGAATCTTCCCATACGGCTTTTGATGCTCTGCCTTTACTTGCAAACACGTGAGGCATTTACTCACATACTCCACCACATCACGCTTCATACCCGGCCACCAATAATCTTTCTTCATGTCTTGGTACATCTTGGTAGCACCGGGATGAATGGAGTATCGAGTCTTGTGGGCTTCTTCCAAAATCTTCACACGCAGATCCCCAAGACGAGGAATCCACATCCGCCCAAATCGAGTCTTGACACCAAACGTGTTTTCACCCAGCTCCGCGACCAGACCTCTCATTCGTTCCGAGTTAAGATGATCTTCCTCCAGTGCCTCATCTTGAAACTCTTTGACTTGCATTATCACATCCGAGGTCATAATCAGCTGGTACGCCTTCACTCGTATTGGCTCGGGCCTCTCCTTTCGGCTAAGGGCATCAGCCACCACGTTGGCTTTGCCCGGATGGTAGTGGATCTCACAATCATAGTCTTTCATCAGCTACAACCATCGCCGCTGTCTCATGTTTAGATCTTTCTGCTCGAAGAAGTACTTCAAGCTTTTGTGGTCTGTGAAGATGGTGCACTTCGTTCCGTAGAGATAGTGCCTCTAAATCTTTAATGCGAAGACCACAACTGCTAGCTCCAAGTCATGAGTGGGGTAGTTAACCTCATGAACTTTTAGCTGTCGGGATGCATAGGCTATCACCTTTCCTCTTTGCATTAATACGCACCCCAACCCCGAGTAGGAAGCATCGGAATAAACCACCAAGTCTTCGCTTCCATCGGGTAATGCCAATACCGGAGCTTGGGTCAACCTCGTCTTCAATTCTTCAAACGCCTTCTCTTGAGCTTGACCCCATACAAACTTCACATCTTTCCGGGTCAACTTGGTCAGTGGAGAAGCAATCTTGGAGAAGTCTTGGATGAATCTTCTGTAGTAGCCCGCCAAACCCAAGAAACTACGGATCTCGGATTGCGTCTTTGGAGACTTCCATTGCATTACTGCTTCCATCTTTGCCGGATCGACTATAATCCCCTCCGGATTAACCACGTGACCCAAGAACTGAACTTCACGCAACCAAAATGCGTACTTGGAGAACTTGGCGTACAATTTCTCCCTTCTTAACATTTCCAGTACTTCTCGAATGTGACCGGCATGCTCTGTATCGCTCCTTGAATAAATCAGGATATCATCAATAAATACAATCACTGATTTATCTAACATCGGTCGACACACTCGGTTCATCAAATCCATAAAAGCAGCCGGCGCATTGGTCAAACCAAAAGACATGACAAGAAACTCGTAGTGACCGTAGCGCGTACGAAAGGCTGTTTTAGGGATATCCTACTCCTTCACCTTCAAGTGATGGTAGCCCGATCGAAGATCTATTCGTGAAAACCAACTGGCGCCTTGAAGCTGATCAAATAAATCATGGATCCTCGGCAAGGGGTATCTGTTCTTCACCGTCAACTTGTTCAGCTCGCGGTAGTCAATGCACATTCTCATACTACCATCTTTCTTCTTTACGAATAGGACCGAAGCACCCCAAGGTGAGATACTCGGTCTTATGAACCCCTTATCTAGCAGCTCTTGCAACTGCCCCATCAGCTCTTTCATTTCCGTCGGGGCCAATCGATATGGTGCTTTGGCGACAGGTTGAGCACCCGGTATCAGGTCAATCTGGAACTCGATCTCTCTGTCAGGTGGCAGTCCCGATAAGTCTTCGGGGAACACGTCTGGAAAATCACGCACAACCGGAACATCAGGTAGTTGTGGTGTTTGCGTTTCCACATCTTTCACATAACATAAGTAGGCGCTGCACCCACGCCTCATACACTTCCCCGCCACAGCCATTGAGATCACCTTCGGAATCGTAGTAACCCGATCACCGTAAACTGTCACTGAACTACCGCCGGGCGTTGTCAATTGAATTATTTTCTTGCGACATACAATGTTCGCCTCAAAGTCCGCCAACCAATCCATCCCAAGCACCAAATCGAATCCACCTAGAGTCATCGCGAAGGGTCTAACCGGAAATTTGCGGCCCTCTAATTCCACATCACAACCCTCTATCACCTCGGAAATACTGGTAGACTTACCTATCGCAGTTTCTACATCAAACGGTACATCAACACGTCTACTTCTAACAGGCAGTTTGGCACAGAAATCAGAAGAAATAAAACTCCTATTGGCACCTGAATCAAATAATACAGAGGCTAAAGTTTGGTTCACCAAGAACGTACCAGACACAACATCAGGGTCCGTTCTAGCCTCCTCTTGCGTCATCGTGAATGCCCTGGCGCTCGCTCTCGGCCCTTCACTTCCTGCCTTCTTTGCCCCTGAACCCTCAGCCCTCGGCTTCTTGCAGTCTCTAGCCATATGACCACTTTCCCCACAGTTAAAACATTTGCCTGTCCGGCAATCCTTTGACGTATGGCCAGGCTTCCCACACTTGAAACAAACATTTAACCCCCATCTGCACTCGCCACCATGCTCCTTCCCACATTTATCACACTTTCTCGACCCTACTCCCGTCACGACCACACGGCGATCGTCCCCCCATGCCTTCTTATTACTAGTCGAAGTATCACCCCGACCAAACCTCTTTCCCTGCCAATTTCTCTCACCACCTCCCTTCTTATTACCCTCAGCCTTCACCACCACGACCCGTTCATCGTATAATCTCCCTGCCAAATCTACTGCCGACCTACAGGTGCTTGGTCAGGCAGTAATCAAATGCCGACGGATATCAGCTGGCAGCCCTTGAATATACCGGTTGATCTTTCGAGACACCGGCATCACCTGATCTGGCACCACCCTCGCCATTTCATTGAACTTGGTGGTGTATTGTTGGTGGATCATCATTCCCGCCTCCAACTGCAGGAACTCTCTCTCAACTTTGTCTATTTCCTGACGAGGACTGAACTCCTCGATCACCATCCTTTTTAAATCGGCCCACTTCATCTTCCCAATGGCCCTGCTACCCTCGGCTTGGACTATATTGTCCCACCAGCACAAAGCCGACCCCGTGAAAGAGTGGGTAGCAAATTTTACCTTCTTGTCCTCCTGGCAATCACTAATATCGAGGACAGCCTCCATTTCTCTCACCCATTGGTGAGCATGAGCAGCGGTGCCAGAACCATCAAAAGTAGGGGGCTTGCACCTCATAAATGCCCCATAGTTACAACCCCGTGTTGTCTCCCGTACTGGCTCCTCCTCCTCTTCCTCTTCATCATCAGATAGAACCGTTTCCGGCTCTGGTTGTTGCTATCTTCCTGAGGATCAGTTCCTCCCTCGCCTTTCATCTTCTCATACCGCCTTTATCACTTCGGTCAGTACAGAAGGTAAGATCGTCTGCATGACCTGATGCACTTCCTCGACTACTGCCTCTTTTACCGAGGCTCTCAAATCAGCACTCTCGTATACCTCCTCTGGATGAGTGGTTTCAAGTTCTACAGGAACCTCTTTCTCCACCCTCGGTCTTCCTCTTGTGGCCCGCGGTTCAGCACCACGTCCACCACCACGTCCACCACCACGTGAAACTTTAGATGATCTACCACCGACCATCTTCTATCTCACTGAAAGATTCAAACACCAACACGGTCATTCAAGGAAATAGCTCAGTTTATGTCAAGTATAGTAAGTCCCTAATAACAGTGGCCAGTTGTGATTAGCCACTTACTCTACTCTTCGCACCCCGAGCATTACCTGTTCTGACTACATTAGTATCTAAATCTAACAGTAGCACATAAATCACATTACATGCGCACATAATACCAGTTAATTGTTAAGAAAATGCCTGATGACACGCAACTACTCAGATGACATTCTCTTCCTTTCTGTCCCATTTTCAGTTTAAGTTTAGGTTTATTTTGAAAATTTACCCGTTTCACTTAAACTTTAACTCTGATACCAACTTGTAAGGCCCCGATCCCGAGCACCTCACAGTTGGTCATTCATCGCATATAAAACATATATTTAAATAAATCATCGCAGCGGAAACATTCAAAAGATACATTTCATTTCATCATAAAAGCTTGTACAAAAGATTGCATCGTTACTGATTACAAAATAGTCATAAGCGGTGACCGCTAATACAATTATATAAAAATTTAAAATCTAAAGAAGATTCCTTAAGTAATCCCTTTTATGAGGATCCTCAAGGAACTCTTGCATGCACATAGTGTGCAGCATTATCAAAAGGAGAATGCCATCCCAAAAGAGCTGAGTAGCCGCCTCGTGCCATCCCCAGCAACCTTACCTGCCAACTGGAAATACATAAAAAGTCAGCGTTGCTGAGTGAGTTCTAGTTTTATAATAAAAACATACTTTTAATTCGTTAAACCTTCCTTTACTTTTATACGGTCACACAATGTACGTACACATAGATAATATTTTCATTATCTTTATTGTTCATTCGTCAACTTTCATTCGTGTGCCGTTAGTTGTGTCATTCACATACTTTCACGTTCTTTCATATTCTTTCTTTCGTTCATACATATCTTACTTTCATACATTCGTTCATTTCTTACATTCGTTCATTCACATCATTCATACATTCATTACTTACGTACGATCATTTCATTCATTCATTCGTTCATTTCATTCTTTCGTACGTTCATATCATTCATACATTCTTCACATACGTACGATCATTTCTTTCATTCATACGTTCATTACATTCGTTCGTACGTTCATTACTTTCGGTGACATGTACAATACCCTGAACATTGTGCACGAAGCTGATACTGGACCTGTGGTGATCAACCACGAACATTGTGCACGAACCTGATCCAGTCACCTGAGGTAAGTACATGCACCACTTATCTTTTCTCTTTCATTCTAGATCAATGCCATATGCTATACCTCGAACATTGTGCACGAAGCTGATGCTGGACCTGTGGTGATCAACCACGAACATTGTGCACGAAGCTGATCCAGTCACCTGGGGTAAGCAGCAAGGATCCCATACATATGGTCAATCATAAAGATTGGACCCCGAGTGTGCATCCTTCGGGGTAGCTAACCCGCACACCGTTGAGCTAACACCCACCAGGGGTGTGCACCTCCATACATTTGCTTGCAAGCCTTTCTCTTACGTTCTTTCATTCATTCATTAATGTATGTATTCATCATCATAGTTCTCATTCATTCATTCATTAATACATACATTCATCATCATGTTCCTCTTTCGTTCGTTCGTTAATGCATGCATTCATTCGTTGCGTTCCTCTTTCATTATCTTTCACTTTACGTTACATAATACTTTTCGTTTCATTCGTTAAGCATAACACGTAAAGTTCGGAAAGACAAACACATATCGAAACAAGGAACATCGGCATTTACAAATCATCATTCATCAGCATTATATAGGGCCATATCATACTTGACGTACATACATCATACCTACACATGCAATACTATCAACATCATGCCCAACATAACTTCTAAGCCTCGACGGTACTATTTGGGCGACTGAACATGCTTCAGTCGCATGACCTTCATGCGACTGAGCATTAGACGATGGGACTCATAGGCGACTAGTCCCTCAATCGTGCGAATGCACCTGTGCGATTGAGCACATATGCGACTGGGCTCTCAATCGTGTGTCTCGTCGTGCGACTAAACTCTTAGTCGGGCGATTGAGCCTCAGTCGTGCGAATGGACTTCAGTCGTGCGTTTATCCCTCAGTCGTTTCCCCAATCGTGCGACTGACCCTCCAGTCGCCTAGCCCTAACTGTGCAGCGACTGGAGTTCATCACGAACTGCAGCCGCGACATTCGGCTGTATAACCCCTCTAAACTCGATTCGAACCCAAATTAAACCTCCTAAACCATAGGGAATCATGCTAGGATGTCATACAAACTCATACTAGTCCAAAATCATACTTTAAACATACTAAACATGATTTCACCCAAATAGGTTTAACATACACTTTACAAAAATAGGGTTTTTATATGCGATCCAGCCCCAAAATCGTATGAAAACATGGAAATGTTGGGTCCTAGAACTCACAATAGCAGGTAGGAGATGAAATGCTCCGTTTGGACTAGTTGGTTGACGAGTTTCAAGCCCGGATCACCCTTTTCTCTCTTTTTCTTTTCGGTCGCTCCTCTCTCTCTTTTTCTGACTGAGTTTGTGGGTATGGAAGAGGGTAAGAGCTGCCCTCTTCCTTAAATACTCCTCGTCCAGTCGCCCCTGCTTCAGTCGCGTTGGCACTTCAGTCACCTGAACTTCATGCGATTGGACCTTCAGTCGTACGACTGTCAGGCGTATGAAGCTCCAGTCGTGTGACTCCATGCATATGAGGCTTCAGTCGCCTGATCTTCATTCGACTGAGCCTCCAGTCGGTTGAGCTTCATTCGTGTCTCAGTCGGCCGATTGGCCCTCAGTCGCATAACACTGCAGAAAGGAAAATTTCGGGTGTTACAAAACCAGGCAGGCTTGTCAAGGCCATAGATCTATGACGTCGTCAGGCTAGCAATAGTCAATGATTGTACATATAATCGTCAATACATGGTAATTACTAAGATCAACTAACCACAACATACAAGTGAATTGCCATAAGTTTACAAGAATCAAACGAGTTTACAAGTATAGTGATTATAAGGTAACATGTTTCACCCCCAAAGTGTAAAAATATGAAAAAGGGGTATAGAAATACTCATATGATATAAATAAGATGATAGTAAGAAATTAACGATGCTCCAACGATTCCTTTTTACAAGATACCTAACGTATATATATTCCAAGGTTAAGTTTAAAGATAAGATTAACGAATAAACGTGAACTAGGGTTTCAATTGAAATTTGGGGGTTTTTAATAACTAAATCTAATAAAATAAAATAAAGCAATCGATTATTTTTTAATTAAATAAGGTTGCAATAATTTAATTTATTGAATTATTAAAGATTAGTTATGATGTGCGAAAAGAAATAATTAATTTAATAAATAATTATTTAAAATTTGATAAAGGTAATTAGTTAAATCTTTATTTAAATGACCTTAAAATTATCTAAAATCATTTTATAAAGTTTTGAGCTTTTATATGATTAAATATAATGGTCTTTTAATATCAAGCCTTAAAATAAAATAAAATATAATAGAAAGTTATATTGTTTTAAAAGTTTCAAGAACTTAAATAAAATTTTAAGGAATAACTTATTAACTTATATATATAACATAGTTTTAAATAAATAACATTTGAATAAATATTAAATAACTATTTGAATAATTAGTTATTTATCATGTAAATTTATAATGTTTTGAAATAATCTAAATTTGAATCATCAAAGATTTTTAGCATTTTAATTACATAAAAGAATTAATAATATTTTATAACCTTTGTTATTCTAAAAAAATAATTAAATTTACAAACATAAGTTTTAATACTTTTAAAATTAATATAATAATTTTTGAAATATTTTTATTAACAAAATAATTTTTATTAGATTTAATATCATATCAATATTATTTCTGAAATTTAAAATATATAAAATTGCCTTTAAAAAAATATATGATGGAGGCTGGGTTCGAACCCTAGACCTCCGGTTTCCAAGTGAAAGTGTTAACTGGTTGGGCTAGTAGCCCACATCTGGTTTAAAGCTTCCTTAAAATGTTTAAAAGCGTTAATTGCAAAAACCCCCAATTTACTCAAGAACCCTAGAATCGAATTGAGTCAAATTGAACATAGATTTGATGTTGTTAATGAAATCAACCATAGGGCTTTTGATACCTAGATGAAATCGAGTGTGTGGGTGTTTGTAATTACCAAAATGATGTCGATGTGTTGATAAAAGATGAAACGAGGCCGCCGTTGATTGAGAACTCAATTTGGGAGATTTAGATGCTGATACTCCAAATTGGTAAGTGTAAAAGCTTATGAGAGCGATAAGGATCGATAGACATCAACCAAGTGCAATCAAGATTACTTAGAAACGGTCTCTCAAATGAGTTACAAGTCACGTATGAAGATTGGTCGTATGTGATGTGTGTGTATGTTTCAGATGAAATTGTGAGTTCCAATTGTTTTAAGAGTGTTGAAATGATGATTTACCCTCGCTTTTAGTCACGATTCGATCAGTTTCAGGTCGAATGAGTTCAATGCCTTGAATGCATGTTCGGTTTCTCAAACACACTCATAACAGTCCGAAAAGATCAGTTGAAACATCACCTAAGTTCGAAACAACTTAAGAAACGGTTTCAGTGGGTTTAATTGGGAGTTGATTGATGGATAGCAGCTAATTTTGATCGTCGGAGCTCTCTGACCCGATGGCCGGAGATGGAATCGACGGGAAGAGGGGATAGGGTGGGCGGTTTGGGTTGTTTTTAATTGATTTCCAATTTCAGTCCCTGTGGTTTTAAAAGTTGTTATTTTATGCTTGAAACCTTTATATTATGTTTCAGAAATTACAATTTAAACCTTGGACTTATAAATATAATAAATTAAATTAATTATTTATTAAAAGTCATATCTATTATTAAAACTTTATAAGTTTATTAAAAATATAAATCATTAGGTTATTACAAGTTGATTACATATTTGATGTATTTGATCCATTAAAGTTATTACATAATTTAATAATAAAAACTCAAATTAAATTCGGGTTTGGATTTTATCTCGAAAAGTGGCATGTTACATGTGGGTAAATCAATCATCATTTTAATAAACCTACCATAGTTTGTTTGTTTTAGTGCTTTTGATGTGATTTCACGACCAAAGTATTGTATTATATATATATATATATATATATATATATATATATATATATATATATATATATATATATATTTATATATATATATATATATATATATATATATATTTATATATATATATATATATATATATATATATATATATATATATATATAGGATCAGGATCATTACAGAACCTAATTAAATCTTCAGAACCGAAAGAACCATTTATAGCCGTTGATTTGATAATTATTTTATTTTTGGATTTTATATCAATGAGGGTAATTGTGTAAAAACACAATATTCACAAATTAAAATCCCTTTTTTATCTCATTTAAGTTAGGCAAGTCTGTATCATCGGATCTCTAATTACCATTACGATCAATCAATTGAATTCATCATCTTCGCAGCTTCATCATCTTCGCAGCTTCATCATCTTCGCAGCTTCATCTTTCCCGTCTTTGTGTAAGTGATCATTTTCGTTGTTTCTCACAATCGATCTTGTCATCATAATCGATTAATCAATGCTTGAATTATATAGTTCTGCAATTTTCTGAAACAGAAATCGAATTCATCATCTTCGCGTCTTCATCCTCTGCTGTATTCGTAAATAAACAATTTCGTATTTTCTGTATGTCGATTTTGTCATTATAAACCAGTGATGTATGTGTTATTTATATGGTATTGCAATGTTTTCGAACCTTGTTAACCGTATATGCATCTATATGTTCGAAAATTCAATTAACGATTTTTGTATTCATCGATTATATTTTCAATTTAAGATGTTCATATAATTCTATGGAATAAATATGATTCATATAATTGTAGAAAAATCTAAACGATGGTTATATGTTCTGTATAATTTGTTCAGGTTTACGTTATGTAAATTTATACTGAATAAACTTCTTCCAACATACAAGTTCATGCAGCACTTTTATTAATGTATACTGCTCAGGATCCCAGCAGTCTAGTTTACACATATGTAAACCAACATATAAGTTCAATGCTTATGTTTAGATTCATTTACATCTGTGTAAACCAATATATCAATTTAAACTGCTCAGGATCCCAGCAGCCTAGTTTACACATATGTAAACCAACATATAAGTCCATGCAGAACATATTTTAGAATAAAATGTTATAAAATGTGTACATTTTTACAGCTCAGGGCCTTTATCTTGATTTTTTCCCGCAGGTGTATATTCATATTGCTTTTCAGATGGTTGTTATCAACATGCATAACAATGTCAATGATGGATCGTCATGTAACATTAATCAAGATTCATCCAATTTGAATGAACAATTGGATTTTTTTAATCATGTTCAACCAGAAGGTAGTACATATTTTCCAATGTTTTTTTAATTGCTTGATTTATAAAGTTATACATTTATGTAAATCAGTAGACATAACTTTTTATTAATTTTTTTGTTTCATGTTTATTTGTAGTTTTGAATGATGATGGCAAAGAGGAATCAATTTGCAGTAACTTCTTCCATTCTCCTAATGGAACTAAATACTGGATACCTAACTCGCCTGAAGATTTAAAACCAATTGTTGGTTCAAAATTTTCTAATTGGGATGACGTTTATGTTATCTATCAGTTATATGCTGAGATTGCTGGTTTTGATATAAGATTATCCACTACTAAGAAGAAACATGGTGTCATTACGCATAAATATATTCTATGTAGCAAGTCCGGTAAGCCTCGTGGTCAACAGTTTGATTCTAGGAATAATGGATCATGTTATGGACCTTCACGATCATCTTCTATTAAGGTTACTGAATGCCCTGCCTGCATAAGGGTCAAATTTAAGAATGGGCATTTTATTATCTATGATTTTGTTGAGAAACACAACCATGGTCTTGTAGACAGTAATAATCAAGATTTGACCAGAAAGCGTCGTTAGTTGAACTTTTCTGATCAAGAGTTCATACACAGGGCTCGAACTGCTAACGTTGGACCAAATGTTGCTCATAAGATCCAGACCGCAATTAAGGGTGGTCAACATATGGTTCGTGGCACGGTTACCGACTACAAGAATTTTAGTAGGGACATAAGGCGGTTCATTGGTAATAGAGATGCTCAGATGATTATTGATACTCTAAATCAACGTAAAGTGAATTGGCAAAATTTCACATTCGATTGCAAAGCTGTTAAAAGTGAACTCAGGTCTTTATTTTAGGCGGATGATGTTTCTAAGTTCAATTACTCCGTATTTGGAGACATTTTAGCATTTGACGCCACTTACCACACGAACCAGTAAGTTATATACTCACTATTAGTCCATTTTATTTTAGTTTTATCTAACTTTGGTTTTTTTCAGGTACAACATGATTTTTGTTCCTTTTACCGGTGTAGACCATCATAAAAAATGTGTCACATTTGGTGCTGGTTTGTTATATGATGAAACAATTGATTCCTATAAGTGGTTACTAGAATCGTTTATTAATGCACACGGTAAACAACCTACATTAGTTCTAACGGATCAAGATGCCGCAATGAAGCAAGCTGTTGCTGCCGTTCTAAACGAATCTAAACATCGTCTATGCATGTGGCATATCACAAAAAAACTCCCAAAGAAGGTACATCATAACATAATTAATACATCATATTTTTTCTTATCAAGTTAAGTTCATATCATGTACGTACTTTATTTTACACAAATGTATGGATAGTATCCTGTTCTGCACATATCACTTACCTATTTTACACAACTGTTAGTACGTTTATAGGTTTCCCAAATGTAAGTTTTGTGGAATGTGTCCTGTTCTGCACATACCACTTTACTGATTTACACAACTGTAGTTACGTTTATATGTTTCCCAAATGTAAGTTATGCTGATACTGTCCTGGTATGCACACTAACTAAACTGTTTTACACAACTGTAAGTCAGTTTTTAGGTTTCCAAAAGCTAAATTATGCGGATAATGTCCTGATCTGCACACATCCCTTTACTGTTTTACACAAATGTAAAACAGTTGTAAATGAATCTACATATTTTTTACTTACATGTTCATAATTTCCATTTAAATATTTGTCTGTTATAATAGGTGTCTGGTGATGTATCAAAGAACAATGAAATTCGCAGAGCAATTCACAAGTTAGTATGGAATGTATTCATAGAACCTACAGTTTTCGAAGAAAGATGGCGTTTACTTATGGGTGAGTACAACCTCGAACATCATGAATGGTTATGTGATATGTTTGCCATAAGGGAACAACGGGTTCCCGCATATTTTAAAGATATTCTAATGTGTTGTCTAATGAAAACAACATCCAGATGTGAGAGCTCTAATGCTTTATTCAAACTTAATTCTAGTGGTTCTAACACTCTTGTTGATTTTTTGACACCGTACTCTGTATGATCATGATTCACAATTAGCGTGATAAATTATTAATAAATAACTATATCACTTTTACATATGTGTAAACTGGGCTGCTGGTATACTTAGCAGTATACATTTATATATTGGTTTACACACATGGCGTTGTGTATGTAGGTTTAATTACTGTTTTCTAATGAAGTAGATTATATGTAAGAATAAAATGTTATAAAATGTGTACATTTTTACAGCTCAGGATCCCAACCGCCTAGTTTACACATATGTAAACCAACATACAAGTTCATGCAGCACTTTTATTAAATCAGTTATAATGTACATTATTACACCTGTGTAAATCAATATATCAATGTATACTGCTCAGGATCCCAGCAGCCTAGTTTACACATATGTAAACCAACATATAAGTTCAATGCTTATGTTTAGATTCATTTACAGCTGTGTAAACCAATATATCAATGTATACTGCTCATGATCCCAGCAGCCTAGTTTACATATATGTAAACCAACATATAAGTTCATGCAGCACATATGTAAGAATAAATGGTTATAAAATGTGTAACTTAAATGTTTATGAAATATAACAATTTTACATATGTGTACAAATACATATTAAATGTCATTTTCATTATGTTTATATATTACATAATATATGACCACATTACCTTAAACCCAGGAACTTCACAGACATCTGCTGAGTAATCACTTCCTTCGTCATCGACGTTAGTCCCCTCATCATTCGTACTTTCTTCTTCATTCTCTTCTTCATCACTTTCGACATACAACACCCGCATGTACCCGTTGCCAAATCCTCCGTTCATTATTTCCAAATCTTCTCTCATCACTAGGTTCTCAAATGTCCAGAAACTAATAGGACTCATTGAACGCTGATCGTTTATTCCTTTGCAAGTAGTCCCATCAACATATAAAAGCTGCATTAAGACTAAAATAGTTACATACAAACAATACAATTTATATTTTTTGTTTCACACAAATGTAGATCAATACCGTAAGTATTGTTAAGGCGCCTTGGAAATGAGAGTTCAAGTCTCTTCTCCTCCATTATTTTTCGATTTTCTGATCCTAGACACGATATAACCGCACCAGTCCATATCTGACAATTCCATATCCTCACTTATAAGATCTAAAACACCAACTTTACATTTACTGTTTTTATGACACTCTACCATTGTGTTCAAGAACAACACTATGAAATCCAATTTGAACATTATACCGTCGTCATCATTTGAAAATTTTATGTTCCTAACAATATCCCTTAAACTAATCACCTTAGATTTATATCTATTCCTCCACTTCTTTCCTAATTCTGTCCACACTGTTGTTTTTTCCCCTGAAACCAAATCAATTCCTGAATTTGGCAACCCTAACAACGTGTGAATTGCATCGCTATCTACCTTCAATGATCCTCTCTTGCATGTTATCTCCATTGTTTCTGTGTTCAGATTTTCTACCACAAAATACCCTAATTTCGTGGGAATCTGATGTGCTTTGAGTTCTAGTACTCTACCAAATCCTATGTCTATAACTGCTTGCCTTTGCTTCCTACCCAACGAACCTAAAACCGAACATAACTTCATTGGTATACATCGAGCTCTTATACTGAAATAATCATCATCATTGCTTGATTTTTTTTTCTTCGAAGAACCCTCTTCATCCATTCTCAATGCCAACCTCTTCTTTCCTGCAAATAAATATTTCATTTCAGTAATTTATACATATAACAAATCATGTTTAAACACGTATGTAAATCAGTTTACAAATACTTATACCTTTACAAATAGTTTCTGGCCTTACACCACTTTTCATCACCAACTTTATTTTATCATCACCACCTTTCATTTTTTTCCCTTGATTTGCAACTTTTTCCTTTTTTCCTCTTACACATTCTTTTGTCTTTTTTTTCCCAACTTCAGATTCTTTCAATGATGAGCATTTACCCAATCTTTTACTACTCCTAGTACCCTCTGTAATATATACATTTTCCAGAAATAATATTATTTTTCAATAGGAATTCATTTACAATACTTCATATTCATATTAAACAGATGTATATTGAACACAACTACTAAGCTACACATATTATACTTGCTAAATAATTTACATCAATGTTAATCTTGTTTTGTATAAATTAAATGTATGCTTTTTTTACTTACTCTTTTTTGTCTTTACATCTGTTCGCTTCTTTTGTGATCTTTTACCTGTTCTTTTATTTACAAAACTGTCATCCACATCCGCACCGTCATCTGTCAAAAAAAAATATACACCAACATTCATTGTTTCCACAAAATATTAAAATACCAAGTTATATTTCTTAAATCATAATATCATACCTGCTGTTTCATTTGACTCATCATCTGTATTTTCAGGCGAAATTTCTTCATCAATCAAAATTTCTTCATTGTCTTCACATGGCTCTTCACCGTAATTTCCTTCTGAAGTCTCGCTATTGTCAACATCTGACTCTCCCACTATAACAGGGCTATCAGCCTTATTTTTAAACTTTGAAAAAGATGTTTTCCTTGCAATTCTACCGCTTTTACGTCCTGCATACAAGTATATGCTCATTTCATATATCACTAACTTTTACATTTACAAAGTTATTTACAAAATGTATAAACTTACTTGACAAAGAATGAAACCTCATTTTTGTTAACTGCATAAAATGTTTACCATTAGTAAAATGTATGCACACCAACAATTATAATGTAATGTATATGTTTTAAATAAAAACTGTACACTTTGTTACAAACAAGGATAATGCACATATTTACATATTAATTTATACAAGTGTATTTACATACATTCATACAAACATATTACAAATTTACATGTATGTTATGTTCATATAACAAGTATATTGATTTGAATGAACTACAAGCATTATATACAGTTAAAATATATTTTCTAAGGTTTCTTCTTATTTCATCAATACCATTTGTTTTACACAACTGTATTTACAAATCAAATATAAAAACTTATACAGGTTTACATTTACGTAAATTCCATACAACAATGTTTCATATACTGAATAAACATCCAGGAATCGTTCACTTTGTAAACAGCTAAACGACATTGAATACCATTTGCTTGATTTACACAAATGTATTACTCAGCAACTAACTTAAACTATTAAAATATCAGTTTCATGTTCAAACCTATCAGATACTGAATAAACTTCCAGGAATCGTACACTTTGTAAACAGCTAAACGACATTGAATAACATTTGATTAACCACGAATTTAGAACTTACACAATACCGTCGACCAACAAAACAAATTACAGGTTTACATGTACGTAAATTCCAAACAACAATGTTCATATACTTTATAAACTACCAGGAATCGTACACATTGTAAACAGATAAACGATTTTGAATACGATATGACTGATTTACACAATACCATCGACCAACACAACAAAGTTTTAATCACGGTTACAAATATGTAAATTCATAATTGTAAAACTACAATCAGATATACTTACTACTGTTCTTCGACGCCAAATGCCGCAAACAGAGAATAGGGTTCGACGAGTTCTTCAATTTTTCCTTTTGATGCAATCGGATTAGGGCTCGATGTGTGTTTCTTCCGATTATGTAACCGCAAGCCCTATGATTTGGGGATTTTCTTCCTAAAACCCTGCAACTTCCGTTTTTAAGAGTATTGTAAAAGACCAAAAAGCCCTTTTTAATTAATTTTCTTATTTCTTTGGCGTACTAAATTTTCAATTTCCACCCTTAATCACATCCACCCTTGATTCTGAAAATCAATGGTTATAAATGGTTCTTTCAGTTCTGTTTTTAAATGTGGTCCTGCAAAGATCCTAACCCTATATATATATATATATATATATATATATATATATATATATATATATATATATATATATATATATATATATGACCAATGTTGTAAAAATCGCTAGGCGTTAGTCGAGCATGGGGTAAGGACTAGGGATTAATCGGGATTAGTCGGGATTAATCGGTTTGGAATTTTTATATATAATTTTCAATTTTACATATATATATTCACATCAAGAGTCGCCCGGAAAGTCGTCGGAATCCGGCCGGAATCTTGCCGGAAAACTCGCCGGAATTTCCGATTTCGGCCGATTAGGACCGCCTAGGTCCGCCTAAGGCCGACTAGGGCTGAATTTGACCAACTTTTACCGCCTAGCGATTAATTGGCCGATTAGGTAAAAATTCCTATGTGGCCTGCCGACTAGCGATTAATCGCCGATTAGTCGGCCCGCCTAGGCCGATTTTTGCAACACTGACTGCGTATGACTATCCCAATGCAGAACGTCTTTCTCATCTCTTTTGCCTTTGATACTCTCTCTCTCTCTCTCCAAAGTTCAAACCACACACACAAGAACTCAATGGCGAGTAAATCGTTGGGCATTGACTGACGATGATGGAAAGTTTCTTATTCGGTAGTGCACCTCAGCATCACCGTTTAATCTCTAATTCGATCTTTAGTTGTGGTTGGATTTTGCTTCAATGGCCTAAACAGTCGCAACGGTTTATTGTACTGGTAAGGTTTTTTAGCCGGTAGTCGAGGGTTCGGTTCGGTTCGGTTCGGTTCGGTTCGGTTCAGTGCGGTGCGGTGCCCATTTTGGCATTTGACGGCGACGTTAGATCGTGTAATTTGTGGGGCCATCGCACTAAAAACTGTAGTTTTGATTTTGTTGGTTTTAATTAATTTTGTGATTATTGAAACTTGATGTGGGTTTCTAATTACTTTTCATTTGAAGAAGAAAAGGGATTTTTCCTGTTGTAGTTCCTGATGCATGTTGTATCTCCTTAACATCTTTAATTTTATTCTAATTCTAATTTCTACATGACATTGATTGAAATATAATTTGTTTCCTCTTTCTATTCATCAAAGATCCAGTTTTACATATTTAAATAACTTAAATTTTCTCTTCTTATTAGTGTGGTTTATGCATGTGCAGGCTTTGAGGTTTTTTTAACATGCATATTTTTTAACATGCATATTCTAAGAGTCTTTCTTTCTTACATGTGTAGTTTGGTGTTTGTTTCTCACTTTCAGTTTGCATACAAAATTTTGAAATGAATAAATGAAGATCAACATAAGGTCTTTCATTAAAACTTTGATCTTGAAATGAATAAATGAAGATCAACATAAGGTCTTTCATAAATGAAGTGCAAGGTACGTACGTGAATGCCATGTGGTCATTTCACCACTTTAGAATTAATTTACAGTTATGTTTTGTCTGTGAAATGGAACTATTTGTACGTGTACAGTTTATTAACATATAAATACATAATTAAATGTGGACTTTCAATATTGGATTTTTTAATCCAGATTTAATCTTTAGTTTTGTTTGAATGAATTCGGTCAAATGCAGGGTCAGCTCAATGATTTTAGAGACCGCAAGCGAATTAAAAAATCAAAGTCTTTTTATTTTTTTTTTCAAATTTCATTGTATAAAAGTTGTCTTTATCCAGGCTTAGACACCTAATTAATTTAGTAAATTAGATGCCTAATCACTTGTGACCAACTAGGAAAATAATCTACTCTGACCAAATAGGAAAAGGTGTTAAACGAAAAATTCAAAGTCACTTTCTTACACAATCAGCATTCAGCAGCAGCATGTTCTATGATTTCCAACCTCTTCATGCAAACCATCATATGAAATTAAATAGTTGAGCAACCTGTAACACAAATATCTCATTACAACAAAAAAATTTATCAAAAGAGAAATTTGTTTCACACTCCTTCACTGAAAATTAAGACTGTACAATAAAATTTGTTTTTACCATTATCAAAATGTTCTAAATACTTAAAATAAAGATGGAAAAGAGACTCTTGTACTAAATAATATTCTTATAATTGAAATCAATTAAGATCGGCATGCACCTGTGCCGCCCCTATGCCGAAATCGTAAATCCAAAAGTTCGAACTTTGAACCGCCACCAGAAACTCAAAACTGTTGATTTAGGATGAATAATCATATTTTTACAGTCGTATATTTAGCATCAAACATTAAAGAGTCGGAGGGGTGTCGTAGATTTTGAATCACAAATCAAAGACTCAAGAAAGGAAAATCGATATTATTGTTGTCATTTGAGCTTTAATCGAATTTGTGATTGTAAACCTTGAAACTACTCGTCAATTGATCCCCCCCCCTTCTCGATTCTGTGATATAATGAAAACTTGGTTGCAGTCCCGCTGAGGCTCTTTCGTTTGGCCCTTTATTTCATTTCTTTTTAACAAGACCATTCTTTTTTAGCCCACCAAAAGCCCAATTTTATGTATTGTATTTTTTTAATAAAAATGGGGCCTTAAATTTTTGGGGGCCCCAAACCCTATGCTTACTCACTTACCTTATTGGGCTGACCATGGTCAAATGTGTTCTTCATTGACTCTACTAGTTGATCTTTGAATGATCGAAGATGAAGATGTCCTTGACATGAAAGTTATGTCATTGTTATTAAAAGTTAATAGATGCTTCATAAAAAGGTTTCTTACCAGTGATCAAAATGTAATTTCTAAGTATTATAAAAAATTTTATATGTTATTTCATAACAGTTGATTATAAAATTCCATTTATGTTATTCTGGTTAAACAGTTTCTTTGAGTGATTTTATACTAACGATAACGGTTTGTTTTGATTCTTTATAATAAGTTTATGCTATAGTTTTTTATTTCTTTTTGTAGGATGTTGATATATAGGATTGTTAATATTGAAAATATAAATTGTTGTTTCATGAAACACATTCCTTCTAAATTTGTATATTGATTCCAATGACTATTTACTGCTAATCATTATCTTTTCCCCACATCCAATTAACTATCTTCTTTTTGTTGGCTTTAAACAACAATGAGTTATAAAATTTTAGTGCACCTCATGAACATAACGTTATGTTCTTCTTGAGATGGTAGTTTTGTGATAACAGGGAGTTATAAAATTTGAATGCCTCTTCATGAACGTTATGTTCTTTTTGAGACGGTAGTTTTGTGTCATTTTTTTTGTAATATTTGGATGCTCTTATATAACAATAAATTTTTAAGCCCTTAGGATTGAAATTTGTTAAAAAACTTATTGAAACTCTTTATTTGATTAAGGATATACATCATAATTATTTGTTTTGATTCTTCATAATAAGTGTATATATGCTACTGATTTAGTTTTTTTATGGATTGAAGATGAGTGTTCATGGCATAATCCTTATTCTTGAACTATATGTAAGTAACATGCCACCCTATATATTTCTTTCCTTTTTATTAATTATTATTTTTACTACGTCTAATGCTATATTAAATGAACAGGAACGGGAAAACACAAGGACTGCCGATCAAACTTCATCCACAACATAGTACCCTTCAATGTAGCAATCACACATATGTTAAACGTCGATTGTCATGACATGGTAATTACACATGGGTATGCAGCTGGACTAACATCGTTTGTGGTAGTTTTTGTGTCCGTATTTTTGTTAATAAAATATAAAAATCAAGGTGACAACATTTGTGACGTATCTATGCACGGGCCCGCGTTTAACATTTGGGATTGTAGCGAAAATTTTGGTGTCAGCTCCTTGGCGCAACGCGCCGGGGAACACTACTAGTTTACATAATAACATAATGTTAGGTACAAGAAAGTTTTAGGATTTTTATTATTAACCATCAAACTTCTTTCTTTTATATATTTTAAAAATCAACTTAAATGATGGTATCCATCCATTATATTTTTAACATGTAGTAGGTTTCTTCTTTTTTTTAAAGTTTTTATTATGACCCTTATAGTATATTTAATATTTTAATTTTCAAATAATTTTTTTCTTAATAACTTCTTTTATAATTTCTTTTGAAAAAACAGAATTCATGTTTGTCTTTAGTTAGCTTTTTTTCTTTCAACGTTTCCATTATATTTGTTGAAAGCGTAGTCATATTCAATATTAAGTTTTTTTTTTTTGCATCATATTTACGACAGAGTATGATTTTTATGACAAAGTGTTCTTTTGGGGGTTTATTGCATGGTGAGGCTTACTTTTACGAGGAATGTCTGACTTTACGATGATGTAATATCCGTTGTGACATGTTTCTTTGTTTTTCTTGATGCATTAGGATAGTAAGTTGGAAAGAATTACCACCATTACGACGTGTTTTTTATTCGTTTTTTATATTTGAGATCGTGGTGGGTTTCTGGTGCAACTCGCGTCAGAAAAACCTAGTTTTATACAAATTACCAAACTTTAGCTACAGGAAAGTGTTTGGATCATTAAATAAACATAAATAATAAAGGGGGCCGATATACGAACACCCTGTTAGGTGTCATGTGCACAACATTTGACTTTCTTTCACGGCCTGTGAAAGCCCTTACTGGCCGTTGTAAGTATTTTAAAAACAATATATTTTTTTAAATCTTGTAACTTTTTCAACATTATAGAATGGTTAACTTTTTCAACGTTTTATTGGCAAGAAATATTGGCAAGCATAAGAATGGAAGAACAAGAGTGATCTTGTGCAAATATCATCTTTCTATAGTTGTTTGGTTTGGAGTCTAACCTACCAGACTGTTTGTTTTGTTTATAAATATGACCAAACTCACCCGTTGCTACAGTAGCATCTCATCCTCACGTCCATACACATCCACATGCCTCTTCAAACTTGAAAGATGAAGAAGAATGCAACAAACCAACTCAAAAGAGTCTTCATTCCATTGCAACGATTTGATGAAGTTGTTACAAGCTAGAGGCATCTACTCACTAGGATTGAAGTTCATCTTGGTGCTCAATGAGGATAGCTTCACATTGTCGAGTAAAGTCGTCGAAGCAACAGGCGATCTCGAAAACCTCTGGGCCTCAACCCCAGCCAAAATAGGTAAAGTTTAACTTATTTTCGTTAACATACGTACGCACATTCAACTTATTGTATAATTTTAACTAACACAGGGACCAACGAGGTTCAGAAGGACGGTGAGATAAAGTCAAATTTTCAGGATAACAAGGGTATGCGGATCATACCACAGGTGTTACCGAGTGAAGCTTACAAAAGCACTTCAATACGTGGGGTGGTCAAGCCTCTTCGGGTGTTCGATAGGGTTGTATACAGGCAGGCAACCAGCACTCAATGAGGACGAATTTGTGAAGTTTTTAAGTGAAGCAAAAGAGATAATCCATGAGATTCATGCCTTTGATAGACTGAAGGCCAAACACTAGTCTTGGAATGTTGAAAATATAGCCCAAAAGAGTGGGATGGAGTTCATTGAAGCACTAAAATTCCCATACGGAGGCCTTAAAAAGAATAATCCTTACTGCCTTTACGCATATCGTGTGAAGACGGAAGATTCTAGCTTCTTGCTAGTTGTCTTTTAATGATATTTCGTTGTTAAATAAAAAAAGATGGAAGATTCATCTTAAGGATCATCTATTATATCTATATGTATGCCTTTTGGCCTTTTGGATACGTACGTAGAGGGATCAATACGATGATATATATGTTAGTTTTATCACATATTTCTTTTGAACAGCAAGATACTATCACGATATGTGTGCAGACACTCTATCATGTTAACTATATATTATATAATATATTTCCTTTTAATAAGTTGATGTTGTTTAAGTTATTATTATCTCGATCGAATCGTCTCATTTGAAAATGCATGTATGTATGTTTGTTTTAGTGCTTTTGATGTGATTTAATGATCAAAGTATTGTATTATACATATGTATGATTATGCAGAACCTCTTTCTCATTTCTTTGGCCTTTGATACTTTTTTTCTTTGATAATTTAAACTTTGACCTTTGAAGAAAGAAAGAGAGTATCAAAGGCCAAAGAAATGAGAAAGAGGTTCTGCATAATCATACATATATATAATACAATACTTTGATCATCAAATCACATCACATCAAAAGCACTAAAACAAACATACATACATGCATTTTCACATGAGGCGATTCGATCGAGATAATTAATAACTTAAACAACATCAACTGATTAAAAGGGAAATATATTATATAATATATAGTTAACATGATAGAGTATCTTCACGCATATCGTGATAGTATCTTGCGGTTCAAAAGAAATATATGATAAAACTCACATATATATATCATCATATCGATCCCTCTACGTACGTACCCAAAAGGCCAAAAGGCATACATATAGATATATAGATGATCCTTAAGATGAATCTTTCGTCTTTTTTTTTGAACAACGAAATATCATTTAAAGACCACTACTAGAATCTTCCGTCTTCACACGATATGCGTGAAGGCAGTAAGGATTATTCTTTTTAAGGCCTCCGTAGGGGAATTTTAGTGCTTCAGTGAACTTCATCCCACTCCTTAGGGCTATATTTTTAACATTCCAAGACAAGTGTTTGGCCTTGAGTCTATTAAAGACATGAATCTCACCGATTATCTCTTTTACTTCACTTAAAAACTTCACAAATTCATCCTCATTGAGTGCTGGTTGCTTGTCTGTATACAACCCTATCAAACAACCGGAGAGGCTTGACCACCCTACGTGTTGAAGTGCTTTTGCAAGCTTCACTCGATAACACCGGCAGTATGATCCGCATACCCTTGTTATCCTGAAAATTTGACTTTATCTCACCTTCCTTCTGAAACTCTTTGGTCCTTGTGTTAGTTAAAGTTATACAATAAGGTGAATGTGCGTACATATGTTAACGAAAATAAGTTAAACTTTACCTATTTTGGCTGGGGTTAAGGCCCAGAGGTTTTCGAGATCGCCTATTGCTTCGACGATTTTACTCGACAATGTGAAGTTGTCCTCATTGAGCACCAAGATGAACTTCAATCCTGGTGAGTAGATGTCTCTAATTTGTAACAACTTCATCAAATCATTGCAATGGAATGAAGGCTCTTTTGAGTTGGTTTGCTGCATTCTTCTTTATCTTTCAAGTTTGAATAGGTATGTGGGTGTGTATGGATGTGAGGATGAGATGCTACTGTAGCAACGGGTGAGTTTGATCATATTTATAAACAAAACAAACGGTCTGGTGGGTCAGACTCCAAACCAAACAAAAATAGAAAGATAATATCTGCACAAGATCTCTCTTGTTCTTCCATTCTTATGCTGGCTAATATTTCTTGGTGGTGGTGGTACAGTGGTGGTGGTTTTCTTGTCTTCATATAAGAATTCAGTGTTTGTGTAAGAGAGAAGAAGTTGGGTGGTTGTTCCCATAAAATAATATCATGTGAGAGTGAGAGTGGGATTTATAGGTAATAATGGCTACAACTCCTACAAGTAGGCCATTAATTCTTGACTTTGAGCTATGGACGCCAGACTATAATGTCAAAATCCAAAGGATGGAGAGAGAGATTTGAAAGAATGTTTTTTTAATCTCTACACTTATATAGCAAATTACTATACTTTCAAAACGACAACAACCACACAGCTGGCCCTTGGTTTTGTGAACATGATTATATAAGATTTAATCTTCAGTTTGTTAGTGTTTACTTTTGTAATTCTTGTTTTTTTTGTGCGTTTTGTGATTTTTTTATTATTTTATTCTGGGTTAACAAAATGATTATGTCATCCTATCACAAACCTACAAATAAAAGTTATTATAAAGGGGCCTACTAAAGAGACGCCCTGTTGGATATTTGAACGCCCTCGTCACGGGCCGTAAGGGCCTTCACGGGCCGTATGGTCTGTCTGTAGTCAAATCAGTCATTCAAAAACGTAATTCAAAAACGTAACGGCCCGTGAATATGATCATGGTCGTATTTATTCACGGCCCGTGAACCATTTCACGGCCCGTTTGGCATTCATCTTACGGGCCGTGAACTTCTTTACGGGTCCTAGTTTCACCTTTAATAATTTGACGAGATATATTATTCCTCGTTTTTCATGTAATTTTATATTTTTTACGTTATTTGATATGACGTAATATTCCTCGATAGTCGTGTAAATTTGTATTTATTACGTTATTTGATATGACATAATATTCCTCGACATTCGTGTTAATTATGTGACGAGATGTAATATTCCATTTCAACTACTATAAAAACGTTAGTTTATAAATTCATTTCATAATTTTACGATATAAATTTATTTCATTTCAACTACTACATAAATGCAATATTCCATTTCAAGTACTATATAAACGTTAATATTTAACGTTACGATGTCTTTCTGGGATAGCAACTATTTATTCGGTTCGGAATCTAACTATTACCCTTAGGAGGGTTACGGTTATTACGATGAGGCTGCTTCAAACTATTTAGGGCAGTTCGCGTCCAATTACGACGGGAATGACGACGGCGATGACGGGGGTGATAACGGTGGCGATAGCAGCGGGGATAATGACGGTTCTGGTTCCGGTAAAAGAGGTTTATACGACACGAATCAGGTTATAAGATATATCATATTTAATTTTACTTTCATTTTACTTTCATTTAGTAATAACTAACTAAAAATATTAAATTGATTAGGTTTTCTCATCTCGTGAAGAATTAGTTGATTGGGCAACTAACGTGGGGCGAGAAAATGGGTTCGTTATTATCACCAAACGTTCAAAAAGAAATTCGAATGGTTTGGTGGTTAAAATTTGGTTGAAATGTGATCGGGATGGTGTATATAAGGGAGCATCCACTCTAAGAAAAAGTGGCATGAAAAAACAAACTGTCAATTTGAATTGTAGGGTAAGTACCAGATGCTTAAAAATATATGTATATTTAAATAAAAATAAGTACATTTTTTTTTAAATAGGAGTGCTGATGTACCTCAAAATAACTGGTTGGACCCCTACAAAGAGAGATTTGTGTCGGCGTGGATAAATAGAAGTTATAACTTCGGTCAGCACACAACGAACCGAGTTGAGAGCCAGCATTCGTTGTTGAAAAGTTACCTGAAAACAACCAATAGCACCCTGGATAGATTTATTCATTTTATTAATAATATCTTAGCTACCCAGGAAATTGCTATAAAAGAAATTTTTACCAAAAGCAAAATCATGCTTATGGTGCAGCATAATCATGAAGTGATTAAATTGCTGCGAGGTAACATTTCTATTGCGGCTTTGGATATGTTAGTCGGTGAGATTAACAGGATAAATCATCTAATTATATCTAAAGAATCATGTGGCTGCCATCTTTTTACCAGCTGTGGTCTTCCGTGTGCTTGTAAATTAAACAATTACTTTCAAACAGGTGAATGTTCTTTTACGTTTTTTATTATTTAATGAAAACTTTTATTATATTTAATTTAATATATTATTTTATAGGTCAATGTATCCCGCTCGATGCCATTGATATTTTTTGGAAGAAGCTAGATTTTTCACCCGCGTATATTGTACGGGAGGTTCAAGTAGATGTACATAAAGAGTTGGAGATGGTGACAAAACATTTACTTGTCCAACCCGAAAATGTGAAAAGATCTTTGATTAATATTTTCAAATCTTTCATTAATCCTTAAAAAACAGATAAAAAACCTCCTAAAGTCCAAACAAATACACGGGGTCGTCCAAAAAAGATAAGCAAAAAGAAACAATATTAGACCCCCCAGACATAGTTCATATGTTCAACCTGGAGAAAAATTTGAAGGTTCGCCAACATATTCAAGTTCGGTGGTGAAGTCAAAACAAGGGCCTTTGCAGCGCAGTCAATCCATGTCTTCGAAATCAAGAGCCAAAGATGGATTATCTCAACAGAGTTCCAAGTTTTCATATATCCCGGGCGACGAAGATAAAAACAAACTTTTCCAGTTTAACCGCTGGATTCCATCATTCTTTTTCCCGTATATTTCAGGTGCGGATGATGTTTTAGCGGACGGCAATTGTGGTTTTCGTGCTATAGCACTCGCATTGGGATATGGTGAAAATCACTGGCGTTTTATTCGTATGGAACTTATAGCTGAGTTGGATGAAAACAGACATAGGTACGCTGCGATGTTTCCTGATATAAATGAAATAAGGGAATCATTAAACTGGAACGGGTTAGGTGCAGCTCCCCATAAAAATTGGATGACAGTGCCACCTGCTACAATCCTTATTGCTAACAGGTTTCAAGTGGTTATAATTTTTATATCTATCGGCAACTCCGCTACTTTTTTCCCGTTCTGGTTATCTCCTCGTGATATCAGTGAACATCATATAATTTCAATTGCTTATGTTCAAGATAGCCATTTCATTAGAATTCGATTAGTGAGTGACTACCCAATGCCTGTTCCGAGCAAATATTGGTATTTGTACAAAACAGAAAACGCTAATGATTGGGAGGCTATATACGGAAGTCGAATTCAAAAATATCTTGAACTAAGGCCCGTAGACCCGGTTGAACGTATAGATTTAGTATAATTTACACATTTATCAATTCTTTATTTATTCAATTCTTTATTCAATTCATTATTGTTGTTGAATTGTAAACATGTAATCTATTATTTATTCAATTCTTTATTGTTGTTGAATTGTAAACATGTAATCAATTCTTTCGTTTTCCAAAGAAAAATGAAATAAGAAGATTATCGAATTTTTTTCAACCTTTGAATTTTGTTTATATGAGCTGGGCATTTGGTTAGCATAAAAGGTGTGTAAGAATGTTAATGATATGAGATGCATAATATTGTTGAGATTCAAGTATGTTTTTCAGTGCAACTTTTCCGACTGAGATTCAAGTATATTTATATAATTGCAGAGCCTGGCGTCGGATTTTCTGAAGGATTATATATTTCTTTCTGTGGGACGAGTAGGTTCAAGTACTGATTTTATTCTCCAAAAGGTTGATTTAATATTATTCGTACAAACCACTTCCTCCACAAGCACTACCAATTGTAAACATATAATTAAACATTTAAACGTTATCGAAAATAACTCATAATATATAAACATAATTTTTCAATTTTTTTACATTAAAGGTAAATAAAACAATAAAATCCTACTATCTATGCGTCATGACCACCACCAGCATCACCACCACCAGCATCCTCCGCATCACCACCACCAGCAGCCTCCTCGTCATCACCCGCAGGTCGTCTGACAAACGGAGGCAACTCCGGCCTAGGGGGGAGGTCGATACCCGCGCTAGTAGCCAAAATGCTGCACGCATCCGCCGTCCATCCTAGCAAGGCCTGGGACTGGCGTAACAAATGTAGTGCTTCCGCCATAAACTCCCCTATCGGCGGAATCTGCCGAATGATGGTCCTGGGAACAGGCGGTGGGACGGGTGCTCTGGCGTGTGGCTGGGGCTGCGGCTGCTGCGGCGGCGCCGGCTGCTCCTCCTCCTCGCCAACGTCCGGCACCGGCTGCCAGATGGTCCGACCACCATCAGTGGACCATCGGAGGTCGTCGCCAAATTTGGCGGCAATTGGCCATGCCATGACGGTCTGTCGACCTAAAATCCGAGGCGGCGTGTCCGTCGTCTGCCTCGCAATTAGGGCGTACGTAAACAACCCTAAGCGCGAGGCAATGACGGTGATGTACGAGCCGCAAACAATCGGGCTATCCATCTGCAACACAATCAAATAATAGGCATAATTATGAATCGCATAATAGATAATAATTATTTATTAAGAATTAATATAAATATTTTCTTACCTTGCCCTGAATGACGCTCAAAAAATAGGCGGCCATGCAGTGATCTAGATTCACCCGTCTAGGTGAAAGCAAGGCCCTCAGAAAAAATAAGTCAAGGAGCGACACCTGCTCCATGCTCTGGTCTCTACCGGTAATGGTGCCGGTAATGCACCGGTGTAGATACCGGTGCAAAGGATCCCTAATGGAGGTCGCCCTAATGGCGCCCTCCCACGGCTGGTCGGAAATGGTCGGCCACCAATCCGACCAAAGAACCGGCTCCGACTAGACCTCATCAGAATAAAAACGAGGATCCTGCGTCTCCTCGTGGGTGTAAAACCCAATAGTCACTGCCCACTGAGCGAGGCCCCAGCATAAATCGAACCGCTATGTGCTCGCGGGGGTCCTCATCCTCAGTGGCGGGAGTGAACAGAAACGTAGATAAAAACTGCAACGTCAGCTCCCGGTAGCCCCTCCTCGATCCCAAATGAAACATCCGCCTCCACGGCGTCTCTCCATCCAGCCCAATGATATCCTGGGCACGTGCTATGTCTCCGACCTCCTCTAGCACGTCCCAGTCGATGGTGCGTGTCCCCTTCGGGGGACGTCCAATCAGCTTCCACAGCTTAAGCCGTGGCTGTGTCTCCCTCGGAAAACGAAGATCAGGGTGTGGGTCCAGAAAGTCACCCTGACCCTCGGGCTCAGTCTCCGGACGTGTACGTTTGCGAGGCGGCATAATCTGTAAAAAAAAAAAAATAATAAATTCACAAGAACAACAAAAGGGTTACGGCCCGTGAAGCTGTCTCACGGCCCGTAACCCTCTGAATTTTCAAAGGGTTACGGCCCGTGAAGAGCAGTCACGGCCCGTAACCCTTTGAAAATTCAAACGGTTACGGCCCGTGACATCGCTTCACGGCCCGTAACCCCTCAATATTTCAGATTTTTCAGATTTTTGAAATATAATTTTAATATATTTAAACGATAAATACACAAAAATAAAATACGAATTTGAATACGTACCGTAGTAAGGAGTCGGCGGTATGAAAATGATGAAAATACGGAGGTCGTGACAGAGTAAATCGTATGTGTGTTTAGGGGGCGTAAATGAACAAATGGGCCGTGAGATCCTATATATTATCCGGCCTCACGGTCGTGACGGACCTCACGGCCCGTTACATATTTGCCAAACGGCCCGTGACATCTTTCACGGCCCGTGAGACTTTGTAATTTTTAAAAATCGACCGTTGACACTACACGGCCGTATGGTGACAATGAAACGGCCCGTAAAGTCCCTCACGGGCCATATAATAATTTTTTAAGTCTATAAATTCAGCCACTTGACACAAACAATTCACACAAATTTACTCAATACCCAAACCATGAGTGCTACAAGTGATCAAAATCATGGACGGATGAAGAGGAGGTGACTTTAGTAAGATCTTGTATCGAAAATTCAGGGACTATCCCGCCAAATTCAATATTTTGGAATCGGGTTTCAACTCGTTTTCATCAAATTCTCGAACGTGAAGAATATCGCACCACTCGTGAACTTAGCAACAAGTGGTCTGACTTGAGAAGGAAGGTCACGACATTTCACCAGCTCTACAAAGACGTTTACAACAGTCGAAATACGTTATGGAATGATACGGATATTATGACAAGAACTCAAGAAAGATATCGGGAGAAATTTGGAATTTCTTTTAACCATTTTGCGGCTTGGATCTTTTATAAAGATCAAGAAGATAAAAAATTATGTGTTTTATTTTTGTGTGATAATAACGGTCTATCGTTTTTAAAAATGTGTACTAATAAACGTTTATGTTTTAATAAAATATTTCATTACTGTTCTACATTACACGTCTAGAATACAGTTCGTCTGTCATAAATATTCGGAATCTAAAGCAAGCATCCTGTAAGCTAACCTCTTGCCACTCTAAAGATCTATTTTGAACCAACCTACGCAATAACATACAAATTACAACTCCCGAATATCGACCAATATGACCGGCGTTAGGTGGCCAAACGGTTTCACCCGATACCACCAGTTCTTCGATTTCTTCTTGTCCGGAGTGCTGCCAATATTGTATACGTGGCAGAAAATGTAAAAAGTACGATTCGAATTGTACAAAAATCGTTCGGGCATTACGATGAATGCACCATGAATCATCACACGTATTTGGCGGCATTCGTATGGAGAATATATACGAACTTGTAGTGAGTCCATAGAAATCTTAAAAAGATACCAATTTTCTTTGTCATCAGTCATTGGTACGTAAACCTACAAAACAATTTAATTCACGGTTATAAATTCATGATTTTTATTGTAAAACATGAAAACAGTATTACCGTATCAACTTCCCATAACGCGGGATATAGACAGTCACTCCCGTCTCCATATTCGTTACCATTAACGGACCCCGAGTATATTAAGTTAAACCACTCAAATGGGAGAATCGTCCAACGATCACTACCCGGCAACTCTTCGGTTCTACGTATTTCTTCGTATCTCCATATTGTGAGTCTATTTGTCCACGCCCGAACATGCTATAAAATAACAACTTTTTTAATTGTTAGAATTTTAAAATAAAATAAAATATACAAAAAAAACTTTAAATCATACCTCTGTACCTAAAGACACGTTTCCGAGTAATTCACGCCAAAATTGTAACGGAATATCGGAATGACCCATGTAATACACTCTACATGTTTGGGAGTCACCGTTACGTATAAAGTGAATAACATTCTGAGACCAGTTCCTCCCGCTCTGCCAATTATGGTTATCTATTGGATCAGGAATACTTTCCACAATATCTCGTGAGTTTGAAGATGACTCATTTTGACGTCTTCTACTACCTCCACGAGAAGACATTTTAACTGTTTTGTTTTCACTAACCGTATATAACAAGTCATATATATAACGGTTTATATAGAATCTTAAATCGAATCAAGGAATAATACGTCGCGTCACATAATTATAAAATTTAAAAATGCACGCAAAACGAGGAAAGTAAATTCTCAGAAGGACAACTACGGCCCGTGACGGGTCTCACGGGCCGTTATGGATATTGTTAACGGGCCGTGGGTGTGGAAGTTTACGGGCCGTTTGTTCCTACACGGGCCGTGAGTAGATGTAGTTGTGAAAATTAAATTTCGAACCCCTTACGGCCCGTGAGGCCCTTCACGGGCCGTGAAAAAAGTCAAAGGGCGTTTCTATAACACCTGACAGGGTGTCTGATTAGCATTTGCCATTATAAATTCTTAATCAAAGGAATGTGATATACATACGTCACTCTTCTACTTGTAACACTTCTTTTTAAAAAATATTACTTTAAATCTTGTCTTATTCTTCTCTTAAAAATTTAAAAACGTTTTCATCCTCCTTTTAATTTGTTATACATTCTCTTAATCGTGTCACTATACTAATATCTTTGTAAAAAAATAAAAATATTTTTTAAATGAATAGGAAAATATATTTTTCAAAATATAAGAATTTTTTTAGGAAAATACTCTCTCTAAAAACCTAAAAATATTTTAAAAATAATTTTAGAGATACCCTCACCATATATATAGTTTGTTAATCTTTTTAAATAGTTTGCTTTTATTTATATTAGTTGATAAATTTTTATTTTATTATTTTATAATGTGTCTGATCTTTTAGTGCTAATTAAACCTATAATAATCAACTTAGGGTATTTATCAGACCCATAAGAAGTGTTGATGCGGACTTTTTTTCTTTTTTAAAAATATAATACGCTAAGCATTTTCGTTGAAAATTATTTGTTTGAAATTTAGTTAAATTTGAATTATCAAAATAACATAAATATAAAAACAACTATTATTATTAATATAATAGGCAACTTAAAGACAAAAAAATACAAAAGGTTTGGATTTAATTAATTGCGAACTTAAGGGATGAGTATCCCAAGTTAAAGTAGTGTAGGAGTGGAGTTAAAGTAGTGTAGGAGTGGGTTGCATGGCAACACATTCTTCAAACATTATGTGATATGAAAGCCCATGTAAAATTAAAACACATTATATATTAACAGTTTCTAGCTTTTTTTTTAATATAAATCTGTCTCAAGTCTATATCTTATAGGATTTAAACTTAAGTTAGAGTACATTAACCATTAGAATATCACATATTATATTATCATTTGTATTAAACACATATAAGAATTTATTTACTTGTAATAAAAATATGTATCAACACTACACTACATGTATGCATAATCATACATATGTTAGGTATCAACTTGATATACTTAAAAGAAATTTAAAAAATAAAAACTCGTACGAAAATAAGTACTAGCACAACCATACATTCTTCACAAAAACTTAACATATAGATAAAAAAAAAGTTAAAGACCGAATTGGATCTGTATATTATAAATCAATATGTAAACATAAAACAGATATACAAACTAAATTAATGTTTATATAATAAAATAAGAACTGATTAATTGAATTTACCTTAAAATTGTGTGTTGAGATGAAAAGGCAAACGTGTTTGGAAAAAGGAGACAGGGGTATTATCGGTATTTAAAATTGATGATAGACCTGTGAACCCATAAACTTGGGAGGTTGGCAACTCTGAGCTTTCAGCTAGTGAAAAAACAAAAGCGGTAAAATTCATCGCCTTTTTTGTCCCCTTAAATTATAAAATCTCTTATTTTCTATATTAATTAAGAATATATTTATTTTGAGTTATTTTAATGCAAGATAAGTTGTTACGGTCTTAACAACGCTTTAATCATACTATTATATATATTTTTTTATTTTTTATTTATTTTTTATAAGGATATAACGACATATCTATAATCAAAACAACATATCTAAAGCCAGATATAAAATAAAATATATAGTAAATAAGAATAAATACATGTAAGTTACATTGACTTCCATGAGGTTATTTAAGTTTGATGTTTGGAGAAGCAAGAATGAACTAAAAAAAAAGAAACAAAGACAGTTCAAGAGTCGAACATAAGCATCTAAGTTTAAAAGCATATTTACTTAAACAAATATGCTAGTCTTTCACTCTTTCGTATATATGTGTTCACCTCCAAACAAATAATATATAAACAATATTACAGAATGAAAGTTCTTGATGAACAAAATGTTAAAACATTTTACGATAAATCTCGAGGAATTTGTTTAAAATGATGATCTATAATCATAAACAGGTTAAGTCGATAAACCTAGGTCCACCTGTTATAATCATGATGTTGTGTTTTTATTTTATATGGAGACTTGTTTTTTCTCATGCGTGTTGCACCGGCTCTGATAAAATTTATGTCGAAATATATATAAAGATAAACACGCCGTAACCATATATTCTTAATATAGTGAATGAAATTTGATATTTTGAAGAGAACTAAAAATATATATTATACTTGAACCAGAAGTTTTGAACGCTCGTAGTGGGGCTTGGTTTTAAACAAAATATATATCAAACATTCGTAGAGATAACCACGTCAAAACAATATATTCAAAATTTCTAAAAACATTATCTTGTTGTGAAATTAAAATATACTATATTTGACCCGGAATCGATTTCAAGCGAAACTTATACCAGAACGTAGATAGAATTAAACACGTTGTAAATTTGCATTTGGAATTTATAAACACTTCGTCTTCTTTAAGTTATATGAGAAAAACAATATTCTATAAATATTAATTGAATTAATAAAAATAATAATTTACTGTGAGAAAAATAACCCAAATCAAACTCATAGTACTTGCACGTGTGATGCAATGAGAGTTGTATACTGTGCATTGATTTTGTGATGTTTGGGTTTTAAAGTCTATAAAATATGTTTAATGCCAATGATCTCTTAGCCTAGTGGTTAAGACGAAGATGAAAGGCTTTGTTTTTCTTGAAGGTTTAAAGTTTAAACCTTGACATGAGTGAATTTTACTAATTTGATGATATTAATAATTAATTACTAACCAGCCGTTCAAAAAAAAATAATGTGTTTAATCATGTATCGATAATCATGAACTCATTGTAGAAATTAACTAAGGTTACATTTTTAAAGTCTATCCAATCAACGGTAGATTAATGTGTCTATAGTCTCAAGTGGTAACAATACGAGAATTCTGCGCACACCGCTGATTTTTTTAGGGTTACCAGCCCAAACGGTCACGGTTAGAGCTAACCGTGACCGTTCGGTCGGGTGTAAGACCTAACTGTCACGGTGAGGCCTAACCGTGACCATTAGGGTCCAGCGACACCCCTTGGGATCAGTTGCAATTATTGAGTGTGTAATTAATGTGGGAATTGAGGTTAGATATGTCACGGTTTGGCCAAACCATGACATATTGTATTTATTTTCTATATTTTTTTAATCGTACTAGTTTGTTTTTGACATATTGTATATATTTTCTATATTTTTTTAATTATACTAGTTTGTTTTTGTTTTTATTTTTATTTTATCACACCTTTAACCTAATCATAACATACGAGTTTGTGTTTTGTGATTATTTTATCACACGGTTATCATATTACAAGTAATTTTTTTATCAAACATGTGACTGTTGTTACAAGTAGGTTGTTATTTTACAGTCATATTACAACCAAACAAACAAAGAAACACAACCAAAAAAACATATGCAATTAATATTATCAACATTATAAATATAAAACAAACAAAAAAACACAATCAAACAAACACAATCAAATATACAAGCCATCATAACTGAAACTGCATATATATATATATATATATATATACAATGAGTTTGTACATTATAAAAAAATACAAACTAAATATATATCTAATCTGTCATATCTGCATCACTGTCCTGACCTGACCCGCCCGCGCCAGAGTGGCCAGCACCGTCATGGCCTAACCGCCTGGGTGGCTGTGACAACAACGACGTACCCAAGGCGGCATAGTCTGCGACCATGTGCTGGATGACCCAGTCCATCATATCCTCTAGCCTCGTGACCCTGACTCGCGTGTCCTGAAGCATATCTATAACGTGAGCAGGCAATCGCACGACATGGTACATACGCTAAGGATGCTGGGGCGGGTCCTGGTCGTGCGGCAGAGGAATGGGCTAATCCTCCCCGCCCCCAACCCACTCGTGGGCAACCTGAACGTGGACCTCAGCCCCCGCCAACTCGTGTGGGTCCACCAACGGCTCCGGAACCCATGGCACTAGCTCATGGTATCTACTAAGCAGGTGCCACGTGTCGTCAGAGAACCTCCGGACGATCCTCATCCTAGTGGCGGTGGCCCGGTTTGCCACGCGCACATGAATCGGAGGTAGTCGGAGCTGGGACATGTCATGCGCGTACCCCAGGCCCCGAGCGATCCGGGAGACGATGTTCCCGCCCACCAACGCCCCTTCCGCCTGCCTGTGATAATAACTAACAAAGTAGTCCGCAAGGGCATGCGCAAGGTGGCAGTGTCGGTGTATGAGTACACACCGGAGAAGAAAAGGTCGGCGGTGTTGATCCTGTCGGTCCCCGCCCCACGTCCAGCGACGGACGTGGTGATCAGTCGGTGAATGTATCGATATAGAGGGTCTCGTATGTGAAAGGACCTCGAATCTCCACCGTATGGTCCGTCGTCGATCGCAGGCCACTAGACCTGATCCGAGTCATCAGCCCCACGAATCAAGGCCGTGGTGTACATCAGCTGTCGGACCTCCACCTTCGTATAGAGGCCGCTGATGACAGCGAACAGTCTGCGGTGGAGGGAGCCAAACATCCTGAAAGCAACATCCACGGGCTCACGACCATCCGCGATGTCGTCCTCATCCAGCTCCGGAAGCTCCTGCGCACGAGGACGGAATGTGAACGTGTAGTAAAACTACACAGTGAGCTCTCGATGTGCAGGGTCGCCCATCCTAAACAGCTGGTCCCATGGGCCGTCATCGCCTATGATCTGAAAAAATCGCTCGCGCTCCCCAACGAGCTCTAAGAACTCCCCTGACAAGACATTTCCCGTTGCTGGCGGTCGTCCTCTCAGGGTCCTGAACCGCTCGTATGGTGTACTCCCCTCGTCGAACTGCAGATGTGGACAGTCATCAATCCCGGGAATAAACACAGCGTCGGTATCCATCTCTGAGAAAAAATTCGTGTTTATTATTATTTATAATGTTTAAAAATTATTGGTTGACGGTTAATATTATTACTATTATCATTAATTTATTATTATTACTATTATTACTTTTATTATTATTATTATTATTATTACTATTATTATTACTATTATTACTATTATTATTTCTATTATTATTATTATCATTATTATTATTATTTCTTTTATTATTTTTTATTATTATTATTATTATTACTATTAATTATTATTACTATTATTATAACTATTATTACTATTATTATTATTATTATTATTATTATTATCATTATTATTATTTCTATTATTATTATTACTATTATTACTATTGTTATTACTATTATTATTACTATTATTACTATTATTATTTCTATTATTATTATTATTATTATTATTATTATTACTACTACTACTGTTATTATTACTATTATTATTACTAATATTATTATTATTATTATTATTATTATTTTTATTATTATTATTATTATTATTATTTATTTTAGAGTAAATTACGCTTTTCGTCCCTATGGTTTGGTGGTTATAACGCTTTTCATCCAATAGTTTAAAAATGCCCGGTTTAACCACTATGGTTTAAAATCTGTCACAAATAAGTCCAAACCGTTAACTCCATCCAATTTCTCCGTTAAATTATTTTAAAATGACCAAAATACCCTTGACTTAAATTGTTATTATATTATAAGAAATAAAATATAATAATAAAGATGCAATCTTCATTTGAACAAATCTCAACCATCTCCACCGCCACTCGCCGGCAACCTCCACCACCCGCCGGCAACCTCCACCACCCACCACTCGCTGACAACCACCATCTAACAACGGCCCTTTTCCATCTGCTCTCTCTCTCGTCTCCGGCAGCTTGATCGGCGTTGATCCGCATCATCTCCCCACCGTTATTGAAATCAAACGAAACCCTAACCTTCTTCATCACATCCGTACTCTGAAAAATCAACTCTGTCGAACCTAATTCAATCACACCATCAGCCGACGGAATACAAACAATCGTCTGCAAACCAAAGCTCTGTCCCTGACGAGCTCGTTCGCAGAGTGACGTCATCAACCAGTCACCTCCGGCGACCCAAACCGGCTGATTCGTAAACGTCGTCTGACCGGGGAGCCCGTTGCCGTTGGCGAACGATTGCGTCATCGAGATGAGAAAAAACCACTCAGTATCAGTAACCTCTTCATCCACAGCATCATTGCTCTGCCACCGAAGTAGTGGACGGCGTGGCCTTCGGTTTATTCACCTCACCTTTGTAATACCCATCGCCCCACCCCAACACCGGAAGAACCGAGTAATCCACAACCGATGATTGCCAGAAGATAGCGTAGGTCCATGACTCTCTTTTGACAGTGAATTTGTCGGAAATGGGGTTTGTTGTAGTAGGTGAGGATGAAAAGCTTTTGCAGTAGCTTTTGACAGCAACGACGGTGGCTCTGATGATGATGCTAGCTTCAGTCCCCAATTTGGATTTTGATTTATGTTGGTTTGTTGCAGTAGGCGGTTCCGATGATGTGACGGTGGTTGCTATTAGTAACTAGTGATGGTTGTAAGGTTGTGCTTAGGTGGGAAGTGGTTATGGTTTTAAAGAGAGAGAGAGAGAGGGAGTAAAGAGTAGAGAGTAAAGAGTAGAGATATTGAAGTAACAGTTTAAGTCCAAGGGTATTTTTGTCTTTTTACATACTCCTAACGGAAAAAATGGATAAGGGTTAGTGTCCTGGACTTAATTGTGACAGATTTTAAACCACAATGGTTAAACCGGGCGTTTTTAAACTATTGGATGAAAAGCGTTATAACCACCAAACCACAGGGACGAAAAGCGTAATTTTACTCTTTATTTTATTATTACTATTATTATTACTACTATTATTACTATTATTACTGTTATTATTATTATTATTGTTGTTATTATTATTATTTCTATTATTATTATTATTATTATTATTATTATTATTATTATTATTATTTCTTTTATTATTATTATTATTACTATTATTATTACTATTATTATTATTATTATTATTTACTACTATTATTATTTCTATTATTTCTAATAATAATAATAAACCGTCGACAAACTACGCTACACATACGAGAAAACCTATTAAATCTATATTCACCTCTATGGTTTAAATTTGTAAATTTACATACCGAAAATGGTGGGGTAGCGGCGGTGGTGGTGCAGCAGCGGTGTAGCGGCGGTGTAGCGGCGGTGGTGGTGCAACAACGGTGGTGCAGCGACGGTGGTGGTACAAAAATGGTGGTGCAGCGGCGGTGGTGGTGCGGAGATGATGGTGCAACGGAGTTGGTGGTGCGGAGATGGTGGTGCAGCGGCGGTGGTGGTGCGGAGATGGTGGTGCAGTGGCGGTGGTGGTGGGAGATGGTGGATGAAACTGTCACGGGGAGGGCTCGCGGTAACGGTTTGGCGGTAGTGAAAGACGAAGGGGACGAATGGTCATGAAATGGTGGTGAAATGGGGACGGTGAAATGGGGAAATGGTGGTGAAATGGGGACGGTGAAATGGGGAGATGGTGGTGAAATGGGGAGATGGTGGTGAAATGGGGAAATGGTGGTGAAATGGGGAGATGGGGACGGTTGAAGGTGAAAGCAGAAACCAAACGGTTACGGTTTGACCAAACCGTCACCTTTTAGTTCAACGGCAGGTGATGTAATCGAGGAGAAATCAGAGATGAAATGAGTAAAGTGTGACGGTTTGGCCAAACCGTCACACCTTCTGATAGGGCAGGTGCACTATTCGAGGGGAATTCAAAATCAAAAAATATCCAAAGAGGTGACGTCTTGGCCTCCACGTGACCTTTTGTTTCCGTATTAATATTTTTAGTATTATTATTATTATTATTATTATTATTATTATTATTATTATTATTATTATATTATTATTATTATTTTATTATTATATTATATTTTTTATATTAGAGTTATTATTATTATTATTATTATTATTATTATTTTATTATTATTATTATTATTATTATTATTATTATTATTATTATTATTATTATTATGTGTTCTTTTTGTTTAATAAAAAAATAATACTATTATTATTATTATTAGTATCAACTTTAAAATTATTACTATTAATTTTTTTATTTATATTAGAGTATATTATTATTATTATTATTATTATTATTATTATTATTATTATTAATATTATTATAATTATTATTATTAGAGTTTATTATGTATGTTTGAACATAGCTTTACGAAATATAAGATGTATATATGTTGATATGTTCACGATATGATTGTTTAGGTTACCATTAAAACGTCACGGTTTGTACACGTTCGCATGTTTGTATGTACGTATATGAAGATTATTTGTTCTTATTGTCTATATATGTTGATGTGTGTGCATGTTCATGAAAAAAAATATCCGTTTCGATATACCGAATTGATCATAAACGGTTAAGATATGAGTTTGGGGAAACCTAAAAGGTCACGGTTAGGCGTCCACGTGACACTTTGCCCATGTAAACTCTCATGGCAAGGTCATAACGTGACCCCTTTCCTCAACAAACTGTGACAGCTTCATTCAACAACGCCACAAGGGCCATGCGCCTGAACAATGGCCATGCGCCCGAACAAGGGCCATGCGCCCAAATAGGAAAGAGGTCACGGTTAGACCTAATCATGACCTTTTGCCTTATTTTTTAAAATATTTCCTAAGTAAATATTTTTTACAAAAAATACCTACCATGAACCGGTGGTAGTGGGTTTCGAGCCCACACCACTCCCTTGTTGCCCTACCGTCTTAACCGGTCGGGACGGAAGTGGTTCGCTGACATGAATGGGAAAAAAAGCTTTTAAATAGAGTTAGTGCAAAGGGTGACGGTTTGGCCGCACCATGACAGTTGCTGTTTTGTCAGAAACCCTAGTTGTCAGAAACTCAAACCGTCACGGTTTGGTCAAACCGTGATAGTTTATCCTCCTATTTGATTTAGTGTTTTATTTATTATTATTATTATTATTATTATTATTATTATTATTATTATTATTATTATTATTATTATTATTATTATTATATAATAATATTATTATTTCTAGTATTATTATTATTATTTCTAGTATTATTATTATTATGATTATTATTCTTATTATTATTATTTCTATTATTATTATTCTTATTATTATTACTATTATTTCTAATATTATTTCTATTATTATTATTATTACTATTATTTCTAGTATTATTATTATTATTATTATTATTATTATTATTATTACTATTATTTTTATTTTTATTATTTCTATTATTTTTACTATTATTTTTATCAGCATCATCATTATCATCATCATATAAAGTGATCTTGATTAATATTATAATGTCTCCGAGAATGATAGCTTACATTTGGCATTAGTGACTCTTTGACGATCCATTATTCTAACGTAATTGTTATACGATCCTGATACATATTTTGCCATTCTAGTGCTTGTTGATATGTAAATCTCGTCCAATGGTAGCCCACATTGGGGATTGGGTAATCCCCTTCCAATTTTATGCAAATAAAGTGATCTTGGTTAATATTAGCAAGTGCGACAACTTGATAGGTAAATAATGGTTCGGGGGCTGTTCTCAGCGGGAACCATGTCTGGCTGCCAAATGAAGAATTAAGATGCACAATACAAGTGAATGTTTCCGCAATTACGAGTCCATGGGCCGTAAAAGTTAGCCAATGGGTATCGGGTGCGGGTTGAGTCGTGCCAAACCAATTTAAGCTATTACAAACAGAATCATAATAGCCAGGCATCTCGCGGTTTAAATTGCTCAGCCAATACCATATGTTTCTGTCCATCTCCGACAACATTTATCGCCTAACCCATTCCCATTCTTTTTGCTTGTTCCCTAAAGCCACCGCGATCGCCCAAAAACCATAGTTACCATCAGGCCGCACATCTTTTATACTCGAAACGTACCAGTGAATCCATTGGGGCAACTGATCCTTAAACTTCATAAATTTTATCACGTCCTTTGGTTTCACTATTAAAGGAAACCATAGGCCAGCTCCCGTAATCGGTACATTTGAAGCAACCTTTGCCCGATTAGAACGGTCGTTGGGCATTTTAAACTGAGGGGTATATGAGCTATGCCTCGTCGGGTCAGGCAGAGTTTGTTGTGAGGAAGTATACGAGCCGTGTCTAGCTGTCTCATATTGTGATGTATTGGAGTCCGCTCTTCTTTGTTGCTCCTTAATATTTGGACGACCATGTTGGTCATTACGCACCTCAGGTTCTTTAAGTTTTGACTTGCTTGAAAACAAAGACTCGTATAATTTCTTAAACAATTTTTTTTAGTTGAGGATTGGGAGACGACATTACCTTTTGTTTCAAGTCATCAAATTTCTCATCGTAGTCGGGTTCTGGTGGCGCGACGTACGCTGGCTCGAAATCAAGCTTCCTCCAGTGTGGATCTACCGCATCGAGTGGAATACTTGTGACTGGATTTAAAGGTTAAATTATTAGTAAAAAATATGCAATCGTGTGACAACAGTAAAAAATGTATTAAGAAAAATATAACCTTCTCGGATGTATATCTCCAAACGACAAACACATGGCAAGCCCATGGACATGGACAACTGGTGTCCACATGAACCCCCAGACTCCTGAATCATTTCCATTTTCGTCAACTCTGATTCAAGGAGGCTAAGGCAAAAAATGGATACTTTATAATACATTTTTGAAAACAATGGCAGTCGATGGTCTTTTTTAATCTTCACACAGGACACCTCGAATGTTTTACAAATTTCAATCTCCTGGCCGCGCACGAGGTCACAAACATATCCGAATTTTTTTGTGTGCAACGTATTATTGGTCCCTATAAGGTAACTCTTGAAGTTGGCATGTTTGCCCTCAACCTTATTAGTTGTAAATTCACCAAAGTTAAGGCGGTCGTACATCCAACAAGTAACAATTTTCTCTTTGTACGACACCAACCAATTACTCCTAATATATTCCCATACCTCTGAAAGAAATAACAAATTTATAAAATAAACAAATAAATTATTAGAGTAACAATAACTATAAAATTCTTACCATGTTTACCATCTTCATTTAACTTTTCTTCCATCTTCGTGCAATTGTAATCATACAATGCCTCTGTGGGAGACGAACACAAGGTCTTCCACCAATATGGAAAATCCTTCCACATGCCGGTTTTGAAAAGGATATTCCACCTTCTTTTGATATTCTCCCTAACGTGCCACCTGCATAGGTTTTTAGTAGCACTCGGGAACACTGTGTCACACGCGCTCATGAGGGCCAGGTCCCTGTCCGTGACAATAACGCGGGGCTCCACACACCCATCGAGCATATCTCTGATCTGCTCCAAGACCCATGTGAAGTTGTCCTGCCGTTCCCTCGATATAAATGCATGCGCAATACAAAACGACTTTGATGTCGACATAACGCCAATAACCTGAACAAACAGAATGTTGTACATGTTGGTCTTGTACGTCGTGTCTATCAACATCACGTGCGGGAATGCGCGCCACATTTTATACGAAGTAGGATGACAAAAGAAAACATCTTCCACGGCCTTAGTAGCTGCATTCTTTCGTGTTTCATACACAAACTCTTTAGATTGTAGCAGGTTTTCAAGTTCCTGCATTGATGTCATGCCTTTTCTCCCCTCAGCCCTAAACTTCGACGTCAGATTGTATATGTCCTGAACAACACAGACGTTGTGGGGAAGTGCTCCCTTACGACGGAATGGATGTGTCGTGGCCGCACGTGCTTCCTGCGTAACTTATCGACAAGATCAGTTTCTTCGGCGGTCATCTTCCTAAGATGCGCGTGGCCCTCCTCGTGCACAACAGGATCGTGGTTAGGCGTCTTGTTTCTCACCTCTAACATCCAACTGTCACTCTTTCCTACGTACTTCCCTACGAGTTTAAAGGGTCATCCTTTCTTTATGCTCCCGGTACGCCTACTTGTGCCAGTGTGTCACACCCCCAAACCACGGCGGTTTCCCGCGAGGTGCGAACGTCATGGTTTCATAGTCACTGATCGACCACTATATGGTTTTGTAAAACATACGTCTCAAATAAGTTTAAGGTACATCATTGTTCAGAGTTAAATTTGCGGAAGCAATAGTAATAAGGTAAATTGTTTTCAAAACATGACAGATATGAAAATGAATGTCCCAAACAACATGAATGGCCTTAAACATGAGATGATCAATGCTAGCTTAACTTGGTGCATCTATTAATTACCTGAGAAAACATGCATGAAAAATGTCAACATAATGTTGGTGAGTTCACAGGTTTTAAGTAATAATAAATAGCGTAAAGGACCACAATACTTTCTATGATTTGATTGTTGTACATACAATGCTCCAAATCATATAAGCGTCGTAACTGAAGCTAGACTGTAACTGTAATAAATTGCCCCTACCCATGCCTACCATGAGCATGGGTGTGAGCAGGCTAATAATGCACCCGTTTAGACCTCCAGTCAAGGTTAGGGTAATTAACCCGGGTGGTGGTAGTCAAACCTAATAGTACTATCCATGATTACCTCGCTTTGGAAAATAAACTAATGGTTTGATAACAGGGGACTTTATTCGGTAAGTAAACAACTTATATAATATGTGAAATCATTGACAAGTAAATGTGTCCTAGAAAATTAGTAATTTGCATGTAATCTCCCCCAAAAAGAAAATAAGTGAAAATGGGGTCGTGAAACTCACCTGTAATGCACGCGTGAATACTAGCAATAGTCTGTACATATGATTGGTCTAGGAATCTCCTAAACAAAATCATAATATACTCATGAGGTCATGATTACTAACCCTAGATGGTCATGCACAACTCATCCACAAAGTTAGTTTTGAAAATGTCACTTGACTAGTTAGACACGTCGAGTCGTAAATGTTTTATTTAGATTCTTGTCTTCATATTTCTCTTCCTATAAGTATATAATATATTGAATGTGTTTTGTATTAAGTATAATGGTATTATACTTTCCATGTGTATGGGTTTCCTTTTTACCAAATATCTCCAAAAGTTTACTTTATCTAAATATAGGCATTTGACAGAATCAAGGGGATTTTTGGGTCTGGTTGTCATCCTTTTTTCATGGTACAAAGAATTTTTATAAAATCTGATACTTTTATCACATCTATATCTATGTCTTAGGATTCCAAAAAGGTATAGCTTGTAACACGTAACTAAGTTTATGCCTCAAATGGTTCATGAAGCAACAGATGTCAGTGCAATATTTTTCTGTACATGTCTATGGAATTCACCTTTTTGAGGGGTCAAACCCTACATTCACAAATAGAGCCTATATTACTTTTAAACCTAACACCTTAAGATAAGTTACCAAATAAGTAAAATCTCCATTTGATTACTTTAAGCATAACTTATGCCTCATTCTTTCTGCCCTATCTATTCTGCCAAAAATTCAGGTTCAACACTTAAATTTGTTTGTATGTTTTGGATAGGTTATGCTCATCTAAAAATTTCATTGTTGGATGAGTTAAAAACTAGACATCCTAAAGTTAATGTTAGGCTCAAGAAATGGTTCATTTGACCATGTTTAGGTCAAGTTATGGTGTCAAAAACACAGAACATGAATCTGCCAGAAAATATCTTACATGTTTTGTAACTTTTTAAACTTTGCTAGAGCACTTTTGGATGAGTTAGTGAACATGAACACATCATGGTGATATATAAAAGATTATAAACAAGGTGCTAACCTTAAACAAGCAAGGAGAAAGAGATGGTAGTCTTGAAATGCAAAGAAAAGAAGACTTGATCCTTTGAACTAAGAACCAAACAAGAAAAAGTGGAGAAGATGTTGTAGGATGCTTGGAAGCTTCAAAAATCACTTGATCTTCAACCAAAGGCACTTGAATCACCAAAGTTTTATAGAAAATGAGTTGAAAATGGAATGATATGGTGGTGATGAGGTCTTAGATGAAATTTGAAGGGAGGAGGGAAGAGAAGGGAAGTTGGTGAAATGTGTAGGTGAATTATGAAGTGTGAGTCTTGTTTTATAATGTCATATACTTGTAAGACTAATTTGAGGCTTAAAAACTCTTAATTTTGGTCACATTTAAGGAAGGAAGAGAGTGTCCATAAGTAGAATGGAAGACATGTTTTTTTAATCATTTGGAAAGTAGTTGCATCAAAATGGAAACTCTTTGATTTACAAGTTAAACAAGAATCTCTTCATGAAAAGGAGAAAAGAAGAAAAGATGAGGTGATGGGTGGGGTGGATGGTTATGGGGGGGGGTGGGAAATGAGTTTATTTTTCAATTTAATGTAGTATTGGGTATTTGGGTGGTATTTGTTGCATTATAGTAATTTATATATACTTTAATATTTTTACTCTTTAATTTTTAAATTACATTAAAGTTGCATAAGTACTTGTATAATATCATATCATTTAATATTTGTGGTATGTTAATGATACCTCATGTATTTAGTAATTGCGTTAAAAGGATTCGTTCCGGGTAAAAATATCAATTTACGCGATTAGGTTTATTTATAAATTTGAGTTTTTCCAATGTATTTAATTTGAAATCTAAAATACTTTGAAAAAATGGAATCTAAAATACTTTGAAACACCTTAAAGTATTTATTAGTGCACATATATTAATTATCACCAACGTTCGTATGTGTGCCAGTTGTATCGCGTGTAAAAAATGGTAATTACGCCGAATAACTGATGCATGAAATGTTATGCATGAAATTTTGCAATGCATGAAATGACTTCAATAATTGAAATTCAGTTGAAAATAAAGTATTATAGGTGTAATTATAACCAAGTCAAGGTCGGGTATTGACCTGAAATTGCCGATTGTCACATACTCCCCATGTTAGAAAGAATTTCGTCCCGAAATTCAGTTAGGGTTGTCTGCCGATGCTAGGGTTTTAAACAAGTAAGTGTAGTTGAGCTTCATTTGAGCTTTGTGATCCCAAGTAAATTCGGGTCCTCTTCTGGAATTCCATCGGACCTTCACTATAGGAATGCGGCTTCGTTTCATCTTCTTTACCTCTCGATCTAGGATCTCCACGGGCTTCTCAATAAAATGAAGTTGTTTATCAATCTGAACCTCATCGAGTGGTACAACCAGAGTTTCATCTGACAGACACTTTTTTAGATTTGACACGTGGAAAGTGTCATGAACACTACTAAGTTCTTGCGGAAGTTTTAGCTTGTAAGCTACAGGACCAATCCTGGCTAGGATTTCAAATGGTCCAATGTATCTAGGGTTTAGCTTACCATGTTTGCCAAAAAGAATAACTCCTTTCCATGGTGAGACTTTAAGTAGAACCTTATCTCCCGCTTGGAATTCCAATGGTTTACTTCTCACGTCAGCATAGCTTTTCTGACGGTCACGCGTGGCTTTGAGTCGGTTCTGAATCTGAGCGATCTTTTTCGTGGTCTCGCGTACGATCTCGGGACCAGTGAGTTGACTATCGCCAACCTCTGTCCAACGCAGTGGTGATCGACAATTCCTTTCGTATAGTGCTTCAAACGGTGCGGCTTTGATACTGGTGTGATAGCTATTATTGTAAGAAAACTCAGCTAAGGGTAGATGAGTATCCTAACGGTTTCCAAAGTCTATCACACAAGCCCTAAGCATGTATTCCAATGTCTGATTGGTCCGTTCGCTCTGCCTATCTGTCTGAGGGTGGTATGCGGTACTCATATCCAACCGTGTACCCAAGGCCTTTTGTAATGATTGCCAAAATCTCGAGGTAAATCGACTGTCTTGATCAGAGATAATGGAGATCGGTACTCCATGTCTCAAAATGACCTCCTTGAGATAAACCCTCGTCAACCTTTCCATTTTATTAGTTTTTTAATTGGTAGGAAGTGAGCAGACTTTATCAGTCGATCCACAGTTGCCCAAATCGTATCATAACCGGTGGATGTCTTGGGTAGTTTTGTGATGAAATCTATGGAAATCTTCTTCCATTTCCATTGTGGAATCTCCGGTTGGTGCAGTAATCCGGATGGCTTCTGATACTCTGCCTTAACCTTTGAACACGTGAGGCACCTGTTAACATAGGTGGCAATGTCAGCTTTCATGTTAGGCCACCAGTATAACTCCTTCAGGTCCTGATACATCTTATCAGAGCCCGAATGGATGGAGTATCTTGATTTGTGTGCCTCGTTCATCATAAGATCCCTCAAGTTTCCAAAATTTGGTACCCAAATTCGATTCATGAAGTAGCAAGTTCCATCAGACTTGATCTCAAATTGTTTATCCATGCCGCGAAGGGATTCTTCCTTCAAATTCTGTTCCTTTAGTGCTTCAGACTGAGCATCACGAATTTGAGTAGTTAGACTCGTATGAATCGTCATTCCCAACGCTCGCACCCGTAAAGTTTTGGTTCGTTCTTTCCTGCTCAGAGCATCTGCTACAACATTTGCTTTCCCAGGATGATAACGAATCTCACAATCATAATCATTTAGTAACTCGACCCACCTACGTTGCCTCATGTTTAGTTCCTTCTGATCGAAGATTTGCTGAAGGCTTTTATGATCAGTGAATATAGTACACTTGGTACCATACAGGTAGTGTCGCCAAATCTTTAGTGCAAATACAACAGCTCCTAATTCGAGGTCGTGAGTGGTGTAATTTTTCTCATGCACTTTCAATTGTCATGACGCGTAAGCAATAACTTTGTCGTGTTGCATTAGGACACAACCAAGTCCTTGTCGTGATGCATCGCAGTACACCACAAAACCATCGTTTCCCTCTGGTAGAGACAGAATTGGCGCGCAACACAGTTTCTGCTTTAATAATTAAAACGTTGCTTCCTGCTTATCACCCCACTCAAATTTCTTGTCTTTCTGAGTCAGGGTTGTCAGTGGTTGGGCTATTTTGGAGAAATTTTCGATAAAGCGTCGGTAATAGCCTGCCAGACCTAGGAATTGTCACACCTCAGTTGGGGTCTTAGGTGCTTCCCAGTTTTTAATGGCCTCTATCTTGGATGGGTCAACATGTATTCCCTTCTCGTTAACCACATGCCCAAGAAATTGCACTTCTCGGATCCAGAAGTCGCATTTTGAGAATTTTGCGTATAATTTCTTGTTCTTGAGTAGCTCCAATATTAACCTTAAATGTTGTTCGTGCTCATCCTTGGTTCGTGAATATATCAAGATGTCATCGATGAAGACGATTACGAATTTATCCAAGTAGGGTTTGCACACTCTATTCATGAGATCCATGAATACAGCTGGTGCATTGGTTAACCCAAATGGCATGACCATGAACTCGTAGTGACCATAACGATTTTGAAATACGGTATTGGGGATGTCTTCCTCTTGGATTCGTAATTGGTGACATCCTGAACGTAAGTCAATCTTCGAGTAGTAACTAGATCCCTGAAGTTGGTTAAATAAGTCGTCAATTCGAGGGAGAGGGTACCTGTTCTTAATGGTGAGTTTGTTTAACTCTCGGTAATCGATGCACATTCGAAAAGATCCATCTTTCTTCTTAACAAATAAAATTGGGGCTCCCCAGGGTGAGAAACTTGGTCTTATGAATCCTTTATCTAACAACTCCTGTAATTAATTAGACAACTCTTACATCTCTGACGGTGATAGTCGGTATGGGGATCATGCTACTGGAGCAGCTCCAGGTACCAGGTCAATTCGAAATTCGACTTGTCTTTGCGGTGGAAGTCCCGACATGTCCTCGGGAAAGACTTCCGGATAGTCTCGCACGATGGGTATATCCTCGATTCTTTTCTCTTCGGTTCGCTTCTCCACTAAGTGCGCCAATATTGCATGATAGCCATTTCGTAAGTACTTTCGAGCCTTCATACATGAAATGATTCTTAACGCCGTACCATATTTTTCTCCTTGAACTGATATGGTGGAATGCAAACTATCTTCTCACGACAAACAATTTCCGCTCGGTTTTCCGATAACCAATCAATGCCAATAACAATGTCGAAACTCCCTAGGGTTACAGGTAGCAAATCTATATTGAACGTGTGATCTGCCAAACTGAGAGTTCATCCTTGTATGATTTTGTTGGTTTTGATCAACTTACCATCGGCTAACTCTATTTATACTTAGAAGTCAAATGGGTAGGAGTAATTCCAAGCAATGGACTAAATTCACTAGACATAAAACTCCTATCAGCACCCGTATCGAATAGGATTGATGCATAGAGATTATTTACAAGTAAAGTACCTGTAACAATGTTCGGGTCCTGTCGAGCTTCTCCAGCTCCAATCACAAAAGCTCGACCACGTGCGTTGTTTCCACCAGTTTGTCTCAAGTTCGGACAATCCTTGCGAAAATGTCCGGTAACACCACACTCGAAGCACGCACGATTGTTTCCTGTTTTAGGAGCAGAGTCGGGCTTTCGGCAGTCCTTAGTCGCATGACTAAAACGTTTGCACTTCTAGCACATTGAATCTCCACATGCACCTAGGTGATGAAAGTTACACTTATTGCACTTAGGTAGGTTTCCAGCATACCTACCTTTTGCCTTCTTCTCAGATGGGCCAACAGTGAAAGCCCTAACAACCACTTGTTTGTTTTGGTTTTGGTGCGGAGCATTTCGACCATGATTGTTGTCCTATTTCCTCTTGTTGTCATAGTTCTTCTCCACGACCGTCTTCTTCACAAACACTCCCTGACGTACAGCTTGATCAGTCAGGTCATGGGCAATCCTGACAACCTCTTAGATGGTGGCTGGCTTGGATGAGGTGACCATGCTCTGGATTTAGGGTGCAAGGCCCCAAATGTACCTTTCCACACGCTTGAACTCTGGGTTAACCATGTGAAGGCATAGACGAGCAAGGTCATGAAATCGGGTGGTGTAGCTTGTAACTTCACACCCTTCATGGTGTGGTTCCAGAATTCAACCTCAAGTTTTTGCAATTTATTTCGGGGGCAATATTCATCAGTCAGCACTTGTTTCAACTCATCCCAAGTGATTTGATAGGCAGCGTCAATACCCAAAGTTTGGGTATGACATTCCACCAAGTGAGTGCTTGACCTTCAAAGGCACAGGTGGTGAATTTCATCTTATTCTCCTTGGCACTGTTACTGATTCACTGAACGGACTCCATCTTCTTTATCCAATAGACCAAACCAATAGCTCCTTCATTATTACTGCGAAAGTTAAACGGTTTACAGTTCAGAAACGTCTTGTAGGAGCACCCTTTGTGGTTGGTATAAGATCCTGTTTTGTAGGTTTAATCATATTAGTAATAATTAAACATTAGTAATGACCTTTGTGTTGCAGGTCTTTAGCTACGCCAGACATTATAATACTTCCTGCGCCACTGGCATTGCCTCCATTCACTTCAGATCCTCCGGCGCTGCGATTCGCCTCGTGATGTGCGATTGCATCCGCCACTCGTTGCGCCACAAGCTGTTCTATAGCCTCTGCTGTCATGGGAGTACTGCTTCCCACATTGGTTCTGACGTTCCTCCTTCGTGGTGATATGTTTCTTTGAATCATAATGATAAGCAAGATAAGACAATATGTAATAATGTCAAACACATGTGCACCAAAAGTAAACAATCATGACAACCAAGCAACCACACAATATTTAAAAGATAACATAACTTGATAATAAATTGTATGAATTACAAAGTATTTCGAGAGTATATACTTCTACAACAAGTTAATATCCAATATTACGTGAGCACAGCCCGCCCACGATAGGCAATCAATGGAGTAAACGAGTGAATGCGCCTATCTGCACGACTGCCGTGGCCATGAGCATGCATACGACTGCCAATGCAGTAGTGGACTCCAGGCGCTCTTCCATTCCCAACACTCTTTCTTCAGCAACGATCGCGCGCTGCTCCGCCTTGGTAGCTCTCTGCTCTACTGCCTCCACTCTCTGCGTCATGGATGACATGTCCTCCTGTACCCTGGTAAGTCGGCTATACATCATGTGCAATGCCTGATCATCGAGGTATCTGCCCTCCTCGATCACTAGTAATCGGCTCTCCACGTCCTCGCTGTCAAAGGTCTCCTGAACTTCTATGAGTTCAGTATGTAGCTCATGAAACTGCTGGTTGTGCCTCACAGATCGTGCCATGAGAAAAGGCACGGTGAGCTCCACAGGGTCCTGAGTAAGGGGAATCGGGTGTGGGGTACGCGATGACTCGCCTACCTAGAAGGTGGAGGGAATACCCTCGATGTCTCTCCACTCGTCCAGTCAGCTAGGCATCCACTCCCACCGACGAACGTCGATTCTACTCCTTTTGGGCGCAGGCTTGGGCTTAGCAGTACAGTCCCGAACGGGTGTGGCAGGACGGATCGGAATATGAACCCGTTTCCGAGGAGTGTGTGCAAGAAGCGCACCCCCAGGGCCAGTCCGATAGCGACGGTAAGAGGGCGGTGGTACACCCGGACAAAGGATACGGTGAGTGTCTGTAGTCACCGGCTTGGGGATAGCAGCTACAGGGGTGGGGTCAGCAGGCTCAGGGGCGAGATGGAGGGGATCAAGGTCTGCTAGCGGAGTCGGATCAGAGGACTGAGGAATCGGGTCAATGGGTTGAGTAACAGGATCAGCAGGGTGAGAGGTGGGGTAACTGGGCGGTGGAATGGCCTCGGAGGACTCCGGGTCGGAGTCGATCGGGTTGGTGTCGTCCGGATCGGAGTCGACCGGGTCGGAGTCGACCGGGTCGGAGTCGACCGGGTCGGAGTCGACCGGGTCGGAGTCGACCGAATCGGAGTCGACCGGGTCGGTATCGGCTGTCTGGGAAGCTGGGTCAGTGGACTCCAAATCTAGGTCAACTACCTCAGTGTCAGCAGGCGGGGGGTGGGATCTGTGGTCTCGGGAGTGGGATCGGCTGGCCGAGGATCAGTAGTCACAGGGGCAGACCCCCGGGATGGCTCAACAAAGATATGGGACATGGTTAGTGGGACGACCATCGGTAGCCGTGGGCCGATGATATGCACGATTCCCGGGATGAGCTCCTCTGGGAGGTCGGCATGAATCTCAGGTGTAGACGCCCACCAATACGTGCCCGGAGGGGGAGGTGGTAGCTCGGAGAACCGAGTCGAAGGTAATGCCTCTAGGGTGTCAAGTGTAGGGTCAGGAGTAGGTTCGGTGACAGAGATAGCAGGTGGTGCAGGGGTCTCAGTCTCAGTGGCATTAGTCGACTGAATCAGGGCACAGGGAGTAAGAGTCGGGAGGACAGATGTGGATCCTGCAGAAGAGGTCGGAGACGTGGGCTCGTACTCCTCATCCGAATAAAAAATGTAAATCGGCATCGATGCTAAAGACATATCTATGACAAGGCAATGCACAAGTACAATTGATATGAGTTAGGTTAATGTATAAAGCATTAAAGACATGTAATGAACTACAGTTATAGTCTAGGTCCACTAAATGCAACTTAATTCCCTATAACCAATAGCTCTGATACCAATCTGTCACACCCTCAAACCACGGCGGTTTCCCGCGGGGTGCGAACATCATGTTTTCATAGTCACTGATCGACCACTACATGGTTTTGTAAAACATACGTCTCAAATAGGTTTAAGGTACATCATTGATCAGAGTTAAATTTGCGGAAGCAATAGTAATAAGGTAAATTGTTTTCAAGAAAGATATGAAAATGAATGTCCCAAACAGCATGAATGGCCCTAAATATGAGATGATCCATGCTAGCTTAACTTGGTGCATCTATCAATTACCTGAGAAAACATGCATGAAAAATGTCAACATAATGTTGGTGACTTCACAGGTTTTAAGTAATAATAAATAGCGTAAAGGACCATAATACTTTCTATGATTTGATTGTTGTACATACAATGCTACAAATTATATAAGCGCCGCAACCGAAACTAGACTGTAACTGTAATAAATTACCCCTACCCATGCCTACCATGAGCATGGGTGTGAACAGGCTAATAATGCACCCGTTTAGACCTCCAGTCAAGGTTAGGGTAGTTAACCCGGGTGGGGGTAGTCAAACCCAATAGTACTATCCATGATTACCTCGCTTTGGAAAATAAACTAACGGTTCGATAACAGGGGACTTTATATGGTAAGTAAATAACTTATATAACATGTGAAATCATTGACAAGTAAATGTGTCCAGGAAAACTAGTAATTTGCATGTAATCTCCCCCAAAAGGAAAATAAGTGAAAATGGGGCCGTGAAACTCACCTGTAATGCACACGTGAATACTAGCAATAGTCTGTACGTATGATTCGTCTAGGAATCTCCTAAACACAATCACAATATATTCATGAGGTCATGATTACTAACCCTAGATGGTCATGCATAACTCATCCACAAAGTTAGTTTTGAAAATGTCACTTGACTAGTTAGACAGGTCGAGTCGTAAATGTTTTATTTAGATTCTTGTCTTCATATTTTTCTTCCTATAAGTACATAATGTATTGAGTGTGTCTTATATTAATTATAATAGTATTATACTTTCCATGTGTATGGGTTTCCTTTTTACCAAATATCTCCAAAAGTTTACTTTATCTAAATATAGGCATTTGACAGAATCAAGGGGATTTTTGGGTCTGGTTGTCATCCTCTTTTCATGGTACAAAGAATTTTTATAAAATCTGATACCTTTATCAAATCTAGATCTATGTCTTATTATTCCAAAAAGGTATAGCTTGTAACATGTAACTAAGTTTAAGTGCCTCGAATGGTTCATGAAGCAACAGATGTCAGTGCAGTATTTTTTTGTACATGTCTATGGAATTCACCTTTTTGAGGGGTCAAACCCTACATTCACAAATAGAGCCTATATTACTTTTAAACCTAACACCTTATGCTAAGTTACCACAGAAGGAAAATCTCCATTTGATTACTTCAAGCATAACGTATGCCTCATTCTTTCTGCCCTATCTATTCTGCCAAAAATTCAGGTTCAACACTTTAATTTGTTTGTACGTTTTGGATAGGTTATACTCATCTAAAAATTTCAAGGTTGGATGAGTTAAAAACTAGACATCGTAAAGTTAATGTTAGGCTCAAGAAATGGTTCATTTGACCATGTTTAGGTGGATTTATGGTGTTGAAAACATAGAACATGAATCTGCCAGAAAATATCTTACATGTTTTGTTACTTTTTAAATTTTGCTAGAGCACTTTTGGATGAGTTAGTGAACATGAACACATCATGATGATATATAGAAGATTATAAACAAGGTGGTAACCTTAAACAAGCAAGGAGAAAGAGATGGTAGTCTTGAAATGCAAAGAAAAGAAGACTTGATCATTTGAACTAAGAACCAAACAAGAAAAAGTGGAGAAGATGTTGTAGGATGCTTGGAAGCTTCAAAAATCACTTGATCTTCAACCAAAGGCACTTGAATCACCAAAGTTTTATAGAAAATGAGTTGAAAATGGAATGATTTGGTGGTGATGAGGTCTTGGATGAAATTTGAAGGGATGAAGGAAGAGAAGGGAAGTTGGAGAAATGTGTAGGTGAATTATGAAGTGTGAGTCTTATTTTATAATGTCATATACTTGTAAGACTAATTTGAGACTTGACAACTCTTACTTTTTGGTCAAATTTGAGGAAGGAAGAGAGTGTCCATAAATCACTTGAAAAGTAGTTGCTTTAAAATGGAAACTCTTGGATTTACAAGTTAAACAAGAATCTCTTCATGAAAAGGAGAAAAGAAGAAAAGATGAGGTGATGGGTGGGGTGGACAGTTATGGGGGTGGGAAATGAGTTTATTTTTCAATTTTATGTAGTATTGGGTATTTGGGTGGTATTTGTTGCATTATAGTAATTTATATATACTTTAATATTTTTACTCTTTAATTTTTAAATTACATTAAAGTTGCATAAGTACTTGTATAATATCATATCATTTAATATTTATGGTATGTTAATGATACCTCATGTATTTAGTAATTGCGTTAAAAGGATTCGTTCTGGGTAAAAATATCAATTTACGCGATTAAGTGTATTTATAAATTTGAGTTTTTCCAATGTTTAATTTGAAATCTAAAATGCTTTGAAACAATGGAATCTAAAATATTTTGAAACACCTTAAAGTATTTATTAGTGCACATATATTAATTATCACCAACGCTCGTATGTGTGCCGGTTGTATCGTGTGTAAAAAAATGGTAATTACGCCGAATAACCGATGCATGAAATGTTATGCATGAAAGTTTGTAATGCATGCAATGACTTCAATAATTGAAATTCAGTTGAAAATCAAGTATTATAGGTGTAATTATAACCAAGTCAAGGTCGGATATTGACCTGAAATTGCCGGTTGTCACATAGTGAATTTATGTTCGCCACTACGATTGCATAATAGTTCCACATCCTTTTTTCGTGATCGTCCCACCACAATAACGCACCCATGCTCGCGTCCTCTCATTTTAGCCCACTTCTCCAAGTCCTCACGAGAATCAAAATACTGAAAAAATTATAAAGCTAGACATAAAAACAATATATAAAACAAATAAAAAAATAAAATAAATAAAAGAATAAAAACTCTTCATACTTTATCGGTTTTATAAGAAACTGTAGCCTTTTTTATCTGATCCTCATCCCCATTGTGCTCGGCGGTGTCCCCGTGGTTTTCTTTGAGGTGAACCGAACCGTCACTCTCATCCGTGTCATTCCCATTAAAAGTATCTGACACATATTTAATTTCTAGTTCTGACTGGTACGGGGGATGTCCGTAATCCAGCTCTGTTTGTGAGTGGTACGTGTTCGAGACATGGCCGTAAGAATTGCAAGGGGGATGTCTGTACCCTTCACCGTAACCCGTCGGTCCAAATAAAGAGTTGTACGTCTCTTCAGCAAATGTGTTTGACGGGTTGGTTTCCTCCTCCCCCGCGCGGGGGGTGACTCCCGTATACGTAATATTTCTAAAAAGATAATGGTTAGATATTTCAAATAAGAAGTTATAATAAAACAGATACTACTTCAACCTAGTTTGAATCTTCGATATGTTGCTCCTCATTCAAATCTGGAAGCTTCGGCTTTTGATAATGATCTCCCGAACCCGACATTGTTTACGAATTAACGTGTTTTTTAACGACGAAGGCTATTTATGTTTAAAAAACAGAAGGATGTATTTGTTGAAAGAAATGAACTTTAAAAAATATGGGTGACGTGTGGTAGTTGAATGAAATATGGTAGTTGAATGAAATTGAAAGGTATTTATTGTGAAAATCTGGGCGTCAACCCGTCACGGTTTGGCCAAACCGTGACGGTTCGAAGTAGGTGACGCGTGAATCCGGCGCCTTTTGTCAACATCAACAGAGTACCTCGTACCGTAATGGTGTACCTGGTACCCTAAAGGTCAACGTTAGGGCAAACCGTGACGGTTTGATGACTGGTTTTCACTTTATCCGTGTTCTTTTGTCGTTTTATTGTCACGTGGCGTCAGATGATTGACACAGAAACTGTGACCGCAAGCCCTTGCGGTCACAGTTAGGTTGCACAACGTGACCTTTTGCCTAACCGTGACCTTTAGGTCTGGCCTACCCCTACAAAACTCTTCGGTGTCCCCATTAGGACTCATCATAAGCTTTTTGGGAGTGCAAAAAAGCAAGAAAGTGATCTACCTTGGAGTAGAAGAAGAAAATAGAAAAGGAGAAAATTATTAGAAAAAGCAACAACAAATGCTTGTATAAAGTGTAACAAGGTATACACGACATTGGGACTTGTAAAAATACTATACTTAAGTAATAAACAATAAGTAATCTTATTTTGTTAAAGGTTGAAAGTAACTACTATTCGTATGTGTTTGACAATTTTGGATGTAATTAACATTTTGATGCTTTCTGACTTTTTCGATCGGATGGAAAAATTTATCTGATTCGGTGAATGTTCAGTGTATTTTAGTCCAACTTGGAAAAAATCACTTTATGAGGGTTTGCATGAACTACAATTTTCATCTTTGTTTGTTCCTAGAGTGTTAGCATCAATTTTTTGTACTTTGTTCATGTCAACAAAAAATCAAAGGGCCGCTAATGAAGATCGATGTTTTGACAACTCATCGAAATGATCAAGTTGTGACGGTGAATTTGAAGGATAAAGCGACTTGTACATCCATCATGTTCAACTCATGTGCGGTTTTATAATTAACGTCTCAAATGGATGAGTGTTACCTCAATGTTTAAAAACCATAACAAGTTTCATAAACTGACATTAAATGAAATTGTTTTTTTCAAAAGGTCATACTTAATTTATAATTGTAAACAACATAAATTTGTAATTTAGTCTTCATTTTATCTGTGGTTCATATCAAGTGATTCTCGTTTTAACCAAGTACCAAGTTAGATGGTAAAGTTAGTTTTGTCTCGACCACGGTTGTTCTAACTGTTGGTTTTGAAACTTATGTATCTATATATTCGTTGACGAAAGGGCTACAACTTGTTGCCTTTTGGAACTCCATGAAATCACTGTTGTGCCTAATGAGAATACATTCCTAGACACACTTTTCCTGTCTTGTACCGAGCTTGCCCAATCACTGTCGGTATAACCTTGTAATTTTATTTCTTTACCATGTTCATACCATAACCATAACCATAACCCATACTTGATTGTCCCTGCAACATACCTAAGAATGCGTTTTGCAGCTCCAAGATGACAGCTTGATGGATTCTCCATTAAGGCCATGAATTCTTGTAACAGATCATTAGATGAGCTTGTATATATTATATCATCTACATACAAGCATACAACTATAAGATCATCATCATTCTTTTTCGTGTAAACTGTTGGCTCGCTTTGAGTTCTAAGATACCCATGTGCGTGTAGATATTTGTTGATCCGTTCATACCAGGCTCGTGGAGCTTGTTTTAACCCATACAAAGCTTAGTTAATTTAGTTTATACACTTTCTCTTCTTCCTCTTCAATTTCAAAGCCAGGTGGCTGAACTACATAAACCACTTCTTGAAGTGGCCCGTTTAAGAAGGCTGACAGCTTTACATCTAGTTGATGAATATTCGAGCCTTGTTGGGCTGCGATTGATATTATGATTCGAATAGTTTCGAATTGGTGAAAATGTCTCTTCGTAGTCAATTCCATATTCCTGTGAATAGCCTTTTGCTACCAGGCGCGCTTTATATCTTTGTATCTCAATTCCATCAGGACCAACTTTTTTAACTTATAAACCCACTTCTGTCCAATAGCTTTCTTGTTGCATGGGAGATCGTGAGTTATTATCCAGGTCTCATGTCTTTCTAGTGCTTCTAGTTCGTTTTTCTTTCATTGCCTTGGTCCATTAATTCCTTGTGTTGGATAGCTTCATTAAAGTTTGTTGGCTCTATCATGATCGACATGTTTCTATCTCTTCTTCTCTACTCGTTCGTCTACTAGCTAGCACATAATCATTTAACTTGACTGGTGTATGTTTTACTCGACCACTCCTTGTTGTTTCTTGATTACCTGGACTAACCGTTGCTTCCTCTTGTCTCGATTTCAGCTTCAAGTTCAGTTTTGTTGCCATCAAGGCGCGCTTTTATCAGAGTTTGCGTCATCTATTTCAACCATCTTTCTTAGTTTCATGCCAACCAGCCATCTCTTCAAATATATATAACGTCTCTGCTTGTGATTATATATGCTTTGTTTCTTTGGATCATACAATCTGTATGCTTTGGCTGTTAGTGCATATATAACCCATAAATATGCACTTCACTGACTTGGGATCTAGCTTTCTTCTTTGTTGCACTGGTGTTAAAGCATAAGCTACACAACCAAATACTTTTAAATGCAAGACTTGCGACGTTCTTGATGCCTCATGAGAGAACGGTCTCCATGTTTGTTTACCAAACACACAACCGTACCTTCACATACTGTGTTCTAACTATTTATCATGGGCAGCCCATTTACCAAGTCTGTCTTTTAGGATTTTGAGACTATACTCATTAAGATGTCCATATCTTAGATGCCATAATAGTGATTCATCATTAATTATATATGTTACCTTGCCAGTTCTTTTGTTGATAATAATACTGCACTCACCTTAGTTGTAGGGAAACGATTATAGCCTAGTGATGTTATTGGTAGTATTATTCCTAATGTGATGTTATTGTGCATGTTAAATGGATAACATTGAGTTGAGTTACTGAATTGCACTTGGGCTAATTAAAATTGGTGATGTTGGGCTTTGCACTTGAGTTACTGGTATTTGTAAATGTGTTTTAAGATTGAAGAACTTGTTGTAGGGAAACGATTGTTTATAGAATAGATATAGATCGTTATGCCAAGAACAGAGAATAGTAGAATGATTATGTAAAAGTGTTATCTTACAAATGACAAAGATTCTTGAGTATTTATACACATAATCTAACGGTAACTACTAACGGTGTTAATATAACTATCATAACTAACTAACGGTGTTAGTAGTTAAGTTAGTTAAGTCTAGGGTTTACTTTGAGATCATTGGGTTAGTTAAATTTAATCCAATAATCTCCCCCTTAAATTTAACTTGCTCCAGCACTTGTGACTCCTAGCAAGATTCTCATTTCATCAAATTTCTTCCTTGGTAGTGCTTTAGTTAGGATGTCTGCCTTTTGTAGCGAGCCACCGACATGTTCTATTGTTATTTTTCCTTCTTCCACGCATTCTCGTATAAAGTGATATCTTGTATCTATGTGCTTGCTTCTCCCGTGAAAGACTGGATTCTTCATAAGTAGTATAGCAGATTTGTTGTCTACACGTAATATGATCTTGTCTTGTTGCCATCCTATTAATTTACTTAATAAGCTTCTTAGCTAAATTCCTTGACATGCTGCTGAGGTTGCTGCAATAAACTCTGATTCACATGATGAAAGTGTAACTGTTGCTTGCTTGTGACTTGCCTATGATATTGGTGCATCATTGAAGTAGAAAACTATTCCAGTTGTGCCTTTACCATCATCAGGGTCTGTTCCATAACTGCTATCACTGTATCCAATTAGAGATTTGCTTCCATTTCCTTTATAGGTGATTCCATAGTTTAGTGTTCCTTTAACATATCTTAATAATTGCTTTGAGGCTTGCATGTGCTCTTTCTTTGGTGTTGACATATATCTACTTAATACTCCAACAGCAAAGTTTATGTCTGGTCTTGTATGAGTGAGATAGCGAAGACTTCCAATTATTCTTCTAAATTCTGTTTCATTTGCTGGTTCACTTTTCTCAAACTTTGACATCTTCGTTCCAGGTTCCATTGGGTAAGTTGTTGGATTGCAATCATCCATTTTTGCCTTTTGCAATATCTTCATAGCATAGTTCCTTTGATTTATAGTTATTCCCTTTGAATCTTATGTGACTTCTATTCCCAAATAGTAGTGTAATAGCCCTAAGTCACTCATGTCAAACTGATTTTTCATTTCCCTTTTGAAGTTAATGATGTCTTTCTTGTTTCTTCCAGTAACTAGTAAATCATCTACATAAACTCCAATAATTAATTCAATCTTGTTTTTCTTGTAGATTGCTTGTTTTTATGGACACGTCATGAATCTTAATTCCTTTAAGGTCTTGTCTAGTTTCACATTCCATGCTCTAGGTGCTTGTCGTAATCCATATAGAGCCTTTGTAAGTTTATAAACCTTATTTTCTTTTCCTTTCTTTACAAAACCTTCAGGTTGAGAAACGTGCACTTCTTCTTTTAATTCTCCATTTAGAAAAGTAGATTTTACATCCAGATGATGTACTTCCCATTTTTCCCTTGCTGCAAGTGCTAAAATTAATCTTATAGTTTCCATTCTTGCAACCAGCGCAAATACTTCATCGAAGTCAATACCATGTTGTTGAATGTAGCCTTTTGCTACTAGTCTTGCTTTGTATTTAGAGATCTTTCCCTTCTCGTCTCTTTTAATCTTGAATATCCATTTCAATCCTATGGGTTTTTGTCCTAAAGGTAATTCTATCAAATTCCATGTCTTATTCTTTTCAATTGAGTAGATTTCATCCTTCATAGCCTTCTCCCAATTTGAGTCTCTTAAAGCTTCTTTAACATTGTTAGGTTCATCATCATAGGTCAATAGTAGATCTTCTTGTCTATAGTTTGGCTTGACTTCCATAGTGCGACCATAAATATCTCCCAGAGGTCTAAAACCTTTAATGGGTTCGTGATCAATATCCAATGAAGTAGTTTCAGTATCATTTTCAAGTTCTAATGATTCCTTTTGCAATGCATCATGTTCGGCATTATCTTGTTCCATGTGACTAAATTCACTTGTTTGACTTGGTTGTTCATGTTGATCAACTGATATAAGCGGTTGTGGTTGATCAAGAGAGTCTTCCACAACAAAACTTGTCCAAGCAGGACTGTTGTTGTTCATTTCAGATAGATAATTGTCCCAATCCCATGGTAAATCTTTTTCAAATTTCACGTCTCTACTTACGTATATTTGATCCTTTATAGGGTCATATAATCGACGTGCTTCTGAACCCAATTCAGTTCCTAAATATACAGTCTTCAATGTTCTATCATCTAGCATTTGTAAGTGAATCGATGGTACCTTCATATATGCAGTGCATCCAAAAACTCTTATATGCTTAACACTTGGTGGTTTTCCTTTTAATGCTTCATACGGAGTTTTGTCCTTTAATGCTTTTGTGGGCACACAATTTAGTATATAAACTGCATGACGAGTTCCTTCTGCCCAAAAATCTTGTGGTAACTTCATGGCTTTAAGCATGCTTCTTGTTGTTGCTAATATTGATCTATTTCTTCTTTCTACAACTCCATTTTGTTATGGAGAGTAAGGTGCTGTGAGTTCACGTTGAATTCCTCCCTCTTCACAGAATTTGTTAAAGAACTTGATGTGAATTCTCCTCCACGATCCGTTCTTAATTGCCTTAATTTTTCCCCAGTTTCATATTCGGCTTCCCTTTTAAATATTTTGAACATTTCATATACTTGATCTTTTGTCTTCATCATATATATCCACATGTAACGTGAATAATCATCAACCAACAGAAAGAAATAACGATTGCCAGTTTTTATGGTTGGTGAAATTGGTCCACACAAGTCTGCATGAACTAGTTCTAACGGTCGTGTTGCTCTAAATGTTACGTGTGATGGGAATGCTTCTCTACTTTGTTTTCCCACAAGGCATGCATCACATATTTGCGGCGGGTGTGATATTTTTGGAATACCACGTGCCAATTCTCTTGTAGTTAGGAATTTTAAAGAGTTAAAGTTTAAGTGGCGTAACCGGGCATGCCATAACCAAGCTCTATCTTTTATTTGAGAGAGGAGACATTCTGGCGAGCCAACAGATAATTCTATCTTGTACAATCTATTACTTGTTCTTGGTACCTTTAATATCAACTTTCCGCTTACATCTCTTATCCACAAATGTTTATTTTTCATCAGAATAGTGTTTCCAGTTTCAGTCATTTGTCCAAGACTAATTATATTGCTCCTTAAGTTGGGAATGTAATAAACTTCTATTATCGTCCTTTGTTCTCCATTTTGCATTGTAGTAGTATAGAACCTTTTTCTTTAATTTCTACACTTGATTCATCTCCAAATTTAACCTTTCCAGTGATATCTTCATTAAGGTCCATGAAGTATGTGCGTTCTCCTGTCATATGATTGCTTGCACCATTGTCTAGAAACCATGTTCCTTCAGATCCTTTTTCAGATAAATAAAGTTTTGGTATTACCTTTTCTTCATTTATATTGATGATTTCCTTTTCTTTACATGTTGCCATAAGTAAGGTTGGTTCTTCAGGTTCTTGAACGAGATGCGATTCTTCAACATTTTGCTTATGCTTACTGCATTCCGTGGCATATTGTCCAAACTGATCGCATTTAAAACATTTTACATTACTCTTGGATTTCCAATTTTTCTTCTGATCTTTGTTGTTCCTTCGATACTTGTCATAATGATTTTGATTTCCTTTTGACTCATTAGTGGTATGTCCTTCTTCTCTTGATTATGAGTTATGTCTTGATTGAAAATTTTGTCTACCACGACCTCTTCCACCACCTTGGTGAGGCCTTCCTCTATAGTTATTTTGTCTAAAATCATTTCCTCGTCCATACCTTCCTTCATGACGAGTAAATAATAACTTGCTCAAATTATCATTTTGTTTATCTTCCTTTGGACGAATTCGTTCTTCATATGTCTTTAATCTTTCAATAGCCTCATCGAATGATATGGTATCCAGATCCGAATATTGTTCTATTGATGCAATAATTGGTAGAAAACGTTCGGGTAGTGAATTTAAAAATTTGCGTACCAAAACGTTGATCCAAGATTAGTAGCCTTTGATGAGATACTATTTAATCTTCCCGCAAATTTATCAATTGATTCGTTATCTTTCATTTTCATCATTTCAAATTCTGAACGTAGATTTTGTAACCTTGCCTTTTGTACTCGATCTACACCCACGTATTGTGTTTTCAAGGCGTCCCAAATTTCTTTTGACGTCTTGAATTTTGATACTTGCAAGATGATATTTTCGGGTAACGATTGAAACAAATATGCCATAGCGGTCTAGTCCTTCTTTGTATCAGATTGCGATTCAGGGACGGGTTCGATTTGTTTCCACAGCCCGTTTGCTTCGAGAATCGTCTTAATATGAATTGACCAAATAGTATAGTTTGTAGAATTTAGTACCGGACAATTAAAATGTGACATAGATCCTCCTTCTTTGTAAACAACCATTTTTCCATCCGCACTAGATTTATGTTTGTTTTCTTCCGTCATTTTAATGATTTTAATTTTGAAATTTTGTGAAATAAATATTGATTTATTTCAAGTAATGCTACTAGTGCAAAATTTAAACTTTGATCTTTAATGGAAAATCTATCAAACTTGTGTACTTATCTGCAAATTGTTAAGGCTTGCTTTGACTTTTGAGAAATAGATTTAATGATTTTAGAAACAATGGGTTTAACAGTACCAACAATATATCTCAATAGCAAATTCTCGGTCGCCCCTTTTTTCTAATTTTTTGAAGATGTTCGATGATGCCGATGATTTCCGATGATGAACCAAGGTAGATGCTTTGTGATCGGAGTTCTATGAAGCCGCCCTCGCCCTTTAGGGTATCGGCCCTTTTGATCATAGATCTTGGTTCGAATTGTCTGCTTTCGCGATTTGAGATTCCGATTGGATTTGGTTTCCTTTCGGTAGTCGCTTTGTGGAATCGAACAACTATGATCCTTTGCTTCTAGATTTCCGACAGTCACTTTGCGGAAACAAACAAAGATTATCGTTTGGCGAACACAGGTATGTCGAATTTTCGTTTTTGGTTTTGGTTGTGTGCGCTGGTTAGGGTTAGACGTCTCTGTTTAGCGTGGTAATTCCTCGGTTGTTCGTTTGATGTTTGAAAACTGCAGTTTGTGATTGTTGATGATTGATTGCTTCGATTCGATCAATCCTTTGTCGTAATCGAACAAGAATCTTCGTTGTTTCAATCCACGATCCTTTGGGATTGAAAAGAGATTGTTCTTGGTATCGGCTCTGATACCAATTGTAGGGAAACAATTGTTTATAGAATAGATATAGATCGTTATGCCAAGAACAGAGATTAGTAGAATGATTATGTAAAAGTGTTATCTTACAAATGACAAAGATTCTTGAGTATTTATACACATAATCTAACGGTAACTACTAACGGTGTTAATATAACTATCATAACTAACTAACGGTGTTAGTAGTTAAGTTAGTTAAGTCTAGGGTTTACTTTGAGATCATTGGATTAGTTAAATTTAAGGGAAAATTACCAGATTGGCCATTTGACCAATCTGGTTTTGAATAATAGCCACCGACTCTAAATATTACGAAATTAGCCACGTGGCGAGACGACGGCGAGACAGAAGCATGCATTCTCGCTGAGATTATTTAATGTTGGCGAGACGTGGGCGATTCAGCAGTCTGCCGTCTCGCTTTTCTCCGGCGATACGCCGACGAGAAATATGTTGTTATGTCTCGCCGATCTAAAAAAAGTGGGTACCAGCCCACCAGCCAGCCAACCCGAATTACATTACAATTATTAAGGCCCATTGGCCACCGATCCAGCCCACTATAATGTTATTAAATCTCGCCTAAAGGCCCACCAATCCAGCCCACTACATTTCAGCCCACTATATTGTTATTAAATTTCAACCCACTACATTTTAGTTTAAAGGTCCAGTAACAAAATATTTATATATTTATAAAAAATTAAATAAAATATAAATTGTAAATATTAGTATAAATAGACATCACTTTATCTAACTTCATTCACTATCTTAAAAACACTCTTACTTTAAAAAATATAACTCTATGGATAAAAATCAATATTGCTCTCAACCCGCCCCGAAACCTTCATCTTGGATCATGAGTAAATGGAGGCGTCCAAGGAATCAACACAAATCTTCACCTTCGAACGTTCAAAACCCGGAAGAAAACCCGCTCGAAAACCGTCATCATGCACAAGAAGATGTTCAAGGCAGACCATCTTCAATACGTAAATGGGCCATTCCAGATGATGAATCAGATAAGTGGTCAACGGATGTTATGGATTTTTAAAATAAACGGGATGCACCTTTTTGTTATTCTGCTATATTTTTGACACAACAAAACTTTACAAAAATTTTTGGGGTATTTTACTCGGTCTACGACGTAACGGTTGTTTAACCGCAGTGGTAACGTTTTGTATCCATTATTGTTAAATTGATTTTTATACTTATATTTTTATAATTGTATTAATATAAGCATTTTTATTCAGCACATTGAAGGTTGGGTATTAAGAATGATGAATTGGAGACATAGAGAGCTTTACAAGAATCCGTTGTCGAATATGCGTTGGAGTATACTGCCTCCATAATTTTTTTATTTTTTAAGCGACTCGTGTAGCAAGCATGCTGTTTCTTTTGCAAATGGAAAGTTCAACCCGTATCCCTCTTTTTTAGATACTGATTATGTATATTTTCCTTTCTGTATTCAGAGTCAAGAATGGGTACTTGTTCGTGTTAATCTGCGAACAATAAAATTGGAGATTTTTTTGTGTTGAAGAAATAGGTGGTGATAAATTTGGTCGGTTGGTTCACCCGGTGTTGATGAAAATATGTGTTTATTTTGGCGCTATATTAGTAAACCTCCGTTTTTGGAAAAAGTCTAAACAACCAAAAAAACCATTTGGGATTGAAGTAAATGAAGATTATATTACATCTCCCCAAAACTTAAGAGGTAATGAAGGAGTTTATGTTTCAATGTTAATGGAACATTTAGGTGCTGTTTGTTTCTGAAGAGGTAAAATATCTGCAGTCTGCAGACCACATCTGCAGACATCTGCAGCAGAAGAGATGGACCAAACGTCTGCAGTCTGCAAGAAAAAGACTGTTTGTTTTTAACATCTGCAATGTTGTTGTTATTATTATTATTATTATTATTTTATTATTATTATTATTATTCCAACCTCTTATAATAACAAAATAACCTTAGTGAAATTCTAAAGACCACGAAAACTCATGACTATCTAAATAAGAGGTCGTGAGTTCGAGTCTCGTTTGAAACGATATGTTCATGACGAACCAAATATTTTTTCCCCGGACGGATCGATACTTTGCTGTTAAAAGAAAATAAAATTATAAAAACTTTTGTTTGTATATAGTGTAAATTTTCTCTCTCTCTCTCTTAATTGTTTCAAAATACTTTCAATTGTCTACATAATCACAAAATCCAAACAGGGTCCTCCACTTTTTAAAGATCTCTCATACTGCATACTCTCAGATTCTGGAACACCAATGGGCAGAGCAACACGGTGGCTGAGGGGCTTATTCGGCTTCAAAAGCTCCAAAGATTCCGCCCACCGAAAAGACAACAACCCCTCCTGCTCCGGCAGGTCCCGCCGTGACCCCACCGTGTCTCCGCCATCGAAACCCACCTACACAGTTCCGCCGGAGGAGGAGCGGAGTTCGATGGGGTGGATCGACAGGGGATGGTTCGGCCGGTGGGGGGAGGCTGGGGATGGTTCGGCCGGTGGGGGGAGGGCTGGGGATGGTTCGTCCGGGGGGGGCCGACGGGAGCAGACCAAAAATCGGGGGTTTGGGGTTGAAATGTGAAGAAGAGGTGGGAAGATCTCTGAAGACTTTAGTCCATCTCTTCTTGGGGAAGAGGTCACGCAGACCTTTTCTAATGAAATGTCTTTAGAAAAACAAACACTCTGCAGACCATAAACGTTTGCCCGCCTCTTTTTGGCGCAGACAAAAGAGCTTCAGAAGCTCTTTTGTAGAAAAACAAACACCACCTTAGTTATGGAGAAGCCTGTAGATTGTGGTGAAAATTTTAAGGAGATGTGTAAATTGTATAGACGGTTCATAGTCGATCAATTTTACTTCTGGCGTAGTTTACCCCGTCCTCATTAGAATTTTATTGTATTAGTTGTAATGATTTTTATTATAATATTATGTATGATGTTTTTTGTTTTTATTTGATATAGTAATAATTTATTTATAATCCTCCTAAGATAATTAATTCAAAGCTGAAACCAAACGCATGTTGATTGTATCATAAAAACCAAAACATGTATCGGTGGCTCACTCATTCAAAAATTATTTATTAATTATATATCTACTCTTACTGTCTATTTGTAGTTTTCTTGAAAAAGGTAAAAAATATTAAAGAATCAATTTGAACATCTAGCTAATTTTCTTTTTGCAATTTTCAATTGTTCACCGTATGAAATTTTATCATCTTAAAATATTAGCTAGCTTGTCATTTCAAAATATTCAATTGTCATTATATCACAATTTTACAATCTACTATGAAACCTTTTAAAACTTAAACGTTTTTATTTGTATAAAAAAAATTTTAATACAATAATAAATGTGGTAGGGTGAAAATTACACAAAACAACAAAAAAAATATAAGAACTTTACACCAACAAATAAGCAACAAATAAATAGTATGTCTTCATTCTTCAAGCAACAAATAATATGTCTTCAATATGAAAGTCTTTACACCAACAAATAGTATCTCTTCATTTATTTTTGTCGACAAGTTATCAAACCTTGCTGACTGCATCGGCTCAAGCTTTGTGCAAAATGTAGCACACGGCCGGCCTACTTGAATGTGGAAGTCCTTACTGTCCGTTTTAATTTTTTTTATCTCGTGATCAGTGTTATGTAGATAAAAAAATATGAACGATACAGTAGGACATTTTTGATCAGTGTTATGTAGATAAAAAGATATGAACGATACAGTGGCGATTTGTATGAAGGTTTTGGAGGAGGATGTAAGTAAAAAACGAATCACATTTTTTTACGAAGCTTGATTGTTGGAAATAGGATGAGTGTTAGAGATGATAGATTTGGAAATGAATGAATAAAATGGTTGGTTGAAGGGTATTTATAGTAGTTTTGAAATTAATATTATTTTTTATATTTAATTTATAATTTGTTGGCGACAAGTGGAATATGCCTAGTGGTCCATCGATGGAAGTTTTTTCATATTTGGCAAAAATAGGTGGATAATGATTTCACATATGCAAGAGTATGGTTTTTCATAACACATGAAAATAGTCTTTTGTTGATAAAATTATAAAATAACACAAACTAAGTAACATATGGACTCAAATGATAGAAAAAATGAAAAAGAAAAAATGAAGAGAGAATAGACAGTGAGACTAGAGAGTAAGATTAAGAAAATAAGAGAGGGAGAAAGCGTAATTGTACAAAATCAAATTAGATGTGAAGAGTAAATATATATTTACTTTATAGCGTTTGTTGGTGAGAACTTCATGTCAATAAATTTGAATTAATGGTGCAAAATCAAAAAGATAACAAGGAACATTTGCATAGTATAAATTTGAACTGTGACATCTCATTTTTTCGTTAAATTAAAATTTAACTTTGTTAAGTTTTAAAAGGACCTCTTACGTCAATTTCAAAACTTTGACGACTTGTTATGCATGATAATTAATTTAGTTGTTAACAAATTAATTTAATAAAGAACAATAACAATTTTAGTGTTTATAACGTTTGCTTAATATTATAAACTTAACATAAGTGCTAATAATTTTAAAAATAATAATTATTATTATTATTATAATAATAATAATAATAATAATAATAATAATAATAATAATAACAATAATAATAATAATAATAATAATAATAATAATAATGTTAATGATATTAATATTAATTTTGTAATAATATAAGGTTATTATATTAAAACTTATAAATGAAAGTTTTTACATAAAATATTAAAGCATTAAAACACCAGGGACTAAATTGTAATTTATTTAAAAAATAAAACCTAAACTTTGGGTGGTAATTACCCAATTCGAAACCACAGGGACCAAAGCTGTAATTTCCAAAACCACCCAACCCATTCCCGTCGCCCCCTGCTCCGGCCTGCATCTCCGGCCACCGCCTCCGGCGGCCTCTAAACCCACTAAAACGACTAATTAAAATGAAATTAAACCGAACTTTAACTATGGTACACCAGTTTCGTCCATTATATCACTTTTAATTGAATTCATTTGATTATTATGGTCGAGAACTTGAAACCGAAACTTGTAAACCAGGAGTGATCTCGTTCGACCTGAAACTGATCAAATCGTATCTATTTAATCAAGGGTAAAGCTTCTAATCAACCCATTTGAACTATCTGTAACCTCAATTTCACTTATAACACACACCCACCTCGTGTTCGATCACCATCATCTTCCTTGACCTGCAACCAAGTCGATTACTACCTTATGAGTTCCATTACATGAAATTGAGTGAGCGCTATTACTCATCATCACCATCCGAAGCTTCATACAAGTTTAATTTGGTTATCAACCTCGTTTGCACATCGAACGAAATCGTGGTTGGCCGCGACCTGTTCTTCATCCATTCTTGTGCTACACACTTCGAATCCGGTAATTGAACATACCCATATGCTCGGTTTTAGATGGGGATCAAAAGCCCCATAATAATCGACATTAATAATAACGAATTGTGGTTCAATTCGGATCAAACCAAATTTAGGGTTTATATGAATTGGGGATGGGTTTCTATTGGTGTTTAAAAGGTTTTAAAACCAAAGTAAACCAAGGCCGCGGCCCTGGTTTACTGGTTACACACTCACATGTTGAACTTGAGGTCCCGGGTTCGAACCCGGGCACCCTTAACATTTTTTTAGCCTTTGTAGCCTTTTAAAAGAAATATATAAAAAATTCTAAAAATTCTAAAAATAAGTTTTATAAATTTTATTTATTTTAAAGGTTAACCAATTATTTTCTAAAAATTTATTTCTAATAATATCTTAATATTTGATTTTATTTTATTAAAACAAATAGTATCACTAGTTAAATATCTTATAAAATAGACTTTAAAATTTGTTTATCTTAACAAAATATTACAGTTAGATTATTTTCTTGTTTTAGCTTACTAATTATTAATTGTTTCAAATAATAAATAATAAATTTTTGATTCAAATGTTACTTTTAAAGACATAATTATCTCTAATGTTTATCTAACTTTTATATTTAAATTGTTTCCTTTTAAAATAATTAAATAAATATTAGACTTGAAATAATAAATCTTTATAATATTAATAGGCATTATTAATTAAAGTTTTATTATGATAATTGTAGAAATTATATATTATAATTTCACAAATTATTTGCAAACATTGTTTTCTTATAAAATATACTTTAACCAATTGTGTAGATTAATAATTGGCCATTAATCAATACGTTATTCTAATGAATCTTAAATAATTATAAGACATATTTATCTATGTTTATACTTAATTTCATTTCTAAAATGTTTATAATTCTTCTAATGGAATCAAATTGACTATTTGGTAAACTTATTACTTATTAAAAACCCCATCTTAACCCTAATGCTTATTTGAACGTTAATCTTATTATTAACCTTAATCTTTATCTTGTAAATTATATATGTTAGGTGCCTTGTAATGGATACGTTGGATTTGTCGTTTAATCTTTTATTATCATCTTGTAATGCTTATATCAATGTGAGTATTTCCATACCCCTTTTTCTTATTTCCACACTTTGGGGTGAAACATGTTAACTTATATCATTGCACTTGTAAACTTATTTGAGACTTGTAAACTTTATGGCAATTCATCATGTAAAGTTGTGGTTAGTTGAACTTTTGTGGTTACCATGTTATGGCGTTATATGTACAATCATTAACTATTGCTAGCCCAGCGAAGTCATAGATCTATGGGCCAGACAAGCCTGCTTGGTTGATCCAAGTACACTTAGCTGATCGTATATACTTTTAACGTTTGAGACTTGTAAAACTTTGTCGAGGTTTGATTGTTGCATTGTTCATAACATCCCTAATCACTTTATTCACTAACTTATGACTTGAATTGCCATCTTTTATATATTCTATGTATTAAAAACTATGGAATGCTCACTAACATTTTTATGTTGATCTTTTATTTTTAACATGTTTCAGGAATAACCCAAGTATGCGTTCTACTCTTTGAAGCTTATCTCACTTAGGACTGGACTTAAAGAAATAAACAATGATCTTGTTACTTTCAATCTTGTATTCATGATGTATCTTTATTTGAGCCTTTTACTTGTATTGTTACAATTGAATCTTGATTAATATATTTGGAATTAATAATAGCGTTATGTGGCTGTGAACAATCGTAACCATCACATCTCGACATTTCCGCCGTCAAGGTTGGGGTGTGACAGATTGGTATCAGAGCCCGTAACTATAGGGATTTAGGTTATTAGAAATGGTGACCTAGACTATAGTTGCATGAACCTCATAGAAAGATCCTTATACTCTTGTACTTACTTATTGTTTGCATGCTACATAATGCTATGCCTTTTGTGCAACTTGATGCCTTAGCATAGGATTGCCTTATGTATGCTTAAAACTTAGTTACTTGTCTCCCTAAACTTAACTTTGACTCTTTAACTCTCCCCGATAAATGAACTTCCTAAACTTATTCTCAACGACATGTGGAGTCTACACTTATCGTCGTGGGTTCAATTCCTTAGACTCTATGTCTAATCTATGAAAATCCCATCAAGGTTTTGATTTCATAAACCAAAGAAATTTGTGTGACACATAGACACCTGTATTCTGGATTTCCTGGCAAAAGGCCTTCGGGCTAAGGCAAGCATATCGTATAAATCTCATTGCGAGACCAGTTATGCTTACCTGGGGATTTCTGGGATGAGTGATAAACTATGGTCAATATACACAAATATCTAAGGCAAATGGGTCAATTTACCTTGACGTGTCAACGATTCCAAATGGTAATGCGTTACCAAATGGAACCATCCTCTTTGCATCTTGAAAATTCTTGATTCCTTGAACTGGTTTATCACCAAAGTTATATCTCCTTATTCTTATCATACATAATGTTCCTGTTGATATTGAACTCATCCTAAATTTCAACTCTTACGTTTAAACATCGTTACACGTTGGGCGTTTCATGTAACTATTTCTATATCTTGACCAACGTGAACATGGATCTTAATATACCCAAAGATATTGGGAATCTAAACCGAATGATCTTCAAAACTTTAAATCGTTACTTATGGTTTTCAAATCTTCTTAAGGGTGTGTCCCATAACTAAAGACATTCGATGCTGTAAGGTGAAATTCTTACATCTCGGGATACTTTATCTAGGCAAAGTGTAAATAGTGATTTGATTCGATCATTGAATCCGTTTACTTGACTTGAAACCCTTGAGATGAGTGATCACTTATAAGTACGCGTGTCTTCAATAAGGTTATGGCTGACCTCATATCTTGGGAAGTCCATGTATTCCCTTCGATTGTGAATCGAATGTTCACATCTCATTGTGATGTCGAATCATCCTTATCCTTGATTTTGTCTTCCTGATTTAAATTATTCAAGATTTGAACACCATCATAACAAATTTTGCTATCTCGAACTTTGATCTTAAGCTTGTAAGCATGATTTTCTCTTTTGTTACATTGATGTAACTTAAATTTCCTGAATTTCTAATTGATATTCTTTTTCTTTTCGTTATTATGTCAAACTTCGTACCGTTTGCACCATGGGAGATGCAAGAGTTTGTAAGTCAACCTATGACTAAGAATATTCGTATCTCCTAAATGATTCTAACTCATCAAAACAGGGGTGATTCTCTTACTTTGATGATTCTCTATTCGCTTTGATAAATGGTTTCCAATTGTGATTTATAAAATTTCATCCTCTGGATCGGGATAATTTCCTTATCTTGAGGACTGACTTCAATTATTTTCTTTAGAACTTGTATATCACAAACGACATGATCTCACCAAAATAGGATTGAAACCCGTACTTTGGTGACAAATGTCAATCTGCGATTGTTTTCTTGTTATTATGAAATTCAATCATCAAGATAAGCGTGAATCCCATACCTTGATGATAATTTCATTTTTATGGATTGTAATTTTCTCAAATGAAACGACCTCATCAAAGTAGAAGTGAATTCTGGATCTTGATGAAGAAGTTCATTCTGTTATATTTTGTTTTTGTAAAACTTCACCGTTAAGATAGGAGTGATTTCCCTTACCTTAATGGTGAGTTACCTCGTCTTATTTCTATGAATTCTCAACAATGAGTTGGGATTAAACTTTTGATTTGGTAAGTTAGGGGTCATACATTAGGAATACACCATCAAGTTAGGAGTGAAAACCACACCTTGATGACCATTCTCATTTTTTGATCTTCCACTTACCAAGGTTGTAATCAAGTGACGAGAAATATGTAATAACTCGAAGGGTGAATGTTAGTATTTTGACCTATCAAGCCAAAGCATGATCTCTGAACTTGAAAGGAGACCGGATCGCTCTAGGCTAATTTTGTTTTTGAGCTTGGAGCATTTAAAATTCTTAAATTGATTTCTTTTCCCTTTATACTCATGTTTTGATTTGATCTAGTTATATGGAACCATTTATTCCTTACTTATCAACTTTCATTTTGAGATATCATCAACACATGATTGTGTGATGGTTGCGTTCTTAAGCAATCTTTCTGCTAAATAAAGACATTATCAACTTGTGTTCATGTCTTTCTAGTCACGCGAATGTCCTCAGCTGTGCTCATGGTTTTGTTGAACTGCGTATGCAAACCGTACTTAGAAATTTGCTACCTTACAAAACATGGGTACAAATGCATTCCTTATTGTTTGTGTCACTTCTTGAATCGCTTTTGAATTTTTAACCTTGGAAATCTTTAAAACGCTAATTTGATTTCGATCAACAAGACTTGTTATTATCCTCATTGCGATGTGGATATAAAGGTTCATAAAATTTCGTAATTTGTAGTCATGGGTTTGGCATAAAATAAAAGACATAACTTGGCATGTGTCCAAGTGTCTTACCTTCACATATGACAAAACCTAACCTTCGTGATCCTATGGATCTCCTGTTTAACTTTCCATTCACTAAATGCTTCTTATTTTAAATGTCATGATGACAATCGGTGCATTATAGACCGATTGGCTAAAAATTCAATTTGATTTATGTGGGATGACGGGTCGAGAAATTGACTTGTATCTGTTTCAAATATTCGTATACCGTGGTATGGTGTTAAAACATCAATCGTTATTTTGAATGATTGATTCATTTTCTGCTTTTAGTAATATTCCTAACCATCGTCGTGAACTCATTCCAAGATCTTCGCATAGCGTATTATTCTTAGACCGATGGTTGGTCAAAGGAGAAAAACATATTCACAAGATATGCGATAAGGTCGTTTCATATGGTGACGTTTGGGATTTTTAAATTTCGACGGTTAACCTTTCTTATCATTGTTGGTCTTTTATTGATTTCTAGACATCACTTTACCATGAAATTACATTCTGGAAGTTGTGATTTATAAGTCTAACATACCCCGGTAACTCGTCATCGTTTTCCAACATTTCATCTCAAAACGTCTCACATTTCACTGAAAGGGTTCAAATTGGCATGTATTATGCCAAGAATCTTGTAAGATTCCATAAAGTGAAGCATTTCATCTGTAATTAAACGTCCACCACTGTTAGTTTGTACACTTATCTTTCATTTTCACTCTTTTGCTCATTTAAGTTCATTCTTAATTTCGGGACGAAATTCTTTTAAGTTGGGGAGACTGTGACATCTCATTTTTTCGTTAAATTAAAAGTTAACTTTGTTAAGTTTTAAAAGGACCTCTTATGTCAATTTCGAAACTTTGACGACTTGTTATGCATGATAATTAATTTGGTTGTTAACAAATTAATTTAATAAATAATAATAACAATTTTAGTGTTTATAACGTTTGCTTAATATTATAAACTTAACATAAGTGCTAATAATTTTAAAAATAATTATTATTATTATTATAATAATAATAACAATAATAATAATATTAATAATAATAATAATAATAATAATAATAATAATAATAATGTTAATGATAATAATATTAATTTTGTAATAATATAAGGTTATTATATTAAAACTTATAAATGAAAGTTTTTACATAAAATATTAAAGCATTCAAACACCAGGGACTAAATTGTAATTTATTTAAAAAATAAAACCTAAACTTTGGGTGGTAATTACCCAATTCGAAACCACAGGGACCAAAGCTGTAATTTCCAAAACCACCCAACCCATTCCCGTCGCCCCCCTGCTCCGGCCTGCATCTCCGGCCACTGCCTCCGGCGGCCTCCAAACCCACTAAAACGCCTAATTAAAATGAAATTAAACCGAACTTTAACTATGGTACACCAGTTTCATCCATTATATCACTTTTAATTGAATTCATTTGATTATTATTGTCGAGAACTTGAAACCGAAACTTGTAATCCAGGAGTGATCTCGTTCGACCTGAAACTGATCAAATCGTATCTATTTAATCAAGGGTAAAGCTTCTAATCAACCCATTTGAACTATCTGTAACCTCAATTTCACTTATAACACACACCCACCTCATGTTCGATCACCATCATCTTCCTCGACCTGCAACCAAGTCGATTACTACCTTATGAGTTCCATTACATGAAATTGAGTGAGGACTATTACTCATCATCACCATCCGAAGCTTCATACAAGTTTAATTTGGTTATCAACCTCGTTTGCACATCGAACGAAATCGTGGTTGGCCGCGACCTGTTCTTCATCCATTCTTGTGCTACACACTTCGAATCTGGTAATTGAACATACTCATATGCTCGGTTTTAGATGGGGATCAAAAGCCCCATAATAATCGACATTAACAATAACGAATTGTGGTTCAATTCGGATCAAACCAAATCTAGGGTTTATATGAATTGGGGATGGGTTTCTATTGGTGTTTAAAAGGTTTTAAAACCAAAGTAAACCAAGGCCGCGGCCCTGGTTTACTGGTTACACACTCACATGTTGAACTTGAGGTCCCGGGTTCGAACCTGGGCACCCTCAACATTTTTTTTAGCCTTTGTAGCCTTTAAAAAGAAATATATAAAAAATTCTAAAAATTATAAAAATAAGTTTTATAAATTTTATTTATTTTAAAGGTTAACCAATTATTTTCTGAAAATTTATTTCTAATAATATCTTAATATTTGATTTTATTATATTAAAACAAATAGTATAACGAGTTAAATATCTTATAAAATAGACTTTAAAATTTGTTTATCTTAACAAAACATTACAGTTGGATTATTTTCTTGTTTTAGCTTACTAATTATTAATTGTTTCAAATATTAAATAATAAATTTTTGATTCAAATGTTACTTTTAAAGACATAATTATCTCTAATGTTTATCTAACTTTTATATTTAAATTGTTTCCTTTTAAAATAATTAAATAAATATTAGACTTCAAATAATAAATCTTATAATATTAATAGGCATTATTAATTAAAGTTTTATAACGATAATTGTAGAAATTATATATATTATAATTTCACAAATTATTTGCAAAGATTGTTTTCTTATAAAATATACTTTAACCAATTGTGTAGATTAATAATTGGCCATTAATCAATACGTTATTCTAATGAATCTTAAATAATTATAAGATATATTTATCTATGTTTATACTTAATTTCATTTCTAAAATGTTTATAATTCTTCTAATGGAATCAAATTGTAAATAACTATTTGGTAAAACTTATTACTTATTAAAAACCCCATCTTAACCCTAATGCTTATTTGAATGTTAATCTTATTATTAACCTTAATCTTTATCTTGTAAATTATATATGTTAGGTGCCTTGTAATGGATACGTTGGATTTGTCGTTTAATCTTTTATTATCATCTTGTAATGCTTATATCAATGTGAGTATTTCCATACATCTTTTTCTTATTTCCACACTTTGGGGTGAAACATGTTAACTTATATCATTGCACTTGTAAACTTATTTGAGACTTGTAAACTTTATGGCAATTCATCATGTAAAGTTGTGGTTAGTTGAACTTTTGTGGTTACCATGTTATGGCGTTATATGTACAGTCATTAACTATTGCTAGCCCAGCGAAGTCATAGATCTATGGGCCAGACAAGCCTGCTTGGTTGATCCAAGTACACTTAGCTGATCGTATATACTTTTAACGTTTAAGACTTGTAAAACTTTGTTGAGGTTTGCTTGTTGCATTGTTCATAACATCCCTAATCACTTTATTCACTAACTTATGACTTGAATTGTCATCTTTTATATATTTTATGTATTGAAAACTATGGAATGCTCACTAACATTTTTATGTTGACCTTTTATTTTTAACATGTTTCAGGAATAACCCAAGTATGCGTTCTACTCTTTGAAGCTTATCTCACTTAGGACTGGACTTAGAAAGATAAACAATGATCTTGTAACTTTCAATCTTGTATTCGTGATGTATCTTTATTTGAGCCTTTTACTTATATTGTTACAACTGAATCTTGATTAATATATTTGGAATTAATAATAGCGTTATGTGGCTGTGAACAATCGTAACCCTCACATCTCGACATTTTCGCCGTCAAGGTTGGGGTGTGACATGAACAGTTGCTGCCATAATATATGTCAATAAATTTAAATTCATAGCTTGCAAAAATTATATAAAATAGAGAAAAAAAGTAAACCGGGAGATATCCTACCACTTAAAACAAAATTCATAGTTTTTCTAGATATGAAATAAAATACATAGAGTTAATAACATACATAATTTATTTCTTTTTTACATTTTCTTTCATTCTACTCATTACATTTGATGCCACCAACTCTGCAATCTATCACGAAAATTTTAAGGAGTTTGACTGGTATCGAATGGTAACATAACGTCTTCACCTTTAATTAAACGTTCTAGAAACAGATACACCCACACCCCGCAATCTCCCGACCCACCGTCTGCTTGTATGGGCACGTTAGATGGAAAAATTATCTTGTATATTTGTAGTGGAACAACAACTCCATGATTATCATAAAATTGATTATTGAATAACCAATTACGGATTGGTTTCCATAAACTTTCAATAAGTTGTTTAGTTTCCAGGGGCTTGAATGTAGGAAGACTGTCAAAAAATTAAATATAAATACCGTAAGTATAAGTTATTAATTAAAATTTTATAAAATAATTAAATAAAGTAAATGATATACCTGTTATATACATACACAGTCCAGTTACGAATATCCACCTTTAGTAGTAACCAATGTAAATTATCAACATTAAGCGGAATGTAAAGCTGTAATGTTTAAACATTTTTTACTATTAGTTGTACATTTATGAGAACATAATAATCATTAAATTTACAGTATTTATACTTCATCAACTGAACTTATAACCGGATATGGAAATTCTGATCCGTCGGCATACACGTTACAATTATCACCCTTAAGTAGACAAAATGCAAACCATGGCGGCAAAATCGACCAATTTGCATTCACGGGACGTGTTCTATACAGATACATTTGTCAAGCCAATAAATGCTGCATTTTCATGATAAAAAATAAATTTTTAAAAACTTTATAAATTATGATTTTTTTAAATTAATTACATCGTCCTCTAGCCAATCAAGATATCCGGTCATACCCATTAACGTTCCTAAAAATTTCTTTGAAAGTTCAAAATCGAACGTGAGAGATGTCTTAAATTTATCACCGCTGTTGAATAACTCTATAGCATTTGTTGATTTAGCCTTGTTGAATTTATCAACAACGAGAGTCGGTGACAAATTTGATACGGTGAACAAAACGCTGGCCCTGGTTTAATAACACGTTTCTCTTTTCTTTGTGCCAAAGAAAGGGTCTGTAATAATTAAAATTAATTAAACATATATTAATATTTTCTTAAAATAATGAAAAATATCAATGTTATATTGTTACATATTATCACCTTTTCAACCGTAGAAAGGTTAAGACATAGTGTTAACTGATCAGCATCCGGGAACAATTGAAACAGAGTTTCCATATTAACATAAGCATTTGATGTTTCTTCACTTTTAGCTTTTAAAACATTACGCTACAAAAAAGTATATAATTGTTAAGCGCTACAAACGGAGTTTCCATAAAACGTTACGTGTAATTGTAAAAATTAAATTACTTACAACAACCCGAGAAATGAAATCCTCTAAATTCTCCATTTCTGAAGGATTATATATTTTTTCCAAAGCCTATTAAATTAACATAACTTTCATTTAATTTCATAATTATTCACAATAAATAAAAAAACATGTAATTAAAAAAATTACCACTATATGGTCACGTAGCTCTTTTAATATGTCATTTGATACCATATTTGAATTTTTGATTAAATCATATTGAGGACTCAAGCGGACTGCAGTGCTTCTTATCAGTACGTTTAGTTAAAGGTCTACTTACCGGATTTTCCCCCCAAAAAAACAACTTTCCCTATAAAAAGGCTCGTGTAATTCCAGTTCAGTTGCAATCATATTCATTGGATAAAACGAAGTCTGAAAAGATACAACCCTTAACTTAGAACACTTGTATTTAGAAGGGATTAAATAAAAAATACCTACCGATCCATAACGACTAATATGTCACACCCCCAAACCATGGCGGTTTCCCGTGGGGTGCGAACGTCATGCTTTCATAGTCACTGATCGACCACTACATGGTTTTGTAAAACATACGTCTCAAATAAGTTAAAGGTACATCATTGTTCAGAGTTAAATTTGCGGAAACAATAGTAATAAGGTACATTGTTTTCAAAACATGACAGATAGAAAATAAATGTCTCAAACAGCATGAATGACCCTAAACATGAGATGATCCATGCTAGCTTAACTTGTTGCATCTATCAATTACCTGAGAAAACATGTATGAAAAATGTCAACATAATATTGGTGAGTTCACAGGTTTTAAATAATAATAAATAGCGCAAAGGACCACAATACTTTCTATGATTTGATTGTTGTACATACAATGCTACAAATTATATAAGCGCCGCAACCGAAGCTAGACTGTAACTATAATAAATTGCCCCTACCCATGCCTACCATGAGCATGGGTGTGAACAGGCTAATAATGCACCCGTTTAGACCTCCAGTCAAGGTTAGGGTAATTAACCCGGGTGGGGGTAGTCAAACCCAATAATACTATCCATGATTACCTCGCTTTGGGAAATAAACTAACGGTTCGATAACAGGGGACTCCATACGGTAAGTAAACAACTTATATAACATGTGAAATCACTGACAAGCAAATGTGTCCAAGAAAATTAGTAATTTGCATGTAATCTCCATCAAAGGAAAATAAGTAAAAAATGGGGCCGTGAAACTCACCTCAATTGCACGCGTGAATATTAGCAATAGTCCTTACGTATGATTGGTCTAGGAATATCCTAAACAAAATCATAATATATTCATGAGGTCATGATTACTAACCCTGGATGGTCATGCATAACTCATCAAGAAAGTTAGTTTTGAAAATATCACTTCACTAGTTAGACACGTCGCGTCGTTAATGTTTTATTTAGATTCTTGTCTTCATATTTATCTTCCTAAAAATACATAATGTATTGAATGTGTCTTATATTAAGTATATTGGTATTTTACCTTCCATGTGTATGGGTTTTCTTTTTACAAAATATATCCAAAAGTTTACTTTATATTAATATGGGCATTTGACAGAATCAATGGGATTTTTGAGTCTGCTTGTCATCCTCTTTTCATGATACAAAGAATTTTTAAAAAATATGATGTTTTTACCATATTTAGATCTATGTCTGAGGATTCCAACAAGGTATATCTTGTAATATGTAACTAAGGTTAAGTGCCTCGAAATGGGGTATGAAGTAACAGCTGTCAGTGTAGCATTTTTCTGTACATGTCTATGGAATTCACCTTGTTGAGGGGTCAAACCATACATTCACAAATAGAGCCTATATTACTTTTAAACCTAATACCTTAAGCTAAGTTACCACATAAGGAAAATCTCCATTTGATTATTTTAAGCATAACTTATGCCTCAATCTTTCTGCCCTATCTATTCTGCCAAAAATTCAGGTTCAACACTTTAATCATGTTTGTACGTTTTGGATAGGTTATACTCATCTAAAAATTTCAAGGTTGGATGAGTTAAAAACTAGAAATACTAAATTTAATGTTAAGCTCAAGAAAAGGTTCATTTGACCATGTTTAGGTCGAGTTATGGTGTTGAAAACATAGAACATGAATCTGGCAGAAAATGTCTTACTTGTTTTGTTACTTTTTAAACTTTGCTAGAGCACTTTTCGGTGAGTTAGTGAACATGAACACATCATGGTGATGTATAGAAGATTAGAAACAAGGTTCTACCCTGAATCAAGCAAGGAGAAAGAGATGGTAGTCTTGAAATGCAAGGAAAAGAAGACTTGATCCTTTGAACTAAGAACCAAACAAGAAAAAGGTGGAGAAGATGTTGTAGGATGCTTGGAAGCTTTAAAAATCACTTGATATTCAACCAAAGCCACTTGAACACACAAGATTTGTAGAACTCAAGTTTGAAAAATGGTGAAGTGGGGATGGTGGGGTTGGGCCGTAAGTTTAGAGGGGAGGGAGAGGTGAGTGTGTGGTGTGTTGATGTATGCAATGTTTGAAGGTTTTATAGGCCTACATCCCTTTTCTTGCATGCGATTTTGAAGCATGAGTGTATCATCTCATGGATAATGAGAATGAGATGGAGCTCTCTAATTCTAGTAATAGGGTTAATATCCTTTAATCAATGCTAAAAGTGTTTCACAAAAGAAGCAATTTCTTGATCTTGGCAAAAGTCAAATATATTATCAAAGAGATTGAAAAGACTAGAGAGAGGGGGGGGGAGGAGGGGACGGCCAAGGGAGGGGAAGGGGGGTTTGGTTTTCATATTTTGTGTAGTATTAGGTATTTGGGTGGTATTTCTTGCACCATAGGTATTTTTACATATTCTTATATTTTTACTTTTTACTTTTTAGAATACCTTAAAATATTATAATAATTCATATAATATTAAATATTTCAATATTGATGATATATTAATGATATATCATGTATCTAGTATTCGCGTTAAAATGATTCGTTTCAAGTAAAATATCAATTTACGCGATTAGGTTTATTTATAAATTCAAGCTTTTCCAATGTATTTAATTTGGAATCTAAAATACTTTGAAATACTTTAAAGTATTTATTAGTACATATATATTAATTATCACCAACGTTCGTGTGTGTGCCGGTTGTATCGCGTGTAAATAATTACGCCGAATTACCGATGCATGATATGTTATGCATGAAGTTTTGTAATGCATGAAATGACTTCAATAATTGGAATTCAGTTTAAAATCAAGTATTATAGGTGTAATTATAACCAAGTAAAGGTCAGGTATTGACCTGAAATTGCCGGTTGTCACATACTCCCTATGTTAAAAAGAATTTTGTCTCGAAATTCAGTTAGGGTTGTCTACAAGTGCCAGGGTTTCAAACAAGTAAGGGTAGTTGAGCTTCATTTGATCTTCACGTTCCCAAGTAAATTCGGGTCCTCTTCTAGAATTCCATCGGACCTTCACTATAGGAATGCAACTTCGTTTCATCTTCTTTACCTGTTGATCTAGAATCTCCACGGGCTTCTCAATAAAATAAAGTTGTTCATCAATCTGAACCTCATCGAGTGGTATAACCAGAGTTTCATCTGACAGGCACTTCTTTAGATTTGACACATGGAAAGTGTGATGAACACTACTAAGTTCTTGAGGAAGGTTTAGCTTGTAAGCTACACGACCAATCCTGGCTAGGATCTCAAATGGTCCAATGTATCTAGGGTTTACCTTACCACGTTTGCCAAAACGAATGAATCCTTTCCATGGTGAGACTTTAAGTAGAACCTTATCTCCCACTTGGAATTCCAATGGTTTACGTCTCACGTCAGCATAGCTTTTATGACGGTCACGCACGACTTTGAGTCTGTTCTGAATCTAGGCGATCTTTTCCGTGGTCTCGCGTATGATCTCGGGACCAGTGAGTTGACTCTCGCCAACCTCTGTCCAACACAATGGTAATCAACACTTCCTTTCGTATAGTGCTTCAAACGGTGCGGCTTTGATACTGGTGTGATAGCTATTATTGTAAGAAAACTCAGCTAAGGGTAGATGAGTATCCCAACGGTTTCCAAAGTCTATCACACAAGCCCTAAGCATGTCTTCCAATGTCTGAATGGGCCGTTCGCTCTGACCATCTATCTGAGGGTGGTATGCGGTACTCATATCCAACCGTGTACCCAAGGCCTTTTGTAATGATTGCCAAAATCTCGAGGTAAATCGACTGTCTCGATCAGAGAAAATGGAGATCAGTACTCCATGTCTCAAAACAACCTCCTTGAGATAAACCCTCATCAGCCTATCTATTTTATCAGTTTCTTTAATTGGTAGGAAGTGAGCAGACTTTGTCAGTCGATCCACAATTACCTAAATCGTATCATAACCAGTGGATGTCTTAGGTAGTTTTGTGATGAAATCCATAGAAATCTGCTCCCATTTCCATTGTGGAATCTCTGGTTGGTGCAGTAATCCAGATGGCTTCTGATACTCCGCCTTAACCTTTGAACATGTGAGGCACCTGCTAACATAGGTGGCAATGTCAGCTTTCATGTTAGGCCACCAGTATAACTCCTTCAGGTCCTGATACATCTTATCAGAGCCCGGATCAAGATCCCTCAAGTTTCCAAAATTTGGTAACCAAATTCGATTCATGAAGTAGCGAGTTCCATCAGACTTGATCTCAATTTGTTTATCCGTGCCGCGAAGGGATTCTTCCTTCAAAATCTGTTCCTTTAGTGCTTCAGACTGAGCATCACGAATTTGAGTAGTTAGACTCGTATGAATCGTCATTCCCAACGCTCGCACCCGTAAAGTTTTGGTTCATTCTTTCCTGCTCAGAGCATCTGCTACAACATTTGCCTTCTGAGGATGATAACGAATCTCACAATCATAATCATTTAGTAACACGACCCACGTGCGTTGCCTCATGTTTAGTTCCTTCTGATCGAAGATGTGCTGAAGGCTTTTATGACCAGTGAATATAGTACACTTGGTACCGTACAGGTAGTGTCGCCAAATCTTTAGTGCAAAAACAATAGCTCCTAATTCGAGGTCGTGAGTAGTGTAGTTTTTCACATGCACTTTCAATTGTCGTGATGCGTAAGCAATAACTTTGTCGCGTTGCATTATGACACAACAAGTCCTTGTCGTGATGCATCGCAGTACACCACAAAACCATCGTTTCCCTCTGGTAGAGACAGAATTGGCGCGCAACACAGTTTCTGCTTTAATAATTGAAACGCTGCTTCTGCTTATCACCCCAATCAAATTTCTTGTCTTTCTGAGTCAGGGTTGTTAGTGGTTGGGCTATTTTGGAGAAATTTCGATAAAGCGTCGGTAATAGCCTGCCAAACCTAGGAATTGTCGCACCTCAGTCGGGGTCTTAGGTGCTTCCCAGTTTTTAATGGCCTCTATCTTGGATGGGTCAACATATATTCCCTTCTCGTTAACCACATGCCCGAGAAATTGCAGTTCTCGGATCCAGAAGTCGTATTTTGAGAATTTTGCGTATAATTTCTCGTTCTTGAGTAGCTTCAAGATTAACCTTAAATGTTGTTCATGCTCATCCTTGGTTCGTGAATATATCAAGATGTCATCGATGAAGACGATCATGAATTTATCCAAGTAGGGTTTGCACACTCTATTCATGAGATCCATGAATACAGCTAGTGCATTGGTTAAACCAAATGGCATGACCATGAACTCGTAGTGACCATAACGGGTTCGAAATGCGGTCTTGGGTATGTCTTCCTCTTGGATTCGTAATTGGTGATATCCTGAACGTAAGTCAATCTTCGAGTAGTAACTAGATCCCTGAAGTTGGTCAAATAAGTCGTCAATTCGAGGGAGAGGGTACATGTTCTTAATGGTGAGTTTGTTTAACTCTCGGTAATCAATGCACATTTGAAAAGATCCATCTTTCTTCTTAACAAATAAAACTGGGGCTCCCTGGGTGAGAAACTTGGTCTTATGAATCCTTTATCTAACAACTCTTGTAATTGATTAGACAACTCTTGCATCTCTGACGGTGCTAGTCGGTATGGGGATCGTGCTACTGGAGCAGCTCTAGGTACCAGGTCAATTCGAAATTCGACCTGTCTTTGTGGTGGAAGTCCCGCAAGTCCTCGGGAAAGACATCCGGATAGTCTCGCATGATGGGTATATCCTCGATTCTTTCTCTTCGCTTCGCTTATCCATTACGTGCGCCAACATTGCATGATAGCCCTTTCGGAAGTACTTCCGATCCTTCATACATGAAATGATCCTTAACACCGTACCATATTTTTGTCCTTGAATTGATATGGTCTCCCCACTCGGAAGTGGAATACGCCTGTTTGCACAGCTACTATGGCCATGAGCATACACACGGTTGCCAACGTGATAGAGGACTCCAGGCGCTCTTCCATCACGATTACTCTTTCTTCAGCCACCGTCGCGCGCTGCTCTGCTTGGTAGCTCTCTGCTCCGCTGCCTCCACTCTTCGTGTCATAGCTGCCATGTCCTCTCGTACCCTAGTGAGTCGGTCATGCATTATGTGCAGTGCCTGGTCATCGAGGTACCTGCTCTCCTCGATCGCTAGTAGCCGGCACTCCACGTCCTTCGTGTCAAGGTCTCCTGAACTCTTGTGAGTATCTCATGAAACTGCTGGTCATGCCTCGCAGATTGTGCTACGAGAAGAGGCACGGTGAGCTCCACAGGCTCCTGAGTGAGGGGAATCGGGTGTGGGGAACGCGCTGACTCACCTACCTCGAAGGTGGAGGGAATACCCTCGATGTCTCTCCACTCGTCCATTCGGCTAGGCATCCACTCCCATTGATGAATGACGATTTCTGCGCCTTTTCAGTGTAGGCTCGGGCTCAGCAGTACAGTCTCGATCGGGTGTGGCAGGACGGATCAGAATATGAACCCGTTTCCTAGGAGTGTGTGTAAGAAGCGCACCCCCAGGGCGAGCCCGATAGCGACGGTAAGAGGGCGATGGTACACCCGGACCAAAGATATGAGGGTGTCCACAACCACCGGCTCGGGGCTAGCAGATATAGGGGTGGGGTCAGCAGGCTCGGGGGCGAGATGGAGGGGGTCAGGGTCTGCTAGCGGAGTCGGATCAGAGGGCTGAGGAATCGGGTCAATGGGCTGAGTAACCGGATCAACAGGGTGAGAGGTGGGGTCACGGGGCGGGGGAATAGCCTAGGAGGACTCCAGGTCGGAGTCGACCGGATCGATGTCGACCGGATCGGAGTCGACCGGATCGGAGTCGACCGGTTGGAGTCGACCTGGTCAGAGTCGACCGTAGGGATGGCTCAGTAAAGATATGAGACATGGTCAGTGGAACGGCCATCGGCAGCTGTGGGCCGATGATTCGCATGACTCCCGGGATGAGCTCCTCTGGGAGGTCGGCATGAATCTATGGTGTAGACGCCTACCAATACGTGCCAGGAGGAGGAGGTGGTAGCTTGGAGAACCGAGTTGAAGGTAATGCCTTTGGGGTGTCAAGTGTAGGGTCAGGAGTAGGTTCGGTGATAAGGATAGAGGCGGTGCAGGGGTCTCAGTCTCAGTGACATCAGTCGGCTGAATCAGGGCATGAGGAGTAAGAGTCGGGAGGACAGATGTGGATCCTGCAGAAGAGGTAGGAGACGTTTGCTCATACTCCTCATCCTTATAAAAAAATGTAGATCGACATCGAGGCTGAAGACATCTCTATGACAAGGCAATACACAAGTACAATTGATATAAGTTTGGTTAATGTAAAAAGCGTTAAAGACATGTAATGAACTACAGTTATAGTCTAGATCTACTAGATGCAACCTAATTCCTTATAATCAATGGCTCTGATACCAATCTGTCACACCCCCAAACCACGGGGGTTTCCAGCAGGGTGCGAACGTCATGGTTTCATAGTCACTGATCGACCACTACATGGTTTTGTAAAACATACGTCTCAAATAAGTTAAAGGTACATCATTGTTCAGAGTTAAATTTGCGAAAGCAATAGTAATAAGGTAAATTGTTTTCAAAACATGACAGATACGAAAATAAATGTCCCAAACAGCATGAATGGCCCTAAACATGAGATGATCCATGCTAGCTTAACTTGTTGCATCTATCAATTACCTGAGAAAACATGCATGAAAAATATCAACATAATGTTGGTGAGTTCACAGGTTTTAAGTAATAATAAATAGCGCAAAGCAATGTCTCCTTGCATAATATGGATTCCAAACATTCATGATCTGGATGTGAAATATTCATCTTGACAAGAAATTATCTACATAATAAATAATACTTTCTATGATTTGATTGTTGTACATACAATGCTACAAATTATATAAGCGCCGCAACCGAATCTAGACTGTAACTGTAATAAATTACCCCTACGCATGCCTACCATGAGCATGGGTGTGAACAGGCTAATAATGCACCCGTTTAGACCTCCAGTCAAGGTTAGGGTAATTAACCCGGGTGGGGGTAGTCAAACCCAATAATACTATCCATGATTACCTCGCTTTGGGAAATAAACTAACGATTCGATAATAGGGGACTCCATACGGTAAGTAAACAACTTATATAACATGTGAAATCACTGACAAGCAAATGTGTCCAAGAAAATTAGTAATTTGCATGTAATCTCCCCAAAGGAAAATAAGTAAAAAATGGGGCCGTGAAACTCACCTCAATTGCACGCGTGAATATTAGCAATAGTCCTTACGTATGATTGGTCTAGGAATCTCCTAAACAAAATCACAATATATTCATGAGGTCATGATTACTAACCCTGGATGGTCATGCATAACTCATCAACAAAGTTAGTTTTGAAAATGTCACTTGACTAGTTAGACACGTCGCGTCGTTAATGTTTTATTTAGATTCTTGTCTTCATATTTATCTTCCTAAAAATACATAATGTATTGAATGTGTCTTATATTAAGTATATTGGTATTTTACCTTCCATGTGTATGGGTTTTCTTTTTACCAAACATATCCAAAAGTTTACTTTATATTAATATGGGCATTTGACAGAATCAATGGGATTTTTGAGTCTGCTTGTCATCCTCTTTTCATGATACAAAGAATTTTTAAAAATATGATGTTTTTACCATATTTAGATCTATGTATGAGGATTCCAACAAGGTATATCTTGTAATATGTAACTAAGGTTAAGTGCCTCGAATTGGGGTATGCAGTAACAGCTGTCAGTGTAGCATTTTTCTGTACATGTCTATGGAATTCACCTTGTTGAGGGATCAAACCATACATTCACAAATAGAGCCTATATTACTTTTAAACCTAATACCTTAAGCTAAGTTACCACATAAGGAAAATCTCCATTTGATTATTTTAAGCATAACTTATGCCTCAATCTTTCTGCCCTATCTATTCTGCCAAAAATTCAGGTTCAACACTTTAATCATGTTTGTACGTTTTGGATAGGTTATACTTATCTAAAAATTTCAAGGTTGGATGAGTTAAAAACTAGAAATACTAAATTTAATGTTAGGCTCAAGAAAAGGTTCATTTGACCATGTTTAGGTCGAGTTATGGTGTTGAAAACATAGAACATGAATCTGGCAGAAAATGTCTTACTTGTTTTGTTACTTTTTAAACTTTGCTAGAGCACTTTTCGGTGAGTTAGTGAACATGAACACATCATGGTGATGTATAGAAGATTAGAAACAAGGTTCTACCCTGAATCAAGCAAGGAGAAAGAGATGGTAGTCTTGAAATGCAAGGAAAAGAAGACTTGATCCTTTGAACTAAGAACCAAACAAGAAAAAGGTGGAGAAGATGTTGTAGGATGCTTGGAAACTGCAAACATCACTTGATATTCAACCAAAGGCACTTGAACACACAAGATTTGTAGAACTCAAGTTTGAAAAATGGTGAAGTGGGGATGGTGGGGTTGGGCCGTAAGTTTAGAGGGGAGGGAGAGGTGAGTGTGTGGTTTGTTGATGTATGCAATGTTTGAAGGTTTTATAGGCCTACATCCCTTTTCTTGCATGGGATTTTGAAGCATGAGTGTATCATCTCATGGATATTGAGAATGAGATGGAGCTCTCTAATTATAGTAATAGGGTTAATCTCCTATAATCAATGCTAAAAGTGTTTCACAAAAGAAGCAATTTCTTGATCTTGGCAAAAGTCAAATATATTGTCAAAGAGATTGAAAAGACTAGAGAGGGGGGGGGGGGGAGGGGATGGCCAAGGGAGGGGAAGGGGGGTTTGATTTTCATATTTTGTGTAGTATTGGGTATTTGGGTGGTATTTGTTGTACCATAGGTATTTTTACATATTCTTATATTTTTACTTTTTACTTTTTAGAATACCTTAAAATATTATAATAATTCATATAATATTAAATATTTCAATATTGATGATATATTAATGATACATCATGTATCTAGTATTCATGTTAAAATAATTCGTTTCGAGTAAAATATCAATTTACCACGCGATTAGGTTTATTTATAAATTCAAGCTTTTTCAATGTATTTAATTTGGAATCTAAAATACTTTAAAATACTTTAAAGTATTTATCAGTACATATATATTAATTATCACCAACGTTCGTGTGTGTGCCGGTTGTATCGCGTGTAAAAATGATAATTACGCCGAATTACCGATGCATGATATGTTATGCATGAAGTTTTGTAATGCATGAAATGACTTCAATAATTGGAATTCAGTTGAAAATCAAGTATTATAGGTGTAATTATAACCAAGTCAATGTCGGGTATTGACCTGAAATTACCGGTTGTCACATAATAATAGCTAACATTCGCTCCCATGATATACTTTCAGAAAGCGGCGACGCCATCCCTCTTGGTAAAAATCCACGCAATGGTTTATTATTACGAAATTCGGGAAATATCTCAAATACCCACATCTAAAAAAAGTTTGGGAATTAATAAATATCAAATGTAAATAAATTAAAATATAATAGTAAAATTAAAAAAATTACCTTAAACGACCATATAAAACCTTTCAATGAGTAATTTAATTTCGCATCCCCTTTACGTTGAGCTCTTTGATGCTTCAATAACGTCTCATGAATATCTGGGTATGCGCGTTGTCAAATAGCCGTACCCCATGGATAATCATTCCAGGCCTCCAAATCGTTAACCAAATCTAAATAATTGTTGTTTAAATGGTTCTTGCTTTCTAATCCTCTAAAACCTTGTTCAACCAGTAATAATAAACAAACACGAACGGCGTCCATGTCATCTAAATACTCAATTTTGGTTTCGAAAATGGTTTTTAAATTATCCATTGTCTGTTTAATATAACCATATTGACCGAATACTCTGTCGACAAAGTAAGGTGGTTCCGATACATTTAATTTTTGTCTACATTCTCCAAATTTAAAACTAGTTATCAAACAAAATTCTTTTGGTCCGAATGTTAACTCCGCACCTTTAACTAAAAACTTTATACCCATTTCTGGGTTTTCACAAGGAATCTGATGTTGTAACATTACGTGTACCACTGACGGGTCGTTATTAATACATTCACATAATAACCAGTTTTTAAAGCACGTCGACTCAAAAATTTGTAACTGAAGGGGATGGTTATTAAGTTGTAGCGATATATTTTTAATAACGTTAAGATTCATTCTAATAGTAACATGTCCCCTAAAATATTCCTGCATAAAAGATATTTTATACAAATAAATAACGATAAATTAAAAAATATTTATTTGTAAAATACAATAAAACTTACTTGTAAATTCATTGTTAATCTTCTAAAACGTGGTCCACACTTGACAAATCTGCAATTGAAAGTTACTTGTTGTATCTGCGTTCTCACAACTCTCCTTGAAAAAGTTACTTGTATCGCTATTTAAACAACGTTCTCGCTACCGTCGTGCCCCCATCTCGTCGTCCGCGCACCTAGAAAATTCAAATATTTACCTAGGAAATTGAAATATTCCGTAGGAAATAGATATATTCCCTGAAAAGTCCATCGCTGAGACGTATCGCCGAAAGCACGCCTAGATTAAAGCGCCAGTCCAATTAAATAGCAACACGTGGAAGCGGCGATACATTGGTCTTTTCATCTTGCCAAGATATCGCCTCGAGCAGTGTGAAAATGGCAGCCTTTTCTGAAAAGCAGCAGGCGATCCGTCTCGCCCCAATCTCGCCTCGGTCAGCGTGATTATTGCCGGAATCTCGCCTGCATCTCGCCCCTTTATGTTAAATTGTAATCTTTTTAAATATTTTTCAATTAACGTTTACAAATTCAGTTTTAAATTTTTTTTATATTCGAAAAAGTAATATAAATACTTGTTTAAACTTTGTTTTCTTCAAAATGAATTCATCTTTTTCAAAACTACGACTTAAAAAATAAAGACATGTCTAGAAAGGATTTGAAGAAGAATCCATTTTAAATTATATTTTTCAAAATGAATTCACGTTTAAACTTTGTTTATTCAAAATGAATTCATTTTTTATCTACATAATACTAATTAAAAAACATGTAAAATAATTTTCCTCTTCGATTCGCTCTAAAATTATGACATCCGGGTTATGATTCATATGTGCATGATATGTCTACAAAGTATTTGAAGAAGAAAATTATCACGGAAAATTTGTGGTTTTATTTTTCACGGAGGATTTCTTGTATTTTTCACAGAAAATTTCTTGTATTTTCCACAGAAAATTATGACATCAGGGTTATGATTCTTGTATTTTCCACGGAAGATTTCTTGTATTTTCCACGGAAGATTTCTTGTATTTTTCACGGAAGATTTCTTGTATTTTCCACGTAAGATTTCTTGTATTTTACACGGAAGATTTCTTGTATTAATCTATTTATTTCTTGAATGTGTAGTTTTAATTTTCATGGAAGATTTCTTATATTTATTAGTTAAAAAATTTGCTATGAATTATTATATATGAATTATTATATATTAGATAATTATCAATAATTTGATTAAATATAAACACAACATAGAAAATATATTAATATGTTTTAAAGAGTACAATAACCACTAAACAAGATACACTTTTTATTAAGGATGGTTTAAATCAAACTCCCATTTTTATGAAACTTCACCAGTTACATCACGTACATAATCAGAATAATTCTGAGGATCGACATAAGCGTTTGGATTATTACGATTGCTGAATTGTTGATCTTGTTGTTGCTTATGAAGGGGCTGCGGTTTTACATTGGTCACGATGGTGTCCTTCTGTCTTACATCTACTACAAAATGTAGGTGTAACTTCTTCACCGCGAGAGGGTATACGTTTGTTCTCACGTGGCCTTCCTGCTTGTTTCTTGTTATTAATGGTGGCTTAAGAGGCACCAAATTTGAAGGGACTTCCCATTCTGATCGTCTGGTAAAGGATTTATGGTCTCTTCATAAGTTGCCTTATAAACGTCTTTCGAAAACCAAACATTAGCCATGTTACTGCAGTCAGTTATATTTAAAAATTTTGAAACAGCAATTGCATGACCACAGGGTAGACCTGATAATTTCCATTGACGACAACTACAGCTTTGACTGTGTAAATTAACTAAACCCTTTTTACCACCGTCAGCAACCTCAAAACAATGATCGTTGATACCTGTTACTGTCCACGTAGAACTTTTTTTTAATTTTTCGCCTAATTTTATTTTCAGCCCATTTAGTAAGCATGTGCTATAAATTTATTGTCAATAAAAAATAACAACTATAATTATAATTTACAATACATTATCTCCAGTTATATAAAATGATAAATTACCTCCAATTTGTCTACGATTAAAATACCACTTTTGTAAAGACTCACGAAAAAAATCAATAAGATCGGTGATAGGGAGTTTTCTTGCATGCCGAGACAAAGCATTGATAGACTCGGCACTGTTAGACGTCATTATATTATAGCGCCTCCCTGAACAATGTGCTCTTGACCATTTTTCAAAACCAATATTGAACAAAGTATTTTGAACGCGAGGAAGAGTAGATGTTAATCTAAACAGTCCATCCTCAAAGTCAGATAACCTGTAAGCTTTGCAAGTCTGCCACCATAAAGACTCAAAATTTTTCCCTTTCATAGACTTAAGTCGTAAGTTCATAATCAAATGACGACAGCAGAGTCCGTGAAAGGCGTCGGGAAATACTGTTTTTATTGTTACATCGATTGATGCAGCACGATCAGATATAATTGCTAAATGCGGATTAATACCGATACACTCTTTAAGCCTACTCAAAAACCAGGTCCAAGAATCTCCGCTCTCGGTTTTTCTAACACTATATGCTATTGGTAGAATTTGATTGTTGTCATCCATTGCTGCAGCAAAAAATATAGTACCCAAATATTTACCTTTTAAATATGCACCGTCTATGACAATCAAAGGCCGTAAATGTCTCACAAAACTACGAATCTAAATAAAAACAAGTAAACTAATATAGTTAATAATATTATATAATAATTTGTAAATTTATATAAGATAACAAAAATTTTTACCGCAGCACCAATAGCCACAAAAAACAATTCAAAACGTCCACTTTCATTGGTTGCAATGTGCGTACAGTTCCGGGGTTTGCCTTTTTTAAATTATAACAATAAACAGGAAGATCTTCAAATGATTTCTCGGGTGACCCATTTAAAAGTTGAAGAGCATAATTTTTCCCCTTCCAAACTTGTTGATAAGATAAATCAATTTTATAATTTAACATAAAATCATTCATAATTTCTTTACCACGATACATTCGCCCGCTATCTTTAAGTTGATCTTTAATAATATGACCAACAACCTTTTTGTTAGCTTGACGAGTGCGTTCTCGAACAAGTATGAATATCATTACAATACCTAACTTGAAAAATATTTGAACTTTCAAACGCATATGCTCTGATGCGCCAACTGCATTCTTTGTTTCAACATGATGCTTCAAATCTTTTTTTTTGATGATCGCTCGACTTTTAACTCAAAACAATAATTAACACATTTTACCTAGTTCCAGCTGCAGATCGTCTTTAGTGTTAAAACATTGACCTTCTTTTACATTTGAAGATGATGACTTATAATTTTTAAGTTCAATATCTGCGGGATCGGGCAAGGACTCAGGCAATGTACAATAATCTCCAACTGAAATTTTCAACTCATACTCTTCATCCACAACGGGAGAAAATTTCTTTTCAAAAACATCATGTAAATCAAAATTTTCTTTTTCTAAATCATTATTTTCTTTTGTTACGAAACTACTACCAGCATCATCTTCTTCACTAACATATAAGGTAAAAATATGATTTGGATCATTAATAACAAGATTTATAAAAAATAAACAATCATTATCATTCAGTATGTCAATTGAGTGAGTGTACGTAGAAATTTTATAACATAATCTTATACGTTTTTTAAAACCAAATATACTAAAAAGAAGATTATTTAATTCTTCAAATGTAATATTGACCGGTAAAGAGATAGGCTGTCGATTATACCGAACTCTTATAGGAACATACTCTCCGACGTCGTTATTAAACTTCCATTTTCCACCGCTGCATACGACAATGTTAACAAACATGGTTGAAACTGTAAATATGTGTGAAATAAGATGGATGCAATTGTGTTATAAATTTTTAAGTGTTAGCATATTATATATAGTATTATTACATTAATTATGGTAGATAGAATATATTAATTGTAAATTTATGTTTTTTTGGGTGGGCTCAACAAACAGCCCGAAATCTTCAAGCCCAACGCAAGAAAGCCCAGTCGAAGGAAGCCCAGCCGAATGAAAGCCCAGTCGAACCCGAAATCTTCAAAGCCCAACGCAAGAAAGCCCAGTCGAAGGAAGCCCAGCCGAATGAAAGCCCAGTCGAAGGAAGCCCATACTTAAATAATATATTAGGTGTTTTTAGGCTCAAAGGAAGGCCAATGCGAAAGAAGGCCCAGCCCATCCAAGCGAGACGCCGGCGCCCCGTCTCGCCCAGATATTAGGCGATACCAATCCATATTAGGCGAGACGGAGATGATATATCATGGGTACATATCGCCTTTGTACTTTATTCTTGGCGATACATCATGGATCTGTATCGCTCGACAACGATATTAGGCTGTTTTTTTTTCTTGGCGATACATCATGGGGTTGTATCGCTCGTAGGCGATACATAATGCGTTTGTATCGCTGCTAAGCGATATTCAGCCACTTGTCCTTTTATGATTGGTCTGGTTATTTTAATTATATGGATATTCAAAGGCTATTATTCAAAACCAGATTGGTCAAATGGCCAATCTGGTAATTTTCCCTATATTTAATCCAATACTTGTGTATTTGTTTTATTACATCTTACAATCAGATTTAACTTTTCTGATAAAGACAATAAACTCATTGTGAAACCAAATGATTAGTGGAAAATACATTAGCATAGTAGAACAAAGTGCTGTGAAACGATAATGTAGCTAGGCAAATCTATTCAATATTTAGAACTAATTAAAAGATAGATAAAATAAGGTAACAGTTATATATAGTGGTGGTGGCCGTAGATCATCGACTCAAACAACATAGTGAACGTTGAAGGTAACTGCAGATTGGCTCAAAATTGTTTTAAAGTAACATTTAAACGACCGGGTCTAATCTTGACTGCTTCTAGTAGCTCCAAAGGAGATGTTGAATGTTGGATTTTCTTCACCCCGTGAAAAATATGTCTAGACTTGCCACCGAATATAAACACGTCACCTGATTCTAGGAGAACCTTAATTGCTTAGCTTGTTTTCATCTCTAGTTTCGCCATACCAAAATTCTGCGGTGTTGCCAACGGAGATTGAGACAACAGGCAATCCTCTAGCGAGACTATCAGCGCTCTCGTCACAATCCTACAATAAAACACACATGCACAAAAAAAAAATGAAAACAACGTACTAGCTAGTTTAAATGAACTACCTGCAATTAAGTTATGGGTCTATATGTCGCAGGGGGTCGGAGCCATGATCACTTGTGCAACGTTTATTATACATGGTTACAGGATCCCAGTTTCGACCAAAACATGTCACATGTCGTCGAAGCTTGTGTTCATGCATATCCGTTGTACGGCTCGTAAAACTTAACCCCGCGGGACCAACACCCCACTTTTGGCATGAAATAATTCACTACGCCAGCCTAAAACAATATATAGATCCAAATCATACAAACTGATACAAAATTATAAATTAACATCTCAAATTTCTATACGGGTCGTATAAGAGGGTCGTACAGGACTATATGGGACGTATAGCTCTCTGACAGTCCCTGAAATTTCCTTATTTTCAGTGTATTATGACCTTTAAAAAGCAAAGCAAATGTATATATTGAAAAGATGGATTCCGGGTGCAAGAAGTTGACAAGATAAGTTATCGTTTCTCCAGCTACTAAGCCTGGGATTTGAATAGGGTCAATTATAATAAATGGCTCTGATTTATCCTGAATTTGCTCCACCTTTACTCCAATTAAAACTGAGATAATTATGCTTCAATGATACAAGTGAAGGTGAAGATGAAGGTAGCATGGGTTTTACTAATCGCTGGCTGGTAGAAGCTGGAACCATTCATCGTCATTGCTGCGGTAAGATTTGAAGGGCATACTGTATTTGTATTTGTAGATATTAATAAATAAAATATATTTATTTTTTATTTTATTTATTAACCATGATATTCTTCTACTGCACAACGTACAACCATCAATATATTCTTGCCATAATATATGTTATTCTTACAAAGGTAAGCGTATTAGTTACCAAAATACATGTATGAATATATTTACGCCGCAATATATACTTTCTTCAAAAGCAGAGATTATTATACCAAAATATTTTTGTTTGAAATTTCTCTTATTCGATCAATCTGTGTCAGTAATTTTAATTTTCTAAATTCTATATTTAGTGGTGTATCTTTAAAAATATATTTACTAAAATGAGTATTTTTTAAAAACATTTAGTTTCTCACTCATAATCTTATTGAATATAATGTTACTTTAAAAGGGCTAAATTGTAAAGAATGTCAAATCTATCTATGGATCTGCGGATTAAAAAAATTCTATTAAAATGTTTTAGTTCGTCACAAATGTTTCTTAAAAGTGTTTTTTAAATATAAAAAAATTATGATATGAATATTCGAGACGTAATACGAGTATAATCTATGTATCACACATTGTGTTCTAAATCTGTAATAATTCAACATAATTAATAGATCTGTCATAGTTTATAAAAGTTTCTTTTAATGTTTTTTGTTTCTTTCGTAATGGTTCTGTTAAATTTTTTTCTCAAATATAGATGTTTCTTACTTTAAAATCAATAGCTTTCTTTATTCTTTGAAAAAAATACATCGTTTGTGTCATTAATATTCTTAACAGACATAATTTTCGAAACAATACTGTAAATAATTTAATAGAAATTACAGTCATAATAAATTAAATTAAATAGCTACCAAAATGTGTGAGAATTTAATACTGATTTTCAATATCTAATTTATTTTCACTTGTCTAATAATTATTTTATACTTTGTAAAATGAATGTGTGGAAAATGAAATAGATATCTACTAAATCATAAAATACTCATTTTGGTGTTTTGGAAAACTTGTTGGTTACGTGTAAACAAATTCAAAAATATACCCATTTTTTACCCGCAGATAAAAAAAATAGATTTTTAATTTTAAAAACATTTTCCTATAAACCTTTTTAAATAACATTATTTAAAATTAAAACATTTTTATCCGATAAGATCAATAGTGAGAATATAGAATCTTTTAATAAAAACGCATTTTGATAAATACTTTTTAAAACACTCATTTTGATAAATCTAATCATACCACCTAGAAAAAAAAACTCCTTAAAATATACTTTCTTCTGCAAAAGCAGAGAGTGTTATTATACCAAAACATATGTGATTTTCCTTGTTTGAATTTTCTATTATTCGATCGATCTGTGTCATTATTTTTAATTTTTTAAATTCTATATTTAATGGTGTATCTTTAAAAATAATAATAATAATAATAAAGAAGAAGAAGAAATCACATACATTTCTTCTTGAAAAAGTGATTTAAGAGCGAGTTTTCCTAGGAGAGTGGTTCTGACATGTACTTTACTTTATTGTACGTTGGACTTCATTATATTTATAGTTTGAGATGAGATTGCTTGTAGGAAAAGGCTGACCCCAGCTGTCTTCGCATTGGTGGTTGTACGTTGTGTAGTAGTAGGAGTACGAATGCATATTGGGCTTGAGATTGGGCTCACTATAGGTCGTATATATGAAGAGAAGATAAGATGTAATATTTATTATTTAAGCAATGCCATTGAGATTGAGTTCCCACAAAATCTTAACGTAACAATGGCGATGAATCGTTCCAGTTTCTACCATCGATTAATAAAACCCATGCTATCTTCATCTCCTTCTTTTGGGGTGAGCCATTATATGTATTTATATGTGTATATATATATATATATATATATATATATATGTTTCTCTTCATCTCTCGTATCATATAATATGTTTTTTTTTTTTTGCTTTGTTCAAGTTGTATGTACTTCAATAATGGAATTAGGGTTTAGTTTTAAAATTCTAAAGCTCGATCTGCTCTTTGTTAATCTTATTTAATTTCTGGTGTAATGGTATGGTGTGATGGTTGGGGTTTGATATCTTTTATGTCTTAGCTGACGTTTCCGGGTGATTAAACTCGAAGCGTTAAAATCAGTACGTACGGTTGAAATTCCGTTTTAAGAGAGCTGTTTGGGTAAACGCCATTCACAAAAAAAAAAAAAAAAAAGAAACAAGTTAAAGGTTAGCGTCGTTAAGGCTGGTGATGGTTTAGTTAACTTGCACATGAACATCAAGGCATCAAGCTACTGGCTTTCTTAGAGTTTTTTTGTTCTTGAAAGTTGTTAATATTATCTGCAGTTACTGTTTTTTTTCGTGCTTCAATTATAAAGTTACAAATGTTTTCAGAACCGGATCAGACGTCGAACCGGACGCCTCACTGGTTTGGTGGTCGGACCGGTCGGACCGGATTTAACTATATTTTAATTATATTTATATATGTAATTAAATATAAGTAATTTATATATGATTTATACATATATTTTATAGTTATATATAAAACTTAACTATATTTGTGTATCCAAAGTACTAATTTATGGTTTAACACCCCGTTTTTACCCACTAAAATAAAAAAAAATAAATTTGGAAAACCGGTCGGAACCGGCCCGGTTCGCCGGTCCAACCGCCGACTCGGTTTGAATCGGCCGGTTCAACTCAACCAAAACGAACCACCCTGGATCGGATCGGCCAGGCACCCGAATCGCGGTCCGACCGGTCGGACCGGCCGGTCCGATTGGAAGTTACTCATATTATATGTGTGGTAGGTGCGTTCCTCAACTACCACTGATTTTTCAGCATCTAATTTTAAGACCTTTAAGGCTTAAAACTTTGCTTTTGGTATTAATAATTAGCTACATACATCTTATACATATATAGGTTAGTATCATTGAATTCATTTTTTATTTTTAGAATCAAAAAGCATTAATTTACATAAATATAATTAAGTCTGGTGATACTTGAGCTTTTTTATACATGTGTATATGAAGAAAAATATGTAAAACAATTATATATCACGAGCTTTAAATCAATAGTTTTTTTGATTCTCAAAATAAAAAGTGGTTCTACAATGATCCCGACCTTACGTACACATCTATATATACGTGTAGATACAACAAGGTGGTTTGTTGAAGCGGCGATGCCACAGCGTTGTTAAAGATTTTGGTGGAGTGCGGATTTTAGGGGATATTGATGACTCAAAAGGATTCAGTTTGATCCACCCACATCTCATCCCGGGTTTAGATGGCAGCTGGACAACAGCTGATATTAATACCACATCTTCTGAAATACTTGCATCCGGAATGATTCTCCTTAAGAATTACATCACCCTTCGAGGCCAGGTTATTATTATTTCTTAATTGGTTTACAAACATTAATCTTATTATTCATGTCTTTAATTATCAATCTTAATTACTACTTGTTTTGGTCTCACTTTTTTATTTATTATTATTATTATTATCTATATATGTATACATTCAAGGTTGGCATAGTGAATACATGTGAAAAGTTGGGTGGTTTCTACGAGCCAAGCGGTCGATACGCCAAACAACTGCATATGGCGTGTTACGGCCGAAACTGGGATCCGAAGACAAGGTATAAGAAACAATGCAGGAGTGATGGTTCTGAACCACCGCGTATTCCATATCAACTTATTCACTTGGCTGAGACTATAATGAAAGATGCCCAAGCCCTTTTGCCCGATCAACTTCCTTCAATGACCCCAGATGTTTGTCTAGCCAATTTCTATTATTGCGACGGTCGACGTACCCTTCATCAGGTTAACTTTCAAAATCGATCTTGAAATGCTAATATGTGTATATATATATATATATGTATGTATATATGTATGGACCTCGATCTTTTTGGGTAAATATTGACGGAGTTTGGTTATGTTTGAAATTTATAAACGTACGTAGGATTGCGATGAGAGCTCTGATAGTCTCGAAAGAGGGTTGCCCGTGGTTTCTATCTCTGTTGGTGACACTGCAGAATTCTGGTACGCCCATCCTAACGATAAAAAGAAGCTACGTAAGGTTTTGTTGAAGTCTGGTGACGTATTGATTTTTGGTGGCAAGTCTAGACTTATTTTTCACAAGGTTAAAGTGTTACGAACAACAGCTCCGTATGCGTTACTAAAAGAAGAGGTCCATCTTAAACCCGGACGTCTGAATGTTACTTTAAAACAATTTTAGTTATGTTTTAATTTATTCTCGTTTCTTCAATTCCAAGTGCGTGCATGACCTTTAACGTAAGTAATTTAATGTTTATGACTCTATGGCTACGAGCTTGTGGTTTCTTAATTCTTAGTTTTAACGTTTAATATTTATGCTTTTATTCTCCTTTCTTCCTCAACTTAATTTCTTAGTTAATTAAGTCTTTACAAAAAGTTTACGTTCTTACACGTCTTGGGTTATATGAAAGGCCGGTAGGAAAAATTCACGGATTGCATTACTAATCATGTTTTTTTTAACAGACAGTTATTTCATTAAAAAACAACCTAGCAAGATGCTAGATTGAACCTAGTTACATGTAAAGTGATTTGTTAAAATGTAAACTTACACCATTCATCCCACCCAATGTTTGACATCTTTGCTCTATTTTGATCCACAAAAAAGACACTTTCACCTCATCTACCACCTCTTCTGATCTTCTTGTTCCTATTCTTCCATATGCACCATAGAGTACTAAGGAAAATTGAGTTAATTAAATCATTACAAAAATTGCTACATGTCATGTGTTGGTTATTTTAGCAAAAAATGGGTTAAAAGTTATCTTTTACTAAACGTAGAGGTCATTCTTACACATATTGGGCTATACCGAAGATACAGAAACGATGACAAAATGTTGTGATGCTTTCACCTGATTCTCCAACCTGTAGTAAAATAGAGTAATTTACAAATTTTGTTCTATATAATATAGAAAATTAGTTCATTTTCATTTGGTATATACAAAATCAAATACAACTGTCTTAGTTAAATATAGTGATGTGGCAGCCTCCTAACCCTTTTAACCCATCAATTTCCCACCTAAATATCTACCATGTTTATTTTAAGTATGCAGTAAAAATCCTCTTTAAATGGGTAAGCACGTGATTTTTAAAAATCTCCATTAACAAATTTGAAAATGTAAATGTTTAGTAAGTAATCAGTTTCAAGGATGTAAATGATTTTTATTCTATAAAGTTTATTAAGGTATTTTTTTTTCTAAAACCCGCTTTCTATATGTATAAATTTTACATAATTAAACTTATGTTTTGTTTTTTTATTTTTTCAATACAAGATACATAGTTTCAAGGTATTGTTATAAAATGTACATTCGAAAACATTCAAAAAATTTAGATGAGAAAGATTTCTTTGTTCGTAAACCTATGTAAGCTGAAAATTATTCAAATACAAATATGTCAATAGTGAGCAAAAGGTTTGTTTCGATAATAACATAATGTTGACAAAATGCTTAACTTCGTCGGATCTGTACATGGTTTTAATTTTATCAACTTTCTCATCATTTTAGATAATTAAGTTTTTGAATGTGAAACAATTTGTATGTTTTATTATATTATACTCATTCTTTATTACGTAATATGGTTTATAGATATTATCCGTTATGTTATTAGTGATTTATAATTACTGTATGTACGTTTTTTAACTGTTAAACTCGTGTATTACACGGGTAAATAACCTAGTACTTAATATACAAAATTAGTTCAACCAAATATATCATTTCCCACACAAAATCAAATATAACGGTCTATGTTTATCACTTAAAATTTGAATACAACGACATTTTTATATTTACAATGTTTTTTTAGGATGCCATTCATGCGCCGGTATCAAATCAAATATAACGATTTTTGCTTGAGGTTTTATTTATGTGAATATTTGTAGCATTATATATATGGATTACAAATTTAAACCGGTTATTTAACCCAAAGCCCTTGCTTATGCATCAGAAACATATTAAAACCATCAAGAGTTATATTGACAAATAAATAGTTACGTTTACAAGAATCATGTCTCCATCATACAAAAATAGTGTTCAGCATTTCATTAAGTTAATCTAGAGAGGTTTTTCCCCATGTACCTGAGAAAATGATAAAGAAACAAATCCTTTAATATTCTTACCTCAAGAATTTAAATCTCATAAATAAACTATTTAAACAAATACTTTAATTATTCTTTATCTCGGGTGTCCGTGTTTTCAAGCGAGAACAGTCTTATGTTGTTTATCCGTCTTTTTTATTTATTTTATTTTCTATATCAGTAGTGAAAGATCTTTTTTTACTAATGCTTCACTCTTTTAATGGTTATTCTTCTTTTGCATCATTGTTATTTGGTGTTAATTACAACCTGTAGCTCATCTGTAATTAGAATTACAACACTATTAACATAGAATCAAACACGTATAGAACTAAGAACAATACAGAACACTTGAGACATTAGTAAAAAAGTTGTAATCAAACGCCCCTCATCAAACGCATCAACAACAACAACAATACAAAATATAAATAAGTATTTATTCCTCTGTAACATCTCGTATTTTTTTTTAAAAAGTTAATTTTATAAATAATTGAGTTTGATATGTTGATGTTAAATAATTATAGAAATACAATAATAATAATAATAATAATAATAATAATAAGAATAATAATAATAATAATAATAATAATAATAATAATAACAATAATAATAATAATAATAATAATAATAATGTTTAAGGGGGTAGTTTTGCAATTTTTAAAACTTGTTTTAAAAGTTTAAGACATAGAATTTAAACATTACAAAACCACAGGGACCATTTGTGTAATTAGCCAAAACCAATCCCCTTACCCCCCGTAACTCCGGCCGACCCTCCGGCCACCGCCGGAGCGGCTCCGGCGACTCCCCTACACGCCAAATAAAGTGGTTTCGACCTAATTAAAGTTACCGACACGTTCCCGTGGTGGAGTCGAACGTGAGTCACCATTCAATTGAAAAATGCGAGTGCGAATTCCACTGAAACCGACCCTCTCCATTGTCGGCCAAAACAAGCAATCCACGATCGCCATTAATACTAAAATAACCCAAATAATCGAGTATAAAGGGTCGGCTATCTGTTCCTAATCAACTACCATTCTCAATTTCAAACAAAAACACACAAACAAATCAAAGCAATTCGACTCTCTGTCGCGACCTGCAACTTAATGGAGATCCATGCTTAGAGCTTCTAAACACAAAATTGATAAAGGGCTTTCGATCATTGACCTCATTAGAATCTATCTGTGGATTTAATTTGATTAATATCACCATTTGGATACCAAACCAATACCACGATAGCCGCGGCTTGTTCATCTACTGTTCATCATCGATCGAACTTCAAAACAGGTAATTGATTACACTCATACGTTCGGTTTTACTTGAGAAATCATAGCCCTAAACTTAATTCGATTAACAACATCAATTGGTGGTTCAATTTCAAATCAATCGAATTAGGGTTCTTATGGATTTGGGGATTGATTTGGTTTGTGTTTAAAAGAATTAAAAGCGGAGTATTATCGCGGCCTTGTGCCTTGGTTTACTGGTTTGTGGGTCTGATTGTGAACAAGAGGTCAAGGGTTCGAACCCTGCCCTCAACAACTATTTTTTTAAGCTTTTTAAAATACCTTAAAAATATGGAAAAATTCCTAAAAATTATAAAAATAAATTTTATAAGTTTCCCTTATTTTAAATCTTACAAAACAGTTTCCTGTAAATTTATTTTATTTAAAAACTTTAATAGATTTTTTATAAAATATTAAAAATACTTATTTTTATAAATAAATTCTAAATCAAGTTAATTATGAAATAATCACAAAAATCATATAAATATTATTTATAAATATTATAAATAATTATTTTTATAAAAATGGACACTTTATTATCTTTAAATACAAATTAATATATTTTATAAATCCATAAATTATTTATGAAATTGTGGGTTATTTCTTATAAAGTATATATTTGAACCAAAGGTATGAATTAATACCTATTTATTAATCAAAATACTATAAGTGTAAATATTCTTATTTATAAATATTATTGGATAATTATAAATTATATAATTAGACCACATTATTTTTATATTTAATCCTAAAAATATATAAATACACCTATGAAATCTTTTTAATGAAATCAAAATATAAATAATTATTTTGTAAAACTTAATATTTATTGATAAATACTTATTAAAACATATACGAATATATAAAAAGATTGTAACATATATATAATGCGTGTGTGACACGTGTTAAATCAAATCAACCCGAACCTTACCAAATATATTCATTCGTATTAAAGACTAAATTACAAATCAATAATAGGTGTTGAACGTGTTTGATCGTGCTTGCTTAATTCTTTGAAGTTCTTATTCATATACATTACATCAATCCAAGGTGAGTTTCCGTGGCCCCTTTTTATGCTTTTATAACTGTTTCAATGTTTTCCAAACTTGGGGGAAAAGTATGCTCACCCGTTTTCGATGCTGAACAATCTTATTTACAATTTTCATACTTGGAATCGACGTGATACTATTCTCATATTCTAATACATACATGGTGTTATTCTATTCTTACAACCATTAATTCCGGGTTAGGAACCAACGGATAGGTATTGGTAGTACTACTGGGTTGACACCCCCACCCTCGACAGATCGGTTTAACTTGTGAGTTACCGACTACAGCTGCCAGCAATCAGGCCATGGGTGAATATATTCCGTCGAACTTATATGCATAAACGTCATAGGGTTTGGTTGTAAAACACATGTTATGTGGTTTTGCTTACAGTATGATTCCATATCAAATTCTATACAGCATCAAATGTTTTAAACTTAAACCTGCGGAACTCACCAACATTATGTGTTGACATTTTTGAGCATATCTTTTCAGGTGAACATAATCAAAGAGGATAGCTAGTGCAGATGCCTTAGCAGAGACCTCAGGATTTTAATAGTATTGCATATGTAATATTTGTCATTTGTTTTCATATTTGAACATTGTGTGATTTGTATTGGATCAATAAGACTATGATAGTCGTGGAACTGACTAACCACGACACAAGTCACCATTGTGTTGGGGGACGTCATGACACGAGAAGTTTGCATGTATTATATCTCTGTAATTATACCAAGTGTTATGACGATCCCGTCCGTCGCATCCTCGTGTTTCCGCTATAAGCGGGGGTGTGACAGATTGGTATCAGAGCCTTGGTTATAGAGAATTAGGTGGAGAATTCGACCTAGACTATAACCTAAGAACCTTCATATAGATTGCATGCTAGGGATTGTGTGCATTTGATTTTACCTAAATGTCTTTCATGATTGGTGTGACACATAGACACCTGTATTCTGGATTTCCTGGCAAAAGGCCCTCGGGCTAAGGCAAGCATATCGCATATATCTCATTGCGAGACCTGGTATGCTTACCTGGGGATTTCTGGGATGAGTGATAAACTATGGTCAATACACAAATCTACAAGGCAAATAGGTCAAATATATTAAGTCTATGAACTTAATATACAAGTATGTTCCTACATACCTGATTTTATACATATGTGCTTGTTACCTGATCATTACTCTTAGTCTTCCTCTATGGAATATCTAAACATAAGGGAACTTAGGTGATCACGCGGAGCGTTGATCTCGGATATTAAATCCGACCCTATCATGGTTACGACTGAAATCCTGAAAGTATGACGGATATACAGTTATCATTTAAATATATTGTGCTTGGAAATCTAGTTGTTATTACATGCTATTAATGGGATACTATGGGTTCATGGACATAAGGACATCACATAATCTATGCTCAATAATACTATGATGTTAACTTGGGGTAAGTAAAGCTAAGGGTAATCATGCAAGGCAATTACCATTACGGGTGCACACGTAATTGCAATTCGCCATGCATGAGAAGTCTGGCTAATCTTATCGTAAGGTAACGATCATGAGTATCACAAGTCTCTATTTTATACCCTAGGGTGCTAGAATCATAATTCTAGTAAGATCCTGTTAAGGGTAATCAAACATTATTACCATATACTCAAGTCCTGTCCTATTTAGAGCCTTTATGGTATTTCCAAATCATTAAATTGACCTTGTGAGACGTTTCTCCACTTAGCATTTCAATAACTATTAAATGCTAAAATAAAAGTGGGATACATAATACTCTCTACACATACAAAACATTATTATTTGAAGTAATGCTAAGGAAATTGAGATGTTACGTAACTAGTTTAAGTGTCATTCAAGGTATATCGTGGATGTGGTGGGAACGCTGCGGGGAACCCTATATATAAACATCACCGGTATACCAAGAATGCGCTTAAACTGGGCTACATAATAATCTTAATGGACTGAAGCATAGATTATTAGGATTTAACAGTGAAATCATGCATATATCTCAAGATAACTAAAGTATTCATCTGTCTGTGTCTAGAAAATGGCACCTAAGAGAGCTAACCGTAGAACCAACCAAGAGGGTGAGGCCCCGCAGAACAGGCGTAGGGGCAGACCAACAAGGGCAGGTGCTGCTCCAACTGGCAATAATCAGGGAACCGACAACCCTGACATAGCTGCTATGATTGCCCAGCAGCTAGCCACTTTGATCCCAACCATTGTAACCCAAGTGAGTGACACCCTGCTAAACCAACCTCTCCACGATGATCACAACACCAACGGCCAACACAACCATGGAGTAGGGGATAACGCTGGGAACGAAGTTGGAATCAACCAGGTTAAACGGGGATGTTCCTACAAAGAATTTGTGGCCTGCAAACCCCGGGATTTCGATGGAAAAGGCGGAGCAATAGCCTTGACCAGATGGTTGGAAAAGATGGAGGCAGTCATTGACATTAGTGGATGCCTCGATAGTCAACGTATCAAATATGCCACATGCTCATTACAGGGCAAGGCATTAACCTGGTGGAACACCCAGGTTCAGGCCAGAGGAAGGGAGTCTGCAATGCAGCTAACCTGGGATGAATTCAAGGCGTTGATCACTGAGGAATACTGTCCTCTTAACGAAATGCAGAAACTGGAGCAGGAATTCTGGAACCATGCCATGATTGGAGCTGGACACGCAACATACACCGATCGTTTCCACGAATTGGCAAAATTGGTTCCACATTTAGTGACACCAGAGTCCAAGAGGATCGAGAGGTATATTTGGGGACTCGCGCCTCAAATCCGAGCACTGGTAACTGCAGCTGCTCCTTCTACGATCCAGAGCGCGATTATGAAAGCTGGCGCTCTTACTGACGAAATGGTGAGAACCGGAGTACTGGGGAAGGGAACCGAGAAAAGAAAGGAGTCCGGGTCTAATACTGGAAGATCCGATAAGAAGACTAAGACAGCCCGAAACTTTGTGGCTGTAACACAGGGAAGGAAGGAATACACGGGACCGTACCCCAAGTGCGACAAGTGTAATTGGCACCATTCCCCAGCAAGGCCGTGTCGGGAATGCACAAACTGTAGGCGCTTGGGTCATTGGGCGAAGGATTGTAGGATTGCGCCAAACCTGTAACGCCTATCAACGCGGTTAACCCCGCCGGGAATACCAGGGCATGTTACGAATGTGGGGGCCTCGATCACTACAGGAACACGTGCCCCCGACTGAATAGAGCACCTGGACAACAGGGGAATAATCAACAGCAAGTGCTGGCTATAGCTGGTAATCCGAACCAGGGAAACCAAGGAAATGCTGCAAGGGGACGTGCCTTCGTCATTGGAACTAATGATGCCCGTCAAGATCCAAATGTTGTCACGGGTACGTATCTTCTCAACAACCACTTTGCATCCATATTATTTGATACCGGGGCAGACAATAGTTTCATATCTTCTGATTTTGCGCGCATGCTTGCCTTGAATCCTAGTAAGTTAGAAATCAGCTTTTCCGTAGAAATGGCCAATGGTAGATTCGTACCAGCAGATAAGATCATTAAACAGTGCTCTATAATATTAGAAGACCATGTTTTCAACATAGACTTAATACCTTTCGAGCTAGGGAGCTTCGACGTAATCGTGGGTATGGATTGGTTGTCAAAGCACGGAGCCGAGATCGTTTGTCGAGAGAAAGTAGTACGAATCCCTATGCCTAATGGAGAGGTACTCAAGATTCAAGGTGAACGACCAGGGAGAACTCTGAAGCTTATTTCCTGCATGAAGACGCGTCGATGTCTACGGAAGCAGTGCTACGCACTCCTGGCTCATGTGGTAGAAAAGAAGGAAGAAGGCATCAAGTTGGCAGATATTCCTGTGGTGCGAGATTACCCGGAAGTATTTCCTGATGATTTGTCGGGTTTACCTCCTTTACGACAGGTGGAATTTCGTATCGAGTTGGTTCCTGGAGCTACGCCGGTAGCAAAAGCACCATATCGTTTAGCACCATCTGAAATGCAGGAATTATCCAGTCAACTACAAGAGTTATTGGAAAAAGGATTCATTCGGCCGAGTCATTCACCATGGGGAGCACCGGTTCTATTTGTCAAGAAGAAAGACGGGTCATTTCGTATGTGTATCGATTATCGCGAGCTGAACAAGTTGACGGTGAAGAATCGATACCCTCTTCCCAGAATTGATGATTTGTTTGATCAACTACAAGGAGCTTCATATTTCTCCAAGATTGATCTTCGTTCTGGATATCATCAACTGAGAGTTTTTGAAGATGATATACCGAAGACAGCGTTCAGGACTCGTTATGGGCACTATGAGTTCTTAGTCATGCCATTCGGATTGACTAATGCACCAGCTGTGTTCATGGATCTGATGAATCGGGTGTGCAAACCATACTTGGATAAGTTCGTGATCGTGTTCATAGACGATATACTTATCTATTCTCGTTCGAAAGAAGATCACGAGAAACACCTTCGAGCAATTCTTGAACTATTGCGGGAAGAGAAACTTTTCGCTAAATTCTCGAAGTGTGAGTTCTGGCTTCAGGAAGTGAAGTTTTTGGGCCATGTGGTTAACAAAGATGGAATTCACGTGGACCCCGGCAAAATTGAAGCTGTGAAGAAATGGGATACACCCCAAACGCCATCAGAAATCCGACAATTTTTAGGATTGGCCGGGTATTATCGACGGTTTATTGCGAACTTTTCAAAAATCGCACAACCGTTGACTATGCTAACCCAGAAGGATAAGAAGTTTGATTGGGGACATGCACAAGAACAAGCTTTCCAGACGCTAAAGGAAAAACTGTGCAATGCTCCAATACTATCCCTTCCGGACGGAACTGATGACTTCGTGGTGTATTGCGATGCTTCGCATCAGGGATTAGGATGTGTGTTAATGCAAAGAGATAAGGTGATTGCCTACGCCTCACGACAACTAAAGGTGCACGAAAAGAACTACACGACTCATGATTTGGAGTTGGGCGCCGTAGTTTTTGCACTGAAGATATGGAGGCACTATCTGTATGGAACCAAATGCATCATCTACACTGATCATAAGAGCCTACAACACATCCTGAATCAGAAAGAGCTCAACATGAGACAACGACGATGGGTAGAACTACTTAGTGACTACGATTGCGAAATCCGGTATCATCCGGGGAAAGCAAATGTGGTGGCTGACGCCCTCAGTCGTAAAGAACGCGTAAAACCACTACGTGTTAGAGCTTTGGGATTGACTATACAAACAAACTTGAAAGCTCAAATTCAAGCGCGCAAGGTGAGGCTCTAAAAGAAGAAAACTTGCAGAAGAAGAGTTCCGAGGGTTGGATAAACAAATGAATCGCAAGGATGACGACGCATATTATTTCATTGATCGCTTGTGGGTTCCCAAATGGGGAGGCGTACGCACACTAGTCTTGGATGAAGCACACAAGACTCGATATTCTGTTCATCCCGGTGCAGACAAGATGTACCATGACCTGAAGGATCTATACTGGTGGCCGGGTATGAAGAAAGACATTGCTCTATATGTGAGCAAATGCTTGACGTGTTCCAAGGTAAAAGCTGAACATCAGAAGCCATCGGGACTATTGCAACAACCTGAAATTCCCGAGTGGAAATGGGAGAACATCACCATGGATTTCATTACCAAACTCCCGAGAACGCCAAGCGGACACGACTCGATATGGGTCGTAGTGGATCGACTGACAAAATCTGCTCACTTCTTGCCTATCCGAGAAGATTATAAAATGGATAAACTGGCAAGATTGTACATCAAGGAGGTCGTGACACGGCATGGGGTGCCGGTGTCAATCATATCCGACCGAGACAGTCGATTTACTTCACGATTTTGGCAGACGTTGCAGAAAGCGATGGGCACTCGACTAGATATGAGTACCGCCTATCACCCACAAACGGATGGCCAAAGTGAACGAACGATACAAACGTTGGAAGACATGCTGAGAGCTTGTGTAATCGATTTTGGTGGTAGCTGGGATACTCATTTACCATTGATTGAGTTCTCTTACAACAACAGTTACCACACAAGCATTGGATGTGCTCCATTTGAAGCATTATACGGGAGGAAATGTAGATCGCCAGTTTGTTGGGCTGAGATTGGTGAAAGCCAGCTAACAGGCCCAGAAATCATCCAAGAACAACTGACAAGATCTTCCAAATTAAAGACAGACTAAAAGCTGCAAGAGACCGCCAAAAGAGCTATGCCGACAACCGTCGGAAGCCCCTAGAATTCAATGTTGGAGATCACGTCTTACTCAAAGTCTCTCCCTGGAAAGGATTGTACGATTTGGAAAGAAAGGGAAGTTAGCCCCTCGATACGTAGGACCATTCGAGATTACAGAAAGAATCGGTCCGGTGGCTTACCGATTGAGGTTGCCACAAGAACTCAGCGGTGTACACGATACTTTTCACGTGTCAAACCTCAAGAAGTGTTTGGCGGACGAGTCCTTACATGTGCCAATTGAAGAAATCAAGATTGATGAGAAACTCCATTTTGTGGAAGAACCAGTAGAAATAATGGATCGGGAGGTCAAACAATTAAAACGCAGCAAAATCCCAATTGTCCGAGTGAGGTGGAACTCAAGGCGAGGTCCAGAGTTCACCTGGGAACGTGAGGATCAAATGAAATTCAAGTACCCTCATCTTTTCGTTTCAGACTCCTCGTAAATAAATTTCGGGACGAAATTTCCTGAAGTAGGGGAGACTGTAACATCTCGTATTTTTTTTTAAAAGTTAATTTTATAAATAATTGAGTTTGATATGTTGATGTTAAATAATTATAGAAATACAAATAATAATAATATAATAATAATAATAATAATAATAATAATAATAATAATGATGCTAATAATAATAATAACAATAATAATAATAATAATAATAATAAATAATAATAATGTTTAAGGGGTAGTTTTGCAATTTTTAAAACTTGTTTTAAAAGTTTAAGACATAGAATTTAAACATTACAAAACCACAGGGACCATTTGTGTAATTAGCCAAAACCAATCCCCTTACCCCCCGTAACTCCGGCCGACCCTCCGGCCACCGCCGAGCGGCTCCGGCGACTCCCCTACACGCCAAAATAAAGTGGTTTCGACCTAATTAAAGTTACCGACACGTTCCCGTGGTGGAGTCGAACGTGAGTCACCATTCAATGAAAATGCGAGTGCGAATTCCACTGAAACCGACCCTCTCCATTGTCGGCCAAAACAAGCAATCCACGATCGCCATTAACACTAAAATAACCCAAAATCGAGTATAAAGGGTCGGCTATCTGTTCCTAATCAACTACCATTCTCAATTTCAAACAAAAACACACAAACAAATCAAAGCAATTCGACTCTCTGTCGCGACCTGCAACTTAATGGAGATCCATGCTTAGAGCTTCTAAACACAAAATTGATAAAGGGCTTTCGATCATTGACCTCATTAGAATCTATCTGTGGATTTAATTTGATTAATATCACCATTTGGATACCAAACCAATACCACGATAGCCGCGGCTTGTTCATCTACTGTTCATCATCGATCGAACTTCAAAACAGGTAATTGATTACACTCATACGTTCGGTTTTACTTGAGAAATCATAGCCCTAAACTTAATTCGATTAACAACATCAATTGGTGGTTCAATTTCAAATCAATCGAATTAGGGTTCTTATGGATTTGGGGATTGATTTGGTTTGTGTTTAAAAGAATTAAAAGCGGAGTATTATCGCGGCCTTGTGCCTTGGTTTACTGGTTTGTGGGTCTGATTGTGAACAAGAGGTCAAGGGTTCGAACCCTGCCCTCAACAACTATTTTTTTAAGCTTTTTAAAATACCTTAAAAATATGGAAAAATTCCTAAAATTATAAAAATAAATTTTATAAGTTTCCCTTATTTTAAATCTTACAAAACAGTTTCCTGTAAATTTATTTTATTTAAAAACTTTAATAGATTTTTTATAAATATTAAAAATACTTATTTTTATAAAATAAATTCTAAATCAAGTTAATTATGAAATAATCACAAAAATCATATAAATATTATTTATAAATATTATAAATAATTATTTTTATAAAAATGGACACTTTATTATCTTTAAATACAAATTAATATATTTATAAATCCATAAATTATTTATGAAATTGTGGGTTATTTCTTATAAAGTATATTTTGAACCAAAGGTATGAATTAATACCTATTTATTAATCAAAATACTATAAGTGTGAATATTCTTATTTATAAATATTATTGGATAATTATAAATTATATAATTAGACCACATTATTTTTATATTTAATCCTAAAAATATATAAATACACCTATGAAATCTTTTAATGAAATCAAAATATAAATAATTATTTTGTAAAACTTAATATTTATTGATAAATACTTATTAAAACATATACGAATATATAAAAAGATTGTAACATATATATAATGCGTGTGTGACACGTGTTAAATCAAATCAACCCGAACCTTACCAAATATATTCATTCGTATTAAAGACTAAATTACAAATCAATAATAGGTGTTGAACGTGTTTGATCGTGCTTGCTTAATTCTTTGAAGTTCTTATTCATATACATTACATCAATCCAAGGTGAGTTTCCGTGGCCCCTTTTATGCTTTTATAACTGTTTCAATGTTTTCCAAACTTGGGGGAAAAGTATGCTCACCCGTTTTCGATGCTGAACAATCTTATTTACAATTTTCATACTTGGAATCGATGTGATACTATTCTCATATTCTAATACATACATGGTGTTATTCTATTCTTACAACCATTAATTCCGGGTTAGGAACCAACGGATAGGTATTGGTAGTACTACTGGGTTGACACCCCCACCCTCGACAGATCGGTTTAACTTGTGAGTTACCGACTACAGCTGCCAGCAATCAGGCCATGGGTGAATATATTCCGTCGAACTTATATGCATAAACGTCATAGGGTTTGGTTGTAAAACACATGTTATGTGGTTTTGCTTACAGTATGATTCCATATCAAATTCTATACAGCATCAAATGTTTTAAACTTAAACCTGCGGAACTCACCAACATTATGTGTTGACATTTTTGAGCATATCTTTTCAGGTGAACATAATCAAAGAGGATAGCTAGTGCAGATGCCTTAGCAGAGACCTCAGGATTTTAATAGTATTGCATATGTAATATTTGTCATTTGTTTTCATATTTGAACATTGTGTGATTTGTATTGGATCAATAAGACTATGATAGTCGTGGAACTGACTAACCACGACACAAGTCACCATTGTGTTGGGGGACGTCATGACACGAGAAGTTTGCATGTATTATATCTCTGTAATTATACCAAGTGTTATGACGATCCCGTCCGTCGCATCCTCGTGTTTCCGCTATAAGCGGGGGTGTGACATCCTCTATCCCTAGAATTATTAAATCAAGTTTAGTAATAGCAAAATATACTCACATTATGTCAATTCCTGACAACCCCACACAAAAACTCTTACAAAACATTCAAATATATACAGGTTAGGTTTAAAAAAATAATATTAATTTTGGCAAACAGTCGATCATCTGCACTACCTACCCACAAAAAAATATCAATCATGTAAACTGAGTTAGAGGCTGTTTGGCAGCATCTGAATCAGTCTTTTAATGATTCAGATTTGTTCAACACTTAATAGTTCAGACTGATTGTTTCGCGAGCGAATATCTGAATGATTCAGAAGTTTGTCTCTGAATGGTTAAACATTATACTAATGCTGAATGGTTAAGAGGTCTAATGTTGAATGTTTAAGACCTCTTATCTGAATTGGTCAGACATTTGCCTTTAATAGTTAAGCGATATAATAGCTCTTAATGATCAAACCTCTTAATGATTCAACACTTAATGTTTCAGACCTCTTATTTGTTCAACATTTAATCATGCAGAAATTGCCAAACAGCTCCTTAGTTGTACAAACCAGATTTCAGTTAATTACGGCCTGAAAATTAGCAAAGGTAAACTAATAACGTATACGTAGTCAAAGCAATCTCCATTAACCTGAATTTAAACACCAGCATAGCAATGTTAGCATACAATCAAATACTTCAAACAAAAGTCAACTTAAAATGAACCTTTCACACATTCGGTAAACATAGTTTTGCCACCACGATCCAAACAATGGATATAGTCAAGCTCTAAGACAAAATGGAAGATACACTCCTTGAACAAACTAATAGAAATATAATCTTGCTTCCACTTACTTCATCGTAATCTCACAATAAACTCATTTCCATCAAACACATGTTATCACACAAAACAGAATTACGAAACTATTACATCACCGATGTTTATGACCACGCCTTTTGATAAAATCTTCACAGGGTAATGATAAAATCTCAAGATATCTGTAACTCTTTGTTTCTCTCTAAGAAGATCCACCAAAAAGACTAAGCAAACAAATGGCAAAACACGTGGCATCATAAAGGGTGCCTCAGCGGTCAAGAATTAAAATTCAGAAACTCTGGTGGTCAATATCACAAATCAACCACCCTTAGTATTCCTTTCAATTGATTATTAATATTATGTAACTAGCTATAGTAACCCGTATGTTACACGGGTTGAATAAATAAAAATTAATGTAATAAAATTATTAATTATAAAATAATATTTTAAGATATAATATCATTGAAATTATGTATTAGAAATGACTGTAAGTTATAAAATAGTGATATCAACTTTTTAAAACTTTATTTTTTTAAAAAAAATAAATAAATGTTTTGTTCTAAAACAAACCGTATAAAAATATCATTTTTAAAAATTTTCTTATTATAACTCTTAAGTTTAATTATTTTGGTTTTAAAAAAATAACTTTTTAAAAATACCAATTTTTAATATTTCGTATTTTTAAAAAAACTCTTATGCTTTAAATAAATTTATTATTTAAAAATTGTTTATTTAGAAATAACATTAATAAATAGATCTCATTATTAATTTATTAAATCTAAAAAAGTGTTAAATAGTGTTATTAGTAATTAAGGTAATTATTTAATACGAGAGAGAGACGGGAAATTTTGGTGAGAATGATTGTGATGTTGTCACGTGTCATCCCAGATACCTTTTTATTAGAATAGGAAGATAATGTAATTAACGGTTGATAATATTAACCAACTTTTTGTATAGGGTTTTAGTGAGATAATTGTTGGAAAGATGTTTAAGATAGTCGTTGAGGAAGTATGATAAAAAAAATTTGTTAGATGGTTTTGATACAAGATTGGGTTAAATAAATGGAAGGTCTACTAATTTTCTTTCATTTTTAAAATAGTTAACTAATACCTTTTATTTTTTTTATTTTTGTTATTTTATTAAAATACACAATAAAACTGTTGTCGCAAGTGACTATTATTATTTGATTTTTACCGGCGAGGATACAAGGTGGAAAGGTTAATTAAGTGAATGATGTGACACATAGGTAGTTTGTGATTGAGATATCCTCTAAAAACTTATAAATAATTAGGGAAATATTTAAATATAAAATCTTTTAAAATTAAAAAGTGTAAGAAGTATTAAAATGTTGATACTTGTCATTTTGATCAAAATTAGGTTTGGACAAAATTGGTAATGTTCCCCTTCTTAAGTTTCATCCTTTTTTAAAAAATTCACAACTTGTACATACGAAATTATTTTTTAAAAAAAATTAAACCATCAAAATGAGTATTTTTTTAATTTTAAAACGCATATAGTGTTGATATAAAAAATCAAAGATTTTTATAATTGATTGTGTAATTTCATTAAGTCATTGTGTAATTTTTTCAATTGATGAGGATTATATAATTATCTGATTAGTAATATACAATAAACTTGAAACATAGAAAGTTCATTTTAAAAACATAATACATAATACAATTGTCAACATTAGACAAAATGAGTAACACAATGATTAACAATAGACTCGATAGTTAGCAATAAACACAATGAGCTGCTTGACGAATGTAACATAATAACATGATCGGAATTACATAACGAGTTGAAAAACTCAAAAAAATTACATTTTCATCATTATGTTATTTGAAAATCATCACTTTGAAATGCACTATGCATAACCCAATAGTTAACACTAGACATAATGGTTAACACAATGACCAACACTATACTTGATAATTAGTTGAAACACAATATGTTGTTTGACGAGTATTACATAATTATCTGATCAAGATTACACAATGCACTAAAAAACCTAAAAAATATATTTTCAGGATTGTGTTATTTGAAAGTCACTATTTAAAAAAAACACAATGGTTAAAATTAGATAAAATGGGTAACACAATTACCAGCACTAGACTCGATGATTAGCAATAGATATAATGAGCTGCTTGATGGAGATTACATAATGAACTGCAAATGTAAAAAATTTACATTTTTAACATTATGTTATTTGAAAATCATTGTTTTTAAAAAACACAATGCATAACAAAATGGTCAATATTAACCATAATGATCTGAAATATATTACACAATAATCTGATATTACATAATGAGCCGAATAATAGTACACAATGAGTTGAAATAACGTGAAAAAAAAACTTCATTTTTTCTGTATCAAAAATAGCCGTTTTATAGATTAAAAACGTTTGTTTTTATGGTGTAATTTTTTTTAAAAAATAATATTATATTTAAAAGTTACGAGTGTTTACAAATAAAGGTAGGAGTTGAAAATATGGTTAAGAGTAAATTACACTTGTTCATTGTATCTAAAATTTTATTATTTACCATTATGTCATTGAATTTTATTAGCCATTAGATCTAACATGTAATAGTAATAACCCTTCTCACCTTTTTAGTTTTTCAACTCTCTTTATAATAACCCCACCCAAATAATTATAAGTAAATATAAGGAGTAAATATCGTTTTTGCTCCCTGTGGTTTGTACAAAATAACCATTTTACTCCAATAGTTTAAAAATGACTTTTATCCTCCTTGTGGTTACCAGTGTTTTTCGATTTTGCTCCTCGACCCTAACTCCATCCAAATATTCTGTTAAGTGTCACCCATGTGCCCCTCACGTGAGGGGTATTTTTGTCTTTTCTCTTTCAAGGGTTATTTTGGTCATTTGCCCTCTAACATCAAACAAAAGAATCCGTTTGCATCACCGCGTTCGGTTTACTCTTTGTTTCAAACACTCGTCTCCTCTCCTCTCCTCTCCTCTCAACTGTAAAAGCATCAAACAACTTTCACATCATTCATTCTTCATACTAAAGCAACCATTATTCTATCTCAATTCCCTCACTTTTCTTTTCATTTTGCACACCATCCTTCAATCCTCCATCGTCATGCCAATTGAGAACAACGATGGCTATATGATCCCCCTACTAAATTCTAACCACCTATCCGACCCCTTTGGCCAACCGGGTCTGGATCTATCCGACTCCGACCTCCGAGAAACCGCCTACGAGATCTTCGTCGGGGCTTGCCGGAGCTCCGGCGGAGGTAGGCCGTTGACTTACGTGTCTCAGTCGTCGGGTAGGTCATCCGACAGGGCCTCATCGTTGCCGTCGCTGCAGAGGTCCCTCACGTTGACGACTGCCAGTAAGGTGAAGAAGGCGTCGGGTATCAAGTCCAAAAACAAGAAGAACGTTTCGGAGACCAATGCCTCGTCGGCGACGGACAATCGGCCGGCGACGGTGGGTGAGCTGATGAGGGTTCAGATGAGGATCCCCGAGCAAATTGATTCTAGGGTTAGACGTGGCTTATTGCGAATTGCTGCAGGACAGGTAATTAAGATAATGATCGAAAACATTTTAGCTTGTTTCTTCTGCTGTTTCTCATTTTCGTTCAATTGTTGAAGATTAGGGTTTTGTAATTTTGCAAAGAACACACTGATTGGTGACTTCAATTCTATCAGTTTGATGGTTTATAAGTTAATCGAGTGAAGAGGGTTGGATGAAGTGAGAAAGAGGGCAACCGTGTATGGATGAAGTGAGAAAGAGGGGTTCTTTTAAAACCCTAGGTTGATTAAGAGGGCAAATGACTAAAATAACCCTTGAAAGAGAAAAGACAAAAATGCCCCTCATGTGAGGGGCACATGGGTGACATTTAACAGATTATTTGGACGGAGTTAGGGTCGGGGAGCAAAATCGAAAAACACTGGTAACCACAAGGAGGATAAAAGTCATTTTTAAACTATTGGAGTAAAATGGTTATTTTGTACAAACCACAGGGAGCAAAAACGATATTTACTCAAATATAAGTGTATATAATAAGACTTTCTAAACGAACTTAAAAAAAACAAAGAACTAGCCAAGTGACAGGCTTCAGTTGTTTGATCGCCCAATTCCACCAATAAAATCAAAGAATTACAAAAACAACAAATGAACATATTAAGTAATTAACCTACATTTTCTAGGGGGTTTTAGTGAGAAAGTTGTAGGAAAGAAGTTAGATAATCGTTGAGGAATTATGATAAAGAAAATTTTTAGATGGTTTTATTATAAGATTGGGTTACATATATAGAAAATTCTTAAAATGCCTTTTTAGTTAGTTAGGTTTTCACTTGTCCTCTAAAAAACTTATAAATAATCATAACTAAATGTAATCATATATAATAGGATTTTATAAAAATAAAACTTTAAACAACCACGAATCCATCAAGTGGCAAACACTGGTTGATTTATCACTGGAGTCCACCGATTAAATCAAAGAACTAATTCTATGGATATAATATAATAATTTGTTTTTTATTTCAAGATGAATTATTTAATTAAGATTTGATGTAACACCCGATCCCTCATACCATAAATATTGTCTGCTTTGCCCACGAGGAGCTCACGGATTTGATTTTGGTTGCCCAAGTGAAAACTTCCCAGGGAGGTCACCCATCTGTAGATTGCTGCCACCTGAGAATGCTTAACTGTGGAGTTCTCCTCTCATCCACAGCCAATGCACGCGATGATATTAGAGACCGGACATTCCTTATGAACCAGGTAACTCTCCTGTTCACGGCCGATGTGAAAATATGTAGGGTGTCACAGTCACCCCCCTTTGGACTCATCGTCCTAGATGAGCCCGAGAAGTCACCATCCTCGGTGAGGTATGTCCCACATCTCGAACGGCACAGGAGTGGCTCTTATACCATTTTGTAACACCCTGCCTCTCACACCACCAATATTGTCTGCTTTACCCACGAATAGCTCACGGATTTGCTTTTGGTTGCCCGGGTGAAAATTTCCCAGGGAGGTCACCCATCCCTAGATTGCTGCCACTTGAGCATGCTTAATTGTGGAGTTTTCCTCTCATCCACAGCCAATGCGCTCAAAACGCGTTGGTGATATTAGAGACCGGACATTCCTTATGAACCCGGAAACTCTCCTGTCCACGACCGATGTGGGAATATGTAAGGTGTCACAGTCACCCCCCTTTGGACTCATCGATGAGCCCGAGAAGTCACCATCCTCGGTGAGGTATGTCCCACATCTCGAACGGCATAAGAGTGGCTCTGATACCATTTTGTAACACCCGACCCCTCATACATGATAATTAGGTAATATGCATGCACGTATTGTAGTTAATATTGTATTTTTATATTACTTTATGTATCGAATGGTATTACTTTATTACGTGTTTGAAAAGTAGGTTAAATAAAGCTTAACGAGCATTATTTAAGAAGGATACAAAGGATAACAAGACTACGGCTTGAAAGATGCTGAAATTGAAGAAAGCTGTGCAAACTGCAGGGAGGCTGTAAGCTACGGCCTGAGGCCGTAACTTACGGCCCTGTGCTAAGTCCGTCTATGAACCCCGTAAGACAGGAGGTTTGGTCGTCTGGTTGAAGGTAGGCCGTAACCTACGGCCTATAGGCCGTAAGTTACGGTTTAACGTGATATTTTAAAGATTGTTTCAAATTTTAAAACCTATTTAATCCCTAACATTAGGGTTTCGAAAGGAGACCTGCCTCCAACCCCAAGAACGCATCTTTGGGCCATTTTGAGCCATTGAAAGCCTCTCTAATCATCAAGCAATGAAGGATTAATATGCACAAAGTGAAGATTGAAGAGATTATGATGAATATGCAAGGCTAAACCACCCGTGATCATCTCCGGGTGGACGGTTTGTGATTGGATTTTATGTGCTTGTGCTTTTACCTAGTCAAGACATAAACTTTGATTGTTTCATAACTTTTCTTCATTTATGTGTTTTGAATCATGTGTTGTCTAGAGATTCGTGTTAGTGGATTTGATTATTGCCCATCAAGTTATCAGTTTTACATTGTTAAGCATTGAGTAATAATTAAGTTATTATCATTAATTGGTGATTACAAATAAAGTTTCTAGATTGTGGCATTAGTTAGTTTACTAGTTAATTTACATAATCAGTTATCAAGTTGGTAATTACCTTTCAACATATGTGATAAACAAGTTATGTCTATGTGACTTCAAGATTAGGTAAAACATACACCGTGTATTCAATTACAATCCTAAAACTCGGTGGTGATTCTTGTCATCTTAATAGTTCTAAACCAAGTCCAAGTTTTTGTTTTGTTTATTAAAGTGATCATTTTTATCAAGTACAGTCAAAGTGACAATAGTTTAATTTTAATTATTTAGTTAGTTAAATAATCAAATGAATCGTGTAACACTAACCACATGCTCCCCGTGGATACGATACCTGACTTGCCCTAGCTACCTAGGTTAATTAGGTTTTTGCATGACCCCAACGACAGGTCATCAAAATGACGCCATTGCCGGGATCGAATGCGCTTAGTGTTATATTATTTGATTGATTTTCTTTTGTTTCAGTATTTGTTTAAGCTTCAAAAAAATAACAAATAAATAAAAAGTAAATAAAATCCAAAAATATTATTTCCTTACAGGTTAGCAGAATCATGGATTGGGATTGGGATTATGATGATGATTATGATCCATGTATTTGTTGCGGGAGTGATTGTCACTGGGTTCAAGATTGTCCACTATTTGAGAGCAAATATGAAAACATAGAGAGAGGGTGTTCTGAATATAGACGACAAAAAGGATATGTGAGAGCATACCATGAAGATAAAGATACACCCTCATATTATCTATACTTTGAATCCCCGTCATCATCAAATTATCAAGAATATTATCATGCAGACACGGATTACCATTATGGCCAAGAGAGGAATTTTACCAACTATAAAACTAAGATGCCACATTTCTCAAGTTATCAAGAGAAGTACGACGACGACTACAATGAATACCCTCAGTTGGCATATGAGGAGCCACAAGACTCAATGAATTCTAAGCTTGATGTAATCATTAACATGATGGTAGAAATAAAGAAGGTAGACAAGCTAAGAGACAAAACATTCGAGGCGTTGGTTAAGCAAGTTGGTCAACTTGCTAATGATATGGCCGAACTTAAACAAAAACAATGTGAGTTGACCAAAGGTACTGTGGTTGATAGTGATGAGGTGGAAGAGGTAATGGGTCTTCTAGAGCCTGAATCTAATTGTTTAAATTTAATTGAAGTTATAACATCTCTAGAGGAGCCAAAGCCTAAAATAGTCCAAATTTATCCCGACCCTTCGTCTATGCTTATTACTCCAACCACTAAAGTTGTGGAAGAAGATTTGAAGACAAGGATGAAGAAGGTAACACCAATATATGTTGGACAAGGTTTTAATAAGTGGCTTCGCAACAACTACTTTGCTTACATGTCAATTAGTGGGAAACTATTATTGAAATGGCATGTCAACTACCAAGCGTTTGTTGGGAATTCAGTAGGGAAATGTTCACTTAAACCACCATAACTATATCAGGTACAGTCTGGCTGAAGACCTAAAACTTAGCGCTTTCCGAGAGGCATCTCAGAGAACTTTATGGGTATGTTCACTAGAAACCCTCATGAGACTTCACTCGTCCACTCAGACCTACCGAGAGGTTTAAAAGGCTTGTTACATACGCTAAATGCAACCGTGATTCCTACGAAAGTGAGTTTAGAAATTTTATTGTATTTTATTTTATTTTTTAATCTTTGTTTCGTGTTTTGCATGTACGTACAGTGTTTCAGTTCAAACACAAGATGCAAACACTCAAGTGTGGGGATGCACATAGATGTCCTACTGATCAGCTATGTACTGTCTACTCATCTTATTTGTTTGGTTTGTGTGGTGTTTTGTTTTTGTCATTTGTTTATGTACTTAGTGGTGTAACAAACTTATTGGTTTTGGGAATGTGTTTAAGTTAAATTTTAGTTAATGTTGAGTCTCGGTATGCATAGCACCATGATTAGGTATTTAGCTTTGCATTTGGGGGAACTAAGGTTTTAATAAACTCATTTTACATTGGGGACAATGGATTTCAAGTGTGGGGATGAGGTGATCAAAATTTAAAATTCAGAAAAGTTGAGAATATTTTAAAAAAGAGAAGCTTTTAAACGAATTTAATTGTGCATCAAACCTAATCTCTCAATATAAATCGTTAAGTATCACTTACTTGTGCACATGTGGAGGTCCCTTGGCATAGTTAGTTGTAAGTCACAAGAAAGTATGCCCAACATGTGGTTTTTCTATAAAATCAAGTAGGATTGACTAGTTAGGTGTAGCAAATTAGACAGTGGACAACATGCATGTTTCACATCCTTAACCCTTTCCTTTGTTTCTGTGAGAATTTGAGCCTAATTGAGCATTTTCCATGATATATTTAATTGCTCTTTTCTTATTGTATTGAGTGTTTACCATAGTGTGCATCTATTTTAGAACTCGTTTAACTAATACATGTTGAGATCATGAGCCATTACTTTGCACAAACGTGATAGTGGCATTAGGATAGCCATTTTGTTTAGACCTTTTCATTTGACTTCCTTACCCTAACATTTTCTCTTTAGATGCCCCTTTGAGCCCCAACTTGTCATTTGAAATAACCATATCATTAACCCTATTAAACTTTCAGCCTTTTCAGTTAAGTCGTGTGGTGAAATCCAATTTGTGACATGTCTAAGTTTCTAGTATTTTTTTTCTTTTTAGTTGAAGTGTGTTAGATAGTTTCAGCAACAAATATGGGTGACATGTCTAAGTTTCTAGTATTTTTTTTCTTTTAGTTGAAGTGTGTTAGATAGTTTCAGCAACAAATATGGGTGATATATATATGAAAAATTTTGAGAAAAAAGAGAAAAAGAAAAAAAAGACGGCGATATATGAGGTCAAAATGACAAAAGTATGGAGCAACAAAAATAATATGAATTCTTGTAGTGTGTTCGGGTCAATGTGATCCAAGTTTATAATAGTATGTTTAGTTTTTAGATTTAGCATGTCTAGATTGGATTTCATTCACCATTTGCCACTTTAAATTCTTTTACACATCCTTAACCCTAGCCTAACATTACAACCCATGAAAGATCTCTTGATTTGTGTATTGTATTGTGTTCGTTGATGGAGATGTGATTGCTATACGAGCTTATGATAATAATGTGCATTATTGGTTTGAGTGTTCTAGATATACTAGTATATAATCACTAGTCCACAAGTCAACCCCAGAGGAGTGATAATTGTGAGAGATGTGAATGCATGTGTGTTGGAAGCCGAAGGTAAGTTATGCTGGGTTAGGTGATCCTAAGTTTTCAAACATGCAGTTACTTGTTGGGTTGTCAATATTGAATGATATAAATCTTAGAGCCATGTATGCCTTGGGACTTTAACTCACACAAGGTTAAGACATTATTAACATATTTGAGTGATTAGTGTTGAAGTGTTAGAAGAGAGTTTGTTTAAGGGCAAACAACAGGTAAGTGTGGGGATGTGATAATTGGGTAATATGCATGCACGTATTGTAGTTAATATTGCATTTTTATATTACTTTATGTATCGAATGGTATTACTTTATTACGTGTTTGAAATGTAGGTTAAATAAAGCTTAACGAGCATTATTTAAGAATGATACAAAGGATAACAAGACTTCGGCTTGAAAGGTGCTGAAATTGAAGAAAACTGTGCAAACTGCAGGGAGGTCGTAAGCTACGGCCTGAGGCCGTAACTTACGGCCCTGTGCTAAGTCCGTCTATGAACCCCGTAAGACAGGAGGTTTGGCCGTCTGGTTGAAGGTAGGCCGTAACCTACGGCCTATAGGCCGTAAGTTACGGTCTAACGTGAAATTTTGAAGATTGTTTCAAATTTTAAAACCTATTTAATCCCTAACATTAGGGTTTCAAAAGGAGACCTGCCTCCAACCCCAAGAACGCATCTTTGGGCCATTTTGAGCCATTGAAAGCCTCTCTAATCATCAAACAATCAAGGATTAATATGCATAAAGTGAAGATTGAAGATATTGTGATGAATATGCAAGGCTAAACCACCCGTGATCATCTCCGGGTGGACGGTTTGTGATTGGATTTTATGTGCTTATGCTTTTACCTAGTCAAGACATAAACTTTGATTGTTTCATAACTTTTCTTCGTTTATGTGTTTTGAATCATGTGTTGGCTAGAGATTCGTGTTAGTGAATTTGATTATTGCCCATCAAGTTATCAGTTTTACATTGAAACCATTGAGTAATAATTAGGTTATTATCATCAATTGGTGATTACAAATAAAGTTTATAGATTGTGGCATTAGTTAGTTTACTAGTTAATTTACATAATCAGTTATCAAGTTGGTAATTACCTTTCAACATATGTGATAAACAAGTTATGTCTATGTGACTTCAAGATTAGATAAAACATACACCGTGTATTCAATTACAATCCTAAAACTCGGTGGTGATTCTTGTCATCTTAATAGTTCTAAACCAAGTCCAAGTTTTTGTTTTGTTTATTAAAGTGATCATTTTTATCAAGTACAGTCAAAGTGATAATAGTTTAATTTTAATTATTTAGTTAGTTAAATAATCAAATGAATCGTGTAACACTAACCACATGCTCCCCGTGGATACGATACCTGACTTGCCCTATCTACCTAGGTTAATTAGGTTTTTGCATGACCCCAACGACAGGTCATCAATACCCCGATGATGTCCACGGTCATGTCACCTCACAGTTGGTCGTCATTACCCATAAAACATACATTTAATATAACTTAATAAAAATCATGCAGCGGAAACTTTAAATTTTACTATAAATGCTTTTGTAAAGTAATACAACACCCGTTACAAAATATCATTTGTTTGCATTACAGTACAAAAACATTAACAAAAGAATGCCATCCCAAAAGAGCTGAGTAGCCGCCTCGTGCCATCCTCAGCAACACTACCTGCCAACTGGAAAACACATAAAAGTCAGCGTTGCTGAGCGAGTTCTAGTTTTGTAATAAAACATACTTTTACTTATTTAAAAGTATCCTTTCGTGCATGCGTTCATACATCGTACGTACACAGAGATAATATTCGTTATTATCTTCATCATTCGTTATTCATCGTTATCTTTAACTTCTCGTATGGATTCTGTCAGGCTTTACCCACTTCATAGCACTTGGCTATGATTACTGTGGTCGAATGACAAGAATCCCGTTCATACTTACTTGCGCACATTGAAAGGTGAATTGTACCAATACCATATGCTACACCCCGAACGTTATTAGCTACCGGGCCGAAGTCAACATATGAACAACAAAACGTATGCCACGGTACTAGAGGTAAGCGGTAGAGGTACCATGACCATGGTCAATCACATAGAAGGACCAATCGCGTTATTCAATGCTTGCAAGACATAATTCGTTCGTTCATTAATGCATGTATTCATCATCATTCTTCTTTTCGTTCATTCGTTAATACATGCATTCATCATCATGTTCCTCTTTCATTATCTTTCACTTTACGATACATAATACTTCCTTAGTTCATTTCTCGTTATTCGTAAAGTCTCAGAAAGATAAGCATACACAATCACAAGGAACATACACACACATCATACATACTCATCATACAGTCATCATCATACATTCATCATCCTACGTAGCATCATACCATACTTAACAATATTTTAATAATATTGTTAACAATAATATACTAATAATAATATTAGTAACAATTAGGGTTAACCATAGTAATCATTACATGCATGAAACATCATTATTTATTAACCCTAGTCAGCCCTGGTCAAAGCCTCGAACTTCGGGCTTACTGGAAATTCCTGAAAAATTCTAAGTATTCTAGGCGTTTTAGCCCTGTTGGGCGTATAAGCCCTCTGGCCGTATGAGCACTATTGGGCGTAAGAGTACTGCTGGACTTTTCATCTTGTACTTAGAATTTTCTGGTCATACGACCACACTGTTGGTCGTATGAGGACTATTGGTCGTACCATTTTCCCAGACTTGGAAAATATTTTCTGATCATACGACCACTGTTGGTCGTATGAGTCCTACTGGGCCAACACTTAGAAATATAACTTGGTCATACGACCACACTGTTGGTCGTATGAGTCCTGTTAGACTCATCAACACTTAGAAAATACATCACCTGGTCATACGACCACACTGTTGGTCGTATGAGCACTAGTAGTCTAACACTTAGAAAAATCTTCTGGTCATACGACCACACTGTTGGTCGTATGACCACTAGTGGACTCATCAACTTGTTCATATTTATTCTAAGTCCCATTTCAGACATATTTGTAACCTGTTCATGTGTCTAATCCATAATCCAAGTCCCAAATATCATAATGCCTAGTTCTAAACATATACATACGATTCTAGGCATAAATCTAACATGAACATAAGCATACATACATTCATTTCATACGGGTTTCAACCCAAACTTTACAAAAACATAAATGCATGTATTTTCCAGCCCCAAAACATGTAAAAACCAGTAAAAAGGGGTCTAGAACTCACCTTAGCTGCTCTTCAAGTTCAAACTCTTCTGCTCGAGCTTTTCCTAAGGACTCGAAAGCCTAGATGTGTCTAAAACACACAAACCCGAACACATATACACATAAGAACATGCATTTCTCGGTTTCTTAGCTCAAACACAACTTAAAAACATCAATTCTTACCTTAAATCTGATTTCTTCTTCTTTCTCTCTCTAAGAATCGAAGTTCCTGCTGCTTCTCTCTAAAAAAAACCGATGTAAAGAAATGTGCAGGAGGTAATGGGCGACCATGCCTTTCTTTTGTACAAAATAAATGATAACTTTGCCCATTTGGCACTTTTGGTCCCTCCTTTTTAGTTGACTTTTATTTCCTTCTCCTTTCTTTCTATTTCATTCTTTTAATTTCTTTAATAAGAAATTACGGGTGTTACAAGTCCACCCCCCTTATATAGGTTTCGTCCCCGAAACCTGTTATTCCTCAAACAGATGTGGGTAGTGTTGTCTCATCTCTTCTTCAGTCTCCCACGTAGACTCGGATCCCTTGCGGTGCTTCCACTGTACACGCACAAGAGGAACCACTCTATTCCTCAACCTCTTTTCTTTACGATCAATGATTGCCACTGGTTGCTCCACGTAATTGAGCCGTTCGTCTACTTCAATATCCTCCAGTGGAACAATCATATCTTCATCAGCTAAGCACTTCCTCAGATGAGATACATGGAATGTGGGATGAATTCCACTTAACTCATCTGGCAATTCGAGTCGATAGGCCACCTCTCCTACCCGTGCGACAATCCGGAAAGGTCCTATGTATCTCGGGCTTAGCTTACCTCGTTTCCTGAATCTAATGATTCCCTTCCAGGGCGAGACCTTCAACATGACTCGGTCGCCAACCTTGAACTCTATCGGTCTTCGCCTCTTGTCAGCATACGACTTTTGCCTATCTTTCGCCGCCTTCATGAAGGCTTTGATCTTTTCTAATTTCTCAGTCGTTGCTTCAATCACCTCAACACCTCCCAGTTCCTTCTGCCCAATGTCTCCCCAACATACGGGCGTCCTACACCTCCTACCGTATAGCATCTCGTATGGTGGCATGCCAATACTGGCATGATAGCTATTGTTGTACGAGAATTCTGCTAACGGCAGGTGGTTGTCCCAACTTCCTCCAAAATCGATCATGCACGCCCGAAGCATGTCTTCGAGGGTTTGGATCGTCCTCTCAGACTGACCGTCCGTCTGAGGGTGATATGCTGTACTAATGTGTAGCCTCGTCCCCATTGCATCGTGAAATCTCTTCCAAAACTTGGAGGTAAACCGGGTGTCACGATCAGACACAATAGACACCGGCACACCATGACGAGCTACAATTTCTTTGATGAACAGATCCGCCAATCTTTCAGATGAGTACGTCTCGCGGATCGGTAGGAAGTGGGCACTCTTCGTCAAGCGGTCAACTATCACCCATATGGCATCATACCCTTTCGGGGTACGTGGTAACTTTGTGATAAAGTCCATGGTGATGTGCTCCCACTTCCACTCGGGTATATCCAACGGTTGGATCTTCCCGTAGGGTTTCTGGTGTTCCGCCTTCACTTGTAAACAAGTCAGGCACTTACTCACGTACTCCACTACGTCACGTTTCATACCCGGCCACCAGTAATCCTTCTTCATATCGTGGTACATTTTGGTAGCACCGGGGTGAATGGAGTATCGGGTCTTATGGGCCTCGTCCATAATTCTACCACGTAGATCCCCGTATCGAGGAATCCACATTCGCCCAAATCGGGTCTTAACACCTAAAGTGTTCTCACCCAACTCCGTCACTAGACCTCTCATCCTTTCGGAGTTAAGACGATCTTCTTTCAAAGCCTCATCTTGAAACTCCTTAACCTGTGTCATCACGTCGGAGGTCATGATCAACTGATAAGCCTTCACCCGGATCGGCTCAGGCCTTTCTTTTCGGCTAAGGGCATCAGCCACCACATTGGCCTTGCCCCGATGGTAATGGATTTCACAGTCATAATCCTTTATGAGCTCCAACCATCGCCTTTGCCTCATGTTTAAATCTTTCTGCTCGAAGAAATACTTCAAGCTTTTGTGGTCTGTGAAGATAGTGCACTTCGTTCCGTATAGATAGTGCCGCCATATCTTCAACGCAAAAACCACCGCGGCTAATTCTAGATCGTGTGTGGGATAGTTGACTTCGTGGGTCTTCAGCTGTCGAGATGCGTAGGCTATCACCCTTCCGCGTTGCATCAACACACAACCTAGCCCAGAATAAGATGCATCCGAATAGACCACTAAGTCTTCACTTCCCTCAAGCAAAGTCAAGACAGGAGCTTGTGTTAGTCTTGCCTTCAACTCCTCAAAAGCCATCTCCTGCTCTCGACCCCACACAAATTTTACGTCCTTACGAGTCAATTTTGTCAAAGGTGAGGCGATCTTTGAAAAGTCTTGAATGAATCTTCTATAATAGCCCGCCAATCCCAAGAAGCTACGAATCTCGGATGGCGTCTTTGGTGATTTCCATTGCATCACAGCCTCAACCTTTGCTGGGTCCACCATTATTCCTTCTGCATTCACCACGTGACCCAGAAATTGCACCTCGCGTAGCCAGAAAGCACATTTGGAGAACTTAGCATACAGTTTCTCCCTTCTCAAAGTCTCCAATACTTCCCGAATGTGACCGGCATGCTCTTCTTCGCTCCTCGAATAAATCAGGATATCATCGATGAACACAATCACTGATTTATCTAACATTGGCCGACACACTCGGTTCATCAAATCCATAAAAGCAGCTGGCGCGTTAGTTAGACCAAATGACATAACGAGAAACTCATAGTGTCCATAACGCGTACGAAAAGCTGTTTTAGGGATATCCTGCTCCTTTACTTTCAATTGATGGTAGCCAGATCGAAGATCTATCCTTGAGAACCAACTGGCACCCTGGAGCTGATCGAACAAGTCATCGATTCTCGGTAACGGATACCGATTCTTTATTGTCAACTTGTTCAATTCACGGTAGTCGATACACATTCTCATGCTACCGTCCTTCTTTTTCACAAATAAGACCGGGGCACCCCAAGGAGAGATACTCGGCCTAATGAAGCCCTTGTCAAGCAACTCCTGCAGTTGCTCCATTAACTCCTTCATCTCCGTAGGAGCTAATCGATACGGTGCCTTGGCGACAGGTTGGGCACCGGGTATTAAGTCAATTTGAAATTCGATTTCGCGGTCAGGTGGCAATCCCGATAAGTCCTCCGGGAACACATCTGGAAACTCGCACACAACCGGAACGTCGGATAGTTGTGGTGTTGGCGTTTCCACATCCTTCACATAACATAGGTAGGCGTCGCACCCACGCCTCATACACTTTCCCGCCACCGCCATCGAAATTACCTTCGGAATCATCGTTACCCGATCACCGTATATTGTCACCAGACTCCCGTCAGATGCCGTCAATCTAATCATCTTTTTCCGACATACGATATTCGCTTCATAGGTTGCCAACCAATCCATCCCTAGTACTACATCAAATCCACCTAGGGGCATCACATGTAATCTAGCAGCAAACCTATGACCTTCTAATTCTATGGTACAGTCCTCTATCATATCAGTAACTCTAGTGGACTTACCAATAGCAGTTTCTACATAAAAAGGCTCACTAATGCATTTACTACTAACAGGCAATTTAGCACAGAAAGTAGTAGAAATGAAACTCCTACTGGCACCAGAGTCAAATAACACAGAAGCAAGAGTTTGATTTACTAGAAACGTACCTGACACCACATCGGGGTCCGTCCTAGCCTCTTCCTGCGTCATGGTGAAAGCCCTGGCACTTGCTCTCGGACCTTCACTTCCCGTCTTCTTTACCCCTGAAGCCTCAACCCTCGGCTTCTTACAGTCCCTGCTCATATGGCCACTTTCTCCACAGTTAAAGCACTTGCCCATCCGGCAATCTTTGGCCATATGCCCAGTCCTCCCACACTTGAAGCAGATGTTGTATCCCCACTTGCACTCCCCTGAGTGCTCCTTTCCACACTTACCACACTTCCTCACCCCAGCTCCAGACACGACCACTCGGCGGTCATCCACCCTTGCTTTCTTGTTGTTTGTCGAAGTATCACCCCGACCAAATCTCTTCCCCTGCCAGTTCTTCTCTCCACTTCCTTTCTTGCTTCCCTCAGCCTTCACTAAAGCAGCACGTTCATCGAATAACCTTCCCGCCAAATCCACTGCCGACCTGAAAGTGCTTGGTCGGGCAGAAATCAAGTGCCAACGAATTTCAGCTGGCAGCCCCTGAATATACCGGTTGATCTTTCGAGACACCGGCGTCACCTGCTCCGGCACCAACAGCGCCAATTCGTTAAACTTGGTGGTATATTGTTGGTGGGTCATCGTCCCCGCCTCCAACTGCAGGAACTCTCTCTCTATTCTATCCATTTCCCGACGAGGACTGAATTCCTCGATCACCAGCCTTTTCAACTCAGCCCACTTCATCTTCCCTATAGCCCTGCTACCCTCGGCTTGGACTATATTTTTCCACCAGCATAAAGCCGACCCTGTAAAAGAGTGGGTAGCAAACTTCACCTTCTTGTCCTCCTGGCAATCACTAATATCGAGGACAGCTTCCATTTCCATCACCCATTGGTGAGCATCAGTAGCAGTACCAGACCCATCAAAAGTTGGGGGTTTGCACCTCATGAATGCCCCGTAGTTACAACCCCGGGCGGTCTCCCGTAACTGTTCTTCTTCCTCTTCCTCTTCATCATCAGATAGTACCGTTTCTGCTTCCGCCTGTTGTTGTCTACCTGAGGACCGATTCCTCCCTCGTCTATCGTCTTCACGTACTGCCTTTATCACTTCAGTCACTACAGACGGTAAGATCGTCTGCATGACTTGGTGCACCTCCTCGATCACCGTCTCTTTCACCGAGGCTCTCACATTATCACTCTCATCCGCTCCCCCCGAGGGAGTAGTATTAGGTTCTTCGGGAACCTTCTTCTCTCGTCTAGGCCTACCTCTTGTGGCTCGTGGTTCCGCACCACTTCCGCCACTGCCTCCACCAATTGGGGCTTTAGATGATCTACCACCGACCATCTTCTATCACACTGAAAGATTTAAACACCAACACGGTCATTCAAGGAAATAGCTCAGTTTATGTTAAGTACAGTAAGTCCCTAATTACAGTGGCCAGTTGTGATTAGCCACTTATTCTACTCTTCACACCCCGAGCATTACCTGTCCTGACTACATTAGTATCTAAGTCTAACAGTACACATAAACACATAACATGCGCACGTAACACTGGTTAACTTTCAAGAAAATACCTGATGGCACGCAGCTACTCAGATGGCATTCTCATTCTCCCTGTCCCATTCTCAGTTTAAGTCTTAGGTTTATTTTAAAAATTTACCCATTTCACTTAAACTTTGGCTCTGATACCAACTTGTAAGGCCCCGTTCCCGGGCACCTCACAGTTGGTCGTCATTACCCATAAAACATACATTTAATATAACTTAATAAAAATCATGCAGCGGAAACTTTAAATTTTACTATAAATGCTTTTGTAAAGTAATACAACACCCGTTACAAAATATCATTTGTTTGCATTACAGTACAAAAACATTAACAAAAGAATGCCATCCCAAAAGAGCTGAGTAGCCGCCTCGTGCCATCCTCAGCAACACTACCTGCCAACTGGAAAACACATAAAAGTCAGCGTTGCTGAGCGAGTTCTAGTTTTGTAATAAAACATACTTTTACTTATTTAAAAGTATCCTTTCGTGCATGCGTTCATACATCGTACGTACACAGAGATAATATTCGTTATTATCTTCATCATTCGTTATTCATCGTTATCTTTAACTTCTCGTATGGATTCTGTCAGGCTTTACCCACTTCATAGCACTTGGCTATGATTACTGTGGTCGAATGACAAGAATCCCGTTCATACTTACTTGCGCACATTGAAAGGTGAATTGTACCAATACCATATGCTACACCCCGAACGTTATTAGCTACCGGGCCGAAGTCAACATATGAACAACAAAACGTATGCCACGGTACTAGAGGTAAGCGGTAGAGGTACCATGACCATGGTCAATCACATAGAAGGACCAATCGCGTTATTCAATGCTTGCAAGACATAATTCGTTCGTTCATTAATGCATGTATTCATCATCATTCTTCTTTTCGTTTATTCGTTAATACATGCATTCGTCATCATGTTCCTCTTTCATTATCTTTCACTTTACGATACATAATACTTCCTTAGTTCATTTCTCGTTATTCGTAAAGTCTCAGAAAGATAAGCATACACAATCACAAGGAACATACACACACACCATACATACTCATCATACAGTCATCATCATACATTCATCATCCTACGTAGCATCATACCATACTTAACAATATTTTAATAATATTGTTAACAATAATATACTAATAATAATATTAGTAACAATTAGGGTTAACCATAGTCATCATTACATGCATGAAACATCATTATTTATTAACCCTAGTCAGCCCTGGTCAAAGCCTCGAACTTCGGGCTTACTGGAAATTCCTGAAAAATTCTAAGTATTCTAGGCGTTTTAGCCCTGTTGGGCGTATAAGCCCTCTGGCCGTATGAGCACTATTGGGCGTAAGAGTACTGCTGGACTTTTCATCTTGTACTTAGAATTTTCTGGTCATACGACCACACTGTTGGTCGTATGAGGACTATTGGTCGTACCATTTTCCCAGACTTGGAAAATATTTTCTGATCATACGACCACTGTTGGTCGTATGAGTCCTACTGGGCCAACACTTAGAAATATAACTTGGTCATACGACCACACTGTTGGTCGTATGAGTCCTGTTAGACTCATCAACACTTAGAAAATACATCACCTGGTCATACGACCACACTGTTGGTCGTATGAGCACTAGTAGTCTAACACTTAGAAAAATCTTCTGGTCATACGACCACACTGTTGGTCGTATGACCACTAGTGGACTCATCAACTTGTTCATATTTATTCTAAGTCCCATTTCAGACATATTTGTAACCTGTTCATGTGTCTAATCCATAATCCAAGTCCCAAATATCATAATGCCTAGTTCTAAACATATACATACGATTCTAGGCATAAATCTAACATGAACATAAGCATACATACATTCATTTCATACGGGTTTCAACCCAAACTTTACAAAAACATAAATGCATGTATTTTCCAGCCCCAAAACATGTAAAAACCAGTAAAAAGGGGTCTAGAACTCACCTTAGCTGCTCTTCAAGTTCAAACTCTTCTGCTCGAGCTTTTCCAAAGGACTCGAAAGCCTAGATGTGTCTAAAACACACAAACCCGAACACATATACACATAAGAACATGCATTTCTCGGTTTCTTAGCTCAAACACAACTTAAAAACATCAATTCTTACCTTAAATCTGATTTCTTCTTCTTTCTCTCTCTAAGAATCGAAGTTCCTGCTGCTTCTCTCTAAAAAAAACCGATGTAAAGAAATGTGCAGGAGGTAATGGGCGACCATGCCTTTCTTTTGTACAAAATAAATGATAACTTTGCCCATTTGGCACTTTTGGTCCCTCCTTTTTAGTTGACTTTTATTTCCTTCTCCTTTCTTTCTATTTCATTCTTTTAATTTCTTTAATAAGAAATTACGGGTGTTACACGTCATACCATCAATATTGTCCGCTTTGCCCACGAGGAGCTCACGGATTTGTTTTTGGTTGCCCGGGCAACCAAAGGCAAATCCATGAGCTACTCGTGAGCAAAGCGGACAATATTGCTGGTGTGAGAGGCCGGGTGTTACAGAATGGTATCATAGCCATTCCTGTGCCATTCGAGAGGGTAGGACATACCTCACCGGGATGGTGATTTCTCGAGCTCATCAAGGAAGATAAGTCTAAAGGGGGTGACTGTGACACCCTACATATTCCCACATCGGTCGTGAACAGGAGAGAGGAGAAGTCCACAGTTAAGCGTGCTCAGGTGGCAACAATCAAAGGATGGGTGACCTTCCTAGGAAGTTTTCACCCCGGACAACCAAAGGTAAATCCGTGAGCTCCTCATGGGCAAAACGGACAATATTGGTGGTATGAGGGTTGTCACATGATGTAGCGATTAAACCCCTAAAGCTATCGTAATAGACAATTTTCTAATTTGTTAATCTTTAAGTATGAGTTCTTTTAATTATTAATTTATTTCTTATTTTTAATGTTGGCGATAAAAACCCCTCAATGTATTTCCAATGTGGCGTTTTTTCTTCTAGTTCTTTTTAATTAGATTTTTTCCCATGCGCGTTGCGCGGGTTCTTCTGCCATGACCCTGAACATTAAAGCGCAACAGCTATCATTTCAACATAAAACCTAAGGATCAAGAAAGATATAAAAAAACGCCGCACAGACTTTCACTCCATCTTAAAGCTTTTAGACGTACTTTTGTCGTAAAGATGGCATTATCATTTTGTTGACCCAGTATAAAATAATAATAAAAAATCACGAAACGCAAAAAACAAGTTACAAAACTACATTCTAACAAACTGAAGATTAAATCTTATATAATCGTGTTCACAAAACCATAACAAACCGAAGGATTTTCAATATAGCATGTTCACAAAACCATGCTGCTAAAAAACATAAAACTAGACATAAAAAGAAAAGGAAAAAAATAGCCAACCAGATTCGAACCCGGGACAAAAGGTTTTGAAACAAGCCTCTTAACCAACAGACCTTAATGCACGAGAGCCTTTGGTTACACGGTATTGTGTAATTCAGAAAATTACACAATCAGTTAAAAAAGTACACAATCAGGTGATTTTTTAACATAATGTTTATTCTCCTATATGTCAATACTAAATGAAAGTTGAATAGAAATATAGTTGTACTAATTATTTTATGTTTAAATATTATTTATGCATTTCTACGAAATTTGGTGAGCGTCATGTCTAATATTCGCGCCAATAGATATGAAAAATCTATTCGTGTTGTGTAACTCGGGATACCAGTACTAGTTAAATACATGAAATGTTTAAAGTACTAAAGCATTTAAAATAATAAAAATTAATATAAATGTAATATTTTGTTTATTTAAAAACTGTTTACATCGATAATTCTCTTAAGAAAATCGAGAAAAAGTTTATACTTGTTCATTAGTTCTTTTGTTAAATAAACAAACTCAAAGGGCTTTCAGTTAGTAAAATGATGTATTTCCAACCAAATATATTTAAGTTGAAATCATTCAATGCAACTATGATTATTTAAAAGATAAATTAAGTCTAAAGTAAAGAATGTTTGTGTTAATCTGTCAATAAATGAATAAATAAATAAACCAACATCAATGACTTTTTCATTGAACAGATCATTAAAGATAAGAATTTTGAAAATTAAAAATAAATAATAAAAATACATAGATGGATAAAATAATAGAAAATTCAAGAAATAAAATGAAATTAATTAAAAAACTTATTTTATTATTTAAAGAAAACACACAAAAACATCATGTCGACAACATATTAGGGAACTATATCGCCATTGTGGTGATATATTTACGGTTAATTGGACATTTAGTTTGTTTACATATTGCTAGCTTGCATTTAGTTTGTCGACAACATATTAGGGAAATATATCGCCATTGTCGACAACATATTAGTTTGTTTACAACTATTTGCTTTTTACACTAATGCATGTCCCCTTTCTATTGTATATGAGAAGGAAATAATACTCTCTCCTACACAACATTCAAATTGGAAAATTTAGAAATCCGAGAAAAAAAAATCTAACAAGCTCGACCAAAAACTCTCTCATAAATATTTTGGTTTTACCTAGGCTGTTCACGAGCAGAGCGGAACCAAGCAGACCTTTGCTCGTGCTTGCCTCGTTTCTAAACCGAACCGAGCTGATCGGCTCGTTTACAATCGAGCGAAAAATCAAAGGAGCATTTTTCAAGCGTTAATATTTCGATCGAGCGTCAAGCGAGCGCAAACGAGCGGTGAACAATTTGTACAACTTGGCTAATTAGTGTTTTATTTGACTTATATTGCAATGCGAGACGGTGACAATGTTGAGTCTTAGGTTTTAATGACTTAAAAAACAGTCATATTTTATAGTATAACATTTTCATAAATAACAATACATTATGACTGACGATAAGACTAATGTTGTAGTTGATAAGGCCACGTGAGAGCGGAAGATGATCGACTAAAAGTAAGAGCAATATCAAAATTTTTATTCATATGACTTAGAATTTCACTTTAGTGCTTGGTGTTTTTATTTTTTTATTAGGTTGATTGATCTAATATGTATAGATATAATTTGTTGTATATTTGTATATAGTAGGTCAAATATACTAAAGTGTTATGTATAAACTATATATATGAAAAAAACAAAAAAATAATTCGATCCGAACCGATCCGAGCGGACCTTTGCTTGTGCGCGGCTCGTTTACAAATCGATCCGAGCCGATCAGCTCGTTTATAACCAAGCATAAATTCAAACGAGCATTTTTGAGCAAATTCCAAACGAACGTCGACCGAGCGTCGTGCGACGAGCGTTTTGAACCGCCCTAGTTTGACCATCTATTTGAGAAACGTAAGTCGTTGGCGTGTTTAAGGTAATACCATCAATATACACTCTTTCCAGTTTGACCACGAAAAAGAAGACCATTATCAGAAGTAATCGTTTCTAATCTACCATTTTTCATTATAAAAAAAGGTAAAAACTTAAGTAGAGGGAAATGACCGAAGTTGTAGTTGCCTGAGTCGGCCAAGTTGTTTGTAATTTCTGACAAAAAAGAACATAATCTCATGATTTTACATACTCAACTGTCATTTTCTTGTTTACTACTGAAGTCACATTCTTGTTCCATCATCTAAAGATTGCTATATATGCATTTTTAATTGCATCTAATCAATTGAATCTTGTTTGTGGGTTGAATTGTTGAGCTCAAACATGACCTCCCATTTTTAGTTGCGTCAAAAACATCAATCTTAGCAGTTAACTCAAACACACTTAAAATCACGTACCTTGAACTTGAACCACATAACCTATCTATATGAATATGTCAAATGAGAGGTAATAGATCTTTTTTGATAACATCAAATCTTTTGTTTTTGAAAACTCTGCTAAATAATGAAGAAGTAAATAAACATACTATATATCATTAGAACTGTAAAAATTTACGATCGAAATTATTAATGATAAACTGAGTAGAATCAAATAAGAACACATTTTCCTGCTAGATCGAATATGTTCCAAAGTCCTATTACCCCAAAGACGCCCATTGTTCTTACGAGGAGTTACAAGCATTTTGCAGAAAATAAACATTTAAAAGTAACAAACTATAATAATGAAAATAAAGTCAGGTGCAACGGTCAGAGTCATAAGCCTGATCACCATTTTCCCGGTTGTATATAAACACTTGAACATAACACACCGCGGTCACTTTCACTATCACCATCGCTATTACCACCAGTATCATTAGAAGATGGATAGTTCTCCCAACGGGGTACCATGATATGGTCGCCACTATCCTTGGCCCACCTCACAGTCACCGTTTGACCATGCAACTCCTGCAATGTACGTTATATCAATTCCTAAGTCATTGAGGGAAAACTGCACTTTCCAGCGTATCATAAACCAAGTAGCCAAAGAAAGTGAGGGAAAGACAAATTACCCACTGATCCATCGTGTCGATTGCGCTGCAAGCAGACTTGTACTCTGCAAACGTAACGAACCCAAACCTCTAGACCTCCCAGTTTTTTGATCCACGATTACTTTTGCTGTTGCACAACATAAATAAAGAGCCATGAACAATTTATCAAAATATATAAGCATAAATTGATGTACATAAACACAAGAGAAACCATAATGTAAAATGGAAAAGCAACAATTAATAGAATAACCTTCATATACATATATACCTTCAGATACTTCCCCGTGTGCTCTAAAAGCTTCTCGCAAGCTACTATCATTTGTTCCCGAACTCACTCCTACAACGAGAATCAATGTGAATAAAACGACTTAATTAGTTTCTATTAACCAAACTTAACATGTCCTCAACTGTTTAGAATCAATGGCTTTTCCTCACTTTGAGGTAAGCCAATCACTTCATATATTAAATTCTCTATATGATGATCATACTGGACTTGTATTTGATTTGAGATTTGAGATTAGATTACCTCCCACAAACAATTTCCAGTTTGACACGCGTCGTGTCGATTGAAAGATACATGGACTTGTTGTATTCATAGTCTGCATTAGTATATGACCAGCTCTGTTGAAGAATGCCATGGTTGTATATCTCCTGCAACCTAAAACACAACAATCCATCAATCCATCATACAACTTAAAACAACAAGATAGCTAGGTGTAACGCTTGAAATTTCTTAAATCAATTTCAGATGTGTTGTGTTGATGAAAGACGTACACTTTCAACAGTAAAGTGAAGTTGGATCACTTGTTTAGGTGTACAAAAACCTACCTGGTGTAACCGGTTTCCTTCAGCTATTAACCGATTAACCGAATAAAAACCAGTTTTTATTACCGGTTACCCGTTCTGACCATAGATGATGTGAGAAGCAGTATCCGGGTAGAAACTGTTCGTTACGATTGGTTAGAAACCGGTTGGTATATTGGTTTGGATCTCAATTGGGCCAATTACCGGTTAAATTTGAAAACTTGTATTGTTTGATACGTCCAACAGGGCTATATACAGTTAGTCATCTCTTGCGAGTTGGGGTTGCATACATGCATCCCCTTCTCCAAAAGAAAGAAAGTTTATGACTAAGGCTCCCGCATTTTAAAGGAATCTTAAAACCGTAAAAAACTAATGTCAGAATATTACCACAAATTATGCGTTAAATGTAAGAAAAATAAAAACTGAACGATGTTGATAACATTTGAAACTTTATAAAAAAATAAAACCAACGCAAACTCGTGGTTGTGGTGAGATCGTTAATAATATTCAACTTTATTATATAAAAAAAACAAACCGTTAGAAAATTTTTAAGATGGAACCTTGATAAAATAAGCACACTATTATGGAAAAACCCATATGATTAAGTTAAAAATATTTACGTTTATAAAAAGAAGCGTGTATGAATCTGGATCATATAAGATGCACAACTCCATTTTAAACAAAATTTACATCGCACTATAGATAAAAATAACATATAACAACTGTATATTGAGAATTTTATATAACATTAAAATTTCAAATTCATAAGAAAAGGTACTGAAACATCCATGAAACTCCAGACACAACCTTAATCAACATCCATACGCATACAAATCACATGAATATAGATATGATAAATTAACATTGTGGCATAAAAAAAACTTACCGATTGTCGATGAATGAACTAACTCTACACGAGGATCTTCTTTGCTGCTAACGTTATGAGGGTTTATGAGATTTCTTATTTAATGAAGCGTATTTTTTCTATATATACAAGGGTATTTCATCCTACCATAAACTTGTACATCACGTCTAACTTAAGAGTTATTATAAAATCACCCCTGTAGTTTTAAATGTTTTCACTTTCACCCTTCTTTGAGTGAATAAAGATATAACAAGGTAACAAGTATTTCCACATTCAACACTTTTAATATTCATTCGCTAAAATTATTTTTTTTTAAATTGTTTTGAGTTTAAAACTCTCTTTACAAAATCACTCTAGTTTTTCCTTCTGCCATGCGACGGGACTTTTGTCATTTTTCTCTTGCGCAACATGACGTGACTTTAATCGTTATAGGTCCGATTTATTGTAAACCATAAAAGCGAATACCGACACGGGTTTTAATAACACCAATACAAGCAACGGTAATTTCACTTATAATTGATTCGGTTCATCACGGTATCACAATGGTAGCCATACTCGTTATAGCCTATGATATTAAAATAAAATACTTGATTTTGAACAACAAATCTCCATTTTCTAAAAAGATTGATGTACAAAAATCATTCTTCTAAGCTACGCGGTGAGAATTTGATCGTTTCCCACTTGCACCACGAGACGTACGAAATTATTCTCCTAGAGAAACCCCTCCTTGTGAACAAGCAAGTCCCATAAACTACATTTGAAGAAAAAAAAACGGGGAGGAATTGATATGAAAATTGTACACAGATGGAGCGTGAAATGAAAAGGGTTGTGGAGTAGGGTTGATTTTGCTCGGCCCAGAGGGTATCAAGCTCACTTATGCTACAAGGCTAAATTTTTATTGCATAAATAATGTAACGGAGCACGACGCCTTCATCGCTGGACTAAAACTAGCCCAGAAGATCAAGGTGGGGAACTTAGAAGCCCTCATAGATTCTCTGTCGGTGGCTAACCAAATGAATGGGGGAATACGACACTAATGATGTAGCAATGACATTATACTTAGAAAAAAATTATGATCACCTTGCTAGCAATGTTGAAGACTGCTAAGGTACCCGTATCCATTGGGTGAAAAACAAGATGGCACACACACTCATTAAGTTGGTATAATAGTACTTGTACATCCATCATGTTCACGAGGATTTTTTATGATATGGTACTTTGTGAAAGTGATAGAATGGAAAGAATGATAATTTAGAGTAGGATGAAATTTAGAAATTTTGAATATAACTTATGTGAACTGTGTTATGCTAGGTAAAGTTAATGGTTGGAAGTTGGAACGAATAGATAGATAAGTTGATCATACATAAGTTTCAAAACCAACATTTAGAACAATTATGGTCGAGAAAAAACGAACTTTTAACTCGGTACTTAGTTGAAGCGAGAATCACTTCTTAACAAAGGTTGATATGAACCACAATTAAAATGAAGATTAAGTTACAAATTTACGTTTTTTACGATTATAAATTAAGTACGACCTTTTGAAAAAAAAAATTCATTTAATGTCATTTTATGAAACTTGTTATGGTTTTTAACATTTGAGGTAACACTCATTCATTTGAGACGTTCACTATAAAACCGCATATGAGTTGAACATGATGGATGTACAAGTAGTTTTATCCTCAAATTCACCATCTCTGGTTAGCAACTTGATCATAACAACAGTTGTCAAACATCTTCATCAGCGGCCCTTTAATTTTTTAATTTTTTTTGAAGGAACAAAGTACAAAAATTGATGCTAACACTCTAGGAACAAACAAAACGAAAATTGTAGTTCATGCAAACCCTCATAAAGTGATTTTTTCCAAGTTGAACTAAAATAAACTGAACAATATTCACTAAATCAGATAAATTGTTCGATCAGATCGAATTAGTCAGAAAGCACCAAAATGTTACATCCAAAATTATCAAAACACATACCAATAGTAGTTACTTCCAACTTTTAACAAAATAAGATTACTTATAGTTTATTACTTAAGTATAGTAGTATTTTACAAGTCCCAATGTTGTGCATACCTTGTTACACTTTATACAAGCATTTGTTGTTGCTTTTTCTGACAATTTTCTCCTCTTCTAATTTCTTCTACGTACTCCAAGTGTAGATCACTTTCTTGTCTTTTTCTCCTCCCGACAAGCTTATAATATTGTACAGGAAGGGTGATGATTGTTACCAATTGAGACTATAGACACATTAATCTACCGTTGACTGGATAGACTTTGAAAATGTAACCTTGTTAATTTCTAGGATGAGTTCATGATTATCGATACATGATTAAACATATTATACATACTTTAAAAATACATAATATACAACAGTCGTTGCATCACACGTGCAATTGGTACGTTGAGTTTGATTTGGGTTATATTTTTTTCACAGTAAATTATCATTTTTTTTATTATACAGTTCATAAATTCCAAATACATATTTATAACGTTTTATTTTTATCTACGTCCAGGTATAAGTTTCGCTTGAAATCGTTTCCGCGTCAAATATAATATATTTTAATTTTTTTCACAACAAGATAATGTTTTTAGAAATTTTGAATATTTTGTTTTGACGTGATTATCTCTACGAATGTTTGATATATATTTTGTTTAAAACCAAGCCCCACAACGAGCGTTCAATACTTCTAGTTCAAGTATATATGTTATGTATATATAATAGTACGATTAAAACGTTGTTACTTATCTTGCATTAAAATAACTCAAAATAAATATATTCTTAAATAATATATATATATATATATATATATATATATATATATATAGGGGGAGGTTCCACTAAAAAATATATTTTACCTAAGAAGGCTAAGAAGAAATGAGGTGGTGACATGCGACAAAACTAGAAAATAGGATTAAAGGGTATTTTGGTCTATTAACAATATCGTGCTGTTTTATGAAATCCAGCACAACCCTGTGCTGTTTTATGAAATCCAGCACAACCCTGTGCTGTTGTATGAAATCCAGCACAACCCTGTGCTGTTTTATGAAATCCAGCATAACCATGTGTTGTTTTATGAAATCCAGCACAACCCTGTGCTGTTTTATGAAATCCAGCACAACCCTGTGCTGTTTAATGAAATACAGCACAACCCTGTGCTGTTTTATGAAATACAGCACAACCCTGTGCTGTTTTATGAAATACAGCACAACCCTGTGCTGTTTTATGAAATACAGCACAACCACATGCTGTTTTATGAAATACAGCACAACCCTATACTGTTGTATTATAAAATACATAAAAAAACATTAAAATAGAGCACAATTCCCGTTCACTAGCTGAAAGCTCAGAGTTGCCAACCTCCCAAGTATGTCGGTTCAGAGGTCTATCTTCAATTTTAAATACCGATAATACCCCTATCGCCTTTTTCCAAACAAGTTTGCTTTTTCATCTCAAACACACAATTTTAAAGGTATTTTCAAAATTAATCAATTTTTATTTTATTATATTAACATTAATTTTTATTTTATGTTTTTTCCAAACACGTTTGCTTTTTTATCTATTGTATGATTTTTATATGACTATGCATGCATGTATGTAGTGTTGATACATATTTATTTATGGCAAATAAATAAATTCTTATATGTGTTTGATAGAAATGATAATATAACATGGGATATTCTAATGGTTAATGTAATTTAGTTTTTATAACTAAATGGTTAAAATTTTAAATCCTATAAGGTATAGATTGAGATAGATTATATTAAAAAGCTAGCTAGAAACCGTTAATATATAATGTTGCTATGCATATCCCTCCCCCTCCCCCCTCCCCCTCCCCCCCCCCTCCCCCCCCCCACTCCCCCCTCCCCCCACTCCCCCTCCCCCCACTCCCCCTCCCCCTCCCCCCACTCCCCCTCCCCCCACTCCCCCTCCCCCCACTCCCCTCCCCCCACTCCCCCTCCCCCTCACCCCACTCCCCCTCACCCCACTCCCCCTCCCTCCCACTCCCCCCTCCCCGCCCCTCCCCCCCTCCCCGCCCCTCCCCCCCTCCCCGCCCCAACCCCCTCCCCGCCCCCCCCCTCCCCGCCCCTCCTCCCCCTCCGCCTCCCCCTCCTCCTCCCCCCCTCCCCCTCCGCCTCCCCTCCTCCTCCGCCCCCCCTCCTCGCCCCCCTCCTCCGCCCCTCCCCCTCCCCCCATCCTCCTCCGCCCCCCTCCGCCCCCCCTCCTCCCCCCTCCTCCCCCCTCCTCCCCCTCCCCCTCCCCCCCTCCATATATCGTAGTTAACTCGCTGTTCAATAAAAAAACATTATAGATTAACTCCAAGTAAAATTACTTCTTTCAATAGTTTATGTTTTTTTGTACGTTGTTTCTTCTTCTTCTTGTTTTGGTTCTCCTTTTGTTGTTTCTTCTTCTATAAGCTAATTGGTGCACTCATATTTAATTTGGGTTATAACTAACTCTGGGTCTTTCGTTTCCATTGATTATTACTCGCATATATAATTATGAAGGAAGCGACGAAATCAAGACCACTGGCATCAATCACCGCAGTCAGCTGATTACTAAAGGCGGAGGTCGTGTGTTGTACGATATTGGCCTTGCTGACTTCTCATCCAACCCCAACCTGTTTGGCGAATCTCCGAACAACAATAACTTGTTTGACAGGGTAGTTTGTCACAAAACTAACTCAGCTCATCTCTTTTCTCACTGCGTTCACTGCTCAAAGAAAGTTCTAAGACCAGGAGGTGAGGTCTATCATTTCGATAGCCGGAATGGAGGCTACAATTCATGGGACATTGAGCAGATTGCTGAAGAGAACCAGATGGATGTCGAAGAACTATGGTTCAACTACTTGAAAGGTCATGAGTACACCATTCTTAGGTTCTTCAACAAACCCAATGAGGCGGAGATCAACTCAAACTCCATCTCCGGATGACCTTGAGCTTCATGCCAACGACAATGAAAACCACGTTTGAGGGTGGGTATCTTCTACTTCTTTTGAATATACATATATATTGTATCTGAACGTACATATATTCTGGGGAATCGAAACTACAAATCGACTTTTTGGTGGGTATCATTTACAAATCGACTTTTTGGTGAATATACATTCTGGGGAATCAAAAGTTGTATTCCCCATGTTCTGTTCCACTACTTACTGTTATTATCGATCCATCTTGATCGACTATATATGTTATGTTTCAGGTAATTGAAGTTTCTTAGGATCGGGTTGCATCAATAACAAATAAAATGATGTTGAAGTAAAAAAAATCATATATGAAGTTTTGAAACGTAACATATGTCGTTTTTTTAATTGATGTCATGTATTCTAGTTGTATAAGAAAAGAAAAGAAACATAATCGTATGAATAAATCATTGTTAAAATAAAATGGGTGGTGGGTGATACGGCCCAATCTCTTGCAACGAATGACCAATCTCAGCCCAATGACCAATCTTGCAACGCATTAAGCGGAAGCCCAACAGGTTGTTGGATTAAGAAGACTGGCCCATTAGTAGCTTAAGTTGCATCTCATGTTTCATTCTGTTACTTTGGTTTTGTTGAATTATTCCACTCAATGCATGCATTTAGAATATAGTACTTTTGACTACTGTTATTGATCTAGCTCTCCGATCCCTACTATATATGTTTGATATCATATCATGGTGTTTAACTAGTGTATATTAGTTCTTATATATTTAATCGAAATCGATCCATCGAAGACACACTCCGTCTCCTCCACCACCATAGTCGGCGATGACGATGTTTGCATCGGACGGTGGCCGGGGTGATATATATGTATTTAGAATTTATTTATTTTAATAAAAAAACAGATTTTTGGATTTTAAAAATTCAACACAATATTTTATTTTATTATATTTTATTTTAATTAACAACTGAAAAAGTTCCAATATTTAATTTGCTTTTTGTATCGTTGTTGACTCGTTGCAACTAAACGTGACAAATTTATATTTGCACCAAAATAGATCAATTCAAAATTTTGAAGTTTAACCCTACTTTTTACCAAAAATAAACCTTATAATCTTTATATAATACATCCATATGAGTATGTCAACGAGTAGCGGCATATGTTGTGGTCGAGATAAGATTATTCCGTCACGTCAAACATTGCGAGAACCATCCATTGAATGATCCATCGACCATATATCGTAGTTAACTCGCTGTTCAATAAAAAAAATTATAGATTAACTCCAAGTAAAATTACTTCTTTCAATAGTTTATGTTTTTTTGTACGTTGTTTCTTCTTCTTCTTGTTTTGGTTCTTCTTTTGTTGTTTCTTCTTCTATAAGCTAATTGGTGCACTCATATTTAATTTGGGTTATAACTAACTCTGGGTCTTTCGTTTCCATTGATTATTACTCGCATATATAATTATGAAGGAAGCGACGAAATCAAGACCACTGGCATCAATCACCGCAGTCAACTGATTACTAAAAGCGGAGGTCGTGTGTTGTACGATATTGGCCTTGCTGACTTCTCATCCAACCCCAACCTGTTTGGCGAATCTCCGAACGACAATAACTTGTTTGACAGGGTAGTTTGTCACAAAACTAACTCAGCTCATCTCTTTTCTCACTGCGTTCACTGCTCGAAGAAAGTTCTAAGACCAGGAGGTGAGGTCTATCATTTCGATAGCCGGAATGGAGGCTACAATTCATGGGACATTGAGCAGATTGCTGAAGAGAACCAGATGGATGTCGAAGAACTATGGTTCAACTACTTGAAAGGTCATGAGTACACCATTCTTAGGTTCTTCAACAAACCCAATGAGGCGGAGATCAACTCAAACTCCATCTCCGGATGACCTTGAGCTTCATGCCAACGACAATGAAAACCACGTTTGAGGGTGGGTATCTTCTACTTCTTTTGAATATACATATATATTGTATCTGAACGTACATATATTCTGGGGAATCGAAACTACAAATCGACTTTTTGGTGGGTATCATTTACAAATCGACTTTTTGGTGAATATACATTATGGGGAATCAAAAGTTGTATTCCCCATGTTCTGTTCCACTACTTACTGTTATTATCGATCCATCTTGATCGACTATATATGTTATGTTTCAGGTAATTGAAGTTTCTTAGGATCGGGTTGCATCAATAACAAATAAAATGATGTTGAACTAAAAAAAATCATATATGAAGTTTTGAAACGTAACATATGTCGTTTTATTAATTGATGTCATGTATTCTAGTTGTATAAGAAAAGAAAAGAAACATAATCGTATGAATAATCATTGTTAAAATAATATGAGTGGTGGGTGATACGGCCCAATCTCTTGCAACGAATGACCAATCTCAGCCCAATGACCAATCTTGCAACGCATTAAGCGGAAGCCCAACAGGTTGTTGGATTAAGAAGACTGGCCCATTAGTAGCTTAAGTTGCATCTCATGTTTCATTCTGTTACTTTGGTTTTGTTGAATTATTCCACTCAATGCATGCATTTAGAATATAGTACTTTTGACTACTGTTATTGATCTAGCTCTCCGATCCCTACTATATATGTTTGATATCATATCATGGTGTTTAATTAGTGTATATTAGTTCTTATATATTTAATTGAAATCGATCCATCGAAGACACACTCCGTCACCTCCACCACCATAGTCAGCGATGACGATGTTTGCATCGGACGGTGGCCGGGGTGATATATATGTATTTAGTATTTATTTATTTTAATAAAAAAACAGATTTTTGGATTTTAAAAATTCAACACAATATTTTATTTTATTTTATTTTATTTTAATTAACAGCTGAAAAAGTTCCAATATTTAATTTGCTTTTTGTATCGTTGTTGACTCGTTGCAACTAAACGTGACAAATTTATATTTGCACCAAAATAGATCAATTCAAAATTTTGAAGTTTAACCCTACTTTTTACCAAAAAATAAACCTTATAATCTTTATATAATACATCCATATGAGTATGTCAACGAGTAGCGGCTTATGTTGTGGTCGAGATAAGATTATTCCGTCACGTCAAACATTACGAGAACCATCCATTGAATGATCCATCGACCATATATCGTAGTTAACTCGATGTTCAATAAAAAAACATTATAGATTAACTCCAAGTAAAATTACTTCTTTCAATAGTTTATATTTTTTTCTACGTTGTTTCTTCTTCTTCTTGTTTTGGTTCTTCTTTTGTTGTTTCTTCTTCTATAAGCTAATTGGTGCACTCATGTTTAATTTGGGTTATAACTAACTCCGGGTCTTTCGTTTCCATTGATTATTACTCGCATATATAATTATGAAGGAAGCGACGAAATCAAGACCACTGGCATCAATCTCCGCAGTCAGCTGATTACTAAAAGCGGAGGTCGTGTGTTGTACGATATTGGCCTTGTTGACTTCTCATCCAACCCCAACCTGTTTGGCGAATCTCCGAACGACAATAACTTGTTTGACAAGGTAGTTTGTCACAAAACTAACTCAGCTCATCTCTTTTCTCACTGCGTTCACTGCTCAAAGAAAGTTCTAAGACCAGGAGGTGAGGTCTATCATTTCGATAGCCGGAATGGAGGCTACAATTCATGGGACATTGAGCAGATTGCTGAAGAGAACCAGATGGATGTCGAAGAACTATGGTTCAACTACTTGAAAGGTCATGAGTACACATTCTTAGGTTCTTCAACAAACCCAATGAGGCGGAGATCAACTCAAACTCCATCTCCGGATGACCTTGAGCTTCATGCCAACGACAATGAAAACCGCGTTTGAGGGTGGGTATCTTCTACTTCTTTTGAATATACATATATATTGTATCTGAACGTACATATATTCTGGGGAATCGAAACTACAAATCGACTTTTTGGTGGGTATCATTTACAAATCGACTTTTTGGTGAATATACATTCTGGGGAATCAAAAGTTGTATTCCCCATGTTCTGTTCCACTACTTACTGTTATTATCAATCCATCTTGATCGACTATATATGTTATGTTTCAAGTAATTGAAGTTTCTTAGGATCGGGTTGCATCAATAACAAATAAAATGATGTTGAACTAAAAAATCATATATGAAGTTTTGAAACGTAACATATGTCATTTTATTAATTGATGTCATGTATTCCAGTTTTATAAGAAAAGAAAAGAAACATAATCGTATAAATCATTGTTAAAATAATATGGGTGGTGGGTGATACGGCCCATTCTCTTGCAACGAATGACCAATCTCAGCCCAATGACCAATCTTGCAACTCATTAAGCGGAAGCCCAACAAGTTGTTGGATTAAGAAGACTGGCCCATTAGTAGCTTAAGTTGCATCTCACGTTTCATTCTGTTACTTTGGTTTTGTTGAATTATTCCACTCAATGCATGCATTTAGAATATAGTACTTTTGACTACTGTTATTGATCTAGCTCTCCGATCCCTACTATATATGTTTGATATCATATCATGGTGTTTAACTAGTGTATATTAGTTCTTATATATTTAATCGAAATCGATCCATCGAAGACACACTCCGTCTCCTCCACCACCATAGTCGGCGATGACGATGTTTGCATCGGACGGTGGCCGGGGTGATATATATGTATTTAGTATTTATTTATTTTAATAAAAAAACAGATTTTTGGATTTTAAAAATTCAACACAATATTTTATTTTATTTTATTTTATTTTAATTAACAGCTGAAAAAGTTCCAATATTTAATTTGCTTTTTGTATCGTTGTTGACTCGTTGCAACTAAACGTGACAAATTTATATTTGCACCAAAATAGATCAATTCAAAATTTTGAAGTTTAACCCTACTTTTTACCAAAAAATAAACCTTATAATCTTTATATAATACATCCATATGAGTATGTCAACGAGTAGCGGCATATGTTGTGGTCAAGATAATTATTCCGTCACGTCAAACATTACGAGAACCATCCATTGAATGATCCATCGACCATATATCGTAGTTAACTCGTTGTTCAATAAAAAAATTATAGATTAACTCCAAGTAAAATTACTTCTTTCAATAGTTTATGTTTTTTTGTACGTTGTTTCTTCTTCTTCTTGTTTTGGTTCTTCTTTTGTTGTTTCTTCTTCTATAAGCTAATTGGTGCACTCATATTTAATTTGGGTTATAACTAACTCTGGGTCTTTCGTTTCCATTGATTATTACTCGCATATATAATTATGAAGGAAGCGACGAAATCAAGACCACTGGCATCAATCACCGCAGTCAGCTGATTACTAAAAGCGGAGGTCGTGTGTTGTACGATATTGGCCTTGCTGACTTCTCATCCAACCCCAACCTGTTTGGCGAATCTCCGAACGACAATAACTTGTTTAACAGGGTAGTTTGTCACAAAACTAACTCAGCTCATCTCTTTTCTCACTGCGTTCACTGCTCAAAGAAAGTTCTAAGACCAGGAGGTGAGGTCTATCATTTCGATAGCCGGAATGGAGGCTACAATTCATGGGACATTGAGCAGATTGCTGAAGAGAACCAGATGGATGTCGAAGAACTATGGTTCAACTACTTGAAAGGTCATGAGTACACCATTCTTAGGTTCTTCAACAAACCCAATGAGGCGGAGATCAACTCAAACTCCAACTCCGGATGACCTTGAGCTTCATGCCAACGACAATGAAAACCACGTTTGAGGGTGGGTATCTTCTACTTCTTTTGAATATACATATATATTGTATCTGAACGTACATATATTCTGGGGAATCGAAACTACAAATCGACTTTTTGGTGGGTATCATTTACAAATCGACTTTTTGGTGAATATACATTCTGGGGAATCAAAAGTTGTATTCCCCATGTTCTGTTCCACTACTTACTGTTATTATCAATCCATCTTGATCGACTATATATGTTATGTTTCAGGTAATTGAAGTTTCTTAGGATCGGGTTGCATCAATAACAAATAAAATGATGTTGAACTAAAAAAAATCATATATGAAGTTTTGAAACGTAACATATGTCGTTTTATTAATTGATGTCATGTATTCTAGTTGTATAAGAAAAGAAAAGAAACATAATCGTATGAATAAATCATTGTTAAAATAATATGGGTGGTGGGTGATACGGCCCAATCTCTTGCAACGAATGACCAATCTCAGCCCAATGACCAATCTTGCAACGCATTAAGCGGAAGCCCAACAGGTTGTTGGATTAAGAAGACTGGCCCATTAGTAGCTTAAGTTGCATCTCACGTTTCATTCTGTTACTTTGGTTTTGTTGAATTATTCCACTCAATGCATGCATTTAGAATATAGTACTTTTGACTACTGTTATTGATCTAGCTCTCCGATCCCTACTATATATGTTTGATATCATATCATGGTGTTTAATTAGCGTATATTAGTTCTTATATATTTAATCGAAATCGATCAATCGAAGACACACTCCGTCACCTCCACCACCATAGTCGGCGATGACGATGTTTGCATCGGACGGTGGCCGGGGTGATATATATGTATTTAGTATTTATTTATTTTAATAAAAAAACATATTTTTAGATTTTAAAAATTCAACACAATATTTTATTTTATTTTATTTTATTTTATTTTAATTAACAGCTGAAAAAGTTCCAATATTTAATTTGCTTTTTGTATCGTTGTTGACTCGTTGCAACTAAACGTGACAAATTTATATTTGCACCAAAATAGATCAATTCAAAATTTTGAAGTTTAACCCTACTTTTTACCAAAAAATAAACCTTATAATCTTTATATAATACATCCATATGAGTATGTCAACGAGTAGCGGCTTATGTTGTGGTCGAGATAAGATTATTCCGTCACGTTAAACATTACGAGAACCATCCATTGAATGATCCATCGACCATATATCGTAGTTAACTCGATGTTCAATAAAAAAAACATTATAGATTAACTCCAAGTAAAATTACTTCTTTCAATAGTTTATGTTTTTTTATACGTTGTTTCTTCTTCTTCTTGTTTTGGTTCTTCTTTTGTTGTTTCTTCTTCTATAAGCTAATTGGTGAACTAATGTTTAATTTGGGTTATAACTAACTCTGGGTCTTTCGTTTCCATTGATTATTACTTGCATATATAATTATGAAGGAAGCGACGAAATCAAGACCACTGGCATCAATCACCGCAGTCAGCTGATTACTAAAGCGGAGGTCGTGTGTTGTACGATATTGGCCTTGCTGACTTCATCCAACCCCAACCTGTTTGGCGAATCTCCGAACAACAATAACTTGTTTGACAGGGTAGTTTGTCACAAAACTAAATCAGCTCATCTCTTTTCTCACTGCGTTCACTGCTCAAAGAAAGTTCTAAGACCAAGAGGTGAGGTCTATCATTTCGATAGCCGGAATGGAGGCTATAATTCATGGGACATTGAGCAGAATGCTGAAAAGAACCAGATGGATGTCGAAGAACTATGGTTCAACTATTTTAAAGGTCATGAGTACACCATTCTTAGGTTCTTCAACAAACCCAATGAGGCGGAGATCAACTCAAACTCCATCTCCGAATGACCTTGAGCTTCATGCCAACGACAATGAAAACCACGTTTGAGGGTGGGTATCTTCTACTTCTTTTGAATATACATATATATTGTATCTGAACGTACATATATTCTGGGGAATCGAAACTACAAATCGACTTTTTGGTGGGTATCATTTACAAATCGACTTTTTGGTGAATATACATTCTGGGGAATCAAAAGTTGTATTCCCCATGTTCTGTTCCACTACTTACTGTTATTATCAATCCATCTTGATCGACTATATATGTTATGTTTCAAGTAATTGAAGTTTCTTAGGATCGGGTTGCATCAATAACAAATAAACTGATGTTGAACTAAAAAAATCATATATGAAGTTTTGAAACGTAACATATGTCATTTTATTAATTGATGTCATGTATTCCAGTTGTATAAGAAAAGAAAAGAAACATAATCGTATAAATCATTGTTAAAATAATATGGGTGGTGGGTGATACGGCCCAATCTCTTGCAACGAATGACCAATCTCAGCCCAATGACCAATCTTGCAACGCATTAAGCGGTAGCCCAACAGGTTGTTGGATTAAGAAGACTGGCCCATTAGTAGCTTAAGTTGCATCTCACGTTTCATTCTGTTACTTTGGTTTTGTTGAATTATTCCACTCAATGCATGCATTTAGAATATAGTACTTTTGACTACTGTTATTGATCTAGCTCTCCGATCCCTACTATATATGTTTGATATCATATCATGGTGTTTAATTAGCGTATATTAGTTCTTATATATTTAATCGAAATCGATCCATCGAAGACACACTCCGTCACCTCCACCACCATAGTCGGCGATGACGATGTTTGCATCGGACGGTGGCCGGGGTGATATATATGTATTTAGTATTTATTTATTTTAATAAAAAAACATATTTTTAGATTTTAAAAATTCAACACAATATTTTATTTTATTTTATTTTATTTTATTTTAATTAACAGCTGAAAAAGTTCCAATATTTAATTTGCTTTTTGTATCGTTGTTGACTCGTTGCAACTAAACGTGACAAATTTATAATTGCACCAAAATAGATCAATTCAAAATTTTGAAGTTTAACCCTACTTTTTACCAAAAAATAAACCTTATAATCTTTATATAATTCATCCATATGAGTATGTCAACGAGTAGCGGCTTATGTTGTGGTCGAGATAAGATTATTCCGTCACGTCAAACATTACGAGAACCATCCATTGAATGATCCATCGACCATATATCGTAGTTAACTCGCTGTTCAATAAAAAAAACATTATATATTAACTCCAAGTAAAATTACTTCTTTCGATAGTTTATGTTTTTTTGTACGTTGTTTCTTCTTCTTCTTGTTTTGGTTCTTCTTTTGTTGTTTCTTCTTTTATAAGCTAATTGGTGCACTCATATTCAATTTGGGTTATAACTAACTCTGGGTCTTTCGTTTCCATTGATTATTACTCGCATATATAATTATGAAGGAAGCGACGAAATCAAGACCATTGGCATCAATCACCGCAGTCTGCTGATTACTAAAGGCGTAGGTCGTGTGTTGTACGATATTGGCCTTGCTTACTTCTCATCCAACCCCAACCTATTTGGCGAATCTCTGAACGACAATAACTTGTTTGACAGGGTAGTTTGTCACAAAACTAACTCAGCTCATCTCTTTTCTCACTGCGTTCACTGCACAAAGAAAGTTCTAAGACCAGGAGGTGAGGTCTATCATTTCGATAGCCGGAATGGAGGCTACAATTCATGGGACATTGAGCAGGTTGCTGAAGAGAACCAGATGGATGTCGAAGAACTATGGTTCAACTACTTGAAAGGTCATGAGTACACCATTCTTAGGTTCTTCAACAAACCCAATGAGGCGGAGATCAACTCAAACTCCATCTCCGGATGACCTTGAGCTTCATGCCAACGACAATGAAAACCACGTTTGAGGATGGGTATCTTCTACTTCTTTTGAATATACATATATATTGTATCTGAACGTACATATATTCTGGGGAATCGAAACTACAAATCGACTTTTTGGTGGGTATCATTTACAAATCGACTTTTTGGTGAATATACATTCTGGGGAATCAAAAGTTGTATTCCCCATGTTCTGTTCCACTACTTACTGTTATTATCAATCCATCTTGATCGACTATATATGTTATGTTTTAAGTAATTGAAGTTTCTTAGGATCGGGTTGCATCAATAACAAATAAAATGATGTTGAACTAAAAAAAATCATATATGAAGTTTTGAAACGTAACATATGTCGTTTTATTAATTGATGTCATGTATTCCAGTTGTATAAGAAAAGAAAAGAAACATAATCGTATGAATAAATCATTGTTAAAATAATATGGGTGGTGGGTGATACGACCCAATCTCTTGCAACGAATGACCAATCTCAGCCCAATGACCAATCTTGCAACGCATTAAGCGGAAGCCCAACAGGTTGTTGGATTAAGAAGACTGGCCTATTAGTAGCTTAAGTTGCATCTCACGTTTCATTCTGTTACTTTGGTTTTGTTGAATTATTCCACTCAATGCATGCATTTAGAATATAGTACTTTTGACTACTTTTATTGATCTAGCTCTCCGATCCGTACTATATATGTTTGATATCATATCATGGTGTTTAATTAGTGTATATTAGTTCTTATATATTTAATTGAAATTGATCCATCGAAGACACACTCCGTCACCTCCACCACCATAGTCGGCGATGACGATGTTTGCATCGGACGGGGGCTGGGGTGATATATATGTATTTAGTATTTATTTATTTTAATAAAGAAACATATTTTTGGATTTTAAAAATTCAACACAATATTTTATTTAATTTTATTTTATTTTAATTAACAGCTGAAAAAGTTCCAATATTTAATTTGCTTTTTGTATCGTTGTTGACTCGTTGCAACTAAACGTGACAAATTTATATTTGCACCAAAATAGATCAATTCAAAATTTTGAAGTTTAACCCCACTTTTTACCAAAAAATAAACCTTATAATCTTTATTTAATTCATCCATATGAGTATGTCAACGAGTAGCGGCTTATGTTGGTCGAGATAAGATTATTCCGTCACGTCAAACATTACGTGAACCATCCATTGAATGATCCATCGACCATATATCGTAGTTAACTCGTTGTTCAATAAAAAACATTATAGATTAACTCCAAGTAAAATTATTTCTTTCAATAGTTTATGTTTTTTTGTACGTTGTTTATTCTTCTTGTTGTTTTGGTTCTTCTTTTGTTGTTTCTTCTTCTATAAGCTAATTGGTGCATTCATATTTAATTTGGGTTATAACTAACTCTGGGTCTTTCGTTTCCATTGATTATTACTCGCATATATAATTATGAAGGAAGCGACGAAATCAAGACCACTGGCATCAATCACCGCAGTCAGCTGATTACTAAAGGCGGAGGTCGTGTGTTGTACAATATTGGCCTTGCTGACTTCCCATCCGACCCCAACCTGTTTGGCGAATCTCCAAACGATAATAACTTGTTTGACAGGGTAGTTTGTCACAAAACTAACTCAGCTCATCTCTTTTCTCACTGCGTTCACTGCTCAAAGAAAGTTCTAAGACCAGGAGGTGAGGTCTATCATTTCGATAGCCGGAATGGAGGCTACAATTCGTGGGACATTGAGCAGATTGCTGAAGAGAACCAGATGGATGTCGAAGAACTATGGTTCAACTACTTGAAAGGTCATGAGTACACCATTCTTAGGTTCTTCAACAAACCCAATGAGGCGGAGATCAACTCAAATGTGACACCTCACAATATCAAGCAAAGAACATTGTGGTTTACTGTCATATTAGTGTGACAGTTCAGATGATACAGATGGATTTGATGAACAAAGTTTCAGAAACTTTCAAGATATTCCCAAATCAGAAAGGAAACCTAAGATTCTTCTTGTTGAAGATCATGTGGTGAATGTGATGTTGTGTAGCAGCTGTCACCGGTAGGTCTGTCAATTTACACTAAGCTCGTTAACTCAATCTGTGTATTAACGATCCTCACGTATGTTCATAGTCTATTTATCATGTTAACCGAATTATCTTCGTGTACATGTTCCATGTGTGTTAGGCTATCCTTACGTATTTATTATATATATATATATATATATATATATATATCGTATTAGTTGAATTTATCGTAACCACGATCATGTTAGTAATAATAATAATAATAATGATAATAATAATAATAATCATAATAATAATAATAATAATGACAATAATAATAATAATAATAATAATAATAATAATAATAATAATAATAATAATAAAGTCCAGGGAGCAATTGGTCATTTTTGAAATTATAAAAACAAGGTTATAACATGAAATAATAAAAATGAAATCGCAGGGACCAAATTTGTAACTTTGAAATTTTCAAAACCAACCCCCCGCCCCTTTCGGTTTTCCGACCAAAATTCCGGCCGAAGTCCGGCCAAGCTCCGGCGACACCAAAACCACCTAAAAACCCGATTTTTATAGCTTAAATTACATAGAATCGTTTTGTAAACAAGATTCGAACCCGAAGCACCGCTAAAACGCGTTAAATCGGTCAAATAACGGTTAGAAGAGAATCCACTTTATCTTTCGACCGTTCAATGGCTAAATCACCCACTAAAACACCATTTTAACCAAATTGATTCAATCAACTCGAACTTTAACAACTAGTAAATCGAATGTAACCTCCCATTTAATCAGAACCCACACAATCAAACCAATTCAAATTCACCTCTGTTCTCGAACCTGCAACTAATCGAACACTACTCTCCGAACCTTCTACACTGAAATTAACAGAGGGCTTTCAATTATTAGCCTCATTCAAAGCTGTCTGTGCGATTAATTTGCGTTTCATCACAGTTTGATCATCAATTGGATTCGGGATAACCGCGACCTGTTCTTCACTGTTCTTATCATCAATTCGAAACAAATCAGGTAATTAAACCTATCATTCTACTCGTTTATACATGGGGATCAAAAGCCCCATGATTTTAACAGTTAACAATATCGAATTCAAGTTCAATTTCGGGTAAATCAAATTAGGGTTCATATGAATTTGGGGGTAACGGGTTAGGTTGGCTTAAAAACAAATGGAACCGAGATTTATCGCGGCCCAGGCCCTTGGTTCACCGGTTCCCATGTCCCATGTCAAACAGGAGGTCCCGGGTTCGAACCCGGGCATCCTCAACTATTTTTTTAAGCCTTTTTAAGCCCCAATAAAATATAGAAAAATTCTTAAAAATTATAAAAATAAATTTTATAAACATTCCTTATTTAAAATGTACAAAATGTTTTTCTGTAAATTTATTTTATTTAAAAACATTAATAATCTTTATAAAATAGTAGTTATAAATATTACAAATAATTATTTATATAAAAATAGACATTATATCGTATTTAATTATGAAATAATCATAGAAAACCATAGAAATTATATAATATATAATTTCACAAATCATTTGTAAATGTAATTAGAATTTATATTTTTATACTTTAATTGAATTATACGATTACAAAGAATACATACATATACTTCTTTCAAATAAATCAAAATACAAACAATTTCATTACTTGTCCAAAATCCCACAATTCAATTTAAATCCTAATATCATTAGGTATAAAATCAAACTCAAATATATTCATAATCGTGTACGTCAACCTGAATCCAACCAAATATATCTATTCGCGCTGAATATGTTTTAGTTTGTAACACCCGTATTTTTTTAGCAAGAAACTAAAAGAATGAAATAGAAAGAAAAAGGAAAGAAAACAAAAGTTTACTTTTTTGGAAGGGCCAAAAGTGTCAAATAGGCAAACTTCCTATTAATTTTGATACAAAAGGTGGTATGGCCACCCACTTTTGTTCACATCATTACCATCTTCGGAGATTTCAGAAAAAGAAAGGAGAACTTGATATTTTAGAGAGAGAAAGAACAAGATACGGGATTTTTGAAGAAGAATCGGAGAACTCGAAGTTTTTGGTAAGAAATCTCGAGTTTTTGAAGCTTTAGATGATTCTAGACCCGTATATGTGCTTATAAATGTGACTTGTGTGTTCGGGTGGTATGGTGTGTGTGTTTTAGGTGTTAGAACAGTCGAAGAGGCCCAGGTGAAGAGTGTAAATTCGAAGAACAACTAAGGTGAGTTCTAGGCCCCCTTTTTACTCGTTTTTAAAATGATTTGGGGATGGAAAATGCATGTATGTATGTTTTTATGGATTTGTGTATGAAACCCGTACGTTATGTGCATGTGTATGATTATAGAGTATGTTTTAGGGTGTACATATGCCTATGTTTGTGTTAAGTTTATGCCTGAAATCATATGTACATGCTTAGAAATAGGTATTATGATGTTTGGACACATGAATAGGCTGCTAATACGACTAATCAGACCAAATAATGGTCATATGACTGAATAGTGGTCGTAAGACCATTAGATTTTCTAAGTGTAGGGTCATACGACTGAACAGTGGTCGTATGACCATTAGATTTTTCTAAGTGTGCGATTATATGTCTGAACAGTGGTCGTATGACCATTAGAATTATTCTAAGTGTGGGGTTATACGACTGAATAGTGGTCGTATGACCCTTGGAAATGTTCTAAGTATGGGGTCATATGACTGAACAGTGGTCGTATGACCATTGAGTCATATGACCATTGGGAAATTTTCTAAGTATGGGGTCATATGACTGAACAGTGGTCGTATGACCACTGGAAATTTTCTAAGTATGGGATCATACGACTGAACAGTGGTCGTATGACATAGAGAAATTTTCTAAGTTTAAGGTGAAACGACTAAGCAGGGCTCATACGACTGAGCAGGGCTCATACGACTGAGCAGGGCTCATACGACTGAGCAGGGCTCATACGACTGAGCAGTGCTCATAAGACTGAACACTTAGAAATTTTTTCAGAAGTTTTCTGGAAATCTGATTTATGGGGTTTTGACCAGAGTTGACTAGGGTTAATAAATGATGATGTTTTATGAATGTAATGATGATAATTGATCGACCCTTATTACTACTGATTTTATTATCAGTATTTTATTATTATTAACAATATTATTAGTATTTTAATATTGTTAAATATGTACTGGCATGACGAAGAATGACTAAGATTTAACGAAGAGCATAATCATTAATAAGTAAAAATATTAATGATAATGAGAAATGGAACGTAAAGTGAAAGATAATGAAAGAGGAACATGATGAATGAATGCATGCATTAATAAATGAGCGAATGAACGTAAGAAAGGCTTGCAAGCAAATTAATGGAGGTGCACACCCCTGGCAGGTGTTAGCTCAACTGTGATGCGGGTTAGCTACCCCGAAGGATGCACACAGGGTCAATCCTCGAGATTGGCATAGAGGTGAGCGACTCGGTGTCGCAACAGACTCACAGGATGTAGGTCAATCTTTGTGATCGACTTAGAGGTGAGTGACTTGGTGTCACAACAGACTCACAGGATGTAGGTCAATCTTTATGATCGACTTAGAGGTGAGTGACTTGGTGTCACAACAGACTCACAGTATGTAGGTCAATCCTCGAGATTGGCTTAGAGGTGAGCGACTTGGTATCGCAACAGACTCACAGCTTAAGTAAAGATTAATGATAAAAGTACGAAAGGAACGATGATGAAGATAATGAAAGTATTACCTACGTGTACGTATGATGTATGATCAACTATGAAAGTGAGGAACGTTTTCTTTTTTTGAACGAAAAGTAAAGTATTTTAACTATAAAACTAGAACTCACTCAGCAACGCTGACTTTTATGTATTTTCCAGTTGGCAGGTAGCAGGTTGCTGAGGATGGCACACGGGGATGGCTACTTGACGGGCAAGACTGACATCCAAATTATGTTTTGACAATACTGTTGTTTTGTAATTCATTCGACTAATTGTTTTGTGACTTAGAAACTAGAATGTATTGCTTAACAACAGTTTTTATAATGAATGGATGGTTTTTGTTAAACTTAATTCCGCTGCTTAAATTCATAATATGTATGTTTTATGCTGTGAACGACCGACTGTGAGGTGCCCGGGATGGGGGCCTTAAAAGTTGGTATCAGAGCAAAAGTTTAAGTAAAATGGGTAAATTTTCAAAATAAACCTTAACTTAAACTGAGAATGGGACGGAAAGAGGGATGTCAGCCCGAGTAGCCATGTGCCATCAGGTATTGTTTTTCTTAAAAGTTAATCGGTATTAAGTGCGTGTGCTATGTGATTTATGTGTTCTTAGTAGATTTGGATGCTGATGTAGTCGGGATAGGAAGTGCTTGGGGTGTGAAGAGTAAAGTAAGTGGCTAATCACAACTGGCCACTGTAATTAGGGACTTACTATACTTGACATAAACTAAGTTGTTCCTTGAATGACTGTTTTAGTGTTTGAATCTTATAGTGCATAGGAGAATGGCTAGGAAGAAACCTTCTAACGCTGCTAGAGGTAGAGGTCGTCCGCGTACGACTAGGAGCGGTGCTAAAGCTCCTAAGACGACTCCGTGAACCCCGAGGTTCCTGACCGGAACGAAGAAACTGAGAATGTGAATGCCTCAGCTAGGGAGGCGATTGCTGATGAGGTACACCAGATCCTGCAAGCAGTTATGCCATCTGTGGTGACCGACGTTATTCGTGTTGTGAGGAATGAGGAGAGAAAGGAGAAGGAGGACAGGAAAGGGTCAACTGGGAAGGAAAGCAAGGGAGGAGAGGAACGACCGGATCCTGAGAAAGTAGTATCTGATGAAGAGGAAGATGATGTGGTAGGGGTGACAACCAAAGGATGCAATTACGGGGCATTCCAGAGGTGCAGGCCCCCGACTTTTGACGGAAATGGCAATGCTGCTGCTGCCCACCATTGGGTAAGGGAGATGGAGGCGGTACTCGAGATCAGCGAGTGCAGGGAAGATCAGAAGGTGAAATTTTCCACCCACTCTTTTACCGACTCAGCACTATGTTGGTGGGACAATATTGTCCAAGCTGAGGGCAGCAGGGCTATAGACAAGATGAAGTGGCCCGAGTTGAAGAAGCTGGTAGTTGAGGAATTCTGTCCTCACAGGGAACTGGATAAGATTGAGAAGGAGTTTCTGCAACTCGAGGCGGGAACCATGAACCACCAGCAATACACTGCCAAGTTCAATGAGATGGCGAGGCTGGTGCCAGATCAGGTGACACCGGTATCTCGCAAGATTAACCGGTATATACAGGGTTACCAGCCGATATTCGTAGGCATTTGATTGCTGCACGACCAAGCACTTTTAGGTCGGCAGTAGATTTGGCTGGGAGGCTTTATGATGAGAGTGAGGTAGCAGATACGGAGGTGAAGAAGGCTGGTGGTGGTGACCGAAACTGGAATGGGAAACGGTTCGGGCATGGTGGCTTTACCCCAAACAACAAAAGGATGAGAATGGATGACCGTAGGGTGGGGTCATCAAGCTCGAGGCCCAAAAGGTGTGGCAAGTGCGGGAAGGAGCATACGGGTGAGTGCAGATCGGGGCTCAACGTGTGTTTCAAGTGTGGGAAGCCGGGCCACATCTTGAAAGACTGTAAGGAGCTGAGGTGTTATAACTGCGGCGAGGTGGGCCATATGAGCAAAGACTGCAGGAAGCAGAGGGTGGAGAGTTCCGGGGCAAAGAAGACAGCCGGGACTGAAGGGCAGAAGGTGAGCGCCAGAGCTTTCACCATGACTAGAGAGGAGGCTAGGACGGACCCCGATGTTGTGTCAGGTACGTTTCTAGTAAATCAAACTCTTGCTTCTGTGTTATTTGATTCTGGTGCTAGTAGGAGTTTCATTTCTACTACTTTCTGTGCTAAATTGCCTGTTAGTAGTAAATGCATTAGTGAGCCCTTTGATGTAGAAACTGCTATTGGTAAGTCCACTAGAGTTACTGATGTGATAGAGGATTGTACCATAGAGTTAGAAGGCCATAGGTTTGCTGCTAGATTACATGTGATGCCCCTAGGTGGATTTGATGTAGTACTAGGGATGGATTGGTTGGCAACCTATGAACCGAATATCGTATGTCGAAAGAAGATGATTAGATTGACGACATCTGACGGGAGTCTGGTGACAATATACGGTGATCGGGTAACGATGATTCCGAAGGTGATTTCGATAGCGGTGGCGGGGAAGTGCATGAGGCGTGGGTGCAACGCCTACCTATGTTATGTGAAGGATGTGGAAACACCAACACCACAACTATCTGACGTTCCAGTTATGTGTGAGTTTCCAGATGTGTTCCCGGAAGACTTATCGGGATTGCCACCTGACCGCGAAATCGAATTTCAAATTGACTTAATACCCGGTGCCCAACCTGTCGCCAAGGCACCTATCGATTAGCTCCTACGGAGATGAAGGAGTTGATGGAGCAACTGCAGGAGTTGCTGGATAAGGGCTTCATTAGACCGAGTATCTCTCCTTGGGGTGCTCCGGTCTTATTCGTGAAAAAGAAGGACGGTAGCATGAGAATATGTATCGACTACCGTGAATTGAACAAGTTGACCATAAAGAATCGGTATCCGTTACCGAGGATCGATGACTTGTTCGACCAGCTCCAGGGTGCCAGTTGGTTCTCGAGGATAGATCTTCGATCTGGCTACCATCAATTGAAGGTAAAGGAGCAGGACATTCCTAAAACAGCTTTTCGTACGCGTTATGGACACTATGAGTTTCTCGTTATGTCATTTGGTCTAACTAACGCGCCAGCTGCTTTTATGGATTTGATGAACCGAGTGTGTCGGCCAATGTTAGATAAATCAGTGATTGTGTTCATCGATGATATCCTGATTTATTCGAGTAGCGAAGAAGAGCATGCCGGCCATATTCGGGAGGTGTTGGAAACTTTGAGAAGGGAGAAGCTGTATGCTAAGTTCTCCAAATGTGCTTTCTGGTTACGCGAGGTGCAATTTCTAGGTCACGTGGTAAATGCAGAGGGGATCATGGTGGACCCAGCAAAGGTTGAGGCTGTGATGCAATGGAAATCACCAAAGACGCCATCCGAGATTCGTGGCTTCTTGGGATTGGCGGGCTATTACAGGAGATTTATTCAGGACTTCTCCAAGATAGCCTCACCTTTGACTAAGTTGACTCGCAAGGATGTGAAATTCGTGTGGGGTCGAGAGCAGGAGACGGCCTTTGAGGAGTTGAAGACGAGGCTAACACAAGCTCCTGTCTTGACATTGCCCGAGGGAAATGAAGACTTAGTGGTCTATTCGGATGCATCTTATTCTGGGCTAGGTTGTGTGTTGATGCAACGTGGAAAGGTGATAGCCTACGCATCTTGACAGCTGAAGACCCACGAAGTCAACTATCCCACACACGATCTAGAATTAGCCGCGGTGGTTTTCGCGTTGAAGATTTGGCGACACTATCTATACGGGACGAAGTGCACAATCTTCACTGACCACAAAAGCTTGAAGTACTTCTTCGAGCAGAAAGATTTGAACATGAGGCAGAGGCGATGGTTGGAACTAATAAAGGATTATGATTGCGAAATCCATTACCATCCGGGCAAGGCCAACGTGGTGGCAGATGCCCTCAGCCGAAAAGAAAGGCCTGAGCCGATCCGGGTGAAGGCTTATCAGTTAATTATGACCTCCGATGTGATGACACAGGTTAAGGAGTTTCAAGACGAGGCTTTGAAAGAAGATCGTCTTAACTCCGAAAGGATGAGAGGTCTAGTTACGGAATTGGGTGAGAACACTCTTGGTGTTAAGACCCGATTTGGGCGAATGTGGATTCCTCGATACGGGGATCTACGTGGAAAGATTTTGGATGAGGCCCATAAGACTAGATACTCCATTCATCCCGGTGCTACCAAAATGTACCACGATATGAAGAAGGATTACTGGTGGCCGGGTATGAAACGAGACGTAGTGGAGTACGTGAGTAAATGCGTAACTTGCTTACAAGTAAAGGCAGAACACCAGAAGCCTTACGGGAAGATCCAACCGTTGGATATACCCGAGTGGAAGTGGGAGCACATCACCATGGACTTTATCACGAAGCTACCACGTACCCCGAAAGGGTATGATGCCATATGGGTGATAGTTGACCGCCTGACGAAGAGTGCCCACTTCCTACCGATCCGCGAAACGTACTCATCTGAAAGATTGGCGGATCTGTTCATCAAAGAGATTGTAGCTCGTCATGGTGTACCGGTGTCTATTGTGTCTGATCGTGACACTCGGTGTACCTCCAAGTTTTGGAAGAGATTTCATGATGCAATGGGGACGAGGCTACATATTAGTACAGCATATCACCCTCAGACGGACGGTCAGTCTGAGAGGACGATCCAAACACTCGAAGACATGCTTCGGGCGTGCGTGATCGATTTTGGAGGAAGTTGGGATGATCACTTGCTGTTAGCAGAATTCTCGTACAACAATAGCTATCATGCCAGTATTGGCATGCCACCCTACGAGATGCTATACGGTAGGAGATGTAGGACGCCCGTATGTTGGGGAGACATTGGGCAGAAAGAACTGGGAGGTGTTGAAGTGATTGAAGCAACGACTGAGAAATTGGAAAAGATCAAAGCCTTCATGAAAGCGGCGAAAGATAGACAAAAGTCGTATGCTGACAAGAGGCGAAGACCGATAGAGTTCAAGGTTGGTGACCGAGTCATGTTGAAGGTCTCGCCCTGGAAGGGAATCATTAGATTCAGGAAACGAGGTAAGCTAAGCCCGAGATACATAGGACCTTTCCGAATTGTTGCACGAGTAGGAGAGGTGGCCTATCGACTGGAACTGCCAGATGAGTTAAGTGGAATTCATCCCACATTCCATGTATCTCATCTGAGGAAGTGCTTAACTGATGAAGATATGATTGTTCCACTGGAGGATATTGAAGTAGACGAACGGCTCAATTACGTGGAGCAACCAGTGGCAATCATTGATCGTAAGGAGAAGAGGTTAAGGAATAAAGTGGTTCCTCTTGTGCGTGTACAGTGGAAGCACAGGAAAGGATCCGAGTCTACGTGGGAGACTGAAGAGGAAATGAGACAGCATTACCCACATCTGTTTGAGGAATAACAGGTTTCGGGGACGAAACCTATATAAGGGGGGTGGACTTGTAACACCCGTATTTTTTTAGCAAGAAACTAAAAGAATGAAATAGAAAGAAAAAGGAAAGAAAACAAAAGTTTACTTTTGTGGAAGGGCCAAAAGTGTCAAATAGGCAAACTTCCTATTAATTTTGATACAAAAGGTGGTATGGCCACCCACTTTTGTTCACATCATTACCATCTTCGAAGATTTTAGAAAAAGAAAGCAGAACTTGATATTTTAGAGAGAGAAAGAACAAGATACGGGATTTTTGAAGAAGAATCGGAGAACTCGAAGTTTTTGGTAAGAAATCTCGAGTTTTTGAAGCTTTAGATGATTCTAGACCCGTATATGTGCTTATAAATGTGACTTGTGTGTTCGGGTGGTATGGTGTGTGTGTTTTAGGTGTTAGAACAGTCGAAGAGGCCCAGGTGAAGAGTGTAAATTCGAAGAACAACTAAGGTGAGTTCTAGGCCCCCTTTTTACTCGTTTTTAAAATGATTTGGGGCTGGAAAATGCATGTATGTATGTTTTTATGGATTTGTGTATGAAACCCGTACGTTATGTGCATGTGTATGACTATAGAGTATGTTTTAGGGTGTACATATGCCTATGTTTGTGTTAAGTTTATGCCTGAAATCATATGTACATGCTTAGAAATAGGTATTATGATGTTTGGACACATGAATAGGCTGCTAATACGACTAATCAGACCAAATAATGGTCATATGACTGAATAGTGGTCGTATGACCATTAGATTTTCTAAGTGTAGGGTCATACGACTGAACAGTGGTCGTATGACCATTAGATTTTTCTAAGTGTGCGATTATATGTCTGAACAGTGGTCGTATGACCATTAGAATTATTCTAAGTATGGGGTTATACGACTGAATAGTGGTCGTATGACCCTTGGAAATGTTCTAAGTATGGGGTCATATGACTGAACAGTGGTCGTATGACCATTGGGAAATTTTCTAAGTATGGGGTCATATGACTGAGCAGTGGTCGTATGACCGCTGGAAATTTTCTAAGTATGGGATCATACGACTGAACAGTGGTCGTATGACTTAGAGAAATTTTCTAAGTTTAAGGTGAAACGACTAAGCAGGGCTTATACGACTGAGCAGGGCTCATACGACTGAGCAGTGCTTATACGACTGAACACTTAGAAATTTTTTTCAAAAGTTATCTGGAAATCTGATTTATGGGGTTTTGACCAGAGTTGTCTAGGGTTAATAAATGATGATGTTTTATGAATGTAATGATGATAATTGATCGACCCTTATTACTACTTATTTTATTATCGGTATTTTATTATTATTAACAATATTATTAGTATTTTAATATTGTTAAATATGTACTGGCATGACGAAGAATGACTAAGATTTAACGAAGAGCATAATCATTAATAAGTAAAAATATTAATGATAATGAGAAGTGGAACGTAAAGTGAAAGATAATGAAAGAGGAACATGATGAATGAATGCATGCATTAATAAATGAGCGAATGAACGTAAGAAAGGCTTGCAAGCAAATTAATGGAGGTGCACACCCCTGGCAGGTGTTAGCTCAACTGTGATGCGGGTTAGCTACCCCGAAGGATGCACACAGGGTCAATCCTCGAGATTGGCATAGAGGTGAGCGACTCGGTGTCGCAACAGACTCACAGGATGTAGGTCAATCTTTGTGATCGACTTAGAGGTGAGTGACTTGGTGTCACAACAGACTCACAGGATGTAGGTCAATCTTTGTGATCGACTTAGAGGTGAGTGACTTGGTGTCACAACAGACTCACAGTATGTAGGTCAATCCTCGAGATTGGCTTAGAGGTGAGCGACTTGGTGTCGCAACAGACTCACAGCTTAAGTAAAGATTAATGATAAAAGTACGAAAGGAACGATGATGAAGATAATGAAAGTATTACCTACGTGTACGTATGATGTATGATCAACTATGAAAGTGAGGAACGTTTTCTTTTTTTGAACGAAAAGTAAAGTATTTTAACTATAAAACTAGAACTCACTCAGCAACGTTGACTTTTATGTATTTTCCAGTTGGCAGGTAGCAGGTTGCTGAGGATGGCACACGGGGATGGCTACTTGACGGGCAAGACTGACATCCAAATTATGTTTTGACAATACTGTTGTTTTGTAATTCATTCGACTAATTGTTTTGTGACTTAGAAACTAGAATGTATTGCTTAACAACAGTTTTTATAATGAATGGATGGTTTTTGTTAAACTTAATTCCGCTGCTTAAATTCATAATATGTATGTTTTATGCTGTGAACGACCGACTGTGAGGTGCCCGGGATGGGGGCCTTACGTAGTTATAATCAATATTAGGTGTTGAACGTGTTTGAGCGTGCATTGCCTTATTCTGTGAAGTCTTTGTGCATTACATCAATTCAAGGTGAGTTTCGTGGCCCCTTTTTATGCTTATACAAGTTTTCAATGTTTTCAATCAATGGGGGAAAAGTATGCTCACCGTTTTCAATGCTGTACATTCTATATTCTATACTTGGAATCAATGTGATACTGTTTTGCATGCATACATGGTGTTATTCTATGGATCATTCTTACAACCATTAATTCCCGGGTTGGGAACCAACGGTTAGGTATTGGTAGTACTACTGGGTTGACACCCCACCCTTCGACGATTGGTTAACTTGCGAGTTACCAACACAGCTGCCAGCAATCAGGCCAAGGGTGAATATATTCCGACTAATTTATACGCATAACGTCATTAGGTTTGGTTGTCTAAAACACATGTTATGTGGTTTGTGCTTGCAGTATGATTCCACATCAAATTCTATACAGTATCAATTACATGTTTTCAATTTAAACCTGCGAAACTCACCAACATTATGTGTTGACATTTTTTAGCATATCTTTTTAGGTGATCATAATCAGAGAGGATAGCTAGAGCAGATGCCTTATCAGAGACCCTCAGGATTTCAATAGATTTGTATAAGTATTGTTGTCATTTGTTTTCATATTTGAGCATTGTGTATCTTGGATTATAGAATCAATAAGACTATGATAGTCGTGGAACTGACTAACCACGACACAAGTCACCATTGTGTCGAGCGACGTCATGACACGAGGATTTTGCATATATTATGTCTCTGTAAATATACCAAGTGTTATGACGATCCCGTCCGTCGCATCCTCGTGTTTCCGCTATAAGCGAGGGTGTGACATCAAACTCCATCTCCGGATGACCTTGAGCTTCATGCCAACGACAATGAAAACCACATTTGAGGGTGGGTATCTTCTACTTCTTTTGAATATACATATATATAGTATCTGAACGTACATATATTCTGGGGAATCGAAACTACAAATCGACTTTTTGGTGGGTATCTTTTACAAATCGACTTTTTGGTGAATATACATTCTGGGGAATCAAAATTTGTATTCCCCATGTTCTGTTCCACTACTTACTGTTATTATCAATCCATCTTGATCGACTATATATGTTATGTTTCAGGTAATTGAAGTTTCTTAGGATCGGGTTGCATCAATAACAAATAAAATGATGTTGAACTAAAAAAAATCATATATGAAGTTTTGAAACGTAACTTATGTCATTTTATTAATTGATGTCATGTATTCTAGTTGTATAAGAAAAGAAAATAAACATAATCGTATGAATAAATCATTGTTAAAATAATATGGGTGGTGGGTGATACGGCCCAATCTCTTGCAACGAATGACCAATCTCAGCCCAATGACCGATCTTGCAACGCATTAAGCGGAAGCCCAAGAGGTTGTTGGATTAAGGAGACTGGCCCATTAGTAGCTTAAGTTGCATCTCACGTTTCATTCTGTTACTTTGGTTTTGTTGAATTATTCCACTCAATGCATGCATTTAGAATATAGTACTTTTGACTACTGTTATTGATCTAGCTCTCCGATCCTTACTATATATGTTTGATATCATATCATGGTGTTTAATTAGTGTATATTAGTTCTTATATATTTAATCGAAATCGATCCATCGAAGACACACTCCGTCACCTCCACCACCATAGTCGGCGATGACGATGTTTGCATCGGACGGTGGCTGGGGTGATATATATGTATTTAGTATTTATTTATTTTAATAAAAAAAACATATTTTTGTATTTTAAAAATTCAACACAATATTTTATTTTATTTTATTTTATTTTATTTTATTTTATTTTATTTTTTATTTTATTTTATTTTATTTTAATTAACAGCTGAAAAAGTTCCAATATTTAATTTGCTTTTTGTATCGTTGTTGACTCGTTGCAACTAAACGTGACAAATTTATATTTGCACCAAAATAGATCAATTCAAAATTTTGAAGTTTAACCCTACTTTTTACCAAAAAATAAACCTTATAATCTTTATTTAATTCATCCATATGAGTATTTCAACGAGTAGCGGCTTATGTTGGTCGAGATAAGATTATTCCGTCACGTCAAACATTACGAGAACCATCCATTGAATGATCCATCGACCATATATCGTAGTTAACTCGCTGTTCAATAAAAAAACATTATAGATTAACTCGAAGTAAAATTACTTCTTTCAATAGTTTATGTTTTTTGTACGTTGTTTCTTCTTCTTCTTGTTTTGGTTCTTCTTTTGTTGTTTCTTCTTCTATAAGCTAATTGGTGCATTCATATTTAATTTGGGTTATAACTAACTCTGGGTCTTTCGTTTCCATTGATTATTACTCGCATATATAATTATGAAGGAAGCGACGAAATCAAGACCACTGGCATCAATCACCGCAGTCAGCTGATTACTAAAGGCGGAGATCGTGTGTTGTACGATATTGGCCTTGCTGACTTCTCATCCAACCCCAACCTGTTTGGCGAATCTCCGAACGACAATAACCTGTTTGACAGGGTAGTTTGTCACAAAACTAACTCAGCTCATCTCTTTTCTCACTGCGTTCACTGCTCAAAGAAAGTTCTAAGACCAGGAGGTGAGGTCTATCATTACGATAGCCGGAATGGAGGCTACAAGTCGTGGGACATTGTGCAGATTGCTGAAAAGAACCAGATGGATGTCGAAGAACTATGGTTCAACTACTTGAAAGGTCATGAGTACACCATTCTTAGGTTCTTCAACAAACCCAATGAGGCGGAGATCAACTCAAACTCCATCTCCGGATGACCTTGAGCTTCATGCCAACGACAATGAAAACCACGTTTGAGGGTGGGTATCTTCTACTTCTTTTGAATATACATATATATAGTATCTGAACGTACATATATTATGGGGAATCGAAACTACAAATCGACTTTCTGGTGGGTATCTTTTACAAATCGACTTTTTGGTGAATATACATTCTGGGGAATCAAAATTTGTATTCCCCACGTTCTGTTCCACTACTTACTGTTATTATCAATCCATCTTGATCGACTATATATGTTATGTTTCAAGTAATTGAAGTTTCTTAGGATCGGGTTGCATCAATAACAAATAAAATGATGTTGAACTAAAAAAAATCATATATGAAGTTTTGAAACGTAACATATGTCGTTTTATTAATTGATGTCATGTATTCTAGTTGTATAAGAAAAGAAAAGAAACATAATCGTATGAATAAATCATTGTTAAAATAATATGGGTGGTGGGTGATACGGCCCAATCTCTTGCAACGAATGACCAATCTCAACCCAATGACCAATCTTGCAACGCATTAAGCGGAAGCCCAACAGGTTGTTGGATTAAGAAGACTGGCCCATTAGTAGCTTAAGTTGCATCTCACGTTTCATTCTGTTACTTTGATTTTATTGAATTATTCCACTCAATGCATGCATTTAGAATATAGTACTTTTGACTACTGTTATTGATCTAGCTCTCCGATCCCTACTATATATGTTTGATATCATATCATGGTGTTTAATTAGTATATATTAGTTCTTATATATTTAAATCGATCCATTGAAGACACACTCCGTCACCTCCACCACCATAGTCGGCGATGACGATGTTTGCATCGGACGGTGGCCGGGGTGATATATATGTATTTAGTATTTATTTATTTTAATAAAAAAACATATTTTTGGATTTTAAAAATTCAACACAATATTTTATTTTATTTTATTTTATTTTAATTAACAGCTGAAAAAGTTTCAATTTTTAATTTGCTTTTTGTATCGTTGTTGACTCGTTGCAACTAAACGTGACAAATTTATATTTGCACCAAAATAGATCAATTCAAAATTTTGAAGTTTAACCCTACTTTTTACCAAAAAAATAAACCTTATAATCTTTATTTAATTCATCCATATAAGTATGTCAACGAGTAGCGGCTTATGTTGGTCGAGATAAGATTATTCTGTCACGTCAAACATTACGCGAACCATCCTTTGAATGATCCATCGACCATATATCGTAGTTAACTCGCTGTTCAATAAAAAAACATTATAGATTAACTCCAAGTAAAATTACTTCTTTCAATAGTTTATGTTTTTTTGTACGTTGTTTCTTCTTCTTATTGTTTTGGTTCTTCTTTTGTTGTTTCTTCTTCTATAAGCTAATTGGTGCATTCATATTTAATTTGGGTTATAACTAACTCTGGGTCTTTCGTTTCCATTGATTATTACTCGCATATATAATTATGAAGGAAGCGACGAAATCAAGACCGCTGGCATCCATCACCGCAGTCAGCTGATTACTAAAGGCGGAGGTCGTGTGTTGCACGATATTGGCCTTGCAGACTTCTCATCCAACACCAACCTGTTTGGCGAATCTCCGAACGACAATAACCTGTTTGACAGGGTAGTTTGTCACAAAACTAACTCAGCTCATCTCTTTTCTCACTGCGTTCACTGCTCAAAGAAAGTTCTAAGACCAGGAGGTGAGGTCTATCATTACGATAGCCGGAATGGAGGCTACAAGTCGTGGGACATTGTGCAGATTGCTGAAGAGAACCAGATGGATGTCGAAGAACTATGGTTCAACTACTTGAAAGGTCATGAGTACACCATTCTTAGGTTCTTCAACAAACCCAATGAGGCGGAGATCAACTCAAACTCCATCTCCGGATGACCTTGAGCTTCATGCCAACGACAATGAAAACCACGTTTGAGGGTGGGTATCTTCTACTTCTTTTGAATATACATATATATAGTATATGAACGTACATATATTATGGGGAATCGAAACTACAAATCGACTTTCTGGTGGGTATCTTTTACAAATCGACTTTTTGGTGAATATACATTCTGGGGAATCAAAATTTGTATTCCCCACGTTCTGTTCCACTACTTACTGTTATTATCAATCCATCTTGATCGACTATATATGTTATGTTTCAAGTAATTGAAGTTTCTTAGGATCGGGTTGCATCAATAACAAATAAAATGATGTTGAACTAAAAAAAATCATATATGAAGTTTTGAAACGTAACATATGTCGTTTTATTAATTGATGTCATGTATTCTAGTTGTATAAGAAAAGAAAAGAAACATAATCGTATGAATAAATCATTGTTAAAATAATATGGGTGGTGGGTGATACGGCCCAATCTCTTGCAACGAATGACCAATCTCAACCCAATGACCAATCTTGCAACGCATTAAGCGGAAGCCCAACAGGTTGTTGGATTAAGAAGACTGGCCCATTAGTAGCTTAAGTTGCATCTCACGTTTCATTCTGTTACTTTGATTTTATTGAATTATTCCACTCAATGCATGCATTTAGAATATAGTACTTTTGACTACTGTTATTGATCTAGCTCTCCGATCCCTACTATATATGTTTGATATCATATCATGGTGTTTAATTAGTATATATTAGTTCTTATATATTTAAATCGATCCATTGAAGACACACTCCGTCACCTCCACCACCATAGTCGGCGATGACGATGTTTGCATCGGACGGTGGCCGGGGTGATATATATGTATTTAGTATTTATTTATTTTAATAAAAAATATTTTTGGATTTTAAAAATTCAACACAATATTTTATTTTATTTTATTTTATTTTAATTAACAGCTGAAAAAGTTCCAATATTTAATTTGCTTTTTGTATCGTTGTTGACTCATTGCAACTAAACGAGACAAATTTATATTTGCACCAAAATAGATCAATTCAAAATTTTGAAGTTTAACCCTACTTTTTACCAAAAAATAAACCTTATAATCTTTATTTAATTCATCCATATGATTATGTCAACGAGTAGCGGCTTATGTTGGTCAAGATAAGATTATTCCGTCACGTCAAACATTACGAGAACCATCCATTGAATGATCCATCGACCATATATCGTAGTTAACTCGCTGTTCAATAAAAAAACATCATAGATTAACTCCAAGGAAAATTACTTCTTTCAATAGTTTATGTTTTTTTGTACGTTGTTTCTTCTTCTTCTTCTTGTTTTGGTTCTTCTTTTGTTGTTTCTTCTTCTATAAGCTAATTGGTGCATTCATATTTAATTTGGGTTATAACTAACTGTGGGTCTTTCATTTTCATTGATTATTACTCGCATATATAACTATGCAGGAAGCGACGAAATCAAGACCACTGGCATCAATCACCGCAGTCAGCTGATTACTAAAGGCGGAGGTCGTGTGTTGTACGATATTGGCCTTGCTGACTTCTCATCCAACCCAACCTGTTTAGCGAATCTCCGAACGACAATAACTTGTTTGACAGGGTAGTTTGTCACAAAACTAACTCAGCTCATCTCTTTTCTCACTATGTTCACTGCTCAAAGAAAGTTCCAAGACCAGGAGGTGAGGTCTATCATTTCGATAGCCGGAATGGAGGCTACAATTCGTGGGACATTGAGCAGATTGCTGAAGAGAACCAGATGGGTGTCGAAGAACTATGGTTCAACTACTTGAAAGGTCATGAGTACACCATTCTTAGGTTCTTCAACAAACCCAATGAGGCGGAGATCAACTCAAACTCCATCTCCGGATGACCTTGTGCTTCATGCCAACGACAATGAAAACCACGTTTGAGGGTGGGTATCTTCTACTTCTTTTGAATATACATATATATAGTATCTGAACGTACATATATTCTGTGGAATCGAAACTACAAATCGAATTTTTGGTGGGTATCTTTTACGAATCGACTTTTTGGTGAATGTACATTCTGGGGAATCAAAATTTGTATTCCCCATGTTCTGTTCCACTACTTACTGTTATTATCAATCCATCTTGATCGACTATATATGTTATGTTTCAAGTAATTGAAGTTTCTTAGGATCGGGTTGCATCAATAACAAATAAAATGATGTTGAACTAAAAAAAATCATATATGAAGTTTTGAAACGTAACATATGTCGTTTTATTAATTGATGTCATGTATTCTAGTTGTATAAGAAAAGAAAAGAAACATAATCGTATGAATAAATCATTGTTAAAATAATATGGGTGGTGGGTAATACGGCCCAATCTCTTGCAACGAATGACCAATCTCAGCCCAATGACCAATCTTGCAACGCATTAAGCGGAAGCCCAACACGTTGTTGAATTAAGAAGACTGGCCCATTAGTAGCTTAAGTTGCATCTCACGTTTCATTCTGTTACTTTAGTTTTGTTGAATTATTCCACTCAATGCATGCATTTAGAATATAGTACTTTTGACTACTGTTATTGATCTAGCTCTCCGATCCCTACTATATATGTTTGATATCATATCATGGTGTTTAATTAGTGTATATTAGTTCTTATATATTTAATCGAAATCGATCCATCGAAGACACACTCCGTCACCTCCACCACCATAGTCGGCGATGACGATGTTTGCATCAGACGGTGGCCGGGGTGATATATATGTATTTAGTATTTATTTATTTTAATAAAAAAACATATTTTTGGATTTTAAAATTTCAACACAATATTTTATTTTAGTTTATTTTATTTTAATTAACAGCTGAAAAAGTTACAATATTTAATTTGCTTTTTGTATAGTTGTTGACTCGTTGCAACTAAACGTGACAAATTTATATTTGCACCAAAATAGATCAATTCAAAATTTTGAAGTTTAACCCTACTTTTTACCAAAAAATAAACCTTATAATCTTTATTTAATTCATCCATATGAGTATGTCAACGAGTAGCGGCTTATGTTGGTCGAGATAAGATTATTCCGTCACGTCAAACATTATGAGAACCATCCATTGAATGATCCATCGACCATATATCGTAGTTAACTCGTTGTTCAATAAAAAAACATTATAGATTAACTCCAAGTAAAATTACTTCTTTCAATAGTTTATGTTTTTTTGTACGTTGTTTCTTCTTCTTCTTGTTTTGGTTCTTCTTTTGTTGTTTCTTCTTCTATAAGCTAATTGGTGCATTCATATTTAATTTGGGTTATAACTAACTCTGGGTCTTTCGTTTCCATTGATTATTACTCGCATATATAATTATGAAGGAAGCGACGAAATCAAGACCACTGGCATCAATCACCGCAGTCAGCTGATTACTAAAGGCGGAGGTCGTGTGTTGCACGATATTGGCCTTGCTGACTTCTCATCCAACCCCAACCTGTTTGGCGAATCTCCGAACGACAATAACTTGTTTGACAGGGTAGTTTGTCACAAAACTAACTCTGCTCATCTCTTTTCTCACTGCGTTCACTGCTCAAAGAAAGTTCTAAGACCAGGAGGTGAGGTCTATCATTTCGATAGCCGGAATGGAGGCTACAATTCGTGGGACATTGAGCAGATTGCTGAAGAGAACCAGATGGATGTCGAAGAACTATGGTTCAACTACTTGAAAGGTCATGAGTACACCATTCTTAGGTTCTTCAACAAACCCAATGAGGCGGAGATCAACTCAAACTCCATCTCCGGAAGACCTTGAGCTTCATTCCAACGACAATGAAAACCACGTTTGAGGGTGGGTATCTTCTACTTCTTTTGAATATACATATATATAGTATCTGAACGTACATATATTCTGGGGAATCGAAACTACAAATCAACTTTTTGGTGGGTATCTTTTACAAATCGACTTTTTGGTGAATATACATTCTGGGGAATCAAAATTTGTATTCCCCATGTTCTGTTCCACTACTTACTGTTATTATCAATCCATCTTGATCGACTATATATGTTATGTTTCAAGTAATTGAAGTTTCTTAGGATCGGGTTGCATCAATAACAAATAAAATGATGTTGAACTAAAAAAAATCATATATGAAGTTTTGAAACGTAACATATGTCGTTTTATTAATTGATGTCATGTATTCTAGTTGTATAAGAAAAGAAAAGAAACATAATCGTATGAATAAATCATTATTAAAATAATATGGGTGGTGGGTGATACGGCCCAATCTCTTGCAACGAATGACCAATCTCAGCCCAATGACCAATCTTGCAACGCATTAAGCGGAAGCCCAACAGGTTGTTGGATTAAGAAGACTGGCCCATTAGTAGCTTAAGTTGCATCTCACGTTTCATTCTGTTACTTTGGTTTTATTGAATTATTCCACTCAATGCATGCATTTAGAATATAGTACTTTTGACTACTGTTATTGATCTAGCTCTCCGATCCCTACTATATATGTTTGATATCATATCATGGTGATCATATCATATCATGGTGTTTAATTAGTGTATATTAGTTCTTATATATTTAATCGAAATCGATCCATCGAAGACACACTCCGTCACCTCCACCACCATAGTCGGCGATGACGATGTTTGCATCGGACGGTGGCCGGGGTGATATATATGTATTTAGTATTTATTTATTTTAATAAAAAAACATATTTTTGGATTTTAAAAATTCAACACAATATTTTATTTTATTTTATTTTATTTTATTTTAATTAACAGCCGAAAAAGTTCCAATATTTAATTTGCTTTTTGTATCGTTGTTGACTCGTTGCAACTAAACGTGACAAATTTATATTTGCATCAAAATAGATCAATTCAAAATTTTGAAGTTTAACCCTACTTTTTACCAAAAAATAAACCTTATAATCTTTATTTAATTCATCCATATGAGTATGTCAACGAGTAGCGGCTTATGTTGGTCGAGATAAGATTATTCCGTCACGTCAAACATTACGAGAACCATCCATTGAATGATCCATCGACCATATATCGTAGTTAACTCGCTGTTCAATAAAAAAACGTTATAGATTAACTCCAAGTAAAATTACTTCTTTCAATAGTTTATGTTTTTTTGTACGTTGTTTCTTCTTCTTCTTGTTTTGGTTCTTCTTTTGTTGTTTCTTCTTCTATAAGCTAACTGGTGCATTCATATTTAATTTGGGTTATAACTAACTCTGGGTCTTTCATTTCCATTGATTATTACTCGCATATATAATTATGAAGGAAGCGACGAAATCAAGACCACTGGCATCAATCACCGCAGTCAGCTGATTACTAAAGGCGGAGGTCGTGTGTTGTACGATATTGACCTTGCTGACTTCTCATCCAACCCCAACCTGTTTGGCGAATCTCCGAACGACAATAACTTGTTTGACAGGGTAGTTTGTCACAAAACTAACTCAGCTCATCTCTTTTCTCACTACGTTCACTGCTCAAAGAAAGTTCTAAGACCAGGAGGTGAGGTCTATCATTTCGATAGCCGGAATGGAGGCTACAATTCGTGGGACATTGAGCAGATTGCTGAAGAGAACCAGATGGATGTCGAAGAACTATGGTTCAACTACTTGAAAGGTCATGAGTACACCATTCTTAGGTTCTTCAACAAACCCAATGAGGCGAAGATCAACTCAAACTCCATCTCCGGATGACCTTGAGCTTCATGCCAACGACAATGAAAACCACGTTTGAGGGTGGGTATCTTCTACTTCTTTTGAATATACATATATATAGTATCTGAACGTACATATATTCTGGGGAATCGAAACTACAAATCGACTTTTTGGTGGGTATCTTTTACAAATCGACTTTTTGGTGAATATACTTTCTGGGGAATCAAAATTTGTATTCCCTATGTTCTGTTCCACTACTTACTGTTATTATCAATCCATCTTGATCGACTATATATGTTATGTTTCAAGTAATTGAAGTTTCTTAGGATCGGGTTGCATCAATAACAAATAAAATGATGTTGAACTAAAAAAAATCATATATGAAGTTTTGAAACGTAACATATGTCGTTTTATTAATTGATGTCATGTATTCTAGTTGTATAAGAAAAGAAAAGAAACATAATCGTATGAATAAATCATTGTTAAAATAATATGGGTGGTGGGTGATACGGCCCAATCTCTTGCAACGAATGACCAATCTCAGCCCAATGACCAATCTTGCAACGCATTAAGCGGAAGCCCAACAGGTTGTTGGATTAAGAAGACTGGCCCATTAGTAGCTTAAGTTGCATCTCACGTTTCATATGAATTATTCCACTCAATGCATGCATTTAGAATATAGTACTTTTAACTACTGTTATTGATATAGCTCTCCGATCCCTACTATATATGTTTGATATCATATCATGGTGTTTAATTAGTGTATATTAGTTCTTATATATTTAATCGAAATCGATCCATCGAAGACATACTCCGTCACCTCCACCACCATAGTCGGCGATGACGATGTTTGCATCGGACGGTGGCCGGGGTGATATATATGTATTGAGTATTTATTTATTTTAATAAAAAAACATATTTTTGGATTTTAAAAATTCAACACAATATTTTATTTTATTTATTTTATTTTAATTAACAGCTGAAAAAGTTCCAATATTTAATTTGCTTTTTGTATCGTTGTTGACTCGTTGCAACTAAACGTGACAAATTTATATTTGCACCAAAATAGATCAATTCAAAATTTTGAAGTTTAACCCTACTTTTTACCAAAAAATAAACCTTATAATCTTTATTTAATTCATCCATATGAGTATGTCAACGAGTAGCGGCTTATATTGGTCGAGATAAGATTATTCCGTCACGTCAAACATTACGAGAACCATCCATTGAATGATCCATCGACCATATATCGTAGTTAACTCGCTGTTCAATAAAAAAAACATTATAGATTAACTCCAAGTAAAATTACTTCTTTAAATAGTTTATGTTTTTTTGTACGTTGTTTCTTCTTCTTCTTGTTTTGGTTCTTCTTTTGTTGTTTCTTCTTCTATAAGCTAATTGGTGCATTCATATTTAATTTGGGTTATAACTAACTCTGGGTCTTTCGTTTCCATTGATTATTACTCGCATATATAATTATGAAAGAAGCGACGAAATCAAGACCACTGGCATTAATCACCGCAGTCAGCTGATTACTAAAGGCGGAGGTCTGTGTTGTACGATATTGGCCTTGCTGACTTCTCATCCAACCCCAACCTGTTTGGCAAATCTCCGAACGACAATAACTTGTTTGACAGGGTAGTTTGTCACAAAACTAACTCAGCTCATCTCTTTTCTCACTGCGTTCACTGCTCAAAGAAAGTTCTAAGACCAGGAGGTGAGGTCTATCATTTCGATAGCCGGAATAGAGGCTACAATTCGTGGGACATTGAGCAGATTGCTGAAGAGAACCAGATGGATGTCGAAGAACTATGGTTCAACTACTTGAAAGGTCATGAGTACACCATTCTTAGGTTCTTCAACAAACCCAATGAGGCGGAGATCAACTCAAACTCCATCTCCGGATGACCTTGAGCTTCATGCCAACGACAATGAAAACCACGTTTGAGGGTGGGTATCTTCTACTTCTTTTGAATATACATATATATAGTATCTGAACGTACATATATTCTGGGGAATCGAAACTACAAATCGACTTTTTGGTGGGTATCTTTTACAAATCGACTTTTTGGTGAATATACATTCTGGGGAATCAAAATTTGTATTCCCCATGTTCTGTTCCACTACTTACTGTTATTATCAATCCATCTTGATGGACTATATATGTTATGTTTCAAGTAATTGAAGTTTCTTAGGATCGGGTTGCATCAATAACAAATAAAATGATGTTGAACTAAAAAAAATCATATATGAAGTTTTGAAACGTAACATATGTCGTTTTATTAATTGATGTCATGTATTCTAGTTGTATAAGAAAAGAAAAGAAACATAATCGTATGAATAAATCATTGTTAAAATAATATGGGTGGTGGGTGATACGGCCCAATCTCTTGCAACGAATGACCAATCTCAGCCCAATGACTAATCTTGCAACGCATTAAGCGGAAGCCCAACAGGTTGTTGGATTAAGAAGACTGGCCTATTAGTAGCTTAAGTTGAATCTCACGTTTCATTCTGTTACTTTGGTTTTGTTGAATTATTCCACTCAACGCATGCATTTAGAATATAGTACTTTTGACTTCTGTTATTGATCTAGCTCTCCGATCCCTACTATATATGTTTGATATCATATCATGGTGTTTAATTAGTGTATATTAGTTCTTATATATTTAATCGAAATCGATCCATCGAAGACACACTCCGTCACCTCCACCAGCATAGTCGGCGATGACGATGTTTGCATCGGACGGTGGCCGGGGTGATATATAAGTATTTAGTATTTATTTATTTTAATAGCAAAACATATTTTTGGATTTTAAAAATTCAACACAATAATTTATTTTATTTTATTTTATTTTATTTTATTTTATTTTAATTAACAGCTGAAAAAGTTCCAATATTTAATTTGCTTTTTGTGTCGTTGTTGACTCGTTGCAACTAAACGTGACAAATTTATATTTGCACCAAAATAGATCAATTCAAAATTTTAAAGTTTAACCCTACTTTTTACCAAAAAATAAACCTTATAATCTTTATTTAATTCATCCATATGAGTATGTCAACGAGTAGCGGCTTATGTTGGTCGAGATAAGATTATTCCGTCACGTCAAACATTACGAGAACCATCCATTGAATGATCCATCGACCATATATCGTAGTTAACTCGCTGTTCAATAAAAAAACGTTATAGATTAACTCCAAGTAAAATTACTTCTTTCAATAGTTTATGTTTTTTTGTACGTTGTTTCTTCTTCTTCTTGTTTTGGTTCTTCTTTTGTTGTTTCTTCTTCTATAAGCTAATTGGTGCATTCATATTTAATTTGGGTTATAACTAACTCTGGTTCTTTCGTTTCCATTGATTATTACTCGCATATATAATTATGAAGGAAGCGACGAAATCAAGACCACTGGCATCAATCACCGCAGTCAGCTGATTACTAAAGGCGGAGGTCGTGTGTTGTACGATATTGGCCTTGCTGACTTCTCATCCAACCCCAACCTGTTTGGCGAATCTCCGAACGACAATAACTTGTTTGACAGGGTAGTTTGTCACAAAACTAACTCAGCTCATCTCTTTTCTCACTGCGTTCACTGCTCAAAGAAAGTTCTACGACCAGGAGGTGAGGTCTATCATTTTGATATCCGGAATGGAGGCTACAATTCGTGGGACATTGAGCAGATTGCTTAAGAGAACCAGATGGATGTCGAAGAACTATGGTTCAACTACTTGAAAGGTCATGAGTACACCATTCTTAGGTTCTTCAACAAACCCAATGAGGCGGAGATCAACTCAAACTCCATCTCCGGATGACCTTGAGCTTCATGCCAACGACAATGAAAACCACGTTTGAGGGTGGGTATCTTCTACTTCTTTTGAATATACATATATATAGTATCTGAACGTACATATATTCTGGGGAATCGAAACTACAAATCGAGTTTTTGGTGGGTATCTTTTACAAATCGACTTTTTGGTGAATATACATTCTGGGGAATCAAAATTTGTATTCCCCATGTTCTGTTCCACTACTTACTGTTATTATCAATCCATCTTGATCGACTATATATGTTATGTTTCAAGTAATTGAAGTTTCTTAGGATCGGGTTGCATCAGTAACAAATAAAATGATGTTGAACTAAAAAAAATCATATATGAAGTTTTGAAACGTAACATATGTCGTTTTATTAATTGATGTCATGTATTCTAGTTGTATAAGAAAAGAAAAGAAACATAATCGTATGAATAAATCATTGTTAAAATAATATGGGTGGTGGGTGATACGGCCCAATCTCTTGCAATGAATGACCAATCTCAGCCCAATGACCAATCTTGCAACGCATTAAGCGGAAGCCCAACAGGTTGTTGGATTAAGAAGTGTCACACCCTCAAATTCCGGGTCTGGAATCTATCATGGAGTGGTGAGCAAATAGGATCGAACACAGTAGTTACACATGAGATGCAGTTATCTATATGATAAGTTTTAGATAATCGTTTCATAAATATTCGGAGTATTATTATGCGTAGCGGAAATAAAAGATAGATCGTTTCTTAACAATACGTCTAATCATATCTCAGATAATAAACAAAATGTATCTTGAGCTCTTATATGATCCTACGTACATGTCCATAAGCTCCTAGTAGATACCTGAGAATACATGTAAATCAAGTGTCAACACAGGGTTGGTGAGTTCATAGGTAAATAAAACATAATGATAAATCATCAATTATCATCAATTAGGATTTACTGTAAAAGTGTGAGTTTAATTTACTCACCGGTATATGAATAGCCTGTCGGAACCCTTTTTAATAAGGTGAACCCGCTATCCCACATACCCACTATGTACAAGCCCAACAAATCCTTGACATAGGATTTGCCCATGTATCATAGTTTAATATCCTTTTCATGTGTATATTATGTTATTTATAATAATTTCAAATCAGAGGGAGCAAATCCTCCTTTACATTTATCCTCATATGGGTTGTAAGTGAAACTATAATGGCAAACTTAAATGCGCTTATCTGCCTTCTCAACACCAGAACAGTCATCCCGAATGACAACAAGATCTTTGTGCATCTTGGTAAGGACCACATGTCCAAACCTTTGTGGGGGTCAGTCACTCCCCGATAGTAGTATCCAAAAGATCCCTGCCTTGTTAATAGTCCAGTTTACAGAGAAGGATTTTCATAGTAACCATATGTAATCATAAATGTGATCAAATTATTATTTAATATAATACACAAAAATAATTTGGAAACATGTATTCCTCCCCAAAATATTTAAATGATTAAAAAGGGGATCAGTTAAGTATGAACTCACCTCAGTCCTTGTGTGGTGTTGACAAGCTAGTAAATTCCTGCTAAGGAATTATAATTCACATAAGCAAATAGATACAAATCCATAACCTAAATAAGTTAGATCTTGAACCTGGTGTTCAATTGATCTAGGGTTTGGTTTTCTAGGATTTGTTATAAACATATAATTAAATCATTTAATTATTTTTGTCAATTCTTTAATAACTAAAGATTTGTATTTCATTTGATTAATTAAATAATGATTTTAACATATCATTATGTTCTAAATAAGTTTCAGACATTATTTAAATATGTAAATTTGTATTTAATTTGGTAAGATTTTATAACTAATTTTATAAAATCTAATTTGTATTTATCTTGTCAAATAAGTAATGTTTTCAAGTTTTAATTTATTATTAAACTATATTTTATAAGAAATAACAAATAACACTCGTAAATAATTTATGAAATTATAAAATCTTTATAATTTCAACAATTAAAATAATATGGTGTCCAATAATGAATTAATAGTTTAAATTATTATTTAGAGTCCATTTTTATAAAAATGGCTATTTATAACATTTATAAATAATATTTTATAAATATTTTTAAGGTGTTTTAAATAAATTTTATAGAAAATTACTTAGGTGCTTTTAAAATAAAGGAAGTTTTTAAAAATTATTTTTATAATTTTTAGGTATTTTTATATTTTTAAAAGCTGCAAAAAGGCTTAGAAAAAAAGTGAGGTTGCACGGGTTCGAACCCGTGACCTCAAGGATGCAATTGTGAGTCGGGAACCGGTGAACCAAAGGTATACTGCCGCAATGGTTCTCGGTTCCAAATACATTTAAACACAGATTTCGATCAAACCCCAATTCCACCAAGAACCCTAATTCTGTTTTGATCAAATTGAAGCTCGAATCGATGTTGTCACCCATCAAATTCATGGGGCTTTTAATCCCCACCTAAAATCGAGCAAGTAGGTGTGTTCAATTACCTGTTTTGAAGCTCGAAAGTGGGAGTTCGATCAGTTGCAGGTTGCGGCAGTGAGGGTGACTCAGATTGATGTGTTTGTGTGTTTTCAAATCGAATTGAGCTCAATGGAAGGTTTTAAATGGTTATACGATTGTTAGTGCGTGATATCTTTGATCATTATTTATTGATTAGTGCTCGATAATTGAGGAGCTTTCGGCCGAAAGTGGTTCAGTGGGTTTGGTATAGATTGCACTCAGATTTTTCAATTAATTGTGGGCCTCAAGTTCGAACCGTTCATGCGAAGGTGTCGGGAAGGTTCAATCGAGTCAAAACCGTGTTATTTTGGTGGTTTGGTCTCGCCGGAAATCGGCCGGAATAGTGGCCGGTCACCGGAATTACGGGGGAAGGGAAAACGGGCGGTGGGGTTGGGTTTTAGAAATTGCACAAATAGCCCCTGTAGTTTACTTGGTTTATTATTTTATGTCTAAAGTTTCTAAAACAGGTTTCAAAAATTACAAAATTACCCCCTTAACTTCTTAGTTTAAGTTTTTAAATATTTATAAGTTAAATAAACTTTTATAAATTATTTTTATTAATAACAACACTATTATTATTATTATTATTATTATTATTATTATTAATGTTATTATTAATAATAGTGATAATAATGTCATTATTATTATTATAATATCAAATATATATATATATATATATATATATTTTAAGTTAACGAAATTTTTTCGGGTTGTCACAAGAAGACTGGCCCATTAGTAGCTTAAGTTGCATCCCACGTTTCATTCTGTTACTTTGGTTTTGTTGAATTATTCCACTCAATGCATGCATTTAGAATATAGTACTTTTGACTACTGTTATTGATCTAGCTCTCCGATCCCTACTATATATGTTTGATATCATATCATGGTGTTTAATTAGTGTATATTAGTTCTTATATATTTAATCGAAATCGATCCATCGAAGACACACTCCGTCACCTCCACCACCATAGTCGGCGATGACGATGTTTGCATCAGACGGTGGCCGGGGTGATATATATGTATTTAGTATTTATTTATTTTAATAAAAAAAATATTTTTGGATTTTAAAAATTCAACACAATATTTTATTTTATTTTATTTTATTTTAATTAACAACTGAAAAAGTTCCAATATTTAATTTGCTTTTTGTATCGTTGTTGACTCGTTGCAACTAAACGTGACAAATTTATATTTGCACCAAAATAGATCAATTCAAAATTTTGAAGTTTAACCCTACTTTTTACCAAAAAATAAACCTTATAATCTTTATTTAATTCATCCATATGAGTATGTCAACGAGTAGCGGCTTATGTTGGTCGAGATAAGATTATTCCGTCACGTCAAACATTACGAGAACCATCCATTGAATGATCCATCGACCATATATCGTAGTTAACTCGCTGTTCAATAAAAAAAACGTTATAGATTAACTCCAAATAAAATTACTTCTTTCAATAGTTTATGTTTTTTTTTAAACAATTAAATTTGTTAATATAGAATCCTAGCAGTCACATTGGTACTTGATAGTTTGGCTAATCTTTTATTTCTTAATTGCAAACTCACTCGCATTATAAATATGTTTATGAATTTACGCCACGTCTAATTTATACATAAATTCGTGGGAGACAGGGCTCGAACCAGGAGGCCATCACCGCTAACTTCAATGACCGACTTTTTATTAGACCCAATCCCACAGTTAGTTGTTTATATTATATCAAGTTATCAACTAATATTAATTCTTTAATTTTTTAATGATTTTAAAGCTAACACAAATATACGATAGTTGGTTATGTAATGAACAGTAACATTAAGTTAACTAAAGTAGTTTTTGAATGATTGAAAAAGTTGCATAACTATAAGAGCTTATCAGATATGGCTTCTTATTATATTTCTTGATTTAATAAAAGAAATGCATTATCATGGATTGAATATTGATGGCTTTCACGTGCTTCCTTATGATATTTTATACATTTTTATTGGGTGCCCTAAGCCCCTAACTATCTTTCTTTTTTTGTTTTTTCTTCTTTTGACATATAATGAGACCGTGGAGACCTAGCTAGATATTATATAAAATTTTCATAAATTAAATATTCAAATAGAAATCATAAGCACAAACCAAAAAATTAGAAGAAGATCGAGCATCACATTTTTACTTCACTTTTGACCTGAAAATATTTTAAGTTGCCAGTGGTATTTTTATAGGGATTTTACATCTTTCCTTTTTATAAGACCATAAATTACATATTTTTTCAAGTTAAAAAAACGAATTACATATTTTCCATTCGTAAAACATATATATTACTACATATTCATCCATTTCATTAAACTTAACCTAAAAATAACCATTTTACCTTGTTTTTAGTAAGGGATTTTTACATATTAAAATTTTATTATTATAATTGTTTAAAACTTAATTTTGACAATTATGTTTTGTATTTGGATATATAATTTTGATTATCGATTATTATTGTTTTTGAAATAAACTTTTGACTAAAGTTTAGAATTAAATAATATGTCAAAGTATTAAGGACTAACAATCGGTCATAAACACTAGACACAAAAAAACCAGTCTCTAATTAGTAATAGATATAGGACTCTCTGATACTATGTATCCGAGATTGATAGATCAATTTTATATTAATTTAGTCCCCTAATGATCACATGTCTTGTAGCAGGATCAACTCGAACATAACATGTTTAACCCGCTTATCAAAATGAATTGAATAAAATATTTACATTTACCGGATATATAAGTGAGTTGTTAGATTATAAATAGGTTAGGGGTAACATGTTTAACAGGTGGGTTTGAGTGTCACAAACAGAGAATATAATGTTTCAATTAAAAAGAAATTACTATGAATTACCATATAAGTACTGAAACCAAAATCATGAAGTGGAATCCAAATCAAATTCATTTATAGTAAAATTAAAAGTAATTAAATAATTATCATTGAAAATAAAAAAATTAAGGAGCAATTGCATATATCCCTTTGTAAAATTTGTTAATTGCATATTTACTCAACTCAAAATCAAAATTACATATATATATATATATATATATATATATATATATATATATATATATACCATTTCTTATTATACTTTATTGCATACTTACCCGATTTAAATTTTAAATTATTTTGTGATCGTTTTTTTGTGATCTTTTTTTTATTTTTTGATGAATTAAAAGTTTGGTATTTATATTGCATTTTGTTATTGTCACTCTAAAAGCTAGTGATAAAAAATAGACATAATATAGATAAATAATATAATGTAAAAACAAAAAAAAAAGAAAAAATTTATTAAGAAACGAGAAAACTCATTAGCAAAACATGATTGAAAAATAAAATTATATAAGAAAAAGTAGCTAAAAATGAGTAAATATGATAATTCTATAAAATTTTTATAGTTTTGTCAAAACAAGAGTGACATAGTCAATCTATAATCTATATTTAATAAAATGAAACAAAATGGATAAGTATGATTCTTTTTTCATAATTAAGTTGTTTTAAAAAGGGACGAATACAATTATCCTAATTTTTAATAATGAATCAATTTGTAAGTACTAAAAATAAAAGTAATTATCCATTATTATATATATATCCTCCTAATTCTTTGGTCGATTCCCACACGTATCAACTGCACCACTCGATTAACAATCAGAAGAAAGCAATCCCCATAATTTCATCGCCCCACCCCCAAAATGTAAATTATTAATCAATCTTTTTCTCCTTAATCCTCTGTTTCTTCGACGACATCACTTAATTTACTCAATGACAGGTGTGTTGATTTGTTTTTCCCATATTAATATATATTTTCATCTCATCATTTTTGTTTCTGTTTTGGTGGGTGGGGTGTGACATATTGGGTTACTTTTACTTAAGAATGGATTAAAAGTATTTAAGCTAGCAGAACTTATTCATGAATATATCATTTAAACAATGAACAGATATACATAGTGATAGAGCATAGAACATGAGCGTATCATTAAACAATAAACAGAAATGCATTACGATAGAAACTTTTTGTTGAACAAATTTCACTCATACGAGGATAGAAAAGTCCATATGCAAACAATTATGAAAAGATTTATGAAATCAAATGTTATTATTAGGACACAGATTGGCTTCTAAGCATGTTTTCATCATTGCTACATGCATCATATTTGGTTAACAATTATCGCTACCTAAATTTATAAACCTTTTATGTTTTTAGATAATCATAATCTTTTTTTATAACATGTTAAAAATAATTATGAAAAGCGATGAATATATATTCATAATAACGAGAATCTGTAAAAAATTGTAATTTAATTTATTTTTAAAACTAGGGCATATGTTGTATTTTTACGATTTTAAAGACGCTTGATTAACTCACCAAACAGAGATCTGATTTAAGTTGAATTGAATCAAATACGATCACCACTTCCAACTCGGATCGAAGATAAATTGGCTGAATTAATTCTCTTTACTTAAACATGTCAAATTATGAATACAAACATAAAAATAAAAAAGTTATTTTACATTTTATTTATTAAAGAATATTATGATCATTAGGCAAATATGCTATATGCATGATGTATCATTATCAAATTACCAACCACAAATGATGTTTGTTACAATTTTATTCAATAATTGATAATTGATTATTTGTTTTGTTTTAGCCTTTTTGCACAAAATTTCCTGCATACGATCTTTGGAAAAGAACAACTTTGCAAAGAAGCAAAGCCAATATTATGCAACCTTGGCTGAATTTTGAATGGGTATGTAATAAAACTTGCCCGCACAATGTTTAATTCTTTAACTTTAATTGAACAAATAAACGAGCAAAAGCATAAAAAGAATGTTATTTCTTTTTCGTATTTATTTGTTAAGAATTTGAACGCGTTTATTTTATTTGCTAATATTAATATTTTAAACGAACACAAACGTTAAACATACAATGAATGTAAATATAAACAATTAAAATTAAATAAATAAATAGCCTCAGTGAAAGAAGTATGTGGGTGATGTTTGCTAGATGAAAAAGATGTGTATAAAAGCAGCCAACCCAACAAAGCTTAACAAATATAAACAAAAGTATAGTTAGTCCATTCAACTACTTTAAAACAAATGACAGAAATGCAGTTGCAGTTCAACTTTGTACAAAACTTTTTGTCACACCCCAACCTAGACGGCGAAAACGTCGAGGTGTGAGGGATACGATTGTTCACAGCCACATAACGCTATGTTTAAATGTGAATATTCAAATTAATAGTTTCAAAAGTGATTACAAACATAAGTTTCAAATACGCAATAAGTTCAAACATAAATCAAACATAACATAGCATTTTATTTATTTAACTAGGTCCACGTCCTAGTTTTACGGCAAGCTTCAAAATATCACTCTAAACTCGGGGGTTACCTGAAACATGATAAAAATAAAAGGTCAACTAAAAATAGTTGGTGAGTTTCCCAGTTTTCATACATAATATGAAAAGATTATAAGTAGCAATTCACGTCATAGGTTATAAGCTAGTAAGGTTATAGAACACATATCTTTACAATCAAACCTCGACTTGATTACAAGTATATAAGATTGGCTAAGTGTATTTGGTTCCCTAGTGCACAAGCATACGGCTCCTAGGAGTCGGCAGTTCATCGACTTTAGCACCAAATAGGCTTGTCAGGCCCAAAGATCTAAGACGTCGCCAGGCTAGCAATAGTTAATGATTGTAACAAACTATGTATCTCATATAATCACTTACAACACACAAATAACCATGACAAAATATAAGGATGAATTGCAAGTGTTTTACAAGTCTCAAACGTTTATAAGTGTATGATGTATACGTATCATGTTTCACCCCAAAACGGTGTGAAATAAAGTAAAAAGGGGCAAGGAAAACTCACATGGCGATTAAGTATATTATGATGATTATTAAGATCAATATACGTCTTTCCAAGATATTCCTTCACAAGGTACCTAAATATGTATAGATTTACAACCTTTAAGTTTAATTAATAATAATCTTGACGTTTTAATAAGAATTGGGGTTTCCATTTGGGTTTTTGAATGGTAGTTTAAATAAACAAATTTTATTTATTTTGAATGTCTTAAAATAAATAAAATGAATTTATTGAATGTGATTACGTTTAGAATTTAATCAATGTATTCGTACGCGCAATCGTTTGAGTTATTGTTAAATGTGTGGAAAATAAATAATTAATTTTATTAATCAAATATATGATAATTAATTAATATATTTATTTAATATAAAAGAAAGCCTTTTAAAAAAAATATGGGAGGTGGCCGGGTCTCGAACCCGCGACCTCAAGGATGGTGTAAGGCGCAGAAACCAGCGAACCAGGAGACAAATCTGCATTAGAAATCAGTTTCTAATCGTTTTAACAAAATTTAACCAAGCCCCAAACACCCAATTCGAGCCCTAAGTTCGAATCCCACCCGATTGACCCCCAATTCAGTTTCGATAACTCTCGAAATCATGGGGCTTTTGTTCCCCAAGAAAAACCGAGTGTGTGTGTGTGTTTAACTGTAAATATGGTGTCGATTTGGTGGTTAACCTGTTGATGAATAGGTCGCGGTCACGGGTGATGATCGAACCATGCCCAAACAACCATCATAAACGAATTAAACTTTTGTGCAGCTTCGGTTCTTGATAAGGAACAATAGCCCTATGTTAATTTTGTTCAAAATCGATCGTAGGTGTGCTTTTGATTGAGTTGCAGGTTCGCGAGTTCGGGAGTATTCGAATGGTTAATTGGTGGTTTTCAAATGTGTTTTTCATGCAATTCGATTCAGTGGGTGATTATAAACAACTTAAAGCTTGTTAGTGCGTAAATAATTCGAGTATTAAAATCCCGAAGTGCCCGATTTAGGGGTTGGTCGGCCGATGGTGGTCGACGGGTAATGGGGGGTGGGGTTGGGTAGTTTCAAGGAATTACAGAATGGTCCCTGTGGTTTCTGTTTTGATAGTTTTAGGTTTAAAACTTAGTTTTTTTTTAGTTTTATAAATTACCACAAACCCCTGGACTTATAAATCATAGTTATTATTATTATTATTATCATTATTACTGTTATTATTATTATTATTATTATTATAAAAATTAATCGTTGAAAAATACGAGATGTTACACTTTTTGGGAGAATAGATAAAGGGTGAGGTTATTTTACAAAGTGTATTTTTATAAAAAAGTGTGAGAAGACACAATGAGACTAAAAAAGTGACAAAAAATTAATATCTCACAATCTAAATCGAATTTAAAAAAATAATCCGGGGCCTCTGTTCCTCTCGTTGTTTTTTCAGAAAAAAAAATAATTTTTTTCTTTATGTCTTTATATGACACAATGACGTCATTGTGTCTTTTATATTGACACAATGACGTTATTGTGTCTTTCATAATGACACAATGAAGTCATTGTTTCTTTCATAAATGACACAATAAAAAAACGTTAATTTTTTTTATTTTTTTAATTTTTAATTTATTTTTTTTCTTAGTGAGGACAAATAGGGGAACAAAAGCTCCAAATTACTTTTTGAAATTCGATTTAGATTGTGAGATATAATTTTTTGGTGTCTTTTTTGACTCGTTGTGTCTTCTCACACTTTGTAGCAAAAATACACTTTGTATTTGAACTTTTTTCATAGATAAAATCATATTTTAGCCAATATCCAATACATAAAAATATTAAGTAGTCAAAATAATTATACAATTTATATTATTCTCATGATTTGTTATAGATTTTTTTTCTAATAGGTTGAACAAGGGTCAGTTGGAACCTAAATTTCAGAACTAAGACGAGGTTACATCATTGTATTCGCGCTCTAATATGATATAGTTCTAACCAGATCATGCTAAACTCATACCATTTAATGTCCGGTTTGAGCTTGCTATCTAGCTCACTCATTAAGACCAAAAATTACATTACTATTATATTAGGTTAATCTACATCTCTAATTCACTCCACGACCCCCAACCATATGTAAAAGCATGATGAGTCGAGCTAAAACATACCTCGTCATGGGGTTGAGTTAGCTCTTTGATTCGCTCATATGTGCGCCCAGAGGCTAAAGCATATTATTGAGTTTAATTTGATGATAACTTATGTTAGTAACAACAACTATTTATATCGTAGTCTTATTATTAGCGAAACTAGAGGCAATTAGTAGGTGTGACCTTTCACCCAACCAGATATTCTATTACTTGTGGTAGAGGTGGCAAAAGAAGTTTAAGAATGTGATTTTGGGTCATAATGGGTGTTTTAAAAATAAAGATGGGTTAGAATGGATTAAATAAAAAACACAAGGGGGTCAAAATGGGTTAAAAGCTTTTTAGAAAAAAAAACATAGGTCAAGATGGGTTTTCAAAATTAGTCTACAAGTCTAAGTCAATGTTTCTTTCACTCAAATTGATCGCCTCCGTCGCACAAAGCACCACCGCACCACCACCACCACACCACCGCATCATCACCGGTCCATCACACCACCATCGCATCACCACAGGTCCACCACACCACCAACACACATACAACCTCCCACCTCTGTCGAGTTTCATCGCGCATCACCACCGGTCCGCCGCGTCACTAAGGGTCTGCCGATCTCCACCGATCCGCCGGGTCGCACGGGTCCGCCGCGTCGCCACGGGTCTGCCGTATCACCACGGGTCCGCCGCGTCGCCAGGGGATCGCCGCGTCGCCACGTCCGTCGCGTTGCCACCGGTCCGCCGCGACGCCACCGGTACCACCGGTCCGACCCTATATAGATGAAGTCTATATGTATCTCTTGAGCTCGTGTTGTGGGATTGTAGAAAACTAGTAAAATAATATTGACCTTTTTTAAAAATGATCCATCTCCATCCAAACCCATATTGACCCAAACCCATCCTGACCTTTTTTTTAAATGACCCGTCCTAACCCAAACCCATCCTGGCCCAAATCCTGTTGGGTTGTGAAGGCTTTGGGCCGAACCGGGCTTGGTTCGTTGTTGCCTTAGGGTTTTCCTAGCTACAAGAACACAGAAACAGAGGGCGTTTAGCTGGAACCCCTAAGGCACATTAGGGTTGCCGGTTTAGGTACTTCGAGTTTTGGGTTTTATTGAAGGTATGCTGGCTTCGGTTAGTTTTGGTTCTTTGTTTCTTTTTTTACTTCAAAGGTTAATCTTTCTTCGCGGGTTCATCAACTACAGTTTCTGTTTCGTGATTGTATTCGTTCTCTTGTTTGTATGGCTGAAGACGGGAGAGTTCGAATTAAAAGTTTAATGGGACAGACTTTGCTTGGTGGAAGATGCAAATAGAAGCATTGCTTGGTGAAAAAGATTTGGAAGTAGTATTGGAAGAAAAGTCGGCTACAATGAGCAAAGCTGAAGAAGCAGTTTGGAACTCAAAGGACAAGAAGGCTAGAGGGGCTATACATTGACTTTGACGAGGAGCGTTGCATTTAACGTTATGCACGAAACCACAGCTCGTGGTATAATGACGGCTCTGTCAAATATGTATGAAAAGTCATCTGCTGCTAATAAGGTGTTTGATGAGGGAGTTATTCATGACTCGAATGAATGAGGGACTTCAGTTCTGAGCATATTAATAATCTCAAATCGATCACCTCCAAATAGTTTCTGTGGGCATAAAGTTTGATGATGAGACTCAAGCTGTTTTGTATTACTCTTCTTTGCCAGATAGTTGGTCTGGAACTGTAACGGGTATTACTAGTTCTGTGGGAACAATGGGTTAACATTTGACGGGGTCCGAAATATTATGCTAGGTGAGGAAACTCGCTGGAAAAGCACTAGTGGTGGATCATCTTCTGGTTTGTCATATGTTGGTAGGGGAAGGGAAAGTAACAGAAGCAGTGGAAGTCGAGGGAGGAGTTCATCTAGAGCTCACAAAACTGTGAAGTGCTGGAGTTGCGATGAGATTGGGCATGTTAAGAGTCAATGTCCAAAGCGTAAGCAAGGAAAATCTGGTAAAGCAAACACTGCTGTTGAGGATGAATGTGATGATGACACATTACTACTTGAGGCTGAAGATAGTGTGGACTCTTGGGTTATGGATTCTGGATCTTCGTTTCACGCGATGCACAGCGGGGAGGCGTTGGTGAATCTAAAAGTTGGTAACTTTAGACGGTACGAATGGCAAATGGTAATATTCTAAATGTTACGGGCATAGGTGATGTTAATCTGTTAACTCCATTGGGAACCTACTGGAACTTTAAGAATGTTAGGGTCATTCCAGCTTTGAAGAGAAATCTTATCTCTGTTAGTCAACTGGATAAAACGGGACAAAAAGTAAAGTTTGGTAAAGGTAAATGGAAAGTAACAAAAGGAAATTTGGTTATTGCTCGTGGAAACAAACGAGGATCATTATACTTGGTGGAAGTACCTGCTGAGGAAAATATGAGTGTTCCTCAATACAAAGTTGGGTTCGTTGAGTCAAAGGGACAAAAGAGGGTTCAATTTGCAAGACTGAAACCTGGTGCCAAGGTGATTCAAGCTGAGCGGGATTGGAGGTCTAAACAAGGTCAGGGTTTGGTGACAGTGGGAGCACGGGGCGTGTTTCGGATACAGTCATAAAACAACGTTGGGTTTTGAAGACCACTACTCCGATTGTTAAATTCTCTCCTGTGGATGTCTTGCTAAATGATGAGAGTGTTGATGATTCTCGCGTTTATCTCTGGAGCTGGTGAATCGTGCATACCAGTTGAGATAGAGAATGGGTTGGAGCTCGGGGGAGCTTCAACTGTCCCCTCATGTACTTGATGAGAGGGGGTGCAACTAGGAGTTATGATGAAGTCTTAGCTGATGGGTATGAAGCTTGGAAGACTTTGGATATGAAGAATACTGGAGTTACTTGATCTGGGTTACTTGGACGGCGATTGTAGACTTTTGCAAAGCCTTCAAGTAGGAGATGTGTGGGTTGTGAAGGCTTTGGGCCGAACCGGGCTTGGTTCGGGCCTGTTTTCGCTGCGAACAGAAACAAGGGCAGCCGACCCTAAGGCAATTAGGGTTATTTAGTTAATTCTTAGAGCCTAAGTTATTGCCTTAATTACTAACCCTAATCTAGCATTATAAATAGACCATTGATGTAATTGTATTCTTTCAGCACAATAATATATAAACCCTAGTTGCAGAGTGGACGTAGGTCACCTAGACCGAACCACTATAATTCTCTCGTGTCTACTCTTTCTTTTGTGTGATTGTGTGTGTTTTGTTTGCTTCCGCTGGAACCTACTCTGATTCTGATACCTAACAAATCCATCCTAACCTAACAACCAACCCAATCCAACCCACCCATTTTGCCACCTCTAACTTGTGGCATCTAACATTTTAGCTTTGTAATGTGACCACCAAATGGTATTTACTAGAGTAGTTACGTGAACACATTAATTTTTTTTTTCTATTGCGACAATTTAGTTGAGAAATTTTAATTTTAACGTAAGATCTATAATGGTTATGCATACTTTCTTTTTCACTTTTAAACAAATCTAATCTCACGCTTGAAAGGATATGAATTCACATCATTTTTGTATTGTACATACAATTATCAATGTCACTGATTATCTTCTACTAGCCGATATATATGTTAGGTACAAAGACTACTCGAATTTCACATGGTCTGTGTTTTTAACTAGATAAGCTTTTTAAAGTAACAAATATACTATGAAACGTAATATGAGCAAACTAAAGATAGTGTAGTTAAAATTAGACAACACACAATCCAACAATTAATATTTCTGTCGTGCATGTGTGATCACATGCGAACCAAATGGTGATACTTGTGAATCGTTTGATTGAGCACTCTCAACGCAAATACGGTAAAGCGATGAGAATTGATTTATCTTACATTTGAGAAATTATTATTTTCCTAGAAATGTAATCATCTTTATTTTTCAAAACCCTCTCATAAAGTTAAGATATAGTCGTACAATGTGCATTTATACAAGATATTAAAATAAAAACCAAATAACTTATTATATATTATACATAGTGTATAAAAACAGTGGAACAACTTCAACTACATCATAGAGGCATGCGCGGAAGTAAACTATTTTAAATGGGATGACGAACTCTATATATATAAAAATTTGACACTCTTGGGCCGTAAATTTAGACTATCGAGCCGAAAATTTACACTACTGGTGAAAAAAATGTCCCTTTTCCATACTAAGGTTCGCCCCGTATAAAAGATAACTGAATTCAGTAGAAAAACCTTTTAAAACAGTCATATTTATCAATAAAATTAACGTTTTCTTTATTTTCTCTTCATAAGTGAACTTCGGGACACAAAATTTTAACTTTTATTTTATTTTTTTCATTAAAAAAACTCTGAAACATAAATTTTTATTTCTTTTCTTACATTTTCATTTTTTTTCTTTACTCAAATGAACTCGAGAACATTAAGTAAGAGTCTAATCATATCACAGCATTAAAGCACATAATAGTAATTAATATATATAACTAGCTTTAGTAAACTCGTGTAATACACGAGTTGAATAAATAAAATATTAAATTAAAAAATTATTAATTATAAAACGATAGATTAAAAATGATATGATTGAAATTATATATAAGTAATAGTTATAAGTAATAAAACAATAATATGAACTTTTTATTTTTTCAACGATAAATTAGACATTTTATTTTAAAGCAATATTTAAATTTTTTTAAAATTTCCTTACTATAAATCCCTATTTTAATTATTTTTGTTTTATTAAAAAATACTTTAAAAACCAATTTTAAAATATTAGGTAAAAATAATTTTATTTTTTTTAAAAAAATCTTTTTATAAAAAAACTATATCTATAGAAATAACATTAATAAAAACTTATCTTTCTTGATTTATTAAAAATTAATTATAATGTAAAATAAATAGATAATATTATTAATAATTAATGTGGTTATTAATAAGAGAGAGAAGCGGGAAAAATTTGATTAAAATGAGATTAAAATGAATATGGTGCTAACATGTGGCATTAGATAAGTCTAAAAAGTAACATGCGGCAACCATAATTATCCTTTTATTAAAGTAGTGAGATTAAGAGAACAACGAAAGTAATTAAGAGAGTCCTCTCATCTAAGTGTCGAGGGTTTTGATAGGATTCCTCATTTAGAGATGTAATGTGACATATCAACAGTTATAAAAGTTAATATATAATATTAATAAACTTAAACTAATCCGAAGAAAAAAAAACATAAATGATTCATAGTTCATAATTCAATAACATGATAACAATCATAATATTTGCTTCTAACAATATATAATATTAATAATCATAAACTAATCCCAAGAAAACAAACATAAATGATTCATACTTCATAATTCAATAACATGATAACAATCATAATACTTTGTAGAAACAAAATCCCATTGCTTCCCTTCTACTTCTAGGAACCAATATGGTGTGGGCCCTACCATTATCTCTTCTTCTCATAAATACCACCACCAAAACAACATAAAATATGATATAGCCAATGTCACACTTGAACAAATCTTCATCCCAAAAATAATAATATAATAATCTTCAAACATTTTCTACAACTTCTTACACATGTTGAGCCTTTACATCAAATTCATTTTACTTTTGCCCGTTTTGTTTTTTTTAAATAACACTTTCGCCGTCACCTCCGACGGCCTCTCTCTCCTCACCATCAATCCGCCGTCGACAGCGGCGGCGCCGCACTCTCCGACTGGACCGACACCGACAACACCCCGTGCCGATGGACCGGAGTCACGTGCGCCAACATCTCCGGCGTCTCCGACCACAAGTCGTCGGAATTTCACTCGCCGGAAAAAACCTCCGGGGGTACATTCCGCCGGAGATCGGAAATTAGCGTATCTCCGGCGACTGAACTTACACAACAACAACTTTCATGGGTCGATTCCTGAACAAATCTTCAATGCGACATCGCTTCATAGTGTGATAATCTCCGGTAACAATCTCTCCGGCGAACTCCCGGTGTCGATTTGTAATCCCTCTCGTATTCAAACCATTGATTTATCTCATAATTCAATATCTGGAACAATTCAGAAGCTTTTAGGCAAATGTCGTGAGTTACAACGGCTAATCCTCGCCGGAAATCAACTCTCCGGCGAAATTCCGGCAGGGTTTTCGCGGGGTTGGCGAATTTGATCCAACTTGATCTCTCGTCGAATTCCCTCGATGGATCGTTACCGTTCGATATCGGGCAACTGAAATCGCTATCCGGAACGTTGAACATCTCTTTCAACCGTTCAGTGGGAGGTTGCCGGAATCTTTAGGCCATTTACCGTTAACGGTTGGTTTTGATCTCCGGCATAATAATTTCTCCGGTGAAATCCCCCGAACGGGTTGTTTTGTGAATCAAGGGCCGACCGCGTTTTTACATAATCCTTCGCTTTGTGGGCCTCCGTTGCAGAAAACCTGTCGGGAAAGTGTCTCGACAGGTTTATCTGGAACGAAGAGTTTATCGCCCGTGATGGGCGATAATGAATTTAAAAAGGGTTTGAAACCGGGTTTGATCGTACTGATTTCAATGGCGGATGCGTTAGGAGTGTCATTGATCGGATTGTTATTTGTGTATTTGTATTGGAGGAAACAAGATTCAAATGGTTGTAGTTGTATATGTAAAGCTAGATTTGGCGGGAATCAGGATTCAAATTATGTTCATTTCCTTGTGTAAGTGGGTTTCCCAACACGGATTCCGAGGCGGAGTCGGAAAAAGGGGGTGGTGGTGGCGGTGGCGGCAGTGGCGGCGGTGGCGGTGGCGACGGTGGAGAGCTTGTTGCTATTGATAAAGGGTTTAGTATCGAGTTAGATGAGTTATTAAGAGCTTCTGCTTATGTGTTGGGGAAAAGTGGGTTGGGGATTGTGTATAAGGTAGTGCTAGGGAATGGGATTCCGGGGCGGTTAGGCGGTTGGGCGAGGGCGGTGAAGCGCGGTATAAAGAGTTTGTGGCGGAGGTTCAGGCGATCGGAGGGTGAAGCATCCGAATGTGGTGAAGTTGCGAGCTTATTACTGGGCACCCGATGAAAAACTACTGATTAGTGATTTCATTCCGAATGGCAATCTAGCTTTCGCCTTACGGGGCCGAACATCTACGGTCCTTACGTGGTCAATGAGGGTAAAGATCACGAAAGGTACCGCGAGAGGTTTAGCGTATCTACACGAATGTAGTCCTCGAAAATTTGTTCATGGAGACATCAAACCGTCGAACATTCTCCTCGACAACGAGCATCAACCGTACATATCTGATTTTGGTTTGAGTCGCCTTATAACATCACGGGAAATGACATGTCGTCATCCGGTGGCTTTATGGGCGGGGGCTTTTCGTACTTAAAGTCAACTCAAACCGAAAAAGTCAACAACTATCGAGCACCAGAAGCTCGAGCATCATCCAACCAACCTACACAAAAATGGGATGTTTATTCTTTCGGCGTAGTTATACTCGAATTGCTAACGGGAAAGTCACCCGAGTTATCATCTCCAACGACCTCGACTTCTACTGAGATCCCGAATCTAGTTAAGTGGCTCCGAAAGGCGTTCGAGGAGGAAACCCCATTCGGATATGGTTGACCCAATGTTGCTTCAAGAAGTACACGCGAAAAAACAAGTGTTAACAATGTTCACTTAGCACTCGCGTGTACTGAACAAGATCCAGAGATCCGACCACGAATGAAAACGGTGACCGAGAGTCTCGAAAAGATTAGAGCATAAGTCAACCGTATATCGGTAACAGTTGATTTTGCTTCTTTTTTTTTTATCCCGGATGGTTAAGTAGTAGTTAATTTTGGCTTTTTAGTATTTTTATTTTTGCATTAATGTACTTTATCCCGGATGGTTAAGTAGTAGTTAATTTTGCTTTTTTAGTAACTTCATTTTTGTGTTAATGTAACGGTTGATTTTGCTTTTTTACTTTACTTTATCCCGGATGGTTAAGTAGTAGTAATTTTGCCTTTTTTAGTAACTTCATTTTGTGTTAATGTAAAATTATATTTTTAGTGACGTGTGTCACACGTATTGGTTGATAATTTTCTTATCTTTATTGAAGGTAAATTGGATTTTAATAATCCAAGCTATTATCTATTGAAAGATAATAATTCATACTATCAATTTTGTTAGTAATATTTTCAATTTTTATTACCAATAACAGTCCAGTGACATAGTTTTCATTTTTTTTACGTTTGATTTGAACTCGATTCGGTTTGCAACAATAATTGTGAATGAGATGAAGAAACATACAATTTAAATTAAGACTAAAAGATACAAATCGATCATAAAAATTTAGAAATTATATCACTAAGACTGTTATTGGTTATAAAAGTGAAAGTTGAAAGTGTTAGCGGCCATTTTAATAGCATGGATTATTATCGGCCAATAAAAAATTGTTTGGATTATTAAATCCAATTTGCCTTTAATGAAAGAAAGCTACAAATTGCAGGACCAGGTTCAGTTATGTATTCATCTTTTGGTTCTATGTTTGGATGTCGACATTAAGGTGAGGGATTGGGCGTACGATCAAAAAGTTATGAGTTGTAATTTTACTCGATACAAATTAACTAAAAAAAATTAGGTTTTGCTGTTAAAAAAAGATGCCGCGAGTTACAAAAGTTAAAACAAAACTTTTGAATAAAAGTTGAAATAAAACTTTTCCGACAAAATAAATTATTATTTATAAGAAAACAATGTAAGTTTTGGTTTAACTTCCGTTGGTTGTTTAATTTGATTTATCTTGATTGGTCTTTCTTGTTATGTTATTGTTGTTTGTTATTTCTGCATACTCCATTACCTTAGGTTAAATTTAAAAAACATACTAAATAGTTGTTAATATTCATAAATGTTTTGAATCCATTTCCAGTTGGTTCAAATATTTTGTTAAAAATGTCACCCGTTAAACACCTACTAAAACGTAAGAGTATGTATAAAGACATTATCGTTGCTTCAATGTGGTCAATTTGGATAGTTAGAAATGAAAGAACAGTCAATCATATGAAAAACAATATCAACAAAACAGTAAGAGAAATTAAAGTTAATACTTTTATTTGAATCAAGAATAGATCGGGTTCAAATAAATTAGAGAGTAAAATGTTATTTTCGTCCTGACGTTTTATTGAATTTGTCATTTCAATTCAAATTTTTTTTTTTTTGTCATTTCAGTCACTTTAGTTTATCAAATATTATCATTTTCATCCACTTCACTAACTCCGTTAAGATTTCTGTTAAATATGAAGAGACTAGCGAGGATATTTTAGTATTTTTAAACTTTAATTATCCAACTAAAATCAATCAATCAATCAATATTCAATTAAAATTAAAAAAAAACATATGAAGGGACTAGTGAGATCGGTCGATTCGATTTAAAATATTCGATTAACACTAACTTATGTTGTTCGATTGGGTATATTTTTGAAATTCAGTTAATGTTCATGTTTTGTTCTAACATGTACATTTATTCGATTGAGATCTATTGTGGGATTGAGGTCTGCTGTTCTCACGTTTTGTTTGATTGAGATATGATGTTGTCATGTTACGTGATAATAATAGACCTCAATCAAACAAAATATGACAACAATAGATATCAATTGAATAACGGTGCACTTTTGAACAAAAAAATTAAATATCAATTGAAATGTCACAGCAGACCTCAGTTGAACAAATAATTTAGAGTTAATCGAAACTTTTAAATCGAAACGTTTGGTCTCACTAGTCGCTTCATATGTTTTTCTGTTTTAATTAAATATTAATTGATAATTTTATAAAAATTGGATAATTACAACGTTGAAAAAGACTAAATAACCATCATATTTAACTGAGAGTTTAACGGGGTTAGTTGAGTGAATGCAAATGACAACATTTGGTAAACTATAGTGACTGAAATGATAAAAAAAAAGTTTTTGGATTGAAATGACAAATTCAACAAAATATCAGGAACGAAAATAACATTTTACTTTAAATTATGCGTCAATGGGTAGGTTGAAGTTAAAATTTTATGATATGTAATATGTTATATGTTATTGATACTCTTTTGATTTCGATCTGGTTCCTTATTAGATCATATATATATATATTATTTAATTAATTGGTGCTCAAGAAAAAGGGACACTCATCGAGAATTGTGTTTTTTTTCATTTGTAGTGTGCATACTGCATACCCTCTTTTTTATTTTTTTTTCTTAATTTACGAAATAATAACCATTTTCACTATAAAATTCTCTAATTTTTAACGACAATTTGATCTTCTACTTTGAAAACTACATCCCATATATATTATAGTTGTTTAGAACATAACCTAAATCTCCTCATAAATGATGTTTATAGACAGTGGCGAAGCTTGAACATCTCCGTACAGAGAGCGGGGGCGAAATTATTTTTTTAGGGGGGGCGAACTTAATATTTATATAAAATTTACACTACCGGACCAAAAAATTACACTACCGGGCCAAAAAAATTACACTACCGACGAAAAAAAGAGGGGGGGCGGCGGCCCCCCCGATCTCCTCCATCCTCCGCCCATGTTTATAGAGATAGGCAATGGTAGAGACGTAAATGAGGTAAGTCGAGCCTGAATTCTTATAGGCTCGAGCTCAGCTCATTTTGGCTTAAGAGGGCTTGAGCTCGAGCTCGAGCTCGACTTGTTTCGAGTTTTATTTTTAAAACTCAAGCACGGCTCGTCAAGTAATTTTTAAATCTCGGGCTCAGTTCGTTTATTATTTAGTTATTATTTTTTAATATTTATATATTTAATTATATATTTAATATATATCATTATACATATTATATTTTGTTTTTTATCATAATTTTATATATAATAAAAATTATTTAAACATATATAATAATTTGTTAAATATAAGTAAAAAAACTCGTTTAAGCTCGCGAGCCGTCTAAAGTTCAATAAGTAAATAAGGTTTCTTCCAGACCTGGGCTCGTCTTGGGATCGATAAAGCTCGACTCGCTTCGAGCATTTTATCGATCCGATCTCAAGTAGATTATAACTAACCCATCTTGTTTGCATCTTATGCTTAAAAACCAAAGAACACTTTTAATCTTATGAAACTTCCTTCCATATTCATCACCTCCCCATAAATTCCGTAGAGAAACTGCGTTTAAATTTCACACGAATTCAATTTCGTTTCGTATCAGCATCAACGTCGAACCTGCAAAATTCAATTTTAGGTACAATCACGCGTATAATCCATACCTATATAATCAATCACACTACAATCCTTCAATTTCATCATTATCATAATCGTAATCATAATCGTCATCAATTGATCCATTTGTTATCCTTCAGTCTTCCAAAATCATGAACAACTCAAGCGATTACAAACGTGTATTCAACCGCTTCGATGAAGATCACAACGGCACGATCTCTCCATCAGAGCTGCAACGCTGCATCGGATCCATCAACCGCGGTGAAGTTTCTGTCGAAGAGGTGAAGCTTTTGATCGAATCGTTACGGGGAGTTGACGGAGAATTAGGGTTTGAAGAGTTCATTTGTTTGATAGAAAGCGAAAAGGAAGACGAGAAGCTTGAAGATATGAAGAAGGCTTTTAGAATGTATGAGATGGATGGAACTGAGTGCATTACTCCGGTGAGTTTGAATCGGATGCTGAGTCGACTCGGTGAATCGACGAGTATTGATGAGTGTGTTGGGATGATTCGTCGGTTTGATGTTGATGGTGATGGAGTGCTTAATTTTGATGAGTTTAGAGCTATGATGCTTTGAAATTTCATGGTTTATGATATCAGATTCTTGTTTTCATACGTTGAACAACAATTATAAATATAGATCGCATTATGTATGGATGTAAATATGTTGAGAATAGATGAAAATCTTCATATTCTAATAAAACTAGTTTTAATATCCAGACGCGCGTTGCGCGTCTTGGAAACGCTGTAAATCGATACTCTATAAACTATCTAAGACAGCAAGATCACACCAAGAGGACCACGCCGACCCCAAAATGTCGGTAACACCACAGTTTGAGACTATTAAAATCAACAATTTTCCGCTTTAATGTCGGGCTCAGAGTGTGTAAAAAAATGACTCCATCATGGCCGGAGGGCGGGACAGCCCATTAGAGTGAAATTAAAAGATGTTACCTGAATCTGTAGCAAGATCCCATACTTCCGTAACTGATTAAACTGCACGTTCCTGAGGAGCATGTAAAACAATTGTTGTGGATCCCACAACACATAGAGCACAACCAAGGACCCTAAAAATATGTAATTTTTCTTGTAAAATGATATGTGCGAGTACAACGCTGAGATACGGAATAATAACAATGTAAGACTGTTATGTGAAAGCAAAAGAACAATTTAAACATATATTCATACCTTATTATAATGCTCAGTGCCCCAAAAGGAGTGACCAGAATAGGTGGTGCAAATGCATAGGCGGCAAAGTTTGCAACCTCTCCAACATCAACTGTACAAATAAGACGACAACATTAAACAAACACAACTATAATTTACCTGGGTTCCTTGAACCCCTTTAATCTTAAACAACATCAAATCAACAAACTCACTTGTTATCATGCCTACCCACCATAGAGACTCATATAAGTAAGAATATCCTCCTTTTCCTAACAAAAACGATCAATATGTTAGTAAGTTCAATGTAAGTGTGTTATAACTAAAGAACATGCATCCAAAAAGCGAATCTATATGTTAAAATCTGATGAAAATGGAATGACTTGTATACCAAAAACTCCTGTAATATCCTGAACTCCAACATTAATTGGTTTATACATGACGCAACAGTCAACAATTTGTTTTTTTCATTCTAAGTATTCAAACAAATGTACCACAGAAACACTACTATATAAACAGACGATCACGTGATCAACCGAGGCTTGCTTAAGTGATGCATGATCTTATATCAAGTTAGTTTTGTGTATTCACATTCAAACTATGTTCATGATTTATATTCACGAAATCCGATTTCTCTTGCCAATAAGATATAAGGCTAGATAGATAATGTTGTTATAAAGTTATATACTTCTATACGAACAGTACCATCGTAAAATATTTTATAGACAATGTTTCAAAAGAACAAACGGTTTGTTTGTACATAAGGTTTTTCACTTTGCGATTAAACTATTCATCTTTTTGGACCATTGTTTTAATAACAGTTAATTTATATTTAAGGTAGAAATGGCATAAAACCTGAAAGTTTAACTGAAAAGAAAAGAAGTCTGCATTTTAAAAGCAGCCCAAAGTGTTTAGAATCTCTCAATTTGTCTTTTAAAAAGTTGGACCATTGTTTTAATAACAGTTAATTTTGTCCTATTTTACCAAATTTTAATAAGCACTATTAACCAATTATAGATCACATAATCAAAATTTGAACAATTGAGGTATATGGTAAACAAAAAGATGTGAAATCCAACTAAAATCTTGCAAATTTATCATCAAAAACACAAATTAATGCAAAAAGGTCACACCTTGCTGCTCATAAACAAAAGGTCTTCGCCTCTTTTGTTTCGCCATGAAGTAACTTGACCTCCATGCAAGCTAACCTGCAAATATATGCAAATAAAAAGATTGACTCAAGTAACATTTTCTTCAAAATAAATAATTATTCTTGAATTTACAAAACTAACCCTAGCCGAAGCTTTTTGCGGATTCCGAAGAACAATTTGCTCAATTCTATTCCAGCCCTTTGTTGTTTCAAGGGCCATCATGGGATCCCAAACAGCTGCAGAGTGTCCCATTTTTCTCTCACACGAACCCTAGAATGTCTCCTAATGTGTTTCTAACACTCTATTCGCACACTTCAAGTGTATCAAATGCAGAAATCATTCAAGTAATGCTACCAAGTGGTCAACTTTAATAATTTGTGATCTTGTTGACCCGAAATCTTTAAGATCCTGGACTACTTATTCTGAAATATGCCTAATTAGACCCTCAAGGCCTCAATATACTCCATCACATCGTTTTCGAGAACGAATGCTTCTAATCATACCACCTAACAAAGGATAAGATTGACAAAAGTCAAGATTCTGATGCAAGAATAACTAATATTCAAACTCAAAAGATTCAACCATATTTTCAAACAAAAGCATTCAATTTAGTCTATAAAAACCAAACAACAGTACAACATATATAGCAAAATTGATCGATCCATCACACTCAGAAGACAATTCACTTTACTATTTCAGAACTATACTGCAAGAATTTCAAACTTGATAAATTATAATCCACAAAAAGATAGATGCATCATCTACCTAAACTTCAACAACAACGAAAGTTATTTTTAACCGCCAAACACACATACTTCAAACAAAACCACATAGTCAACTTTATAAATTCCAATGAACTTGATGATAATTATTTACAAATTTACTATTTAACATATTCAATATTGACAAATTTATAGGCATGAACCTCAAGTTCTGGAAGAAAAAACAACCAAATCAAGTTCCATGAATCAAATGATTTATAAAAAATTAGCAAAAGCACAAAAAGAAAACAGAATTACTCCATTTTACATTAGACGAAATTCGAAAACACATAAATAGAACAACTTTTTTTGGCCAAACTTTATGATGAAAAATAAAAGAAAGAGTGTAAAAGTTTTTGAGAGCCCAGAAACTTTGCCATCAACATTTCCATGGAAAATTGTCAAGAAAGAATACTATTATACAACATTGAATGAACAAACCCTTATACTTAAATCAAAATCTTAATCAAATCAAAATCTCACAATTATATTGCAAAATCGAAACTTCAGTTATGCAGTGATTAAGCCTTCCAAAATCCAAATCCCACACTTTTCCCCAATTCAAGAACACAAAAACAATACCACAATCTTTGAAACACACTCATCCCACATTACCAAATAAAAACAGAACCCAATTCCTTCAAGCAATTCCCTTCAAGCAACCCAACTTTATTCATATGCCCCAACACTTCTAACTTTATTCAATATATCAAACAATTCTCGAGACACTGAACCTAGTAGCTCGGGTGGGATTTTTGCCATTTTCCTTTCAAGCAGCCCAACTTCATTTCTCAATTCCCTAACTTGCTGCAAGACAGAACAATGCATATCCCTATTATCCTTCTCTATCAATGCATAACAATCATTCTCAGCTTCATCACTCATCCTACAAACCATATCCTGATCCATCAACAACCCTCCTTTATGCCCAAGAACTCTGTGCATTATCCTCGCATTACCATCCAATGGCCCCGTTTCATGGCCCGAATGCACTGCATACAGCTTAAACATGGCCATACCCTCTTCTTGATAAACAAAAGTCTTATCTTTCTCATTATAATTCAAAATAGGCACAATTGCTCTTATCCTAAATCCACATCCACATCTCTTAGACGCATAAGGTTCTCTCTTAAAATTCCTCGATTTCTTTGATGAAGAAGCAGGTTCCCTTGCTCAATGACAAGCATAATCCTAAACCTCTGCCATAAACAGCTTATACCTAATATACTTCTGCCTTATACATAAAACAACCTTTCCAAGAAATCCACATTCCAAAACCCTATCCAAGGAAAGAGGAAATACCCTTACCCTAATTCTGCAAATAAACACCCAAGAATTTGGCCAAAAACCCTAATCTTCTTAACAAAATCAACAAATCACGAACCACAAATCGAAGAACAAATTGAATTACCTCGTCGATTCGAGTCTCTCCGCCGGAATTTGTCGGAGTTGGGGAAGCTAGGGTTCAACCGGGTGGACTACGGTGGAAGGCCGCCGGTGCAGGTGGTTCTGATGCAGGGGTGGAACAACCAAAAATCTCGAACCAACGCAGCCACCACCACTGACCGCCGCCTCCACCAACGCAGCCACCACCGCCGACCGCCGCCTCCCCGACCTCCGCCTCCACCAACACAACCACCTGCGGTGGCCATTTAATCGGCGGGAAGTATTTTGAGCAGAACATCGGATTGGCGGTGGCGGAGCGAAGGCCACGACGGAGGAGGCGACTGCGTTGGAGGCGAAGAAAGGGAAGGCGACGACGGTAGGAGGGCGGTGTGGAGTCGGTGGTGGAGCTCGATGGTGGATTTGGGGTTTCACTATTCATACTGTTCATTTCACTTGCTTTTTAAACATATAGGGAAATGTATCTGGGATGACACGTGTCAACACCACAATCATTCTCATCAAAATTTTCCCGCCCCTCTCTCCTATTAAATAATTACCTTAATTACTAATAATATTATTTAACACTTTTTTAGATTTAATAAATTAATAAAGAGATCTATTTATTAATGTTATTTCTAAATAAATAATTTTTTTATAAAATAATAATTTATTTAAAGCATAAGACTTTTTTTAAAAATACGAAATATTTAAAATTGGTATTTTTAAAAAGTTATTTTTTTAAAACCAAAAATAATTAAATTTAAGAGTTATAATAAGAAAATTTTTAAAAATGACATTTTTATACGGTTTGCTTTAGAATAAAACGTTTATTTATTTTTTTTTAAAAAATAAAGTTTTAAAAAGTTGATATCACTATTTTATAACTTACAGTCATTTCTAATACATAATTTCAGTAATATTATATCTTAAAATATTATTTTATTATTTTATAATTAATAAATATTGTTATATTAATTTTTATTTATTCAACCCGTGTAACACACGGGTTACTATAGCTAGTCATATAATATGTTTGTAAATAGTATGTTAAAAATACATATAACCAGCACTAGTATCATATTTAAAGTTATAGATGTGAAATGCCTCATATATTTCTTATATTTCTTATAGTGTTAATATATTATTAATTCTGGAATAACTGCTTCAAGGATAAGTAGAATTTAAATTCATTTAACGACTAGTGAAATCTAGAAATTCTTGATAAAATAAGTAGAATTTAGATTTTTCTTAATGGCTAGTGAAATTCAGTTATTCTTGATAAAAATGTTATGAAATCGTTGATTCTTTGTGATTAACGAGGAAGACATTTTTCATATATCCTGAAAGTTATGTAGTAACAAGTATTAAGCCATCCGTTCCGCGTCGGGGACGTAAAATCATACCAAATAGCACTAACGTCACATCACTGTCAGCGACTATCAACACAGGAAAAACTCGTATTAAAAAAGAATTAAGAACGAAAACATTGAACCACACTTGTGAAACGTAAAACGTTACAAAGCAATAGCTAAGTCGATCTAGGATCTGGACGTTGCAACTGGGCCGTTAAGTAGGAAAAATAGGCGTAACAACATGAACCATACACGCATGTTACGACGTATTAACTATCAAAATTTAGAGCGAAATGTAAACGAAAATTTTGTAAAAATAATAGGCGATCAAAGTTAAAAGTGAAAATTTATAGGGCTAAAATGTAAAAGATGTAAAAGTATCGGGTTTAAAATAAAAATAATAAAAGAAATAAAAGAATATACAACCTCTAATGCTTAAAGTACAACCAATAAAGCAACCTTAAGTTGCTAATTAATATATATTAAACTAGGTTGATTCCCAGGCGCGTTGCGCCGGGCTTTTGTGTTACAATTTTATACTCCTATACGAGTCAGACGTTCGCGTCTCGGTCAGACCCAAACAAACAGCCCCTTAGACTAAAGAGTTAGCTGTTAACACAAACTGATCTGACCCGTTTTGACCCTTAGCAAAAATGACTCGTTAACCAACCCGCCTCTTTTGTCAAGGAACATTGAAATATCAGTAACTTACGCAGTGGTCAGAACATCAGGATGCAGGTTGTACTCCCGAGCAAACACAAAAGCAATCGCCATCTTTAATTGGTATGGCCTACATGAGTGAACATTGAAGTTATATAATTAATAACAAAATGATAAAAAGAACATTATTTTATCAAAAGGTAATAATATATACCTCCTTAAAGACAACATGTTCTTTGAGGATGTTTCTATGATTGACATGAGGTCTTTCCAGGTCATCTATAGGCCCAACAAAAACCAGTGATCATGAGTCAGCATTAAGGAAACAAAGAAGATTTCAGAAATTTACAAAGAAAAACAACTTACATTCAAGACATCCAATAATATCCATGATTAATTCATCACCAAAATTTTCTCAAAGATCTGAGGGCTGTTGAGTCTGATCCCTTTGACAATTTTGTATATCATGTGAAGGCCTTCCTTGTTTTCCAAATCTTCGCATACTCTAAACAAATCCATTAATTTCCGGAAGAAACTTTGCTGTTCACATCATTCATTTAAGCATTAAAATTGATATAATAAATAAATAAATAAGAAAAACTACTATGAACTGTAACTGAAATTTATATAGACAATTCTGTATATTATTCTTGAGTAATAAATTAACAACTAATAAGAATAGCATAGGACCTTAAGTATTTTAGGAAGTGTTGATAACTCTACTGCAGGTAACTCCCTTATGAATGGGCCGGTTCTAGTTATGTTTTATCTATAACGGGTCAAATGGGTAAACCCAAACAAATTGGCTAACACGGAAATGGTTGATGGTCCAAAACTCCAAAGTCTCCCGATGTGTATTTTTAGTGCATGCAACCTCCTATACTGATTTAATTAAAAAAATAAGGTAATTATTGCAATATATAGTTTTCTAATCTTTATACCACAAAATGTCAGTTTTTAACTTTTTTGGGGAAAAAAAAGCTACCGATAAAGTGTTTTAGGTCAACCCCACCCAGCCCGTTTCAGCTCGTACCAAAAATTACTTGTTTTGATTCATTTGCACCTTACCCGACCCCCTTATGTTTGGAAGAAAAGAATCAAGAAAGATACTGTATAAGAAAAGATATGCATTTTGCCAAAAAGATATGCATTTTGACTTTGTTTGATCAAATACTTTTCAAACAAAATATTGAAATGATCATATTATCAGTTGATCAGCAAATAGTCTCAAAAATCATGGTTCTTGCTAAAAATATCAAACATGGGTATGAATTCATCTTAAAAGCTTAGAATCTGCAACAATTTGATTTCCGAAAAGTTGAAGCATAAACCATTTTGTAAAATTTTATCTTTTCTTTTCACATCATATAAATAAGACCCACAAAACAAAAACATTATATCACATCTTTATGCAACTTGAAGATACCTTCATCAAGGTTCTAATTTCATCCTTCTTCGGTGGATCAAAATGAGGCCCAGGCAAACGCTTATTGATATCACTACAATCAAAGACAATCAAGTGCATAAGTAACCCCATACCCGATCACATTGCCCCCCGAAAAGCTAATATAGAAATACAAGATTTGGCATAAAAAGCAAATGATCTCACTTGTACACAAGTAACACAGCAATGTATAAATCTTCAAATGTCATATTCGCCCTCCCGGTATCATTCTTGTAATAATCAAAAACCTTGTCACTTATTTTTCTTATCTGCTTTTCTCTCCATTGCTTGCCTACACAAGTGTTGAAATCATCATCTTTTCAAACAAAAAATCTTCAATTTTACAGCAATCAAGCTAATTTCATGTCTTAAATAAGTTGTATACTTATATATAAATGATAAACATCACAGAATCATGTAAGTTTTTGATTATTACCATTCGGGCCACTACATTTCCAGCAGTGACTTTACCAGGTCCATATATAACTCCAGGATAAACAGGCACTATAGGTAACCCTTCCTTTGCAGCATCTAAAGCAATTTTATCAGCAACAGCCTTTGATTTCTCATACTCGGTACAGAAAAACTTGGCTGAATGTATCTATCACATATACAACTCTATTTAGCCTCAAATTCCAAAGAGTCAAGAACACAGAAGTATGACCACATAGATTAAATCCAAGTGATATGGAGTTGCACTTTGAAAGGGGAATGCAGTTGTGTTAAAAGAGGAAGAACATAAACAGTATTGGGCTAATGGCAATTAACATTTCAAGAACATCTTATTGTATGATCAGTTTAAAAAGGTAATCAATTTAACCACAAAAGAACTCCATTAGCTTCAACATGGATCTCACAAATTATTTCTATGTCATATACACTATATTCTAACTTCAAATTCGAAAAGATCAAGAAGAGATGAATGAATCTGTTTCAATTGATCAATTTTCCACAACTCGGAACATGGAAAACAATTAACACCGATCATAATTCCACCAAAAATAAGTTGAATCACTAAATCAAACTTAACCTGAATTGGCACATATGGAGCAAACTACCTGACTCTCATCCACAGTATATCCATTAGTCGATCCCAACGTGAAAAACGATGACGTATAAACAATCTTCTATATCATATCACTCTCCTTGCACGCTCGAATCACGTTCTTCAAACCTCCAACATTAACCTAACCATCATACGCATACCAAATCAACACAATCCACAACATCCAATATCATCTCCTAACAAAACGAAATCCACCTCAAATCTCAATCAACTTACCGATACAAACTTAGAAACATTAGGAAGCCACAGTTCCACTACAGCAGCGGCGTGAAAGACCGCATTGCAGCCGGAGCAAGCTGCGAGCAGTGACGGATAGTCCGTGACGTCACCTTAGGAGAGTTCTAAAGCTCCGTCGTCGGACGGCGGAGGAAGGGAGGAGATGTCGCTGGTGCGACGGACGAACGCCCTGACGGAGATGGGGCTGCGATTTGGGTGGGGGGAATTGGAGGTGTGGTGGTGGTTTAGGGTTTGGGATCCTCCACTTGTTTCATCGTCGAGTTCATCGTCTTCATCATCGACCGACCTCCCTCTCCAGCTCCTCTGTCTTGGCTTGTGATGGTGGTTTAGGGTTTTGATTTTGAATACTGTTTCCACCGACATTTTGGATTAATAAGAATAGAAATTTGTTTATTGTTTCAAACTTATTTTACTTCTGTAATTATGAATACTAAACCTATATGTAAAAAAAAAAGTAAAAACATTTTATAATGTGTTAGTTTTTTTTTGCCAGTAAACATACATGCATTACTCTACACTCGATTATTTTTTTGATTCAACACATCTCCACTCTTCAAATATAATCTTCAATTGAGGAGTAGACTATCGGAAAAGTATATATAAGAACATTTCTCAAAAGTTAAAAACCATTTTCTTTGTTTTTTTACATACATATAACGTTTAAAAACATTTATCTTTTTCAGAACATCCAGAGATTTTTTTTAAGAAGGGCCACGCAAAAAAGGTCCGTGCCCATAAAAGTGTTATTAACATCCATAGGGCATCACAAATATATGTTACATGTGCCTAGAGGTGCACAACAAAACCGGTTTTCCGACCCGACCCGACGACCCGACCCGACCCGACGACCCGACCCGACCCGAAACCGGTTTCAACCCGGAAAACCCCCAAACCGGTTCAAACCCGGAAAAAACCACCGGTTCCGGACCGGTTCTGAGATTTTTGACCCAAACCGGTTCCAAACCGGTTTTGATCCAACCCGGTTTGGAAACCGGTTCAAAAAACCCGGTTTCGAACCGGTTTTGCCTGTTTTTTTTGACCGTTTTAAAACGGCTATATAGCCGTTATATGACCGTTTGTGACCGTTTTTTCAACATTTTTTGGACCATTTTGCCCTTATATGATAGTATAAATAGGTAGTGGGTGTAATGGTTTAGTCACAACACTCAAAACTTCAAAAACGCTCGAAAACGTGCTTAAAAACGCAAAAACGCTCCTCACTCTCAACTTTCTATTCTCTCAATCTATTGAATTATGGCTTCTGAATCTTCGGTTCCAACCGGTGGATCCTCAAGTGCCGCTACCGTTGTTAGAATTCTTTCAACAACGAGAAACCAAGAGATTTGGTGTAATTTCGACTTATGCGAAATGTCGAATGGTCAACAAAAAGCTCGATGCAAGGCTTGTGGTTCGTTTTTCAAGTCGGATTCAAACTCGACTTTGAAAAATCATATGACCAAATGGTGCAAGTCTTTGAAAAGTACACCGAGTCAAGGGCAAACATCAATCGGAAACGATGGTGGTTTATGGAACTTCAACGTAGATATGGTTCGAGATAGAATGGCAAAGTTTGTAATTCAAGAAGGATTGCCGTTCGATCACTTCGACAACCCTCGGTTAACAAAATTGATTCAAGAAACTCTTCAACCACGCTACACTCACGTAAGTCGCACCACTCTTAGACGTGATTGTTTAAATCTTTAGAAACAAGCAAAAAATGATTTAAAGATTTTATTTGAAAATTTACAAACCGGTGTGAACTTAACTACCGACGTTTGGTCCGCCCCACACGGTTTACCGGAATCGTACCTTTGCGTCACGGCCCATTGGATAGATCCAAGTTCGTGGCAAATGATGAAACGTACGATTGCGTTTGAATTATTTGGATATCCGCATACCGGTGAAAATCTTTTTCAAATTTTAGACTATGTAATCAAAACGTATAAATTAGAAAACAAAATTTTTTCAATGTCATTTGATAACGCCTCGAACAACACATCCGCCGTCGAAAAATTGAAAATAAAATATAACCGGTTTGTGACGGCGTATTTTTTCATTCACGATGTGTTGCACATATTATTAATTTAGTTGTGCAAGATAGTCTTGGCGTTCCTGAAGTGGAAGATTTTAAAACGTCTTTCAAAACATGTTACGTGACGTTTTTAAAACTAGTAGAAAAAGGTATGTTAATTATAGAAAAATGTGTCACGATACGAATTCCATTTGTTTAGCACCAAATTGGGATGTCCCGACTAGATGGAATTCGACTTGGAAAATGTTAATAGTGCTTTACGTCAAAAAGAAACGCTTCATGTTTTCCACGATGGTCTTGCGATGCGGGGTCGGGTTGTTCCGTTTCCGTTAGAGGGTTGGGAATATATTCAAGAAATAACTCAATTTTTAGAGCTTTTTAAAAACGCAACTACAAAATTGTCGGGGGTTTATTATCCGACAAGTTGTCTAACGCTTCATCAAATTTATTTAATGACCCATAAATTAAGTGAATATGAAGAAAGAAACGAAATGTTTTCGGCAATGGTAGCGCCGATGAAAGAAAAATTTAAAAATATTTCATTGAACTACCCCCGGTTTTTACGTGTTCCGCCGCACTCGACCCGTGTTTAAATGTTTCGGGGGTAGAAACTTTAATAGATGAGATAACTTATGATTTAGATTTACATGATTATGATCCATTTTTTAATATTAATACAAAACAAATATTTAATGAAACTTTTAAAAAATTGTTTAATGTTTATGTTGAAAAATATGGTGCAACATCAAACATCCACCGACAATCGAACGTGGAATCGAGTTCGTCGAGCTCAAGTAGAGAGCCGATGATTAGTTTATACAACACTTTGAGAAATGAAAACAGTAAACGTCAAAGGGGTAACACCCCAAGTAGCGAACTCGGGAGATATATGGGAACCGATTTTTTAGCCACTATGTCTCCCGATGAATTTTTGAAATTTGATATTCTGACATGGTGGAAAGGAAAGGAATCACAATTTCCGGTCCTATCCGCCATGGCACGTAATTTACTAACCGTCCAAGCTTCCATGGTAGCTTCGGAGTCTGCATTTTCTGTTAGTGGCAGGGTTTTATCGATTAGAAGAACAAGGTTAACTCCAACATCGCTAGAGATGTGTATTTGTTTAAAGGACCACTTAGATGCGGTCGAACGAAGACAACACATATCAAACCTTGAAGAAGAAACACCGATTGAAGAAGAAATACACGAGCACGAGGTACAAACCGGACGATCCTCACCGCTATCCGACGAAGAACTCGCTTATGATTTGTCTCAACGCATTGGCACACAAACCGACGAAGACGATTAGATTAGACAAACTTGTATTCGTAATATATATATTTTGTTTTCTTTGGTTTAATTTTAATGTAATTTTTATTGTTTATTTTTCGTAATGAATTAATTATTTACTTTTATAAATTAATGTAATTTTTATTGTTTTCTTTAGAAAAACTCGAGTATGATTTTTAATTGTTTACTTATTAAAATGAAAATAAAAACTTTGAGACAATCGTATATAATTAATCTACTCTAATAAAATAAAAACGAAAATAAAACGCGTACAATCAATCGTATATAATTGTTTGTATAAAACTCGTATTAATTGTTTACAAAATGAAAATAAAAACGCGTCCAATCGTATATAATTAATCTACTCTAATAATTTTTAATTAATCAAAATTTGTAATTAATTTGTATATAATTTAATTAGAAGGTAAAAAAAAAAAAAAAAAAAAAACATGGTTTTCCAAACCGGGTCTTAGACCCGACCCGGTTCGGTTCCAACCCGAACCGGTTCCAACCGGGTTGGGTTTGATGGGTTTGAAAACCGGTTCCGACCCGAACCGGTTCTTGGTCAAAAACCGGGCTCCAAAACGTTGACCGAACCCGAACCGGGTCCGACCCGACCCGGGTTCAAAAAAAAAACCGGTTTGTGCACCTCTACATGTGCCGTAATACCTAATTGACCTATCGTGTCAATATAAATTCTTGTTTCCATAAATTCTTGTTTTGTAATATCTCGAATCAAAACTCGATCAAGTGAATGATTGACCCACCCATAGCTTTTCAAGAGAGATCATCCTTTTTCCTAGGACTGTGAAAATATAAATACATATCTTGCTTTTCAATACTCAATTCAAGCAAATTATAGAAGTAAATCATCAAAACGTTTAGATGATTTCATTTTTTTAGCAATGCTTTATTTCGAGACCCCTTAAACTACTTCTAATTAGTTTTGGAGCTATGTAGTATTCAAAGAGTGTTAATAGCTATTTAAGATATAGCTTTTAAACAGTACTAATCTCATTTCGCATATACTGTTCAAATAAGAAAAGTAAACATTTTGTTTTGACATGTCTTTATATTTAAAATCCTAAATTTATAACAAATATATATATATCGAAGAGTTTTTAAAAAATACTGTAATTCATAAATAAACTTTTGTTTATATATTGTATGGTTTTCAACGTACATGTCGTCCTAGTTGTGAGCTTGCATCTTGATCGTTGTCTATAACGTTTTTGAAAAGACAAATTTGGATTAATATGTAATATTATATAAATAATATATTTTTAATAAATAATTCACATGCCATAGGTATTTACAACAAAGCTCAATGTACAACACACTATAATCAAGCATATATTCCTCATGACTCATGACAAAGAAAAGCAACAACATAAACTTTTAGACTTTTTATACCGTCAAAGTAAAAGTGAGACTATTGATACACACTATTGGATTGGGTTCTAGACATACATCCATATCTTTAAATTAAGTCGTTCATGTAACAATGACGGCATTTAATACACAATTGACTTTAATTAAATATATAATCGCAATAATCACATAATACAATTAAATGTATTCGGGAAATATATTAAAAGATAAAACGATTGTATGGTAAGCTCTTACGTAGCCGTTCTATTATTATAATTATAGTGAAATATACGAGTGTCTATTGCTTGTTATATAATAGCTTTATGCTTAAGCCTAAAACTTAAAATTAATAATTATTGAACATTTGAACTTTTGAACAACAGTTTATGTAACCATATATCTAGATATGTATTCAACTATTTATGTATATGTATTTTAATAAAACATATATAGTTTACACAAATGACTACAGTTTACTTTTCCTATTCATATATTTGTTTTAAGAAAACAAATATAGATGAAATGGAAGTTGAAAATCAAGATGAAGAAACCAAGGCTTTAGAAGGTTTAAAAACAATAGGAAAACAACTAAAAGCATAAAAAGAAACCTTGCATTTAAACTTTCTTAAAACCACAACTCTTCCCCCTATCCACTGCACAATTGTCACTGATGTCTTCTTCATTGCTTCTTTCTTCATTTTTACTCTCTCATTTTTATCAACATTAGGTAGTTTATTTGTATCTGCACACACAAGAAAAATTCATTAATAGTATCGAGACGGTAAACAAATCGAACAAACATTAACGGGTCTTTGTTTGTTCATTTAACTTTAATTAAACAAAATAACGAATATGAACATATAAATAAACATATTCATTATGTTTATTTTTCATTCGCTGAAATAAAAGTTTGTTCAGGTTCTTTCGTTAAAAGCTAATAAACATAAAAGAACACACACACACATATATATATATATAAATAAACACATCCATGTATGTAAATGAGTGAGTAAGTGCTTGTTCGTCTAGTTAAATAAACAAAAGTTATGTTCATGTTTATTTATTTATAAAAAAAAAAGAACTTATATATTTACCGGCTCTATCAATCTTTGTGGTTGTAGTTGTAAGCGCTTGTGTTTCTTGATGGACTTCATCATTATCAAAATGGAGAGGATAACTTGTCAAAAATGCCCTTCTAGTGTTGTAGTCTTCATTCCTAAAGCTTCTTGTTCTTAGACCATCTCCTTCCTCCATTGATTATGATCAAACTCTTTGGTTTTGATGGTAAATATGAAGGCTTAATTGGTTTGCTTTCAATTTGTGGGCTTACCCCTTTTATACTTGTGTCTCCTTGTTTTTATAGGCAACATTGACATTCGTGTATACCTTCTTTTAAAGAAATTATTATAGCTTTGTACTTCTATAACCAAAATAATTATCATTTTAAAAAAGTTAGATTCAACGTTATAAGATTGGTCAAAAAGAATGAAGTGTATAACCAATAGACTAAAAGAGATTTGACCATAAATGATGTAGATTTGAGATCCCCACCCTAGTATTATATATTTTAATTCACGAATAAATTGTAAATAAACAAATTCGGGTAGTGAAAATTTTCTTCACACTGATTAAGAGCATTCACAACTCATTCCTTATTTTTATCCATATAGTTACATTAAAAATCATTATTTTTTCTCTCTTCCTTTCAATTAAATAATATTTTTTATATCTTTATCATTACTTTTTATCTTTCTTTCACTCACAACCACTTAAATATATTAAAAATATTACAAGGTTTTGAAAATTGTTTTCCAAAATTACATATTGAATAATAAATTTTTCACATCCTTCACTCACAACCACTTATAACCATACCATAAATTTAAGGAATACACTCACATAAATTTAGAAAACGAGCTATGAATGTTCTAAGGGATTTTAGGATCTATTTCGGTTGGTTTTAATAAAATTTCTTTGCCATGTGCTTCTAACCCTTCTATAAACTATGATTTTTAAAAATGGTGTTGGAGGTGTTGACCGGATTGGTTGGTTTAACGGTGTGTTAGTTTGATGGTTTTAACTAATTTATTTTTAAAATCCTTATGTTACAAAAAAAAAATTGAAATCATATATGTTATCCTTATGTTACAAAAATGATTTATAAATAAAGAAAAAGTAAAATGACTAGTTCAGAATTTCACACCATTGAATCATCAAACTGTCAATACCGAACCATGCATCAAATCTCATATTCTCATTAATCTCAAACATGCTAATTGCTTTGTTATAAACGATTTGATCAGTTTTAACATTTTATGAAAACTTATAAGACAAATCCTATGAAGACGTTAGATGAATCATCAATTAAAATAACAAAAAATATGGACTCTAAAGTCTAAAATACAAAGAAAAAGTATAAAATATACACATTATTTTTATAATATATTTTTATGAATATATAGTTAGGTTGAAAGATAATGTTATTTTTAGTATATTGTTTTTATTTTACGTGGGCATGCGTCAAAAAGGTTCCATTATTTCGTAACGATACCTATGATATCCTCTTTATAAAATATAAAGTATCATTCCTAACCTTTTTACTTATCAAGATGCATGAAAAGAACTTTATTACAAAAAGATATGAAAATTTTTTTAAAGCATCTAAACTATAGTTATTTAAAAGAGTAAATTATCATTTGCATCCCTAACATTTGTTCATTTTAACCACTTGCGTCCCTGCGGTTTCAAAATTACCATTCGCCCCCTAACGTTTCATGTTATCTTCATTTGAGTCTATATAATTTCATTTTTATCTCAATTTGAATCCAAATGACTAACACTGTTAGTTTTTCTGTTAAAATTATTATTGAAAAGACTAAACTACCCTTAATACTATATTAATATAAAAAAACTTATGGGTCCCATCTATCAATATTATCTTCTTCTTCAAATCACCCCATCACCACCCCCATCACCACCACCACCATAACCACTTGGTCGCCACCACAGCAGCCTCATCACCACCGCCATAACCACCCAATTGCCACCATAGCAGCCTCATCACCACCGCCACAACAACCCTATCGCCACCACAGCAGCCAAAGTATACAAATACTGCAAATGAAGATCCCGAACCCCAATTCGAATTAGCATCAACAGTTTCTAATTATCACCGGCCATCTTCCTTCTGAAAATCGCAAGTGATATTATCTAAGTACACCAGTCAATAATATCATCCTCTCAGAAGTCAGATCTATGAACAAATCCCTAATTCTATAAGCCTATGCTCCCGTTAGAAAAACTGAAAATGATACACAAGATTAAAAAGAAAGATTATCAAGAAAACCTTAACAACTAAGATCTAATCGTTTCATTTAACCTCAAAGCACACAAATTTCTACTTCCCAAAGCCCTAATCCCCTCACCAAAACACAAAACCTCAAAAAAAAACTAACCGCTAAACGGCCGGCGGAAATCAGAACCTCCACGACCACCGCCCCACCGACACGACAACGGAGATCCATAGTCGTTACATTGAGACGACGAAGTTGCAGGCGAATCTCTCCATCGATTCGGCACAATTTCCAACGGCTCCGACGACGCCGCCTTCAAGAACTCCTTCCGATCGATTTGCAGTGGCTCCGACGGCATCAATCAGTCAATTGAACCCCAACCTAACAGAAATCGAACATGAAATTAAGAAACAGACCCCCCACACCACCATCGCAGTATTTGTATACTTTGGCTGCTAATTATCGATCGTTACAGATCACTCGAACATGAAATTAAGAAACAGACCCCCCTATCACCACCATCACGACCCCCCGACCCCCCACACCACCATCGCGACCCCCATCACCACCACCGCGACCCCCATCACCACCACCGCAGCCCCCGTCACCACCACCGCAGCCCCCCATCACCACCATCACGACCCCCATCACCACCATCGCGACCCTATCACCACCGTCGCGACCCCCATCACCACCAGCGCAACCACCCCATCACCACCATCGCGACCCCCATCTCCACCACCGCAGCCCCCATCAACACCATCGCAGCCCCCCATCTCCATCGACTGAAGGGTATGGGAGAAAAAATAGAAAGAGAGAGAGAGAAAGGGAGAAAGAGGGAGAAAGAAATGATAAGGTGTGAAGGTGAGAATGAAGGGTATGTGAATTAATAATAAGGGTAATTTTGTCATTTTACAAAAGTTAACAGAAAAATCTAACGCCGTTAGTGTTTTGGACTCAAATGGAGATAAAAAGGAAACGTTAGGGGGTAAACCGAGACTCTGAAACTGCAGGGACGCAAGTGGTTAAAATGGGAAAACGTCAGGGATGCAAATGGTAATTTACTCTATTTAAAATTATTCATATTACTGGAATTACGCAAAGTCACTTGTTTGTTTTGAACTTGACCTTAGTTACTTATGTGAGTGGTGACCGAGAGTGGTCACGTAAACTCATACTCGCAGGTATGTCATGGCGTACCTGCGTGAGTGTGTTATGAGTTATGAGATTGTGAGTCTACTAACCCTCGTTAGTGGTAAAAATTTATCGACCATTGAGGCTTTTAGCCGTTAGGAAACTGCCAACTGTATTAAAAACATTTTAAAAGAAGTAATACACACCACATAAACGTTCATGTTTTTCTAAAAAAAACAAGTTTCTATATCCGCTTTACTCAAAAAATAAATTCAAATAATTCAAGTATACCTTTCAATATGATTCGTATTACCTGTACTTTCATCCAAACACATTACTTGTACTTCGATCCAAACCTATTTCCAACACATTACTTTTATAACATATCAGAGCATTCACACTAGCTTTCACATCCTCATATTAATCTTTATATTTACACTAAAAACATTACATTTTCTTTTTCTCTTCCAATTAAGTAATATTTCTTATATCTTTATCATTATATTTTATATCTCCTTCACTCACAACCATTTTCAAAAATATTAAAAAAATTTATGGTGATTGAACCGTGTTTCCTCAAACATGAGAAAATACGATACAGCCGTCGTAAATTATCACTAACAATCATCCTCATAATATAGGACACACACTCACATAAAAATAGAAAACATACTATGAATACTCTTACTACAAATTCTAGGATCATAGGTGAACAAAAAGATACGAGTAACATACTATATTTTGAAGATATATGTTATTATTTTATAATAGACTTTTTATTTTGCGAGTGCATCGGTTAGAGTAGTATTTTTACCTTATATGATAAAAGAAAATTTTATGCTTGTCATATTCTCTTAAAATCCTTCCAATAACTATGCTGGAGATTTACTCGGTTTTTATATCATAATATTAATAAACTAGTCACTGTTTTTCTTCTTTAATCAGTTAGTAGTCTTCATTGAAAATAAACTATAAAGACGATTGTTTCTTCTTTAATCAGTTAGTAGTCTTCATTGAAAATAAAACTATAAAGACGATTGTGCTTGATGATGGGTGCATTGCACATTGACACCAAGATATAAAGATAAGCTACTATTGTATGCCTTTTTGCATTTCCTTTTCTTTTTCTTCTTCTTTAAAGTTAATAAAAAGATCGACGTTATGGAATGTAGATTAAGAGATAACTACGCGACTTGTGAACACCGAACACGTTACAATCTTTCGCTTACTTTTCCATAATTCTTTTGGAATAAGAAGAAGCGAAATGAAAAACAAAGACGAAGGTGAACATAAATAGATAAACACGTTAACGAGATAACTTCGCTTCTTTCTGTTTTAGGTTTAGTATACAAATAATATATTTGAAATGGACTCGTCAATAAACGTTATGATTTATAATAGTACTTGCTTTCATATTTTTATCGTTGTATAAGAAAAAGTTTTTTTTCTCATATTATACGTTAAACTTCTTTTAACTTTTTATGAACCACCAACTTTTTGAGTCCCTTCCGATGATTGTAACAAAATAAATTTCGTCAAGGTCAAAGCGTATTTGGGAAGGATTACGTACTAAAACTTACTGTCACACACTCTTAAAATCATCCTTAAATCTTTTGTTACATATATTGACATTGCTACACCATAGACCCTTTGATAACTTATTTTAGCCCAATCTTTTGTTAACCTAAACGGACCATCTTATCTATATTAATAAATCTAACATCTTTTCAAGTCACATGATATTTTTTTATACAGTTCATCTTATCGTCACCTAAGTTTTGTTCACGTGTACTCACTACATTACAACTTATATATGTTAGATCCAAATTTACTAAAAAAAGATTTATAATTATTGTGGAATTCTTATTTTTGGAAATATATTGATATGAAAACAATTCCAAACATTTTATTAAATTATTTTTAATAATAAAATTTTGTGATCACACAATATTGTAATCAATATTTGTTCACATACTCTGTGTTTATATGATACATGTTTACTTAAATTTCTAACAAAATTAGTTTTTTTTCTTTTATTCTCGCTCGAATTGTTTGTATTATATCATCATTTACAAGATGTTCTTAATTTAAAAAATGTGATTGTTAGATATGAATATATAAATTTTCAATTGTAATATATAATTAATATAAAAAGTTAAAATCCTGCAATATATACAAACTAGCTTTAGTAAACTCGTGCATTACACGGGTTGAATAAATAAAATATGAATATAATAAAATTTATTAATTATAAAATGATATTCTAAGATATGATATGATTGAAATTACATATGAGAAATTACTATAACTGATAAAATAGTGATATCAACTTTTTAAAATTTTATTTCTAATTTTTTTTCCAAAAAAATAAACATTTTGTTCTAAAACAAACCGTATAAAAATGTTATTTTTAAAAATTTTCTTATTATATCTCCCAAACTAATTATTTTTGGTGTTAAAAAATTAAATTTTAGAAATACCACTTTTAAAATATTTTGTATTTTTAAAAACGTTTTATGCTTTATAAAATTTTATTATTTTATATTAAAATTGTTTATTTAGAAATAATATTAATAAATAGATCATTTTTTAATTTATTAAATGTAAAAAAAATATGTTAAATAATACTATTAGTAATTAAGGTAATTATTTAAAATGAGAGAGAGGCGGGAAAAGTTTTGCGAGAGTGATTGTGGTGCTGCCACGTGCCACTTTAAGTTACTATTTTATTATAATAGTAAGATTCAAATCAAGCTTAGAGCTTTAAAATACGGCTTAAATTAATGAAACTTTCTACTAAGCTGAATAAGTCAAGCTTAAGCTTAAGTAAATGTGATTATTATCTTTTAACAAATGTTAAATAACCTAGGTATCCATCAAACTTAACTGTAACAATAAACAATTTAGCAAAGAAATATGAAATACAATAGCTATTGATTATTATGCCTTAATTGTGACACAACACAAGCATAAACCATATGGCTTAATCTTTGAAGTCTGCCATTCTGAGCCAGGGGTTGCATTTGGGTCATACAACAATGTGTTTGTAAACCCTCCTTGTTCTTCTTCAAGTGAAAACAGCAATAATTTATCTTCAACTATCCCGAACCGAAACCCGACCCTCGAGCTTCCCGTAACCGGGACTTCCACCATCTTCCACGAGCCGTCTTCGGGGTTAAAAATAGCGAGTTTTCGTTGGTTTTTCCATTCCATACAAAATAGCTTCTTTCCTACTACAGCATGAGCAGTCACCATCACACAACCGTTCTTCATTTCGCACCAAGAATGCTCTTTCGGATCATACACGTCAACAAACCTAGTTGCACACATATGAAAACAGCTTGATTTAGGTGGTGTTATATTGATAACATCACTAAAGACCCATAAAGACTCACAACCCAACACGTCCATTTTGACACCTCTGAACTGTAACGACATCTCTTTAGGAATATAAGTATGTTATGAGATGTACAAACCTTGAATTCCCAATGGTGAAGCTCGACCGCCCGCCCATTATATAGAGTTTACCCTCAAACCCGCATGCAAAACAACCCCAACGTGGGCGGCGAAGGGACTCGATTAACGTCCACTTCTCAGTTTCTGGATTATACACCTCAGCACATGAGAGAGAATCTCCATCCACCCCATAACCACCAACGGCATAAACCAAACCGTTTACTTCTGCACATGCGAAATCATATCGAGGCATGTTCATGTTGGAAATCTTGCTCCAGCTGCAATCAAAGAATATATAATTTTACCTTTAAAACTATATAATCAAAAAGTGTTTACGGGTTGCTAGTAATATACTTTTAATGTTTGGATTAGTAGATCTGCTCCTGATAAAACTTATTGTTAAATGGTAAAATTAAAGAACCATACCTCTAGTTTTAAATTAAAGAACTAATTTTTATGTTAAGCATCTAGCTCTATATGAGCAAGATTAACAGGTTGTGTAACGGGACAAAACAGGTTTGGTTTGAAACTGATTTAGTCCAAGTCAGGTTAGATTGACCCGTAAACACCTTTTAGTTCATTTCAATTCTTTTCTATAGATAACCAATGTGATAATAATAATTGCAAAAACAATATAACTACAAGAATAACCTAAGTCTTTCATAAAACGATTTAAGAGGCCATATGCATTACAAAAAATATATATAACTTAAGCGACTTTCAAGTTTCAACCCATCCCATCCCTTTTTAGCTAATCTTCTTTGACCCGTTGGAGAAAAAAACACAACCCAAACTGAACCATTCATAAGTAAACGAGTCAAATTGCTAACAAGATAAATGATGGAACAAACCTGTTAACACAAGAATCATATTGGTACACATCAGAAGAAACTGATCCGACACCAGTAACCATCGAATACCCAGCCATAACAATAAGCTTCCCATTAACAACCACAACCCCAAAGCCCGCCTTCACGGGGCCCGGCATCTGAGGTAAGACCGCCTGTTTATTTCCGAGGCAATCAAATACATCCCAGTGGGTCCCATCTCCTTTAGCATCCATAGTCAAAATATAAATCCATTCTTCAACTAAACCAGAAAGTTTCCTAACAGTAGTGAACTCCTTGCTTTTAATAAAAGACCTCCATCTCCTTGACACACCTCCCATTGTTGGAAAGTATGATCTTGGGACAAGGGCAAGACAGTACTTTGCTACATCATCAGGCAGCCCGGGCAAGACCGGGCAGTCAAAATCATCAACAGCTGAATGTGAACACGAATTGGTCTTCCGGGCAGTTTTGGAGATGCACATACTTAGGTTTGTGATACTAATCTCATCACAATAGGATGCAGGCATATTAAAGTGCAAAAGGCTAAAGTCTTTAGAGTTGATCAGTTTGTTCTTCTCAATAAGAAGAAAAGAATATGAAAGCAATTGAAGATTTGAGATTTTGGTTACAAAAATTCATGATACCCTTCACTTAAAGATATCTTACGGGCCCAAGAAGTTGCAGTACTGATAACTTGAGAAATAAAAGCAAAAGATTTTGGGTGTCTTATACGATCCAATTCAATTTCCATGTCAATTGTCCTATTTCTGGAGTAATTACTTGTCTTTATATCACCAATAATAACCCAAACTGCTATATTTTCTGACTTGCTTCTAACAACACATAGTGAGTAATCTACATATGATAATAAAACCATAAATCAAATGATAAAACAAAAGGAAAGAAAGATATGCACAGAGACATTTAGGGTAAAACAAGAGGTGGCAAAATGAATGGGTTTGTTGGAGAGACTACGGGTCAAAATGGGCAATTTTGGTATGAAATGGAATCAGGTTGGATTGATCCGAAACACATTTTATCCACATTTTCCTAAAAGAATTTAGTGTCAAATATGATTACAAAAGTTATATTATTTCAATAATAATATAATTTCTTAATATAATGGTAAAGACGTTTATGCACTAGAACTAGACCATGGGTGACTTGCGACCCGTTTGACCATTACTTTTTAAGCTATTTTCTTTAACTTAACCCGTTCATGTCCTTTAATTTTAAGCTATCGTTTAGTTAACCGGTTTGACTCATTAAGATACAATATATCCCAAACCAACCCATTCAGAGGTAAATGAGTTGTAATGCCCCCTCTAGGCAAAACCATCATTTCTCAAATTCAAGACCATATCAATCTTGGTACATATTCAATAATGACCGTCAAATAGATATTTTAGCAGGGTTATCGGCTTTTTCTAGAAAAAGCGTGTATCAAATTTGAATTCAAGAAAAGTTTATGTCTGACCCCCAAAGTCAAAGTATACATAGAAGATGAAATCAAAAGATAAGTAGATTATACCAGTCAAGGCCATAGAAATTGGCTTAACCCCCATTAACCTCCATTTTATCTGTATTTGCACAATCACCTGCAATGAAAAGAAAAGATGGTTAATTAAACCGTAATCTAAGCTATTTTTGTAACCTACTTTTGACATGTGAAGTGTATGACATATTAAGCAACAAGCAAGTGCTGTTTGCAGGTTGTTATCATGAGTTGACAGATTATGCCAATAATAAGCATACCACTATTAATGTTGCTTCTTTAACTAAGAGCAAAAGAATGATTTAGTTCCGATTCCCTGTCTTCATCTTTTCTAGAAAAAGGCTTACTCCCTACATAGAGAACAAACATCCACAGACGCTTCTTATTTGATATAAGCTCTATAACTAGAGACCATAAACGAGCTAGAATGGGCTATGGTCATGTTTGTTTGTATAATCTTAACTAAACAAATAAACAAACACAAACACATACGGACAGATATTCATGTCTATTTCCAATAAGAAAATAAACTTGTTCGTGTTAGTTTATGCAACGAACATAGAAAATATAAACAAACATAAAAAAATTTAATACACAAATCAGATTGATAATTTGAAGAATTGAGACTGAAAGCATAGTGTTTCTAATTTCTAAATGTGCAGGGCCTCTTGGAATGTGATTGTCAAAATGGCCTGGACCGACTTGTTAGTTTTGTTGTATTTTGTAATTCAAGTTAGTTGAGGGACTAGAATTGTAATTTTTCTGTTTTGTTGTTATAAGTAGACGTTAGTAGTCGTTAGCAACATATACACTCGAATTCATTCATAATCAATAATAATCACATTCAGTTCTTGGTACCTATTTCTCACGACTTTATTAGTATTCTTATCTAGTTCATTCCAAATAATAATAAGTGGATATAAATGAACGACCATAACAATAAACAAACCTTAATGAACATACATAAACAAATGGACACGTGTCCATTTTCGTTCATTTGTTTAATTATAAGAACAAAAAAATTTATTCATCTTCATTGGTTATTACATAAAAAAATTTCTCATCAAAACGATTCATTGAACATTCGGTTCGTTTAGACCCCTGTATGTAAAACTGTAACAAGACTTAACTTACAAAACACCCAAACACTCTAAAAGGGTAGACCTCCAAACACACCTACCAACCAGATGTCAGCCACCTACCCTACCAAACTCCGAATAATGAATAATAAAGAACAAAAAACTAAGGGAAACTATGAAAGTCCTGTATCCACTCATCTTGCAATACAACTCAACAATCAGTTCAATAGCAAATTGCATAAATCATAAGTTTTTATATGACAAAACAAATGGAAACAAAAAGAGAAATTAACCAAAAAAAATGATAGATCTACAGCAACCATTAAATTTAACATTAATTGGGTCTTTTCTCACATAAAGAAAAGAGGTATATTTGACTACTGGATCTTAAATATCACTAACTTGACAACAAAAGTCAAAATTCATTTCTACCTTTAAAAATGTAGAAGCCCAAATCACACAATTAGGGTTCTTTATCATTACAGAAATTAACCAAAAAAAACTATATCCGATTGATATACATTTATCACTTCATAATTAAACAACAGCATTGAGTTCAGTTCATCCTCTGCAGAAAACAAACCAAATATAACAACAAAATTGATTCAAAATGACTTTCATCCAATAAGAGTCACAGATCTAAAACATAATCAACTACAAACGATTATCTTTTGCAGAAACAAAAGCAAGTAAACTGTAAACAATGATTAGATCTTGGTTAATATTCTGAAAACAAAACATCCGACTGATGAATCCAACAATGGCAGGAAGAAGTTAACATCAACACTAAGAAATCAAAACATATGATACAAACCCGAGTGAGATTACATCAATACATAAAAGTATAAGCAAAAAAGCACGAATTTTTACCTGAATTTGCGAGATTTTGGTGGATTGGATGCTTGTGTTTGTGTAGAAGACTAGAAGTTGAATAATAAGATGATAAGGATATAAATGTGTAATGGGGATTTGATTTAAAGACCCTAAAATCAAGGTTGCAGGGATAATATTTGAAGGAATCAGACCCACGTCAGTAATGTCGGATTGAAGATTGATACGAGATTTCGACCTAATCAGTGATGACGGTGACTCCAATTTATGCGGCATTTTATAATGTGAAAATCGTGTTCTTTTAACTAAGGGTATGTTTGGGACTGTTTGATTTTTTTACTTTAAGTTAGAGTGATTTATTAACTTAGAGTAATTTATTAATTTATTCTCTAATAACAATTAAATTATCAAGTATTATAAAATAACTTTTTAATTTTAAAATTAAAAGTTAATAAAAATAAGTATTTCCAGACACTCACTACGCCATAAAGGCCATTGATCTCTTAGGATAGTGAATCAAGGGAAGGTGAGAAGCTTAGGTTTAAGGTTCAAACGTTAGTGTTTGTGAATTATTACTATTTGTTACTAATTTTTAATAACTAACCAGCCGTTTAAAAAATTAACTTCCTGAAGATTCTTTTCTGTTTATTCATTTATTGTTTATATTTATTATATATTATTTACAAAAGTTGAATTTCAATAATTCGGCGGAAAGCATAATGAAAACAGAGAAATACTTTGCACAAATCAACATTTCGCAAGCCCTAGCATGCTTTTCTCTAGTTAGCCCACAATAAGATGACGGGCCCGATTGCATATTTCATGTGTTCTTGTCTAATTGCAATGATTCTCTAATGGGTGTCAAGTGTGTTAAAAACAATCCCCTAAATCCATTTAATTATTTATTTAGTATGATTAAGTTATGATATTTATTCTTACTATTATTTCTTATTGTAAGGCTCTAATTCCTTGATTTGTTGTTGTTTTATTTTGTTTGTAGTTGAGCTGTTTTCATTTTCTTATTTCTTATTTCTAATATCTTATTTTTAAAAATCGATTGCTTGGATATAAATTAAAATCAATACTTTGGTAGAATTGATTACGATCAATTACAAATAGGAAGAGTATCTGCTATGATCAACTTATAAATTATTGTTGTTTTTGTTGGTCGATTTTGGTCTGATCTAATTTTTTCACTCCTAATATTCTTAGGATCCGCTACAAGGTATGTACGAATTTAACTATACATATCATGATGGCTAACCCGTTATATAAATTTAGTTTTTCTAATTCTAACTTTTTAATGTGTCGACATGCTGACTCGTTTATCAACAAACCCCCACCATGACGTGACTTGTATGTTAAACTATTGGGGGGGGGGGGGTCGGAGCGTTTAGATTCAACCATAACTTGTCTATCTATACTATATTATAATGCACGAAAAAGTGTTTCCGTAATAATTTAAGAGATTTGAACATTTTAAGTACAATGTACAATTCAAAAAACTATTTTCAGGGGTATTTATGTCATTTAAACACTCCTAAAAAGATGGAACTTAAAAACTATTTATATCTACACCCTTATATCTCTAACTAGGTTAGACCCCGTGTATTACACGGGTTGAATAATAAAATATTAAATAACTATTAACAAAAATTATTAATCATAGAACGATCTATTGATATAAGATACGATTGACATTACATACGAGTGATAAAAGACGATATCATTTTTAAACTTTTGTTTAATTTTTTTTTGTTTTTTTTCAAAAAAAGTTGGTTTTTAAATAAATTGTTTCAAAACAAACCGTTTTAAAAAAGTGTCATTTTTAATGATTTCTTTATTATAACTTTGAAATTTAATTAGTTTTATTTCATAGGAATTTTATTTTTTAAAGCCACAAGTTTTAAAATATATTATGTTTTTTAAAAGTTTGATATTTTTTGAAAACGTTTCTTATTTGTAAAAAATTATTTTTTTAAAAATTATATTTTTAGAAAGATCTCTTTTTTAATTTAATATAAAAGTATTTTTAATATGAAAAGAATTAATTGATATCATTTGTATTTAATATTATATTTATTAGGAGAGAGAAGCTGAAAAATAAAATTTATGAGTCATATAATTGTACCAAGTGGCAAATCAAAACCTTCTTTTATTATAATACATAGATTATATATGATATCTTTCATGTTTGTTACAACATGCTTAAAAGAAGGAATTCAGTTTTTTAAATATAAAACTAAACAGAAACGAATACCATAATGAAAAGTGTCGTACCCGCTGCAACGTGCGGGCACGTTACTAGTTTTGTATAATGCCCAGGGGCGGAACTAGGCTTTCGGGAACGAGGTCAAGTGACCCCATTGATTTTTGAACCCGTAGTGTAACGTATAATACCGAATTTTTTAGTGAACCCATAGTTTTACAGGGAGTGAACCCATTAGTATATTAAAACTAGTAACATAACACAAAACTGCTTCCTAGTTCGCTGGTAATTTGCGCGGCGCGCGCGACTCCCGCTGCAAGTGGTCGCGAGTTCGAGTCTTTCTCCCAACATTTTTTATTTTTTTCCCCTTATAAATTTACCTAAAATTACTAAACTGCCCTTCTTCTAAAATAAAACCCTAACCCTTAATTTTTTCCCTCCCAAGTCCCATCCGACCATCCCCAATTCCCCTCTCCATCGACTATGCAAGTTGCGGCTGCCCCCACCCCGCCAACCGGCCACCCCTCCCTGCGGGCTGCGACCCCCAATCGGCCCCTGCTAGCCTGCTCGGCTGCTTGGTTGCTTGGTTGCTTGGCTGCGACCCCCAATCAGCCCCTCTCCATCGACTGCCCAGCTGCGGTCACCCCCCAATCGGCCCCTCATCCATCAATCACCATTGTCCATTAATTCTTCAAAAGGTTAGTTTCTTTATGGTTTATTTAAAGTTCAAATTCTTTAAGTTTATTTTGCTTAATTGTTTGTTGTTAGACATAACTTAACTTGTTTGTTGTTAGCCTTTAGAATTTAGAAACTTGTTTGTTGTTAGCCTTTAGAATTTAGAAACTTTTAAGTTTATATGATATTAGGTTTTTCACAATTTGGGTATGAATGTATGATATTAGTAATTTAGGTTTATCACAATTTGGGTATGATATTAGTAATTTAGTTTATATAATATACTTTATGTGATATAATTTGGGTATTTTATCATATTAGTAATTTAGTTTATCACAATTTGTATAAATTAGGGACATGGACCGCTTTGTTGTGAAAAGAAAACCATCGAATGTTGCTACTTCATCTAGTAATAGTATTCCGGCAAGAATTGATTTAGATAATCTCCCATGGGATCCTTCTGAACGAAAACCAATCTCATCATATCACCCTAATCAAAAAGATAAAATTAGAAGGGCATACTTGCTTAGAGGTCCATGTCAACCTATGGGCATGAGTTTCCATAACGAGGTTTTAGTGGAAAATCTAGACGATTTCGTCCCGAGTGGTTTCAACAATATGGAAATTGGCTAGAATATAGTGTGAAAACGGATAGAGCATATTGCTTGTTTTGTTATTTGTTTAAGGAAATTTGTCAAAAAGATGCATTTGTTAATGAAGGTTTTAATGGTTGGAACAAAACCGAAAGATTTACCATACATATTGGTGATGTTAATAGTATTCATAACAAATCACGTAGAAAAGGAGAGGACTTGCTCAAACAAGAACAATCCATGCATGTTGCATTTGAAAAACAAAGTGACAAACAAAAAAGAGAGTACACAATCCGATTAAGTTCTTCTGTTCTTCTTGCAAAAGCATTATTAAATGGTGGGTTGTCTTTTCGTGCTCATGATGAGTCTGAGACTTCACTTTATAGAGGACACTTTATTAAGTTTTTAAAGGTGTTTGGGCAATTAAATGAAGAAATTGGTAAAGTGATCTTAAGAAACGCTCTAGGAAATAGTCAGATGACTTCTCCACTAATCCAAAAAGAAATTTGTAATTGTTTTGCACAAGAGGTTTTAAAGCAGGTTTTTGAAGAACTTGATGATGATGTTTTTGCTATATTAGTCGATGAGTCGAGAGATGTATCTAAAAAGGAAAAAATAACTGTGGTTTTAAGATTTGTTGATAAATTGGGACTTGTTAAAGAAAGATTTATTGGCCTTGTTCATGTCATGGAAACAACTTCATTGTCTCTCAAGTCGGCCGTTGATGAACTATTTGCTAGATACAATTTAAGCTTGACTAGAGTTAGAGGCCAAGGATACGACGGTGCAAGCAATATGTCCGGTGAGTTTAATGGTTTGAAAGCACTAATTTTAAAAGAAAACTCATCGGCTTATTTTGTACATTGTTTTGCCCATCAACTTCAATTAGTTGTTGTCGCCCTTGCAAACAAACATGTGGAGATTTATAAATTTTTGATGAAGTGTCAACTTTGACAAATATAGTTTGTGCATCTTGCAAACGAATAGATATGATTTGAGAGAGTCAAAAGGAAAGGGTGAAAGAGCAAATTGGTTGTTTAGAAGTTGAAAGTGGAAAAAGGAAAAATCAAGAAATCTCACTTGCCAGAGCCGGAGACACACATTGGAGTTCTCACCATAAGACACTTGTTCGTTTGCTCGAATTATATCCAAGTATTATTGACGTGCTTGAACATACTGAAAATTCGGGAGTTGTTAATGCTAGCCAAAAACAAGCACGCGGAGTTCAAATATATATGAAAACCTTTGATTTCGTGTATTATTTACACTTGATGAAGCACATATTGGGGATTACTAATATATTGTGTGTAGCTCTTCAAAGAAAGGATCAAGACATATTAAATGCAATCGGAATGATTAAAGCGACAAAAGAAGAACTACAAACGTATAGAGTTGATGGTTTTAACTCGCTTTTAGAAGATGTCACATCATTTTGTCAAAAACATGAAATTGAGGTGGTTAATATGGAAGAAGATTATATTGACCCGAAATATCGAAGAAGAAAGACTAACATCACCAATAGACATTATTACGAATTTGATAACTTCAATACGGTTTTAGATATGCAAATCCAAGAGTTAGTAACCGTTTTAACGGGGTGACCACCGAATTGCTTACTTGTATGAATTCTTTGAGTCCGTCTAACAATTTTTGTTACTTCAATACTGAACAGATATTAAGGTTGGCAGAAATGTATCCATATGATTTTGATTATGAAGAAAAAGACAAGCTCAAATATGAACTCGGGATATATATTAGAAGCATCAAAGAAGATACAAGGTTTGCCGACATTAATGATATATCTGCTCTTGTAAAAAAAATGGTGGAGACAAGGTGGCATATTGATTATCCTTTGGTTTATCGTATGTTGAAGTTATCACTTGTCTTACCCGTTGCAACGGCAAGTGTTGAGAGATGTTTTTCTTCAATGAAGCATTTGAAGATGGATTTGCGCAATCGTATGGGTGATGAATATATGAACGACTCGTGTATTTGTTACATTGAAAAGGAGCTTTTTGCAAAGGTGTCGATTGAAGATGTAATGGAACGATTCCAAAAAATGAAGACGCGTAGAGAACAACTATAAAATGTAAGTTTTATATGATTTATTTGGATATTATATTTTTGTTAACATTTTGTATGTAATTTAATTACATTCCGAACCGAACCGACCCGACCCGAAAAATTTTATATTATCTTGTTACAAAACGAGTCACCGAAAAATAGTGACCCAACTAGGAAAAATTCCTGGTTCCGCCACTGATAATGCCCGTGTCGTTTTTCATGTTGTCCCCGGAGTTACCCTCTACTTCTGATTCACATAACATTCTAAGTTCTTTTGATTCAAAGATATAGACTAGCCTTTTCAAATAACTAGTGTTAATATCCACACGCGCGTTGCGCGTCTTGAAAACGCTGTAAATCGATACTCTGTAAACTATCTAAGACAGCAAGATCACATCGAGAGGACCATGTTGACTACAAAATGTCGGTAACACCACAGTTTGAGACTATTAAAATCAACAATTTTCCACTTTAATGTCGGGCTCAGAGTGTGTAAAGAAATGACTCCATCATGCCCGGAGGGCGGGTTGCAGGCAATAACTTGCCATCCTACACCCCTTCCAGAGTTAGACAATGTCCTCAATCAATTTTACTCAGACCCATCAACTCATCACAGCCCATTAGAATGGAAATTAAAAGATGTTACCTGAATCTGTAGCAAGATCCCATAAGCAACGACCCATATGACAGTCATCACAGCCAAAGAAACAAAAGCAGCATACACAACGTGGCTCAGATCTCATTAACAGATCGATGTGGCTGCAACACAGGTTGCAAGAGAAAAACATCTCACTTGCCATCCTTGTTTATGCCACGCCAAGCAACGACCCATATCACAGTCATCATAGCCAAAGAAACATAAGCAACATTAATCGGATCTCGAGCGATGTAGGGTTTCAGAGCAAACCTACAGACTACATGTCAATTGCATTGGTGTATTCCGTTGCTCCAAAGATCAACTCAGGAGCCGTATAATATCTTGAGCAAATATATGATATATTTGGTTCCGCAGGTACCTGCAGTAACAAAAGGATCCAAGTCAATACCCAACCTCAATTATATTTAGAGACTTAAGAATCATATAAACTTACCAACATCTTTGCGCTCCCGAAATCACATAGTTTTAGCTGATGAGTTTGTGGATTAACCTGCACTCGACAATGTTATTCACATATTGGCATTTCATAAATCACCAAGAAGATAAATTTATGAATTATTAGATCTTACCAATAAATTTTTTGGCTTAATACATCAACAAACCAGAAACACGAAAGTAGGAGCCCAACAATTTCAAACAATCAACCAAATACCTCATTTCAAACAATCACCGCCGGTCACCACCGTCGCGTATAACTTACAATATATTTATAATTTAAAACCTTAAAGTGATAAAACATTTTTCAATCTAAATTTACATACATACATACATACATATATATATATATATACACACACACTAAGATTCCCTCCCAATTTGTAACTTTGAATCAAGAAAAAGTCCATAAATTAGTTGCAACTTTAGTCTTTTAGTATCAAAGAATCAAACTAAGACATCTTTTAGAGCACTAAAAATATAAATACTTAATATTTAAAGAAAGACAAATTATTTTCTAGTTAGTAAACTAACCTTTCCTGATAAGAATTCACAACCCATTTGACAAACCGAAGACATTTTATATTTGAATGATTGCAATTAAATTGAATCAAAACATATACAGCAAAGCAAAAGGCTAACATTTTCAAGTTAAAGTGATACAGTCCAGCAACAATTATCGTAGGTAGTGACGAAGATTATAATTGGCAAAAATTACTATTTCACATCATGATATTTAAAGTATAAAAGCTAATATCAAAAATCAAATAGAAGGAACAAACACATGCAGGCACCATCGAAACTCGACAATACCAACATGGATTCAAGAAAACATCCCACAACTACAAAGCTACATTCTGAAATGCAATCCCTTTCTAGTAGATCCAATCAAACATCCTAAAAAACATTTTAAACAATCAAAAGGCAAATGCATACCATGTATGATCCTAGAAATCTATAAATCTTATAAAACATATATGCAACAGATGCTCTAAACTCTAAAGATTAAGCTAATAATTTATCATCATAGGCCAAGCCAATAGCTTATATTTTTAATCATTAAAATACAATTTGTCTAAAATAATACAAATAATCAAAACAACACATTGATTGCAGCAAGTTTAAAGACCAAAAAGTTCAAGATTTCAAGAATCCACACACAAACCAGTAAACATAACCCAAAAGAGTAAGAAACTATATTCACACAACACATTGATTGCAGCAAGATTGAAGACACCAATGTTCAAGATTTCAAGATCCCCACACTAAAAATCTGATGAGGTAGAATCTATTTCACAAACACATTGACTGCAGAAAGATAAAAGACACAAAATTCAAGATTTCAAGAAACCCACACACAAAATGCCCAATTGAGCTCAAATCCATTTCAGTATTTCACACAAAACATTGGTTGCAGCAAGATCAAAGACACCAAAATTGAAGATTTCAAGAAACCCATAGACAAAACTACAAAACACAAAATCCCCAATTGAGCTAAAACCCATATTCACACAATACACTGATTTACTAACATCAAAGACACCAAAACTCAACATTTCAAGAAACTTACACACAAAACACCCCAATTGAGCTAAAATCTATTTCTCACAGCACATTGATTTCAGCAAGATCAAAGGCAACTAAATTCAAGATTTCAAGAAACCCACACAGAAACTACAAAACACAAAATCCCCAATTGAGCTAAAACTTATATCTACACAAAACATTGATTTCAGCAAGATTAAAGGCAACAAAATTCAAGATTCCAAGAAATCCACATTCCAAAACCCTATCCAAGGAAAGAGGAAATACCCTTACCCTAATTATACAAATAAACATCCAAGAATTTGGCCAAAAACCCTAATCTTCTTAACAAAATCAACAAATAACGAACCACAAATCGAAGAACAAATTGAATTACCTCGTCGATTCGAGTCTCTCCACCGGAATTTGTCGGAGTGGGGGAGGCTAGGGTTCAACCGGGTCGACTACGGTGGAAGGCCGCCGGTGCAGGTGGTTCCGATGCAGGGGTGGAACAACCAAAAATCTCGAACCAACGCAGCCACCACCACCGGCCGCCGCCTCCACCAACGCAGCCACCACCGCCGACCGCCGCCTCCCCGACCTCCGCCTCCACCAACACAACCACCACCGTGGACCTCCGCCTCCAGCAACAAAGCCACCACCTCCAATTTGCGTTTTAGGGTTCGGTTGGTGGTGGTGCAAGGGGGTTTGGGGAGGAAGACGATGGAGGTGGAGACGGAGGAGAGGGATTCCATTGTAGAGGTGGTTGTTGGTGGTGTGAGAGGGATTCCATTGGATTCCGATTTGTAAAAGACAGCAGCTTCGACGTGATCGTAGTAGAGGGTGATCTTGGAGTTGGGGTTGCGGGCGGTGAGGGCGGCGGTCCAGGTGGCGGAGATGAGGGAGTTGGGGGTGAGGGTGAAGTTGGTTAGGGTTAGGGTGTCGAGGCAGAAGTGGGGAAGCTGAGGGCGGAGAAGAAGAAGGGAGGAGAAGAAGAAGCTGAGGCAGAAGTGGTGAAGGCACTGTATTACTATTCATTGAATAGTAATATCAGTTGCTTTTTCATATTATGTAAGTAATACTTAACTCGTTAACATATAAATTTGATAATAATTTATTTAAAAAAAAATTGTTTGTGGTACTAAAATAATAAAACGGTTTGGCCCGTGACTCCGTGAGTATCAAGCCAAATGGGCCGTTCTTGGCCCGGCCCGACCCGGCAGGAGCTATAATCATTTGAAGGATGTTTGTATAACACTATAACTTACTGTTTTTAGTAAAATCATGGGTGTATAGTTTTTCTTTTTGATGGGGAAAATATAGTTTTGTTTTTGGTTGAAGATGCATAGTCTTTAATCAAACCGAATGTTTAACACCAAACTGTCCCAAGAGCAATTATCATATGTCTTCATTTTCTAGATGTGTTTTAGGTGTTTGTTGGGTTTGTGAAGGCTTTGGTTTTGGGTCCATGTTTAGTTTTCTTATTCATTAATTTGTTAACCCTAATTAGTCTCTATATATATCCTGTCATGTATTTGTAATCTTTTGTATTGAGCAAATAAAGAAAACCGTAGTTGCAGCCCGTGGACGTAGGTCACACCGACCGAACCACGTTAAATCCTTGTGTCGTTTATTTTCTGTTTCTTCTGCGTGATAATTGTTTGTGCGTGTTTCGTGTGTTGGTTCCGCTGCGCCGCTTGATTCGTAACAAGTGGTATCAGAGCTTTGGTTCGTTGAACATACGGTTGCACTGAGACGATTCGCAGAAAGGTTTGTTTTTTTTTTTTGTTCTAAGATTGTCGCTGCCATATTTTCAATTAAGATTGTCGTTTCCGTTTCTCGTTTGAAGATATCGGCTTTTCATAAGAAGTTACGATTGAGAAGTAGAAGAAATAAATATTTCTTTCTTGGATTTCGTGCAAACTAAACAAAGAAAAAGAATAGTGTTTGGTGTTGTGTACGTGCACAGTGAAAAGAAAGAAAAAAAAATTCTTTTTTTTTTCTTGGGTGCAGTAAGGACACAATCAAAGAAAAAAAGAGTTGTGATCTTTTTTTTATGACGATTTATGTCATCATAAGTAATCAAGAACATTGAGGGAAGGTTAGTACAAAGTTAAACTCTTTGAGCCGTCGATTAGAGTTTGGTGAAAAACTCTTGGATTCGTCGGGTAAAGGTTAGGGTTTTGTGTTTTTTCAAGTTTCTATTTTTTTTGACGGATTATATCAACTGTTTGGGGAACCGTGTTTTGTGAAACGAAAGTATGTTCGAGTTTAGATTTGTCTACAAGGTTTATTGTAGGAACAAATTGGTCAATTGACAGTGTTCAGTAGAACAGTCGTCAAGTTCAGGCCCGTGCCATTGCTGTGTCTGTTCACTGTTTCGATTTGCTTCTTGTTTGTTATTTGAGATGGCTGAAGACGGAAAGATTGTGATTGAGAAATTTAACGGTTCTGATTTCAGTTGGTGGAAAATGCAAATAGAAGTATTGTTATGTCAAAAGGACTTGGATATGGTACTAGAAAAAAAACCTGCGAAAATAGAACAGGCTGATTGGGAATCAAAGGACAAGAAGGCTCTTGCGGTTATTACATTGGCTTTGACGAAGAATGTTGCTTCTAATGTCATTAAGGAAACCACGGCTCGTGGGATGATGACTGCTTTGTCAAATATGTATGAAAAACCGTCTGCAGCGAATAAGGTGTTCTTGATTCGAGAGCTGGTAAACACAAGGATGAAAGAAGGAAGCTCAGTGATTGCTCACATTAACAATCTAAATTCAATCTTAACAAGACTTGTATCTGTTGGAATTAAGTTTGATGATGAAGTTCAGGCTCTACTGCTGTTGTCGTCTTTGCCTGATAGTTGGTCTGGAACTGTGACTGCAATTTCAAGTTCTGTGGGGACTAAGGGTTTCACTCTTAATGGTATTCGAGATCTAGTTATGGGTGAAGAAGTCAGACGAAGGAACTCGGGTGAGTCATCTAATAGTGAACTACTAAATGTTGGCAGGGGTCGGGGTAATAACAGGAACAGTAGGAGTCGGGGAAGAAGTTCATCTAAACCTAGGAAGAATGTGAAGAGTTGGAGCTGCAATGAGGTGGGACATGTTAAGAGTCAGTGTCCGAATAAGAAAGAATTGAACACTGCTGCTGGGGATGTTTCTGATGATGATGCATTGATACTCAGTGTGGACTCTTGGGTCATGGATTCAGGGGCTTCGTTTCACGCCATGGACAACGGGGAAACGATGATGAATCTGAAATATGGTGATTTTGGAAAGGTACGATTAGCCAATGACGAGATACTTGAGGTAACGGGAATGGGTGATATTGATCTGGTTGCTTCATTGGGTACTACATGGAACTTAAAGAATGTCAGGGTGATTCCGGGGCTGAAGAAGAAACTGATTTCAGTTAGTCAGCTGGATGAACAAGGACTGGAAGTGAGGTTTGGTAGTGGTAAATGGAGGGTGATCAATGGTAATCTGGTTATTGCTCGTGGTATGAAGTGTGGGTCATTGTATATGGTTGAGGTACCTGCTGAGGGATGTATGACCGTCCCGGTTAAGCACGAAAAAATCCGGTTCGCTAAATATGGTGCTAAGAGAGTTCATTTTGTAAATATGAAGTCTGGAGCAAGGATGCTAGGTGAACGAGTTCGAAAGTATAAACCATTCAGGGGATTCGGTGACAGTGGAAGCACGGGACGTGTTCCGGGTACAGTTACAAAGAACCGTTGGGTTTTAAAGACTACGACTGAAAACTTCTCTCCTGGTGATTGTTTGCTGAATTTGGAGAGTGATGGTGATCCTCGGTGTATCTTTGAATCCGGTGGAATGTCCAAGCTGGTTAAGATAAGATGGAGGATGAGTCGTTGGCGGGGCTAGCCACCACTGAGTTGGAGCTCGGGGGAGCTTCAACTAACCCTTCTGGTACTTGATGATGTGGGGTCGCTGCAACTAGGAGATGTGATAAAGTCTTAGCTTGTTCTCGGGAACTGGACGCTTGGAAGACTTGTTTAAAGATTACTGAAGCTACTGGACGATTGGGTTGCTTTGTACTGCGGGCTAGAATTTATCGCAAAGCCTTCAAGTGGGAGATTGTTGGGTTTGTGAAGGCTTTGGGCTTAGGCCCATGTTTAGTTTTCTTGTTCATTAAGTTGTTAACCCTAATTAGTCTCTATATATATCATGTCATGTATTTGTAATCTTTTGTACTGAGCAAATAAAGAAAACCTTAGTTGCAGCCCGTGGACGTAGGTCACACCGACCGAACCACGTTAAATCCTTGTGTCGTTTATTTTCTGTTTCTTCTGCGTGATAATCGTTTGTGCGTGTTTCGTGTGTTGGTTCCGCTGCGCCGCTTGATTCCTAACAGTGTTTCATCGTTAGTTGGTTGGGTTGTCAGGATTCAACCTCTTGACGTGGTTGTATTTTGTTACGTGATAAAGGTCCTGATTTTAGGTGACGTCAATACGATTTTTGGAATCGTAAGAACCAAATATTACAAAGCTCAAGGGATCCATCAATAACTTGTTAACATAGTGGGATCAGATAAAACATTGCTTATGCTGGACATGTGGTCTTTTAAGGGTGGATGACACTAAATATTTTTTTTCATGTTTTTTGTCTTTAGACTAGCTTAGTTATGTCTATGATTTTTTGAAAGAGGTATGTTATTTGAAATATACGCGAAAGCACATGATTAGTTATAAGCCGACCTAATGTAACACAAGATATAGGTAGTGTTTGGTATGCAGAAATGAGGTAAAATGAAATGAACTATTGAGGGTGAATGAAAAAATACATGTTTGGTTGATGGAGGTAATAGAATGAACCATTATAAAATTAATTTCATTTTCTCAAATTCATTCCATCAACACCACCTTCTTTTTGTTTTCATTCCATTCATCCTTTCATCCTTAATCAAATTCATTTCATTCTATTACCTCATACCAAACAGACCCATAGTGCTCGGGTTTGCTTCTATTGGAACGAAATAAACGGTTAGAGTGTTAGGCCTTTATGTTTATTTAAGGATACAAGAGGTAAAATAATCAAAATCAGATTAAAAAAATTGAATAAGCTACTCTCAAACTATTTGTTTCACCTTTAAATAAGTAGATAATCACATGTGTTTATAACCAAACACTTGAAACTCTTTATTTGTCATAACAAAAATCAATAAACACATTAATATGCTAAAAACGCTATGTTGTTTTCCCATTTAGCATATATTAGAATCGGTAATGGAACAGTAACTTTTCAATCGACTGGTCATAATAGACTTTTACATTAAAAATTTTAAGATCAAACTATACCGAAAGCAATAACATTAGATACCTTTGTTAATGATTAGAATGCACGGTACGTCTTTTAAAGAAATCGATACTTTGATAATCATAGATTAGTTTAATAGGGGTTTTGAAGCTCATTATATCATTTTCTGAAAAAAATTGATGGCAAAATTGATAGCGAATGTATCTAGTTATGATTTATCTACTTTGTAAATAATTTGATCACGATGGTGGTGACATAAACGGGACAAACATAGACTGATGCGATTGTAAGTTGTTTTTTTCATTAGACGATGTCGTTATAAAATAATTATTTTAAATTATATAAATGCTACAAAATAGGAAACTAAAGAAGATAATATAAATAAAAGTTGGAATCATGCAATGAGGATAAATGGTCCAATAATGTGGGGTTTCATTGTCATCAACTTGGTTACATGTTTCTTAAGGTGTGGGAGGGGTGTGGTATACTTGTATTCACATTGAAATCATTTTTTTTGTTAGTTTTCTTTTTTAGATTTAGAGTTGCGTAAATAACTTATAGCATGCAATATATATCAATTAGTTTGTTAAAAACTTGATCAAGAGTTCGCCTTGAGCTGATGTAGATTGAGCTGGTTTTCTTCTATAAATCTTCAAGTTCAGTATGAGCTAGACATGTTGCTAACGTTGGTCCACTTAAACACGTAATACTATAAGGGTATGGTAAATGAATAGATGACCTACCCCGGCTAACCAAGACGAAGCTGATCATAAATGATTCCATGTTTCCTTGTGTTGGCTCCTCGTTGAGTTGCCCTAAACTTCATGATCATAATCACTCTTTCATTGCTACACTAACACACGTATTTGTTGAACTACGAGTTAGCTTCAGTTGAAAGAGGTTGATGAAAATAACCTATTACAAATTGTGAGAAATTTTTATAAAGACTTTAATGCATGTTAAAAATATTAAATGATGAGCAACTTAAAAGTTACTTGATTAATAGTATTTAGAGTATATGACTCTAGTCTTTCTTGACTTCTATATAAGCTTACGTGATTGTTGTTGAGAAATTGAAAAGAAAATACTCATTTTATATCAAATACCTTCTCCCTGCAACTTTTAAAAGCAACCTTTCAAAGGAAATTACATTATCTAACAAAACAGTTGTGTTTGTTAACAAAAACTTTATATTATTGACAAAAGTATTGTTTTGGATCTAATTTTCCTTCACATAATATGGTCTTTGGTAAAATGATTAATTTAGGCTAACGTAGCTCTTTTAAGGTTAATGCAACTAAGTCAAGGCCTAATCTATACTTTATTGAATGTTAAGAGACGTTGCGTGATGATTTTTTTGTAAAATCTAAACTTTTTTCCTATTCTCTTTCTCTTTTTCATATTAAATGATAAATGTTGTAAGTAAAAATAAATAAACAACTAAATATTTAAAATGAAAATCTTTTTATTCATATTAAGACTTGCTAAATTATAAGATTTCAATTATATAATATCTTAAAATATAATTTTATAATTCTTATCTTCATTATTTGTCTTTTAATATTTTTAAATATTTAATATTTCTTGTTTTACCAATGGTTGATAACATCTAATTTATAAAATCTTTATAAATTAAGCTACTGATTTTAATGTAACGCCCGCCTCCTAGAGCATTAGGGGTGTTCAAAAATATCCGAATCCGAAACCGAATCCGAAATATCCGAAAATCCGAAATTCGGATATCCGAAATTTCGGATATCCGAAAATTCGGATATCCGAACTTCGGATATCCGAAATTTCGGATTCGGATTCGGATAGTGATTTTCAGAATTTTCGGATATTTCGGATATCCGAAATATCCGAAATATCCGAAATATTTTTATAAAAATTTAAAAATATTAAATATTAATTATATATTTTGAATATTTTTAGATATTTAGGACATTTTAATAAAAAACTTCGAATATCCGATAAAAACTTTAATAAAAATTATTAAATTTTTATAAAATTTATTAAATAATACAAAATTTCTTTGAATTCGGATATCCGAACGGATATCCGAATCCGAATCCGAAATTTCGGATATCCGAAATTTCGGATTCGGATTCGGATAGTGAAATTCACTATCCGAAATTTTCGGATATCCGAAATTCGGATATCCGAAATTCCGATATCCGAATTTCGGATATCCGAAAATGAACACCCCTACAGAGCATACCTCGGGGAGCGTTACGCATCGGATATACAGAACACATAAGAATTATAGAGTACACAGCGAAAGTCTATCTTTAATTATACATCAAAAGCATATAATACAACTGTTATAATAGATAATACCAGTACATCAGTTTAAATATGCTAGATATCCAAATCTTCAACAACATTCTAGAACTTTATTTTCTCATAAACTAGCTCGTAATCTTCAATTCCTGCAATCACTTGGCACCTAGGATGTGTGTCCGTAAAATACAAAACATTTGGGACTCAGCATAAAGCTTGTGAGTTCATAAACATGACATTCTTCAAAATTTAAAACATGTTATTATTGACTATTGCATCAAACAGATACAGCCATGGCAAACAGATAGGAACAGAGTAAGCACAGTATAAATTCACATAACCAGGCTATTTATACAAACTCCACTGGCTAAAGCAGAATCATACAAGCAACACTCAAGCATCCTATCAAGCATTGCCACATATCACAGATGCTATTGATAGTCAATTCTTTAATTATTACCAGTTATCAGAACATCACATCCCATTTTAGAAAAACAGTTCAGAGGAACTCACCTTAATCAATCAAGTCAGTGATATCGTCTGCTCAGGTTTACTGCTATCAGGTATTATCCTATAGGTAAAATAACATTATTTAAGCTATATTCTAGCTAGTTACAATTTCAGGGATGATTCTTTATCTTTTTCTATTTATTGGTTTCACTCAGGTACTTTCTTTTATCCTATGACAACCCTTTGGTACAACCCTTATTAGTTGGCATAACTCGGGCGTTTCCATCATACTCGAGTAGGCCCGTCGATTTTATCCGTACCCGATTAACCCGCCCGACCCAATGTTACCCGTACCCGAAGAAACCCGACCCGAACAACCCGTTACCCGAACAACCTGAAAACCGATTAAACCGATTCTTATTCGGGTCGGGTTTCGGATAAACTTTCAAACCTCAAAAACCCGAATAACCCGAACCGATTAACCCGAAATCCGAATAACCCGATCAACTCATATTATAATTAAGCAAATATATATACACTTGTTTAGATTGTTCAAGTTAATCAAATTGTTTGTATATAAATATATATTTAAGCACATTTTATAAATTATAGAAGTAAACTTATTTTAAGTCCACTAGTTTTATAAGATTTCAAATAAAAACTCACTAAAATCTATTAAATTAAGTCTATCGTTTAATATCCGAAACCCGACCCGAACAACCCGTTACCCGAACAACCCGAAACCGATTAAACCGATTGTTATTCGGGTCGGGTTTCGGGTAGACTTTCAATGTTGAAAAACCCGAATAACCCGAACCGATTAACCCGAAACCCGATTAACTAACCCGATCAACACCCCTATACTCGAGACAACCCTTGGGATTATCCAATAACTTCACTAATGATAACCTTAAAGTCTAATAATAATAATAATAACAATAATAATTACTACAACACTAAAAATAACAAATAATAATAATACTAATTATAACAATAAAAATAACAACTAGAATAATAATAATAACTATAAAGATGATTATAATAATATTAATAATAACTATATTAATACTAATGCCTACAATGATAATAATAATAATAATAACGGCTATAATAATAATTAAACATAACGTAAACAAGGGCGTACCTGAAAACTATCTACGGCAATTTGATGTAGAGTCTCCCTTACTCGCGCTCCTACTCGAGTACTAAAATGACTACTAGCAACACCTAACGGGGTATTGAGATCTCGGGATTCTCTTTATATTAGAGCGTTCCCAAAGAAACTTATACTATAAATCAAACCTATAAGCTTATATTTATAACAAGAAGGTAGACACTTCATTTCTTTGATGAGTCGATTGTGAATTCGATGTGGGATGTATGCATTCTGAAGTTTCAAGTAGCAAAATTTTTTAATCATTATATTATTATAATATTATATTATTATAATTAATTCAGCAGCTTAACTCGTTTTTATTTTATAACTTTTAAAATATAACGTATTATAAAATTTCAAATATGTCATTGTGACGAGCTTATTTTTCCCTACGAGTCAACCTAAGTTTCGTAAAAAACGGAGCAGGTTCGAATATAATATATTATTATTATATTCAAACAGTCTCTTATAACATAAAATTTTCATCTAAAAACTTCAAACTTTAAATAGACAATTTACTCATTACCTACTCATTTGACAATATATGAAATGCGAAGTTCATATGACTCAAACGCTTGGGATGTTACATTTAATAAAATAGATTTACTCCACCAATAAAATTCATAGAAACAAGGCCGGAACCACCATTCGGGGTACGGGGTCAAGCAACCCCATTGAATTTTGAAGTAGTAGTGAATCACATAATACCGAAAATTTAAGTGAACCCATAGTTTTTTTATAAGTGAATCCATTAGTATTATTAATTCTAAACAAATCACTAGAAAGCATCCTAGTAGCACTGGTTTCCTCCCTTGCACACGCAAATGAACTACCATTTGGTCACGAGTTTGAATCCTGAAGGAATCTTTTTAACACTTTTTATGGTCCGGGTAGCGAGTTTATACCTCTTAGTGTACCTGGCAAAATGAACCCAAAGATCTTATTTTGGGTCGACTTGGGTCTATTATAAATGATAAGTTGGACCATTTTGGGCCAAAATTATTCTACAACTGGGTTTGATTTAGGTTGAATGAGCAGAGTAAAATGAAAGACGGGTCAAGATGGGTTGATTAGAAATAGTTACCGGGTCAAACTGGGCACTTCAACAAAACTAAAGAACGGAAAATTCATCTTCTTCTATCTTCCTCTGGAAATATTTTTCTCTGATGAAATTCAAAATGAGATTTTACTCAGATCTGAGTTTGTTACAATCGCAAACCAGAAGCGCAACCGCACCGCCGACAAGATCCAAATCGAGTTTTTCATTGTATCGCGTTCGGATATCGATTCTAAATCAAGGGTTTTCAAACAGATTTTTCATGGAATGGAGGATTTCTAAAATCATAGCTTTTCTTCATTCGTTCGTTGAATCAAAAAACAGTCAACTTCGTTCTTTCTCCGAATAAGATCTTTGTTCATCCGTTTCAGTAGAAAATAAACCCAGAAACACCACTCAGATTAGAATTCTTTTTATTTCTATTTGAAGTTTCATAGATCTTCATCGGTCTTCAAGTTCAAGTCTAATTTAATTTTCAATTCTGGAACTCAACTTCTATTCAAAACCTTCATCGATCTTCATGTTCAACATTGTTTATTTTCATTTATGTTATGGATTTTTGTTAGATTTGAATTTTGATGCGTGGATTTGATTTTTATGTGTTTTGATCATTCCAATTTTAATCATCTGCGTTTGATTTTGGTCTGGGTTATGATGATTTGGTCCATTCTAACCCGCACTCATGCTGAACCAAACCCATTTTGACCCGAGCTAATATGAACAATTTAAAAATTAATCCATTTTGACCCGAACCCATCCTAACCCGAACCCGTTCTAACCCGACACCCCGCCCAACCCAACCCGCCCATTTTGCCAGGTCTACCTCTTAGTATATTAATTCTAAAACATACATAAGAGGGAAGTTTGGTCTGTTAATTTCTTCTCCTTGGTCATGTACTCATGTGCATGAACTTGCTCCATGTCACAAGTATGAATCTTGAAGAGGTTTTTTTCACACTTTTTTTAAGCTGAACTATTATTTCATCTTTAATTCTTTTTAAACCCAACCCTCCTTTGATCGTTACTCTACTATTCTAATTATTTTTTGCTTTACCTGACTACTGAAAGAAGATAACTCAAAAAATCTTTTGTTTGGTGACTTTTATATCGATTTAGGAAGGAAAATCTCGATTTCTTTTTCGATTTCAAGGTAGGTCACACTAGATTGAAATGGAGCTTAGTTGTTGATTGGAGCTTTGGTGTAAAAAACTCAACCCGATCTGAAAATTGTAACGTCAAGTTGATAGAAATCCTAGTACCGGAAAAAAGTGACCCCAATAAAAAAAAAGTTTATGGTTTCGCCACTGCATAGAAATACATAGATTCTAACCTAATACAATAATTACATGAGATTATACATACGTTAAATGATATCATTGTTTTTTGAGATTAGAATACTATTTACCATTTATTGTGTAACGAGGTATCATACTATTGTATAAACAACAACGAAGAAGCTAACAAATATATAAATGATATCCATCACTTTATTCTTTTCTCCAGATGCACTATGGTTTTGTTTTTGTCGAAATCGAAGCTGAACAATGTTGAAACTTGAAAGCTGGTCATAATTATAGAAATACATCATTATAAAATACATGTCAACCACATCTTGGAATCCCGTGAAGACATACCTATATATATATATTATATATTATATATATATATATATATATATTATATATTATATATATATTATATATATATATTATATATTATATATTATATATTATATATATATATTATATATTATATATTATATATTATATATATATATTATATATATATATTATATATTATATATTATATATATATATATATATTATATATTATATATTATATATTATATATTATTATATATAATAAATAGAGTAAATTACGCTTTTCGTCCATGTGGTTTGGTGGTTATAACCATTTTCATCCAATAGTTTAAAAACGCCCGGTTTAACCACTATGGTTTGAGATTTGTCACAATCAAGTCCATGCAACTAACGTCCATCCGTTTTTTCTGTTAAATAGAAGTAAAAAGACAAATATACCCTTGGGCTTATATGGTTACTTTAATATAAAAAATTTTATGTATATAAATATATGCACACTCACACTCTCTCTCTCCTTGCCTTCTTCACTCCTTTCCCTTGCCACCACCACCATCCCCCTGCCACCGCCACCATCACCCTGCCACCGCCACCATCCCCCTGCCACCGCCACCATCACCCTGCCACCGCCACCATCCACCATCCACCATCACCACCCTTCTACAATATCTATCACTAGCAACAGAGTCGTCCACCCCTCCCCCTCCTCTCCTCCCTTTACCGCCTCCACCACCACCTTCACGACCACCTTCTAGCAACCATCTTCGCGATTTTACAGCTTTCCACACCCCCATCGCCTCCATCGCACCACCACAAAACCGATCAAAGCTCAATCGCAGCTCAATCGCCTCCTCGTGCAGCTTGAAAATCAGAAATTATAGCCTCTCATGTACCAAAAATGTCTGATTAGGGCCTCGATCTAACAGCCCTGGTCGAGATAGGGATGTTTAATCCGATTGTGGGGTCGATGGAGCATATCTAAATGTGGACTTCTTAGATCCAGTTCAACTTTGGTGGAGTTGGTGGTGGAGGCGGATGGTGGCGGTAGCAGGGGGATGGTGGCGGTAACAGGGGGATGGTGGTGGTAGCAGGGGGATGGTGGCGGTAGCAGGGGGATGGTGGCGGTAGCAGGTGGATGTGGCGGTAGCAAGGGGATGGTGGCGGTCGCAGGTGGATGGTGGCGGTAGAAGGGGGATGGTGGCGGTAGCAGGGGGATGGTGGCGGTAGCAGGGGGATGGTGGCGGTAGCAGGTGGATGGTGGCGATAGCAGGGGGATGTGGCCGATGGTGGAGGCGGATGGTGGATGGAAATGCATAGCAGGCGGATGTCTGGTGTTCCGGTGGTGTTGTGGTGGCAGTGGTGGTATGGTGGCGATGGTGGTATGGTGGGAGTATGGTTAGAGTATATAGAGATATGAGATATAAATATATATATATGTATATATATATATGTATGTATATGTATACATATATGTGTATATATACATATGTGTGTGTGTATTTGTATAAGAGTATCACTTTTAATCCAATGGTATTATCGTCTTTATTAAAATATTTAACGATAACGTTGGATGGAGTTAACGGTTTGGACTTGATTGTGACAAATCTCAAACCATAGTGGTTAAATCGAGCGTTTTTAAACTATTGGATGAAAATAGTTATAACCACCAAACCAAAGGGACGAAAAGCGTAATTCACTCAAATAAATATTATTTCGAGTAAGAGAAATCCAAATAGTCAAGTGTTTTGTTTATCTACCTAAAAAGCTGAGGTTAGATATTGCAAGGAGTATGTATACAACTATAAGTAGATTAAAAGTTATTTAAAAATTAATAATTAAAATATTCAAGTAAATTTTCAACCAAATGATTAATAATAAGGAGGTTGTGCGTTGCGGCGGAGTCGTACGATGTTATTTACGTGCTTAAGGGCACCTTTTCAAACTTCGTTACGTGCATTGTGGTGGTGATATATACGTGTAAATACATAAAAGAATCATATAAAGTTATTGTTGATCGGTTTGAGGATTGAAATATATACGTAGAAAATAGTATGAAAAAACACATCAAAAGTATGGCAAAAATTTGTAGTCGTAAAAACACATTTTACAGAACACAAATCAATATTTGTTAACCCTCACGTTATAGCATAGTTGTTTAAATAAAGTTATTTAAACAAAAAAATATATAAGAGAAGTATTAAAAGGCATCAAAAAAGTTTGTTGGGAGCATGAATCGAACATGCGACCTACAACGTAGATGAAGACCAAAGAGGTGGCCTTAAATTAATTGAACCGACAGACATTTGTTGTTTGTTAGTAAGAGAAAATAACTTAACAACTTAACACTAAAAATACTTGTAAAAAGAAAAAAAACAGAAAAAATTAATGACCAATCAAAGTGTGACATGTGGCATGCAGGTAGGGACACCCACCCACCGACACTTACATATGGGTTTATATAGAATAATAATATCGTCTATTATTTTGCATTTTAGACCTTTTAGGCTTTTATACCTTAGATATGCACCTTCGGTGTCAATTTTGCCTTCTTATTGTTTAAGTTATTATTGAATTACTTTGAAACAACTTTGATTTAAAAACCGATTAGTTTTTTTTCATATAGTTTTCATCTTGCAGGAATGTTTTCAGTTCAAGGGATCATAAAAACACTTAAAAAGGTTTATAAAAAGGTCTAAAGGTTGTTAGGTTCATATTCGATTTTAGTTAACTTTCGGTTTTGTTTGTGGTGAAATAATTGATTGAGTTGTGAGGAAAGCTTTCACCTTAAAAAGATACTACTATAATTTGTTATCTTCTAAAGTCTTGTGCAAGCTATTGTGAATGCTCTTGAATCATGTGGTATACTCATGTGAGTGAAAGCAGTACATCTGTGTAAGTGAAATAGCATGAAATTTATTACTTATATTTACAATGTATATATAATTCAAATTACAAAAGGTAAATTAAACATGCATAAATAAATAATAAATTGCATAACAATTAAAAAAGAAAATTACATAATGATTTAAAAACTAGAAAATTAAAAAAAATAGAAATACTTAAATCTAGATGGGCCCATGTTGTTCCATTATTTCTTTTGGGCTTCTAAAAACGCACCTCTCGGACCTTGAACGTGGGAGGTGTCCATGGAGAGAATTTTGAAGTCCTTCTCTTCTTTGCTTTTCCTCTTGTCTAATATCTCATTCATCATCAAGTTAGACGCTTACATTTCGTCAATCGTTTGTTGTCCGATTGCGTCATGTTAGTTGATGGTGTTTGATCTGGAGGCTCTCTCTTTTGCTCTTTTCTTTCCTATATGACGTGGCTATCTCTTCCACGTCCTACAGCGTGTCATTGTTTAAATGAGTTGTTTGGATGGCTTGGACTCATTCTTTTGTTGTGTAAGTGAACATTTTGGGTATTTATTAACGAAATGTTGAATGCTAGTATGATTTTGGTGTGATTATGTTATAAAGCATGTATATTTAATATTAAATGGTGTAATTTTTTTTAAAAACAAAATTTCAAACTTAACGCTTTAAAAAGGAGCCGTTAGGCTCAAAAGTCAAAATATTAACCCCCAATTCTCACCCGTGGCTTTTTTTCACGCAAAACTCAGCAAGCCGACCCCTCTGACGCAAGGGGGCAGTGTTCCACGGTGTTATTGCTTGTGGGTGGCCCTGACATCAGATATACCCGTTTTTCTTAGGATACAAACTACTATTTATACAAACCATGGGATCACAAAGAGCACCTTGAAATTGCACATACAAGCACATACACTATTCATCAAGCTTCCCAAATCATAAATAGTTAATATAATACTAGAAGATATGTTAGATCTAGATTGTATAGGGCTAGATCATTTTTGTATAGGCTTAGTACTTGAATCAAGTCTTGTAATTAATATTGTAACAGTCAATATATATATATATGTGAATTGAATTTATAGGTTAACCCCATATATGTATGTGTGTTGATTTGTGACTTGACAGGAGAAACAATATACTTGGATGGATTTCCTGAAATTGACAAAGTGTAGGAAACATCTACGGATGAACAATTTTGTTAATCCGTAGATATGTTTCATACAAGACCAAATGACCAAGTGTAAGTTTCTGCGGATGATCAAGTTTCATGAAGGGAAGACTCCTACGGAAGAAGGATTTCCTACGGAAGAACAACATTCCTACGGAAGAGCAAATCATCTACGGAAGAACAAAAGATCTGCGGAAGGCAAGACTCCTGCGGAAGATCATTATACTTGTACGATTACAAACTCCAAGAAGTCAAACAAGTCAACACGATCAACAACAGATCCGAGAGATCCGGTGTTTCCTTAGCCGACTCAAACATCTATAAATATGAGTCCTAGGTTTCACATCTCGGTGAACACAATCAATCATTATTACGGCTGTCAAGTTACATCATTGTGCAACCCTAATCGCCGTCTCATCAACATCAACATTATTTGATACACTGTATTCGATTGTTTATAGTATTCATTATTATTCTTTTGTAATCATTACATTATAGTTAATGAAACACGTTTGAATAATTATTGATTTCGCATTCATGTGTTTCTGTGGTTGTGTTCATAATTAATCATCAAACCAATTAAACGTCAATTAGTGATAATTCCGCGATCATTAAATTGATTTATTTTAATACTGATAATTCCTGAATTGAGATCCTTGGATTCACAGGTATATAACAAGCAATAACAATCCCTCGTGCTCATACAAGTTTATCATTCTCGAGGTGTAAAACAAATTTTGTATAAATGCTTTTAAAAGTCTAGTGTTTTATATTTGATCTCCAGCGCACATTATACGCTAAGACTTGGGTATTACAACATGCATAAGATGAACTATATATTGATAACTCAAGAATCATATTTTTTCCCACGACAGTTTCAAACAATTCTCGCTATTTGCTTGTCATTTATGGCCGAGTCATCTAATAAGGTGTGTTCCACACGACGTGATGCACCTTCAAGGGCATCGAGGATGCAATCAAATTTAGCATTAGACATGTATGTTCACTTCAAAATATCAAGAACATATTGTTGTTGACATATATTGTTTTAGACATAAGATAACATATAAGCCATGACAAAAGACATGAATACCAAGAAAGTGAGGGAGTGGTCCAAAACCTTTTACTATAAGTATCATATAGTACAGTTTTATATATGTAATATATTATGGCAACATATAAAAAACCGCAGGATCACAATGCCTCATGCGTAAACACCCATAAAAGAGTATAAAAGAGTAAGGAGTTGTTTGACAGCCTCTTAATCAACTTCTTAATGGTTCAGATATCTAAATGGTTCAGATGTGTAAATGGTTCAGCACTTAATGGTTCAGACTGTTTGTTTCGCGAGCAAGTGTCTGAATGGTTAAGACATTTGCCTCTAAATAGTTAAGCATTATATTAATGCTGAATGGTTAAGAGGTCTAATGCTGAATGGTTAAGACCTTTTATCTGAATTGGCCAGACATTTGTCTTTGAATAGTTAAGCGATATACTAGCTATTAATGGTTCAGACCTCTTAATGGTTCAGCACTTAATGATTCAGACCTCTTATTGGTTCAACACTTAATCATTCAGATATTACCAAACAACCCCTAAATTTTAAAACTAACAAATGTATAATTAAAGGAGTCGAGCTAAGCACGACCACACCTAAGTTCAAGCTCGGTGTTTTGGAGCTTTAAGTCTAAAGTTGAACTCGAATAATTTATTATGCATTCAACATTTAATTTTTTTTTAGGAAAAATTCACTCATAGTAGCCAAGTTTTTTTTTAATATTTCATTAATGTTACTGATTTTCTTTAATAGGAACACCACTCAGCTTTCATTATTTGTTCTAGTGTCGTGACGTTTGGGTGTAATATACATCGTAAACAGTAGCTTTAGTAGTGAAATTAATTTGTGTTGGAGAAGAAATGAATGGAGTTGATTCCATGGTGGACTAAAATATGTAGCTTTAGTAGTGAAATTAAAATACATGTAAGTTGACAATTATTTTAGAAAAAAAGGAAATCTGGTAACTATTAATGAGTTTTTCTCTTTATACATAAATAAATATAATTCTTTTATATAATTGGTATTTATATATCTCAATCAATGTATTAATTAGTTAAATTTAGCGCAATTTCATATATAATAATATTTATAAAATAATTATGTATTTACAATATAAAATAAAATTATTAACTTATATAAAGTATACCTGTTCGGGCTAGCAAGCATATCAAGCTCGATATATGAAACTCGAAGTCAAGCTAGTTTAATCTTTATTTATTTGACCTTTTAGCAAACCGATCTGAAATGACTTAAACTCATTTAAATTCTAAACTTGTTTACACACCACATTTTTGCTATTGTCAAATAGTTTTCTTTAAGAATTGAGGCAACATAAAGACCGTTTAGAACATATCACATGATTTGGGTAGGTTGTATCTAAGCTTTCACAAGTCTCCACAAACACTAAAAGAAACTTGCTATAGGGATTAAACTTGCTATAGGGATTAAAAAACTCTCTTAAGAGACATTTCTCTTAAAAAAATAATAATAATCTACTAACACCCGGAGCGAACAAATGTCGGATCAGGAGAATAGGGATTAGGGACCATCAACTAGCAAGCAAATAAATTTAAGTTTAAATCCCAAAATTTAGTCTGGTAGTTTCATAAGAGATTACGAAATTATTCTTTAATTTTACGAAATTAATATTCTTTTATAAACTACCTAACTCGTGTATTTTTATACTAAATATTGTCATATATTCTTACGATGTAAACCATTTCTTGCTTTTGTGTAAGGATGTCAACTGTGTACGAGTCAAGCTAGGATCGTGTAGTGTTAGTCTTAGATCGAGTTTGATTCGTTTATTATTTATTAAATAATAAATAATTAATTATATTAAGAGTTTGATTCGTTTATTATTTATTAAATAATTAATTATTTTAGTTATATATGGATATTATTTAATTATTTAAATAAGTTTTAATTTTAATTACGCACTCGTATGACAAATTCAACATGTCTTATTTAGTTATTATTAATATCATGTTAATGTATGATAATGATAATGATAATATTTATTACCTATAATAAAATCATTTTATCATAATAATAATAGGCAACCTAATCAAGTTAATGTGTGAAACTCATACTCACAAAGGCTCAAAATCGTTTATTAAATTAGATTTAATTTCTTGAATGGCTAATGAGTTTTTAGTTTTATTTTTTTGAATGACAAATGATTTTTATTTAGTCTGTAACTTACTTAAACGTGACTCAGTTTGAGTTTTTTAACGAGTCAGTCTCAAATTGCTCATGATCGACTCACTTTAGACTCATATTTTCATGATAATTTATAGTTATTTTGTAAGATAAAATTCAATAATAAATATAAAAAGTGTTGAATAACTAATTTTGTGTTTTGTTCTATATTCTTAAATTAAAATGTTAAATAATGATTTTGGTCGGGTTGCTTGAAGAATAAAATTGCAGCGCCATGTGGAGACTGAAAGACTGTTGGGTGGGGCCCTTCGTTTGTCTGCATGCAACATACAACGCCAATACTACCGTCACCATCCAACATAATTAACAATACCACCCCCTCATCTATTTCATGATGACATTTTCAACCCTCCTTCACATAATCCCAATTTTAAATCATTCAAGTTGATTAACAAAATATCAGAAGCATTTACATCATAACAATGAAAGTGTCTATAACTGAATGTGTGAAGGTGTGTAGTAAGGCGTTTATCTTTAAATGGTTAATGGTTTAAGTCATATTATATAAATAAAAACTGTATATTTAAGAGTAAGATTATAGATGGGTCAGACGATTTATAAAAAATAAATACAATTTAATTAAGCAGGTTGATACGTCAACCAATTTATGGCACGTCATCCCGTCAGTCCATTCAAGTTACACTTTCTATGTTTTGTTTTAATTAAGGTTGGATTTTTTAAAAAATTAACATATGAGTCGTGTTCAAATACACAAATTCAACCCGATAATTCTAAGGGTCTCTTTGTATGAGATAATAGAATAGAGGAAGGAATTGAATGAATGAAGGAATGAAATTGATGAGAGAATTATGAAATGAATCATTACATTTCATTATCATGTTTGGTTATCATTTAGGAATAAATGAATCATTACTATAAAAAATGAAACAATGAAATGTAAAAGTAGTTATGCTGGTGATGGCCGGTGGTGGCCAGTGGGAGTTTCCGGCGGCGATGGTGGCCGCCGGCAGCGGAGGCGGCCAACGGAGATTTCCGACGGCGGTGATGGTGGCCGACGGTGTTTTGTGGCCCCGGCGATTACCGACAGTGAGTCTCGGTGGCGACGCCGCTAGTGGCTGGTAATGGGTGGCGCCGCGGGTGGTTGTGGTGGGCGCTAGCGATGGTGATGGTCGATGGTTGGCGGGAACGGCGGTGGCCGGTGGTTGGTGGGGACGGTGGTGGTCGGTGGTTGGCGGCAACGGCGATGGGCGGTGGTGGTGGTGTTTGCCGGTGACAAACGATCTTGGTGGCCGATGGTGGTTGTCATGGTGTGTGAGTGAGTGGTGTTGGTGACTAATAATGAAAGAAGAGATGAAATGAAAAAAAAAAGGTGGATAAAATGAAAAAAAGGGTTGATAAAATGAACTTAAAGGAATAAAATCAACTATGTAATGGTTTATTTCATAACTTTCACCAATTAAACATTATTTATTCATTCACCTTCAATTGTTAATTGCATTCTGCCTCTTACTCCTGCGTACCAAACGCTATCCAAGCCTATCCAAGCCTTTAAGTCGTCAAGCTGAAACAACCGTAAAAGATATAAATATAAAAGTTTCATTAACCTACGTATATATAAATTGATTTATAATATTCTAACTTTTACCGATAATATATTACTATTTTTTACCAACCGTCTCAAATTATGGGCGTAACACCCATATCTCAAAAGATATAGTTAATGCTTACTTTTAATTCATCATTAAGTTAGATTTCAGTATCTATATTTGTTTGTTATTACTCGTTTCAAACCTAAATACAGTAATTTTGTTATAGTTACTAAAAGAAAAGACTTAACTAATATAGTTAACTAATATAGTTACGGTTTAAGCTACTAAATAAACGCATTAATAATAACATATCTACAAACAATATCATATCCATAAATTGACCGAATAATAATAATCATACAAAATATTTTTCTAGATTCATATCCTCAAATATTTGACTTACATAAACACACACAAAACCATCTCTCTATAACAATAACTCAAATAATATTATCACAAGCATAACATTAACAACCAACGCTGAAATTGCGAACAACCACCAAGAAGAAGAAAAACAATTGAACAAACCCTTCATATTCACCCTTCATTCATGAATGAAATTTGATCGAACAACAAACAGAAGCTGCAATAATCATTCCAATTGTAAGCAGAAGGAGATGAATCGGAGATCTGAAGGAGGAACAACCTGCATTGCTATCCGTACAACTCCTTCGTCTTCCAGATTCCACCACGCTTCTGTTTCCTCTTCGTGTTCAGGTACTCTTCGAATTTGATGCAAAACGATGCAAATTTTGTTGTAATCTGATGTTTTTTGGTGTAATTGAGGACGTAAATCATGATTACTTGTGTATATGTGAAATTTTGGTGTTTGTTTGTGATCCGGTAGTGGATTTTGAGAGGAATTCGATTAGGTTTCATCGTTAATGGCGTTCGTGAATCGTGAAGCTGTAATTTTATGGTGTATTAGCTGTTTAGCTTGCAATTTGTTGTCGAGATGATGTTTGATAAAGTTGTTTATGATTATGCTCATTACCAGTTATTAATTGTTTTTTTTTTCTTACAAGTTGTGTGGAATGGTAGTTATTATGGCACTTTATTGTGCACTGATGGTATCTCCATTAACTTCAAAACAGTATGGTTTGAAAATGACTAAAAGTTTTTGAACTTTGTAGAAGATGGAATAATATCAACAGAAACAATCCAACAGCCTACATAAATATCTGTTTTGCCAATTGATACACACTGCTCATCAACAATTCTCTGTTTGAAGTTATCCTCAGTGTTGACTATGGTTGACCTTCAGGCTCCTAGCTCCATGGGCTGACTTCATTGGGGGTGCATGCTGTGAATATATTGTTTGTAGTGTTATGTGGTAGTAACAGTAATAAAGAATAAAAATATGTTATGTTAATTCTATACTTAGTTGAAAATCACGGGTCCCCTAATTGCATCCGCTTCTAATAGGTGCCTTTGAAGGTTGACATTGAAGTTGACAAACCTCAAACACAGTTATGTCAGTTTCTCCTCAACCGCTGCAACTTTAACCTTCTTGTATATTATCATTTGCAATTCTGTCCATATGTATGGTGAATAATGCATATTAATGCATAAATATTTCATAAACATTTTGTGCACATTTTATCAGTATACACCCATAAAGCATATCAGGTCTTATCTTGTTCTATAGGACCTCTGTTTTATTTTTGAAGTACATTATATGGCTCACTTGATCTATTGATAATTCATGCAGTTCTGAGTATCTCCTTTGTTCTTGTGTACAAATTACCAGCACCCATATCCATGATCAGGCACCCACATTGTCTTTAGGTTGACATCAAGTAACTTTATGACTCGTGCTACTTCTATCTCCTAGGAAAGAATTTTGGTCTGCATTTTGTTCGTTTGAGCGTGAAGTAATACACTACTTCCATAGTTTTATCCAAAATGAAATGATGTTTTCTGTAGTGACTTATGAAGCAATCTTATTCTAGGGTGGACACTAAAGGTTAGGGATGATGGCACTGTAGAATTTACATAGCTACTTGAGCATCTGTAGAGATTGGGATATTTGTGGTATATGTATAAGTGAAATATACTTACAAGTGCCAAGAAAATTTTTGGTGATCTGATACCAAGTGATTACCATGGAGAAATAAAGAAAACTTGATGCCTTGTATTCAAGCAACCATTGTGGTTGGAAAAATCACTGAACATGCAAAATATGAAAACTTGTAGCATTATACCTGATTTAGTTTTGAACAAACTATGCTACTTGGCAAATCTTGGGTAATAATGTTCATATTTTCCAAACACCGTGGTTTTATAGGATAAATGTAAGCACAAGATGGGCATGAATTTTAAATGAGTTCACCCCTTTGTCAAGTGCTTTAATCTGTCTATACTGATTTTATTCTTGTAATTTTTATTTCTGTAAGTATGGACTGAATTCTAACTGATTTAATGCAGATCCTGCAACTTCTGGTGGTCCTACGTGGATGAGGAAGAGCATACCTTGTGTGTGTTTCAAAAAGAAGGGAAATTATGCAAGGATATGCGTGAATGTAAGTGCTCTTCAGACAAGTTCAAATATTATTATTATATTCATTATTCTTATTATATATTTTTAAACAACAAATACGCTCTTGTACACTCACTAGTCCTAGCCGGTACGTGAACCCACAACCTCTTGATACTGCCTAGCCAGAGACCTACTGATTATGACACACCAAATAATAGAGGTGACAACATGGGCAGGATGGGTAACATGTCAAAATGGGTTCAGTTTGAAACACATTCATGGTGAAATGATGAATGCCTTTTAATTTTATTATCTGTTAATTTAGTTACTTACAAGTTACAACAGTACTTAAATTATTTATTATTATCTATAATATTAAATTTAGTGATTAATAGAGTGAAAAACCCAAAGTATAAAATGAAAGTCGAATAGTAACGAGAAATGATAAAATGGATACATGATTCCCCTGTTTGCATCCCCATGATGCTGAGCTCAAAAACTCTTACAGTTTAGGATGGTGAATGGTCTTGTTTTTTTCATTGTGTATTTGACAATCTTTAATAATTTGCATTTTGGACATTTTAGATTAACGATGTGTGTAAGCATGATATGCAAGACAACAATAGTAGCTTTTTTAAGCACATGATCAATGCATGCTTTTTTTTTACAGGAGGAGAGACTAAGAAGGCTGAAAAACCGGACGAAAGTTTATTTTGATCCTACTTTGCATGAACATCAGGTAATTTAAATGCAAAATACACTCAGTTTGATTCACCGTTTTGGTAGCAATGTTTATTCAGAGGTGGCAAGTTTAACCCATTTTTATGGAAATGGATCCATTCGGGTTGTATTAATTGATAACAGACCAAACTTGTAAAATATGAAAAATTTAGCAAAAATGAAATGTGTAGCAGATGTGAGATGCTTATGTCGTTCTAGATTTTTTTTATCTAAAAAGAATTTATACTATTATGTTAATATTGTAGTTCTTCTAATCATATCTTGTACATTAATTATTTGTTAAATTTATTAAAAAATGGATAAGAAAGTATTGGTTGCCAAGTGGCCCGACTTGTTTTGACCTCCACATAAAAAATGAACCGTCTTGACTTGAATCCAGTGTAACAATTTCCCAAACCGCTTGATCCACCCATTTTGCCACTTCTGGACTTCCTATGAGTACTTTTGCCTTCTTAAAGTTGACAAAAGATTTCAAGCTGTAAACATGGTGGCATTTCTGAAGTTTTGCAACTGAAATTTTTAATGATAAGTTTTGAGTTATAGTTACATTTATGTAAGAGGACAGGAGGCTTTGAGGGTTTTATGGTCATCCACATTCCCGGATCAAGAGCTAGACGGTTTGATATCAGATCAATGGAAAAAAATGGGTTGGCAGGGAAAAGATCCATCAACAGATTTTAGGTTATTCTATTTTATTTATTTACCTGTGAAGTTGTGGAATATCCTCAGTAATTTGAGTTAAATCATGTAAGTTGTGGAATTCCCTCCATAATATGATAATTTTGCTGATAATCAGGGGAGCTGGATTCATCTCCTTGGAAAATTTGCTATTCTTTGCCAAGACATTTTCTGTAAGTTTTAGATCCATAGTGTACTTAAATCAAAGTTTCTTCTCATTGTTAGCAGATGCACATCAGCAAGTAGCTTATGCCATGACAAGTAATTAATTAGAGTGGCAAAGTGGTCGGATGGAAAATGGGTCAAAACATGTTCGGGAAATGGGTACCTCTTTGGTACTGGATAAACATATTTTGGCCAATCTTTTTATAAATACTTGCGTATTAAATATGAATATATGATTACAGAACCCATATTGTTCGCTAGTAGTTAAACAATTTGAACAAAATGATTTACTGCAATTGTCAAAGAAACTTTATGGATTTTAGCTGAATCTGTATATAAGTGTCTGGACTTCAGTTTTACATGATTTAATCCCTTAACTTTTAAAATTATCAATAAAGTCCCTACATTCTATTTTTAACAAAAATCCTTTTTTTGGAGATCAATTTCTTCAACTTTTAGAAAGATAATGAAATGTGCTTTTTCATACAATCAAGACTAACAATAGAAAAGGACCTCCTTCTTAAGTTCTACATATACAAGGATTTAACATTCCAAAATAAAGCCTGAGGACTCATGTGCAATTCAGCAAAATCCTAATGCATTTTTCGACAATTGCCTTCTGTTTTATTCATTGAGAAGGTTTTCTGCATATCGATTTTCGACTCGTTTTGCCCACTTGACCCATTTGACCTGTTATAAATTAAGCATGACATAAATTCACCCATTCATAAGTGAATGAATCAAAATTGACATGTCTAAATTAATAATTTTATATGTTGAACCGCAGATATCTTTCCAGCGTTTAATAAAAAAACAAGGGGCTAAAGGAGCTGCATGGGAATATCCATTTGCTGTAGCTGGTTTAAATATTACATTTATGCTCATGAAAATGCTTGATCTAAATTCTAGTAAGTGAAACTACACACTTTCTGTCTTTCTTCGATTTTTGCAACATTTAATTTCCTCACGCATATTAGAACATCTCTGCTGTATGCATTAGACATTTTCAAGATATTGGTGTAAACAGAGCATATTATTAAAATATGCACTAATCTAGGACATCAAATTTCTACCTCAAAATTTTACATCAATTTTTTAGACTAGATATATGGGTTAAACATTAATTTCTCCTGTTTAAGTTATTTTCGTTATAAAACAAAAAAATGAATTTATTTTATTTTTACTTTTTCTTAACTAGCGCATAGCCCCATGTGTTATGCCCGTTGATATAATAAAAACCTGAATAAAAATACATTAAGCTAATTGTTATAAACCCAAAAGGTATGAAATAAGTATAGGCATGATGATATAAATTACAATGTTTATTAAAGTTGATAAAAGAATGAACATGTAACATGAGAATATAAAAGGGTGTAAATGATAGGTTTTTACGTAATTGCTTCACAGTAAAAGTGTTCTAGAGAATGAAATTGGTTATATAAGGAAGGAAAATGGGAGAGAAAGTTTAATAATTTAAGTAAGTAATAATTAAATTGCATATTAATGGTATCATCTTATGATATGGGCGACGACAGTGCGACACCTTAACAGTTTGAGAAATTTCTGATGTTATTATTTTCTTGTTTATTAGAGTAGAGAGACTATTATATGAACATTGATTATAACTGGAAACAAATAATAAAAGAACTTAAATATCATATTTAAAATGGTACTCATTTGTGCCATTTCAAATGTTACAATTGGTTTTTATCACTCAGCTTCTACTTTTTATGTTGAGTATTTTATAAAAATGTGAATCATGACAGTTTGGTGTGATGAATAGTGTCACACCAAAATTTTCACGCTTTTGGTGTCTTGGGTGGAGATATCTCATCCCAAAGTTGACACCAATTTCGTGTTGTAATGCATAAACTGGAGATGGTGTGGGTGTGTTTTTCCTTTTTCTCATTTTGAGATGATTTGCATCACATTTCACACAGGTACCTAGCTCTCAGTATTTTTAACGATTATTGGCTCACTAAACAGTGTTAATATTTCAGATAAACCTAGGACACTCGTGAGTGCTGTATTTGTACATATGTTGTCAGGTAAACTTATTTCAGTTGAAAATTTTCGCCACAATATTTCCCATGCTCTATAAAAGAGCTACCCTACATTTTGTTATATGAAGAGGTTTCAAGATGGGTGGGTTAGGTAGGGAGTTGGGGTTCAGGTTGAAGCGGGTTATTTCTAAATCTGGCTCCAAATCGGCTGGGCTGACTTGCTAACCGTTCTTGTCCAGTTTTCTTTTAAATCGTGAATGTCTTAAATATGATTATAAAAACAATTTTATTACAATAAAAATTTATCTTCTTGACTAAAATAATTTAGAAGGGTGTATGCATCTAGAAAACAGACTTTAGGCGCTTTTCAATCCCATTGCCTTGTTCCCACATTTAACATGCTCCCCTTTTAGCTAATATGTTGATTTGACCCGTTTGAGATAAAACATAACCCAAGACGCTAATTTTTTAAATATGTTATGTTGGAAATTTATTCTCACATCATGATCTTTGGGACAAACAAAATTAGAATGGTTAGTGAAGGAAACGGGAAAAAGGAATTTGATCAAATCGCTAAATCTAATTTATTTTCAGAGAACGAGTGGGCGTTTGATCTACTTTATTGTGTTGCATTTGTGGTTATGGACAAAAAATGGGTCGATAAAAATGCAAGCTACATGGAGTTCAATGTAAGTCAACACCAATAATTTGCCCTGATTTACCACATGTATATTTTCTTTGATTTGAGATTGCTTACAGTTTTTATTTTTGAGGTCAAGTTAATGATTTTTACTTTCAAGTTTTAAAAATATAAGTCCCCTTAGAGCGCTCACCAGTCCATCCTCCAACCCTATAATTTTACTAAAAACATCATTTTCAAATTTATTTCTCATTTTCTATAAACCTCCCATATCTCATTCCCCAAATCTGTTTCTATACAATTGAACAATACTTTGTTATTCCTTTTTTAATTATGTTTTCTCTTTCTTCCACTCAAATCTACTGACAAAATATATTAAATAATGGATATGGGGATTCAATAGTAACCCCAAATTTGAGAGATGAGTTTGCCCCCTAAAAATATAGGGAATATAGGGATGGGGTGCGGGAACGAGGGATGGGATGAAGTTTTCATGTTATTTTGTGAAAATATAGAGATGTGGTTGGGGATGGGGGTGGGTTTGGAATGCTCTTATAAAACTGAAGTCATCGGTTTTCCAGTATTCTGTTAATTTTACTTAACTGAAGTCATCGGTTTCCCAGTATTCTGTTAATTTTACTTGTAGATTATTATATAGGCATCACATTTAGAAAAAGAAAAAGGAACTGATTCATTAAATTTTTGTAGCTGAAAGTGACGACGTTGAAGTCAACTTAACTTGTGTGAATATATCATGAACTGGATGGAGTAAACTAGGGGTGTTTGGGATTGGTCTTAGAACTACTTATCTATTATATATTTTTGGAAATAAGCAGTTTGGAATTGTAAAATAAACTGGATTAAAATTAATATCGGGAAGTTGTAATTACAATAGAGGTGGAACCCTTAGTATACAGGAAAACAGAAACTGCTTATCAGAAAAGCTCATCTACTCACTGATAATCAAATAAACCGTTTGAACAAGCAATCCAACACTCTCAAATCAAGTTATTGATGTATCAACACACGATAAGCAGATGAACAGTTTTAGTAAACAATCCCAAACAACCCGGTAGTACTCCCCATGCTCTATATAAGTTGGGCTAATTCTTGTTTCAGTGTTTTGGATGACCCATGAAAACTGCAATACTTCATTGTATATTTAATTCCAGAACTAGAACTAGAATTACATATTTGTCAGTTTTCATTAGAGGCGGAACGGGTCATAACAGGTAATTTGTGCATGTCGGCTCAGGCCCAAACGCCTTGCATTTTAGATATAATTTTTTTCAATGCTAATTGTCGAAAAAGAAAACATCCATATATCTTAATGCTATCTTTGCTTTGATTAAACCCCTAATTTTCAAACATAGCAACCCGTTTGTGGTTCTTTCTTTCTGGCCTCTTCTTTTCTTAGTTCTACCCGTTAAGAGATCTTAATAGACCCATTCATAACTAAAATATTAACGGGTCAAAACTACTACCTTTAGATTGCTAACTATTTGGATATAATTTTCACAGGAAATATTAAAATCAACCCGAGCCCAGCTGGAGGAAGAGCTTCTTCTGGACGAAGTTTCCAAGATCGAAGACATGCCATCTTTTCGTCTTCTTCATTAACAGTAACCATGTAAATCAAGATATTATATCCACAATTCACAATGGTTTCCACACATAGGGTAGGCCACATATATACATTGATTCCTCAAGATCATATTAAAATTACAGGTGGCAATCGGGTCAGGTTGGCGGTCGAATTGCTGAACCGAAACACGCCCCGTGTATTTATTTGTGTTAAAGGCATCAACCTTAACCCAGACACATTTAAAATCATTTAATCTGAAGATGACCGATTTGACCATTTTTTTTAAGGAGTCAAACGGGTTGGCAGATTGTAAATGAGTTTTAACCGAGTTGTAGGCTTGCAATAAATGAGTGGTTGGCAAGTCGACTAGTTTAAGCATACGGGTTGACGGGTCAACGCAAGTACAACCTGTTTGGTTAAACCGGTTAAAACGTCAAGCTAAACACGACCCTTTTTACTAAACGGTCTAGATTTGTACGTAAAACCTGATTTTTCATGTCGTGTCAAGAATTGCCGCCCGTAATCATAATATGACAGGAAATAACAGGTTTCACAAGAACACTCATGTAATCAAGTTGAGATTCGTAGAAACCGATATTTTATAAACTGCATCAGTTGCAGTTCAAAGCTCTCTGCCCACAAATACTATGAATTTTCATTGTTGTTTGTTGTTGAAGTTGATCTATTGAACAGATCTTGAATGATGCAATATGTGTCTTATCATCTATAGGCTTTTTGTTCAATGTTTTTGCGATTGATTTTGATTTTAAAACTTCTTAACCTGTTTCTTTATATGGCATTCAAAAAAAACATACTTTATGATCATCTATCAAATCTATTGGATATATGCTATTTTTAGATAATATCATGATATCATGTTCTGGATATATTTAGATTAAAGGTTAAGTGGTCTTATACGAGCATATAAGAAAGGTGAGAAAGCTGTACACGAATGTTTAAGTGGTATCATACAAGCATATAAGAAGGTGAAAAAAGCTTATATGGCTGCTCAACATATCATAGCGTTAGCATGACTCAGCTTTTCGAGATTCTAATGTTTTCATGATTGAAGAAGCAAAACAATATACCACTCTAATTGTCGATTTAAGACAACTTGTTCGTTGAAAGTTAACAAGTAGGATTACTAGATAGACACTGAATTGACTAGTTGACTATGTGATTAAAATATGCATTAAACACATCAGAAGATACAGTTTGTAGTACTTGTGTCTGAGTTTATTGTGATTATCATGATACTAGAATCTCAAAGGTTCTTAGGGGTGAAGGCCCTTAATGGGGTTTCAAGGGGGCAACGCTCTCTACAAGGGTCCTGGTAGCGGGGTCTAAGAGACGATAGCATCTAGCGACCAGCTGGGTTCAAGGGGCAAAGCTCTAGCTAGAGTTGAGTTGAAACTGGTTTGATTAAATTACAATAAAATTTTATCCCGCCTGAAATTTCACATGTGAAATGTGGGTAAAAATGATGCATTTTTTGACAATTTAAATTCAAATGAGACGTTTTTTCTGTCCCATTCCTTGTAAAAATATTTGACTCTTCTTTGGTCATCCTACTGTTCTTTTGGTTTGAAAAACACAAACTCAAATTATACTCGTTCTTGATATCGTCTCGGTCGTAGCCGATTGATTTATTCGAGTGAACTACAGAGAAAATTCGATTTAAAATGTCCTATACAACTCTCGAATTATCCCGGTTATTAAATTCAAATTCTCTACACTGAGTGTGTTACGTGGATTTGAAACTAAAGCATAAATTATAGGGAAAGCCTCTTAAATGAACATTTTCAGCCATGCTTTTATTAAAATGGTGATTCACCCTTTGCATAGAAAAAAATGTGAACCTGATTTTATACAATAAAATAGCTAAATCTTAATAGTCTTTAAGAAAAATAGGTTAAATCTCAATTGTTTGCAACAAAAGTAGATTGAAGCTTAGTCATCAAGCCAAAGTATTACCATCTTTTGTACATGTATTGACTTGATTGATTGTTTTCATGCACGCATAATAATTTTCAAGGTTTTTGTGTATGCTAAAGATTTAGCATTCTAATAGACAGACCTTAATTAACATTCTACAATTGGTTGGTTTTTAATATGAGTTGGTTAAAAGTCAAGCTTTTTTTTTATTTCAAAACTCGACAGTTGTTTTGATAACAACCGGATGACTTGATCGACTTGATGATTTTCCCTAAAAAATAATATTTTTATCAGACGCCACACAAATCTTCTACGTAATTCCCCTCTTTTTTTGGAGGTAAAATTTCTAAATTTTGAAACTTTCTAATCATAATCAGATTCAAACAAATTCAGCTGGATTATTATAGATTTATCTTTTATTCGAATTCGATGTTTGGTTTCGTTTCTTTCTTTCTTTTTTTGCCGATGCAAGTTTTGATGCAATTAGGGTTTGAAAGTCTAAGTTTAGTTCTTGCTTGTCAGTTTAAGCTGATATGATTGTTCTAGGGTCTAAATGTTGAACAGTTGTAGTCAGTGTTGTAAAAATCGTTAGGCGTTAGTCGAACAGTGAGATAGGGACTAGGGATTAATCGGGATTAATCGAGATTAATCAGATCAGACTTTTGTGTATAATTTTACAAATTTATGTATAATTTTACAAATTTATGTATAATTTTATAATTTTTTATGAATTAATTGACAAGTTTGGGGGATAATTTGTAAATTGATGAATATTAAGGGGCTTAGATGTAAAATACACAAACTTAATTTAATCAATTAACCCTAGAGTTAAAACAGCCGCTCTCTTCCATCGTTGCAGTGACCGCCAGTACTAGGACTGTAAACGAGCCGAGCCGAGCCGAGCCGAGCCGAGCCGAGCCAAGGTGGGCTCGGGCTCGAGCTCGATGGCCTAACGAGCCGGCTCGGCTCGGCTCGAAAATGTTATCGAGCTGAAAAATCGAGCTCGTGTTCGGCTCGTGAAAAGCTCGAGCCAGCTCGTGGCTCGTCGAGCCAGCTCGAATTTAAGAACTACACACCAACAGCCATAGCAGACTAATAGCAAAGAACATAAAACAGACAATAACAGATCCAAAATTAGAGCAAGATCTACTCATGTAGAAACCAGACAAAGAACATGACTACAACCATCATGTCCAGATCTAAGTATCTAACAACTAAACTCTCATCTCTAACATAACTACAACCAGATCTCGCACATATAATTCAAGCACACAATCCCCCAAACTATCCAAAACAATCGCCACAATCAATCGAATCACTGCATAAAACCGTCAACACAAATCCGAACAAAATAACACATCACACAGCATCATGTTTTTCGCAGGTTGAAATATGGCGATTGAAAGCTCACCGAAATGGAATCTAATGTTTTTCGCAGATTGAAAGCTCACCGAAATGGAGAACGTGTGTGGAGCTTCTGGTCGGAGGCGGACGGTGTGGAGCTTCTGGTCAGGTCGCAACTCGCAAGGTGTAGCAGGGCGGTGGAGCTTCAAGTCGCGGTGGCGGTGGTTATGGTCGGAGGCGGTGTGGCCGGTCACCGGTGGCGGTGGTTCTGGTCGGAGGCGGACAGGCGTGTCGCAGGGGGTCGGGGGTGTGGGATGATGGCGGCTCAAAGCTGAAATTTGAAATGGTGAATGGGTTTTTAGGTTTAGGTTTAATATATATTATATATATATATATAATGTATATATATATACCGAGCCACGAGCCGAGCCACCCCTAGCTCGAGTTCGGCTCGTTTTAAAATCGAGTCGGCTCGGCTCGGCTCGTTTAGGCACGAGCTTTTTCGAACCGAGTTTTTTCCGAGCTTTTTTCGAGCGAACTTCGAGCGAAATTCAAGCCACGAACATTTTGACCAGCCCTAGCCAGTACCACCCTTCCCTCGTTCCCGTCACCAGAGTCACAAATCCTCGCCGGAATCGGCCAATCCGGCGCCGGAATGATTAAATCCGGCGGTTATCGTCGCTAGAACACCGCCGATTAGGACGATTTGGCCCTACTTTGACCAATTTTGACCAACTACCGCCTAGCACCTCAGATTTAGTGAAATCGGAGGGGCCAACCTCCGATTAGCGACTAATCGCCGACTAGTCGGAGGCTAGTCGTGATTTTTACAACACTGGTTGTAGTTTAGTATTCATTTCACCTTAAGCTATAGATTCAGCAATTTGTTCAAATTTTTTTTCCCTTTTTATGTTTATGTGTAGAGCACATCCATCGTGAAGAGTCATTCCCAGTTGTATTGTAGTTGATGAACGAGCTTCTACTTGTAGGGTTTCTTAACTATTATTTTCCATTTGTTTGTTAAGTGATTGTGTATCACAACAGCACCACCTTGTTAAGTTAACAAGACCTTTTGCATGAAGCAACTGTTTTATCATGAACACTTGACATAGAGTTTTTTATTTAACACAACACACAATGACGTCCACATTTACGAATTTACCAAGTTCGGTTGAGATCAGTATAATCTTGATACGACTGAAAAACCACAAATACTTAAGGAATCAAGAAAAAAGTTTGCTTAAAAGTACCATAAGAAACCACCGTCGCATCAAGATTTGACGCTTCATAGTTACCTCATGCTCCAACCGCAATCTACATGTAAAAGATGTCAAGAGCAATTCAATTAGAGAGTTACATGATGATAGAAATTCATGATCAATAACTAATTTTCTAGATTTTTTTTCAGAATTATGTATAACAAGGCCACCAATTACTGAAACTAGTTTACAAACACCAAAATATCTATCTGGTTTCATTGTATACAGAATCTAACCTTAAACTTTTAAACACATAAACACATTTGGTATAAGGTCAAAGGCGCCAAAGACGCTTGCCTAGGCAAGGGGAGGCTTGAGGCACCTAGGTGCAGCCGTACAAAAGAGCCGTGAAACAGACCAAACCAGCCTTGAACAAGTCTAAAACAGCTGAAAATGGCCTAGAATACATCTGCACCTTGCTTTTGTAGGGTGTGCGGTTTTTTAAGCGCCGTGCGGCTAGGCGACAGGCTCACCCTTTGCGCCTTCAGCCTTTGACTACCTAGACATTTAGTTACCTTTTCTATATTGTAAAGTAAAACCAGATGGTCAAAAATCAACAGATGTGTTTTTTGTTCAACGTACTTTTGGTTGGATTTAGTATAAATGAAACTGGATACATACTTGGTGTCCAATAAAATAGTTTTGATAATTGGGTGGCCATGGCCTTACTGAAATAAGTTTAGTAGGTCCTGAAGGAGATTATCATAAGGATCCCATTTTTGATGAGCTAAACAAGAAGCTAGCAAGAAACACATACACGTGCATCTAACTGATTTATCACATAGCATTTAAAGAGAAACTCACATACTTATTTAGAGGAAGATGATGAGTCAGCTTGATGGTCCTGAAGGAGATCATCATAAGGATCCCTACGGCCTTCAACCTGGCTAATCTGAGCATCCCAAAAGATTTGAGCATTGTGGCGGTCAAATGTCCAGAAACCATAAGGTCGAATTGGATAGCTCCACATTTCCTTTGTCTTTGCACAGCGTTCCTTCATATGATAAACATGATCTCTAAATTTCTTATCTCGGTCAGCTGGATCTTCCATCATTCTCAGGATTAAATTCTCAGCAAACTCCATAATGAACGACATCTCTGTGTTCCTGAGTACAAAAAGAAAACTAATGTAACTTATCTTTAAAATGTACAGTTTAGAAATCAATGTAGCATTAAACCTTCAACAAATAATCAAAGACAGCACAAAAGTTCAAAGAAAACATCAATCCAACATGAATAAGACACTGAAAATCTAACATATGTTCAAACACCGTGGTTCTGAAAAGGCTATAACCATGGAGTATTGTATCAGCAAAGAGAGGATTTAACATATGCAACTTTGCAAAAGGTATAATTAAGAACTGAACAGAAAATTTTCCAAAATTAAACATTAATATATTACCGTGAATTGGCAACAAAAGCTTACATGTTATTAATAACTCAAAACACAAAACATTAGGTTTCAGAAACTGAATCTTTTTTATCAAAATAAGAAGAAAATGAGACACCTTTAAGTGAAATTCTAAGACGGCAATCTTGTTGTAAATGTTGGTATAAACTCGTATACATAACAGGCAACCAAACACAATCGAACCAGGACTTGAAACGGTACTAAGGTAGAGATTTAAAAAATCTATGAACAGCTATCATGAACCAAAACATACACGAACAAGCATGGTTTTTTTTGAAATTTCAAAGCATGAGTAGAAAAACACTGAATTTAACATCATATCTTTCTTACAAGTTACAAGATCAAGTCAACCTGAATCACATATGTTACAGTAACATTCACTACAACTCCAAGAACTAGCATGATATACCAATGTGATGACAGACCACACCGGATTTCAACAATATGGAGAATAGCCAAAAGATCATCAAGAAGAATTAAGTGTTAAATTTAATCATAAATCTAAAATCCAATAAGAAAACCAGAGAATCAGCACTTCCAATCGAAGCTGAGATAACAGTAACGAACTAGTACCAAATCGAACACAAAACCCTAGGTTTCACAATCGATCTGACACAGATTATTCCTAAACTTCTAACATGTAATCTAACTCAACAGCTCCATAAACACGAATAAAAAACACGTCTTTAAATGAAGCAATGTTCATCAATCGATCAATTCAGCAAGTTATTACAGATCATCAAACAATAGATTTCCGCATTCGATACACAAAAATTGTACCAAAAACAACAAATTAGAAAGCAAACAAAGCCTCTAATCGATGATGCAAACAACGAGAGTAACATTGGGGTAGGTAATTACCAATTCGCGTGATCGAAATGAACAAAAATGAAAATTCGATAGCCACAGGAACAATTCCAACACGAAGATGTGTGTGGAGTCTGGATATTGTTCATATGTGGTCAACTCTTTTGGGCCCTTGAAACATTTTGGGCTAAATGTGGGCCGGTAACGATCCAGCCCACTTAAATGAAAATGAGATTTGCGAAATTAAGCTCGAGTTTGACTTGTTTTTGACTAATAGAGCTTGTGCTTGAATTTGAGCTCGTGCTCGAGCTCTGCTCGTTTTGGGAGTTATTAAACGAGCCATAATAGGGATTTCAGCTTAAGCTCGGCTCAGTTCGAGCTTTTCACAAGCCAGCATACCTCAGTTTACATTGCTATTGAGTATATTGAATTTGAATGAGAGAATGAAGCATTTTACTAAAATGGAAATGTGAGTTTGTTGGGTATTTGGAATTAAAATGAAAGAATGAATCCATTTAGCTTGAATATGGCCCGGAACCTATTTAAAAGAAAATTATAAGTGTATTGGGTATTTGGGTTTATGGAATTCGAATGAATTCATGAAATGAAAGGATGAAACCTTTGGGGCTGAAAATAATCTGGTATCTGATCCAGTCCATTTAAAGTCTGTTGGGCTTTGGGACTAGAATGATATATTGAACTATTTAGGCTGAATATGGGCCACTGTATGGTCCAGTCCGTTTAACATGTTAAATATGACGTGATTAGCACACGTATCAAACATAAGATGATTTGTTTAAATACTTTATCTCTTATCTATATTATTTTTTTATATGTTTTATGGACTAAAAAAGTGACATAAGTCTAGTCTCCTAATGAAATAGAATGAAAGGATGTGACATTTGGGGCTGCATATTGGCCACTATCTGATCCAACCCATTTAAATTGGGATTTGGGAGTGTGTGAGATTTAAGGAATTAGAAAGAAAGAATAGAGTGCAAATGAAAGTGTTTGGTAGATATTTAGGCTTTAAAAATATCATTATCATTTGAAACGAATGATTCTCATAATCCTCATGAAAAACAAGTGTGCTTTCCATACTTTCCATGTATTTTTTTGTTTTGTTTTAAAAAAATAATAACTTATTTAAATTTGATGACACATGGGGGTTAAAGAATAAAAGAATGGGCCTACTAAAAAGACGCCCTTTAGGATATTCAGACGCCCTTCTTACGGGCCGTAAGGCTCTTCACGGGCCGTATGGTCTGTCGGTAGTCAAATCAGTCATTCAAAAACGTAATTCAAAAACGTAACGGCCCGTGAATATGATCACGGTCGTATTTATTCACAGCCCGTGAACCTCTTCACGGACCGTTTGGCATTCACCTTACGGGCCGTGAACTTCTTTACGGGTCCTAGTTTCACCTTTAATAATTTGACGAGATATATTATTCCTCGTTTTTCGTGTAATTTTGTATTTATTACATTATTTGATATGAGGTAATATTCCTCGATAGTCGTGTAAATTTGTATTTATTACATTATTTGATATGACGTAATATTCCTCGATATTCGTGTTAATTATGTGACGTGATGCAATATTACATTTCAACTACTATATAAACGTTAGTTTATAAATTCATTTCATAATTCAAATTTCTACGATATAAATTCATTTCATTTCAACTACTACATAAAAGCAATAATCCATTTCAGGTACTATATTAACGTTAATATTTAACGTTACGATGTCTTTCTGGGATAGCAACTATTTATTCGGTTCGGAATCTAACTATTACCCTCAGGAGGGTTACGGTTATTACGATGAGGCTGCTTCAAACTATTTAGGACAGTTCGCGTCCAATTACGGCGGGAATGACGGCGACGATGACGGGGGTGATAACGGTGGCGATAGCAGCGGGGATAATGACGGTTCTGGTTCCGGTAAAAGAGGTTTATACGACACGAATCAGGTTATAAGATATATCATATTTAATTTTACTTTCATTTTACTTTGATTTAGTAATAACTAACTAAAAATATTAATTGATTAGGTTTTCTCGTCTCGTGAAGAATTAGTTGATTAAGCAACTAACGTGGGGCGAGAAAATAGGTTCGTTATTGTCACCAAACGTTTAAAAAGAAATTCGAATGGTTTGGTGGTTAAAATTTGGTTGAAATGTGATCAGGGTGGTGTATATAAGGGAGCATCCACTCTAAGAAAAAGTGGCACGAAAAAAACAAACTGTCAATTTGAATTGCAGGGTAAGTACCAGATGCACAGAGATGGGTGGATTATAGTTGTTGTGGATGATACTCATAACCATGAACCTGCTGAACACCTGGAAGGACATGCATACGCAATGAGGCTCACCGAAAATGAGCTTTCTACTGTAAAGAATCTGACCGAGCAAAATATTGACCCTCGAAACATTCTAGGCACGTTAAGGGAACAAAATCCCAATAACGTGTCTGTGTTACGAACCATATATAACGCTCGGGCAAAAATAAAAAAGTCCACCAGAATTGGTGAAACCCCAATGCAGGTTTTTTTTCTATACTACAACAACATCAATATATTTACACCCCTCACATAGATGAACCGACAAATACCGTCGATGGTGTTTTTTTATACATCCCACATCTCACACATTATGGCGTGTTTACCCACACGTGCTGATGATTGACACAACATACAAAACTAACTTGTATAAAATGCCATTTGTTCAAATGGTTGGTGTGATATCCACCCTGAAATCTTTTTCTGTTGCTCACGCATTCATTGATTATGAGCGTGAAGCCAAATTCAGATGGGTGTTAGAGCAACTAAAAGCAACGCTGGAAGATAAGTGTATGGAGCCCCGTGTTATACTAACCGACCGAGACCTCGCTCTGATGAATACGTCAGAAGAAGTTTTTCCGAGTGCTGTTCGATTACTTTGCAGATGGCATATTTCGGAAAATATTGCTAAACATTGTAAGGCGAGTTTTTCAAATGAAGAGTGGGGTGCTTTTCAGCATGTGTGGTCGGTACTTATTAACTCTGAAACGGAGGACATATACGCTTATAATTACAACCGGCTTTATCGCAGATTGGTGTCCAACTATTCAAGTAAGTTTTCTAGTGTTATTCTTAAAAATATATGTATATTTACATAAAAATAAGTAAATTTTTTTAAATAGGAGTGTTGATGTACCTCAAAAATAACTGGTTGGACCCCTACAAAGATAGATTTGTGTCGGCGTGGATAAATAGAAGTTATAACTTCGGTCAGCACACAACGAACCGAGTTGAGAGCCAACATTCGTTGTTGAAAAGTTACCTGAAAGCAACCAATAGCACCCTGGATAGATTTATTCCTTTCATTAATAATATCTTAGCTACCCAGGAAATTGCTATAAAAGAAAGTTTTACCAAAAGCAAAATCATGCTTATGGTGCAGCATAATCATGAAGTGATTAAATTGCTACGAGGTAACGTTTCTATTGCGGCTTTGGATATGTTAGTCGGTGAGATTAACAGGATAAATCATCTAATTATATCCAAAGAATCATGTGGCTGCCATCTTTTTACCAGCTGTGGTCTTCCGTGTGCTTGTAAATTAAGCAATTACTTTCAAACAGGTGAATGTTCTTTTACGTTTTTTATTTTTTTATAAAAACTTTTATTATATTTAATTTAATATATTATTTTATAGGTCAATGTATCCCGCTCGATACCATTGATGTTTTTTGGGGGAAGCTAGATTTTTCACCCGCGTATATTGTACGGGAGGTTCAAGTAGATGTACATAAAGAGATGGAGATGGTGACAAAACATTTACTTGTCCAACCTGAAAATGTGAAAAGATCTTTGATTAATATTTTCAAATCTTTCATTAATCCTTTAAAAATAAAAAAAAAACCTCCTAAAGTCCAAACACATACACGGGGTCGTCCAAAAAAAGATAAGCAAAAAGAAACAATATTAGACCCCCAGACATAGTTCATATGTTCAACCGAGAGAAATTTTTGAAGGTCCGCCAACATATTCAAGTTCGGTGGTAAAGTCAAAACAAGGGCCTTTGCAGCGCAGTCAATCCATGTCTTCGAAATCAAGAGCCAAAGATGGATTATTTCAACAGAGTTCCAAGTTTTCATATATCCCGTGCGACGAAGATAAAAACAATTTTTTCCGGTTTAACCACTGGATTCCATCATTCTTTTTCCCGTATATTTCAGGTGCGGATGATGTTTTAGCGGACGGCAATTATGGTTTTCATGCTATAGCACTCGCACTGGGATATGGTGAAAATCACTGGCGTTTTATATGTACGGAACTTATATCTGAGTTGGATGAAAACAGACATAGGTACGCTGCTGTCACACCCTCAATTTTCACAAACGGGGTATTACCGTTAGGCGTGTGACTTCCAGGATCTCAGCCACTAGTTACACCAAACGACACGTTAATTATAAAACATAATTTATTTTTTAGAGTTTTATATTACCAAAAACTAAAATTTTTAATGTAAACAAAACAGAAGTTGCGGAAGCATAGTAAATTGTAATTATTCAAATGGCGCAACACGCGCAAACCGAGTAAATGAAATTTACTGAAAAATGTTAAATAAGTCACGTGAGATAATAAATGCATGAATGAATGCTCCTAATCGTGCGCGTCTTGTGAACCTGAAAGAAACATGCTAAAGTGTCAACACAAGGTTGGTGAGTTCACAGGTTTTGATAAATAGAACATAAAGTAAACCGATACAGTAAACAAAGTAATATCAGTAGATAGCTAGTCTACTTAACCAGTTACTAAGTGTATGAAGTTCGCAACCGAAGCTGACAATGTAAATGAACGCCTCGGCTGTGTATACCAGGTCACAGCAACAGCAATTAGGTCAATTAAACACCCGTTTGACGAACGTTGTGCTAGCGCGACTAGCCCGGGTGGGGTTTGTCAAACCCAGTAGATCTACTCAGAATTACCTCGCTATACTACATACATTAACGGTTCGAGAATGAGGACTTAAGTGGTATCACACTAGTAAACAAGTGATATTACAGTAATACTGATCAACGAAAATAAATTTGTTCACACGTTTCTTTCACCCCAAGAAAACAGTTAAAAGCGGGGCTAAGAACTCACCTTAATGCACAGCAACAGTAAACAAAAGCACACAGATTAGAGTTTCCGGTTAACCTGAACATCATTCAATATATGTATATATAATTAATATTAAATATTATTTATTAACAATGAATCGTACGGTTTCGCGTTCACGGTTCGGTCACGGTAACGGTTATTGAAGTTCCCATTCACACACGAACACACAACACTCATGCACGACGACCCAAGGAAAACACACATATAATATTCTATAGTACATAATATATATTTTATCCACACCATATATTATAACCAATACTATATATATATTTCACACAATACATATGCATGCATTCATACTCTCAAAATATATTCATTCACACAATACATATGCATGCATTCATACACTAGCAGAACACATGCATAATGCAAAACACACTTGCCTAATGCATAACACACACATGCATTCATCACAGACACATATCCCTATCATCACACCAAAACCCTACTACCAAACCCACGAGTACAACAATACGCCATACATAATCATAACTCATGGCTAAAAAGTCAACACACACACATATCCAATACATAGAACAGAACACGTGCATACACTAGCCCAACCCCATTCCATCGACCCACTGTGAACACGCACCCCCACAATGCCTCTGCAAAACAATTCCATGACAAACCAACATACACGCGACCACACCATCATCGGTTAACATTGCACATATGCACACCGAAGAACAAGCAGCATGCACATACACGCATTCAAACATGAAGAACACATATGCACACCGAAACATATACATACATACAAACGCAGACGTATATGCGCAACCATACATACGTAACGAAACCGTGCACGCACCGAAACCGTACGCTATGAACAATGTAAAAGACGGATGGATCATACCGTGTAACTATGATCAACGATCGACGATGAAGGTATTCCCTGGATGGGGTGGGCTGCGGTTTGGCCACATGATGAGGCTTCGAAAGGTGTGGTTGTCGTTAAAGAAAGTCACAAACGAGAGCAGCAATGAGAGGAACCCGATAGAAAGCTGTTGCAGCTTGAATCGGAGGGATACCGGAAAGTGAACGGTGGTGAACGACAGTTGTTTGTGTTAGGTTTAGTTTGATGAGATGAGGAGAGGTTTAGAGAACAAAAGATGGTTGGTTATGGTAATCCGAGAGAGGGAGGGGAAAGGTTAAAGGTTTTGGGGAAGTCACGAAGATGATGGAGAGTTGGTTACATTTGGATGAGGTGTACTTTCTAAATTGCCCCTTCTAGTCCCTCGCCTTTACATGATTTTGCATTATAGCTAGTTTAGTTAATTGTATTTTATTTGGAGTTAGTTAATAATAATATTTAGGATAACAACCAATATTATTAATAATAATAAGTTAATTAGTTGTAGATAAGGGAGAGGGGTTAGGTTAAGAGAACGAGGTTAACTTGAAATATACGGGTTGTCACATCATCCCCTTGTTGAAGAAATTTTCGTCCCGAAAATTAGAACATCATGTCTGAAAGTTAAAACATCATGTTCACGAAGGATGCCAGGTTTAACAACGACAACGGAGGAGTGTTCATAAGTTTATACATGGTAAGGTTTCTAGAAATTTTGAAAATCCAAAACACAGAACGTGAGGTTTCACGAGAGTTGTGATATCATCCCCATGTTAAAGGGAATTTCGTCTCGAAATTTAGAACATACACGTCAACGAACTACTAGTAAGCAAGTTGGTCAGTGAGTAAGCTGATTAGTTATCTAGAACATAGGCAAGATAGGATCTCTGAGCAGTTCGAAAACAAAAGAACGTAAGGTTTCGTGAGAGCTATTTCTAGGGCATGCTGAGGGTTCAAGTCAATAAGTACTATCCCTAGCATTTCACTAACCTTGTTGGATACCTAACTCTTATCGGTACAGAATCAGATAAAACGAAGGCATAATGACCATTTACAGAAAATCTACCGGATACAACCGTAGGGTCATTAAGGGTTTACCTGAGCCTATGACGAACACTCTGCCCTTGGCACCACCGTTGTCATTCCCATTTCCGTTCCCATTCCCATTTCCATTGTTCTTCTTTAGTTTTGGGCAGTACCTTTTGATGTAACCAGTTTGACCACACTTGTAGCAGCCTTTTTGTTCCCCCTGTTGAGCTGGCTGCTTGGTTGATAAGTTCACACGACAATTCTTAGCAGAGTGACCAAACTTGCCACATCTTTCACAATTGTTCTTGTTACAAGACCTAGTGTGATGGTAGTTGCATTCATCACACTTAGGTAATGTTCCAATGTAGCCACTACCATGTTGTGAAGATGCAGAAGTTTGGTTGTCGAACTTCCGATGCTGCTGGAAGAGTTCTGCTTGTTATGTGAGCCAGACTCCCACTTTCTTTTGTTATGTCCGTCAGTAGTGGTAGAGGTAGAACCACGTGGAGGTAGTTTACCTTGTGTTACTGCCTGGTCAGTTAGTCTATGAGCCAGTCTAATAGCCTCCTGTATAGTAGTTGGTCGAGAAGCAGTGACCAATCCTTGAATTTCTGGAGACAGCCCATGCAGCTGCTCTTCTAGCTCTTCCTCTGGGTCTTCGGTGCTGTGTTCAGTACATTGACCTGACCCAATGAACAAAGAATACGTGCGCATAGAGTGTCGCTACTCTGAGGTAACTTTCATGAAGACTACGCACATATCAAATAATTAGTATTGCACGATAGCTAAGATGCTAGAATGAATAATGTCTCATAAGGACTGGGACTATTGTCACAGTACAATCCCATTAAGGCTCTAGATAGATGAAAACTTCCATACGAGTAAAGATGAAAGGATTTGTTTCCATATCGATGGTGAAGTTTTATGAGAATCAAGACTCACATGCCCCAAAGTATAAGAATGAAAATTTGTACTGACTATGACCGTTATCACTCGACTGAATTCCCCAGACTTCTCATGCACGACAAATTACAATTACGTGTGCACCCGTAATGATAATTTGCTTTGCATGGTCCCCCTGGTTCCTCCTATCCGAGCTAACATACCTTGTCAAGTACAGAGATTTATCAATGGTAGAGGTATTAAAGTTGTAGTTATTACATCGAGGGTCGATTAATCAAAGTTGTACGAAAGAATCGGTTGAGGAAAACATTTAACAAGAGGCAAGATATACTCCAAGTAAGGTACCCACGGTTTCGTATCCGAATTTGAATTTGTATAATGTAAAAGGTACGACGAATCATTAATCATAATTAACCTCCTCGTGACTCACAGTAACTCGGAGTCATCCGTACTAAGGAATATGCGGTAACAACAGGGGATCAGGACGAACCGGCCCTTTCCCTTAGACATAGCATAAGAAAACACCATCCTTGTAGACGAACACTTACAGGAAGACGCCAAAGCAAATAGTTCTCAAGCAAGCAATAACCAGCAAGGCATGCAAACAAAACCAACTACCAAAACTAAACGTGTCTATATGCGTGTAACTAAGGCAACGGCTATAGTCTAAATGCAATGCAAATGAGATGCAATGTCAATTTAGTTCGCTATAACCAATGGCTCTGATACCAATCTGTCACACCCTCAATTTTCACAAACGGGTATTACCGTTAGGCGTGTGACTTCCAGGATCTCAGCCACTAGTTACACCAAACGACACGTTAATTATAAAACATAATTTATTTTTTAGAGTTTTATATTACCAAAAACTAAAATTTTTAATGTAAACAAAACAGAAGTTGCGGAAGCATAGTAAATTGTAATTATTCAAATGGCGCAACACGCGCAAACCGAGTAAATGAAATTTACTGAAAAATGTTAAATAAGTCACGTGAGATAATAAATGCATGAATGAATGCTCCTAATCGTGCGCGTCTTGTGAACCTGAAAGAAACATGCTAAAGTGGCAACACAAGGTTGGTGAGTTCACAGGTTTTGATAAATAAAACATAAAGTAAACCGATACAGTAAACAAAGTAATATCAGTAGATAGCTAGTCTACTTAACCAGTTACTAAGTGTATGAAGTTCGCAACCGAAGCTGACAATGTAAATGAACGCCTCGGCTGTGTATACCAGGTCACAGCAACAGCAATTAGGTCAATTAAACACCCGTTTGACGAACGTTGTGCTAGCGCGACTAGCCCGGGTGGGGTTTGTCAAACCCAGTAGATCTACTCAGAATTACCTCGCTATACTACATACATTAACGGTTCGAGAATGAGGACTTAAGTGGTATCACACTAGTAAACAAGTGATATTACAGTAATACTGATCAACGAAAATAAATTTGTTCACACGTTTCTTTCACCCCAAGAAAACAGTTAAAAGCGGGGCTGAGAACTCACCTTAATGCACAGCAACAGTAAACAAAAGCACACAGATTAGAGTTTCCGGTTAACCTGAACATCATTCAATATATGTATATATAATTAATATTAAATATTATTTATTAACAATGAATCGTACGGTTTTGCGTTCACGGTTCGTTCACGGTAACGGTTATTGAAGTTCCCATTCACACACGAACACACAACACTCATGCACGACGACCCAAGGAAAACACACATATAATATTCTATAGTACATAATATATATTTTATCCACACCATATATTATAACCAATACTATATATATATTTCACACAATACATATGCATGCATTCATACTCTCAAAATATATTCATTCACACAATACATATGCATGCATTCATACACTAGCAGAACACATGCATAATGCAAAACACACTTGCCTAATGCATAACACACACATGCATTCATCACAGACACATATCCCTATCATCACACCAAAACCCTACTACCAAACCCACGAGTACAACAATACGCCATACATAATCACAACTCATGGCTAAAAAGTCAACACACACATATCCAATACATAGAACAGAACACGTGCATACACTAGCCCAACCCCATTCCATCGACCCACTGTGAACACGCACCCCCACAATGCCTCTGCAAAACAATTCCATGACAAACCAACATACACGCGACCACACCATCATCGGTTAACATTGCACATATGCACACCGAAGAACAAGCAACATGCACATACACGCATTCAAACATGAAGAACACATATGCACACCGAAACATATACATACATACAAACGCAGACGTATATGCGCAACCATACATACGTAACAAAACCGTGCACGCACCGAAATCGTACGCTATGAACAATGTAAAAGACGGATGGATCATACCGTGTAACTATGATCAACGATCGACGATGAAGGTATTCCCTGGATGGGGCGGGCTGCGGTTTGGCCACATGATGAGGCTTCGAAAGGTGTGGTTGTCGTTAAAGAAAGTCACAAACGAGAGCAGCAATGAGAGGAACCCGATAGAAAGCTGTTGCAGCTTGAATCGGAGGGATACCGGAAAGTGAACGGTGGTGAACGGCAGTTGTTTGTGTTAGGTTTAGTTTGATGAGATGAGGAGAGGTTTAGAGAACAAAAGATGGTTGGTTATGGTAATCCGAGAGAGGGAGGGGGAAAGGTTAAAGGTTTCGGGGAAGTCACGAAGATGATGGAGAGTTGGTTACATTTGGATGAGGTGTACTTTCTAAATTGCCCCTTCTAGTCCCTCGCCTTTACATGATTTTGCATTATAGCTAGTTTAGTTAATTGTATTTTATTTGGAGTTAGTTAATAATAATATTTAGGATAACAACCAATATTATTAATAATAATAAGTTAATTAGTTGTAGATAAGGGAGAGGGGTTAGGTTAAGAGAACGAGGTTAACTTGAAATATACGGGTTGTCACAGCTGCGATGTTTCCTGATATAAACGAAATAAGGGAATCATTAAACTGGAACGGCTTAGGTGCGGCTCCACACAAAAATTGGATGACAGTGCCACCTGCTACAATCCTTATTGCTAACAGGTTTCGAGTGGTTATAATTTTTATATCTATCGGCAACTCCGCTACTTTTTTCCCGTTCTGGTTATCTCCTCGTGATATCAGTGAACATCATATAATTTCAATTGCTTATGTTCAAGATTGCCATTTCATTAGAATTCGATTAGTGGGTGACTATCCAATGCCTGTTCCGAGCAAATATTGGCATTTGTACAAAACAGAAAACGCTAATGATTGGGAGGCTATATACGGAAGTCGAATTCAAAATATCTTGAACTAAGGCCCGTAGACCCGGTTGAACGTATAGATTTAGTATAGTTTACACATTTATCAATTCTTTATTTATTCAATTCTTTATTGTTGTTGAATTGTAAACATGTACTCTATTATTTATTCAATTCTTTATTGTTGTTGAATTGTAAACATGTAATCAATTCTTTCATTTTCCAAAGAAAAATACAATAAGAAGATTATCGAATTTTTTTCAACCTTTGAATTTTGTTTATATGAGCTGGGCATTTGGTTAGCATAAAAGGTGTGTAGGAATGTTAATGATATGAGATGCATAATATTTGTTGAGATTCAAGTATGTTTTTCAGTGCAACTTTTCCGACTGAGATTCAAGTATGTTTATATAATTGCAGAGCCTGGCGTCGGATTTTCTGAAGGATCATATATTTCTTTCTGTGGGACGAGTTGGTTCAAGTACTGATTTTATTCTCCAAAAGGTTGATTTAATATTATTCGTACAAACCACTTCCTCCACAAGCACAACCAATTGTAAACATATAATTAAACATTTAAACGTCATCCAAAATAACTCATAATATATAAACATAATTTTCAATTTTTTTACATGAATGGTAAATAAAACAATAAAATCCTACTATCTATGCGTCATGACCACCACCAGCATCACCACCACCAGCATCCTCCGCATCACCACCACCAGCAGCCTCCTCGTCATCACCCGCAGGTCGTCTGACAAACGGAGGCAACTCCGGCCGAGGGGGAGGTCGATACCCTGGCTAGCAGCAAAAATACTGTACGCATCCGCCATCCATACTAGCAAGGCGTGGGACTGGCGCGCCAAATGTAGTGACTCCGCCATAAACTCCCCCGTCGGCGGAATCTGCCGAATGATGGTCCTGGGAACAGGCGGTGGGACGGGTGCTCTGGCGTGTGGCTGGGGCTGCGGCTGCTGCGACGGCGCCGGCTGCTCCTCCTCCTCACCAACGTCCGGCACTGGCTGCCAGATGGTCTGATCACCATCAGTGGACCATCGGAGGTCGTCGCCAAATTTGGCGGCAATCCCCATGGCCATGACGGTCTGTCGACCCAAAATCCGAGGCGGCGTGTCCGTCGTCTGCCTCGCAATTAGGGCGTCCGTAAATAACCCTAAGCGCGAGGCAATGACGGTGATGTACGAGCCGCAAACAATCGGGCTATCCATCTGCAAAACAATCAAATAATAGGCATAATTATGAATCGCATAATAGATAATACTTATTTATTAAGAATTAATATAAATATTTTTCTACCTTGCCTGAATGACGCTCAAAAAATAGGCGGCTATGCAGTGACCTAGATTCACCCAACTAGGTGAAAGCAAGGCCCTCAGAAAAAATAAGTCAAGGAGCGACACCTGCTCCATGCTCTGGTCTCTGCCGGCAATGGTGCCGGCAATGCACCGGTGTAGATACCGGTGCAAAGGATCCCTAATAGAGGTCGCCCTAATGGCGCCCTCCCACGGCTGGTCGGAAATGGTCGGCCACCATCCGACCAAAGGAGCCGCCTCCGACTGGACCTCGTCAGAATAAAACGAGGATCCTGCGTCTCCTCGTGGGTGTAAAACCCAATAGTCACCGACCACTGAGTGAGGGTGAACTCGTACCTACCGCTCCCCAGCATAAATCGAACCGCTATGTGCTCGCGGGGGTCCTCATCCTTAGTGGCGAGAATGAACACAAACGTAGACAAAAACTGCAACGTCAGTTCCCGGTAGCCCCTCCTCGATCCCAAATCAAACATCCGCCTCCACGGCGTCTCTCCGTCCAGCCCAACGATATCCTGGGCACGTGCTATGTCTCCGACCTCCTCTAGCACGTCCCAATCGATGGTGTGTGTCCCCTTCAGGGGACGTCCAATCAGCTTCCACAGCTTAAGCCGTGGCTGTGTCTCCCTCGGAAAACGAAGATCAGGGTGTGGGTCCAGAAAGTCACCCTGACCCTCGGGCTCAGTCTCCGGACGTGTACGTTTGCGGGGCGGCATAATCTGCAAAAAAAAAATTAAATTCACAAGAACAACAAAAAGGGTTACGGCCCGTGAAGCTGACTCACGGCCCGTAACCCTCTGAATTTTCAAAGGGTTACGGCCCGTGAAAGGAAGTCACGGCCCGTAACCCTTTGAAAATTCAAACGGTTACGGCCCGTGACACCTGTTCACGGCCCGTAAGCCCCCAATATTTCAGATTTTTCAGATTTTTGAAATAAAATTTTAATATATTTAAACGATAAATACACAAAAATAAAATACGAATTTGCATACGTACCGTAGTAAGGAGTCGGCGGTATGAAAATGATGAAAATACGGAGGTCGTGACAGAGTAAATCGTATGTGTGTTTAGGGGCCGTAAATGAACAAATGGGCCGTGAGGTCCTATATATTATCCGGCCTCACGGTCGTGACGGTCCTCACGGCCCGTTACGTATTTTCCACACGGCCCGTGACAACTCTCACGGCCCGTGAGACTTTGTAATTTTTAAAAATCAACCGTTGACACTACACGGCCCGTATGGTGACAATGAAACGGCCCGTAAAGTCCCTCACGGGCCATATAACAATTTTTTAAGTCTATAAATTCAACCACTTCACACAATCAATTCACACAAATTTACTCAATACCTAAACGATGAGTGCTACAGGTGATCAAAATCCGTGGACGGATGAAGAAGAGGTCACTTTAGTAAGATCTTGTATCGAAAATTCAGGGACTATCCCACCAAATTCAATATTTTGGAACCGTGTTTCAACTCGTTTTCATCAAATTCTCGAACGTGAAGAATATCGCACCACTCGTGAACTTAGCAACAAGTGGTTTAACTTGAGAAGGAATGTCACGACATTTCACCAGCTCTACAAAGACGTTTACAAAAATCGAAATACGTTATGGAATGATACGGATATTATGACAAGAACTCAAGAAAGATATCGGGAGCATTTTGAAATTTCTTTTAACCATTTTGCGGCTTGGATCTTTTATAAAGATCAAGAAGATTAAAAATTATGTGTTTTATTATTGTGTGATAATAACGGTTTATCGTTTTTAATAAAGTGTATTAATAAACATTTATGTTTTAATAAAATATTTCATTATTGTTCTACATTATACGTCTAGAATACAGTTCGTCTGCCATAAATCTTCGGAATCTAAAGCAAGCATCCTGTAAGCTAACCTCTTGCCACTCTAAAGATCTATTTTGAACCAACCTACGCAATAACATACAAATTACAACTCCCGAATCTCGACCAATATGACCGGCGTTAGGAGGCCAAACGGTTTCACCGGATACGACCAGTTCTTCGATTTGTTCTTGTCCGGAGTGCTGCCAATATTGTATACGTGACAGAAAATGTAAAAAGTACGATTCGAATTGTACAAAAATCGTTTGGGCATTACGATGAATGCACCATGAATCATCACTCGTATTTGGTCGGCATTCGTATGGAGAATATATACGAACTTGTAGTGAGTCCATAGAAATCTTAAAAAGATACCAATTTTCTTCGTCATCAGTCATTGGTACGTAAACCTACAAAACAATTTAATTCACGGTTATAAATTCATGATTTTTATTGTAAAACATGAAAACAGTATTACCGTATCAACTTCCCATAACACGGGATATAGACAGTCACTCCCGTCTCCATATTCGTTACCATTAACGGACCCCGAGTATATTAAGTTAAACCACTCAAATGGGAGAATTGTTCAACGATCACTACCCGGCAACTCTTCTGTTCTACGTATTTCTTCGTATCTCCATATTGTGAGTCTATTTGTCCACGCCCGAACATGCTATAAAATAACAACTTTTTAATTGTTAGAATTTTAAAATAAAATAAAATATATAAAAAAACTTTAAATCATACCTCTGTACCTAAAGACACGTTTCCGAGTAATTCACGCCAAAATTGTAACTGAATATCGGAATTACCCATGTAATACACTCTACATGTTTGGGAATCACCGTTACGTATAAAGTGAATAACATTCTGAGACCAGTTTCTCCCGTTCTGCCAATTATGGTTATCTATTGGATCAGGAATACTTTCCACAATATCTCGTGAGTTTGAAGAGGACTCATTTTGACGTCTTCTATTACCTCCACGATAAGACAATTTAACTGTTTCATTTCTCACTAACCGTATTTAACAAGTAATATATATAACGGTTTATATAGAATTTTAAATCAAATCAAGGAATAATACGTCGCGTCACATAATTATAAAATTTTAAAGTGCACGCAAATCGAGGAAAGTAAATTCTCAGAAGGACAACTACGGCCCGTGACGGGCCTCACGGGCCGTTATGGAGATTGTTAACGGGCCGTGGGTGTGGACATTTACGGGCCGTTTGTTCCTACACGGGCCGTGAGTAGATGTAGTTGTGAAAATTAAATTTCGAACACCTCACGGCCCGTGAGGCCCTTCACGGGCCGTGAAAAAAGTCAAAGGACGTCCGGGTATCACCTGACAGGGCGTTGGATTAGCTGAGCCCTAAAAGAAATTCGAAACAGAGATAATAAAAAAGGAAATAATGAGGGTCGGGTGACCCTTGAATTTCAACCTTCAAACCACAGACAAACTATTACATTTTTTATATCATCTATCATTCAATTTTTTTATTATTTATAAACCACTCTAAGTTAATCCCAGTTAAAAGATTAAACGGTTTTAAAACTTAATTATTATTTAGTTGGTAATTTTATGTTTATTACAAAACCAGATGCAACTTTACAAACATAGTATCGAACTTATGAGACTCACAATATCCTTCTAACAACGGTATCCGTTTAATTATAGTTTGTATCAGACAACTATCTTAAAAGGTCATGACATGAAATAAATAAAAATAAAACCAAATCAAAGAGCATCCATAAGAAGAAGTGATGGGGGTGTCATTTAGGCATGTCATGCCCCCCGACAAGTTCTCCTCATGTATGATAAGACAAGTGCTTATCACTGCATTACCCGTTTAAAATCATAAATATATATTTTATATGTATGTAATAAATTCTTTCAATTATATAATCACCTTTTTTAAATAAAACATTGCCTTGAGATCCGCAATATGTCATAATTGTTTGGTGTAAATAGTGGAGTCACAAGTATTGCACTTATCCGTGATGGTGCCATTCACTTTGGACCATAGTGGATGCAATCGCTTATGCTCTAACACAAGAATTTATTTGCCTTTATACAAAATTTGTGTTGGACCATTTGACCACCTATTTTGCTATTTCTATCCTTTTATAGCTTTAAACCTATTTAATTAGCTAAAACTCATTGTCATTTGATGTTAAGCTAACTAAATCACCTAAATAGTGTTGATGAAAAGGGCATTATCATTCGGGAGTAATTGTTCTTTGTCACACTTGTATTTCAGGGTTGCATTGTGGGACACGATGTATAATATTATATTATATAGTATAATATAGTTGTAATCTTATAATATATAAAACAAAAATACAACAAATTTGAGTTCTTGATACGTGATTGTCTATAACAACTCTTTTGGTTTTTTTGCTTATATTTAAGTAAATTTAAATTTAAAAAAAGTTGTATTCATAAGCAAATTACAAAAATATTTAAGTTTTAACATATTCGAATATGGGCTTTTAAACCTTTGGGAAGAGGGTATTCTTACCCATGGATAGATGCACTTTTTATGTGGGATTACTTCATTATCTTTTATTCAAAAGAATTCCTTTATGGTTCCCTTGAGATAAAGCACATACAACTATACCAACAACAAAATGCTCCTCCACTAACAAAATATTTGGAAAAAAAAGTAGCAATAAAGTAAAATAAGAAGCAATTGCTCATTAATATCCCCCATCACTTGTGGTTTCCATTTGGGTTTAGCAATTTCTTGTGATATTATTGTATATTCTAGCATTAACAACAAATTACTTCATGCATATCACTATATTAGAAAATATTATAGAGTTAAAATGTTTCGTGTTTTCAAAACTTCCTATTGTTGTAAACAATATCCTTCATAATCATAGCTTTAATGTAACCAACAATTAGATATTAGAGTTATATATAATAGCCGTTTTGTTTTACACGCATATATAATATAAATTAGGACCAATTTTAAATGAAGTAAATTAGACAAAATTGTTTCGTATCTAGATAATTCAAAAAATTAACATTTAACGTAAAATGATATATTAAGTTATCATCTTATATATTAACATTCTTTATGTACATATATATGTAACTGTAAATGATAATAATTAAATAGTCGTGCACCAGACAACCTGTTTTTTATCATTGATCTATACAAGATGAGAAAGAGAGGATGGTCATGATTCATGAAACGAAAGAGAAAAAATAAGATTATACGTCGCTCGCCTCTTTTTTATGTCCGTGTTTTTTTTGTCCTTGATTATAAAGTCTTACGTATTAAAAAAATTTAGCGATTTTAATGGTTTTTTATAAAACAAAGAAAAAAAAACTAAGACAAAATATGGGCTAGACAAATGTTAACCTTTGATGGTCAAAGTAGGAAAGACTAGTTCTTTTCTCTAGCATTTACTTCTTTTGTTATATATAGTATAAAGTATAATTCGTAAATCCTCTCCTTCTCTTTCTCTATTAATATATACACAAATACATTGAATAAGTTCATTATTTTTTATATGGCAATGACAAGCTATAATGGTGGTGTTCTTTTGTCCAAATTTTAAGTGTTGGTGAAGAATGAAAATGGGGTATGTGTGACGTAAAAAAGTAGTGAGAATCATATATAAATGACCTAGGATCCCTTTTACTACCATTACCATTCTCTTTGCATTTCACATATTATAGAACAACAAAATAGCAGCCTTACAGCCTATTTGTATTTAACCTTTAAAATATTTTAAATTAAATATTTATTGAATTTTATTGGTGCGAAATACCAAATGCTTGCTTTTGTATTTGAGTTTGAAATTAGTATAAATTTAAATTTAAGTTTGGGATTATCTTATTGGTCTTGAAAATGACAAAAAAAATGACAGAATTTCAAATATTTAATCCAACTTGATTGGATTTAAAGTCAAATAGGCATGATTATGGCACGTTAAGTGATCAAATTATTCCCTCAACTTGTTCTTGGTTGGACAAAACGTATGTTTGATGTACTTTTGTTTGACATAGTGGTTTGAATAACATTACTGATAACTTTTGCTTTTTTACGTTGAAAAACAAGTATTTCATCGTGTGATTTTACTTAGGAAGGGTGTCACGTTAAGATGGATGGACTAGGTCCGGAAAAGAAACGAAGAATAATGGAGGTTTAAACTTGATTTAGTGAAAGCGGGACGGTTCCTATTCAAACTTGTTCGACCTGGTGATAAGAAATTATGAGAAGGTGGTTTTAACTTTTAAAGAATAATTATTTTATTTGTTATAATTTATTTTCACGTTTTAATGGTTGACCTATTTCCATTCTTTATAGTTTGACTAAGTGACTTTGTAACCGAAACCTACTTTTTTTCTTACTGTAGCATAGGCATGAGTTAAATATATAAAAAAGCTTTTATAGTTACTTAACTTAAATAAAAAACAAATTCAAATGGCTTTATTTTAGCATATTACATTTATAATGTAAGGAAATTTAAAAAATAACCAACTAAATTGTTATTAATCTGTATCATTTATAAAAATAGTTATTGTAGTCTTATTACTATAAAAGATGTGGTAATAATAAAAATGTATCCCCCTATGTGGGTGATAGTTTAAGTCACACGCAAGACATATGAAATATATAGATCTAGCACTAATGTTAGAGGTTTCTGAATTAGATGTTTAAAAATACATTAACGCATGAGTTTTTTGTATGAATATATATCTACAATGTATTATAAGCTCTAGGGTCTACAAAGAGTTTTACCATACAATAGATAGTATTAAAATACATATATACAAACAAATTAACATTTTTGTGCCAAGAATTACTTCTCAAAAAGTGCATACATACATGCTTTAATTGGATATCTATTTGACAACAAATTTTCATAAATAATTGAATTGTTTAAGTTTTCCTTTCGCAACCGACACAATAATTATTCTACTAAATAGTTTACAACGCATACTATTTGCTACATATATATGATTTTTTTATACTTTTATACGATCTACTTTCTAAATTTTGAAGGACAATGTATAAAGAAACTATTTAACTTTTTAATTTTATGTTTAATGTAGTAAACTATGAATACTATTTTAGGCTAGAAGTAAGTTTGTATCTAATTTTTTCAAAATTATTTATGACATAGAAAAAATGTTAAATGATTGAAAATTTATATTTATATATAATACTAAAATAGCAACTTAGGGGAACACTTGATACATTTGTAGAGTCCCTAAGTTTATTTTTTCTGTCTCTCTCTCTTCTTAAATAATTATCTAAATTAAAAAACATTAAATAATTTTAATTCTTTTTTTATATCTTCCTACTCTAATAAAAGGGTAAATGGGGGTGACACGTGTCAGTACCACATTCATTCTTAATAAATTTTTCTCGCTTTTTTCTCCTGTTTAATTGATCTATATATATCTATACTAGCTTTAATAAACCCGTGTGTTACACGGGTTGAATCAATAAAATATTAGTGTAATAAAATTTATTAGTTATAAAATAATATTTTAAAATATGATATGATTAAAATTATATACGAGAAATGATTACAGTAATAAAACTGTTAATATATTAATCTTTTAAAAATTTATTATTAATTTTTTTCAAAAAAGTAAAAATTTTGTTTTAAAACAAACCGAATAAAAATGTTATTTTTAAAAATTTACTTATTATAACTCCCAATTTAATTATTTTTGTTTTTAAAAAGTTGATTTCTTAACTTTTTAAAAATATCAATTTAAAATATTTCATATTTTAAAAAAAGTTTTATGCTTTAAAAAAATTATTATTTTATAAAAAATTTATTTATTTGAAAATAACATTAATAAATATCTATTTCTTAATTTATTAAATTTACAAAAGTGTTAAATAATATTATTAGTAATTAAGGTAATTATTTAGTAGGAGAGGGAGGCGAGAAAATTTTGATGAGTATGATTGTGGTGTTGACGCGTGTCATTCCAAGATATCCTTTTATTAGAGTAAGGAGATATAATACTAAAAGAGTAACTTAGGGGACACTTTTATTTTTTCCGCATCTCTCTCCTCTTAAATAATTACCTAAATTAAGAAATATTAAATAATTTTAATTCTTTTTTAGATTAGATCTTCTTAATCTAATAAAATGGTAAATGAGGGTGTCACGTGTCAACATCACATTCACTATAATCAAATTTTTCTCGCTTCTTTCTCCTATTTAATAACTATATTAATTACTAATAATATTATTTATTCATTTTTACATATACTTAGTTTTTTAATAAATCAAGAAAGAAATTTTTTTATTAATATTATTTCTATAATAATATAGAAATAGTTTTTTATAAAAAGATTTTCTTCTAAAAAATCAAACTATTTTTACATAATATTTTAAAATTGATTTTTAAGTAAACTTCTTATTAAAACATAATTAAAATAGGAAGTTATACTAAGGAAATTCTTAAAAATGTAAAATTTTTAAAACATTATTTTGAAACCAACTGTTTACTTTATCTTTAAAAAGCAAAAAAAATTAAAAAGTTCATATTATTATTTTATTATTTTTATTTATTACTCATACATAATTCCAATAATATCACGTATTGGTATATCATTTTATAATTAATAATTTTTATTTTGTTTAATATTTATTTATTCAACCCGTGTAATACACAGGTTTAATAAAGCTAGTTTTATTATATACTATAATAAATATTAGATAACTAGCCTTCTTATGTATTATCTCTAACTTTTGTATCAAGTTACAAAGACTATCAAATATACCACAAACGCATTGTTATATTGTTATACCTCTAATAAAATGAGAAAAAACTCCAAATGGATTTTCAAGTAGTCTTTTTAGAATTGGACCATACCAGACCGGTGATCAGACCACAATGAGATTCAACCTGCATATAAAACAAGTTTCATCATTTTGAAAGTAACTATAAAACCAACCATGACAAAAAAAAAAAAAAAAAGAAGAAGAAGAAGAAGTTATATTTTCATATATATCCTTCGGTTAGAATGTATTTGTACATCAACCAAGAACTAAACATGTTCACTAGAAGATTGAAAAAACTTAAAAGAATTAATATCAAAGTATAAAGTCAATTTCACAAAATTTTGAAAGTCGGGTTTCTTGTATGACGATTCCAACTTATTTGAACAATACCAAATAGCTTGATTGGTGGACTCTAATTATGTTTTAGTGTTTTGATAGTATTAATAAAGTCTCTTAAGTTTTAAATACTCAAGTATTTAATATACCTATTATAATAAAAGAATAACTTGATATGACATGTGTCAACATCACAATTCTGCTCATCAAAATTTTTCTGTTCCTCTCTTCTATTAAATAATTACATTAATTACTAATAATATTATTTTATTATTTTTTAGATTAAATGATTTTTTATAAATTAAGAAAATATTTTTTTATTAATGGTATTTCTAAATAAACAAATTTTTATAAATAATATTTTTTCTAAAATATCAAACTTTTTTAAAAATACGATATATTATAAAATTAGTGTTTTTAAAAAGTAAATTATTTACAAACCAAAAATAGTTTACTTTAGGAGTTATGATAATGAAATATTTTAAAAAATGATATTTTTATACGGTTTGCTTTAGAACAAAATGTTATTTTTATAAAAAAATTAAAAACGAAATTATAAAAAGTTGATATCACTGTTTTATTATTTATAGTACTTATTCATACGTAATTTAGTCATATCATATCTTGAAATATCATTTTATTTTCCATAAATTTTATTATATTATTATTTTATTTATTCAACACGTGTTATACATGTGTTTTCTAAAGCTAGTCATCTATATATATATTACACCATTAATATCAACATCAATAATTGTTTTGCTAACTAATTTATAATGTCTATGCATTTATTTAAATTACTATGGAGTTGAAATAAGAATATATATATTTGTCAAATCAAATAAAAAAATATGATATTATTTGTAAATTGTAACCAATAATAAAAATCAATGACTAAATACTGGAGCATTAAATACCATCTTTTCTTTGGACCAACCTCTACATAAACGAGAGAAGAGAAATAAACCACGATATACAATTGGTATTTCAACCGATTATTGGGTGGTGACATTGGGAGGCATAAATTTCCCTTATCAACATGCATGGTCCATGATATCCCTATCGCATCAATCTTTGTATAAGTTTTTGTATGAATAACGTATGCAAGATGTATGATTTGGCTTGATTGAGACCCTTCTAGATTATCAAATAATTCAAATAGTTTTAGTATTTATGTTAAGTTACTTGAATAAAATAGATAAGAGTTACTTTCGATTTAAATATACACAACTTTGATTACAACTTAAAACTACTATGTACTTCAAAAAATAGTAATTAATGGTTTAACTAATCTATTTGAAAAGCTTACATGATATAAATGACAATATGATATATCTAGCTTTAGCTCAGGAATATCGTCTGCTCACATTACTTTGACAAAAAGAAATAAAATCTTATATTGAATGTTTAGTGATTGATAACCTTTTTCAATTGATATTCAAAAACTAGACATGCTAAAGCTAAAGACTCAAGTGGTAATCTTACATAAATATGATAACTCAACATCAAACTTTTTGAAAGCAAAATTTGCTCAAGCTGAATACAACTTATTCTACTATCAAATTGAATAATCGCTATGCTGCAAGTATTCAGACCTCAATGTAATATTGAGGAAACACGTTGAGTGCGTCCACATGATCTTCAATAAATCAATGATGTCAAAAAAACGTCATTTAAAATCAATTGAGTTATCAAATCTATAACCTCTAATAAAGCAAGGTTTTCTTTAACACTTGTCATTCTTTCAAGGCATGTTTTTGCCACTTGTCCTTTTTTTAGACATTCACATATTAATTTTACTTCCAAAAGGGTGTTATAATAATTTAAATACTCATATGAATTTCTCTCTCTTATTAAAAATAAATTTTATTAATTACTATTTTTCTCTCTCTTATCTATTTTTTTAAATCACACTATCTTTTTTTAAAATAGATTTTATGAAGGAAATTAAAAGTAACATCTTTTAATTAAATACCTAAAAACAAGTTTTATATAATATGAAATTTTTTAAAACATTAAACATTTTTTAAACAAAATATTTTAAAATCTTTTTGTTTTTAAAAAAAATTATAAACAGGTGAAATATTTTAAAATAGTCTTTTATTAAAACAACTAGAATAATTACAAATCATTTTGTTTTACAAAACAAGATTTTTATAAAATATTTTTTTATAAAAAAATCTTAAAATGAATGTTTAAAAATAAAACTATTTACATAAGAGAGTTAAAAAATAGTATAATTGTTTTATTTCTTGAACTATTACCTATATATATTTAATTATATTTTATATTAAAATATTATACTGTACCTATTCATGTTTATTTTTTATATTAAAATTTAATCTGTTTATTTAATGAGTGTTTAGCCTATCTATCTATCTATAAAAAAAACTAAAATATGCGTGAAACAATTGTAGATCTCATTATACTTACTTTCTAATTTCTCTATATTATTAATAATAATATTGAATATAATATTACTCATACCATTTTCAAATTAAAAAATATTATAATTTAATAAATTAAAAACTTATTATTTTATTAAAAATACACTTTTTAAAAACAAAAATTTTATAAAATACAGCATACAATAGATTTTTTAAAATCAATTTTCTTAAAACAATATATTTAAAAATCACAAATTGTCTTATAAAATAAAAGTTTAAGAAAGATACATTATTGTTTATTTACTTAAATTAGCTATTTATACGTGCTTATAATCGCAATTTATCTTCAAGCATATGTTATAATGCATAAATTTTAATTAATAATTATTTGACATTTTTATTTGTTCAATCCGTGTATTACACGGGGACTAACCTAGTTGGTCCATAAAAGCTTATCTCTTACATTAATAACACACTACTTAGTTCTCAACTGAATTAAGAAATTCTGGGTGAATCAAGGTAGTATATACCTACAAATCATAATAATATCATAGGTACGATAATTGTGAGTGTTATAAAGATAAATTTATATTGTAGTTAGAGAGTGTTTATGTTAGCAATTACGATATTTACTACAAAATTCATGTGTGTTCTCTCAAATCTATGTAGTTTTTGTAATTTGAGTACTTTGAATGATAAGAATTTTAAACTATAAACTTTTTTGTTCATGCTGATTGGTATTTAATATTGTTTCTTAACCTTTATCTTTACTTGAAGTTCGATTTATTTTTCACATATTAATATATGTAAAATCATTACATTAATATTAAGGGTGTGTTTGGGATTGCTTCTCAAAACAATTTATTGACTTATTGATTTTTTCAATAAGTTAATAAGTTAGTATGAAGTGACTTATTAACTTATTTCACTCACAACCATCACATTGTCAAACACTATAAAATAACTTTTTAACTTCTTAAAAATTAATAAGTTAAAAAATAAGTAAAAAAAGACACTCCCAAAGCCCCACTGAAATCATTCAACCTGGGACCCGACGGTTCTAGCTAAACAAGTTTTTATCTAATTCGTGTCATCTAACAATGTTAATTGATATTATTACAACAAAAGTAATGTACCATCGGTATATAATTATTTACTCAATTTAAAACATAACAAATAAAGGCAACCTTAAGATCTTCTGATATGCATGTTAAAACTTGTTAGTATACTGGTGAATATTCGTAAACATTTTTCTTAACACTCTATCATAATATCATGCCAATTAAAAGTTTGTTATCATCATCATACAAAATAATATGCATAAACATGTTTTACAATTACTTAATTTTTTGCAACTAAATACACTTTTTTTTTAAAGGAAAACTTCATTAACAAAACTCGCTAGTCCTTAAAGCAAGGACTAAGCGAAAAACACGAAACATCAATCCAAAGGGAAATTACATCAAGTTTTCCAATCCTTAAATTTCCAACGAGATCTATTACGGATCCAAAAATGAGCCGTCGCCTTGATGTTCTCCACTAGCTGAACCGGATGCCTCTTCTTATCCTTAAATACTCGTTCGTTCCTTTCGTTCCATATCATCCAAATGGTCGTATACAAGATACCACGGAGGATGTGCTTTGAATCTTTAGACACTTCCTGAGATTCCGGTATTTGCAGCAAGTCCGGGATGTCAAACCAAAAGGAATGACTTATCTTGCACCAATTTTCAACTCGATATCACACCTCATTCGAGTAGCGACACCCGGTAAAAAGATGCGAAGTAGTTTCCATATCCTCCTGACAGAATCTGCAATCGGTTTGTTGTATAGGAACTCCCCGTTTGATGAGTTCAGCCGTAGTTGGAATACGGTTCCGAGCAATCCTCCAAGCTAGAATTTTGCACTTCAATGGTACCCATCCTCTCCATTTAATCCCAAGAGTGTCGTCTCCCGCGTTAGAGCTTGCTAGAAGTCTTTTGGCCGAAGACACTGTGAATTGCCCGTCCTTTTCTTCGGTCCATCTCCAACAATCGTTACCTCCTTGCCAATCAAAATTATAGATGTGTTGAAGAAGATCAAATAATTCATTTATCTGCTCTTGGGTTTGCGGCATTGATCTCCATTCCCACTTTAGTTGTTTGTTTCCATTTACACACACAATCCGATCACATACTTTGCACAATTTGTTCTTCTCAAGCCGAAAAAGATTAGGGAACAAGACGTGAAGAGGGACATCAAGGAGCCACGTATCGGCCCAAAAATTAATATTCTTACAGTCACCAAGCCTTCCAACAAAAAAGGAGTTCAGCGGCCTACCGTTAGGGAGATGATTGTCGCCGATTTTAACTATGGATTTCCAGCAACCATTCGATGAAGCATTACATGGCAATAAAGACCAAGGTCTACTTGAGCCATGACACCCCAATATAATCTTCTTCCAAAGGCTACTACCCTCCTTTTTGAACCTCCACGTCCATTTTAACAACAAAACTTTATTCACCTCTTCAATCTTGGAGATACCTAAACCTCCTTTGCTCTTAGGAGTCGTAACAACATCCCAAGCAACCCACGAGATTTTACTCTCAATACCGGGACCGGCCCAAAGAAACCGTCTCATAATCTGCTCAATGTATGTACCACGGCTTTAGGCGCTTTATATAATGAAAGATAGTAAACCGGGAGGCTTTCAAGGACCGATTTCAATAATATCAACCGCCCTCCAATAGACAAATGTCGTACCTTCCAAGAGGCAAGGCGGTTCCGAATAGTATCGATCACCGGGTCCCATCTTTTGACACGAGTCATCTTTGCACCAACTTGGATACCTAGGTAGGTAAAAGGAAAATTTTCACGTTTGCATCCTAGGTAGTCCAACATGTTATCCAACTCACCATCCACCGTGCAAACTCCGTAGATATTAGATTTATGGAGATTGATTCGGAGGCCCGAACACAAATAGAAAATACGGAGAATTCTAGCAATGTTTTTAATATTATCATACGACCAATCCCCCATAATCAAAGCATCATCCGCGTACAAAAGATGACTCACATCCATGTCGTTATTAGACAAGCTAATACCTTTAAAAACCCCAACATCCCTAGCTTTATCAAGAATCCAAGACAAAGCTTCCATCACGATTAAGAAAAGAAAAGGAGATAGTGGATCACCTTGACGAAGACCCTTTTCATATTGAAAATCGAAAGTAGGTGACCCGTTAACCAAAACCGCCGCTCTAGAAGATGCGCAAATACCTTTGATCCAATCACACCATTTCAAGGGAAATCCCATTTGAGACATAATAGAGATCAAAAGTTCCAATTGACATTGTCATAGGCCTTTTCGAAGTCTATCTTTAATAAAAACGCTTTTTTGTTTCTCTTCTTTAAGTGAGTCAGAACTTCATTAACCATGAGAGGACCATCAAGAATAAAACGATCCAATAAGAAAGCCGATTGAGCTTCAGAGATAATATTTCCCATCACCCTTTTAATACGATTAGCGAGAATTTTGGAAATAACTTTGCTAATCATACCGACAAGGGTGATAGGTCTATAGTCTTTTAGGCCCATTGGGGACTTTACCTTTGGTATAAGGGTTATAAAAGAAGACCCGCAACCTTGATTAATAACGCCGGACGCATGAAATTCCATCAAGATATTAAAAAAATCATCCTCGAATAAGTTCCAAACACGCTTAACAAAACGGAAATTAAAGCCATCGGGACCCGGAGCCTTGTTCGATCCACAATCAAACACCGCTGCTTTAATCTCTTGTCTAGAAAACGCCTCAACCAAAGAGACCCGATCCGTGTCATTAATCTGCTTAATACCCGAACATAGAAGATTCGGCCGGTACGAGTATTGCTCTTTAAAATGAGATCGATAGAATCGCAATACTTCTCGTTTCACAATAGCCGGTTTAGTTACCCATTCGCCTTCTATCAACATACCCGGAATAGAGTTTTGAGCTATTCTACCGTTCACAATATTATGAAAGAATAACTAAATACACCTAACATAAGTAAGACCATAACTTCTATCTATGTAGGCATTGACCATAACCTTTATATGCCAACAAGTTATCAACTTACTTTGCAAGTCTACTACATCATGCTGACTTACAATGAGAGTCCACGAACACCTATACTAGCAAAAACTAACTTTTTCAATTCAACATTGATAAATTTTAGTTCTTCATCCTCGTTATATTGTGAAACTATATTATATGTAAAAGTATCATCGACGTCGATTTCACTTCAGATTTAAATTTTACTTTATGTATGATAAAATGTTTATTAATATCTACCTATATAAACGTACATGGGTTCTTTTGAAGTCATGTGTGTTGTGGTAGAATAAATGAAACAACTACGTACCACAAGATCATGAAGTGTTCCAAAACTATTTGTTTCATTGACAAAAAACCAACAAAATAACTAAATAAGAATAAATAATTATATAACTTGTTAGTCTGGTGAGAATTAATATATTTATAGCAAATAGTACATATATAATAGCCTGACCCCAAGGGGATCACTTTATAATCATTAACCTTGCAATCATGTAAAGTTGTTTGATGATAAGTGATTCAACAAAGCATATTACAATAATGAAGTTTTCCTTTAAAAAAAAACAAAGCATATTACAAAATAATTTAAATTACCCCGTCTTCAGAGACACATAGCATTATAAACAAAATGTCTCATAAATATTTAATAAAGATTAAACTTCAAGTATTTACCAAAATAATAAAAAATAAAAGACATTAAATCTACTGTCCTTGTTAGTCACCTAACACGTTTTTCTGAATAGTATCCATACGTGCTAACCATTTTAAATTACACTTCTTGATTTTTATTGTTTACTATATCAAAGACATAAAACCTGGCATACTAATAATAAACTAATAAATTCTAAATGTTAACACATTAATTAGCATCTATCAATTACCAAAATCAGTTCAAGACGAGAAATAACTCAATGACATATTTAGACTTTACTAAGTTTATTAACATCACAAGTAGAGTCAATGACATATTTAGACTTTACTAAGTTTATTAACATCACAAGTAGAGTCAATGATCGTTTGCTCTAGTGGTCAAAAGGAGCGTAGTAGGTTTCGTCTCTATTAAAAATGCATGGTTTAAACATTGACGTTTATGAATAATTACTAACTTGATAATATTAACAACTAAAAACTATTTACCGTTCAAAAGGAAAAAAATAAATCACAAGATAACCTAATAACAAGAGATCTGAAAGCTCAAATCTGGATTTAAACATCCTTTATAATGTACGCTTTGGATAACCACTACTGTTTAAGAAATTAACTCGAGGGCATATTTTGATATTTAAAATTCTAAAGTTTCATTATTCATAAAGGTAAGTATCAAAGTTGACCTTTTTAAATTCGAGATTTGAACACCCACAACAAAAACAAAATATGGACCGCACATCTTATTCTTACCGCTGTTTCTTTATTCAAAAATAAAGAGTAAATCTCGATTTTGGTCCCTGTGTTTTGCAAATTGACTCCACTTGAGTATCAACGTTTATTTTGTCTCCATTTGAGTACCAAAGTTTAAAAAAGTTTTCTGTTTCAGTCCTTTTGACTAACTGTGTTAACATTTTCTGTTAGATTTTTTTAAAAAGACCAAATACCCCTAAGGTCAATGGAGCACCAACACAAGTCAAAGTCAATGGTTCCCATACAACCCGATATCTGTTATCTTCAGCCAATTGGTGTTTGGATCTAAATTGTACAATGGTTAATTTCGCCCCCAAATCGATTACATTCTTCTGTTTCAATCTACTAACCCTAACCCTAACCATAATTCCCCCATCTGCATCTCGATTTCTAGACACTCGTTGTGACGACGGCAATTACACAGCAAACAGCGGCTACGAAACGAACCTCAATTCCGTCGTATCGTCTCTAGCCTCCGCCACCACCACCGCCAACAACGGCTTCTTCAACCGATCCGCCGGCCAACCACCAGACACAGTCAATGCCTTCGTCTTATGCAGAGGCGACGTCCAGCCGGAAACCTGCCGCCGGTGCGTCAACGACTCTCTCGGTTCGGCGAATAGGTTTTGTCCGTACCGGAAAAGTGCGGCGGTGTGGTACGATGACTGTATGCTGAGATTTTCCGACGAGACGATCTTAGGAAGTGTGGATACAAACGGCAGATTGATATGGACTACTGATAACTTACAGAACGCCGATGAGCTGTATCAGGCGATGAGGCCGTTGATCGATCGGTTGAAAAGTGAAGCTGCCGGAGGAGATTCGCGTCGGAAATTCGCCTCCGGCGACACACCGGGGCCCGGATTTATGACGGTTTATGCACTGATGCAGTGGCGATCTGGGTGCGGATGGCGGAGGCTTCGAGGCGGAGTAAGGGATGTTGTGGGAGTGGAGGCGGACGGCGGCGGCTAGGCCGGAGAGGCCGGCGCCGATGATGATGGCTCCGGTGTGGTGGGGTTTGTTTGAAAGGTTAGGGGTGCTGGTGTGTGGTGTTTGAGAGGTTTAGAAGAAGAAGATTGTGTTTTGAATGAGGGGTATTTTAGTAAATTGACAATCACTTAACGGAAAAAAGTTAACACCGTTAGTCAAAAGGACTGAAACAGACAACTTTTTTAAACTTTGGTACTCAAATAGAGAAAAAATAAACGTTGGTACTCAAGTGGAGTCAATTTGCAAAACACAGGGACCAAAACCGAGATTTACTCAAAAATAAATAAATAACTTTAACTTAGTCATAGTTATGTAATAAAGTTTTTAGTTACGGTCTTTTTACTAAATTGCGAAAGCATAAATAATTTTCAAAATAAATAATATAGATCAATATTCAGTTGGAAAAACCCAGTTATTAAAAATTTGTTTTTTCTTTTTACTTGAATAGCAATTCCAACATTTTGTTTAGAATATTATATTATAAAAATGGAGTAGTTAAAACTTAAAAAGTAAAAAGATTCTCGTACAAACTTTATCCTTCAGAAATAAATACTTAAAAACTCACATGACAAGTTTTTGACAACAAGGTAAATTAAGATTCAAATTCAAATTTTCTCTTTTTTCTCCAGTATAATAAAATTTAAACATCCTTTCCAAATATAAAAAAAGGCAGCTATATTAGAAAACATATTGTACAAAATTTGCTACCTTTATAAAATAAAATAAAAAAGAGTAAAAAATAACATCTCTTACTAACGTCAATACTCCGGCGAACGTCGTCACCTCTCACCGTCAAACTGCAAAACTCCGGCCAAAATTCCGTCATCATCTCTACCGTCACCACCACCGCCACCGACACCGTCTCCGGCGACCATCGGTGGTTGAACACACTCCATCTTATGACGGATCTTCCAATCAAGCGCTTGACAAGCACGCGAGCAATAATTCACATTCCCACAAACCGAACACCGCCGGAACTCATGCTGCCGCGTCTCCGGCCGCCCACAACCGCCGTGAGAGCACAACCGGAGGCCGGAATCCAGCTTCCGACCGGAGAACCAACCGGAGAGAAACCGGTTCGCCGGAGCCGGTTCAGGCGGTGGCACGTTACACCCGAAGTCACTAAGCAACGGACACGGCGGAGCCACGGCGGTCCCTTGGCGGAGATGCGGCAGCGTGGCGGTGGTGGTGGTCCACGTCATCCAGTCGCCGGAATTGAGTTTCGCCGGGGATGTTGAGAGAACTCCGGCGAGTTCGCGCGCGTTTGCTTCTACTAAGAAGCGGCGGCCCTCTGCAGTGTTGCGGCGGACGCCGTAGCCGTCTTGGAGGCAGTGGCCGAGCTCCCGAAGGGCGTCGATGTGGCCGTGGAAGGCGGCGCGTGCGCATAACGCGACGCCGGCGCGTAGGTCTTTGTCGGTTTTTGAGCCGCCGCTGCCGTTGAATTGGATGACGGCGAGTGAGTATAGCGCCGGCGCGTGCGAGTTAATCGCGGCTTTTGCCATCAGAGATGCTCCACTGCCTCTGTTTTGTAAACAGTAAAAACGAATCTGTAGAAATGACATTCAATTCTTTCATTTAATTAATAATATTTAAATAAAAATAAATAAACGGCCAGTTATACTCGAAGTTTATTTGTGCAAAAGCTGAAACGGTAGTTTGCAGGTTATGAATTAACCTCAGGTTATGGATTAAAGTAACAATCGTTTTAATAACCAAACCTGCACATGACCGTTTGAAGACAAGTTAAAACGGGCATTTGCAAGTTATGGTTTAAACGATTGTTTAAATGACTTAACCTGTAAATGATCGTTTAAACATAAGTTAAACGGGCATTTGCAGGTTATGTCCTAAAAAGTTGTATGAGTTTTGGGTTGATGTATTTAGGTTTAGGGTGGTGAAAGTATATGAATGTATGGATAAATAAATGATATTAAAGTTATACTAACCATGCCAAGAGTGTAACAAGCTTCCACATTTCCGGCATCGGAGCACCGTTTCAAAAACCGGTGAGCCGATTCCGACCACTTCTCCGGTTTAACAGCGAACGTTTCCGGAGATACTTTCGACAACACAAGCGAATTTACACCTAAAGCATTTAATCTCTTACATCTACACAAAAATCAACAAACAAAACGATTAATTAGCTTCAAAACTAAAAGCACCTTCAACAAAACAATGTTAATCATATTGTTTGCGGATTCTTACGTTAACAAAACGCTGATGAAATCCACGGGACATCCTGCGGATGACCCAAGTTTAGAGAGAATAAACAAAACGACGTCGTCCGGAAGCGTATCAAACACATCACACTGGCCGGAGACAGTCGCCGCCGGTGTCCCCGCCGACGACTTTACCCTTTTCCGGCGGTGTGACGTCATCTCGCCGGAGAATTTACAGTACGTTTTTCTCTTATCACAACACATAGTGTTGACCTTTGGATATGAGATCCTCCTTGTTCTCATTTGCTTTGCTGGTTAGAATCACTGATGTTTGTGTGTGTGAAAAGGTGTATATACACGCACATATAGATACAGAAGTGTGTATGTATAATTATGACTATATTGTGTGAAGAAAAACTGAGTGCTTTATATATAGGGTATGGAGAGAGAGCAAGAGACAGGATGATGAAACACAATAAAAACGACACCGCCGAATATTAAATAAAAGTGACGATTGAAATGTGAAATAAGCCTGAAAAGGGTAGTTATATACGATATTGCCATTTGTTTTACCACTGTTTGTCCTTATCTGATTTGTAAGAACTAAGAAGAATGTGCAAAGCCAAAGCATTATAGCACAGCGGCATCTTGGCGGTGAGATAAGACTTAGGGCATATTAGGTTATGGGTTCGAATCTCATAAAGAGGGGGTTTTCTCATAATTATGAGTTTCCTCCTGAATTGGTGACCTGGTGGTGGAATATGATCGCGTGGTAACACTGGTGGCACGATGATACTCCAGTGATCCGTGAGTGATTTCAATTTAGCCGTTCAAAAAAAAAGAAGAATGTGTAGAAAAAACATGGTCAAATGGCGTTGACCAGATCCATTTGTCCGAATAAGAGTATGTTATACCGCAAACTAGCCTAACCATTCGTGTGTTACACGTGTTGAAAAACATAAATTTAAAATAGAGTAAATTACACAAACGATCCCTATATTATATTAAAATTTTGAGTTTTGGTACTTAAAGTTTAATATTTTTTAATTATGATTCCTAATTTTTTTTTTCTTTTTCATCTATGGTCTGGATTTCCGTTAGTCAACAATTAATAATATTAAAAATTATAAAAATGATATTTTACTCGCATCGACTATCAATTTAATTTACCTTTTAAACTATAGTATTATTTTTATTAAGGAAAGCTTTATATTATTGTTTTTTCAAAGTTTTTATTATTGGATATTTTTATTATTTCATTATTAATATGTTTATTATATAATAAAATACGTTTTAAATATGTGAATAAAAAATTTTATAATAACATAATTTATAAAATGTTTGCTTTTAACATGTTTAAACTGTCCATTTTTTAAATTTTATTCTTAAAACTGTTTGAAATTTTAAAAATTTTTATAAAACTATTTGTTTTCTAAAAAAACAAATGACAATTTATATTTAAAAAACAAAATACATTTTTAGTAGTTTTTAAGCGTTCAATAAACAAATAGTTTTACAAAACAGTATTTAGAAAATTGATAATTATAAAAATTACATTTAAAAAATCAAATGGTTTTAATAAAGAGGATAATGCTTTTCAAAAGTACCTTTAAAAATCAAAAAGTTTTAAGAGAGATATTTAAAAAATCAAAATTTTTAGAGAAACGTTTAAAAACCTGAACATTTTAAAAATAACATTTTTAAAAATATTTTTATTTAAATAAAAAGTCAATTATATTAAAGATCTTTATAGGTAAAATAGTCATTTTAATAAAAACTTAATATTAGTAACTGAACTAACAAAATAAAGACCATTGTTAAAATATAAATATAAGATCTAGGACTATGTTTGAAATTTTAAAAGTTTAAAAACAAACCTAAAATTTTGACCAAACTACAAGAACCATCCATGTAATTTACTCTTTAAAATAAATAGAAACGTAAATTATCAGTTATTCTTAATAAACTTGTAATATTATGCATGTGAAGGTCGATTAAATAAATGTGTACATGTAAATTAAATAAAAGAATCAAATACATAGTAAAACAATATTAATGTTTATATATATCTAAAAATTTTATTGTTTATAAATTTTTAATCATATTCAGTGACTATCTTCTCAAACTTATTAAATCATCTATTTAGAATATTCTCATGTATTGTAGTGTTCTGTAATTAAAAATATAAAAAATTAAGGATGTATAGCAAATATGTTTTATAAAATAAATATTATAGGAATAAGATAACAATTCTATTAGTTGAATAATATATCATCCTCAATCACAATAAACCTAATAGAGTAAGTTTCTACCTTATTATTATACATTGGTTGTCTTTATATACGAATCATGGTGTGATATGTCAAGATCTCTTAATAAAGTTACTTTTGATAATGATAATGTCCTGTTGAGCAAGGTAATTTGATAGTATTTCATATATATTTGAAAGATCTTTGATAGTGGAATAATAGTAAACAGAAAATATTTGTTGTATATATATATAATAAATAATGATATTATGTTATATAATGCAGACAAATATCATACGATATTGTTAAAATATATAAGATTTTCAAATTTTAAAACTATTAACCCAAAATACTCGGATTGATTGTTACCATTAATATTAAAAATTTATGAACTACTTATGCTCCATTTGAATATTCAAATTGTTACTTTTAAATTTTAAATTTTAACTAATTAAGTTAGTTATTTTTAGATAAAATATTGGATTGAAATGGATATGGAATTTGAATTTTAAGGTTTTTAAATTTACGTTTCTAATATTAATTTTTAAAATCTAATTTTGGAAGTTGTTTAATTAGAAATTAAATGATATTTAAGCATTTCCTTTTAAAACCATATTGCTAATAAAACGTCACGTGGCAATTGTATGATGTGAAGATGCCATGTGGTAGTGTATTTGCTAAAATCTTGCCACGTGGTCAAACCTTCTTTCATTTATTATATATAGAGATTAGAGCATTCACAATACATTTCTTAAAATTATGTGAGTTTAAGTTCTTAAATTTTATGGAATAGTTTAAGAGTTTGTGAGTGGAGAAGAGAGAAAATATTACTGTTTATCTGTAAATTTAAAGATTCACTATTCAACCCTTATAAATTTTTTAACATTTTTAAAAGTGGTTGTGAGGTGGAGGAGAGGGAAAATGTAATGAAAAATGTATAAAAATATATTATTTAATTGAAATGAGAGAGAACAAATAGTAATTTTTAGTGTAATTATAAGGATGAAAATAAGGAATGAGATGTTAGTGCTCTTATGTGTCCTAACTGTGTGTGTGTGTGTGTATATATATATTATATGTATATATATGTATATATATGTATGTATATATATGTATATCTATATATGTATACGTATGTATATATATATGTATATATATATGTATGTATATATATACATATATATGTATATATTTATATGTATATATATATGTGTATATATGTATGTATGTATGTATGTATGTATGTACATACGTATATACATATACATACATATATATGTGTATATATATATATGTATATATATACGTATATATGTATATATATATATATATGTAGGTATATATATGTATGTATATGTATATACGTACATACATATATGTACATATATATATACATATATACATACATATATATACATACATATATATATACATACATACATACATACATACATACATACATACATACATACATACATACATACGTACATACATATATAGATACATACATACATACATACATACATACATACATACATACATACATACATACATACATACATACATACATACATACATACATACATACATACATACATACATACATACATACATACATAATACATATATAGGGTAAGGTTTCTTTATTAACCCTTGTTTATTACGATAACCCGTTAACCCTAATGTAGCGAACACTTACACCACTATAACTAACATTTACATCGCGTTACACCATTGATGTAACGATTTTCCCTCCATTTTTATAAAAACTCCACCATTTTTTTATAATATTTTTAACTTTTTTGTATGACGTTATTTTTTTAAACAAATTACACCATTAAATAGATCATTTTAATATCTTTAATTTGAGTATAGTCTTGCTATATTATTTTTAAAAAAAAATTTAACGTTCGTTTTGGACCACTAGTTTTACCACTGTAACTCTAATTTATAATGGTGACGTGGCTTGCTGTGGACCACTAATTGGGTTAATGGGTTATCGCAATAAACAAGGGTTAACATTTGATCCATTCCCTATATATATATATATATATATATATATATATATATATATATATATATATAAACTATCTCAAAGTGGATGTGCTGGGTTTGAATCTCAATTGTGCAAGTTGGAGGGACATATAGGTGAGGGGATGAATCTGGGCTTTATCCCGTGTTCGAACATGAAAGTGGGCGAAGGTTTACCCATTCCATGATGTTCCTGCGCATCGAGAGGGATGGGTTTTGTGAGCGGTCGAGTAGTCGACCTTGGACATAGCCCCGAAAAGATAGGTTTACACCCAAGATCTTAGCCGTTTAAAAAAAACATAGCAAATTATGTGTATTTATATGTATGCAAGTATGTTGTGTTGTTTTGAGTATATAATAGTTATCTTTTACTATGGTTGACGTTTAATTTCTGTCGTAAATGATGGTGTAAGGTTAAAAGTAGATTAGTTTGTTATTATATTAACTAAGAGGATTAAATTTGGTAAACACCATGCACATATGTTTTTTTAATAAAACTTGAGTTTATACATACTTTTTTTAACATCAATAGCTAGATTTTATAGGATAAGTATACATAAACTTGCATTTTATGTAATTTGAGTTCGTAATCTTATGGTTGTGAAACATATTACTTAACTATCATAATTACTCTTTAAATTACTTAACTATCATAATTACTCTTTAAATTACTTAACTATCATAATTACTCTTTAAGGACTAGCGTTTATACAAACATACGTCTATTAATATGATGAAAATGCCCATGAATTTTTAAGCTTTCAATTGATTTATAGCACCTGTGTGATTTTTTTATTCACTTGTGGTAACTTTTCTTCTTAGTTTGTCATTATAAATATTGTCGTGTAGAGGAAGAGTTTGTTGTGGTTTATGCTAATGTTCAATTCAATAGTGATGACAAGTGAACATTAACGTTAGAAGCAAAATAATCACTTTTATAAAAAAAAAAAAAGCAAAACAGAACATAACCAAACAATAAAAAACAATCCAAAAAAAACCCCACTAATGTTACAAGTGTTAACTGATTTAACAATACAAACTCGATCTTATCTGTAGGCACTAAAGATAAACATAAATATGTGAAAGGAGAAATATAGTCCGTTTAAAATTAATTTTATGTATAACATTTAAAACAACAAATATAAATATATATATATATATGATTTTGTCATTCAATGCTTAAAAATTAAAATCGGTTTTTGCAAATATGATCATTAAGTCATAACAGATTTTAATGGTAACAAATTAATGTAAAAGCAATTATATTACCAGTTCATTCAAGGTAGTGCAATAATATCATATTTAATATGTTACAAATTATATTATAAGTTCATTCAGGTAGTGCAATAATATCATGTTTAATATGATACAAAGTCAATAAAATATAATTTTAAACAGACATGAATGGTTAAAGAAACAATTTTATAAAAAATAAAAATAACTTAATATGCTCAAACTTTAGTAGTCACTTCAAGATTTCGGTGATGAATTAATACTATATAAGAAAATGTCTTAGAGCATTCATTCATATCCATATAATTACTAAATCACTACTTTTCTAATAATATATATTTTTATCATACTTCACTATCAAATATATTTATGTACACTTCTCAATCATTTTCTATTCAATCATATAATATACAATCATATTATTTATGCTCTTACGATTCGGTTATGCCTATTTTTCACTATATAATATTTTTCTCTACTTCAGTATCATATGAGCACTCTCTTAAATCTATCGATCTATGTTATGCCTATTTTTCACTATATAATAATCACTTGGCATTTAATTTAATGTTTCTCTAATAACATGTAACATATGATATTATAAAAGTCCAAACACAATTTTTTGAGATTACGAGACCAAAACATACGTTATTTTAGATACAACTAGGTGTTTTGATTCTCTAAGGATATCATATATCACTTCTTATCAGAGAAAAACCAGATAATAAACACCTTTTGATTCTGAAACCTTTAATTTTTAGATATGAATTCTCCCAACTTACGCTAACATGAAAGCAAGAGGTGACTAAAATATAATTTGTGCATGCAATATTCCTAAACTGCAAATGTCACGCCCGCCCTCTCCCATGCCTAACTTGTTCCTGATTATGACCATTTTCCCAATAAAATATACTACTTTTTATGTCGGATTATGCGTGCATGATTAAAACCAAACAAGTAAATAAACTATAAACACGTTTTTGACTTTAATATTATTTAGAATTATTAACTCAGACGCTCTTTAAATCTACATTGATGTTTATTGTGAGGTAAAAGTGCTTAACCACTTAAGAAAATACCGTAATACACGTCTTAATAGCGTTAAATTTTAAGTCCTTTTCGGAAGAAACATTTTTACTGCTCCTGACCTTGTTTTAGGTTTTGAATCATTAAGGTCCTAAAACAATCAATTAATAGGGGACTGCGCCTATACTATAATAAGTTGTAAATGATTTATAACGTACGACAGAGAGTCAACGAGAGCTCAACTTTTTTGATTACTTATTCTCTTGAAAAACTTGATTCATATGTTTAAACGGAAACATTTTACTACACGTCTTGATTATGTTATGCCCTTCGAGAGAAGCATTTATTGTTCTTGACTTTATTGTTTTAGTTTTCGAATCTGTGTGGTCCTAAAACAATCAAAAGGATTTGTATAGTAAAATACGTTGTAAATGTTATATAACGGAAGTCCGATGCTAGTTCAATGTTTTTGAGAACTGATTTTTCCAAAAACTTGATTCGTATGTGACATGAAAAATATCAAAGGGAATAAACAAGTCCTGATTAATAAATTATCAAAGTCAACTAAGCAAGTCAAACGACTGAAGTCTTAATGTACAAACAGTTAGTAAAATAGCACTATGATATATTACTGAGAGCTATTTATCGGTCGCTATTAATTAACATATTACCAAGAAAATCACATGAAAATAATCCTTAATGTAAGGCTCATCCTCTTACTTTACCTTCAACCTTCATCTTCATTTTTATCATCACTGACCACCACACTCTGTGTTAATTATCTCGTAAAATGATATGTCTCCTCACTACCTGTCTGATTTTAAAGTTCATCATACGGACCTTTAATTTAAACAAACAACAAAATAAAATAAATTGTATAAATTATAAATCAATCAACCTGACGAATATGCTTAAGCTTAATAAGTTCGATCGGTTACCACTAATCATCACTTTTCATTAATCTCATCTAGAAACTAAAGGTCACATAAGAAAGTATACGTTGTTTATTAGTACAAGAGAGTGACGTGTTGACATGAAGCTATCAAACTCCCATCCTTTTAAGCTATAGGATTAACTATCATATTATTAAACCTACTTTTAATAATTTAACAATTATTCTTTGTCAAATTTCATTAAGCTAGTCTAAAACGGCAAAATCACTAACTATTAAATAACTAATTTCTGTCTAAATCACGTCTCTAATTGCTAATATGATTATACCGACCAACTGAGTTCTATGATTTGATGGGATGTTTTTGGAGTGGGTGATCTTGTTTTACCTTTAATTTATTCAAAATACATTTTAACTAAAAAAATATAAATACGTGTTATTATAAGGATGTTATACTTCTATAACCACATGAAAACATTTTATTATTAGTCGTAACTAGTTGAAACAATTATGAAATAGTCGTAACTATGTGACTTCAATGTCACGTATCAACTTTTCTTAGCATATGTATCTTGATTGTTCCTGATTGTTATTATAAAGCTCCATAACATAATATAACAACCTTTTCTTGATGTTACGTGAAAGAAAAGTTAATAAGCGACATCAAAGACATGAGTCATTTAACGTAAATTTCTTGAAAATAATTTGCCGTGACTTCGACCATAGAGATATAACACTAGGAGAAAAATGTTATGTTTTCATGATTTTCTATTTATTTTTTTTATTGAATTGAACGTTCGTATTTTCTTCTGCAAATATAATATTGTCACTTTTGCATTATTGTAATAAAGAATGGAATATTTGTAATAAAATAGACCCAATACCAAACTTGTTTAAATATGTTGACCCTTTATATATTGCATATTAGAAAATATAAAATACTAAAGGCATGGTGTGTTTGTTGACATGATAAACTAGATATGATGTTCACTCATTCAATTAAAAATTTAGGGTTTCTTGCCCTTTTCTCTTTTATAATAGACATATTCTCAAACACGTATATAGCGTATGTAGGTAGACATCTTAGAATATTTTCAAGCGTGCTTGAGCTTACATAACATCAAATTTTAACATATGTAAAAACTTAATGTCAACGGATGTCAAATATGATTGTAATATCGAAAATGAAACTTTAGTTCAACTAATACCGAGACGAAATGTTCGATCTAACTCTTCCGTACCTAACGGGATAGAACGAAAATAATAGATTATGTTTTTAGTTAATACATTAATCCGCAAGTCTACGACATGCGAGAAATAAAGTTTAGATGTAAAAAGGTGACGCGTCAAGCAAATAATTGTTGTGTTAGATGCAAACCATGAATTTTTGTATGTGACTATGAAAATGAATTGAATGTGAAAAATACATGTCATTTTGTATGTCATTGATCATGTTGTATGCATATTTCAATGTTTGTTCTAACGAATCATCACAATAAAATTACTAAAAAGCCGTTTTCGTATGTTGCTCGTCAGGATTTTATATATTTGGAAAAATTATAACAATTGATGAAATTAAAGTGGGTTTACAAGTTCTCTTCATGATAATTATGATCATAGAGTTAAAATTTTGTGTCGCGAACACTAGCATGTGAACATTTTGATAAATAAATGTATCTATAATTTTCTTTAAATATATTCAAGTAAATTATTGTTCAAAACTAATTCCCATTATTCTTCAACAATGAAGAAAATGTCAAAATGAATGAAGAAAATGTCAAATAAGGTATTTAAAAATAATTAGAGACTAATTCTAACACAATAATTTTAAGGAACAATAATTGCTCTAATAGTAAGACCAGAACATCGATCAAAAGTGAACGCAAAATGAAAAAAATATACATATACACTTGCTAGGTTCAAGTGTTTTTGCCAATAAAATTGAAACTGAACCGAACTCTAAAACCAAATTAATCAAAATATAACCGTTTCAAAGCCTAGAAAATTGAATTTTGGGGGTTTTTCGGCTTTATATGAACCCAATATTTTGAAGGTTGCATCAGTTATCAAACCGTTTGGCTTATCGCTCATCAAACAAATTTTCTTTAAAAATTAGATAACATCAAAAAAAACTTTAAAACTTCAATATATACACACACTTCAATAAAAATATGTAACCACTTAACCTTTGGATGTGGACTTACACGAGTATGGAACTAACAAGTTATGACGCCTAAATTAAACAAAACTTATACTTTGAACTACTAAATGACTAAAAAAATGAAACTTTAAGTGTTTACAAAGATTAAAAGTATTCAGACAAACCTACTGCTTTGACAGTTCTCGACCTGAAAGTTACATACGAACATATTTACATAATACATTTTCACAATGTATACTTATATTTTATATCAATAAATTAACAAATTAAAAATAAGGAATAATATTGGAAATTAATTACCGGCCAGACAACAAATTAAAGAAAAAGAGAAAAGAGAAAAGGTTTGAAATTGTTAAAGAAAAGTTATGATACGTGCATGAATATATGCTTAAAAAGTCGTGATCAATGGTGAGATTGCTTCAAGTTGAAGATTATTTGGATGGTAGGATGAGGTGCCACGTTGACGAATCATGTGGGGCCATGTCAGCATGAAAAAACTAAACTTTATATTAAACGATAAAATTAAAACAAGAGGTATGTTGGAGAATGAAGCAACGGTGAAGAAGAGTGTTTGTGTAATATCCTTTTCTTTCACGAATATAAAGATAGGAGTGAGACCCCCACCACCCCTTTATCATCTCTCGAGGACTTGTTAATTTCTTGCTTTCTTTAAAAATAATCCTATACTTTGTAATAAACTAGCTTAACAAATATTTATAGATGTTATTATACAACTATATCAATAAATAAGCAAATAGCAACGTTGAAGTGTTCTAATGATATGTGGAGTGGATTTTTTTAAAGAGACATGTTCAATTCCTAGTAAATGTACATTTTGAGGTGGCCAACCCAACATGTTAATAGGGTGATCAAATCAAGGTTATGATCTTAAAGCGGAGATAATAGTTCAAACTTTATTTCTTGGCTCTGAGTGTTCCCGTAAGCCACATTGCGTCCTGTAGATTTTTTAGGTGGGAGGCGTCACAAACCAATTAATAAGTCCGATAATGCACCTTTTTTAGAAAAAAAATAAGCAAATGGTTGTGTCATGTGAGACAATTCAGTTATTTTTCATTGTTTTCTTTATGTTAAATAATATACATAAATTAAAATGTAATATTTATTTATTTAAATATTATAATTGTAAATAATATGTTTATTATTTTATTTTTAATTATCTTTTTGTTATATGTATTAGGCATTTAAAGTTGTTTCATTTTCTAAATTTTCCACCTACTGAATATCAAATTAAAAATTAACTTTGTTTAACACTAAAATTCTTTTAATATTTTTAGGTTTTTACTATTAACTATTTAATATTTAATTACTTATTAATACGTATTACACATGTATAGTAACACGTATTTCTAGTCTAGTATGTTATATGTCCACATGATCCGTCTCATACATAAAAAGTTTTGAACACAAGATTCACATTTCACTACCTTTTAAATTTAGTTCACGATTTAAAACCAATAATTATTAGATTAGTTTGGCTTCGAGTTCTATAAGATACCACAGTTAGAAAGCCAATGGATAGAAGTGAATGATATCTTCCTTAGAATCACCTTTTCTGGTTTTAGGGAGTGTGAGGAGACACTTACGAGATATACCAAACTTCAAAATGTATTTTCAAGAAGTTCATAAGATTACTCTAACATTTCCATAGTTATGTATAATGTTTGTATCTATATATAAAGGATGTTAGAGTTGTCAAAGATCCCGGGTGACTGTGTAGATACTGACTATGGCTCTTTCACTTCGAGACTAGTGATCTTCACATTATATCATCGCGCCTAAACTAGCGTGTGTCCATGTATATATACACAATGTTTAGAATTGTTATTATGTCAAGAACTACAATAATAGTACGTATAAATATTTTGTTTTAAGTGTAATATTATAAAAACGGTTACTTAATTGTCTACCTACTATCTTTGTGTAATGGTTATATATGTGTACTTATATTATATATATGTTTGTGTATATGTAAAGTTATTTAGGTGACTACCAAGAGATTCTATATCTCCCACGTGCATGGGTAGTACCAAAGATTTAGGGGAATGGAAGAAGCAAGCTACAAACATCGAAACACTTGTAGTCTTCACAAGAAAACCAACCTAGTCAAGCTTACAGTTTTCCCATTTCCCTATATCTTACTTTAAACAAATATTTATAACCGACCCCTTTAACATAATCTAGGGTAAATACGACTATCAACCATTTTATATCATATGTAAACAATTAATTTTGAGGTAATCGATATTAGTGGTATTCTAGAAAACTCTTGACTTTGAATGCAAGTTTTATTGTTTTTTCTACTTTTGACCCACTTAAAGATTGATGTTCTTAGAATTTTATTTGATTTCATTGGTTTACATACATTTGTTAAGTTTGTATAACCGTGTAGGGCTTCGACTATCAACCAATAATTATATATGTAAACAAGTAATTTTGAGACAATCAAGAATGGTAGTAAGCATGTAAGTCGTTTTAGGAAACTCTCAGCTTTGAATGCAGAACGATCATTTACTTACGTAAACTAGGTTTAATATTTAGTAACGAAAAATTATTAATTATAAAATCATATTTTGAAATAAGAGATGAGTAAAATTACATATAAGTAATAACTATAAATAATAAACCAATGATATAATTTCCTTTAAACTTTTGTATTTTAGTTTTTCTTTTAAATTGAAACATTTTGTTCTAAATCAAAACGTTTTAAGAAAATATCATTTTATAAAAAAAACTTATTACATCTTCAAATTTTAATTATTATGGTTCATAAAAATTTATTTTCTAAAGCACTGCTTTTAAAATATTTTGTATTTCTAAAAAAGTTTGATATTTTAATTATACAAAAAAGTGTTTCTTTAGATATTGTGTTTATAAAAAGATCTTTTTTTAATTTACTAAAAACTATTTTAATCTAAAAAAATAAATAATATAATTGGTAGTTTATGTAAATATTTCATAAGAGAGAGAAACGGTAAAAACAAGTTTTGAATGTCTAAAATTATAATAAGTGGCAACTTAAAACTTCTTTTTATTATAATACATAGATACTTTGGTAATGGATTTTTTGCAATTAAAGAAGTAATTATGATTTGTAAATCAATGATGTCAAATGGAATAAGATTAATTTTTAACTTTCAAACGGAAATTTTAATAGTTTCATATCAACTTAACAAACATTTATAGTATAATAATATACACGTTTTTGTCGGCATAAGGACTATTCTCTTATGTAAGAGTTTTAAGTTATAAGAGCATTCACATCACATTATTTATTTTTATCCTTATACTTACACTAAAAACAACTACTTTTTCTCTCTCCTTTCAATTAAATAATATTTTTCAATACACTCCTTTACTCGCAACCACTTTTAAAAATATTAAAAAATTTATAAGGGTTAAACAGTGAATCTTCAAATTTACAGATGAACAGTAACATTTTCTCTCTCCTCCACTCACAACCACCCAAAACCATACCATATAATTAAAAAACTCTACTCACATATTTTTAAAGAATGGGATGTGAATGCTTTAAGAGTTTGATGTGTAAAAGTAAGGAAAAACAGCATAATAATCATATTATACAGTGTATTTGTAAAGAGTGTAAATATGAAATTTTTATATATAAAAAATGTATTTTAATAATACTTTAAATAACTAGATAGATATGATAGTATTATAACGAAAACAGGTAATAACTCTTACTATAAAACATATTGTTATTTTAAATTATATTTTAATAATTTTAATATAGTAGACAAAAAAGAAATTGGCTAGTTATTTATTGTGTATGCATGGATGCATGTTAAGTAATGGCTTTGTCTCACATACATGAAAGCTTTCAAAAGTGGGAAAAGTGAAAGTGTGTTATTCAACCAAGTAAACCTCCTCTTAACTTCAATTATCAGTAAATTAATTTTCAATCCATCACATCTTCCTTGCTTTGCAATTTAGCCCCCCAATTATTAGAAATTTTTCTTTGTTATGTACATTTCAAGAGTTGTTAATTTACTTCACATGCCCTACCTTGCTAGCATCCCCAAATCTCCAAATAATTTGACCTAAATCTTTCAAATGTTTCAAGATCTTCATCCTACAAAATATATAACTTAAAATTTGTAAGAAATGCTTTTTTCAAATGTTAACTCTAGCAATATAATCTTGTCGTACAATGATAATATATATATAACAGTTGTATTGGTTATCTTGACACTATAATGTAAGATCAGATAAAAGGTTATTGAGATTTTGTGGATATAGTATAAGTTATTATGATTCGAAGGTGAATAGGATAAGGTAGTTAATAAAACTCAACATAAAGAATACCCAATGTGAACCTCTTGTATCCAAAATCTTGGATAAGGGACCTTTAGATTGTGGACCACATGTTCTAGGTTGCAAGATGTCTGGTTCAAAATGTTGGTTTGATTGGATCAATTCGATATCCATAACACGATTACCTGTTGAATTCTCATGAATTTGTCTTCATGTTTGATACTCTACGTTAAACCAATCGTATGACACATTTACTCCATTTTAAATATCTCTCGTCACTTGTCGTTTAGCAAATTTTTTAATAATTTGACGTTACAGCCAAAACAAATATATAGCTAAATTTACAAAACAAACACCTATGGGGTGGTTGTTTTTTATCAGAAGTACTTCCTGACCTCTTTTGTCGGCGCCTGCAGACCACGCGCAGACGTTGGGCTCTGTAGATTGTTTGTTTTTTCGGAAGACATTTCATTAAAAAAACATTTTTCTGGCGCCTGCGTGAAGAAGACATGGAACTATCACTTCTAACCTCTTCTCAACATCTTCTCAACCTCTTCTCACTTCGCCGCCCCTCCCTCCGCCGCCCTCCCTCCGCCGCCCCTCCCTCCGCCGCCCCTCCCTCCGCCGGCCACTTCAACATACACTTCAAGGTTAGTTTTTCTAAGTTTTGTTTGATTTGTGGTTTATGATGTATTTTTGTGATTTGCTTTAAGTTTTTAGTTGATTTATTATTTATGTAGGATGATTTGTGATTTGGTTAGTATGATTTGTTATTTGGTTTAGTATTTTGTTTGATTTGTGATATTAGATGATATGATTTGAGATTTAGGTTAGGGTTTTGTTTGATTTGTAATATTAGATGGTATGATTTGTGATTTAGGTTAGGGTTTTGTTAGATTTGTGATATTAGATGGTATGATTTGTGATTTAGTTTAGGGTTTTGCTTGATTTGTGATATTGGTAGTATATGATTTGTGATTTTAGTTTGTATGGTTAGTGATTTGGTTTAGTATTTGGTTTGATTTGTGATATCGGTAGTATATGATTTGTGATTTACTTTAAGGTTTTGTTTGATTTATGATTTTAGTTTGTATGTTTCACGCTACATAATTTTATAAAGAAAGAAGGTATTAACGATGACTTTTTTACATAATACGATCAACCCAATGTGTCCTTTGAAAATTGTCATGTGCACGTTGATGGTGATGAAAATAATGTTGAAGAACATGGTACCGCATCAGATCGGGAATATATGACTCAGTTACGAGATGAAATTGCTAAGCAGTTAATGCAGAATGTCGAATAAACGATTTAAAAAAGTATTTGTATAGTTTTATAAATATTATTGCGGTGTTGTATGACTTTTATTTATCTTTTAATGTATTTGTATGACTTTTATTTATATTTTAATGTTAAATTACTTTTTAAAGTTTAAAAAATAGGTTTACTTTAATTACAAAATATTTTAGCAGTTTACATATGTTAAAAAAACAAACAGTCTTTTCTTGTAGACTGCAGACGTTTGATCCACCTGTTCTGTTACAAATATCTGCAGATATAATCCGCAGACTGTAGACGTTTTTTCTGCAGAAAAAACAAACAGCACCTTGGTGTTTGTATAGTAAGAAACCATTGCAATTTTAAGTTCCATTGTAAAAACACCTAGTTATCAATAAATGTGACACTTTATTATTCTTTCTCTTAAAAGTTAAACAAATAGAAACGACATATTAATCAAAACAATAACCCAAAGATGAAGGATCTTATACACGCTATAAATCAAACTATGTCCTGGCACTAAAACCGAGTTTTTTTTCCTCTCTGCCGGCTATAATTCACTTCTCCAACTTCATTTTTCTTAAAAACTCAATCTTAAAGAAAAATAGTATAAAATTTCCTTATATTGTAAAAACTAAAAATGAAAAAAAATGTTGAAAATGACATTTCAATTTTTTTAAACCGGGTTGGTTCCACATGGATCCAAAGTATATGGTGCTTATGTTTAGCTTGTTGTCTAGTTATAAACATTTAACTCTAAAGTGAATATTATGTGAAGGGTGAGGTTATTTTATAAAGTGTATTTTTACTATAAAGTGTGAGAAGACACAATGAGCATTAAAAAATCACAAAAATATTAATATCTCACAATCTAAATCGAATTTTAAAAAAAGTAATTCGGAGCCTCTGTTCCTCTCGTTGTCATCTTTCAGGAAAAAATAAATAAAAAAAATTCATTGTGTATTTATATGACATAATGACGTCATTGTGTCTTTGATATTGACACAATGACGTCATTTTGTCTTTCATAATGACATAATGAAGTCATTGTGTCTTTCATAAATGATATAATAAGAAAACATTAATTTTTATTTTTTTAATTTTTCGTTTATTTTTTTTCTTAGTGAGGACGACTAGGGGAACAAAAGCTCCGAATTACTTTTTAAAAATTCGATTTAGATTGTGAGATATAATTTTTTAAGTTTTTTTAACTTACTGTGTCATTTATATTTTATAGTAAAAATAGACTTTTTATTTGAACATTTTTCTTATGTGAAATATTAAGCAGTGTTGTTGAGACCGGATCGGACCGGCCGGTCCGACCGGTTCGACCGCGAATCGGGGGCTGGTCCGGTCCGGTCAGGGGTGATTCGTTTTTGTGCCATTGAACCGGCCGGTCCGAACCGAACCGGCGGTTGGACCGGCGAACCGGCCCAGTTCCGAACGGATTTCAGTATTTTTTTTTGATTTTAGTGGGTAAAAACGGGGTGTTAAACCATAAAATTAGTACGTAGGATATACAAATATAGTTAAGTTTTATATATAACTATAAAATATATGTATAAATCATATATAAATTACTTATATTTAATTACATATATAAATATAATTAAAATATAGTTAAATCCGGTCCGTCCGGTCCGATCGGTCCGACCACCAAACCAGTAAGGCATCCGGTTCGACGTCCGATCCGGTTCTGAAAACATTATATTATAATTATATTAAATACCAAGGTCGGTGTTGTGAGTGTGAAATACTGTAGCTCAGAGTACAAATAATTATGCCTTGGGTACAACTCCTCTTCCTTCCCTATCTTTCACTGCAACCATTCCCTGTCGACCATCAAACCCCCAAATCACCTTCAACACCTCCGACCGCAACACCATCCCTGTCAACCACAACCCACCATTCCATTATCGCACCGAACCCACCATCCACCACAACCATCTCTGTTCACTCACACCATCACCACCGACGAAAGCCACATCATCGTCTTCGACCCTCGACCGCAACTCAATCCCCTGTCGAATTCGAACATCCAAAGCGATCTGCGACACATCAATCAACACCCCCAATCAACAACAAATCAACCGCAACCACCATCGACGCCGTTGTTCTCCACATCTCCGGTGGCGTCCACAGCGTCTTCGCCTACCTCCGGTGGTGATTACACACTAAATCATGGATTCCACACTCACCATCAGTTGGGGGCAATGGTTTCTTCCTCCTGCCACCATTATAGAATCATTCCACCTCCCGCCCACCGCGTCCACATCATCATCTCCCACCACCCTTGCCTGCTATGGGAACAATGGATTCAACACCTCAGGTTAGGTTAACGCTTGAGAGACAGTCATCAATGACGCCAGAGCGGGTTTCGGGGTCCGATTCGGAAGACGAGGAGGTTGATGGGTCGGATCTGATTGATCCTAGGGTTAGGTTAATGTTTGCGTGGATTACTATTCATCGCCCAACAACACCAATGACCTCCGCCTACACCACCGCTACCGCCACCGGCTTCCGACCACCACCACCAAAATCCCCTTTCTTCACCAAATCGGTTAGTGGATTACTAATGAGTTTGAATGCTCTGAGGTCGGTGAATTCGTTTGGTGAATAAAGTTCATTTATATGTTTTGTTTCAACACATTCTCGGCTTTCTTCCAGGTTTAAAGATTTTGCATATGATTGGGGTTTCATTGATAAATTTTTGGTAGTTGTTATGATTCCTTTAAGATGCGCTTAAAACAAAAAAATATTACATTCATCTGTTAAAAGTTGATCATTGTAATGTCTATATAGTGCATACATACTTGAATTTATTGTTATCTTTATGTTTTCAAAAGGGATCCATGAGGGAGAAGGCTTTGGTGGATATCATTGGTCATTTTGTAGCATCCTGCCTCATGAGTTTGTTGGAAACAGTAGGCATTTTCTGTTATTTGGCTGACTTTCGTTTCATTGATCATTCTTCCTTAAAGGTATCTATTTAGTCTCCATAAATTTGCATCATTGTTTCATGAATGTTTACGTCCCATACTGAGTTTACGTCCCATACCGAAGGGGCCAGGTCTGTAAAGGTTTAGCATCTCATGTCATCAGTATATAACCTCATCTTTCATTTTGTTTAATTAACTTAATGCATGGAGAAAGTAATGAATCTTGACTTGATACGAAGGGATCGATCAAATCAATACTTTATGATAGTCTTGACTGATTACCCAACACGAGGTTCTTAAAAACCCATGGAGAATTTTATTTTTCGTTTTACTTTATATGCAATTAACCTCAAAAGCTAGAGCAAGTTAACATGCTTGATTTCAATCCACCTGATACCCAACTGTTGGAGCACTTAAAGCCCCATGGAAAATAATTTAGTGGCATTAAAAGGGATGTCCAAGTTAAGGGAAGGGGATTACTATTATCTTGAACTTTAGCATATTGTAATTGATATTTGATTCAAGATGCATTGATCTATAACATAAATTTCTTTTCTTTGATATATATTCTGAATCTATCATTTCATTGATATGTTTTGCCTCATTTTAGTTTGTCTGTTTTTATGGACCTATCAATTATGTGTTTTATTAAGATGCAGTTTCTTTTAAGTTGAATATTCTATCCATTGTCACAGTCAAGTTTTTTGTTCTACTCAACTTATTTATTTATTTTACTTGCATGGTCCTTCTTTTTACGAGCATTTGATGCAAGAATGCTATCAGTTGGAAATAGATCAATTGCTACTTCTTTGATTTATTATAAATGTTTTTTTAGTCATGTTTTGTGCTTATGCAGGCACTCACTGATGCACCACGTAAGAACATTAGACACTATGAACTTGATCCTTATTTAAAGGTGCTTGAAACCTACAGCTGCGATGGTGTATTGCACTTTAGATAAATACAAACAATTCAACAAACTTTGATGCCCTGATCATGACTCTAAGTACATTGATAGGGTAATTTGATATTATTTTTGGTTAATTTCTTGCACTCTTGATGAAGAAAATATCATTTATTTATAGTGTACATGGTGTTAAATTTAATTATATACAAAAGCTATTCACGCAGATTGTGAAAAAGAATTACATTCGCTCATCATCGTATTAGATAGTTGCTACAAAACCATGTTGAGAGGGACCATTATACTACAACTATATAACAATTGGTTTAAGTTTATGGTTTTTATGTGTTATAAAAGTTGGTATACATAGCCGGTTCACATGAAGTTCAATGATGTTGCTTTTGTATCTCAACATGTATTTGTTTACTTCTCATTTCATGTTCAGATTTATTCTTTACAATGTTGTTTAGCTAATATTATGCAACTGTTATTATTAAGTCATGGTATGCTCTTTTGGGTTATTGCATGTTTCAAGACAAGTAATACTGTGACAACTTTGTATGACTCTTGATAATATCATGACGTTAATTGGTTATGTTGGTGGCAGTACATTTACATATGTTACTATGTTAGTGTATATTAGTGTCAATATTCCGGTAAAGACCCGCCGCAAAGCGCGAGTGGTAATTTACTAGTATATATTAAACACAAAGGTCGGTTATGTGAGGGGAGGTACTGTAGCTAACAGTACCTCCATGTCTGCGTGGTGTACAAGTCTTCCAACGGGCAGCGCGCGGCGGCGCATAGGCCGGAGGTAGCCGCGCCGGAGTGAACAGCCGAGCAAGCACGTGACTGGCACGTGACTGGCACGTGACTGGCACGCGACGGGCGAGGAAGAGGAAGACAAATTATGCGGCAAGGGCGTCGTTTTGGGGTCGGATTTCCCTTCACACATAATACAAGTAAAGGGTTTACAAGGGAACCAAACGGCGTCGCCTCCGGTGTCCCACCGTTGCTTTAGCAGAGCCGAGGGTGAAGGACATGGTGTAATCGCTTCCCGGAGAGAGAGCGACGGAGACACGGCGGTGGCGGTAGTGACGGAAGAGGGCGGCGGAGGTGGTGGTAGTGGATTTGAGGAGTTGGGTGGAGGAAGAAGGAGGAGGGGTGAGAGTTCTTAAGAAGTGAGTTTTCTCCGCCGGAGCTTTCTCTGCCACTGGCTTCTTTCCGGCGGTTGCCTTTGGTGCCATTGATGATGATGCTGTTGTTGAAGGATTTGGGGGAATTGAGGGTGTGTGAGTGAAGGTGAAGACGATTTGATGAAGATGTTGATTGTGGTGGTGTTTTGGTGTTTGTATATATTGGGGTTTAACAAAGCTGCTACCTACCTTGGAAGGTCAGCGGAGGACAAAAGTAATTAAAAATCAACAATGGGTACATTGAATGTATGGGTATGAGCCGACCCCTTTTATTCATGTTGTAATTTTCTTGCTTTTTATTCTTTCTAATAATATATTAATACTTTTTAATATACATATTTGAGTAATAAACAATTATGACACGTTTTTATATGTGTATTTTGATATTTCGAGTCATGATGATGGGATCCCGCCGCAATGCGCGGAGATGAAAATCTAGTTGAAATTAAGAACAAAAGTGGGGCTAGAGAGAAAATTGACCCACACGTGTCAGAATGTTAGGAGACAGGTGGGCAGATTCCTTCGAGAGCTACAAGGCTTCAATCTAGGCGTGACACGTGGAGGGTTTGTGCTGCGTCAGCATAAAAGTCAAAGCTGTGCCATTGGCCTGTGCATGCCACGTCAGCAGGGATGCATGCATACGTAAGGTGAAATGTAAGTCAAGTCAAACTCATCGTGACGGAGGAGTGTTTCATTAGCAGGCTTGGGGTTTGCTTTATCATAACTTATAACGCCCCCGTGTCAAGCCGCGGTGAACGGCGGCTCACGGTGGCGCAACCACCTTCAGCCGGTTTTGCTTTTATTTTAAGAAGTTTAGATTTTAGTTAGCTAAACACTATTTATATATATTCTAACTAGCTTTGGTTACCCGTGTACTAATTACACGAGAAGTGGAGAGTTAAGTATTAAAATAACATAAAAACATAAAATAAAACTAAATGAATTACACGGGTTGAAAAAATAAAATTGATTAGTTGTTGATTATTATTTATATAAAACTAATTTTAGTAAGCTCGTGTATTACACGAGTTAAAGATAAAATATTAATTATGATGAAAGTTTATGAAGTATAAAATGATATTTTAAAATAAGATATGATTAAAATTACATGTGAGTAATAATTATAAGTAATAATTTTAATTTTTATTTCTAAAAAAATTTAACTATTTTTTTATAAACAAACTGTATTAAAAATATCATTTTTAAAAGTTTCTTATTATAACTCTAATTTTAATTATTTTTAGTTTATAAAGAAGTTTACCATTAAAAACTTCAATTTTAAGATATTTCATATTTTTAAAATCTTTTTATAATTTACAAAAACTCTTATTTTATAAAAAATTGTTTTCTAGAAATAACATTAATAAAAGGAAATCTTTTCTTAATTTATTAAAAATATCTTTAGTCTTAAAAAGAATTAAAATTATTTAGTATTTAATTTAGGTAACTATATAAGAGGAGAGAGAGACGGGAAAAACAAACTTAGGGGGCCTAAGAATGTGACGAATGTGACAAGTGTCCCCTTAAGTTACTCTTTTAGTATTATATATAGATTAAAACAAGTTTTTAGAAAATATAAAGTTGCTCGGGGTGTTGTAGGCGATGTTTTCCGAACCGAGTTGGACGTTGAACCGGACGTCTTACTGGTTTGGTGGTCGGATCGGTCGTACCGAATTTAAGAACCGGATGACGTCATAATTATATATATAGCATATTATATATATATATATATATATATATATATATATATATATATATATATATATATATTTGTAATCAAATATAAGTAATTTATATATGATTTATATATGTATTTTATAGTTATATATAAAACTTAACTATATTTGTATATCTAACACACTAATTTATGGTTCAACACCTCGTTTTACCCATAAAAATAAAAAAAAACAAAAAAAAACCCGGTCCGAACCAGTCCGGTTTCCCGGTCCGACCACCGGTTCGGGACGAACCGGCCGGTTCGATCAGACAAAAGCGAATCATAGTAGACCAGACCGGACACCCGACCGATCCCCGGTCGAACCGGTCACTGGTCCAATCCGGTCGTGATAACATTGGTTGTAGGTGGTATTTGTGGGTTCACAGATCGAACTTACAAAATTATTTTTGACTATGTCCCCAAAGGCCCAAACATTAGCAATTTTGTATTAGGACTTAATTTTGCAATTTAATGTTTTTATAGACTTGCAATAAATTTATAAGTAACAAAATACAATTGATACTTTTAAGATTTTTAATAAGTTTTAAACGGTTTTTTTATTATTGTACATAAAAATGTTTTAGGGTTAATCACACAGATGATCTGTGTGAGATGTTTACAAAAAATAACAAGTTTGGATCTTTAAGTAAAAAGATTTACAAGCAGTGTTTGAATCAGGCTCAAGATCAAACTTTAAAACAAGTAACAATCTTTTTGCAAAAATCTGACTCTTTATTAATAAACAATCAAAGAAGTATAGAATATATTAACCTTAACCCTTATTTATACTAGACAGAACCTTAATATACTCAAACTCAAATTCCTACTTTCTAAACATTCAAATAACTAGATAAACTTTGTAAAATAATTACATACTGAGCTGATAACTTTAAACATTCTTAAACATTCACACTAATATTAAATACTAGTTAATAAAAGTAAATTTTTAATCAAACTAAAATATTATCTAAGACCCCTTCAAAGTAGGATTGTCATGATCCTTCAAATAATCAACGTTCAACTTTCATTCAATTTTTAACCCTTCAACTTTTTTGATATTTCACATACGAACTAATTAAGATTAACTTCCAACAAGTATGAGTGCTAAATTTTAAGTTTGTAACGATCACGTTTAGGTGTTAGTTAAGTCTTTTTATTCAAAATGAAAGTTAGCATTCAAGTATGTTATTATTTTATTAATACTTAACATTATTACTACTTTAGACCATTTTTATTTGTCAAATTTTTATAAGAGAGAGAGAAAGAAAGAGTATGAAGAAGCTAGGGTCAGAGGATGTTGCTTAAGGGATATTTCATTAGTTCCTTAGGGTTAAGAATGTGAGATACGGGCACACTCCGGCGCACGTGACTTGTTTCTACTTCCTAAATCTTCACCTAGACCCTAGCAAAGTGTAAAATGCAAGCCATCTACCATTTTTAATTATTCTAAACATCTTCTATCTCAATTCAAATAGTACTTCATCTTCTCCATTTAGTTAAGAGCGTGAGTCTGATCATGGAAACAGCGACGGAGCTTGAGTGAAAGGTTAGGGGGCGGGGGCGAAAGTAACTATGTTAGGGGGCGGACTCTATATTTATTAAAAAATTCCCACTACCGGACCAAAAAATTACACTATCGAGTCGAAAATTTACACTACTGACAAAAAAAAGAAACAACCGTACATTCAAGTATGAGACTGAGTATGAGATGTCTGAGTCATACTTGACCAACTGCAATTCATGTCAGCTTAGTTTTGCTGTCAACACAGATATTGAACATCGTTGTTTTGTTGTAGTATAATAGAGGGTAAACAAGCATCTATGCTCACGAGCTAATCAAGATTGAGTTGCTAAAACTTAGGCCATCATCAAATCGACTGTTTTATTGGTCTATTGGTTCGAAAATTTTCAAAAACTAGACTACGTATGTATTTAAATGTAATATAAAAAATTGAAAATAATTTATTTTGATGGGAATTTATACTGTTAACCAATTTAGACTACAATAAACAATATCTGTAGTTGGAGGTATAATGAACCAATAAGATTTTGCAAGGAAAAATAATAATGTTTTTTACAAATATGTCCAAGTCCAACCATCAATGTTCAGCGGTTTAAACGAGGGGCATCGTATGAGTGATTTTGATTCGATCAGTGTGACCAGTCAATCCAGTCCGGTTCTAACAACTTACGATAACATGAAAGCATCAACATCTTACATACAGTTTTCCATAGCTCCTTCACAAATGGATAAAAGAATTGAAAGACTGACATCCAGTTTAAATGTGAGAGCCGCAAATATAGTGTATCATGATTCTTAAAACTTTATATATGATTGTTAATTATAACATTAAGCCGGTATTTATCAATATAATATAAAATTAACACGTATGAAAATAAAAAAAAAAGTAAAAAGAGGTAACACGAGAGTATTGAGAGTTGAAAAGAGTTGACCAAGAAAAAGAGTTGTTGACCGGTCTTTGACATGCTCCCATGGATGATGCATGTTAATATGTTATCATGCAACTCACCTTTTTTGCTTCTCTCACTCACACGCCATTCATCGCATGCCTATATTATTTTTCTAATTTTCTATTTTATTTTATTTTAGTTTATTTTATCTCACCACCACCCTTTGCTTTTATATATCCAACTTTAGCCACTAACTCCAACTTGGTAACATAACTAATAAGTGATAAATCTTAGTTGCTTTTATATATCCAATTTTACTAATTATCACACCTTTTTATAGAGTGAGAAATCTAGGTTGAAATCTTAAATAAGTTTTACTTTAAGCTAAGTTAATTTTCTCTAGTGCTGGTGAAAAAACGGACCTAATCAGTTCGACTAGTTAAACCAAGCACCACTAGTACGGTTATAGGTTAAAGGATTGGGCTATGATGAACTAGATGGTTGAAGTTTTAAAATTTCGATCAATAGAACGAAACCTTTATTGGCCAGCCGACTAGTTGCACCAGTAAACGACTGATTGATTCAGTTGTTCATTTGGTTGTTAAAACTTCACTTTTCTACAAAAAGTAAGTTTTGACATACTAAAGGTAAAAGGTAACAAGACCTTTAGATAAGTCCAATATAATCAAACATGATTGATATATTAGAGATGTAGTTGTGCGAAAAGCATTTCTCGTCTTTGATGTATGTCCAAACACCAACCCCCCCCCCCCCCCTCCTTCCTGTTCATGCTGCTAATCAGAATTTTGTTATAATCATAAGCCTTTTTATGAAAACATACGTATAACTTTTTTTTAATTTTATCTAGTTAGTAGCAGTGTTGTAAAACTTAGCCTAGACGGCTGAGTACTCGATACTCTGCAAGGAGCTGAGGCGCTTCTCATCAACTCGGTCAACATTACTCGGAATCGGTCCAACTCGGCCCTACTCGGCCCTACTCGGCCCAACTCGGCCCAACTCGGCCCAACTCGATCCAACTCGGCCCAACTCGATCCAACTCGGTCTAACTCGGTCGAACTCGGATTTTCACTAATTTTCCGGCAGATTTTTGTTGTTTTCATCGATTTTTATTGGATTATTATTTTTTATTAATATACATTGAAAGATGATAATCAAATGATTACTACGTCTATAATATTAAATAATTGATATTATATTTTGAAATATTTTTGTATGTGAATGTGTATGTTTTTTTATTTATATTGATATTCACGTATTTTTTTATAAATACTAGTAAGTTTGTGATATTTAACATATTTATATTTTCAAAACTAATTTATTTATAATTTATCACATTCAAGTACCCCGAGTACTCCTGGCCTAGGCCGAGTACTCGCAACTCCCCACTCGACCGACCTGGTGTAGCGCCTAGCGAGTTTTGCAATCATGGTTAGTAGAGAAGAGAGAACTTTTATGAAAATATAAGTATAACTTTTTTTAGCTTTATCTAGCTATAGTAGAGAAGAGATCTTTACGACCCCATCAATAAGTTCTAGTTCTGTTACTAAAAATATATATAGTATATGTTTTATGTTGTCATGCATCTATGATTAGGTAAAGGGCATAGGCTAAAGTAGTAATTTTGTGTGTGCTTGAACGTTTAAGCAAAGAGTAATGTTGTTTTGTGCTTTGTACGTACGAGGCATGCTATGTATATTATAATTCACCTTTACGTGCATGGCAAGTAAGCTTCAAGCTGGTAGGCCTATCATTCATCCCACTCTCTAAACAAATTTAAGTTTTTCAATTCTTTAGTGAATTATACACACACGTACAAAAGCATAAATACGTATTATAATCGAATAGGTACTAAATAGTTTATGACAAGATCAAAATTATTTATGATCATTCATTTTAGACATGTGAAACTTGATTTTTTGTTTTATGTAATGATCGATAAATCTCCATTAGAATGAAAAAATTGTACCAAACACGAGACTATATAAATAATCAAAATTATATTTTCTAAAAGTAAAACAATATATAACTAAAGAACAGAATTACTGATTTTATTAGCAATAATATAATGTTACGTTTTTCAATTTTATTTCAAAGAAAAACTAAGAATAAAAAATTAGCATGTACAAACAACACAATTCCAACTACAAATGAATTAGTAACTCATCGCCCCATCTACGGTAAAGGCTCTACCGATCAAAATCCGTCGGTAGTATAGATACCGTCAGAAATCAAGGTGTGGGTTATTTGATTATCGAAATCAAGGTGTGGGTTATTTGATTATCGATAGATAACCAACAGACATTTAGCTGTGGAATTATGGATGTATGTGTATTACTAACAACATTCACAACAAAAAAAATGGTTTTTCGCGACTATGTTTTTTGCGGCGATATCCGTTTCGTCGCAATAGACACACTAAACGACAAAAAGTAATTAACTTTTGACTTTTAAAGTCATGAACTTTTTTGCGGCGATTTTTCGTCGCAAAAAAAAAAGTAATTTTTTTTTGTTTTTTTTAATATCACTACAATCTTATTGAAGGGCGGGAAAAAAACCCGCTTAATCTTTTGCGGCGAATTGTCGTCGCAATAAATGAAAATATTAATAAATATTATACTTAAATTAGTCATCGCCGCAATTGATCTTTTGCGGCGATATATCACCGTAAAAATTAACCCCAAATAACCCCTTTCTCTGCAAACACCCCCACACCCACTGCGCACTCACACCAAACCCCACTGCGCACGACCATCACCACCGTCGGCTCCCTTTCCAGCGGCTCCCCCACCCCGTCGCACCCCACACCACCGTCGGCTCCCGGCCTCCACCGTCGGCTCCCGGCCTCCACCGTCGGCTCCCGGCCCTCCACCCCGTCGCACCGCCGCGGTTCCACCTCAGTCGCCATAGCCACCACTTCTGATTTCAAGTAAATAACCTTAATTTTATCTAATTTTGTGTTAATTTATAGATAATATTTAACAATTTATGTATTTAGTGTGTTAATATGGTTATGAATGTATGTATTTTGCCTAATTTTGTGTTTTGCCTAATTTAAAATGAGATGAATGTATGTATTTTGCCTAATTTTTTTTATATGGTTATGAACATGGGTGTTTAAGTTAGTTGAGATTAAGTATTATGTATGTATGTATGTATTTAAAAATGTATGTATTTAGTGTGTTAATATGGTTATGAAGTATAAGTGTATGTGTATGGATATATGTGTATTTGTGTATGGATGTATATGTGTATGTGTGTATGGATGTATATATGGATGTATATGTGTATTTGTGTATGGATGTATATGTGTATGCGTATATATTAGAATGTATGTATATGTGTATATGGATGTATATGTGTATTTATGTATGGATATATATGTGTGTGTGTGTATGTATGTTAAATTGAGATCAAAATGGATATTAAATTGTGATTAAAATGGATGTATATGTATATGTGTATGGATGTATATGTGTATTTATGTATGGATGTATATGTGTATGTGTATATGTATGTTGAATTATGATTAAAATGGATGTATATGCGTATTTGTGTATGGATGTATATGTGTATGTGTGATGTATGTTAAATTGTGATTAAAATGGATGTATATATGTATTTATGTATGAATGTATATGTGTATATGTGTATGGATGTATATGTGTATTTGTGTATGGATGTATATGTGTATTTGTGTATGGATGTATATGTGTATGTGTATATGTGGGTATTTGTGTTTGTATTTCCCTAGTTTTAAATGTGTTAAGATAATTAATATTAGAATGGATGTATTTGTGTATGGATATCCATATATGTGTATGTGTGTATGTATGTTAAATTGAGATTAAAATGAATGTTAAATTGTGATTAAAATGGATGTATATGTGTATTTGTGTATAGATGTATATGTGTATTTGTGTTTGTATTTCCCTAGTTTTAAATGTGTTAAGGTAATAAATATTTGTTTGTAGACACAGTTATGACGATTGACAAGAATTGGACTACTTTAAAAAAAAATTTCTAAAGAATATCTGATTGGTCTTACAGCATTCATGGAAAGGTGTAAAGAATTATACGAATAGGCAAAATAAAGCTCGGTGTCCGTGTAATAATTGCAATAACAGTTATTGGTTTCCTCTTCCAACAATAGAGCGCCATTAACATAATAATGGTTTTTGCCGATTTTACAAAACGTGGACGCATCATGGTGAATCATATGTTCCGTCACCGGTAGTCCCAGTCATACCTCAAACGACAGACCCAATACATGATTTTATTAACGATGTCGTCAGGAGAATGTCCCGCAAGAGGACAACACATACGACGACGACGACGAGCCAATGAACACAACAGATACACTGAGTGATACAAATGATGAACTTGCTGAATTACTGAAACTTGCCGACACCGAACTATACCTGGTTGTGACGGGATGTCTTCATTAGATTTCTTGGCAAAACTGAGTCACATGAAGGCCATCAATAAATGGACCGACACATCGTTTGACCAATTGTTAGAATTTCTGAAAACTGCATTTCCGCTTGCTAAAATCTCACCATCAAACTATGAAGCCAAGAAGATAATGAAGAAAGTTGGGTTAGGATATGAATCGATCCACGTTTATAAGAACGACTATTGTTTATTTTGGGGGAAGGATAACAAAGATTTGCAAAAATGTCCAATATGTTATGAAAGTAGATGGAAGGACGCAAGCACTAAGGGAAAGAAAGTTGCCAACAAGGTTATGCGTTACTTTCCATTAATTCCTAGATTAAAACGTATTTATAGCTCAAGACACACTGCAAAGCATATGACATGGCATGCTTCTGGACGTTGCACGGAAGATGGTAAGTTACGTCACCCGGTGGATGGTACATCATGGAAAGAATTCGATTCAATGTACCTGATTTTGCCAAGAACCTAGAAATGTTAGATTAGGGTTGGCTGCTGATGGCTTCAATCCATTGGGAACATGAGTACGTCGTATAGCATGTGGCCGGTAATATTGACAACATACAATACGCCGCCATGGTTATGTATGAAAGAATCTTCATTCATGCTGACGTTATTAATCCCTGGCCTAAATCACCTTGGAAGGACATTGATGTTTTTTTGAGACCATTGGTTGATGAATGAAAGTCTTTGGTCGGACGGAGTCGTGACAAAAGATGCGGTTACAAACAATTTCTTCACATTGTGTGCATGCTTTTATGGACTATCAATGATTTCCCTGTTCGTAGTAGCTTGTCTGGTTGGAGTGGGCAAGGTTACTTTGAATGCCCAACATGTAAGGAAGACACTCCATCTGTTCATGTATTGGGAAAAACTGCTTATGTTGGGCAGAGAAGATGGTTACCAACGAATCATAATGAAGGAAGGACAAGTCATCATGGTAAGAACGAGACTAGACGTCCTCCTAATAGGAAAACTAATGATCAGATTTGCAACAACTTAATAAATTGTCACCCCGTGTTTCTGGGGAGAGATTCTGGAGCTAGGCTATCTAGATCGTTGCAAGGTTGTGTTGTTCGATGTAAATGGTTTAAAAACTAATAACAACAAACTTTGTGTCATAAGAATAACATAACCAGTATTTCTACTCAAACTGAATGGTTTACAAATAACCATACATTCTTGCAACACAATCAGAGCAAGTCTTTTATCTTGACGAACCGTCTAAAGCCGGTCAAAAGAGCTCAATCAAACAGATTGGAAGGTCGTTCAGAGGGAATCATCGGAAGATTTGGGACCGAGATATTATCATGGAAAATAACGAAGCAGATTAATTCAGGCAGCACTTCATCTGACCTTTTGTTGTCTACTGACTTGGATAATTTGACTTATGATGGTTTGAGTAGAGATGAAGCAACAGAAGTCGATGTTTCCATTGAGCATGTTAATGTAGAGGACGAGACATATGAAGATACGGAGGATGGTGAAGAAAACGATGCAGACAACGCTATTGAGTTTATGATAATTCAGATGATGATTTAGACGAACTTAATAATGATTGTGGAGAAGATTTCTTATCACACCGATGAATCCGATTGATTTTAATTTTAATTTTAAACGAATCGTTTATTATGTTTGACGAATCGTTTATTATGTTTGAATTATTATGTTTATTGAATTGTTTTTTTGAATTGTGTGTGTTTAGCTAATGATCCAAAATATTATAAGCATAATGTTATTTGTGGTATATTTGTATAGTTGTATAATCTTTTTTTTACAGATGGCAGACGTGGCACGAGGTCACGGTGGAGATACTTATGGTCGTGGTCCACCTGGTGGTGGTCTCCCGATGAAGATGGATCGTGGCAGCCCCACGACAGTGCGAGGTCAGCGATGACTCCAGCAGCGGTAGCGGAAGAGGTATGACGAATTTTTATACTATTATATTTGAAAATTAATATATATAATTAATATAGAATTTTTATACTATTATTAATTTGCAGGACAAGGCAAGCGTGGGAAAACCACACTTCAGGGTATGCGCAAGAGAAATCCTCAAGGGAATTTGCTGACAATTGAATTTGAGGAGGTACGCATGACACCTACAAACCTGTAGGTGTCAATCAGGCGACCTTTGCTTCACTGGTTGGCACACTCGTTGACAAATTTTCCAAAACTATAAAAGCTGGAGAAAGATACCTGCAGAGTTGAGGGCGACTATATGATCTGACTTACAGGTTAAGTTTTTGATAATTAAATTCAGTGATTAAGTATATATACACTAAGCTATTTGTTTTCATAATATGCAGATGTATTTTGATATGACTCCCCACGAAGGATTGAGGGCAGGCATTGAGAAATATGCTGCAAACCGGTATAAAGATCACAAATACCGGTTCAAGCAAAAACATTTTAGCAAATAGGAGGGGAGGACAGAGTTGATATTTCTGATGTTGTGCCACCGATATGCAAGAATCTGAATGGAAAGGCTATGTGGATTACTACACTTCTCCTGAAGTCAAGGCTCGTCTGCAACCAACAAGTCAAACAAAGGGAAGCAGACGATCAAGGACATGGCTGTCGGACACTCTAGCCCAGTGTCGTTATATGTTTGTAAGTTGTTTAATCTAATTCTAATTTGTTTTATAATTGTTTTATGTGTTTGTAAGTTATTTTATATGATTATATAACTATTTAATGTGTTTACAGCGTGAAGAGGGTTCTGATGAACCTGGGAGTGCCATATTAGCATGTCGCCGCTTCTATACTGATTCAAGCGGTAATTTCTATCAACCTGAACCCGCTGCATACTATGTAAGTAATGTGCACATCTTAAAATTTTATAAAAATAAAGTAATATATACATCCCCACATATATAACATTGGTTATTGTTTTTTGTAAACTATATAGGAGCAAATGGTCACGCTTCAACAACAACACCCTGAAATATCAGATAAGCAGATCATGCGACAGGTCTTGGGGGAGCGGCCCGGGTGGGAACGTGGCATCGGTCCAATACCGAGCGTGCCTTCACAACCCCCACCTCCACCTCATAGAACAGATCAGCGGATGTTCTCACAATCTGAGGTTGAGGACATGATAGCAGTGAGACTGGCAAGTGAGCAAGAACAATGACAGTCACAGATGATGGCTAATATGATGGCACAAATGCAAAGTCAAATACAAAGCCAAGTCCAGAGCGCGTTGAAGAGAAGTGGTCAATGTCAACAAAATGATGAAGATGAAGAAGATGATGAAGGTGGGTCGTCATAAGATGTTCAACAAAATGATGAAGATGAAGAAGATGAAGATGGTCATTCTCAATTTTCGTCGCAAAAAGGTTTTTGCGACCACTTTTTTTCGGCGAACAGATAGCGACGAAATTGTCATCGCAAAAAAGATGTTGCGACGAAAATGGGTGCTTTTTGCGACGAACCCAGTCGCCGCAAAATTGTATATTTCTTGTAGTGATTTTCAAATAAATTTTTAAATAAAAAAAGTGTTTATTTTCTTTACCAATTTAAAAAAATACAAAAAATAACTACCTTTTATAGTTTTACCAACGAATATCTATCATATGTCTATTCCTAAAATTTCAACTCAATTTAAAAAAAAACATTTTTCTAAGTTTTTTTCAAATGCGTGTGTATATATACACACACTTTAATCTAACTATAACTTTTATTAAATCCACAAAATTGAATATCAGTTATCCATCTTCGTAATACTTGTATGTGTAGAAGCTATAGCGTGATAGCTTTACATATAACAATAGACGTGTGGATAAATGTAGATTCATATCGATATTACTTGAAGTTAAAGAAGTTTAATTTTTAAGTGTTGAATTTGTACTTATCATTCGGCTTTATTGGAACGTGGGTGGGAGCCTATGAAGGAGATAAGATCCACTGATTAGAATTGAAGTTGGTGGCATACATATCTGTTCTTCTTTGGTATCGTAATAGTTTAGTGGACCAAACAATTCATAAAGAAAAACCAAATAAAAAACATTGAAATATCTAAAAGTAAATATAGAACGCAATCATGCATATGATACAACTTTTTTTAAACAGAGAATTATAAGAATAGTAGTAAATACGTGTATATAGAGATGAGTAGATCGACATAATAAGACACACATAATAAGACACACATAATAAGTCATCAAGATAGTTATATAACGTACAGTCTTATATACCACATTTAATTCAATATATATGGATGCTTATATAATTTATGTAGTATAAGAAATGGTTTTGTAGTGAACGTACTACTGTATATAGGATATCCCACACGTATGTACATAGATATTAGATATTAACTAATGTTTTCCATGTTTCGGGAATAAATGAAGAAAACCACTAAGAATATATAGTTTTTTATCTACCTATATGGTTAATATTATATATATAAGGTTTTACTTTTATAATGAATGAAGTATATTTATTTTCTTATTTCATTTAAAATGTTTTTGAATATATGCATGAAAGTGTCCTAGTTTGTTACTTTTCTATACATTTTAATTATAGTTGAGTATAAAAACTCAAATATTACACTCTGATCGAGTGAGATATTAATAGGTATGTTCGTTTACGTTAACATCGAAACTACATATTCTTGTATTAAGTGTAATCTCTTTTATGAAATACATCTTGTATTTTAAATGTGAATTCTGGTGTAATATCCGATTTCTTACATCAACAAATATTGTTTTTTTCTTTGATGAAAGCTCATAATTTGCTTTTGTTTGAGTAAAAACTTCTAATGAGTGAATTTATTTTGGGTCGTATCGAGGTCATGCCTCGTGTGATTGTTTTTATCCAAACATAATCATCTCATCATTAGCCAATGTGTTTAAACATGTCGGTGGTACTTGTGATTAGGCATTCTTTTGTGAACTCAACATCTATTACATACATGATTCTGTATGAGATTTGTCTATAGTGTTATATCTATTTGATTTTATATTTTGTTGAAATTAATGAGTGTTTATAAATATTTATATGTGTATTTAAAGTAAGAGTTCATAGAAATCCTAATTAAGTAACGTGTGAAAAAGAAAAAATAAATAAGTTAATTAATAGTTATTCCTTAAAAATAATCAAAATTGCAGGTGGAAATTTAAGAGAAATTGGGATTAGGGAGAATGTAGCGTAACGAAACATGAAAGAGAATTAGGGGAAGCAAAGGGAGCATGCATGCATGCATGGGATATTGCTCTACGTACTAATTTAGGTCTTCTCGTTTCTTTTTGTAAATTCTTTTATTTAATTTATTTATATATATTTTATATAAGGTTAATGATCTTAAATAATAATATACATTCATAAATTCACTAATTTATTCAAATTACTTTTCTTCTATGTATACTTAAGGTGATTATGTTTTTAAGAAAAAATATTGATGGTTTAAATAAAGTTATTCATATTTTTTAAATATAAAAGCCACAAAAGTTTTATATTTTTTCCTAATTTATGAAGTGTTTAAGGTGCTAAACTATTTAAAATTAAGTGACTTATTATACGATAAAAATATTTAAATTTGAATAATTATAAAACATGTATATTATTTATTGAATGTTTTTATTCACAATAATGTCTACTTTAGGTTAAACTTGATATACCACTAATTAAATAGTAATTAAGGGTTATATATATTAATTCATGTCACTTATTTGTAAAACATTTAAGAAGTATGGTAAAATATTCTTATTTGTGATTCGTAGATAGGATTCTGTTTAGAAATGTTAAAGGTGACGATTTTCAAAAGAAAAGACTTCATCCAATAAAAAACTAATTTTATTAAGTGTTCCACTTATCACTCAAAGTCTTTTTTTTAATATTAAGTCACTTAGTTTTCACTAAGTGTTCCAATCTTATGTAATATATGTATACATGTTAAAAAAAGTTTATAATTAAAACAAATAAAATATGTATGATTATTGAATAGTATTAAATGAATCTTTTTTTTTCAATTAAAGATGCATATTTGTATTATTTTTCTTGGTGTAAAAACTTGTCTCGTAAGGACAATAATATTTATAGTTTTCTTTATATAAAAATAAACAAGAGGCGATCATCCCCATTTTGGCAAGAATAGGGTGTTGAATGGTTCATGTTACTTGGTTTAGTTTTATCAAAAAGAAAGTGAAACGAACCAAATTAAAAATGATTAAAACTGAATTGAAATTCAATTTGAAGTGGTTTTGATTTCGAAGTGCAAAAATTAAACTTTGACGAGACTATATGGTTTTGGTTTACTCAGTTTGAGAATAAAACAAATGTTATCGGGTTGCACAAATAGAAAATATGTTTTTTACTTTAGTAAAAGAATAACTTATAGGAACAAATGACATTATCATATTTTTTCTCACCTATATATTTAAATCAATAGAAGTTCACTTATAATTAAAAAGTAAGAAGTCAAAACTCAGTTAGCCCACTTATTGATTTGAACAACACCCCTTAACTTCTTTTGGTTTAGTTTAAAAGAATCATGTTTTCAGCTTGTATATGTTATTATATGGTACATAACATGTAATCTTGTTTTCACGTTTTCTGACAAACTATTTTTATAAGAGTTGTGTGTTAATCTTGAAGACACATTTGTTTCCATTATTACCTCGAGTCCGAGGATATCTCGATCTGACGATATATACATTACTATTTCGGTTGTTATACCCTAGAAGAGACAGAAGCGTTCGTCTAAGAAGATGCGTGAAATCTATTTTAAAAGATATCTGTTGAACATAAATCAACCATCACTCAAGCTTTTAGTTTATTAATTGTGCAGACATAGAAAAGTTGTGAAGAATCTCTGGGGTTTCAAAATTCAAATGAACAAGTAATTCTTTTAGTTCCTTTTGACGAATACGATTTGAATTGGTGTTAATTCATGTAAATTATGTTATTAGGTACATTCGGTTTGTATATAGTATTATAATTTTATATTTCCCATCAATAATATAATTATTATATTTTTCTTAATTATTAATAAAAACCCAAGTTATACCATAACACCTTAAAAGAACGTCCTAAGAAGCTTGGCAAGGGTAACACGCTTGGCAAGGGTAACACCTTAGAATAATCATAACTCACTAAGAAAATAGTGAAACTAAATTAAATAAATCACACCACTGGCATGATGCATTTTTGAAGGCAAAAGCACAACTGATTTATTTAAAATGACTATAGACTGTATTTAAGTGTTCTTGATTGACTATAACATTAGGTTATGAGTTATGACCATAGGAGATCCTTAGAACTATGTACTTAAGTTATTATTAGATTAACATATTGCTAAAATTAAATTCATGGGCCAATAAAAACAAGTGTTAGGAAGGTGTTATACAACTACATAAAAATATTAATTCAATATTAAAAATGATGGCCGCCCAAAAGAGCGACATGTTTGGCCTCTTATTTACTAGAAGATAGATTAGGTAGTTTAAGCAGGCATTACTCTTGCATAAGCAAGAAGATAGATTAGGTAATTTAAACAAGCATTACCCATGCATCATTGTTCATTATTTTAATGAATCATAATTATTTATGTACACTTTTGTATTTTTTAATTCAAGTTATGATAAACCAACATATGATGCTTGGTCGCCATCTAATCTTAACAACATGTTACCAAATCATGGCATTCCATTACCTAATCTCTCTTCTATTTTAAACAGTAATTATTAGTTTTTGTTATAAAGATAGTATTTAAGGGTGTTTATTATTCAAAATAATATTGAAATCTATATGGAATCAAATTCAAGTTTCGAATTGAATTTGAATTACGAATTTATGTTTGAATTAGTTCACATTTGTGACTTTCAAATCCGACTTGAATGTAACATGTATTTTTATTTATTTTTAATATATTATTTTTTTATCCTGATTTATTCAAATCAACCCTAATTGATTCTTAAATTCAACAAGCTTATGGAATTTAATTAAAGTTCAATTTCACTTCTTTTGAACTTAACAACACCCCTAACTTCTTTTGGTTTAGCTTAAAAGAATTGTGTTTTCTGCTTGTATATGTTATTATAAAATACATAACATGTAACCATGTTTTATATTTTCTAATAAACTACTTTTATAAAAGTTGTGTATTAATCGGTTTTGCTCTGGTCAATGGTCATCACTAGTCTTGTTTGTTCCATCTCCATTAAATTTCTTAGCGGATCAACAACACTAATTATCACAGCTTAATTACTGTCTGGTCCAGGATGGTTTTTTAAACATTACAAGAAAATTTTATACACGAAGAAAGAACGGTTTTTGCCATCATATCAAATCCCTTCAACCTTTCATGTTAGTCTTTTGATACATGACATAATGTGTTATCTTACTGCTATTTATACATTAAACGATCAAGTATAGTGACTTATAAAGTGAGTATGTTCCTACTAGATTTGCTCATGTATGTAGACATATCAATTGATGGAATACAAGTGAAATAAGTGTCATTATTGTGTTGCCTATATCCAAAAAGGGGAGACAAGATCTAGGCAAACCATTGGTGCCGTAACCTTTTTATTTCCAACCTTATAATTGTGAAACAAAAAACATAATCAAAAATTGAAATTGTTACTACTACTCATTACAAATCATCAATCATTCAACTCATGATTTTCTTTATTTAATAATAATCTTGCTTTGTACAAAAGTATACGAGTCTCGTACATTATTTTCCTTTTCATAAAGCGATACAATACGATAATTTTTTTGGTATTTATACATAAAACTATTTTTTAATGTGAGAGAAATATACAACCTGATCTAGCATACATACATATATATTTTGTGACATAGTGAAGAATGAGAATAATCTAAGGTCTAGTATGGTAGAGGGTTACGACGAATGATAGGAATATGGACTTAGTATGTCTAGTTTTGGCTGGTTGTTACCGCGAAGAATATTGTTATATTCCTCGACAGTGGTTAATTCGCTGAATTGATGATTTTTTTGTTAGAGTTCTCGGCCGCTAATTATGATAGTGAAAGGTTAAGATTTACTTGTTAAGAATTTTGTTGCCTGAAATCGGATATAAATTGAGTTATGATATCTAAAAACTCAAGCACAGTCCTATCATATATTTTTAGTTCTAACTTTTTAACAAGTTTAAAATATGATAATGTCACATGCATATCATCATCACCAATTTATGACGAAGTTACAAAATATCACAATAATATGACATTGCCGAATTTCCAAGAGGAACTAAAATAACAATACATTTTTATAGTAAATTCATTTATTATATGGTTCGGATGTTATATAGTATGTTAATATTATATTCGATTTCGATACGAGTATTTTGTGATCAACTTCACATACTTGGGTGCGATATCACCCAATGCCCTCTTTGAACTATAACCTGTGAAAAATATAATATTAGATTCTAGATTAATATAAACCTCTCCTTAAATATTAAAATTAGAATTACCAAAACAGCAAAAAAAAAATTAATTTTGATATTTGACTCCAACATTCTCCATTTTGACAAGTTGATAAACATGTTTACAATCATACGTGATATAACTTTTATCATGACATCAATATAATATTAATTATCATCTTGGTTGGTGCATTATGATTGTACTTTAGGCTTCAAAACTTGTACCCTCAATAATCCTTGTTTACATTCAAAAGTTATTAGAAGTTGACTTAATTCCGGTTAACTTATATTTAATTTCCTAAATAGGCATTTTACCATATAACTTGATGGACTTGTTTCATTTATGTGTCAAGTATGGCCCTTAATTATGGTTTTCAAAAGATGATATATTCAAATTTTGAAAAGGCACAAATACCCTGATCATGACCTTATGCAATTGTTTGATTCCATTATTTGGTTCAACACTTTCACCTTTGTCATGTTCAAATCACGACCCAATAAAGTCGATATCTATAATCATATATTCAATATCTTTAGTCTAAAGCAACACCGTCAAATGGACACTTTATACTTCATAATTGAAGGAGATTGACGAGATCGACAATCCTTTTTTTTTTTGTTCTAATCTATATTATATGATTGTATGATTGTACGTATTGTATAGTGCACATCCCACGCTATTTGTAGAGTCACATGTAGACAAAAGTTTGACACAAATTAACCATGATATTCACGTTTTTAACAGTGTAAATAGTTGTAGTGAATTTTCTCTGTTATAACAAATAGGTATCATTAATAACAAGATCAAAACAATATCCCAAGGCTCCAATGCGAATGTCTTGATTTATGATTAAAACATCGAATGATACTATCTTCCCACATGTTTGTCTCACATTAATTACAAGATTATATTAAATTATTCTATTACATAATATGATATCAAAGCTTATGTACATTGTTGTTAGGACCGGATCGGACCCGCCGGTCCAATCGGTCCGACCGAGGATCGGTCACCTAGCCGGTCCGGTTCGCATCGAATCATTTTGGGTCAGTTCGACCGGCCGGTTCGTCCCGAATCGGTGGTCGGACCGGGAAAGTGGACCGGTTCGAACCGGATTTTGATTTTTTTATTTTTTTATTTTTTATTTTAGTAAGTAAAAACGGGGTGTTGAACCATAAATTAGTGTGTGCATATAAAAATATTGTTAAGTTTTATATATAACTATAAAATACATATATAAATTACTTATAGTTAATTATATATATAACTATATATATAATATACTGTCTATATAATTATGATGTCATCCGCTTCTTAAATCCGGTCCGACCTGTCCTACCACTAAACCAGTAAGGGTCCAGTTCGACATGTGATCTGGTTTCGAAAACATTGCTTAATTATTCTAGTGACCCATTACTTTAGGTTGATTGTGTGAAGCCCACAACAAACTAAACTAACCAATCATAAAACAATTTTTGTTATCCGTAATCCATGTAGATAAGCCCATTTGCTTGCATTAACACCAATTTCCTCACAATGATATATTAAATCAACGACATCTACTCTCTGAAAATCCAAATCACTTCTGCTAAATACGTTGTACTTTGTGCATCAAAACTTGCGCGATGTTCATCACACATTGCAAAATGCTAAAATGTGCAACAATTTACGAAAGTATAAGTCGGTTTGTTGTAGTTTATATCGTAAACCAACTTGTCAACCTTGATTCAAACGTCATCTACACAACCAATCTAGCTAAACGGATCAAACGATTGTGCAATTCAAAATAGGTTGACAAGTTGTAATCAAGCTATATAAGAGTTAAACGGATCAAACGATTGTGCAATTCGTGAAAGTGTGAATGTTTATATTTATAGACTTTAACTCAAGAAATTTTAAAAAGCAGTACCCGTGATATACTTGTTATTAGCATGTTTTTTGAAGTCCGACACATTAGGTTCAAATGCTTGTGACATTCAAGATCTCTTTGATATTGTTCAAAGATTTCTCGCACTACAAGTAATATGCTAACATTTGACGGTATAAATTATTACTTGGTACTTTGGCTTCGAGGTATACGTCATACGAGTATATCCTTTAGTCTTATTTGCTCATAGTAGTCATGTCAGAAAGTTACAAAGGAAAATAAATAAAAATGCTGAAAATTTGGAAGAAAAAATAAACAGAGAAATTACCAGTGAAGTGAATTCTTTTGGGCTTAAAAATTGGGCCTGTGCACAATTCATAATATCTAGCATTCTAGCCCATTGATTTTAGGTCATGGACCTAAGTTGATCAAAGTATTATACCATCTAACATTTGGGCTTAACAATTGGGCCCTGGGCTTCCATTTTCCGATTCTTTATTTTGGTATTATTAAATTTAACCAAAGAGAGAATTACAAAGTAGGCTCAACTTGTTACAATGTAAATATCTTTCAGTTTTTCTTATATATTATTATTAGCTTTAAACACAAACTGCTTCTATTAGAGTCAAAACTAGCATTTTGCATGTGTCCAAGGTTTACTACCTTGTTCATTAAGCGCTTTTGTTGTCATTCTTAAATTGAAATCACTTGATGTTTGACTCATCTTTGTATACTTGTGTTTGTTAATGATAATCACATCATTTTCATGGTTGTAAACTTATTAGTTCATCAAATCTTTTTGCGTTGTTGGAACACATACGAGACACAACCAGTGCCCTTCTAACTAGTGGGATGAAATAAAACACAACTTATGTTATACATGTGACTATCAAGAGAATAGTGACAAAAAACCAGTAAATGTTGGATTTGAATCTACGATATCTGCTAAAGCCACTCTAACACTTACAACTTTGACACCTTAAAGGTTAATTCATCATATTTATAAAATCAAAATCAATAGATGGTATTACAAATTTGACAAAAGCAAGTTTGTGGGATTGAGACTTGAGATGCCATTGTAGCAAAAGTCCAAGAATAAGTTAGCACCTATGGTTAACCACTAGTGACATCACATCTTTGACCCATTTGATGCTCCAAATGCAATGTTGTCACCATCCCATTTAGCTGCCTAAAAACATTATTTATAAGACCTTTTGTACGAACTCATAAACTTTGAATTATGGCAATATTGTAAATTGTAATAGTGGTTTTGGGGGAAGTTTTATTTTGGGTTTAATGTGTTTTGATCAGATTTAGATAATAGCAAAGACTGAACAATACAATAGATTTTTGTAGTGATGTTTCTGAAGTTATAAGGTGATTAAAATCAATGCTATATATAGTGACTTTCTGTAAACATTGTGTAAATAATAATTACCAAATAGAAGAAATTTGAAATGGGCCAAAAAAACTTATGTTACCAAACTACAACATTTTCATAATATTAAACGAAGTTGGGACATAAAATATATATATGCTAGCTTTAGTAAACCCGTATATTACACGGGTCGAATAAAGAAAATATTAATATAATAAATTTTTTTAATTATAAAATGATATTCTAAGATATGATACGACTGACTATAACTAATAAACAGTGATATCAATTTTTAAAATATTGTTTTTAATTTTTTCCAAAAAATAAATAAACATTTTGTTTTAAAACAAGCCGTATAAAAATGTCATTTCTAAAAATTTTCTTATTATAACTCCCAATTTAATTACTTTTTGTTTTAAAATTGAATTTTTTAAAAATACCAATTTTAAAATATTTCATATTTTTAAAAAGTTTTATGCTTTAGAAAATTAATTATTTTATAAAACATTTGTTTATTTAGAAATAACATTAATAAATAGATTTCTTTTGTAATTTATTAAATGTAAAAAATATTAAATAATATTATTAGTAATTAAGGTAATTATTTAAGAGGAGAGAGAGACGGAAAAATTTTGATAAGGATGATTATAGTGTTGTCAGGTGGCATCTCAACTTATTTTTTTATTAGAAAAAGAATATATCAAATTTTACCATTTTGAAAAATAAACTGTTACTACATGGTATTTGGCTATTTGCCATATATCCACTGATGACTACTTAGAAAAAACGAAACAATATTAGTTATAAGACCATTATAAATAAAACCACACATAAATATAGTTTGATTTTGAGTGAACCGGATAAAACCTATAAAAATTATCAATCTTTCCTTTTCTTTTTGATCGATGACTGAGATCGAAGTGGGAGCCAACTAGTTGAACCCATAACTATTTGAATCGTAGAATCAACTATAAATCCCAATTTCAAAGCATAAAATACTATGATATATTTTGTATGATTGTAGTCTTCACTATCTCTAACATCTCAATCTCTAAAGAATAAACAAACTTCAATAACATAAATTAAACTTTTTATGAAATGCAAGAGAAGAAATAAAATAATATACAAATGTACTGAAAATTGATAGATTAGCAACACTTAATCCAAAAATCATCTACAATGTTGTTTTAGTTACTAGCAAATATATCGTACATCAAATGGTTTTGAGGGGAGACGGACAAAGTTTCCAGAGACTATGAATATTTCTTTTGTTTTTCGACAGTTATCCGATTCTCAAATCTGAACTCATTAGTAAATGACTAAAGTATTTAAATCAACCATCGATTTGATTTTCAAAAAATGGTCAATCTGATACATTTTGTGTGGTCCTAATCCTTGGAATCTCTAACATCTCAATCTTTTAAATAATTAAACTTAACTCTATTAACATAAAGTTATCTTTTTATATGCAAGATTTTAGTGAATTTATCGAACTTGACATGCTAGAATGGTATTAGATAGCCTTATTATTAAAATAACAATAAACCGCGTTACATATTCAAAACTATTGTTAGTTATGATGTTAGTGCGTAGGGATCGTGTATTTTTTAATTATATTATAAGAACTATATTTCGTATATTCTTTTATACCACAACTTTTCAGCAAGATTATCAATTTGATTTAACAATTTGGGCCCATTTTCCTTTTGAGGGACATTTTTCCACTTGTCGACAGGAAAATTATAATATTTTATACAAATTATATCTCTAATGATGTAATTAATTAACAAATAAAAACTTTTATATTCAACATGACCCCAAGAGAAGTCGTTTTCATGACCAAAAGATTCCTATAAAATAATTTAAATATTTTTTATTAATAGCCAAGTGGGGGATTGATTGCATTTGAAAATCTTTAATCTTTCCCACATCCCATGAATGTTCAAATCTCTTCACATTTGGTACAGGTTTTACAAGCCACTAAAACTTATTTTTACAAAAGAAAAATAATTCGGAAGTGTTAGAGAGTCCTTCAATACAAAAACTTACTTTTAAATAAAACATGTGAAATGCAATGATACGTAAGAGTGTAATACTTTAGTTTTACTCTCCATTCATTTTCTCTCTTTTTTAACATCCATAACATTACGTATAAATGCATAATTTCACAATGCAAGTCAATCAACTAAATGATAATGTCGTGGTAAACCTTTTAGATTCTCTAGTAGAATGCTCGGGTTCAAATCTTGTTTTACTTATTTTTTGTCTTCAGGATTCAACTCTAGGACATATTTCGAGTGGTGTTTTACTTGATCTCATGGCATTTATGGAGTCCCCTTAGTTTTTCATAAAAACTTACCAAAAGTTAAGAACCAACAACTATAAAATAATGTTTAGGGTAAGAAAAAACTAATAATGTTTTAACCGAATAGTGTTAGTTAATGTAACAATTTAACTCTTGATAAGCATTTTTAATCAAGTATTTTAAATTGTTGTTTCCTTGTCAATAACTTGGACTAAGAGGATTAGGCAGCTAGTTTACATCACAATAATTGATGTCCCCTTTAATATATTTAAAAAACCAATTTTCCTATTTATTTTTTACCAATTACCTCTTTTTTGTTGTCTCCCTTGTTTTATTAATATAATATGAGAAAAGGAGACATGTTTGATGTGTTCATATGATTGACACCATCCTTATTCCTTGATTTCTATTCTTCTTCCTTAATCCATCATTCCATCCAATAAATATGGGGAGAAACGTTGAAGAACAAGTCATCTTACAACAAAATTCTAAGGTAAACCCTACTTTTGTTCCTTTTAACGAAGTCGCTTTTTGTATATCGAAGTGTTCTTAAAATTACGAGGCAGTGACTTATGTCAGAAATCGTGTAATCATGGATTGTGGTTTTAACTTTGATCAGGAGATGGATGAGAATAATATTGGGAAATCGTTGTTGGCATCGTTGCCTAATTCACCAAATCAAAACAACGGTAGTAAACCAACGAGCATGATTATGAAGGCAAGTTCTTCTTTTGTTACTTCACTATTTTATACGGTATGGTTTTTCATGAAACAATCTTACTATTCACTGCAACTGTAAGAGTTTTTATCTTGTGTTCATAATAGTTCATATTTGTAGATCATGGTAGTTTTTTGGGTAATTTTGCATAAATAATACTTAGATTTCAACGCATAGTGTTCAGAAAATCAATTATGCTTGAAGATTGGTATACTGAACATTCAATAAATAATCAATTTTAGTTATAGAACCGTAAAAACTAACATAAACGTCTTTGCATATTGTTTTAACTATAATATTTAATATGTTACGTAACCGTATAAGTGACGCAAACTTTGTTTCTATCTAGTATTTTATTTGACAAGCGCTATATGCAGGTGTTTGTATGGTTATTGCAATTTAATTGATAAAATTGAATAAGAACTCACAACTCTTGTTACATCAAACACAACCAAAAGGTTTCTAACATATGTTTTCTTTTTATGTGATATGAAAAACAGAAAACACACACTGTGTTTCCAGCACACTTAGTAGCCGAAGCTATATCGACACTCCATGGGCTTGACCTCAGATGGTCAGGCCCGATCACGCCACAAGAAATGGAATACGTGAAACAATACATCTTTGCAAAATACCCTGAATATTGCAACGGACTTATTATCGAAGAGGGGGACAAGATTGATCATTTATACAATCTTTACGGTAACAACGAGTCGAATTTGGAAGCAAGTATGAGCGACGATAAACAAAGGTATTCTCCTAGGGTTATCACTATAAAAGACGCGTCATCACCATCTTCTTTCAGTTCCACAAACGATCTTGATGGCACCCAACTCGAGCCATCAAAATTGCTAGAAATCCTAACCAAAAAATCATCGTTCGAAGGTAATTTCATGTCGATCCCAGAGATACAAGTGCGAAACAAGGCGTTGCAAAACTGTGGGCTACTAGAAGACGAGTATCTCGTGTTGTTTACACCAACATGTAAAGAAGCTATGGTGATGATTGGGGAATCATACCCTTTCTTTAGAGGAAATTATTACATGACCATAATAAGCGAAAAGGAAGACGCGATTAGAGAATTTGTGACAACTAAAGACTCTAAAGTCATCGCGGCACCCGAGTCATGGTTAGATCTACGGATCAAAGGTTCACAACTAAGTCAATACTTTAGAAGAAAGAACAAATATAGCCCAAAAGGGCTTTTTGCATATCCAGCATATGTCAATGGGACTAGTTACTCGATGCATTGGATTTCGGAGGCACATCGTAACTCTTGGCATGTTTTGTTAGATGCCACCGAATTGGACCCGACAAAGAACCGGTTGACATTGGCACTTCATAGGCCGGATTTTGTGATTTGTACTGTAAATAATACACACGCTCAACCATCAAAAATCAATTGTCTTTTGGTGAGGAGGAAATCATTCGAGACGACTCAACCTTTAACGAGTGGTTCTTGATGCCAAACAAAGGGTTTTTATCTACGACTTTGTCTACTTGTGTATGATTTCTTTGAGGCGTTGGGCTAAAAGGGTTTCTCATAACCGAACATATTTGTAATAGCGACGACTTTTTCATAATTTCAGAGTTATTATTACAAAATTCAAAGTTATTAATGCTTATAAAAAATTATGTTGTAACTATTGATTCATGGATGTTGTATCTTTTAACACAAAATCTCTTGAAATTTCTTTTCCACGGAAATGATCAAACGAACGTACTATGATGTATGTTATTATCTATTATTAGAAAGATAAACTACTACTAATATTAAAATTTTAACCTGACATTATTGTTTTTATTTTAAATACATACTGGCATTATTGAGGGCGTACCTTGGCGCAGCGGTAAAAGCTGTTTCTAAGGGACCGAAGGTCTCAGGTTCGATCCGTGGAAACGGCCTCCCCACAAAATGTGGGGGAAAGACCGCGTATATCTTCCCTTAAATGGGACGGACCCTCCCTGGACCCTGCGAAAACGTGGGAGCTCTTTGCAGCACCAGATACGCCCTTTATTTTAAATACATATTGACTGTTTTAGAAATATGTATATTGTTAATGGGGTTGATTCAAAAGGTATGACAACACATTTTTTGCATCTTAACTGATCGACAAGTGCAAGTTTGAGTCCCTATCCATTAGGCGATCATATGTTGGTCAAGTGTACTTGTATAAAATATAAATCATTATCTCTTGCCCCATTTTGTGTATTATATATTGTCTCGTGCATTGTATATTGTACTGTATAATGTATAACATTTTATTCTATATGGTTACTCCTTTGCATTACAAGATAAAATTCTATATAATGTTGTTGAGAAATTACCAACTATGAATAAATCACCCACACCAACTTCTTACTAGTAAAATAATTAGAAATAGATACTCATTTCATATTTTCTTGTTATTCTAGAGTTCTTAAAGTTATCATTTCACAGGACCTGATCACTGATGTTGTCATTTTCACTAGTATTGCTATGATTGTCCCTTCAACATCTGAATAAATGACATCATCAACAACTACTATTCCATTCGGATCACATGCACCCAAGTATTCTATGACCTATTTGAATTTCCTTAGAGTTTTTGTTAACGTTCTCTTCTGCAAGCGTGTTCTACGCCTAAATGTAGTTCCATAGGTCATAGGATTATGTGTGATTCTCTTAAAGTTTGTTTTTTCGTACGCAACAATGTTGTTATTTTGTGCATCATGACATAAATGTTTATTTATGCATTGTTTGAGATGGTGCAATATGTATTTTGTTATGATATTGTGTTGGTTTGATAACACTTCATTTTGTACCACACCTATTTGTGCCATGATGGCATAAATACACGAGTGTGGATATGGTTGTCTTTTGTTAAGACGTTGAAGTGTTTGATGGTATTATTTGTTCCTACTAAGTGGGATCATAAAACTATTTGGTAACACATATTGTTTTCTAGTTCTAATTACACGGCATGGATGTAAATAACATGCGATGTTGCTCGAAGAGACTTGTGGTGGAAGCTAGTGACCAATAATTTTTAATAACAAACTCATAAACGTTATTATATACATGTTTCTCATGTTTTATTCATGTAACATTGAAACATATTCTTCGTGCTAAAAGATATGATGTTAGTGAAACTACAGAAATCCTCCATGAAGTAAAAATGTGTTAAAAATAGTCTGACCGATAACATAGAAGCATTAGGGTAGCAAATGGTTATTTTGCACAATGATATTCGGGTATGTATTAGGTTCTTCTTCATTAAAGATCGAATGTTTAAATCCTATAATATCCAGGTTATGTGGATTTAAAAGTATACTATAATCCATTTAGAAAAAAAAACACATCAGGGTCAGGCTAGGTTCGGGATCTATTCAACACGTTTGACTCGTTTAAAATTGAACTATCAAGATTTAAAAATAGAAAAATAAAATGTAAAACACAAAAATGCAAAAACCCTAAAAGTCCATATCATAACATCAACGGTCAACCCATAAGTTATAATATAAGCCTATGAGTTTGTATTGGGCTATAACTGTATTGGGCCTTTAAACCATCGTGAAATCCATAAAAGTTCATCATCACAATTCACAAAATCACAATTACTCTCTCTCTTCCTCCATCATTCTTCACATCCATCCAACAAACTTTTCCGATCGCCGGCGATATGTCTCAGGTAAAATCTCCGGCCACAATCTCAAATTCATCGATACGTTCATATAAAATATATAAATTTTGAATCGAATTGATATCTGTTTCGATCCGTATTCCTTTTATAACAGATCGAAGATGAAAATCTAGGTTTCGTGTTTTTTGAATTCCAATTCGCATTTTTGTCTATGAATTACGTTATTTGATTGTTTTTTTTGTTGATTATCTGGTTTTAGGTTGATAACAGAAACACATCTGCTGCCAAACGAGCCAGAACTGATGGTATGCCCGATTACTGTTGGTTAGATTTATGGTTTATATAGCTTCTGTTTCAGTGATTGATCGTATGAAGGGTTTTTTCTTGAGGTCGATGGTATTGAATTCTTTTTTATTCTGAATTGTTGCTCCTTTGGGACATTTGAAGAGTTGAATGGTTAGGTTAACTTAAAAATCGATAGGAATTGCTTCGAGTATAAGGGAGAAGCCAATCACCACTTTGATATATGAAAATCGTTCGAGTAAGAAGCGTTTTGAGATTCTAAACCAAAATCACTGCAAATTTTGATTGTTTAAATTGGTACAGTAATATTAGAATAGACTTTAGTTACAAGAAATAGGGATCATCTCTTTTAACTATTGTTAGTTGTAGCCACAGGGTTAGGCAGATATTGACTTTTACTAGTTTTTATAAAGATGATATAATTGCTGTTGTTGAAGGCAGCCTAGAATGTAGATGTATTTTGTAGTGAATTTTGAATTTTGAACACATTTTTTTCTTCTTTTAGCTAAGTTAGTTTTTGTTTTAGAACTCAATGGGCTGACAATGCATCGCAGGTTAGTTACTTAGTTGAAAGAAAGCTAGTTTTGAAAGTTATATCCTATCTAGTTGGAGATGAGTTATGATGGTTTATAAATTTATTTCAATCCATGTGTGTATCTGGTTTTTAAAGTTACGATCTTCATCAGGTATATTTATCATTTCAGGTGGTCGTAGAGAAGATGACTGGACCTGCCAAGCTGTGGAAATGTCAATTTCTCATTCAGAACAACTTGCAATATGCGTAACTGCACCCAACCCAGACCAGCTGATCATAGTTCTGTAAGTTTTACATTCTGCTTACACTAAAAACTTTATAGCAAGAATTTAATGGGAACCGGGTAGAAAACTTGTTGATATTAAAATATTAAATAATAGATCAAATAAACCACTAATAGAATAAGCAAAGAACAGCTTAACGTTTATTTGTGAGAGATAGACTTGCTCTCTTTTGACAAGTTGTAAGTGTACCAACGCACTTTCAAACCCCTCTTATTTATAGTTTAGTTGAATCGAAATACCATAACTACCTTCAATACTAGTTTAGACTTACCCCTGAAACGCCTTATTTTGTTATTAATCTGGAAATGATTGTTGTAACTTGTAAGAGCTTGAATGGTTACAGATTTTATCACTTGAAAGAAGTAAAGCTGCAAGATTTGATTTTATATTGTTCTAGAAGTTCAGTGGTTTCCTATTTACTTTTAGTTTTTGTACCTTTTACTTTCCAGACATAACAGTAAATATTTGGTGTGAAAATCTTCCAAAATTTTTATTACGATCATGAACATTACCATGCTTAAAGTTTGAGATCTACTAATATTATTAGTTTCACGTGATGTTTCACTTTTTATATGTTCAGTATAATAGCTTTATCAAATGTCCATGCTACAGAAATCTGCTCCAAAACCAATGCAGACCCCACAAGGCTATGGTTCTGCAGCTTCTTATGGTTCACCCTCATCAATGTATATTGGTTTACCACCTTATGGCTCATCTCTGTTTAATGGATCAACCGTGCCTCCTTATGATGTGGGGTCCGCGTATTATAATTATGGAACTCGTGTTTCTGGTGGAAGCCCTTATCGACCCCTGCAGATTTCTGCTCCACCACCCTACTCTAGTGGATCCTTGATAGGTAATAGTAGTTTATGAATGTCATTTCAGTTATTTTATGTTTCATATCCTAGATTACTTTATATATAGAAAGGACAATAAGCCTTTGCTTTGGTACCATATTAATTATCTAACAGTTTCAAGATGGGAGTTTGGTGGTTAAGGGGTCAGATTCAGGCTGAAATGGGTCTTTTTTTCTACAGGTTGGAAATGGTCGGGGTCCAGTTAATCCTGAATATAAAAAATATTATTATAAACAATTTAAATTATTGAGTAAACAGTTTAGGACGTTTTATGCATTAAAACTTAAAAGTAGGCTTTGGAATTTTGGATTGCTTTCAACTTCATTTGACCCCATTTGACCCATTTTTAAAGCTAAATCTTTTTGTCTTGTTTGAGATAAACATAACTCCATCGACAGTACCTCCGTAACACTTATTTTTGGCATCATTTAGCAGCTTTTCTTTTTGTCTTGTTTGAGATAAAACATAACTCCATCTACAGTAGCTCCGTAACACTTCTTTTCGGCATGATTTAGCAGCTTTGGCATGAATAGAAAATGGTGATGAGATGACATTTTGTTTTGTTTTTTGAACTATGATGATGAGCCAATGAGCCCTGAATCCTTGACTGCACTCCCTCATGTTTTCGATAGGGTTGCAATTTGAGCAATGTGGGCTGGGTTGGACAGACCACCTGGGCTGACCCACAAATAGTTTTTGTTTATTTTTAAGAGTTTTATAAATAATTATTCTGATAAATATGATTACAAAAACAATATTATTATGTAAATGATCTGATTCTTAGAATAAAAACAATTTAGGAGGTTGTATGTGTTAAAATAGACTTTGGGTGACGTTCACCTGTTTGATCTGTTCCTATTTTAGCTAACCTAGCCTTTTTTGTTTGTCTTGTTTGAGACGCAACATATTCTGGATTGACCTATTCATGAAAATATGTTGAAATTGTCACCTCTAGTTTCCGTATATCCATGCTTAAACTATCAGGTTTTGGATTCTTTTGGCAGGTGGTATGTATAGCGTACCTCAATTGATGGACCGCCTTGGACTGGGCTTGCCCATGGGTCACACTGCTACGGTATATTTCAAATATTTTTCAGCATGATAAGCGTCTATATTAGATTAGAATCTTTTTGTATCCCCTTTTTTGCTTTACAAGTTTTGTGCTGTCATAGTATATAAGTTGATCGGCTTTCACCTTGAAACTCAATAGGCACCACGTCCTGGGTTTTTCCCTGAGGAGAAGGGCCGAAAGAAAGGTATGTTGTTGACTGGTTCATATACTTTTAAGGAGTTTTTAACCATTTGACAAACAATGTGGAGGATTGGATATTTGAAATTTTATTTTGTAACTAACGCGTTCTCTCTTTTTTCAAATTGTTTAGATGGAAAAGGTGAGAATGACTGGATATGCCCAAATTGTGGAAATAATAATTTCTCTTTTAGAACTGTTTGCAACATGAGGAAATGCAATACTCCTAAGCCAGAAACTCAGGTATTAACTACTATGATTGCTTTAGTTTAGAGGTGGTAATTTCAATCCATTCACTACTAAACGTGTTGAATCAGTGTTTTTTCTCCAATTGGCCAAAAAATACATTTTGAAAGGGACCAAATGGGTCAAACAGGTCGAAACTCACACAAAGTGTAATGTTTAATGCATAAAACATCTAAATCATTAAAATAAAATTTTTAGTTGATTAGCAAAATAATCTAATTTATGTAGTCATGTTGACACACTAATTATCTACAAAGACTCTGGGAAAGTGGTTTTGGCCAACCAAGCCGAATCCGACCTATTTGGCCTACAAAATTATCAATTTCATCCAATTTGACCATTACTCAATGCAACCAACCCCACCCATTTAACCGATGTTGCCAATGACTAACTGTAACTTTATTTCCTGTTATTTTAGGCTGGAAAATCAGGCAAGAGTTTCAGTAAGTTGACTTTTGTCTGCTTAATTTTCTGTTAGTAACATTAGTATTTGGTATCCATATTTACGTGACGCCTATTTTATTTATAGAATCAGATATGCCTGATGGGAGCTGGAAATGTGATCAATGTAACAACATTAACTACCCTTTTAGAACCAAATGCAACAGACAAAACTGTGGTGCCGAAAAACCATCAGATTCCCAAAAGTCTCCTACAGAAGAAGCAACAGAAGAAAATGCTCAGGTCTGTTTTGTAATGTATTTAATTTTATTGAACTTGAAAATATCTTTGTTTTTATTTTCTTGTAATCTCTTTCAATGTGAAGTGAAAATATTTTTTGGTAGGCATATAAGCCTGCTGATCATGCATATCTGTTTGACCGTCAATCTTCTCGGTTTCTCATTTTTGTATAGTCTTTGTTAGAGGTGGCAACTTTTGTCCTCTTTACTTATTTATGGGTTGATCTGGGTTGTATTTTGTTTCAAACGGGTCCAAAATCTTTTTTAATGCATACCTCCTAAATTGGTTTTGTTCACATATTTCAATTTTTATCATAAATATTTTGCTATTTACTCGGTAATTGATGCATCAATTCTTTATAAATAAAATGGACAAAGCGTTTGCGGGTCAACTAGAATCAACTTTTACCAGAAATGACCAGTCTCAACTCGATTCCGTTTCAACTGAAAAGTTTATAATAAATGACGAAAAAAGTTTGTTATCCACTTTCACCCTCATTATCCATCTACCAAAAAATTGACAAAAATGTTTGCTGGTCAATCCAACCTGTTTTGAGGTGTACCAGAAATGTAATGTTTCTTAAATTTAATTTCCTTTTGTAATTATCAAAAATGGACAAGTGTTTGTGCGTTAACCAAACTCGTCTCTACCCTTTTTGACCTGTACCAGAGATGACCTGTTTTAACCTGGTTCTGTTTTCAATTCACTATAATTTCTAAAATATAAACAAAAGTGTATTCGAGTCAATCCAACTTGACCCGACCCATTTCAACATGTACCAGAAATGACCCTTTTTTAATGCATTGATAAATCTTAAAGAAATGGACAAAAAAGTGTTTATAGATAAACCCCGACCACCTGGCCCGTTTGGAGTTGTACCAGAAATGACCCATTTACACCATCACTTGACCCGCCTTTTAGCCACCTCTAGTGTCTGTTCAAAGTTACATTGTTATTTGTTAAAATGGCATGGTCATCTTTTTTATTAATCTTGCATTTATTTACTGCTCCAGTGAGTACACTAGGATGTGTTTGAGAACGTCCAGAGTCGTCCAGCAGTTGGTCTGAAAGTCAGTAGGTCATGTCATGGTCGTCGTTGTGTTGCTGCGGTTATCAAGTTACTTCGTATGGTTTATGTTGTCACTTCGTATTTTCAATCAAATTGGTATTGATGGTCTTTATATTGTACCGTTTTCTACATCTCATTTATTAAGCAGGTATGTTTAATTGTTTAAATATGTCCATTTGGTAACATGTTATTAATGTTTGTTGATCTACTGAAGTCGATTGCTTACAGGTACGGGTCAGGTCTTTATCCCAAGCTTTTAATATATTAATATTTCTAGTTAATGTGTTCACGGTCTGTTTGGTTGGTTTTGATAATATTTTTATGTCTAATCGCTAATTATGTTATTGGGAAATGATGAAACCCAAAAGGCCTGTTTGCTGTTTTAGATGTTTGATTGACGGATCTGTTTATTTTATGACCATTTTAACATTTTTTTAGCTGACAAAAAAAGAAAACAAGACAAAGCTTTTTTGTTTTCTAAATTGTTTTAAATCATATAAGCGTTGCAGGTCAGATCAGATGGTGTAACGGGTCAAGTCAAATTTGGCTCAGTGAGAACATGTTATGACCAAATTGGGTTTGGGTCAAAATGTACTTCTGAGCAAGATATATTTGCTTTTGAACTCGACTTGTTTTTTTTAAAAGTTTGAAATGGGTCGGCCAGCTCTATATTTGCTTTTATTGCGGGTGGCGGTGTCAGTGTGGGTGGGCGATGATGATGACGATGTGGGTGGTGATGGTAGCGACGGCATCTGTGGTGGCAGAAGTTTGTAGGTGGTTAAGACGCTATTGTAGCTTGGTGGTGCTCGTACATTTGAACTCATTATAAGTTAGAAAGTTTATAATTAGCGATGATCAGTTTTTATATTTATATCTAGGCACGTAGATATCCCGGTATAGTACCTAGGATGCAGTTAATCATAGATGTAAAGTGTTTGTTGTTTTCTAGGTGTGCATTTAGTCTAGGTGATGATCTTAGATGCCTTAAGTATTAGATGATGATGCTAGCTTCATTCTAGGTGTGCCTAAGTTGCCGTTAGCGGTTAGGGTTGTTTGCTACAAATTAGTGTAGTCGAGGATGAGCCTTTAGTTCTAGAGCGTCATTTAATCGTAGAACGTGCCTTAGCAACACAATGCCTCAAGTCCCAGGTGCACCTTTAGTTTAGATGCCTTTAGCTAGCTCAACTATCTTTAGTTTGGTTTCATTAGCCATAGAAATTTTATGTGTTTACGCTCCTGTTTTCTTCTCGCTAGTAATTTGATATGCTATTTTTTTTCTCTGTATATGTTGCATGCATTATGTTTGTTGAAAAGCTGTTATTGTTAGCCGATGGTCTCCTTGAGTGTAGTCTCCTTATGCCTTGGTTAATTGTAATGTTGCTCTCATCTCATCTTTGTTTTTTTCTACCCTTACTATTTGTGTGGAGGATATGTTTTAATAGATCCGAAATGAATGTTGTGTATTTATTAGTGAACTTAAATTAATCAGTTATGAGATTTAATACATCCAAATAGATGTTCAACAAATTTTATTTGTTCAAAATAATCTATTTCTCGGTAAATGGGTCTTAATTGACACCTTAGGATAGTCATTATTCATATTCGTAAATATCAAACATTTCTTGTGATAGCAGTAAAATTATTTTTTTTCTGACATGAACACTTGCATATCCATCAGATGATTATTCTCAAATTTCTCTTGTTTTTATTACTCTACAAATAGCATAAGACAGTAATATATTTTCCCTTTAAGAAGTCTAAATGACTAAAACATTTTTGGTAAGAAAGCATTAAATAACACTAAGAATAAGCATTTCAATCGTCACTTTATTAAGCTAGGTAAAAGTTATTATTCATGCATTGAAGGTTGTACTCTATTTATTTTATTGTGCATGGGCAGATTTTGAAATATCCTCTAACATCTTCTCTTTAATGAGCCTCCTCATGATCTTGCCCGAGGGTGATTTGGGTATATTGTCTACAAAATGAAGCACCCTCACCTTCTTGTATTGTGCTACATTATTAGCAACGTACTTCATTATGTCTTCTTCCGTCTCTTTGGCATCTTTGCTAATTACCACATGTGCCCCTGGTATTTCACCTGCCTCTTTATCTGGCAACCTACATAGATCAATATTTATCATCTTTTTTATTCATTTTGATTAAATAAATAAAGTAAACAATAATAATGGGGTGTACCTTTGTCACATGACTACTTTAACTCGTCTAAAGCCTAAATATATTAAACGTATATACAAATCTATATACGAATGACAATACATACATGAATTTATATGGAGTATACTTGTTGTATCACATGTAAATGACAAAAAGAGAAAATAACCCGATGAGAATAACCGAAACAATAAACATGTAAATGACAAAAGAGAATAACACGAAGAGAATAACAGAAACAATCAAGACGGGTATGGAACTAATTATGGAAATTCTTGGCGGGGCTAGAATGATTATAAGATTAACTACTGATTAAGGTCAACCACCTGATTCTTTATCTAAATGTATTAAGATATTGTATATATAAAAAAATATATCATGAATCAAGTAAAAATAATTTCGTAAAACTATAAGAATTATACAATTGTTATAAGTATAGTTTGACTATTGAATATTTTAAATCACTTATAGCGAAAATATAAGATTTGTGTCAGGTAATTTTTATTCAAACAGGTAATTTTCTCCATACTAGGACATAAATACGTATGATTGATACCCGCCGGTGCCCTAGGTATCAAGTGGGCATATAACACCATTTTATAAGGGTCCTAATATACAGATGTCACACTTTATAAATCGACACCACTTATACGTCTCGTAGGGCACTATGCGCGACGTATGAGGTCGAAGACACTGAACGAGTAAGATTCAGGGGGGCTGTCAGAGAACTATACGCTCCATATAATCATATACAACCCTATAATACACATATAGGGTTATACGACGCGTATAACAAATCTCAACACTGACTACAAGGAAAAACTCAAGGGCTATCAAAGGTTATATGTCCCGTAGACCCACCTACTCAACGCGCATGATGCTATACAATCCGTATAGAAATTTAGGGTGTTAATTTATAATTATGAAGTGTATAGCAGTGTTATTTTATATTTATAATAGATATTCATATTTCTAACATTCGTCTAACATCTGATTAATTATCACACTAGTATCACATTAGTTTTAAAATCGTCATTATCAGTCAAATATGTAGTTAGTTACCCCACTACCGCGGCATCTTCCACCGAAGGATGTCCCAAAAGTATTCCTCCAATTCCGCTGGTGCAACCTTAATCAAATTTCAAAAACGATTAATACTTAATCTAATCTCAATTACACTAAAAACAATCATACCTGAAACCCTTTGTACTTAATCAACTCCTTCATACGATCAACAATGAACACATCACCTTCATCATCAATATACCCAATATCACCCGTATGAAGCCACCCTTGTTCATCATCGTCTGAGCTGTTTCAGTTTCATTCTTGTAATAACCTTTCAAATCACCACCACAACAGATAGCAAGTTCAACACACCAGGTTTCTACAATCAATCTCTCACGAATTCAATCATTCATCATCAATTTTGCTCTACCTTTCATCACGCATTGGCTTCGAACACAAATTTCTCCAGGAGTGTTTGAAGGTAGCGATCGACCTGTATCAGGATCGACGAATTTCACCTCCAGATTCGGAAGAATGTATCCAACTGATCGTTTTTTTCGACGTGTGATGACCTCTTCTCGGATCTCCATGTGTTAGGTTATGCAACTGTGTTCCGTCATCCCATACGCCTGCAAATCGTTGATCAACAACACTAATTAAACATCAACTGGTTAGATCTGAAGTTTAATTCCATGTAATTTCGATTTTGATCGTGTTTTTCACCTCTTGAACGTCGATCTGAGGGAACTTCCGTCGGAACTCCTCGTAGATCTCCGGCGCCAACGGTGCAGCAGCGGTCATAACCGATCTAAGCTTCAGCTTCTCGAGATCTTCATCAATCGGATGTTTCACCAACCCTAGAAGAATCGGAGGCACAATCGGTGCAAAAGTAACCTCATGTTCAATCAACGCTTTCAACACCGTTGATAGATCATATCTCCCCATCACCACCACTTTCCCTTTGTTCCTCAACGTCGCACACAATATTCCAGTGAGTCCATAGATATGGAAGTACGGAATCAACCCTAGGATGGTGACTTTTCCGATGAGGTCAGGGCCTACGCTGAAGAGAGTTGAGCAGAGGTTTGCGACAATGTTGCGGTGAGTTAGCATTACGCCTTTTGAGAGTCCGGTGGTGCCGGAGGAGAACGGGAGGGCGCAGAGGTCGGTTTGGCTCACTGCGGTTTCGATGCCGTTGTTGCTGGCTCGTTCGGCTGCTTCGAGTAGCTCGGACCAGAAGATGGTGCCATGGACTCGTTCTTCTCCGATTACGATCACGGTAACCCTAGCTCCCTCACCTGGTTCGTTAAACGCATGTAGCGGTGAGCAAATAACCGACTTGATTAAAATGTCATGAACCGAACCGAACCGAACAATTAATTGATGGTCCGGTTGAGGTGTTGGTCAAGACATAACTGATTAACCGACCGTTGCGGTTTCGTTTCGGTTTTGATGTTTGAATTAATCGAACTGAAGTGATTTTTCAATATACAATAACTTTAAAATAGTTATGAAATTACGAGAAATTTTTTATTACCTTTTTAATTCACATTTGTAAAATTATATTTACATAATAGGATTGTAAAAAAGTTGAGATCGTAAATAATTAACTCTTTCAAGTTCCCAAGGTTGTGGTACATTGATACTTAACCGAACTAGCGATTTTAGTTTTGAAAATGATCTTAACCGCACCAAACTGTACCGTACACATCCGTACTTTAATCTTGTTAATAATATCCGCGTGTGATTTGGTTTCGGCAATGTGTGATCTAGTCGTTTTCCAGGTTAGTAGAATTTGAAATTTTTTCATTCGATTCAAATTTTGTTTTCGAGTTAGATTCGGATAATTAATACCCGAAGGATGTTTTGTCAAAAATAATATATTAGACCGGAATTGTTACATATAGCCATGATAGATAAAGACTTTTTCACTTAGATTGATACCTTATTGTAAGTGTGATTGTCCGTCACAATAAGTTTGGCTTCAGCTAAGTCGACTTGTTTCTTGATTTCAGACGAGTGGCTTGATGGATTTGCGCCTGAAAAGACACTACCCGCGGCCTTATACCCAAAGCCACAATCGCGTATTCAACCACATTCGGGAGTACAACCACTACCACGTGGCCTGTTCTTAAGCCAAGTGACCTTAACGCCTTAGAAAACCTCCTTACATCCCTCACAACTTCACCATGAGTATATGACTTTTTCGTAGTAGCATCCACAAATGCTACATAATCGGCGTATAGGTCTGCATCCTTGAGCACGAATTCTGGCAATGTGAGGTCGTCGGGAATGGGTACGGACGGGTATCGACTTTGAAAAACGATATCTTCATCGTTGTCTTTCGATAAAGTTTGTGTTGTTTTACCCATAATTGATAGTTAAGGTAATATGAAAGAGGGAGATAGAATTAGGGTATTTATTTATAGAAACTAGGCAACTTTTGATGGTACCATGGTCCTTAGAATGGTGAGTGTGTGTGGTTTTAGGATGAGGTTAGGAATAAGGTGGGATTGTTATGGTATTTTTTTTAGGTTGGAGATTGTTGAATCATATCATTTTACACTTTTTGCTGACTTTTATATTAGAAAATATTTATATATTTGTTCATATATGTTATAATTTATATATATTTGAACATTATTGTTATATTTTGTTAAAATATGATACCCTTTTAGAAGGCATATTGAATAATAACAATATAATTTTATATATTTTTAGACAACTTTTTGTATTCATTTACTTTTCAAGAACAACTATAGCCGCACAGTGAAGTTTTGAATATGATTCTCTTGGAAAAATTAAAAAAAAGTTTAAATATCTAGTAATTTATGATTTAACAACTAGTATATAGTATGTACGAGAATAAAAATCTAGATGTCATTATTTAGCGAATGTTAAGATCATTGTTCTTAAATTTAAATTGATAGTCGAACTAGTATCACAGACAGTTAATTGTCAGCATGCCTTATAAATAACTCTGCAAGCAAAAGGAAGAGGCGTGCATTGACGGCTTCCACCGATACTATCTGCTCGCTTAAACCGTTATGCTCATTTGTGATTGGCTCATTAGCTTGTAACCGAACAGACAACACCGATGATTCATTGTTTAACCGTTGGTTTTTAAAACGTCACTATGGTAGTATGGTGTATTGGTATGTATTCAAATTGCAAGTTATTATAGATGGTTTCAAAACTATTTGGATTGGGCTTTACAAAAAAAGCTTTCAAAACTGGCTGGCCCATATTCATGCACCGACCAAGTACCCAACTACCAAATACATTCGGTGATAGTTTCATATGTTAGAGCACTCACATCCCATTTCTTATTTTCATCTTTATAATTATATTAATATCACTATTTTTCTCTCTATTTTCAATTAAATAATATATTTTATATCTTTTTATTACCTTTTCTTTCTCCTCCACTCACAACCACTTTGAAAATATTAAAATTTTATAAGGGTTGAACAGTGAATCTTTAAATTTACAGATGAACGGTAACATTTTCTCTCTTATCCACTCACAACCACTTAAATCATTTCATATAATTTAAGGACTCTCACTCACATAATTTTAAAGAATGAGCTGTGAATGCTCTAAGGGTGGATGTCCAAATTCCTTAAACATGTAAGGTATTGTACTAATGTACACTAGTCTCTAGTGGTATAATTGATGATCTCATATAAAAATACGTGTGAATTTAAATCAATATAAGGATAGGTGGTATTTAAAAAAACAAATTGTTGTTAAAAAGTTAATTATGATACCTTATTATGACCGCCTAAAATTAAAAGAAAAAAAGCATTACGATAGATAGATAAAGTTTATGAGCTGAAATTTATGCTCTCTTGTGTTTTCTTATAATTGACAAAAAAATAATTTTGAATTAGGGTTTCTCAAGGAACTAAGTTACATTTTTAGAAAGGTTAGACATTCTCAATCAGTCTACTTAGCCCCCATTACGATAGATAGATAATTTATGAGCTGAAATTTATGCTCTCTTGTGTTTTCTTATAATTGACAAAAAATAATTTTGAATTAGGGTTTCTCAGGAACTAAGTTACATTTTTAGAAAGGTTAGACATTCTCAATCAGTCTACTTAGCCCCAGTTACAATGTGAGTTAAATCAAGTTTATTAAGTAAACTATTTAAATGGTCAGTGGCGAATCTTGAGCAATACAATAGGGGGCAGGGCTGAAAATCACTATTTTAGGAGGAGCGAACTCTATATTTATTAAATTATTTACATGCTCTAAGGGTGGATGTCCAAATTCCTTAAACATGTAAGGTATTGTACTAATGTACACTAGTCTCTAGTGGTATAATTGATGATCTCATATAAAAATACGTGTGAATTTAAATCAATATAAGGATAGGTGGTATTTAAAAAAACAAATTGTTGTTAAAAGTTAATTATGATACCTTATTATGACCGCCTAAAATTAAAAGAAAAAAAAGCATTACGATAGATAGATAAAGTTTATGAGCTGAAATTTATGCTCTCTTGTGTTTTCTTATAATTGACAAAAAATAATTTTGAATTAGGGTTCTCAAGGAACTAAGTTACATTTTTAGAAAGGTTAGACATTCTCAATCAGTCTACTTAGCCCCAGTTTACAATGTGAGTTAAATCAAGTTTATTAAGTAAACTATTTAAATGGTCAGTGGCGAATCTTGAGCAATACAATAGGGGGCAGGGCTGAAAATAACTATTTTAGGAGGAGGAGCGAACTCTATATTTATTAAATTATTTACACTATCGGATTGAAAATTTGCAATATCGAACTGAAAATTAACACTACTGAGAAAAAAAAAAAGAGGGGAGAGGCCCCTGACCCATACTAAGCTTCGCCTATGAAAATGATGGTTTAATCAAGCTAATGCAACAATGCAAGAGGAACCTTTTCATGTATAAGTCGGATTCCTCTCTAATAGTGTTTATTATTGAACCAAGTCTCATATTCAACATGTTGGAGGCAAATAGTTTCATTTTATCATGAATGCAAATAAGGCAAGTTTGGGACGAATGTTAGTAATGCGAATCTCATACCCATTGACTATATGATTACTCATTACACGTCGGGTATTGGTATAACTGTCAGTATCATGTACGTCCATTTAGTTTGTTGAAAACTTCCCCTTTGGGTTTTCATCTTACTTTTTTCTAAATTTTATATAAGTTCATAACCCAATGGATCAAAAATATAAAAAGTTGAAAGGTAATGAATATAACTCCATTACTTGCGGGTATGTTCAGATAAATAAGTTTGTATCCGCCTTTCAAGTAAGAGTATCGGGTCATAGCTAATACCATGTCCTTCTAGCATGAATAATTTCAAAATATATTTCATGTATGACCACATACATGTATACTCATCTTAAATATTTTTGAGTTTCTGTTTTGACATGTTTGAATTCATTTGTGATCCGCTTACATTTCAATACATATTAACAAATTCTTAATAGATTAAGTTGTATTCAAATATTTCATGCGTTAATAGCTTATTATTATTGTTATATCAACTATTTAATATATTCATCATCATCGTCCCCATCTTTCTCCGGTGTCACTGGAGCATAGTCACTTATCTTATGCCGCCGAGCATAGTCATAATCTCCGTCTAGACTTAGCTGTTATTGAGGCTTAATCTATAAATGGATAACACTTTGGCCTGATTGAAGGATTAACTAAACATGTGTCGACTATTTATGTTATATATTTTAAAAAAAATTGTGTGTTAATTTAAACCCAACTTCACTCTCATCTAGTCTAATATTAAACGTAATTCTCAGTATGAAAAAGGTAATTCTTAGTATGAAAAAGAAAGTATAACGTTTTTTTTTGAAAAGAGAATTTCATTAACAACTCAAGCTCGAAAAGTCCTCAAAGCAAGGACCTACGAGCGACAAACACCAACAATCAATTCAAAGGACAAGTACACCATTCTTTCCACTCGACATCTTATATCTAGATCTATGACGAACCCAGAAAAACGTAGTAAATTTACTTGTTCTACTAACTCTGCAGGCCTTCGGCTTTTGGTGTTAAACGACCAGTTATTTCGCTCATTCCAAATCACCCACATGGTTGTATAAACAATGCCTCTCAAGAGAAATCGAGCTGTTTTTGAAACTGTATTATCGTCCGTAATCTGCAGCAAATCCGGAATGTCGAAGACAATATTGTGAGGCAAACGGCACCAAGATTCAATGCGAAACCACACTTCCTGCGTGAACATGCAGCCCGTGTACAAATGCAGTGCTGATTCGATCTCCGTCTGGCAAAATCTGCATTCCTGATCAATAATGTTAACGCCTCTTTTGACGAGCTCGGCAACAGTGGGGAGCCGATTTAAAGTAAGCCTCCAAACCATGATTTTACACTTTAATGGGACCCAACTCTTCCAGTGAATCAGCGATCTAGAGTTGACGTGCTCGCGTTGTGCAAGAAGCTTCTTGGCCGAGGCCACTGAGAATAACCCATTCTTTTCGATTTTTCATATCCACGAGTCCGTGCCTTCTCCCCATTTCATGCCATGAATGTCGCTGAGCAGGTGAAACAATTCGGCCACCTCCTCAACCGAAGAAGGCTGATAACTCCATTCCCAGTTCATAACTTTGGAGTTGTTAACCCGTAATATCCGCTGCGATACCATCACCCATTTATGCTTTTCAAGTCTGAAGAGATTAGGATAAAGATCTCGTAACGGGATATCTCTCAACCATACATCACCCCAAAAACTAATAGCGTTACCGTCTCCTAATACTCCAATAAAGAACGAATTAAGAGCCGCCCCATTTGAAAGTCTTTTTTCCCCGACCTTGACTGTAGATTTCCACACCCAATTAACGACGCATTACATGGGAGCATAGCCCAAGGCCTAGTCGACCCATGACAACCCATGATGCTTTGATTTTCAAAAATCAAAAGTGAAATATTCTAAAGGTACTTAAAAGTATCTCTTTAAATCATAGCCAAATTTCTAATAGCAATGATTTGATTTATCTTTTATTTTTTAAATGACCCTGCTCTTTAATTTTATATCATATTTCAAGTGAGACTTGATACGAACATTATTTGAATGAGAGATATACGCATTTGGCACTATGCTAGCCTAATAATTGTGATTTGATTTATCTTGTTTCCTTCTAGGTTTGCGTTATACAAACACCCATTTATGTTATTGAGACATCCTATTGTCTCTATCTCTCTCCATGTATCTATATGTATGTATAGAAAGATATAGGGGAATAAAATAAATTGGATGTATCAATAACATACCCCTTCCTTTTATATATAGGATATATAGGGGTATGTTATTAATACACCCAATTTATTTCATCATCTCTATCCTTTTCTATACATATATATAGATACATAGAGAGATAGAAACAATAGGATGTCTCAATAACATAAATGAGTATTTGTATAACCCAACCCATTTATAATATTTTAAATATGAAAACAGAGGAGTGTTTGGTTGGAAGGAATTGAATGAAATAGAATGGAACATTCCCTTGGGTTTTACATTTCATTACCCACTTAAACATAATTTTACTTGAAAATTATACTAATTTCTCAATTCAATTCCATTTCATCCCATTCCTTCCAACCAAACGCTTCCTATAAGTTTTTATAATAGTGAAGTGTTTTATAATATATTTTAAAAAAGCATAAATCTTAAGTTTTTATACAAGTTTAATTTAAGTGTACAATTTATAAACAAACACTAGGTTTTCCTAACCCGCGCATTGCACTGTGAATTCCACCATGATCCCAAATATGAAAACGTAAATGCAGCAACATGTTGCGGCAACATTGTAAATGATGTGATAACGTATAAACTAACAATCGACTTGACTTGTCTTCGGACAAATTTATGTTGAACCGTAAAGTAACTCAAATTTATACCGTTGAATGAAACGTGCTATGCTTAACCCGACTCTTTTCCATACAAACTTATATATGTCAAAACGTAGCACGACTCAAAGCATATATAAAAAAACGTGAAGATGCGTCGTATGTCACACCCCAACCTTGACGGCGGAATCGTCGAGGCGTGAGAGTTACGATTGTTCACAGCCACATAACGCTATTGCCTGAAACATGTTAAAAATAAAAGGTCAACATATTGTTGGTGAGCATTCTATAGTTTGAATACATAAGTATATAAAAGATGGCAATTCATGTTGTAAATTAGAGAACAAGGTAACTAGGGATGTAAGACAGAATGCACAATCAAACCTTGACAAAGTTTTACAAGTCTCAAACGTTTACAAGTGTACTTGGATCAACCAAGTTATAAGTATATACGATTAGCTAAGTGTACTTGGATCAACCAAGCAGGCTTGTCAGGCCCATAGATCTATGACGTCGCCAGGCTAGCAATAGTTAATGATTGTACATGTATTCGACATTACATGGTAGCTACAAGATTCAACTAATCACAACACACAAGTAAATTGCTATAAGTTTACAAGAATCAAATGTTTACAAGTGCAATGATTAATAAGTAACATGTTTCACCCCAAAGTGTGAAAATGTGAAAAAAGGGTATAGAAATACTCACTTGATTGAATATGTATATTTGGATGATTAATAAGGAATAATCTTAAGCGTCGTTTCGACGTAATCCTTCACAATGTACCTAAATATACATTTTACAAGTTTAAGTTTATTAACAAGGTTAATGTTTTAACGCGAACTAGGGTTTCAATGGAATGGTGGGGTTTTATAATTACGTCCGACAAAATATATTTGATTTTGTTTTGCTTTAATGGAAATGAAATATATATTTTATCGTTTTAATATAAAAGAAACCATTTGTAATAAAGTCTAAGTATAGTTTAAATAAACCCATTTTATTTAGTTTGAATGAATAAAACAAATTATTTAAAGTGAGTATGTTTTGTAACATCGCGTATATTCGTTAATAAAAGTTAATTTTAAAACGTTGATGTTGATGCCAATAATAATCATAATAATAAAATATAATAATAATAATAATAATAATAATAATAATAATAATAATAATAATACTGCTATTAATAATTAGTAAAATTATAAATAATATATATATAAGCATGTATTAAAATAGGATTTATAAGTTCAGGGGGTGATTATGTAATTTATGAAACTTAAAACCAAAGTTTAAAATAAAATATTAAACTTAAAACCACAGGGACCGAATGTGTAAATTGTTAACCAACCCCATTCCCCCCGTCGCCGGCCCGTTTTCCGGCCACCTTCCGGCCGTATCCGGCGACCCCCAAAGGCTCAAATAGAGCGGTTTCATTCAAATTAAAGGTCCCGACACCCTTAGACCAAGATTCGAACACAATGACCACACAATTCGAAAAATGAGCTCGTTTACGCGTGCAACCACCGAACCCGCGTACCGTTCAAAATCAAATTGAATTGAGCTCGTTCGCTTAAATTACACCTATATAACAGAGGGTAAACCCCATAATCCACACACAAACTCTCTGTAATCTTAATTGATCAAACACACACCTAACATCAAATTCGACCATCGTCTTCATCGCGACCTGCAACTCCCTTTAAACCTCATCTCCGACTGATTTTAATCGAAATTGGAAAAGGCTTTTAAGCCTTATCATCATACGAAGCTACCTACGAAACTAATTTGATTTTCATCAAGTTTGATCATCAATCGATCACCAACATTAACCGCGACCTGTCTTCATCGGGTAAGCTTCGATCGAACACCTAGGGCTGTAAACGAGCCGAGCCGAGCCGAGCCAGGATGGGCTCGAGTTCGAGCTTGAAGCTTATCGAGCCGAGCGAGCCGGCTCGAAAATTTCTAACGAGCTCAAAACACGGCTCGAGTTCGGCTCGTGAAAAGCTCGAGCCAGCTCGTGGCTCGTTCGAGCCGGCTCGATTTATTTTTTTATTTTATTTTTTCACATTAATTTATATAAAACAAAAAAATATATATTAGAGTTTTTATCTTTTGTTGGGTACTCCGTACTAAGGAAACAAAGATCATTATTTGAATATAAACAATTACTTAAGTTATATATTTTTTAAATAAAATACTAATGTTTATAAAAATAACCATTTTTATTTTAAGAAAACCTTTTTAAAATCCTAATATAAGAATAATAAGTAATAATAATGATTATTATTATATACAATATAATATATATATAACATATATTATATGCACCGAGTCACGAGCCGAGCCAACGAAACGAGCCACGAGCGAGCTCGACGAGCTAACCCTGGCTCGAGTTGCTCGCTTAGAATTCGAGCCGAGCCGAGCCGGCTCGTTTAGATTCGAGCTTTTTTCGAGCCGAGCTTTTTTCGAGCTTTTCTCGAGCGAACTTCGAGCGAACTTCGAGCCACGAATTTTTGTACAGCCCTAAACACATACATGTAATTCGACACACACCCACACTCGGTTTCACATGGGGAACAAAAGCCCCATGTTTGTAATTGCTAACTAAATCGTTTGGGTGTTCAATTTGATGAGATTCGAACCTAGGGTTCGAATGGAATTGGGGAAGTTGGGTGAAAAAGCATAAAACCCATTGGGAATCAGTTTAACCGCGGCTGTATGCCTTTGGTTCACTGGTTCCTGCGCCCCATGCCATTCTTGAAGTCCCGGGTTCGAAACCCGGCCACCTCAAACATTTTTTAGCCTCTTTTCAAGCTTTAAAAATTCTGAAAAAATTTCTAAAAATTGTAAAAATGTTTTTATAAACATAAATATTTTTAGAACCACTTAATTATTTTCTGAAATTTATTTTAATATTTTATTTATTTTATTAAATGTTTTAAATAAATAAAATTACAAATATTAAAAAATATTAATAATAATTTAATTCATTAAATATTATTGGACATTATATTACTCAAGATAATTACAATTATATATGTTTTATATGTATTCACAGATTAATTACAAAAAAAATCGTTTTGTACTATTTAAATAATTACATATTAATTATCATATAATTAATTAATAAAATTAATTATTTATTTTTCCACACTTTAGTAGTAAACCAAACAATTACGAGTATTGATACAATTATTTTTATTAAAATTCTAAATACTATCAATAAAATCATTTCACGTATTTCAAGATATTCAAACTAAAAACCCAATGGAAACCCTATTCTATTCCCAATTCTCACCTTATTACTATCCTAACTCGAGCACCGTTTCTTAGGTTAATCATAAGGAAATCGTTGGTGTCTAGTCTATCACATCCAAATTCAAATCTCATCAATCAAGTGAGTATTCATATCCCCTTTTTATATCATTTCCTATTTGGGGGAAATCATGTGATACAATATATTCAAAATGATATTCTATTGTTGTTTCATTCTAAATTCAATTCAAGACAGGTTGTGTTATTACTTGTAATTACGTGAACATACTATGCTAAACTGGACGACAATAAAACCCTAATTCAATCAATCAATCCTGGTATCAATGGTAGATCTACTGGTTTGGACAACCCACCCCATATGAATAGTCGAGTGGTGATTGTGCCAGAGGCAAGAGTCAATCTATGGTGTATGTGGGAGTCTATTATATGCAAGTGTCAAGTCAAGGGGTTTCTATTGTGTCGGTTTATCTATATGCTTTACTATTGCAATATAAGTCTTAACGTTACCTTGTGAATTGGATTATTCTCAATCAATCAATCAATCTATATGTATACTCAAAACTGTGATTACTCACCAGCTAATTCGTTAGCTGACTTTATTTTCTCACATGATTTCAGGTTAAGCAAGCTAGTGGACTTCTACTTGATCATATAAGACCTGGACTTAGTCAAAACAAAAGACAATTATTATTTATGACTTTAACTGTTGTATTTGTATCTGTTAAATTCATGTATCCTGTAATCTGATTTTAATATTATTTCCCACTATTAGACAACCATGTGTTATGAACAATCAATCATTCCCTCGTCCGCTCTGATGATTCCGCCATCGGTCGGGGTGTGACAGATTGGTATCAGAGCCATGGTTATAGGGAATTAGGTTATTAGAAATGGAATGACCTAGACTATAACTAAGTACCTTTACACATGAGTCCTCTCATGTATTTTATATGCTTAGATAGGATTTTGTGTGCCTTATATGTTTATACTTGATGCCTTATGTGATTCTTCTTATACTTTGATTCATACCAATGCACACACAAATCTTAAATCATACTCAAGGCATTGTGTGCCTAAATCAAATGGTTTTCAAAATGAGCTTTGAATCGTTATTCGTGGTTTTCAAATTCTCGTCAAAGTCTGTGTCTCACAACTGAATACATGCAATGCTGGAAGAGTGGGATGCCTGTATCTCGAGGTGTTCTGTCTAGGCAAGGTATTCGTATAAATCCAAATCAACCGATGGACCTGTCTACCTTACCTGGGAACCCTCGGGATGAGTATCTGCTTATAGGTACGCATGTCTTCAATGAGGTTGTGTTGGACATAACACTTTGATTAGTCAACGTATTCGCTTTGATTTACGAATCAAACGATTACACTCGGAACATATCATCGTTATTATGCCAATTCTCGATTCTCGTTTTCATGTTGTATAGCTCATATTACCCAATTCTCATAAACTATCTCAATGATATTTCAGAATGGCTTCTCGTCAAATCCGTTCACGGTCTAAAAACTCTGGCCGCAAGATTGCTGCTGTTGTAGCACGTGAAGTTGCTGCTGTTATCCCAACTCTGCTTACCCATTTGAACCAAAGCAACAACGCCGTTCAAAATCAAGCCGCACAAAACCCTCCACGAACTTGTACTTACAAGCATTTCAATTCTTGCAATCCCACTAAGTTTAGCGGAACCGAAGGTGCCACTGGTCTTTTACAGTGGTTTGAGAGTATCGAGAACACTTTCCTCAATAGTGAATGCCCCGAGAATCTCAAGGTTCGTTATGCTACAAGTGTTCTCCAAAAGAGAGCACTCACTTGGTGGAACGGTGAGAAACGAACCCGTGGAACTGATGCCGCATTAGCATTGACGTGGGATGAAGTTAATGAGCTCATGACTCGGGAATTCTGTCCGAGAAATGAAATTAAGAAATTGGAAGCTGAGTTCTGGGACTTAACTCAAGAAAGTGGAGAAAATCTAGCTTATACCAACCGATTTCATGAACTGAGTCTACTTGTTCCTCACCTGGTTACTCCTTTATCTCGAGCTATCGAGAAATACATCGGTGGTCTGCCCATGCAAATTCAAGACACGGTGTGGGGTAGGAATCCTGCAACCTTGGAAGATACCATCCGGCTAGCTGCTCAGCTAACTGACAATCATGTCAAGGCTGGAACCCTGACTAGGAAGGGTGCTAAGAAGGTGCCCGAGAAACCCTCTGCTGAACCCCCTAAGGAGGAAAAACCTGAACCTTCTCAAAACAAGAGAGGAAGGCTAAATCCCAAAACTTTGCTGTGATTACCACTGCTGTGCCAATTAATCAAGTCCCTCCAACTCGTCAACCAGTAGTTAACAACCAACCGCTGATGAAAAAGCCCTACGCTGGACCTTTTCCACAGTGTAACAACTGCAAGTATCACCATCCCGCTAACGTTCAGTGTCGTCAATGCACAAACTGTGGTCGTTTTTGGGCATATATTCAACTTGTGCAAGAATACAGCAAGGGTTCCAGTTACCAACAGACTGTTCAGCATACCCCGACAATCACGCAAGCAAGAGCTTGTTACCAATGCGGGGATCCTAACCATTTCCACAACCAATGTCCGAAGCAATGTTGTTAGGACCGGATCGGACCGGCCGGTCCGACCGGTTCGACCGCGAATCGGTGGCTGGTCCGGTCCGGTCGAGGGTGGATCGTTTTTGGCCATTTGAACCGGCCGGTCCGAACCGAACCGGCGGTTGGACCGGCGAACGGACCGGTTTTGACCGGTTTTCTGATTTTTTTTTTTTGCTTTTAATGGGTAAAAAACGGGGTATTAAACCATAAATTAGTACGTAAGATATACAAATATAGTTAAGTTTTATATATAATTATAAAATATGTATAAATCATATATAAATTACTTATATTAATTACATATATAAATATAATTAAAATATAGTTAAATCCGGTCCATCCGGTCCGACGGTCCGACCACCAAACCAGTAAGGCGTCCGGTTCGACGTCCGATCCGGTTCTGAGAACATTGGTCCGAAGCTTCTCAAGGCCGTCCCTGCAGCTCAAGTCGAGCATTCAACATCAATGCCCAACAAGCCCAAGTTAGCAACGACGTGGTGAACGGTATGTTCCAAATTAATAATCAATACGCTTCGATTCTTTTTGACACCGGTGCCGATAAAAGCTTTGTATCCTTAGACTTTGAGCCCTTACTTGCTAGTGCCCGAACCAAGCTAGACAACCCTTTACGGTAGAGATAGCTGACGGAAAACCCATTACAATTAATTCTGTTATTCCCGACTGTACCTTGAATCTAACCGAGCACGAATTCCCTATAATCTTATACCCATGCAACTGGGAAGTTTCGATGTCATAGTAGGCATGGACTGGTTATCAAAGAATCATGCCGAAGTGGTTTGTCACGAAAAGACCATTCGTATTCCTCTTCCAACCGGAAGCATACTACAAATCTACGGGGAAAAACCTTCCAAAGGGCTTAAACTCATGTCTTGTACCAAAGCCCAAAAGTACCTCCGTAAACATTACGTGGCTTTCTTAGCCCATATCGTGAGAGCGGATGAGAAACCTAGGAAGATTGAAGACATTCCGGTTGTTCGAGAGTTTCCCGAAGTCTTTCCCGAAGACTTAACCGGTCTTCCTCCTGTTCGTCAAGTTGAATTCCGAATCGACCTTGTACCTGGAGCAACTCCCGTGGCAAAATCTCCTTATCGACTTGTACCATCGGAAATGCAAGAACTTGCTAGCCAATTGCAAGAACTGCCAGACAAAGGATTCATTCGCCCGAGCTCATCACCATGGGGAGCTCCAGTCTTATTCGTGAAGAAGAAGGATGGCTCATTCCGTATGTGCATTGACTATCGGGAGCTTAACAAACTCACAATCATGAACCGTTACCCATTACCCAGGATCGACGATCTATTTGATCAACTTCAGGGAGCCTCGTATTTCTCAAAGATCGATCTTCGTTCTGGTTATCACCAACTCCGTGTGCACGATGATGACATCCCAAAAACCGCTTTCCGAACGAGATACGGCCATTACGAGTTTACAGTGATGCCATTCGGGTTAACCAACGCACCGGCAGTATTCATGGATTTAATGAATCGCGTGTGCCGGCCATACCTAGACAAATTCGTGATCGTATTCATCGACGACATCTTGATATACTCCAAGTCAAAATCCGATCATGAGAATCACCTTCGTCTAATACTCGAACTTCTGAGGAAAAAGAAACTCTACGCTAATTCTCAAAGTGTGAGTTCTGGCTTAATGAGGTTCAATTTCTTGGTCACATAGTAAACAGCAAGGGAATTCACGTTGATCCCGCAAAGATCGAGGCAGTAAAGAAATGGGGAGAACCTAAAACTCCTACAGAGATCGTCATTCCTTGGTCTAGCCGGATATTATCGACGTTTTATCCCTAACTTCTCTAAGATTGCTGTGCCACTCACTGCTTTGACCCACAAGGATAAGCCCTTTCTTGGGGGCCTGATCAAGAAAAAGCATTTCAAACCCTCAAGCAAAAGTTGTGTGAGGCGCGATTCTAACCCTTCCTGATGGAAACGACGACTTTGTTGTCTATTGTGACGCTTCAAAACAAGGTCTAGGTTGCGTTCTCATGCAGCGAGGCAAAGTTATAGCTTATGCTTCAAGACAATTGAAGATTCATGAGAAAAATTATACGACGCACGATCTTGAATTGGGTGCTGTCGTATTCGCACTCAAAATCTGGAGACACTATCTCTATGGCACTAAATGTGTTGTATTCACCAATCATAAGAGTCTCCAGTACATCTTCAACCAGAAGGAGCTTAACATGAGGCAACGACGATGGGTCGAACTACTCAATGACTACGACTGTGAGATTCGTTACCACCCGGTAAAGCTAATGTCGTAGCCTATGCGTTAAGTCGTAAGGGTCAAGTTATGCTTCAAAGTGTTACCATTCAAACCGACCTCTTGACCGTATACTCGAAGCTCAACACGAATCAGTCACCGAGGGCAACATGTATGAGGAAATGTCATGCGGTGCTGAACTCCAATTGGAAACCAAGTCGGACGGACTACTGTATTTTCTAAATCGACTTTGGATTCCGAATCGCGATAATCTTCGAACAACCATCATGGATGAGGCTCATAAGGCTCGTTATTCCATTCATCCGGGAGCAGATAAGATGTTCATGAATCTTCGGAACCAATATTGGCGGCCCGGCATGAAGAAGGATATAGCCTTGTATGTATCTAAATGCCTCACATGTTCCAAAGTCAAAGCCGGGCATCAACGTCCCTCTGGATTACTCGTACAACCCGAGGTTACATTATGGAAATGAGAAAGCATATCCATGGATTTCATCACCAAGCTGCCTCGTACCGCTAGTGGTCACGATAGTATCTGGGTTATCATTGATCGATTGACTAAGTCGGCTCATTTCATTCCAATTCGGGAAGATTATCGAGTCGAGAAATTGGCTCGTATTTACATAAATGAAATAGTCAGTCGGCATGGTGTACCTTTAGATATTATCTCTGATCGCGATGGTCGTTTCATCTCTCATTTCTAGAAAAGTCTCCATCAGTTCTCGGGACTCAACTAAATCTTAGCACAGCGTAACACCCGCAAACCGACGGTCAGACTGAAAGAACGATACAAACCCTTGAGGATATGCTCCGAGCTTGTGTCATTGACTTCAGTGGATCGTGGGATTCTCATCTTCCGTTGATCGAATTCTCTTACAATAACAGTTACCATACCAGCATCCAGATGGCACCATTTGAGGCCTTGTATGGCCGAAAGTGTCGATCTCCCATCTGCTGGTCTGAAGTTGGTGAGTCACAGATTACTGGTCCGGAATTGATACAAGAAACAACAGACAAAATTCATAAGATCCGTGATAACTTGGTCGCTGCTAGAAATCGTCAAAAGCATTATGCTGACAAAAGACGTAAGCCCATGGAATACAATGTCGGTGATCTCGTACTTCTTAAGGTATCACCTTGGAAGGGAGTGATTCGCTATGGAAAGAAAGGGAGCTAGCACTCGTTACGGGGTCCATTCAAAGTGCTCGAGCGAATTGGGAAAGTGGCCTACAAGCTTGAACTACCTCAAGAGCTCAGCAATATACATCCGACGTTTCATGTTTCAAATCTCAAGAAATGTCTTGCCGATGAAAATCTTCACATTCCACTCGACGAAGTACAGATTGATGAATCTATGCACTTCATTGAGAAACCTGTGGAAATTATGGATCGGAAAGTCAAACAACTCAAACGTAGCCGGATACCCATTGTCAAAGTTCGCTGGGAATCTAAACGTGGCCCAGATTCACCTGGGAACGTGAGGACCAGATGAAGTCCAAGTACCCTCATCTTTTCGATTCAGCCTCCTCGTGATAAAAATTTCGGGACGAAATTTCCTAAAGCAGGGGAGACTGTAACATCGCGTATATTCGTTAATAAAAGTTATTTTAAAACGTCGATGTTGATGCCAATAATAATCATAATAATAATAATAATAATAATAATAATATAATAATAATAATTAAAATAATAATAATAATAATAATAATAATAATAATAATAATGCTATTAATAATTAGTAAGAATTATAAAAATATATATATATATATATATAAGCATGTATTAAAATAAGATTTATAAGTTCAAGGGGTGATTATGTAATTTATGAAACTTAAAACCAAAGTTTTAAACATAAATATTAAACTTAAAACCACAGGGACCGAATGTGTAAATTGTTAAAACCAACCCATTCCCCCCGTCGCCGGCCCGTTTTCCCGGCCACCTTCCGGCCGTATTCCGGCGACCCCCAAACGCTCAAAATCGAGCGGTTTTCATTCAAATTAAAGGTCCCGACACCCTTTAGACCAAGATTCGAACACAATGACCCACACAATTCGAAAAATGAGCTCGTTTACGCGTGCAACCACCGAACCCGCGTACCCGTTCAAAATCAAATTTGAATTGAGCTCGTTCGCTTAAATTTCACCTATATAACAGAGGGTAAACCTCCATAATCACACACACAACTCTGTAATCTTAATTTGATCAAACACACCCTATACATCAAATTCGACCATCGTCTTCATCGCGACCTGCAACTCCTTTAAAACTCATCTCCGACTGATTTTAATCGAAATTGGAAAAGGGCTTTTAAGCCTTATCATCATACGAAGCTACCTACGAACTAGTTTGATTTTCATCAAGGTTTGATCATCAATCGATCACCAACATTAACCGCGACCTGTTCTTCATCGGGTAAGCTTCGATCGAACCCATACATGTAATTCGACACACACCCACACTCGGTTTCACATGGGGAACAAAAGCCCCATGTTTGTAATTGCTAACTAAATCGTTTGGTTGTTCATTTGATGAGATTCGAACCTAGGGCTCGAATGGAATTGGGGAAGTTGGGTGAAAAAGCTATAAACCCATTGGGAATCAGTTTAACCGCGGCTGTATGCCTTTGGTTAACTGGTTCCTGCGCCCCATGCCATTCTTGAAGTCCGGGTTCGAAACCCGGCCACCTCAAACATTTTTTAGCCTCTTTTCAAGCTTTAAAAATTCTGAAAAAATTTCTAAAAATTGTAAAAATGTTTATAAAATATTAAATATTTTTAGAACCACTTAATTATTCTGAAATTTATTTAATATTTATTTATTTTATTAAATGTTTAAATAATAAAATTATAAATATTACAAAATTATTAATAATAATTTAATTCATTAAATTATTATTGGACATATATTACTCAAGATAATTACAATTATATATGTTTTATATGTATTCACAGATTAATTACAAAAAAAATCGTTTTGTACTATTTAAATAATTACATATTAATTATCATATAATTAATTAATAAAATTAATTATTTATTTTTCCACACTTTAATAGTAAACCAAATAATTACGAGTATTGATACAATTATTTTTATTAAAATTCTAAATACTATCAATAAATTCATTTCACGTATTTCAAGATATTCAAACTAAAACCCAATGGAAAACCTAATCTATTCCCAATTCTCACCTTATTACTATCCTAACTCGAGACACCGTTTCTTAGGTTAATCATAAGGAAATCGTTGGTGTCTAGTCTATCACATCCAAATTCAAATCTCATCAATCAAGTGAGTATTCATATCCCCTTTTTATATCATTTCCTATTTGGGAGAAATCATGTGATACAATATATTCAAACATGATATTCTATTGTTGTTTCATTCTAAATTCATTCAAGACAGGTTATGTTATTACTTGCAATTATGTGAACATACTATGCTAAACTGGACGACAATAAAACCCTAATTCAATCAATCAATCCTGGTATCAATGGTAGATCTACTGGTTTGGACAACCCACCCCATATGAATAGTCGAGTGGTGATTGTGCCAGAGGCAGAGTCAATCTATGGTGTATGTGTGGAGTCTATTATATGCAAGTGTCAAGTCAAGGGTTTTCTATTGTGTCGGTTTATCTATATGCTTTACTATTGCAATATAAGTCTTAATGTTACCTTGTGAATTGGATTATTCTCAATCAATCAATCAATCTATATGTATACTCAAAACTATGATTACTCACCAGCTAATTCGTTAGCGACTTTATTTTCTCACATGATTTCAGGTTAAGCAAGCTAGTGGACTTCTACTTGATCATATAAGACCTGGACTTAGTCAAAACAAAAGACCAATTATTTGTGACTTTAACTGTTGTATTGTATCTGTTAAATTCATGTTATTCTGTAATCTGATTTTAATATTATTTCCACTATTAGACAACCATGTGTTATGAACAATCAATCATTCCCTCGTCCGCTCCGATGATTCCGTCGTCGGTCGGAGTGTGACATGTTTGATAATTAATAGAAATAAATCTATTAATACATTTGAATTAGATTGTTAAAGTGTGAGAAGAACATTTATTTTAGTAAATTAAACCATCGTTTTAAAGTTTATTTTTTTATAAGAAATTCACTAAATATATTATTTTTCTAAACTATTTAATAAAACATCAAAAAATATTTTTTAAATAATTTACAGAAAATAATATGGTGTCTAAAAGAATTATTTAAAGTTTACAAAACCCATTTTTATATTTTTCTAGAATTTTCTATAATTATTTTAATTTAAAAAAATGTTACAGAAGGTAATTTGTTGATTTAAAATAAACATGTTTATAAAAATGATTTTATGATTTTTAGGAAATTTTCTGTATTTTTAAAAGCTTAAAAGGCTTTTTTAAAAAAATAAGTGCAAGTGCCCGGGTTCGAACCCGGGACCTCAAGGATTGCATGCATGTAACTAACCAGTTAACCAAAGGCCTCAGCCGCGAAAGATGTTGGTTCCAAATGGTTTTAAACACCCATTTCAGTTAACCCCAAATTCCATTTCGAGCCCTAGGTTCGAATCCCGTTCAATTGAACACCAATTCGATTTCCAAAGGTGTGAATCATGGGGCTTTTGTTCCCCATGTGAAACGAGTGTGGGTGTGTATTGAATTACATGTATGATGACGAATTGGTGATAAACCTGATGAAAAACAAGTCGCGGCTCTTGTGATGATCGTTTGATACTCAAACGATGATTGTAATCAAATTAAACTTTAGGGAAGCTTCGAATGATGGTATTGATTCAAAGCCCTATGTTAATTTTGAAATTTGAAGTTTGAAGGGTGTTGTTCGAGTGTGATGCAGGTCGCGGTTTAAGAGTGTTCGAATGGAGTTTTTTTGTGCGTTTTAAATATAATTGAACATGGTGGAAGATTATAAATGTTCAAACGTTGGATAGTGCGTATTTAATTTTGATTATCTTCCAGTTTTCGTGCGAATTTGCGTGTAAAGTTGCCGACAACCGCGGGTGCGATCGGAAGTGGATTTGTGAGCTGTATCAGATTGATTAAAGCATGTGTTTAGATTCGAATCTGACCCACGATTTTTTTGGTGTCGTCGGCAACACGAAACAAAGTAATGCGGTGGTTTGGGGGTTGGCCGGAGCCGCGACCGGAGTTGGCCGGCTCCCGGCGGAATCGGGGAAGGGGAGAGAGAAAGTGGTTTGGGTTTTAACATTTACATAAATGGTCCCTGAGGTTTCCAATGTCTATCATTTCATGTAAGAACCTTATGTATTAAGTTTTTAAATTGGCAATAAGCCCCTTAAACTTTTAAAACCAAGCCTACTAATTTTAACCAATTGTTATTACTAATAACAATATTATCATTGTTATTATTATTCTTAGTTGTGTTTGTTGTTGTTGTTGTTATTATTATTATTATTATTATTATTATTATTATTATTATTATTATTATTATTATATTATTTAAATACATTAACTTAATTAACTTCTTAAACTAAACAAGCATAATAATCCCCCAAAGTTTCTCATAAAAGTTCCTTTTTTACAATTTTAACGAGGTAATTTTTTTATTTAACGAAAGTACGAGATGTTACACCGTATATGATGTGATAAAGTATTACGATCGTCCCGACTCGTTTCCGAACTAAATTTACGTTAATACATAGTATAATTCGGATTTATACTGTCGAAAAAAATATTTTATATTGACCCCACTCATTTCAGAACATAAATTACATCAAAACGTAGGCGAAAGCTAAAACTATAGACCATCTCAAAGCGTATATAAAAATATGTATGGAATGTTTTATATTTGACATGGCTCGTACCGACACATAAACCCAAAACATTAGAATCTAAGAGGGTTAAGTGATGTTTACAAAGTTTTTAAAACATGTTATGATGTGAAGGAGTTAAAATTGACGAGTTAAAATGTTTAATAAATGTTCAATAAACAAATTAGTTATTCATTATCATTATTAAATATTTATTATTATTATTTTATTATTATACTGTACAATCACACAGATTTTTAATATATATAATAATTATATATAATTTAAGAGAACAGTGAAATATTTAGGTCATTCTCCCTGTAATCTCTTTAAAATCATGTAAAACATAAGTTGTATTTTACTACTTGATTTTATTGATTAGCATTAGCGGAATATTGGTGGGTTTTATAACTTTCCAGTGACATTTCTGAAGGTTAAAAATACAATTAACTATTTAGGTAAAATGAATTATATTATGCAAAATTATAGGAAAATGCAAAATGGAAAGCGATAATGGATAGCGAAGCTAAAGGCCAAGTTGAGAGAAAGATTCAAAGTAATTCACTTTTGCATTTTTCAAGAAATCTCCTCAAAAGAATGTCTATAATAACCAGTCTTGTTTATATAACAATAAATTATCTAAAAAATTAATACACATGAAATTTTTTATTTTGTATGCATCTTATAGAATTTCAATTTAGTAAATCATACAAAAATAACTTTTAAATAATGATATCATCAGAAGATACCTTTAATGCCTTCAAATTTATTCTATGTTATTTTAGGAAATTATTGAACCAAACTTTGTATTTCCTTACAAAAGCATATCATATGTTTATAAATGTATAAAAAAAATATGAATTAATGTGTACTTTAGTTATTTTATATAAGTTGTTTTTACCAATATGGATTCGTTTACAATAAATTAAAGAGTAAATTGTCATTTTCGTCCCTGTGTTTTGGTGAAAATTGTCACTTTCATCCAATAGTTTATTTTTTCGCATTTGGGCCCTGTGGTTTACAAATCTTGTCATATTCAATCCAGTTCGTTAACTCCATCCAACATTGTTCATTAAATGAAGGGTATGCATCGGTAAATCAAAGTTCAACAAGACCAGAAACCATCTAGAGTTGGACCTCGTATTTAGACACCACGCCATCACCACGTCGCAAAACCACCACCACTCCATCAAAACCACCAAATCATCACCACCACCCTATCATAAAACCACCAACACCACACCAGACAGGCACCACCACCACACATGCCATCACCACGCCGCAAAACCACCACTCCATCAAACCACCAAATCACCATGTAGACCCTAGAAACAAACCGTTAATCTCGAACTTATAACAACCCCTTCGATGGAACCTTGAAAACGAGTATTGTAGAGTTATTAGTAGGGTTTGATATGCATTTTCGAAGTAGTATGTTACAAGTCCAATATTGATTGTCGATTTTTAGGGTTTACATGGTAGCGACGATCCAATGTGGTGGTGGTGGTGAGTGCTCTGGTGGGTGTTGGTGGCTTTGTGATGGGGCGGTGGTGGTGGTTCGGTGGTTCTTGTGACGGGTAGTGGTATGGTGGTTATTTTTGGACTAAATTGGCAAATACGCTCAAACCACAGGGACTAAAATACAATGTATTTAAAGAGTATATATTAAATCAGTTTAAAAAAAAGAAAAATAAAAACATATATGTAAAATGACCAATATACCCCTCATTTAATGAAAATTTTGGATGGAGTTAACGGACTGGATGAATATGACAAGATTTGTAAACCACAGGGACCCAGATGCGAAAAACAAACTATTGGATTAAAGTGGCAATTTCACCAAACCACAGGGATGAAAACGGCAATTTACTCTAAATTATATGGTAAATAGTTAATGTTGATAATGTTGTTTAGATCTTTAACCACCTTTAAATAATTAAATTTCTTGAAAACAATGATACAACAAATCAGACCGAACCTAAATAAACCAAGCGATTTTTTGAATGGACAACGAATAATTTTTAAGTCCTGTCACCAGGTAAATCCATTGGCGAAAGGCCACCCACGCCCGCGAACACAGACAACGTTGGTGACCCTGCTCGCCCACCGTTCCAAGGGAAACCACCACCCAAAGGCCCACTGCGGTAAAATCATTGGCCCACTGGAACATATTGCACCTAGTGAGACTCCAACCCATGACCTCCACTTTGAAAAGTCATAGGGTGCCTCCTCATAAACCAGTTGATCTAGGACTCATTGGCTAACCCAAAACGATTTACTTTTTCGATTTACTTTTTGTTTTTCTGAAACCATAGTTAACGTTTTGTTGGAGGATTTTAGTAAAAACTAGTATTTAACCCACGTGTTGTGGTGAGGACGTAAAAGCATATCAAATAACATCAATGTCACACCATTGCTAGCGATCACCAACATAAAAAAACTTGTAAAACAAAATAGATAAAACCGAACGAAAAATAGACGTAAAAACTTTAACCCATGCATGTGCGTTGCGGCGTGTTAATGTGTATAAATCAGAATGAAGTGTATTACACAACGCAATTGTGGAATAGAAAAGATAGATGGAAAAACGTTAAACCACATGCGCATGCGCTGTATGTTAACTCGAAAATTTAGGTCGAGACGTAAAAGATGAAAAATATATGAGATCAAAGTTAAAAATAAAAAATGTATTATGGTTAAATGTAAAAAACAAAAACTATATGATTAAAAATGAAAAGGCAAAAAAAGGTAAAGTGAAATACAATCTATAAAACATAAGGTATAAAATTTTAATGCATAAGTAAGTTAGATAATTATTTTATTAAAAATATTTACAAATGTTGTAGAATAAAGAATATATTTGATATGTATGATATTGGGTAAAGTACATTAGTTTGACTGCACACGTAAAAGAGAGATTATGTTGTGCATTCGATTCCATTCAACATAATGATGGTCATAATGATTCATGATTACCATTTTACCCACCCCTAATCATTATTACCTCAAATCCCAACTCCTCTTTCATATCAAAACCAACCCCCACCAACACTTCTTGCATACACACTCAATTAAAAAAATTATATTGTTAAGGATATACATGTTCTAATTTTTTCAAGAATGGATTATCGTTTTTTTTTCCAATGGTTTACTTAGTCACATCTGTTATTTTTATAAAAAAAAAATTATTCCCAAAGTTTTAAAATACTGTTATTTCATCCAAATAATAATAACCTGTTACTTTAAATTGTAAAAGATTTTAATTGACAAAAATATCATGGACTAAGAATATTTTCAAATATGTTCTGACATTTCCATATTCTCTCCTCATATGAAACTTGTGGGTGTCAATTTTTGTGTTACTCGAATATTTGTATTTGTGTCAAAAATATAAATCACAACTTAGACACGCTTAAAATCTTGTAAAGTGAAAAAACCCGCTTTACCGTTTATTTAAATGCGTCAAACTGGTTGACGAGTCGTTAGTAATCAAGTTGTATATGGTTAATGGCTTGTAAAAGATGAGTTAAGCAGATCGTAAATAGATTGATGACTCAGCTTGTTCAATTGGATGGTTAATTAAGCAATTCAACCTGAACATATACCCGTTTTTAAACACATTATATACATAGTAAAACCTACGTACGTGATTTAAACCGGTTGTGGTTTTCATTTTTCACAAAAATTTGAATTCTTGCTGAAAAAAATAAGCAATAATATATTTAAAAAAAATTAATAAATAAACAAAATTCAATAGGTTTTCATGTATAGATTCATTGCTTTTTTTTATCCAATTAAATGGATGATGGTGCGTTGGGTGTTCATGGAGTGTGGAGTGGAAGATAATCCAGTTTGATTCTTGGCTATTAATTCTTTTAATAAAATCGAATTTTATATACGTGTATGTAAACTTAAACAACTTTGTTCTGTATTTATATTTACATTTTCAAATTAACATTTCAAAGTTTTTTTTTTCTTCACAATCTAATTTGAAACAATTTTAATTTTAAAATTTTACCAACCAAAATCAATGGTGATTTGGCTCAATTGAGGCGTATATATACGTTTGCTTGACCCTTTATCGATTCCCAATCATAAAAATTCTATAATACTAAATACAATATTTTGTTACAAATTTTTGTTCCTTCCAAAAACGAATTCAACCCGATGAACATACTACTCAGTCTTCAAAGTTGTCCTAACAAAAAAAAAAATATACTTTTATGTATTTTATTATATTCTTTGAGTATAAAACTTTTATTGGTGTGTTTATATAAATAACAAAAACAAATGTGTATTGGTTTGGTTAAACTACCACCATGAAATAAAAATATATATATGTTAACTTGACTTCACCAAACCATTCTTGGCTTAAGTGGCAACGTAGAACACCTTTGAAGTAACCATTGATAGTTTATGCATCCCGCACTTTTTATACAAACTAGGTTTTCGTGACGCACGTTACGCGAGAAATACACCAATATCTCAAATATAAAAATCAAATACAAAAACATATCGTATTGACGGTTATTCCAACATAAAACCCTAATGCATCAAGAAAGACACAGAAACATGTCAGAACGGTTGTCATGCCGTCATAAAATTGTGACATCTACTCCTCGTAAAAGTGAGTGTCACCGTGGCATAAAACCCCAAAAGCGTACTTGTCATAAAACATACTCTATCGTAAAAAATCTTGATTTTGAATACAACTACGTTTTTAACATTTTTTTGTGGAAACATTGAAAAAAAAAAAAAAAAAAACTGAAGACAAACATGAATTTTCTTTTTTTATAATTATGAAAGAAGTTACTATAAAAACGAAAAATTATATGTCAACTAAAATATCAAAAATGTTATAAGGGTGATTATAAAAACTAAAAAACAAAATATCATGGATGGGTATCATTATTTATGTTGGTTTTAAAGTATATAAAGAAACAAGCTTGGTGGCCAATATTAAAGATCCAAAACTTTCTTGTAGCTAAGGTTGTGCTATTATATAGATAAATAATTTAACGTATTATTCATTTCCATGATTTTTAATTTTTAAAAACATAGCTTTTTAATAAATTGTAAAGTGTTTGTTATCTCAATCGGGACAAGCCTAATTTTAGCTGATCCGCTTTAATAAATTGTAAAGTGTTTGTTTACAACCTCATTGATGAAAGTTTCTGGATATCACAAGTAAAATTTTAATTTATATTCGTGTTCAATAAAAAAGACATTCTATGCTTTAACAAGTTAAATAAACAAATACAGATATGGCTCATAAACTATAACATCGGTAAATTAGATTAGTGTTTTAGAAACCGAAGGATTCCAATAGTTTAAGTATGATATTATTAATTTAATTACGAGCTAATATACTAAACAAATATAGTAAAAACTTGTAGAAAAATATTGATGCTCGCCTCCTTACTTGTTAGCCGTCAATTTTTGAGATCATCAATTAGGGGCATAAATGAACTGAATTGAGCCCAAACTCAAGCTCGAGTTTGTTTAGGTTTAGCTTTGACTCGTTTATACCTATGACTCTGGTTGAACTGTTGGATTACAAAACCCTCAATTGTGATTTTATTCGATATTGATTTGATTAAGATATATGAGCCGTTTGTCATGAGAAAAACAGTAATATTATAGGTTACTTTTTGATTGTTGGCCTTTCACTTTCTTCATAACTACAAAAATTCAATCATTCATAATTTGGTCAAGAAATCGTGGGTCTCTCTAACTTGACATTTGGTCATAGTTGTGGGTCTCCCTTGTTCATTGTTTTTTGGATCAAGCTACTACATGATTAAAGTTAAATAGCACATATCATCTTTTCTCCTTTAAAATGTTAAAACTTAATGATAAATAATGATTGTATGGTGTATCGTATATGTATGTGTAGATTAGTTATAGTGTTTCGTTTGTATTTGTTATATTAGAGTCCAGTGTAAAAGTTTACTCTAAATGTTTATTTAGATTTGAGATATTTATAACTTTTACATTGTTTACGTTATTTTATAATAATCATAATTAAATCTTAAAAATATTACTCCTTTTAATTGTATGTTTCATGGTCATCACCACTACTAGGGCATTTTTAGTTGAGTTAGGAAAAAGAATCACAAACCGTTGAATGAAGTCCCTGACCGGAAACACTGGTTCCTTTGATTTCTAGGAAAAATTCTAGGAAAAAAACGATGAACACTCACAAATTCATGAGAAAAATGAGATGTTTATCCCAACTATTACTTTATGCATTAATAGTTGTACATGGTTACGTGGGAAAAATAATGAACGATTACTGTAAATTAGAAAAAACTGCTCCTGTAGTGTTGATATGCCATCCGAAAATTTTTTATCGGGATTATCATCATCAGATTCGGATCGGATAGTGAATCAAACGCCTTATTGGTTCGCTGGATGGACTGCTTCGATCGGTTGGACCGGATATGAGAACCGGATAAAAATTATAATTATTTAATAAATATATGTAAAAACAAATACGAAAACATTTAAAAATATATAAAACAACGATTCAACAGTCTAAACCCCAGTTCGACCAGTCCCACCCCGATTCGATCGGTCCAACCACCGGTTCAACAACAAACTGATTTTAAGCACCAAAGCAGACCGTATTGGAATCAGACCCGCTGGTCCAGTCCGGTTTTTAAAACAATGACTATCACAAATGAGCTTAAGAGCACATATACCCATTATTGAGAGTATACATTTCATGATAATCAGCGCTAAACCTTGAATAATTTTCTTCCACTTTTTTTTATTATCATTCTTTACACTAACAATACTAGTGAAATTACAAACGTTCCTTATAAGTTCACAAAATTTTATTTTATGCTAAAAGCTATCTTATTACACAAATTCATCATTCCAATTAGTTATGTAATAAATTTTCAATTAATTTGTAACCGTAGGAGAACTTGGCAACAAATTTCAATAGGTTGTAAGATATAAAATTTTAATGTGTTTTCTGATAGATTATCAACGAATATTAAGTTTAATACGTTTTCAAGATAATTATTGAGAATCATTTCTTAAACTCTACGTGTGAAAACTGAAAAATATCAACTTTGATTTGCCTACGAATCTACCGAATTATAAAAAATAATAATAAAATACCTAGAATTATATTAGATCCCTTGTAAATCTCCGAAACTCTGTCTGTGAGTGATACACATATATTAATAGTTAGATTTACCTAAAATGTACCCCAAACATTTTAAAAATCATCATTCTTGACAAGATTTACCTCATTATCCCGAATGATAAAAGGGTAACTATGTTATCATGTGTAACATCTCACCCACTATATCAAACAATATTATTTATTTTGCCAATAATAAGGTCATGACTTTGTTTTAGAGGTGCTTAGGAGGAGACCACTTATGAATTGATTTCATTCAGTCACGTTTAACTGTAAAGTTTTTTTGTCATCGTTTGTGGCTCTCTTATTCTTTCCTCTTCCCTCATTTATCAACTCATTGAAGAAACCATGTGATGTCTTTTTTAGGTTTCACTAATTTAGGCGTTGATTTTGACAACATCAGACTACGATCTGCTGTGTGGTAGGAGGTGTTAGTCAATGGTGGCATCAACACAAGAGTGGTGCGTGGAGGTTTGAAGAGGTCATGATGAAAGTAAACAATGGTAGGAGTGATGCTGAGTGTAATATCTTAAAATTAATGATGATGATGATGATGATAATAATAATAATAATAATAATAATAATAATAATAATATAATAATAATAATAATAATAAAATAATATAATAATATAATAATAATAATAATATATTTTTAATAATAATAATAACAATAATAATAATAATAATAATAATATAATAATAATAATAATAATAATATTTAAAACTTGACAGTTATAAATCTAAAACTATATTTAAATAACACATTTTGATAATAAAAACTTAAAGTGTCTCATTTGTGAGGATATTATAAACAGAAAATATTAATCATATCTTTCTTTTTGTAAATTTAAAGTTTATTGTGTTTTCCACAGAATATTGTTAAGTTATACTTATAAATATATACTATTTACTAAAAAGGGCCAAGCGGAGAAGGGACAAAAGTAGCGTATTGGTCAATACTACTCACCATCATGTGGGTCTGCCGACGTGGAAATAATATTAAACCATATATATATATAATTGTGATAAATAATAATAATATAGCAGTTATTATTATAATAATATTAATACGCTAATATTAAAAATAATTTCATCTTAATAATTGGAACTATGATTTGGTGACGGATAAAAAACACATACCAAGTTACTAACCATTTCACCATCAAAATTCTAAACTTTTATTTCATTGACAAGATTAATCCCACACTAATTAAAAATAACTTAATCTATAATCGTGACATAAAATATGACATGCCAATGATACTAAAAATCCTTTTATTACAGTCACGTTATCAAGAGTAGATGAAGACACTTTCACATTATAGTAAGATTGTTTTGTAATAACAATGCATGCAAATAAATGTCATATTTCAAATTGTCGATATTAATTATCACGTTCAATAAGTCATTGTTTTGAATTACAAAAAATCAAAATTTCTAATAATAAAATAAGAGTTATATAGTATACTATAACCTTCGTTATGAATACCTTTAGTGTATTTTACCTTTTACTTTTTAGCGTAATTTCTTTTTTCTTTTAGATTTTATTTTTTGTTTTAAAAATTTTCTATTTGAGTACAATATTTACTATCATACTCGATACTTAATACATTTAATTTATATTCTGAGCACTCTTACTATATTGTTTATTTTTATCTAAGCTTTTGTGTTCCTCAATAGTTCAACAAACAAATAAACAAGTTCAGTATATCCTACTCAAAGCAGGGTCAGAAGGGATAGGTGCTCCTCAATACTTGCTTTCCTTCAAAACGTGCTTATTTTGATTTATGAGTTTTCGTGTTCCTAAACACCCAATTTTACAACATTCGGTAGCATACAACGAGGTACTTTTTATCTGAAATCAACCCATTGTAAAACATCAGTAATTCTTTTTGAACGACAAATGCACGTATCTGCTTCGGAGGATATATGTTATATTAATCGGACCCACCTATCCGTTTTCCAGCCGGAACCGCACCCCCAACCCCTCAAGAGAAACTCATTGCTAAGAAAACCCAACGAATCAACTCTATACATTTTACTCAGAGTGAGACTTCAACCCATAACCTGCTTATTTACATGTTATGACCAATGTTGTTAGGACTGGATTAAATCGACCTGTCCGACCGGTTCGACCGGGGATCGGCTAGGTGGACGGTCCGGTTTAGTGTGATTCGTTCTGAACTGTCGAACCGGTGGTTGGACCGGGAAACCGGACCGGTTCGGACCGGAATTATTTTTATTTTATTTTATGGGTAAAACATGGTGTTAAACCGTAAATTAAGTGTTATATATAAAATATAGTTGAGTTTTATATATAATTATAAATACATATATAAATCATATATAAAATACTTATTTTTGATATATATATAACTATATATATAATTACTCTATATATAATTATGACATTATCCGATTCGACGACGGATCCTCTTCTGAAAACATAGTTATGACTAACAGTAGTATAAGGCTGTGTTTGATATGCCTCTGACCGGCTGACCCTGACCCGATGAATCGAGCCATCTGACCGAGTCAGGGTGTCTGACCCGGACCTTGAAATCAAAGAAGCTAACCGGGCTGACCTCCCCCTTCACCCCCGCGCAATCGATCGGCACCTCCCCCTCCCCTGCGCGATCGATCGGCACCTCCCCCCCCCTACGCTCTCGATCGATCGGCACCTCCCCAACCCTGCGCGATCCCTAATCGAGCTACAGCCCTAATCGAACGACTCCCTTACCTGCGGTTATCGATCAGCCACCTCCCCCCATGAGCTCTCGGTCGGCTTCATCCCCTCCTCCCGGCGCTCTCGATCGGCGATTCATGGTGGTTGTGGTTGTGTGTGTGTGAGTGAGTCTGTGTTTGTGTGTGTGTGCGTGAGTCCGTGTTTGTGTGTGTGTGTGGGGAAGAAGAGAGTGTGTGTATATAATACCCGTAAAAGTAATAGATAATAATAAAATAATAATAATAATAATATAATAATAATATAAAAAGGGTACAGGGGGCATTTGTGCCAATTTAGAAACTTAAATTATTAAGTTTGTGCTTAAAATAAAAAGAGATTAAACGACAGGGACTAATGTGTAAATATTACAAAAACCAACTGCTTTCATCTTCTTCCCTTCGATACCACGAGTTCACCCACTTTACAACCAATTGATCGCACTAACATGTTTAATAACAAAGTAATACCGCAATATCGAACTTTTAATCATTATTAAGATTCCATTGTGTTGAATGCATCTAAAAACGCCCAAAACAGTTCATCCGATCACCATCACCTTCGGACCTGCAACTCACTTTTAAAACAACCTCCGATCGATTTCAATCGCGTTTGATAAGGGGCTATTGCTCTTGATCATCATCTGAAGCTGTCTACAAGTTTAATTTGGGTACAATCATCGTTGAGCATCATTCGATTGACACGAGTGCCGCGACCTGTTCTTCATGGGTATAACTTCAAACGAACACCATATAGGTAATTCGAAACACCTACATACTCGATTCTAAACTAGGAATGAAAGCCCCTCATTAATTTTGCTATTAACATCGTTTTGATGCTCAATTGAAGTGAAATCGTTTCTAGGGTTATACGTTTTAGAATTTGAGGATTTTGGGATTCGGGATTGATTAGCAGGAAATTGAACATACATACATGCTCGATTTTAGCCTAGGAACGAAAGCCCTATGATTTGAACATTAACAACAACGAATCGGACTTCAATTGAGCCAAAATCGATTTAGGGTTCGAATGATTTGGGGGGTTTGGTTGGGACAGCTAAAAACAATTAAAAGCTGGATTCTAATGCGGCTATATGCCTTAGTTCACTGGTAGTGGGAGGGATTTTGGGCAGGAGATCACGGGTTCGAACCCGAGCTCCTGCCATATTTTTTTTTAAAAGCCTATTTAACCTTTTAAAATTTTGTAAAAATTACCAAAAATTATAAAAACCAATTCTGTAAACTCTTTTGTTTTAAGACCATCTACATATTTTTAGAAAGTGTTTCTTTAAATGCTTTATATTTCTATAAAATATGTTTATAAAAAAAAACACTATTATTTAGTTATAATACTATTATTTAGATAAATAATGGATCATTATTTTACAGCCAACTACGGAGGCCATAACTTTTCATAACAGATTCAAATCAGTTAAATCTTATGTCCGTGACGAAGTTCGTCGAAAGACGAATCTGTTGGTATATAAAACATCGAAAAACTCATTCGTTTAGACCTCCAAACAGTCGTTTTCGTAACAGCTAGCAGTTCTGCGCAGCTGTAAAGATCCACGTTTTTCTCATATTTTGGTAATCCAAATCAGAAACTTTTCTAAATGAAAGTTGTTAAGAACTCACTAATCTAGTAAACTGGAGATTTCAGAATTTTTAGACGTCGTTTAGTATTTTTAACGAGTGCGAAAAGACAGAGGCAGAACTGGATTTTTCAAACTATAATTTGCGTTACGTTATCGTAGGTTCTCACGGCGTTAACCGAGTAGACTTTGTTCTGAATATTGTCATTCGTGTATAAGGTACGGATTCCGACCTTTCCCTCTCGTAGCATGAATACCTCTCGTTCTTGATCGGTATTTTGAATTCTTAACTTGACTTGTTGGTTATTAAATCCATAAGATTATTGTTATAAGTGTTATTGTATAGTTGATATTGTTTGCATGTGATAGCCTTTATCTGCTTTGTACTCATTGTCACATGCTTCCTAAATGATTGATTATAGCTAGTGGCCTTGATTAAGGGTTATGAGCACTAGTGTAACTTATTGTGTATATTGGCTTGATTGATTGTATCATTGACCTCCATACCCGAGCACATCCACTATGGGGACATAGGGCGTCATTGTGGCACAAGTGACGTGCTCTATCTGTGGCAGAGCGATTAGACCACAGCGTCTCTACATTATTATTATGTGCTAAGTTGTGACACATATTGATTATTGTTAAAGGAGGCGTATGGATCGATCCTAGGATATCATTGTTATTGTTTATTGGTGAGATGGTTAGGTGTGTGTGCCCACATTCCTATCTCACATATTGGTGCATTAGAACTGCATCTAATGTACACATTGTTAATTGTTATTGTTACTGGCTCATATGGGTATTCCTTTTAGATGATCATTATCATTTGATTTTCAACTTGATCATCTCATTGTTATCATTATTGATCATTGTATTGCTATCGTTTATTTCGTTACTGAGCATTCTTTGGCTCAGCCGTATTTCTTTTGTTGTTTTCTCTATGTTATAGCAGGTACTCAAGGGGCTCAGGGAACGAGTGAAGAGTGTAACTCAAGAAGTTAGGATGAGAATAATTGGATCAAAAAGATTAATAGTATTTTGATTTTAAGACTTTATTTAAGTTATTTGGATCTATGTAAGGATTTGTGTGTACCTTAGCACTTTAATCTTATCGTTATGAAACTCTGATTTACTGTTTGTGTGACACGTCAGCCCTACCAGGGTTGGGGTGTTACAGTTATGGTATCAGAGCTTAGGCTCCTTCCTGTAGAAAACTTAAACTAAATAATTAAGACATGTGAGGATTGGGTAGACGTTGGGTTAGGTTCTCTATATTATATGGCTATTTTCTAATTCACGTTGTTCTGATTGATGTGAAATGTTTTCATTTTAGATGCCTCCCAGCCGTAATTCACGAAATTCTAGCGGGTCGAATGGACCTGATCCAAACCTTGTTGGTGCTATGACCCAAGCACTTACTGCTATACTACCAACTTTGATTGATGCGGTACGAAATCCGAATCCGAATCCAAATCCACCCAAATCCGAATCCGAATCCAAATCCAAACCCAAATCCGGATCCGAATCCAAACCCAAATCCAAACCCGAATCCAAACCCAACTGGTGCAGACGTTTGGCTAGCACGATTTCAAAAGCAAAAACCACGATCATTCACTAAGGCGGCTACACCTGCAGTGGCCAAAGACTGGATCGCTCACATTGAGAAAATTTTTACCGTGCTTAGAGTTGATCAGCAGTACAGGGCGAGTTTAGCTGCTTATAAGCTGGAGGAAGATGCTCAAGTATGGTGGGAGAATGTGGTAGCTGAAAGAGGAGGCGAACAGTTCATGGAGACTCTATCTTGGAATGATTTTCGTTCCATATTCTTCGACAAGTATTTTACGAATGTGGATAAAGCAGCATACAGGCGGGAGTATGATAACATCCGTCAACGAAACGATGAATCACTCACTGATTTTACAGACCGGTTTTATCGACTGTTGGGATTTCTAGGTTCTTCTGCTGGACCACCTGAGGAACGGGCTGAAAAGTATCAATGGGCAGTATGTGATCGGATTCGTAAGGCTATTATTCACTCCACTTTCAACAATGTTGAGGAAACAGTTAGGGCTGCAAAAAGGGTAGACCTGGAGAGAAAAGAATTTTTGTTGAATTTGAGGATAATAAGAAGCGCAGTAGAGATGGGACTCGTATTCAGGCTGGCGGTGAGTCATCTCAAGGATCTGACCGAAATGGAAATGATCGTCAGAAAAATCAAGGATCGGGAAGAACACTAAGCCATGGCATGGTAAGACTCGAAGTCAAGGTCAAATGATACCTATCAACAACCAATGCAGCTCAACCGGTGAATCAAAAAGGCAATCCTTCCAGACATCCGATGTGTACTCATTGTGGAAAGCATCATCCCGGAACTTGTCGTCGACTTACAGGAGCTTGTCTTGGTTGTGGAGATATGGGGCATAGGGTTAGTCAATGCCCAAAGGCGAGGAACCGACCAGAGAATGATGCTAAGGGAGCCAATACGCCACCCACTACTGGAGGTCGAGTATTCGCACTAACTGCAGGGGAAGCTGCTAATGCTCCAGGTACATCTTCCCGTACAAATTCATTCTAATAATCATAATCTACTTCCATTGATTCTAGTTTTACCGTCGTTAGTATCTCATAGTTATCAATATATAGGTACGATTTGTGGTATACTTCGTTATGGTGACTATGATATTTCTGTATTGTTTGATACTGGCTCCACCCACTCGATAGTATCTCATTTATTCACAAAGCACCTTACGATCATGCCTACCGCTCTAGAGCCTGCATTAGTGATTTCTACTCCTGTTGGAGAATCGATTGTTATTTCCCAAGTGTACCAAAACTGTCCTATTCAGATCGAATCAATCATTAGAGAGGCTGACCTATTTCTATGAACATGGGTGATTTCGATATTATTCTTGGCATGGATTGGTTAACACGACACCATGTTACCATAGAATGTCAAACTCGTCGTGTGCTATTTGGTGATCCTATGAATCCTGACTTAGTTTACCAAGGGAACCTACCTCGGAAGCCTCTCAAAATTATCTCTGCTCTAAAGCCCAAAAGCTATATCTCGTGGATGTGAGGGATTCTTAGCTTCTATAAAAGATACATCAGTGGATACTCCTCGTATTGAAGACTTTCCTATTGTTCGGGAATTCTCTGATGTCTTTCTGAAGAACTTCCAGGGTTACCACCTGAGCGTGAAGTCGAGTTTACTATTGATTAATCCCGGGGCGGAACCTATTTCTAAGGCACCTTATCGGATGGCTCCAGTAGAGTTAAAGGAATTGAAAGAACAACTGCAGGAGCTATTACAACTTGGATTCATTAGACCAAGTGTTTCACCATGGGGGCACCGGTATTATTTGTGAAGAAGAAAGATGGTAGTATGCGTCTATGCATCGACTACCGAGAGCTAATAAGATTACTATCCGGAACCGCTATCCGTTACCGCGTATTGATGATCTCTTCGATCAACTACAAGGAGCAAAGTTCTTCTCTAAGATCGACCTTAGATCAGGATACCATCAATTGAGGATCCGAGATCAAGATGTTCCTAAGACAGCATTCCGCACCCGTTACGGTCACTATGAGTTCCTAGTTATGCCTTTTGGCTTGACTAATGCTCCAGCTGTCTTTATGGACCTCATGAACAGAGTGTTCCATGAGTATTTGGACCTTTTGTGATTGTTTTTATCGATGACATCTTGGTATTCTCTAAAAGTAGAGAGGAGCATGAAGACCACCTTCGCAAATTTTGGAGACCTTACGCCAAAAGAAGTTATATGCTAAATTTCTAAGTGTGACTTTTGGCTTGAACAAGTAGCATTTTAGGCCATGTTGTATCAGCTAAAGGTATCACTATGGATCCGGCAAAGGTGGAAGCTATTACTAAATGGCCTCGACCGACATCCGTCACTGAAGTTCGTAGTTTTCTTGGTTTAGGGGCTAACCGACGTTTTGTGGAAGGTTTCTCTCGTGTAGCATTACCTCTAACTCAACTATTGAGAAAGGGTGTAAAATTTACGTGGAACGAGGATAGAGAAAAGATTTGAGGAACTGAAGAAAAGACTAGTATCTGCCCCTATTCTTACGTTACCTTCGGGTTCTAGCGGATACCAAATTTATAGTGATGCATCAAAGAAGGGACTCGGTTGTGTTCTTATGCAGCATGGTAAAGTTATGCCTATGCTTCCCGACAGCTTAAACCGTACGAAGTAAACTACCCAACACATGACTTAGAGCTTGCAGCTGTAGTGTTTGCATTAAAGATTTGGAGACATTATTTGTATGGAGAGACATGTGACATCTTTACTGATCATAAGAGCCTTAAGTATATTTCACTCAAAAGAACTCAATATGAGGCAGAGGAGATGGTTAGAACTACTCAAGGATTACGATGCCAACATCCAGTATCATCCGGGCAAGGCGAACGTTGTGGCAGATGCTCTCAGTCGAAAGAGTGCAGGTGGAGTAGCATGTCTTCAAATCCAACCACAGATTATCTCAGATCTGGATAGAATGGAAGTTGGGTTACAGCTTGGTGAGTCTAACGGTTATCTAGCCAAGATGAGGATAGAATCTGATCTCATTACACGGATCAAGGAAGCTCAGAATCAAGATGGAGAACTTTGGGCGATATTACAAAATTTGAAGATAGGGAAACAATCTGAGTTTCGAGTTGATGAACAAGGAGTTATCTGGTGTGGAAATAGATTATGTGTGCCAAATGATTCAACCCTTCGTGACTCCTTATTAGCAGAGGCACACAGTTCACCATTCTCTATTCACCCGGGAGCCACTAAGATGTATAGAGATTTAAGGCAAAACTTTTGGTGGAGTGGTATGAAAGAAGACGTAGCTAAATACGTGAGTCATTGTTTAACTTGTCAGCAAGTAAAGATTGAGCATCAAAGAGCTAGTGGATACTGCAACCATTAGATATTCCTGTGTGGAAATGGGATGATATTCCAGGACTTTGTTACAGGCCTACCAAAACATTCAAGAAGAACGACGCCATTTGGGTCGTAGTTGATAGAACACAAAGTCGGCTCATTTCTTGCCCATCCAACAGGGTTACTCAGTTAGCAAATTATCAGAGATATTTCTGCAAGATATTATTCGACTTCATGGCACGCCATCATCGATTGTATGTGATAGAGATCCGCGTTTCACGTCACGCTTTGGAAGGGTTTCCAAAATGCTTGGGGAACCAAGTTAAGATTTAGTACCGCCTTCCATCCGCAGACTGACGGACAATCTGAACGCACATTCAGACCTTGGAGGATTGCTTAGAGCTGCGCACTCGAATGGACGGCAATTGGGATGTATCTATGCTTAGTTGAGTTCGCGTATAATAATAGTTGGCAGGCTAGTATAATATGGCCCCGTTTGAACTTCTATATGGTCGAAAATGTAGAGCACCGATATGTTGGAATGAGGTTGGAGAGAGATAATCGAAGGACCGGAATTGGTTAGAATTACTAATGACAAAGTTGCCATTGCCAGAGAGAAGTTGAAAGAAGCCCAAACTAGACAAAGAGTTACGCCGATCAACACCGACGAGCGTTGGAATTTAGAGTCGGAGATCATGTGTTTCTCAAAGTGTCACCTTGTCGTGGCATACGTCGATTTGGAATTAAAGGAAAGTTAAGTCCACGTTTTATCGGTCCGTTCGAGATTCTTGAAAGGGTTGGAGAAGTCTCGTATCGTTTAGCATTGCCACCGCAACTCTCTCATGTTCATAACGTTTTCCATGTATCCTTGTTGAGGGGATACAACTATCATCCGTTGCACGTTATTAGTTACCCTCTTCACGCGATTCAAGAAGATTTCTTATGAAGAAGAACCTGAAGCTATTATTGATCGTCAAGAACGAGTTATGAGACGCAAGTCTATACCTTTCGTTAAAGTTTTATGGAAAAATCATTCTGAACGCGAGGCGACATGGGAGACAGAAGAAATGATTCGTTCCAGTATCCATACTTATTCGACAACTAAGTGTATGTTTTCTAAGCCTAACTGTTAGTGATTACTCTATTCGTAGTGTGTGTGCTTAAAGAAGTATTATTTTCACCGTATTGTATTTTCAGAAGGATTCATGCTACATTATTTAGAATTTCGAGGACGAAATGTTTTTAAGGGGGGTAGAATTATAATACCCGTAAAGTAATAGATAATAATAATAATAAGATAATATAAAAAAAAAAAAGAAAAAGGGTACAGGGGCATTTGTGCCATTTAGAAACTTAAATTATTAAGTTTGTGCTTAAATAAAAAGAGATTAAACGACAGGGACTAATGTGTAAATATTACAAAAACCAACTGCTTTCATCTTCTTCCTTCGATACCACGAGTTCACCCACTTTACAACCATTGATCGCACTAACATGTTTAATAATCAAAGTAAACCGCAATATCGAACTTTTAATCATTATTAAGATTCCATTGTGTTGAATTGCATCTAAAAACGCCCAAAACATTTCATCCGATCACCATCACCTTCGACCTGCAACTCACTTTTAAACAAATCTCCGATCGATTTCAATCGCGTTTGATAGGGGCTATTGCTCTTGAATCATCCGAACTGTCTACAAGTTTAATTTGGGTACAATCATCGTTTGAGCATCATTCGATTGACACGAGTGCCGCGACCTGTTTCTTCATTGGGTATAACTTCAAACGAACACCATATAGGTAATTCGAAACACCTACATACTCGATTCTAAACTAGGAATGAAAGCCCCATCATTAATTTTGCTATTACACATCGTTTTGATGCTCAATTGAAGTGAAATCGTTCTAGGGTTTATACGTTTTAGAATTTGGGATTTTGGGATTCGGGATTGATTAGCAGGAAATTGAACATACATACATGCTCGATTTTAGCCTAGGAACGAAAGCCCTATGAATTTGAACATTAACACACCGAATCGGACTTCAATTTGAGCTAAAATCGATTTAGGGTTCGAATGATTTGGGGGTGTTTGGTGGGACAGCTTAAAATAATTAAAGCTGGATTCTAATGCGGCTATATGCCTTTAGTTCACTGGTTAGTGGGAGGGATTTTGGGCAGGAGGTCACGGGTTCGAACCCGAGCTCCTGCCATATTTTTTTTTTAAAGCCTATTTAACCTTTTAAAATTTTGTAAAAATTACCAAAATTATAAAAACCAATTCTGTAAACTCTTTTGTTTTTAAGACCATCTACATATTTTCTAGAAAGTGTTTCTTTAAATGCTTTAATATTTCTATAAATATGTTTATAAAAAAACACTATTATTTAGTTTATAATATTATTTAGATAAATAATGGATCATTATTTTACAGCCAACTTACGGAGGCCATAACTTTTTCATAACAGATTCAAATCAGTTAAATCTTATGTCCGTGACGAAGTTCGTCGAAAGACGAATCTGTTGGTATATAAACATCGAAAAACTCATTCCTTTTAGACCTTCAAACAGTCGTTTTCGTAACAGCTAGCAGTTCTGCGCACTGTAAGATCCACGTTTTTCTCATATTTGGTAATCAAATCAGAAACTTCTAAAATGAAGTTGTTAAGAACTCACTAATCTAGAAACTGGGATTTTCAGAATTTTTAGACGTCGTTAGTATTTTAACGAGTGCGAAAAGACAGAGGCAGAACTGGAATTTTTCAACTATAATTTGCGTTACGTTATCGTAGGTTCTCACGGCGTTAACCGAGCCTAGACTTTGTTTCTGAATTTGTCATTCGTGTTAAGGTACGGATTCCGACCTTTCCTCTCGTAGCATGTTGGTTATTAAATCCATAAGATTATTGTTATAAGTTTTATTGTATAGTTGATATTGTTTGCAGTGATAGCCTTATTGCTTTTGTAATCTTGTCACATGCTTCCTAAATGAGTGATTAGTAGTGGCCTTGATTAAGGGTGTATGAGCATAGTGAACTTATTGTGTATATTGCTTGATTGATTGTATCATTGACCTCCATACCCGAGCACATCCACCTATGGGGACATAGGGCGTCATTGTGGCACAAGTGACGTGCTCTATCTGTGGCAGAGCGATTAGACCACAGCGTCTCTACATTATTATTATGTGCTAAGTTGTGACACATATTGATTATTGTTAAGGAGGCGTATGGATCGATCCTAGGATATCATTGTTATTGTTTATTGGTGAGATGGTTAGGTGTGTGTGCCCACATTCCTATCTCACATATTGGTGCATTAGAACTGCAGCTAATGTACACATTGTTAATTGTTTTGTTACTGGCTCATATGGGTATTCCTTTTAGATGATCATTATCATTTGATTTTCAACTTGATCATCTCATTGTTATCATTATTGATCATTGTATTGCTATCGTTTATTTCCGTTACTGAGCATTCTTTGGCTCAGCCGTATTTCTTTTTTGTTTTCTCTTATGTTTATAGCAGGTACTCAGGGGCTCAGTGGAACGAGTGAAGAGTGTTAACTCAAGAAGTTAGGATGAGAATAATTGGATCAAAAAGACTTAATAGTATTTTGATTTTAAGACTTTATTTAAGTTATTTGGATCTATGTAAGGATGTGTGTACCTTAGCACTTTAATCTTATCGTTATGAAACTCTGATTTACTGTTTGTGTGACACGTCAGCCCTACCCGGGTTGGGGTGTTACAGTATAATACCCGTAATAATAAAATAATAATAATAAAATAATAATGATAATTATAATTATTTACAAAATTTATTAAAAATGTTTTAATAAGTTCAGGGGGTATTGTGCCATTCTTTAAACTTAAATATATAAGTTTGGTGTAAAATTGAAAGAACATTAAATCTCAGGGACCATTCTGTAATTTTTTTTTCAAACCAATTCCATCACCGCCGTCGGCCACCTCCGGCCACTCGCCGGCCGTATTCGGCGACCCCCGACCTCCAAAAACACACGGTTTTAACCCAATAATTCATACCTACCGGTTATAGATCAGATTCGAACCATAAACCCGCAATAATTCGGGAATCAAACGATAATGCGATCTAGCAACCCACGTGAACACTGTCGGCTTCTTTACAAACTGTAATCGCATTAAAAAACTCAATATGATGATCGAATTAATCATATACACACAATGATACAATGAGTACTAAACTGAAAACACATCTAATTGCATCTGAAACAACCTCAACCATCGAATTCAATCCGTCTTAGTCGCGAACCTGCTACTTATTCAATTTCACTTTCCGAGTTGTATTTCACAAAATACATAAAGGGCATTCAATCCTTTCAACCATTAAAAGCTTCCTGTAAGAGGAATTTGAATATCATCAGCATTTGAATAGCAATTGATCTTCATCCCTGTCGCGACTGTTCATCGTGGGGTTCATCATCGAATCAACTTCAAAACAGGTAATTCGAAACACCTAAATACTCGATTCTAGGCTAGGAATGAAAGCCCCATCATAATTAGGCTGTTAACATCGTTTTGATGCTCAATTGAAGCAAATTGTTTCTAGGGTTCATACGGTTTAGAAATTAGAGATTTTGGGATTTCGGGATTGATTAACATGAAATTGAACATACATACATGCTCGATATTAGCCTAGGAACGAAAGCCCTATGAATCTGAGCATTAACAACAACGAATCGGACATCAATTTGATTCAAGATCGATTTAGGGTTCAAAGGATTTGGGGGTGTTGGTTGGGCTAGCTTAAAACAATTAAAAGGAGGATTCTCATGTGGCTACATGCCTTAGTCTACTGGTTAGTGTGAGGGATTTTGCGGAGGAGTCACGGGTTCGAACCCGGCTCCTGCCATATTTTTTTAAAAGCCTATTTAACCATTTAAAATTTTGTAAAAATTACCCAAAATTATAAAAACCAATTCTGTAAACTCTTTTATTTTTAAGACCATTTACATATTTATAGAAATTGTTTATTCAAATGCTTTAATTTTTCTATAAAATATGTTTATAGAAAACACTATTAATTAGTTAAAATACTATTATTTAATTAAATAATGGATCATTATTATGTTTCAAAATAATATTGACATATTTGTAAATGAATAAGATATAATTTCTGATAGTTATGATTATATATAATATTACAAACATTATAAATAGTCCATTTTGTTTAAAAATAAGTTTTAAATAGTGGATTAGTTCCGTATTTTTACAGCCAACTTACGGAAGCCATAACTTTATCATAACAGATCCAAATCAGTTAAACTTTATGTCCATGACGAAGTTCGTCGAAAGACGAATCTGTTGGTATATAAAACATCGAAAAACTCATTCGTTTAGACCTCCAAACAATCGTTTTCGTAACAGCTAGCAGTTCTGCGCAGCTGTAAAGATCCACGTTTTTCTCATATTTCGGTAATCCAAATCAGAAACTTTTCTAAATAAAAGTTGTTCAGAACTCACTAATCTAGTAGACTGGAGATTTTCAGAATTTTAGACGTCGTTTAGTATTTTAACGAGTGCGAAAAGACAGAGACAGAACTGAAATTTTTCAAACTATAATCTGCGTTATGTTATCGTAGGTTCTCACGGCGTTAACCGAGCCTAGACTTTGTTTCTGATTATTGTCATTCGTGTATAAGGTACGGATTCCGACCTTTCCCCTCTCGTAGCATGAATACCTCTCGTTCTTGATCGGTATTTTGAATTCTAACTTGACTCGTTGGTGATTAAATCCATAAGATTATTGTTATAAGTGTTTATTGTATAATTGATATTGTTTGCATGTGATAGCCTTTATTTGCTTTGTACTCATTGTCACATGCTTCCTAAATGATTGATTATAGCTAGTGGCCTTGATTAAGGGTTATGAGCACTAGTGTAACTTATTGTGTTATATTGGCTTGATTGATTGTATCATTGACCTCTATACCCGAGCACATCCACCTATGGGGACATAGGGCGTCATTGTGGCACAAGTGACGCTCTATCTGTGGCAGAGCGATTAGACCACAGCGTCTCTACATTATTATTATGTGTTTAGTTGTTACACATATTGATTATTGTTAAAGGAGGCGTATGGATCGATCCTAGGATATCATTGTTATTGTTTATTGGTGAGATGGTTAGGTGTGTGTGCCCACATTCCTATCTCACATACTGGTGCATTAGAACTGCAGCTAATGTACACATTGTTAATTGTTATTGTTATTGGCTCACATGGGTATTCCTTTTAGATGATCATTATCATTTGATTTTCGACTTGATCATCTCATTGTTATCATGATTGACCATTGTATTGCTATTGTTTATTCCGTTACTGAGCATTCTTTGGCTCAGCCGTATTTTCTTTGTTGTTTTCTCTTATTGTTATAACAGGTACTCAAGGGGCTCAGGGAACGAGTGAAGAGTGTTAACTCAAGAAGTTAGGATGAGAACATTTGGATTAATAAGATTTAATAAGTACTTTGATTTTAAGACTTTATTTAAGTTATGTGGACCTATGTAAGGATTGTGTGTATCTTAGTACTTTAAACTTATCGTTATGAACCACTGATTTACTGTTTATGTGACACGTCAGCCCTACCCGGGTTGGGGTGTTACAGCTATGGTATCAGAGCTTAGGCTCCTTCCTGTAGAAACTTAAACTAAATAATTAAGACATGTGAGGATTGGGTAGACATTGGGTTAGGTTCTCTATATATTATATGGCTGTTTTCTAATTCACGTTGTTCTGATCAATGTGAAATGTTTTTATTTTAGATGCCTCCCAGCCGTAATTCACGAAATTCTAGCGGGTCGAATGGACCTGATCCAAACCTTGTTGGTGCTATGACCCAAGCACTTACTGCTATACTACCGACTTTGATTGATGCGGTACGTAATCCGAATCCAAACCCAAACCCAAATCCTAATCCAAATCCAAACCCAAATCCAAACCCGAATCCAAACCCAACTGGTGCAGATGTTGGCTAGCACGATTTCAAAAGCAAAAACCACGATCATTCACTAAGGCGGCTACACCTGCAGTGGCCAAAGACTGGATCGCTCACATTGAGAAAATTTTTACCGTGCTTAGAGTTGATCAGCAATACAGGGCGAGTTTAGCTGCTTATAAGCTGGAGGAAGATGCTCAAGTATGGTGGGAAAATGTGGTAGCTGAAAGAGGAGGCGAACAGTTCATGGAGACTCTATCTTGGAATGATTTTTTCCATATTCTTCGACAAGTATTTTACGAATGTGGACAAAGCAGCATACAGGCGGGAGTATGATAACATCCGTCAACGAAACGATGAATCACTCACTGATTTTACAGACCGGTTTTATCGACTGTTGGGATTTCTAGGTTCTTCTGCTGGATCACCTGAGGAACGGGCTGAAAAGTATCAATGGGCAGTATGTGATCGGATTCGTAAGGCTATTATTCACTCCACTTTCAACAATGTTGAGGAAGCAGTTAGGGCTGCAAAAAGGGTGGACCTGGAGAGAAAAGAATTTTTGTTAAAATTTGAGGATAATAAGAAAGCGCAGTAGAGATGGGACTCGTATTCAGGCTGGCGGTGAGTCATCTCAAGGATCTGACCGAAATGGAAATGATCGTCAGAAAAATCAAGGATCGGGAAGAACACTAAGCCATGGCATGGTAAGACTCGAAGTCAAGGTCAAATGATACCCTATCAACACCAATTGCAGCTCAACCGGTGAATCAAAAAGGCAATCCTCCCAGACATCCGATGTGTACTCATTGTGGAAAGCATCATCCCGGAACTTGTCGTCGACTTACAGGAGCTTGTCTTGGTTGTGGAGATATGGGGCATAGGGTTAGTCAATGCCCAAAGGCGAGGAACCGACCAGAAAATGATGCTAAGGGAGCAAATGCGCCACCCACTACTGGAGGTCGAGTATTCGCACTAACTGCAGGGGAAGCTGCTAACGCTCCAGGTACATCTTCCCGTACAAATTCATTCTAATAATCATAATCTACTTCCATTGATTCTAGTTTTACCGTCGTTAGTATTCATTAGTTATCAATATATAGGTACGATTTGTGGTATACTTCGTTATGGTGACTATGATATTTCTGTATTGTTTGATACTGGCTCCACACACTCGATAGTATCTCATCTATTCACAAAGCGCCTTACGATCATGCCTACCGCCCTAGAGCCTGCATTAGTGATTTCTACTCCTGTTGGAGAATCGATTGTTATTTCCCAAGTGTACCAAAACTGTCCTATTCAGATCGAATCAACCATAAGAGAGGCTAACCTATTTCCTATGCACATGGGTGATTTCGATATTATTTTGGCATGGATTGGTTAACGCGACACCAGGTTACCATAGAATGTCAAACTCGTCGTGTGCTATTTGGTGATCCTATGAATCCTGACTTAGTTTACCAAGGGAACCTACCTCGGAAACCTCTCAAAATTATCTCTGCTCTGAAAGCCCAAAAGCTTATATTCCGTGGATGTGAGGGATTCTTAGCTTCTATAAAAGATACATCAGCGGATACTCCTCGTATTGAAGACTTTCCTATTGTTCAGGAATTCCCTGATGTCTTTCCTGAAGAACTTCCAGGGTTACCACCTGAGCCTGAAGTCGAGTTTACTATTGATTTAATCCCGGGGCGGAACCTATTTCTAAGGCACCTTATCGGATGGCTCCAGTAGAGTTAAAGGAATTGAAAGAACAACTGCAGGAGTTATTACAACTCGGATTCATTAGACCAAGTGTTTCACCATGGGGAGCACCGGTATTATTTGTGAAGAAGAAAGATGGTAGTATGCGTCTATGCATCGACTACCGAGAGCTTAATAAGATTACTATCCGGAACCGCTATCCGCTACCGCGTATTGATGATCTCTTCGATCAACTACAAGGAGCAAAGTTCTTCTCTAAGATCGACCTTAGATCAGATACCATCAATTGAGGATCCGAGATCCAGATGTTCCTAAGACAGCATTCCGCACCCGTTACGGTCACTATGAGTTCCTAGTTATGCCTTTTGGCTTGACTAATGCTCCAGCTGTCTTTATGGACCTCATGAACAGAGTGTTCCATGAGTATTTGGACCGCTTTGTAATTGTTTTTATCGATGACATCTTGGTATTCTCTAAAAGTAGAGAGGAGCATGAAGACCACCTTCGCACGATTTTAGAGACCTTACGCCAAAAGAAGTTATATGCTAAATTTTCTAAGTGTGACTTTTGGCTTGAACAAGTGGCATTTTTAGGCCATGTTGTATCAGCTAAAGGTATCACTATGGATCCGGCAAAGGTGGAAGCTATTACTAAATGGCCTCGACCGACATCCGTCACTGAAGTTCGTAGTTTCTTGGTTTAGCGGGCTATTACCGACGTTTTGTGGAAGGTTTCTCCTCTCGTGTAGCATTACCTCTAACTCAACTATTGAGAAAGGGTGTAAAATTTACGTGGAACGAGGATAGAGAAAAGAGTTTTGAGGAACTGAAGAAAAGACTGGTATCTGCACCTATTCTTACGTTACCTTCGGGTTCTGGCGGATACAAATTTATAGTGATGCATCAAAGAAGGGACTCGGTTGTGTTCTTATGCAGCATGGTAAAGTTATTGCCTATGCTTCCCGACAACTTAAACCATACGAAGTAAACTACCCAACACATGACTTAGAGCTTGCAGCTGTAGTGTTTGCATTAAAGATTTGGAGACATTATTTGTATGGAGAGACATGTGACATCTTTACTGATCATAAGAGCCTTAAGTATATTTTCACTCAAAAAGAACTCAATATGAGGCAGAGGAGATGGTTAGAACTACTCAAGGATTACGATGCCAACATCCAGTATCATCCGGGCAAGGCGAATGTCGTGGCAGATGCTCTCAGTCGAAAGAGTGCAGGTGGAGTAGCATGTCTTCAAATCCAACCACAGATTATCTCAGATCTGGATAGAATGGAAGTTGGTTACAGCTTGGTGAGTCTAACGGTTATCTAGCCAAGATGAGGATAGAATCTGATCTTATTACACGGATCAGGAAGCTCAGAATCAAGATGGAGAACTATGGGCGATATTACAAAATTTGAAGATAGGGAAACAATCTGAGTTTCGAGTTGATGAACAAGGAGTTATCTGGTGTGGAAATAGATTATGTGTGCCAGATGACCCAACCCTTCGTGACTCCTTATTAGCAGAGGCGCACAGTTCACCTTTCTCTATTCACCCGGAGCCACTAAGATGTATAGAGATCTAAGGCAGAACTTTTGGTGGAGTGGTATGAAAGAGGATGTAGCTAAATATGTGAGTCATTGTTTAACTTGTCAGCAAGTAAAGATTGAGCATCAAAGAGCTAGTGGATTACTGCAACCATTAGATATTCCTGTGTGGAAATGGGATGATATTTCCATGGACTTGTTACAGGCCTACCAAAAACATTCAAGAAGAACGACGCCATTTGGGTCGTAGTTGATAGACTCACAAAGTCGGCTCATTTCTTGCCTATCCAACAGGGTTACTCAGTTAGCAAATTATCAGAGGTATTTCTGCAAGATATTATTCGACTTCATGGCACGCCATCATCGATTGTATGTGATAGAGATCCGCGTTTCACGTCACGCTTTTGAAAGGGTTTCCAAAATGCTTGGGGAACCAAGTTAAGATTTAGTACCGCCTTCCATCCGCAGACTGACGGACAATCTGAACGCACTATTCAGACTTTGGAAGATATGCTTAGAGCATGCGCACTCGAATGGACGGGCAATTGGGATGAGTATTTATGCTTAGTTGAGTTCGCGTATAATAATAGTTGGCAGGCTAGTATAAATATGCCCCGTTTGAACTTCTATATGGTCGAAAGTGTAGAGCACCGATATGTGGAATGAGGTTGGAGAGAAGATAATTGAAGGACCGGAATTGGTTAGAATTACTAATGACAAAGTTGCCGTTGCCAGAGAGAAGTTAAAAGAAGCCCAAACTAGACAAAAGAGTTATGCCGATCAACACCGACGAGCGTTGGAATTTAGAGTCGGAGATCATGTGTTTCTCAAAGTGTCACCTTGTCGTGGCATACGTCGATTTGGAATTAAAGGAAAGTTAAGTCCACGTTTTATCGGTCCGTTTGATATTCTTGAAAGGGTGGAGAAGTCTCGTATCGTTTAGCATTGCCACCGCAACTCTCTCATGTTCATAACGTTTTTCATGTCTCTTTGTTGAGGGATACAACTATCATCCGTTGCACGTTATTAGTTACCCTCTTCACGCGATTCAAGAAGATCTTTCTTATGAAGAAGAACCTGAAGCTATTATTGATCGTCAAGAACGAGTTATGAGACGCAAGTCTATACCGTTCGTTAAAGTTTTATGGAAAAATCATTCTGAACGCGAGGCGACATGGGAGACAGAAGAAATGATTCGTTCACAGTATCCATACTTATTCGACAACTAAGTGTATGTTTTCTAAGCCTAACTGTTAGTGATTACTCTATTCGTAAGTGATGTGTGCTTAAAGAAGTATTATTTTCACCGTATTGTATTTCCTGAAGGGTTCATGCTACATTATTAGAATTTCGAGGACGAAATTGTTTTAAGGGGGGTAGAATTATAATACCCGTAATAATAATAATAATAATAATAAAATAATAATGATAATTATAATTATTTACAAAATTATTAAAAATGTTTTAATAAGTTCAGGGGTATTGTGCCATTCTTTAAAACTAAATATATAAGTTTGGTGTAAAATTGAAAGAACATTAAATCTCAGGGACCATTCTGTAATTTTTTTTCAAACCAATTCCCATCACCGCCGTCGGCCACCTCCGGCCACTCGCCGGCCGTATTCCGGCGACCCCCGACCTCCAAAAACACACGGTTTAACCCAATTAATTCATACCTACCGGTTATAGATCAAGATTCGAACCATAAACCCGCAATAATTCGGGAATCAAACGATAATGCGATCTAGCAACCCACGTGAACACTGTCGGCTTCTTTACAAACTGTAATCGCATAAAAAACTCAATGATGATCGAATTAATCATATACACACAATGATACAATGAGTACTAAACTAAAAACACATCTAATTGCATCTGAAACAACCTCAACCATCGAATTCAATCCGTTCTTAGTCGCGAACCTGCTACTTATTCAATTTCACTTTCCGAGTTGTATTTCACAAAATACATAAAGGGCATTCAATCCTTTCAACCATTAAAAGCTTCCTGTAAGAGGAATTGAATATCATCAGCATTTGAATAGCAATTGATCTTCATCCCTGTCGCGACTGTTCATCGTGGGTTCATCATCGAATCAACTTCAAAACAGGTAATTCGAAACACCTAAATACTCGATTCTAGGCTAGGAATGAAAGCCCCATCATTAATTAGGCTGTTAACATCGTTTTGATGCTCAATTGAAGCAAAATGTTTCTAGGGTTCATACGGTTTAGAAATTAGAGATTTTGGGATTTCGGGATTGATTAACATGAAATTGAACATACATACATGCTCGATATTAGCCTAGGAACGAAAGCCCTATGAATCTGAGCATTAACAACAACGAATCGGACATCAATTTGATTCAAGATCGATTTAGGGTTCAAAGATTTGGGGGTGTTTGGTTGGGCTAGCTTAAAACAATTAAAGGGGGATTCTCATGCGGCTACATGCCTTTAGTCTACTGGTTAGTGTGAGGGATTTTGGGCAGGAGGTCACGGGTTCGAACCCGGCTCCTGCCATATTTTTTTAAAAGCCTATTTAACCATTTAAAATTTTGTAAAAATTACCAAAAATTATAAAAACCAATTCTGTAAACTCTTTTTATTTTTAAGACCATTTACATATTTTATAGAATTGTTTATTCAAATGCTTTAATTTTTCTATAAAATATGTTTATAGAAAACACTATTAATTAGTTAAAATACTATTATTTAATTAAATAATGGATCATTATTATGTTTCAAAATAATATTGACATATTATGTAAATGAATAAGATATAATTTCTGATAGATGATTATATATAAATATTAACAAACATTATAAATAGTCCATTTTGTTTAAAAATAAGTTTTAAATAGTGGATTAGTTCCGTATTTTTACAGCCAACTTACGGAAGCCATAACTTTATCATAACAGATCCAAATCAGTTAAACTTTATGTCCATGACGAAGTTCGTCGAAAGACGAATCTGTTGGTATATAAAACATCGAAAAACTCATTCGTTTAGACCTCCAAACAATCGTTTTCGTAACAGCTAGCAGTTCTGCGCAGCTGTAAAGATCCACGTTTTTCTCATATTTCGGTAATCCAAATCAGAAACTTTTCTAAATAAAAGTTGTTCAGAACTCACTAATCTAGTAGACTGGAGATTTTCAGAATTTTTAGACGTCGTTTAGTATTTTTAACGAGTGCGAAAAGACAGAGACAGAACTGAAATTTTTCAAACTATAATCTGCGTTATGTTATCGTAGGTTCTCACGGCGTTACCGAGCCTAGACTTTGTTTCTGATTATTGTCATTCGTGTATAAGGTACGGATTCCGACCTTTCCCTCTCGTAGCATGAATACCTCTCGTTCTTGATCGGTATTTGAATTCTTAACTTGACTCGTTGGTGATTAAATCCATAAGATTATTGTTATAAGTGTTTATTGTATAATTGATATTGTTTGCATGTGATAGCCTTTATTTGCTTTGTACTCATTGTCACATGCTTCCTAAATGATTGATTATAGCTAGTGGCCTTGATTAAGGGTTATGAGCACTAGTGTAACTTATTGTGTTATATTGGCTTGATTGATTGTATCATTGACCTCTATACCCGAGCACATCCACCTATGGGACATAGGGCGTCATTGTGGCACAAGTGACGTGCTCTATCTGTGGCAGAGCGATTAGACCACAGCGTCTCTACATTATTATTATGTGTTTAGTTGTTACACATATTGATTATTGTTAAAGGAGGCGTATGGATCGATCCTAGGATATCATTGTTATTGTTTATTGGTGAGATGGTTAGGTGTGTGTGCCCACATTCCTATCTCACATACTGGTGCATTAGAACTGCAGCTAATGTACACATTGTTAATTGTTATTGTTATTGGCTCACATGGGTATTCCTTTTAGATGATCATTATCATTTGATTTTCGACTTGATCATCTCATTGTTATCATGATTGACCATTGTATTGCTATTGTTTATTCCGTTACTGAGCATTCTTTGGCTCAGCCGTATTTTCTTTTGTTGTTTTCTCTTATTGTTATAACAGGTACTCAAGGGGCTCAGGGGAACGAGTGAAGAGTGTTAACTCAAGAAGTTAGGATGAGAACATTTGGATTAATAAGATTTAATAAGTACTTTGATTTTAAGACTTTATTTAAGTTATGTGGACCTATGTAAGGATTTGTGTGTATCTTAGTACTTTAAACTTATCGTTATGAACCTCTGATTTACTGTTTATGTGACACGTCAGCCCTACCCGGGTTGGGGTGTTACATACAGTGTATGTGGTTGTGTGTGTATGTGTTATAATAATAATAATAATAATAATAATAATAATAATAATAATAATATAATAATAATAGATAACTAGAAAAACGCGCGTTGCCGCGGGTTTCTCTTTGAAAACTCTATCACGTTACGGATCGGTCACAGAGTTACATCACATAAGTATGCAAAAATGTTGTACAAAGTACTATACATGTACATCATGATGCAAATATCACATCCATTTCAGTTGAAAGAATATATTAACTAAATTAGTTTTCTAATATGCTTTGTAATTGAAGCATACCACTCCAAAATGCTTGTGAACCAAAAGAAAAAACCAAAGGACAGAATCCCAAACATTACAAGCATGAAGAACATTCATCAATGTGCAACACAATCGGAAGGTCCCAACACATTGTCAGATCATTGCAATCAGGAATAAAATCTTCACAAGATCAACAATGAGCAATGCTACCTCATCTAGAACTTGAAAGTATAATTAGTATAATCAAAGGATATTTTGACAATCCATTTTTTTCAAAACTCTCATGAAGTCATGATCATGGGACCAAACGTAAACCACTGTTTCCAACTGGTTCTACCAGTGAAACACCTGCTCCTTCTACCAACGTTAATCTTTCCTTCTATCTATATTCATCAGCTATGGGCTCTAAATCTTAAAAAACATTGGTGTGGTTATTCTAAATATTTTGAATAATAACTACATGAGATCCTGAAGCCAAAACTAAGAGAATCTTAAGCTATCTGCACAGCTTTTCTTCCTACATCTACAGAACACAAATGCATCACAAACCTTCTTTTTGCTAAACCTAGCTGGTGTGGATATTTTAACTTTTAGAATAAAAGCTACCTGAAATACTGAAGCTCAAAATAAAAAGGATCTTAAGCTATCAGCAAAGCTTATCTTCCTACATCTACAGAAAACAAATACATTACAAACCACCAAATTCTCATTTCCCTAAACCTAGTAAAGCTTTACAGATGAAATTAGTATATTACAAGCACATCTAGGCCTCTTCAAATAACATGTATCAGCAACTGTGTGCATGCAATACGAGTGCAATAGGTGTTTTCATCATATAATCGTACACCTGAGCCAATATTGAGCAAATAAGCCCTAAATTTTATAATGAAATTGTAAAACCACTACCATCACTAGGCGCAATGAACGATCATACAGAAAACAATCAGGCTCTACAAAACTACAAATAACAGTAGTCGTATAATAAGAGATCTTCTATTCTCCTCGCAACAACATCAAATCTAGACATCCGTAAATGCACAACTAACGCTTAAAACAGCAAGTAGAGCAAGGATCTACCTCTCAACATCACATCAAACAACCAGATCCAAAAACAGTAGAATCAACCATCAACAACGATACACAATCAGTATCGATACGGTGTTGGATTGCATACCTGACTGAACTTAAGAGCGTGCTGTTCACCTGCAAGCTGCAGATTACCGCTGACAAACACAAGCATACCGCCGGCAGGACCTGAGGGCGGGCAATCGACGGTGGTGATGGTGTGCTTTGGATAAAGCGTCGGGATCCATGGGGTTTCTCCGGCGCCGGTGACGATACCGACGGTTGTCACGGCGTCTTCGGCTTCTATCACTCTACTTGGCTGAAATGTTAACCCTGGTCGGTGGTACTGTACCCACCGACCAAAGGTTTTAATAAGAATAGTAATAATAATAATAATAATATTATTATTATTTAATAATAATAATAATAATAATAATAATAATAATAATAATAATAATAATAATAATAATAATAATAATAATAATAATAATAATAATAACAGAGAAATTTAACAGAGAAATTTAACAGAAATGTATATAGAGGTTATTTTTTTCATTCAGCAGAGTCAGTCAGATACATAATCAAACAGCCAAATTTCAGTCAGATGCAGACTCAGTCAGAACTTCTTACCGAGTCAGCTTCTGACCCAGTCAATATTACTCAGTCAGCGCAATCAAACAGCCCCTAAATATCGATAAATACCCACCGGCAGCAAACTAAACATTGAGCCATCTTCATTTTCCTCTTTCCCAAAAAAAGGAAAAAAAAAAAAACCCTCACGCACAAGTATACACACACAGATAGATACAACATATAGATACAGAGACAGAGAGAGAAACCCTGTTGTAGAGAGAGAAAGAGGGTGGAGGTGGGTCATCATTATGATGATGGCGGAGTGATGATTATGATGAAGACGAAGAAGAAGTTGATATCATATCTAAATCAACCCATTTCTACAACCACTGCTCATGTTCAGGCACCTCATCCATCTTCAACACCTCTACAACACCGCCCTTCCTCCGCCCTACACCCTCCCTCATCAACCGCCGGAACTTCAAACTCACAGGTGTTCATTTTCTACCCTCATTCACCTTACAATTTAGATCGATTCATCGTTATTCATCGTGTTTATCAGTTCGAATTGGTTGATTGTTGGTGGATTGTCATTCGTTTGTTGAATTGTTGATCTCAATTAAGATTCGATCGGTTTGATTGAAAGTTTTTACAATTGAAAGTTGTTCTTATCAGATTCTAGTTGCCGATTCGTAATTGACGACCTTTTCTTAAAACCATTTAGGGTTTTATGTGAATTAGGGATAAATGTGATGTTTAACTGTTGATGTGAATTAGGGAATTTGTGATCCTTATAAGTTATATCTCAATCTGATTACATTATCTTGATGATTATTCATTATAATTTCAATTTGTTTGTAGATGTTGTGTTCTAAACCTTGAAAATGATTCACCAGAAGATGATTGTTATAATCTTGTAATGAGAGCTGAAGAGTTGAAAATGTTAGGGCCCGGGGGTATGCCAGCCTTCGAAACGTGCCCGAAAGGGCCGAACCGGAGGTAAATCACCCGAAACATCTGTTCAGGATGAGACTATGGAACCAGAAATCTGGAAAGAGTTCCCTGAAGATTTGTATGAAGCTGTGATTGCGCGACTCCCGGTTACAGCCTTCTTTCGGTTCAGATCAGTTTGCCAGAAGTGGAACTCGTTGTTGAGTTCCAACAGCTTCGCGGTTCAGTGTGGTCAAGTGACTCGAGCCCAGCCGTGGCTCTACACCCGAACACATGAAAATGTTAACACTGGAGCCATGTATGACCCGGTTTCAAGAAAATGGCACCACCCGAGTGTACCTGTTGTACCCACAGGAATGATAGTATTGCCCGTGGCTTCTGCAGGCGGGCTCGTTTGTTTTCTAGACATCGTCATAGAAGCTTTTATGTTTGTAACCCGTTGACCCGATCTTTTCATGAGCTACAGGCTAGATCGGTCAGGGTCTGGACAAGGGTGGTTGTAGGGATGGCTGCAAATGAGAAATCTGGTGGGGCCTACCAGATTATGTGGGTCGGGTCCAATGGTGAGTATGAAATTTATGATTCTAGAAACGACACGTGGACATGCCCGGGTGGCGTGCCAGCGTGTATAACACTGCCATTGTCGTTGAACTTTAGGTCACAGCCTGTGACAGTAGGCGCGTGTATGTATTTTCTGAGGTCGGATCCTGATGGGATAGTGTCGTATGACATGGAAACGAGAGTTTGGAAGCAGTTTACGGTCCCGGCCCCCGTCCACCTGAGGGACCACACGCTGGCGGAGTGTGGCGGCAGGATTATGTTGGCGGGGTTGCTGACGAAGAACGCAGCCACGTGTGTGTGCATATGGGAGCTTCAGAAGATGACTCTCTTGTGGAAGGAGGTTGACAGAATGCCAAATGCATGGTGCTTAGAGTTTTATGGAAAGCACATTAAGATGTCTTGTTTGGGTAACAAAACATTGCTTATGCTATCGCTGCGGTCTAAAATGATGAATCGGTTGGTTGGTTTATGATATCGCGAGAAAAGAATGGTTTAAGGTTCCCAACTGTGTGTTTCCACACAGTCGGAAACGACAGTGGATCGCTTGTGGGACCGCCTTTCATCCCTGTCTGACCGCTAAGGCTTAGACGTGCGGTTCCCACGTAGTTTAGTATAGTAGGGTTGTTGAAGACCATAGGTTTAAAGTGTAAACCTTCTCTGCAACAACCCGATCCGACCCGACCCATTTGTGTAATATTAACCATTTGTAATAAGACGCGTACTTGTAATACTATTTTGTTTTATTCATACCATCTTAATAAGATATCTTCCAGTAACACAACCTCTTTGACACACTTATAGAATCATAAGGCATATCAAACAGGTTAAAAGTAGTTTAAATTGAATGGGAAAAATGTTTAAACGAGAACTTTTTTAATGCGGGAACTTGTGAAAGTTCGTCTAGATCAATCCATTTGAATAATATTATAACAAACGAAGAAAATTATGGCATTTTATGTATATGGGTAAATTCGCAAGTATAAAAAGTTGACATTGATGTAATTTCATTTAAACCTGTAAATACATGTTTTTTACAAAACTTACATTGATGTTAACTTTTTTATACCCGCAAGCTTACACATATACATAAAATACCAAAATTTTCTATATGTGTAATGTGTTATTCAAACAAAAAAAATAACTAATAACTTTATTGATGAGTTTTTGCATGTTATCGTAATAACACAAGATTCTCATTTAAACATTTTCCAAATAAATAAAATCTCTTAGTTTTATAACAAAATTGTATTACTAATCTATTGAACAAAAGTCGATGGTAGTCGACTAGGCCATTTCATATCTTAATTTTAAAAGACATAATACGTCCCAAGTGCATTTTAAACTAAGATTCATATGCATTCTTATGAAAGTTAAAATTTATAACATTACTTGTTTATCATTGTTTTAGTTACTACTATAAAAAAAGTAAATATAAGTGTACTTAGTGTTTGACTTAACTACAGCTTTGCGTAGAATTCAAAATAGAACCGGATCGCCTCATAATCTGATATACACAGCCTTAACATATGGTTTATGCACACAAAAGACCAGATTGAAAAAAAAATAATAATGAAATTTGGTAATTTTATAACAATAATTTAAAATTTTGTAATAGAGCCGGAGCGCCTCATAATTTTGTAGACACATGAAATCATGGGAGCAAGAAACAACTAAATTATATAAATCAGATTAAAGAAACCTAAAATACTAATAATATCCATCTTCCTGTATTCATTGCTGACATTTTGACCCAGAATCACAAAGTCAAAATTAACAATGTTACAGTTCTTCAGGCAATTGAAACCACAACATATATAAGTACTCGAAAAAGGACTCTATCCTGTATAATAAACGAACAGCCGCAGTTACCGGACAAACTATTATGCACAGTGTCCAACCGCTTAACGCAGACTCACCCTCTTACATCCTACTCAACAACAACAATTTCTTCATCTATTTCCTTAACATCTGCTAAAATTGCCGACTCATCGTTGTCATCGTTGTTGTTGCCATTGTCTATGTTATATGGTTCTTGTAAATCGCCTATGACTTGAAGAAACTCATCAGGGGTAGCTGCAGGATCGAGTTCATGACAACCTTTGAGAGCGTTGACCGATTCTTGACCCGTCAACAAGTAAGAAGGAATTTGATGGGAAACCGAAATATTTCACTTTCTGGGATTACCCTTGATTCCTTAGGTTTAACTGTCTGTGAAAACAGCCTTGAATCCTGCAACTTTCACAAATTGAGTAACTGTAAAACCCGATTCTTCATCGTACTCGTCAACTTCGACGATTTCATATTTATGTTTTACTTCGTTTGGTGTTTCTTCATTCCATTCGGGTGACCAGTTTTTATATAAAGCCCAAACATCTCCTTTCCGAGGGTAAATTTGTAGAATTCCGTGTTCTGTTTTTGTGAAGTTAACCTTGTGTGAAAAATAATTAGGGACTGAAACTGTTTCGTGTTTGCCGGTTCTAAACTCACCAAAACCAAACGGCTTTGAGAACCCGAATAATAAATCCAACTCGTTGTTGGTTTGGGAATTAAGCCAGCATACCTTTATCTTAAACGGGTCAACTGAGTTGACCTTTTGGATCATGGCATAATGCCTTGGCATACCATCATCATCATCATATGCAGCCCATACTTGGCCTTCTTTAAAACACGTTTCGCATCTTTCCCGATCAAAATTATGAAAATCAGATCTGGGACATCGATTACAAGTGGCTCAACTGCATTCTTTGTTGACTTTCCATTTACAAAGTCAACACTACTTTCTTCTTCTTTTTGATTCTTGCAGTTGACCTCAGTTTGACCAGTTCCCGATCTCCATTCTTGCAATTTCTTCCTGATTTCATTTCTCGCCTTTTTAACTAATCGAGTTTGAATATCGATATGCGATCCCTCTATAACAGCATCAAATTCTTCTGGGTTTTTTTAACAGAATTAAAAAGCCCAGATGATGAATACTTGTGTGCTCTTTTTGAATTCTTTTTCCTTTTTAAAGCTTCTTCTCTTTTAAGGGCTGCTTGAGCTTCTTCTCTCTCTCTTTTGACTTTCTCATAAGCCAGTTGGACCATGGTTGCAGCTTGAGAAGAAGATGCAGGAGCGCCCGTTTTGGAAAACGGGGCCCACTGAAAGTTTTGACTTGTTGACCTGTGCTTTCCCGTGTTTTTGACCTTCTGACTTTTGAAACCTTTAGTAGAAACTTTGGTAAATGGCGGTGCTGTTTCCATCGCTAAAAACGGTTCATGGCAATTCGGGCACAAAAGATTTTGATGTAAATACATTCTTAATACTCATACTGCATTTTACATCCGTGACACACAGTCCAGAATGTCTTCTGAGTTTTTGGCTTATGTTCTTTCGGGTTACTATTTGTACCCTTTGCTGCAGCAGTTGTACTTCTTGTAAAATTGTAAAAACCGTTCTGTCCAGCTGGTGGTGCTGCTGCTGTACCGCCCTTTTGGGCTGCGTTTTGCCGTCTCTGATCATAAGCAGTTCTTTTGGTTCTATCAGAAAGCAAACTCCATGCTTCTGAAATATACTTAAATGCCCCGTCTGCTCCCACAGATTTGTTCTTATCAGGATGAAGAAATAAAGCTAGTTTCCTGTAATGCTTCCTCACAGTATCATCATCAGCCAATGGTTTACACCAAGGATCCCATAAAAATCTGACTCGTTATTTACTTTATTTTCTGCCGCAATATAAATATCCAAAGTTGCTATCAACTGAGAAATACCATCAAGATCAGGATACAAATTTTGGGCCTTCAAAGCAAATTTTTTTGCCCCTGTAACGTCTTTTGTAGAAATCTTTATCTCGGCAATTTCTTTTGCTCTTTTAGCTTCATCTCTATTGCACTCCATTTTTTGCAACTTGAAAAAAGTATTACTTATGCCAGGTCAGCACAAAGATTATATGCTTAATTGTCTCGGTCCTTTTTGTGCTTCTCCATTCAACCTTCAAAGTAAAACAATTGTGCTGAATCAGAATCTGGGATCAAACCTTATTGTAATCTATACACATGTGCATGCTTACATACGTACATGCATCACACATACACAATGCACATATATACATAATATAGATCTGATGCAAACCCTTTCTATCATGAGAGGCTGTGAGAAGGGTCAGGACTCAGGAGGCATTGATTGACTAAATATGTAACTTTGATTCACAATTCCAAATTTAGAGTGGACTCACAGAATTGTAAATCGTGGTTACAATTTGTAAATTTGATTCACTTTTGTATAAAATATGGGAACAGGACCAAATAAAAGAATATTTACGTATAAAATACTGTGAATCACACTTGCAAATTTATTAAATTTATGCCTTCTGACACTTCTCATGATAGAAATCTTCTTATTTGATCATGATTTTATATACACTTATATGTGTGCGTATCTATATATAGCATGCATGTATGAATGTCTATATGTGTAGATGATGCACCAACCATAGTTGTGACACTTTCTAGTAGATATCTAAACTGTGTGAATCAGATGATCAATTTTCACACACCTATGATTCTTGCATCCTTTACAACAATCAGATACAAATTTGTTTGGATGAAGAAAAGTATTTATGCTTATCTACTTAAGTTTTTAATCTGCAGTTTGAGAGTGCTTATTTCAAACGATTAACCTTGGCAAATTTTAAAATTGCAAGTTTGCCCATAGGGTGGAATAACTTGCTTTCAATAAGCTGATCGTTTATTTCACTTACAGGCATAATGTCACAAACTTATCTTTCCAAGCTTCCACACGACACTTAATAGTCTAACCAAGCCAGCCCAACTCCAATATTCACATTGATTAACATGACTTATAAAAGAACACAAGATTATAAGAAACAATAACACTTCATATATTGCTTTAGAAAACACTTACAATAGATATTTACAAGTTACCTCCAGGTCCCTAATGCCAAATGGCGCCACCCCTATGGCCCTATTTATACTAGTTTCCTTCCTAAGGAATGTATTCTACAATTTTCTATTCAAGATTATTCTTGTTTTGCACAAGAGTACAAGACTTATTTACACTAGTCAAAAGACTCCCAAGGAAGTCTCCATGACTTCCCAAATAGATTCGCACCCCATTCCAAAGAACCGTCCATGAAGTTCCATGAGAACGCCTAGAATCTTCCTCAAAAGGCTTCTGCCTTTTGATTCATATAACAGCTAGGTGTCACAATAAGTGTGTAAATTAACAATCCAAAACACCCCTTATCTTCATTTTGTACAACCTAAATCACCCAATCCATATCTGGACAACATGAAACTGGATGCTTTATTACTGAAAGTCTGAAATGAGTAAAACATAGTGATTTGTGACTCTATGTTTTAGTAAAATAACTTATAAATGACACAACTTAACCTAGTTATAGTATCATGATCTAAACATTACTTAAAAATAGATTTGTGATCTCAATCATCCAGATAGGTAATGAAACTACCTAACTAGGACATGTTATTTCACCAAATACCCTATTAAATGTCCTAATTACCATTCAATGTAAGCTAGAAAGTAACAGCCATCATACTTAACATCAAATACTGCAATAATAAAAAATGCAACATCAGATCCATAATTTATTATCACATGTAACCACCATATCAACTTCTAATTGTACACATCAACTGTACCATAATCATGATGAAGTTAAAGCAAAAAAAGAACATTTTCAGTTAATAATCTGATGTTCACCAACTGAAAAATTGAGGTTCTATTATCATCGTAGTTCGTAAACGTTCACACACATGCTGTCTAATTCCAATTTCACTGTTCTAATTCCTTTTTAAAGACCTTTTAAGACCTGCAACAAGTTTGTATCTAAACATAACAATGTACCAAGTAGGGTATGGACATTAAGTGATATCCAACGTATAATCTAATAAAGTAACAAAACATATCAAGAAAACATAGAAACTAAGAGCATCAACCATCAAAATCATATACATTCCACAAGCTACAAGCGTTCAATGATTTCAATTCCATGGATCAGAATTGGATTTACTAAAAAAACAATTATTCAAACTTTGTGATAAAGTAACTCCAAACCAGATCTTAATTCTTGTATTCAATGCACTAAAAAATACCTTAAACCTCTCATTTCCTTCAATCATCAAAATTGATCAGAGACGTAAAATCACCAACAACAAATTTGATAAACTAATCATGAATTCAATAACTACACAAGCAAGTAGCATTCAAAGATCACACCAAATCCGATACAACCCCATGCTCACAAAACAGTAAAGATCATAAAACCGCTTCACATCAAACGAAACTAGGGTTTAATCGTTGATCCACGAGGACTCAAAACATCAAAATTACCTCGCAAAACATCGATCGTAACCTTATAATATGCTACAGAAACCCTAACAACTAGCAATTGGATCAATATTAGCAAGCTAATCGACATGCATGGTGGAAATGAGAATGAAAACGAACCTAAATCGAAAACTTTTATTGAATTTGAATGAGAAGTAGATTATCATCAACAAGCCTCCATCAACGAGATGAAATATTCTGTGTTCTCGCCCCTTTTTACTCACACAAGCATCAAAGAATATAAATTTTTGCCCAATTGTCACAATATATCATCTACCCTTGCAATTTTGCATCTTAACCCTAACCCAACTCAATCCTTGAATAACCATGGTTAACTTTAACTCAAGGTTTGGGTACCTGGCTAGTCCATTATGAAACATGTTTTTTTTTCCGTGTCGAGTGGTGTGTATCCGGATACGATTAGCCTATTACGAGAAGCGGTTATCGTATTGTCGTGTCGTACTGTCGTGTCATATTTTATCGTAATAACTGTATAATATCGTTTGCGTTAGCTCTTAATCTCCGTAATTTGTTGTTTGTTTGGTTTCTTAATCTTGAAGTAGACGTATATTAAAAGAAATCATGAAAATGATTATTTGTTATATAAGATGCATACCAAGGTATTATTTATGTCAAATACGATATTATCTGTAGAGCATAAGATGCATAAAATTTTTTCATGTATCGAGTTTATGTTTATGTTTGATCATGATGATTAAATTGTACAAGTTTGACTAGTTTTATTTTTATTTATATAAAAAGTTATTTACGAGGTACATTTATTTTCTTTGGATGTCTACTTTTTTTATTAACTTTATTCTTAAGCATATACTTTCTTTAATGAGCTCGGTTTAAATAGTATAAAACATGTAAAGTAATATGCAATCATAAATCAAATACATAAGATACGTTAGTATATTTTATGAGTATAAAGGTAAAATCTTGTGTAAAACCGATTGCTAATAGAACGAATATAAAACAACTGTTCTTAAATCAGAAAAAATTTTTAATATACTATTTGCTAAATTACTATTATGAAATAAACAGCCCAAGAAATTGGAATAACGTTTTTAGATTAAATGGCTGGGCCTGGCTAAAGATTAAAAGTCCAATACTCATGAATCCTGAGCCCAACATATTAGCCATTAAAGATTAGGCCCAACAAACTTAAATGGCAAGCCCGAAATTAAAACACTAATAGTAATGTATCATGAGCCCAACTTAATAAAACAGTATAACACCCCCTTTTATTTGTATATTTATATAGACTAATCTTGAATCTCCCACATGTGTTCTTTTCAATTTTTCCCAAAAGCTAGGGTTTTGAAAAGATAGAATCATTATTCACTCTATTTTGCCAACGGTTGAATTTAAAGTCGTTTCCAACTATTAAAAAAACCACTGTAACAGCTTCTGTACCTAACCTGATCCTAACCGGTTCCAACAGGATACACATCCTAGCATACCACCGGGTCGGAACCGGTCCCATGTATGGCCCAAAACCTGTGCACCTCTAGATACATCCAATGGATGAGTTTGATCTAGCTGTTAAATATCCGTTAAACTTAATTATATACAAAATAGAAGGGCATTGATTTTGCCATGGTGGAACCAACTCGTTACAACACTTTCTTTGCTTGTCCTTTCGGTTTACATGTTGATGATCAAATACATAATGTTTAAACCACTTATTCGATATCGCTCATCAACAATAGATCGATATTCAATCTTGTATAGACATGTTTACGAGAGTGACAGTATGGCTATATCCCAAATTAGGATGGATCGATCGTGTTTCATAAATTTGTGTGAGACGTTAAAGAATTTTGGCGGATTAAAACCAAATAGGAATATGGGCATTGATGAACAAGTAGCCATCTTCCTTCATATTATCGCTCATAATGTCAAGAATCGGGTCATGAGATGTCGTTTTCATCGTTCAGGAGACACTATTAGTAGGTGTGTCTCTCGAGTTTGCAATGCAGTGATTAGATTACATATGTGTTTGCTCAAGAAACCCGAGCCTATTCCCGAGAATTATACCGACCAAAGGTGGAAGTGGTTCAAGGTATTATATAATCATCATAACCTTTTGGTATAATTAGTTTAGGAATTAGAAATGTATTATAATACTTTTGTGTTGTTCGGTTATAGAATTGTTTAGGAGCTCTAGATGGAACATACATAAAGTGCTTAGTGCCTAATGAAGAGAAGCCTAAATACAGAACAAGAAAGGGAGAGATTGCTACAAACGTGTTAGGTGTGTGTTCACCAGATATGCAATTTATATTTGTGTTACCGGGTTGGAAGGGTCGGCCGCTGATAGTAGAGTCCTACGAGATGCTATTGATAGGCCACATGGATTGAAAGCTTCAAAGCCGGGTATGTAAAATCTTATATAAATAATCATACATGCATATACAACCAAGATAGTAATTTAAGTAGTTGCGTCTACAATGTATTTTTAGGTTATTATTTGGTAGATGCGGGATACACAAACGGAGAAGGTTTTCTCGCCCTTATAGAGGTCAAAGATATCACTTAAATGATTGGCGTAATGGACACCAACCCACTACCCCAAAAGAATTATTCAACATGAAACATTCGTCTGCAAGAAATGTTATCGAAAGATGTTTTGGTATTTTGAAAAAAGATGGGGAATTTTGAGAGACCATTCATACTATCCTATTGACCAAAAAAATAGGATCATAATGGCGGAGAAAATGCCAATGAATACGAAGACGGAGACGGAGAGGGGAACGGAGACGGAGATAATATAACTCAAATTGCGACGTCAAACGAGTGGACAATGTTTAGAAACAATCTAGCCCAAGCATGTTTGATTCTTGGAGTGCTACCAACTTATCATAAATATTTTACAAATACATGGATTATTAAACTATTGTTTGCTATGTTAACTTTTATGAATGGATATATTAATTGTTATATAATTGTTATGTGATTTACATACATATTAATTGTTACACAGTTGTTAGTTATGCTATTTTTACTGGTTCAAAATTTTACAGGAATGTCAACCAACAATAGAACTATCGAGTATGGTCTGATTATGAAGATGATAAGCTTGTTGAAGCTTTAGTAAACATAACTAACACCGGAAAGTTTAAATCTGATAACGGCTTTAGAACAGGATATTTACAACATTTGGAAGCGTCCTTAAAGAATCACTTCCGGACTCGGGCATTTTGGTAAACCCCATATTGAGTCAAGGATCAAAACAATGAAAAAAGACTGGTCAACTGTTTCTGATATGCTAAAAGCCAGCGGATTTGGGTACGATAAAGAAACAAATAGTGTCACTGCTGATACTGGAGTATGGGAATCATACCTTGAGGTACGCACTAGCATATGAATTGTATTATGATTATGTATAATTCTGTTTTAGTTCATAAAGCCTGTTTAGCCATTGCTAGGTATAATTTTGTTGGATAAGAATAAAAAGGGGTGCATTAGTATAATTTTAAATGGGTCATATCTAAATTGAGTGGCCTGAGCCTATTTTGATTGCTTTCTAATATAAATTTTGATATATTTCTTATCATGTGAAACAGAAGAATCGACATGCAGGTAAATGGAAAGCAAAAAAGCTTCCTCACTATGAAGATATGTGTGTTACATTTGGTAAAGACCGAGCTCAGGGTAACAAAGCCAAAACCGTGGTTGAGATGGAAGAAGAGGTGAACGTGGCAGAAGAAGAGCACCGAGTAAATGAGGAATTTGATGAAATTAACCATAGCGTTGGTACAGATTCAAGTTTTCAACCTGAAGAAACTTTAGGTGTACGTGGAAAGAAGAGGAAACGTGTGAGGCAAGTGGATCCTTTGGTTCGGAGTTTTTGTGATGCAGTTGTTTTATTTGCCGACCGCCTTAAGGAAACTTCAGCTGAACTAAGTGAAGATATAAAGTTTGAACTTGACATAAAAAAGAAAACTTTAATGATGCCCGAAGAGCTATCAAAAATGATATCTTTATCTCAATTGGAAAAGTTTCAAGCAATCGAAAAGATTAAAGATGACCAGATTAGGGTGATGACCTTTTGGAGCTTGGGTGAAGAGGAAAGGGAGGCTTGGATCAGGTTTTTGTTATCAAGTTAAGTTTGGCTAAGAAAAAGTTGGTTTAAGAATTTGTAGTTATGTTTAAACTTTTAGTCGTATGTTGAACAACTTATGGTCGTATGTTGAACTACTTATGGTCGTATCTTGATTTGAACTACATGTTTATGTCGTATGTTTAAATTTTGTAGTTATGTTTAAAACTTTTTTGAGGGGTGGGGTAGGAGTAGTGATGACATGTATTTATTTGAAAGAAAATTATAAAAAATTGAGAGGTGGGGTGGGGGGGTGGGGGTGGGGGTGGGGTGGGGTGGGGTGGAAGGTTTAGTATGGTGGGTGGGGTTGGGGTCGGGGTTATCACCATTTATTTTTGTATTTTGAGCCAATATTGAAAATTATAATTTTAAAAGGGTAATTATATCATTTTATAATTTTAAATTCCAATTCCATTCATAATTATAACAACCGAACATATTATGAGATTTAAGTAGGATTTTCTAAATTCCAATTTAAATTCCATTTTCAATTTCATTTCCAATTCAAATTCCATTCCATTATTTGAAACGAACGTTACCCAATGGTAATGTATAATGAGCCCAACTTAATAAAACAGTATAACACTCCCTTTTATTGTATATTTATATAGACTCTAATCTTGAATCTCCCACAATGTGTTCTTTTCAATTTTTCCAAAAGCTAGGGTTTTGAAAAGATAGAATCATTATTCACTCTTTTTTTGCCAACGGTTGAATTTAAAGTCGTTTCCAACTATTAAAAAAAACATTGTAACAGCTTCTGTACCTAACCCGATCCTAACCGGTTCCAACAGGATACACATCCTAGCATACCACCGGGTCGAAACCGGTCCCATGTATGCCCAAAACCTGTGCACCCCTAGATACATCCTATGGATGAGTTTGATCTAGCTGTTAAATATCCGTTAAAGAAGTAAAGAACTTAATTATTTTTTACCCGTCGGCCATCACCCAACCCTCAATAACACCTAGTTTTGCTTGGGGTCATGATTGGCTCATATGGTTTAAGCCTATTAGACTTTAACCTAGTCCCTTCCTATAAATGGGCTGGATCCCCAAATCTCCCTCTACTACTCTCTAAACTTCTACCACCAATATATGTAGCAATTATACATCAGAAACTGATCAGACCATAAAAGAAGACCTCTGGACCCTTCTAACGAGTTTTCTATGCACGCAAATCAATCCAACACAAAGTACTGGCATGTTGGATCGATGTCGCAACATCATTTTTCCAAGCACTTACCATTCGTCTTCGGACTAGTGTAAAACGAATAAAATATTAATGGACTAAAGAAGAGCATAATTAAACAAGGATTAGCTATTCAGGTAACAGTGAAATGGAGATTAGAGACACTATTTATGCTACTTACAGTTATACAAAACACCTAAATACCAAAGCAAACTAAAGTCAACGTGCATATATACAAACAGAACTGTAAACACTCGATATAAATTAGGCCAATTAGTAAGAATAAAAATAATAATAATTTCTTCTACATATTCATTACATCACCTTGAGAAGTTGAGGCTGCTTCACTCTCCAGAACTTCACGTTCAGCCTGCATCATAGACCACCAATAACACAGGCTAGTTACCAAATGTCGAAAATTTTTTTAGTGAAAAACATGTTGGTTCAAGTTACACTTACTGTCAATTGGTTAGATGGTCTAATACAGGGTTGTAAACAGACCGAACAAACACGAACGAGGCTTGTTCGTGTTTGTTTGTTCAAGTTTAATCTAACAAACACGCACGAACACTTAAAAGAATAATTTTCTTGTATGTGTTCATTGTTAAAACATACATAACACATTGAAAAGTCAACCTGACCACCCCATCTGGAGTTGGGTTGCGTTTTAAGGTGGAACCCTCCTAAATTGTTTTATCTAAGTACTGTTCCATAGTCATAGTTAAAGCATTAATGATTTGTTTAAAAGATGTTATCTTGCGTCAACAAGACCCGCCCTGGTCCATTTTGACTGGTACTAAAAACTCATATCAACCTGAGCCCTTTTGGACTATAAAATGTAGAGGACCCACCTTGGCTTGCCGGAACTTTTGAAGCATACGACGGTACTGCTGGCGGGCCGGTTGGGAGTCCACCATAGAAAGCACCCGTGAGACCGCTTCATCATAGAAACATCCACCTTTTCCTTCCGGAACACTTTGACAATATCTTCATCTTCGCTCTCATCAAGGGCTCCTAACTCTTGTTTAAATCCCCGTAAGCCTACTCCCTTACGGCGCCACCTCAGCACGATCTTTTCAACTACACCAACCGCCCAACAGAAAACCTTGTAGTTTTTCCTTACTTGGTGACCTCTTACATGAGCCTGCAAACACCAAAAAAAATGAGAATAAGCAGAAGAGGTCCATCAACTTTTTAAACAGGTAAGGCAATATAATGTGGCAAGTAAGACAATTATACTTATTAATGGGTCAAATAAATAAATAGCTTAAAGAGAAATGAGTGAAATGGGTTGAAAGCTACCCAAAGTGTATTTTTAATGTACATTTTATTATTGTAGTAATGTAGTTTTTGCAACTATTTTAACACGCAACTAATTACAAAGTTTCTTAAAAATGGACAAAAAAGTGTTGGGGGTTAGATGTAGGTAAATTGCTAATCATGAAAATTTTGTGTCGGTTTTTCTTGTTGCCTATGATTTTTATAGCATTTTTGTGATTTTCAGTCATAATACGTAGGACTCTTGATTAAGGTAAAGAAAGAAAATATAAACATGACAAAATGGAATCATCATATGCGGAAAAATCACAGGTGCCAGCATTTCGTAATTATCAACTATAAACAACCCACACCCATTTTGACCAGGTACCCAACACGCTGAGAGAGAAAGGGAAACACCTGTATTTTGACTACTTTCTGGCGAAGTGCAAGGAAGTCCTTACGGCCCTTCCATCCTCGATATTTCTTCTGAATAGACAAAGCCGCGTTATTATAATTTCCATTTCTAAAAGTCAACTTTGAAGCTGCTGAAAGTCCTTCAATGTCACTTAGAGTTATGCCATATTCATCTCCACTAACATATGATTCCTTTTGTTGTCTCTTCCTAAAAGAATGAGACCTAAAAGCAGACTGTATACGTGCAGCCGCCTGAGTTGCATTCCTAACAGCAGCTAGAGTATCCGTAAGAGAAAGATCATCATTGGTAACAAGATTTAGCCTTGAGATGCCATTTACTGCTGCAGTTTCAGCTTCAATCTCAGTAGAGCTTCTAGAGAGTTCTGTTTGTTCTAGCTGGAGAGATGGATGGCTAGTTAGAGAGACTTCTGAGAGATAACCTGCAAGTCCTTTGTGTCCATATGTCGCAGCTATAGAAGCTGGGGTTTGACCAGTTGGATCAAGTTGACTCGGGTCGGTAACAGCTCCAGCAAATGCACCAGAAGCTAGGAGTTCAGCTACCATTTTTTCCCTGTTTTTACAAATGAAGAGAGATTAATTGAAGGTTTGGAGATCTGAAACATGCACACGGACATATATCATAGTAGATGTAGGCATTTGTGTGTGTGTTTTTTTTTGTTGTTGGGGTGGGGGTGGGGGTGGGAGTAAATTCCTGACACGACACAAAAAATGGTTAAGCTTGGGTCTACTCGCATGCCAATTTCAATACACAGGTCTTGTTAGGGTTGTGGATAAATGGGTTGATCGCCAACCCGTTTAAAATTAGAATTACAATAACAAACTATTAAAATTTATAAGTTCAACATGCAACTGAATTACAAACCTGATTACAATCCTCTACCTAACCAACCCATATACACCCACCAGCCTTGGACAAACAGGTTACACAAAGTTGTGTGAGGTACATAGGTTAAGCTTGTCCAGGTTAGGGTTGAGTTTTGTAACACAATTGATTACATGCGTCACAATTTTAGGTGATATCAATTTCAGTAACCCCGAACCCAAAACTACTTGTCAACCCTAGCTGTCAATATCGGCAGGTCGGAGAGCCACAACGAACCATACAACATTCAACTTGTCTCTTCATAGATAATTTTTCTGAACTTTCCCGTTTGACTTGTTAGAGATAAAGCAAAGCCCTTATTGGCCCATTCAAAGTAAATAGGTCGAAATTGTCACCTCTACTATTTTGCATGTTATGTAATTAATCATCATAAAAGATTAGTAGACAAGATATACAAACATAACAACTTACCTTCCAAATCGAGCAGCCCAGTGGAGGGCAGTCCAGCCATTAATGTCACGGAAGTTTACACCAACTCCAGACTTCAGAATCGGGTTCAAGGCCCATCCAAATCCCAAGCCCGATACCATGTGTATTATTCCTTGTTCTTTTTTAGACAAAGCTGTAACACCTTTCTTGTATTGCAATCTAGAAGAAAGCCATTGTTGCAACTTATCTTTTAAAAGTTGTTCTAGAAGCCAATCACTTGCATTAGACGATGCCATACTTCCATCTAAAAGAGCCTCATGACTTGAGACCATGAGTCTTCTTCACCAGCTGTTGAATTTCCTTCTTTTTGACTAGAGAGCAACATTTGCACAAATCTCACAAGTAATAATAGTTCCTCAGAATTTCTAGATTTTTCCTCGGTATTATTTGTATAATTATTTGGTTTATCACGATATTCAAATTCCCGGATTTCACTACAAGATTCTCTGTTTCCTGACGTCATACAAAGAGTTACTTTTCCAGGTAAGTGAGTGGGAGCATAACAACATAGGACTCCCTCTTGAATAATTTCAGCAGGAACTTCAGTTTCACCAAACATACAGTACCATTGTCTATTGGAAAAATCACATGTAAAAGTTCCAATTATGATTACCTGCATCAAGAAATATGCACACATTTGACTTGTAAAAGTATATGAATGTATTCTTGTACTTTGTGCAAGTAACAAAGAAAAAGATAGAGAATGTAAGGAGATGAAAAAGATGAAGTTTGCTTTGCTGAGCAGGAAGCACAACAAACTTTATTAGTTAATTGTTTATTCAAGATTTTCGAGAAAATATGTACCATGATATCTTACCTTCAAGTTACAATAATTTATGGGGGTACATTTTTAAAAGAAAAACCAAACTATGAATTTTTGCTGAATTTCCAATTTTGCACATAAGTCCCTTAACTTTAGTTTTGCATGATTAAATCCCTTAACTTTTAAAACTTAGCAATAAAGTCCTTGCACTTTATTATTAACATAAAGGTCCTTTTTTGCATGATAATCCCAGACTTCTCGAAATTGAAAGAAAAGTCCTCTTTTGCATGTTTAAGTCCCTAAACATAATTAATGCTACCCTTTTATTAAAGTTTAAAAGTCTAGGGATTTAATCTTGCAAAAACAAAATGGATTAATATATGGATAACTAAAAGTCTATAGTTTTTTTACAATTGCCCTATTTTACAATCACACTATGTTTATTCATTGTAACATGATCTTATTTTAATATCTACAATCATAACTTTTACTAGTTGCCTAGTTAAAGCAAATTTTGATGTCCAGATGTCCTAAATGAGCCTGACCACACATTATATAAGGTAAGTTCTGAAATTTTATTGGGATGGAAACATATGATATATTAGCTTTCTTTCAAACAAACAAACAACAAACAACAAACACAAACAAACCCAGTATATCCCACTCAATATTAGCTTTCTTTCATGAACCAATAAAGGGGTGCACATGGGATGGAGGCAAGATTGTGGTTAGCAACGCTGCAAGAGGATGTAGAGTTATAATCTTCTTTAAAAATTTATAAAAAGAAATTAAAAATGTATTAGTTAACTTTGTTTAGCTCACTGCAACACTGATCTCAAAAATCATGATAAAAGAGTGGACTTTATATTAAATGGAATAAACACAGGTAATCAAGGAAGAATCCTTATACAGTTTCAATGAATATACCTTTGTACTCTCAGATGCATAGCCCCATTCAGGGGCTATCTCACGAATAGTAAATTTCTGTTCTTGTGCAATGGTCAAACTTGAATCTGATTCTAGAGACAATCCGCTTTGACCCTGATCAAACATCGTTGAGTAGAAGTCCGGGTAACTTTCAGACAAACTTCTAGCAGGGGTATATGCAGGAAATTTGAAATCTTCAAGTTCTTGAGGCAGCAATAGAGATGCTGGTGATGGAATTAATTTATCACAGATTGCAAAGCACCATAGACCATAATCGCAAAAATCGTATTTAGAATATTTAAATAAACAGATTGGATAAAATAGTAGACTTACAGTTATTATTTGCACCAGTATATCCAGAATTGTACTTTTCTTGCTCTTCCACTGAATATCTTCTTGGTTGAGGTAAAGGTACTCCCTGTGTAAATTATAAATTAGGGTTTGTTTTTTGGATGGAATGGAATTAAAAAAATGTAATGGATGAGGTAATGGGAAGGGAATGGAACCATCCGCGCTTGGTTAGCAGGGGCACGGAAAACCTGCAAGCATGTTATTTAACATGTATTTTACTTTTTTTTTGCCATTTCGATAAAGTTAATAATCATTAGACATAATATTTAGACAAAATAAAATATTTCTTTTATTTCTATCTTAATAAATAAATATTGCTTTGCATATCAACTTCATGTTAGATATAAATCCATACATACTTCTAGATAGAAATAATTTAATAAAAATACAAGAAGTTATTTACAAAAGTAAAAGATTAACATTCAAAAAGGCTAAGAAAACCCCCCAAATAAAAATATAGCAAAAAGTATATATTTTTGAGTAGATTTGAGACATAATAAGATCAGATTTTTTGCAGAATTAATGTTACTATAATTCTTTGAAGAAAAAAAATAGACTGATTTTAATCTTTCATTCCATTCGATGAAGGAATGAGAAAAGGCACTTCTCCTCAAATGGAAGAAACTACATCCCTTATAGAATGATCCATTCCATTATTGCATGCCAAACATTACCTTAAACTAAAATAGAAAAACCCACTTAAGTGGAACTCAAACAACATTAGCAACAAGGTAACAAGAGATGACATAAAAATGATTCTTTAGTCCATCACACATGACATGAAAGGAAATTGGAAGTGGCAAGATGCTAAATAGTTCTCAAAGAAGATGATCGATATGAACTTACATTTCTGTCTGAAGAGTATACATAATTCTGTTGAGATCCATCACCTGTTGCATTCCCATTATGTTTTGTAACATCATCCCATAGTGAAGTTCGTTGACTTGTAATAGCAAATTCACCTTCTGATGATTGCTGGTATTGATGTGGTCTCACATACCCACCTACACATTCTTTTTTCAGTTATTTTGTGGTTAACTTCTGAATTTATCGTAGCGTGACATAGAATGCAGATGAAGAGGATGCACAGATAACTGAAAAAAGCTGGCAGCAGAGTCATGAAAACACACATGGTAAAAAGATATTGGGCATAAAGAGTTATAGGACGATATCTTACTATCAAAATGTTGCAATTTTGACCCATATGATTACAAACCAGTCATTTTGGTTGAATTTTATGTCAAATGGATCATATAGGAAAAAAAGTTTGCTACAAGGGGATCCGGATGAAAGTCTCCCAAAGTGCCAAAGAACATTTTTAATGCATACAACCTCCTATAATTTTTTTTCAAAATTTTAGATTGCCATATTAATAGCATCTCAATTGTTGTTTTTGTAGGCCCAAAAATTAGTTACAAAAGATCCTTAAACAAACAAACGTACACACGAATGGCGAAGCTTGTAGGGGCCAGGAGGGCCCCTGCCACCACTCTTTTTTCGTAAGTAATGTTAATTTTTGACCCGGTAATGTAAATTTTCGGCCCGGTAGTGTAAATTTTTTAATATATATAAAGTTCGCCCCCCCTAAAATAGTTTACATTCGCCTCCGCCCCCGCCCCCTATGATGTGGTTCAAGCTCCGCCACTGGTAAACACCCTCCCTGGACCCAACTAATAACTTTGCTATGCGTGCGATTATACTGGATACATTTGTTGTTGTTGTAATTCTTTGTATTAATGTAGTTTTAGTATAGTGCAAGGACTAAAGTTGTAATTAGTTAGTTAGTTAAGTCTAACTGCTATAAATAGGTATGTGTAGTGTGTAATTGTGTATCATTTTTCAAATAGAAATCAGACGATCTTCATGTTCTAATTCTAACAGTTGGTATCAGAGCTCAAGAGGCTCTCGATCTGAAATTGAAAACTTCTCCCTCAAATCGATCGGCGGTCGTATTCTTGAAGACCTCTAAATCGACTGACAAATTCTCAAACAACCCAAAATCGACTGTCGAATCCTCCCCAATTGATCATCGCACCATCGATTGAACTCCAATTTCAATCATCGAACGCAAATTTCGATTGCCGCTCACCAATTTCGATTGTCGATCAATTCCGATACACGAATTGATTGAGAGCAGATCGAACGTGATCAATTCAAACGATCTTGGCAACCAATTAGATTCCCACACTCGATTCAATGGCCAATCAAGATAGGCAACTGGTGCAGAGAGACCCCAGCGATTCAATTCAGTTCAAGATTCCAATTCTCACTCCTTCGACCTACACTTCTTGGGCGATCAAGATGGAGGCCTTCATGGATGCCCAGGGGATCTGGGATGCCATAGAAACTCCCACCGAAGTTACGGTAGATGTCAAATTGGGAAAGAAGGCAAAGGCCTTCATATTCCAAGCCCTGCCTGAAGATGTTCTTATGCAGGTGGCCGGATTTAAATCGGCGAAAGACATCTGGGATGCGTTAAAGAAACGGTATGTAGGTGAAGACAGAGTCAAGCAAGCCAGAATTCAAACTCTTGATCAAGAGTTTGAATTGCTGCGTATGGGAGAAAATGAATCTGTCGATGAATTCGCGGGAAAGATGGGTGAATTAGTGTCGAGATATAGAGCCTTGGGGACGACAGTGCCATCCTCCAAACAAGTTAGTCGATTCTTGAAAGCTGCTCCTGATAGATTTTTGCCGATTGTGGCTGCTATAGAGCAGTTTTCAGATTTGGAGACAATGTCCTTCGAAGAACTAGTAGGGAGACTCAAAGCCTACGAAGAAAGACTGAAGCCAGTGACCTAAGGTAAGACTACCTCTGGGCAGTTACTCTTGACTAAAGCTGAATGGGAACAAAAGTCAAGGAGTGATGCTCATCAAGATCTCAAGAGCAGAGGGAGAGGTAGAGGTAAGTATGCCAAGGGGAGGGAGGAAAGAGTAACCAAGAATCTAGTAATAAAGACAAGCACCCCAACAAGAAGGACAAGAAGACATTGAGGTGTTACAACTGCGACAAGTTGGGCCTGCGGCTCCAAGAAGGACAGATCAAGAAGCTAATTTGGCCCAAGCACAAGAGGATCAAGAATCCACCCTGCTGATGGCAGAGATAACAATGGATCTGGGGCTGCTAGAAGAACAGGGGGTGTACCCCAGAACCCTATCACAAGGAGAAGATTCCTGTTGTTGGTACTTAGACAATGGTGCCAGCAATCATATGACAGGAATAAGAGATCACTTCACTGAACTAGATGAAGCCATTAGTGGCAAAGTCAAGTTCGGAGATGGATCTGTAGTTGCTATAAAGGGCAGAGGTTCTATATGTTTTCAATGCAAAAATGGGGAGCATAGAGTAGTAACTAATGTCTACTACATACCAGCCCTGAAAAGCAACATTCTAAGCTTGGGTCAATTGGATGAAACAGGGTGTAAAATCCTGATGAAAGATGGACCGCTGTGGATATATGAAAGAGGGGGAAAGCTCTCATGAATGTGAAGAAGTCTCATAACAGACTGTACAAAATCTGTCTGCAAGTCACCACTCCAAAATGTCTGTTGGCTGCTATGAGTGAGTCTGCTTGGATGTGGCATGCAAGATTGGGTCATCTAAGCTTTGATTCAATTAATAAAATGTCAAAGCACAATATGGTAAGAGGTATGCCAAAGATAGAGCACAAATCACAGCTGTGTGAAAGTTGTTTGGTTGGAAAGCATAGAAGTCAACCACACCCCAGTGTAAGCAGCTACAGGGCTAAATCACCACTTGAATTAGTGCATGCTGATCTATGTGGGCCCCTGACCCCACCCACACCTGCTGGGAACAGGTATTTCATGCTCCTAGTGGATGATTATTCAAGATATATGTGGGTGTTTATGTTGAGATCTAAAGATCAGGCTCTTGAAGTCTTTAGAGATTTCCAAACTCAAGTTCAGTTGGAAACCTCTCATAGACTAAAGGCTTTGAGGACTGATAGAGGTGGTGAGTTTACATCAAAGAGTTTTGAACAGCTGTGTAGCTTGGAGGGTGTGAAAAGGTTTCTAACAGCTCCTTACTCCCCACAGCAAAATGGTGTGGTGGAGAGGAGAAATCAGACTGTCATGGGGATGACAAGGTCTATTTTGAAGGCTATGAAGGTTCCTTTGGAGTTTTGGGCCGAAGCAGTAAGGCATTCAGTGTTTGTGTTGAATAGATGTCATACTAAGGCATTGGAGGGAATGACTCCATATGAGAGGCTGTTCCAAAAGAAACCTAAGGTGAAACACTTGAGGGTGTTTGGGTGCAAAGCTTATGTCAAGATTCCAAGTCATCAAGTGACAAAGCTTGATGATAGGAGCACTCCTATGGTGCATCTAGGCATTGAACCCAGAACAAAAGCATATAGAATGTACAATCCTTGTACTGGTAAGATTGTGGTAAGCAAGGATGTGAAATTTGAAGAAGAGAAGCCTTGGAATTGGAACAGCAGTGAACAGGAGAAATCTTCTAATCATAACTATACCAATTTTGGTGTGTTTGTGAACTCATCTGGTCATACTTAGATGTCTCCTAGTGAACAACCATTTGAGTCTGGTGTTCTAGAACAGGATAGAAGTCCTGCACATACAGCAAATCAAGAAGGAGGGTAGATGATTCAGGGGTGGTAGTGAATGTGATCAAGGTAATAATGGTGAACTGCCTAGGGACTGTTATGATGATACTCCACCGAAGGGGTTCACAAGTCTTGATGATGTATTCAGTAGGACAGAGGTCCTTGAACAAATCCCCTTTGACCCTCCTGTCTTTAATGATGAGTTGTTGCTGATCAGGGAACCGACAAACTATGATCAGGCAAAGAACAGATTGAGTGGAAGAAGGCTATGCAAGAAGAGATAGAAAGCATAGAGAAAAATGGGACTTGGAAACTTGTTGAGTGTCCAGAAGGTGTGAGACCTATTGGGTTGAAATGGCTCTACAAGTTGAAGAAAGATGCACAAGGAAAAGTGGTAAGACACAAAGCTAGATTGGTGGTGAAAGGTTATGTGCAGAAGTATGGCATAGACTATGAGGAGGTATTTGCTCCTGTAGCTAGGCTTGAAACAGTGAGACTGATACTATCTGTAGCTGCTGTTAAGAAGTGGGAAGTTCATCATTTGGATGTGAAAACAGCCTTCTTGTATGGGGATCTAAAGGAAGAGGTATATGTATCACAGCCGGAAGGTTTTGTCAAGAAAGGTAAAGAGAGATTGGTTTACAAGCTCATTAAGGCTTTGTATGGCCTGAAACAGGCACCTAGGGCCTGAAATGAGAAGTTACATCTTACCCTGTTGCAGTTTGGGTTTGAAAGGTGCCCTCAAGAACATGCTGTGTATAAGAAGATGGATGGTAATGAAGCTGTGATTTTGGGAGTATATGTTGATGATTTAATTGTGACAGGATCTAGCTTGAGAAAAATTGATGATTTTAAAGCTATGATGAGATCAAAATTTGAGATGACTGATTTAGGATTGTTGAAATATTATCTAGGCATCGAAGTCAAGCAAGATGATAGTGGAATTTTCTTGTGCCAGTCTGGTTATGCAAAGAAAATTTTGGAAGAGCATAACATGTGGGGTTGTAATCCAACTAGGGTTCCTATGGATCCTGGTTTGAAATTGGGAAAAGATGAAGAATTGGAGACTGTGGATGCTACCTTGTATAGGAGGTTGATTGGGTGTTTGAGATATCTAACCCAAACTAGGCCTGATCTATGTTATTCTGTGGGAATAGTTAGCAGATTCATGGAATCTCCTAGATTGTCTCATTGGCAGGCTGTGAAACATATACTAAGGTATCTCAAGGGTACTGTGGAGTATGGTGTATGGTATAAAAAGGGTGGTATGGCTGAGTTGATTGGCTATAGTGATAGCTCACATGCTCCTACAAAAGCTGATGGAAAGAGTACTACAGGGGTAGTATTTTATTATGGTGGTGGACCAGTGAGTTGGGTTAGTCATAAACAAGAGATAGTTGCATTATCTTCTTGTGAGGCTGAGTTTGTAGCTGCAACTGCAGCTGCACAGCAAGCAGTGTGGTTAAAAGGTGTGCTGGAAACCCTGATTGATTCTAATATAGGTCCTATTCTGCTTAATGTTGATAATAAATCAGCTATTCGTCTTGTGAAGAATCCAGTTTTCCATGGAAGGTCAAAACATATCGATGTAAGATACCACTACATAAGAAGCTGTGTTGACAAAGGTCTTGTGAATGTAAGGCACATATGTGGTGAAGAACAAAAGGCAGATATACTTACTAAAGCCCTTCCTAGGCTGAAGTTCATGGAGATGAAGAAGTTGCTTGGTGTGGGAACTATACAAGAATTAAGGGGTGAATGTTGTTGTAATTCTTTGTATTAATGTAGTTTTAGTATAGTGCAAGGACTAAAGTTGTAATTAGTTAGTTAGTTAAGTCTAACTGCTATAAATAGGTATGTGTAGTGTGTAATTGTGTATCATTTTCAAATAGAAATCAGACGATCTTCATGTTCTAATTCTAACATTTGTTATTTTGTTTAATTAAAAAAAGAATGTTTGCAGGTCACCTGACTCGGCCCAGGCCATTCAGAATCTTACTAAAGATGACTTGTTTCAAAACCGAACTTGTTTTGACTTGTTTCACTTGCCACCTCTACTTTAAATTCTAGTCAACTAGCTTACACACCAAACAAAGGAAACAAACCTGGATATTGTTCAGTTGCAAAATTGCTTGAGCCATCTTGCATCCTTCCATAACTTTGCTCATTAGCTGGAAACCACGATTCATTTGAAATCTCATTCGAACTAACAAATGCACTGATATCTTTCAAGTTATCCTCGTCTAAACTCAACTGTTCTTCTATCCTTCTCAGTGCTTGATCAATCTCAAAAATTGGTGAACCGCCAATATCCTCAATTCCTTGTGTACGACTCAAAGGACCTGTCCCGCTGGACCTTGTAACTATATCAGAACTAACTTCTGTTGAACTGGGACTAGATGTGTTGTCATAAGGTTCACGAAACTGACTAAACGCAGCAGCAGATTGGGTAAACTGAGACGAATAGGAGTTTGTGCCCTGAATAAGAGTAGAAGATCCTGTAGACAACGTTGAAATGGATCCAGGACTATGCTCACTCTGCACTCCCCCAAAGAAAAGTCAAAGGGTAAAAGATATGTTGTCAATTGTTCATGATGCTAAAATGATATGAAAATTTCCAGGTGTTTGAATTGTGCATAAAGAGGAAAAATGTAAAGTTTGTTGTGTTGTAATTAGTAAATTGTCCAAAATTTCAATTACCTTACTGTTATATATGTGTGTGTACTTAAGTCCGTGGTCTGCTTTGGGTAATTATACTTGGTAATGTCTCCGCCTGGTAAAAACACACCTAAGTCTAAAGGCCCACCCAAAACTACAGGCGCCCCAATTACAACACTGAGAAAGGAGCTCGTAATCTATACCTATGACATTGAGGTCATGGGTTCTAGCCGTGGAAACAGCCTCTTGCACAAAAATGTGCAAGGAAAGGATGCGTACATCAGATCGCTTCGCGATCCGGCCCCTCCCCGGACCCTGCGCAAAGCGGGAGCTTCCTGCACCGGGTACGCCCTTTTTTAATCTATAACTATGACCATGCCCAACCCATCACGCGCCTATACGCCGACCTAATAATCCCTAGCCTTTATGTGGCGTCTCCAAGAGCTCTTCTCATCGATAACGTGGCATAGAAAATGAGCTAATTTTGTTCTTTTAATGGGTTAGTTTGGTAATCGTATACTTGGTTTAAAAGGCGCAAGGCATTTGATATCCATAAAATACTTATAAATCAATTCTAGATATCATATACTTCGTTAATAATTAAACACCCAGAAAATAAGAGACAAGATACTTTTAAACTAATTCTGATTTCTTATATGTGTGTTTTATGGCAAAGCAACTGTTTTATATATTATTTGCATTATAATTCAGGATACAAAAGATTTAGATGCACATGCCTGATATCATAAAGGTTTTGTGTGCAAAACACTTCTAGTCGGAAAATAAAAAGTAGACTAAAAAATCAGTTATCACTTAACCCTTTGTGAATCAACATACATGTGATGTGGATACATTTCTCGTGGAGATTTTGGATTAGAAATCCATCAGAGAATGTCATTTGTCAACTTACACTACTTATGTGATCAAAGGACTTACCATGGTTATATCTCTGTAATGAACAAGTACAATGTGATCCTTTCCCCTGTCACCATAACATCCAAAAATGCAAGTCTTTCAGCATATTTATTAGTTATTAAATTTAGACCAATGTTTCAGTTTCCATTTAAGATAGAACACTGAGTACCAAATTGTTCATTATACTAAGTTGTATAATACAAGCAAACCCGAAAGAGATAAAAGATACTCACGGATCCAACATCCAATAACTCCGCCTCTGGAAGTTTGGATTTAGCTCACCGTGTGCATAATAACAATTTAAAGCTTCAGCATTTCCAACCTGCGCCAAAACATATGTAAAATGGGTAAGTAATGAAATAAGAATGAGAGAAAATTACAACTGAACACCAACTTAGGGGAAATACAGGTCAAATTACAAAATCAGGGCCTTATGTTTTAATCAACTCCAGTACAATTTACACAAATATAGCATTACATCAAGAAGCAACCTGGTATCATAAGAATTAATTGAGGGTACTCTGTTTATGTACAAAACATCATGGCCTTAAAATATACTTATTGCCTAATTGTTTGAACAAAACCAGTTGAGAAGCAGTAAAAAGTTTTATGACTTATCCCCTGTCTGTTTGAATAAAGCAAACTTGAATGTTCATAGGTATACTAACATCAGAGCGCACCAAGATCCATATACAAGTTTGTTAATTCCCCACGAAAAACAGATCTAATATCTTTGCAAAAGCTTCAACAAAGTTAAAGAGTTTAGTGCTTAAGAAGATCCTAGTCTCAAATAAATCCACAATTGACTTCTGGTCTAAGAATTAGATCAAAAAGAAGAATGGAATAACCTTTAGACGCTCATGCGCTTCCCAACAGTTCTTCCATCCTTTTTTCTCCTCCAACTGTGACCATCTTTACGAAAAAACCTAAGGACCCTCTTGTTAAACAGAAACAAAGAACCACCTGTAAAAGTATTTGATCAACAGATAAGATAGAGATCAGCAAACTATTGTAATAGATGTAAATCTTTGAAAAAACGAACACCAAGGTAAAAATTAAGAGTTTTACTGGGTGGCTTTTGTGGAGGTTCATTAGTAAGCTGGTTTTCCTCAAAATTCTGCAGTATAAAGAGTACCTCCCCGGGCTTTAACCACCGGACTTGTGCTTCTTGAACAAGATCTGTGATGTTATACCCTGAGAATTGAAACAAAAGGCCAGATACAGAACTGACATTAGAATAGAAAATAAATGTTGTTATATGATAGTATGATACTTGTGGAACTTAAAATTGTAATAGTTGTACCTACATTACTTAATGTTTCCAGGAACAAATTAAAGATATGTAGATAGCATGAAATGAGCAAGTGGTGCAACTGCTTGTTCTACACACACATACACGAGACAGTAACAGATTAACAGCTAGGGTGAGGTACGATCAATGATAGCCTATCGGGCGTCTTTGTTGATTGCAAATATGCCGCAGTTGGATCTAAATCAACTCTACCATGTTAAAATTGAAAAAGTTCTTGTAGAAAGAGTAGAAAAGGTAGCTATCTCAGTTTCATATCTTATATTGAGCGCGAGAGTCAAATGAATCTGCCTGATTAAGAACCTTAGACTAACCCCTTAATTGCTGCATCTTTGAGCATCACCTAGACCATTGTGAGCTGTAAATAGAAAATATCCCAAACATTATTGCTAGGTTCTACACCAATAAGGCAATAACATGGATGCTAACATATTTCAACACACAAGAAAACTTCTCATCAAATCAATAACTTTAGCAGATCACCGATCGCTCAAATCAACACATCACAACGAAATTACCAAATTGATTAAACCAACTACACATGATTACAAACTTTACAGCAGTTGAGGCGTTAAATCACGGTCCATGGATGAACAAAATCAAGTATATTCACCAACTCAGCATACGAACTCAAGCTCTATATACGAAGCTCATAAACATACTCACCAATCAGAAACTCACAAACATATAAACACTATCTATCACTTAAGGAAATCAATTCGAACTCAAATCTCACCTGACGTCATCATCCGTACACAGCACTCGATTCAACGACGACTGAGAAATTCCAATTCGCTCTATATCTACAGCTCCACACAACTTCAATATAAGTTCCAAACAGTTGAAAACTACACCGTACGCCGGAAACAGATCTGCCGGTGCCGGAGAAGCTAAGATCGCCGGTGTCAGTAAAGTAACTCCGTTACATCACGGCGGCGAACGGCGGCGGTATAACACAAATGAAAACTCGTGGTGGTGGTGGTGGTGGTGGCGGCGGTGGCGGTGGCGGTGGTGCGAAACTCCGGCGAAGGGGTTAGGAAAGAACGTTAGAAAGAAGTCACGATGGGGGAATAATATTCGTGCACATTCACAATGTGCGCATTAAAATAGAATGATTCAATGTTTTCATTATTTCCACTTGTTACTTTTTAAAAATAATATTCCCATTATCTTCTAAAAATATAAGAACAAAAAATAAAAAGATTCCCATTGACCAAAAGGACCAATTGGTTTTTCTTGTTTTGATGACTTTGTTATCAAAAAATAACTAGTTAAATTTACTTATTTATGACAAAAGGATAAACCAGGAGGGGTTGGTCGGGGTGGTTGACTAGTTGAACAGCTCAAACTTCATACGATTATTACTGATGTATTTATTTATATTAAAAATATACGATTATAATCTAGACTGTTTAAGATAATGTAACCGGAATATAACTTGTTTAACTCTTTTATCTAGACTTGTTAAATGAGTTGGCAATCAAAAACTTGATTATTTTTGTGTCGTGTTTTAGATTTTTTTTTTGAAAGGTGTGGTTCAGCGGGAAATCCTTTACCTCCTCAACCGCGAGACCCCAGTTCGACCCCCACAGCCGGTCCATTTCAACCGTCAAGGGGATTTTTCACTGTGAGACGTGGGTCGTGACCCACAGCCGAAGCTGGGACCCCTACCTCCGGGCGGGAACCCCACATATTGTGGGTAAACCCTCCCCCCTCAGGATAGAACCCGCGACCTCAGGATAGAACCCCACATATTGTGTCGTATTTTAGATTGTGTCACAAATTGTCACCTACTGAATAAACTAATGATAAATTTTAATATTTCATACAACATCAAATTAAAATAATATTTTTACTGTGGTTACTCTTTAGTGTTAAGCTTGAAACCTGTTACTCATGAAACCGATAAATTCATAAGGCACACTACTAACTTACTAATAGTGTTTTTACGATAGGATCGGACCGGCCTGTCCGACCGGTTCGACCGGGGATTGATCAGGTGTCCGGTCCGGTCTGCTATGGTTCGTTTTTGTCTGGTCGAACCGGCCGGTTCATCGGTGGTCGGACCGGGAAACCGGACCGGTTCAGACCGGATTTTGGTATATATATATATTTTTTTATTTTTATGGGTAAAAACGGGGTGTTGAACCATAAATTAGTGTGTTAGATATACAAAAATAGTTAAGTTTTATATATAACTATAAAATACATTTATAAATCATATATAAATTACTTATATTTGATTATATATATAACTATATATAATATACTATATATAATTATGACATCATCCGATCCCTAAATCCGCTCCGACCACCAAACCAGTAAGGCGTCCGGTTCGACGTCCGATCCGGTTCTGAAAACATTGCTTACTAACCAATTAATATGAAACTATAAACAACATACATCCATAAACCCTTAGAATTTTGTATATTATATGGATATGATATGTGACTCGCATTCATATAAGGTTGTGGTCTAATCATGTATAGTGCTAAGAGAACCGAGAAGAATGAAGACCAAACATTAGTTTACCTTTTCTTTTCCCTATTTGATACTTTACCATTTATTCACTCGATCTTTTTAGTCCTCCTAATACTATTATACAACTTATTATATCGTGGTTTGTAGAAAATCGTTACGAGATAACACTAAAACGACTTCCTTCACCTTTACATTATTGACAAGGCATGCCAAGGCTATGACAAGGCAACTCAAGGACACCACTTATTGAAGATCACGGGTCACCTACATGGTAATGATGCTTTTCACGAGCATGTTCATGGTTGTGAACAAGAACGTAAATTACCAAGTTTCTTTGAATCAAACATTTATCGTTGTGTTATATTCTCCTATTGTGACACTCGCAAATTACAATGTATGATGGTGAATTTTTATATTTGACACAAACTTTTCTCTAGTTATCCTTTGATGCAACCCTATGGGTTTATATGCCACAACCGATGATCTAGCGTGTTAGTTTATGCATATATATCAGTTTGAAGCCCTTAATCGCCCTTCCTATTCCTTGATAAGAAACAACAACCGCTCCTTAATTCCTCTTATAGTTGGTCCTACAAAATAAAAAATGGAGAAATAAAAACTATTGTGATACTTGGTTTTAGGGTTGTTAAACTTTTATACATGATTAAATGAGTTTGATGTTGGAGTAATGTTGGTTATTTTAAACATGTAATTATTAGTTATTAAAGTGTATGTTCGATATGGGTCATTTGGATAATTAAGTGGGTCAAGTATAGGTAGTTAAGTTAGTTAAGATACCCGCCTTAATGGCGCCAACTATAACCATTTGTAACTAACAATAACCGTCGTTTGTAGAGGGTATATATACCCTCGGTATACATGTATTTGAAGTGTGAAATGTACATAGTTTGTGTGTATGTTATTGTGTGCATTCATAACAATTTGCAATTCATATATTTGGAATTCTATTCAACAAGTGGTATAAGAGCGAGACGCTCTTGAGACCTGCAAAACAGATTCGAGTAGTCGTGTGTATTCAAGATCAAATGGAAGATCACAGTGTCGAAGAATGTGGGGATGGCGCAGACCCGTCACCCTTGAATCCAGCGTTGAGATTCGGTCAGGAGGACCAGAGGGAATCGAACGCATGTTGTCAGGAGGACAAAGAAGATTCAAGCGTGGAAGGGCTGCGAGTTCGAGTCTCCAACTTCGAAATTGGTCAAGGGGACTCAAGCAACGATACTCAATTAACCGCCTTGAAGAAATTCAGAAAACTTATCAAGAAGGAGAAGAATCAAATCTTTCAAGTCTCATTATTGTAACTATTGCAATCAAATCGGGCACATTCGAAAGGTATGTAAATTTAGATTGCAAAATTCTAAATTCTTAGTGAAAGGCACCGAAGAAGACGATTGGAACAACATTTGTTTGTTAGTTTAACAAGGAAGAAACATATTTGTGGAAACAAGTCGTTGTTCAAACAACTAAAGAAGTCTTTTGAAATCGAAACATATGTAAGTCACTTCTCTAGAAGTTACTTTTGTGGAAAGGGACAGATCAAAATTCCATGTAATGGGACAACACATCTCATTGAATCAGCATACTATGTTCCAACTATGAAAAGAAATATACTAATTCTCGAACAACTATCTCATCAAGGCTTTGAGATAACGTTTGAGGGAACAATTTGTTACATCACAAGGACATTTGAAATATTCATCGAAAAGAAAGTAAGGGAAGATAGGAGAGCATTCGAGGATTATGTGGAAGAAGAACAAATTCGAAGATACCATGGGATGATGTTAAAAATCTTGAAGATACTAAAGCCTTATGGGATCACTTCAAACAACTAGACATCGAAACGAACAAGAAATATCAAGGGGGACAAAGGAAAACAGTCGATTAAACACCAAGGTGTGTTGATACAATCGAAGATTGTATGACATTCTTGGATTTGATTCATATTTCTGTGAATGTTGAAAGGAAAAAAGATAAACTTGAAAGGGAATTCGAACACCTTATCAAGTGGTTTATGCAAGAAGTTCTCGACATAAACTTTAAATGTATAATGCCTCCTCTCGATGATGATGATAAACAAATAAGTCTTGGATCTCTACATTATAGTACAACATTATGGAGGATTTGAAAAAGTATGCAGCAATAACTTTGAGGCATGATAACAACCGATCTGGGATACAACGAATCTATGGAAGATACATTAAAGATCACGTACTTAAAATACTTGGAAATGTTGGAATGGCACTACAAGAAAAGTAAAAGGAATGGGTCAAATTATGAAGTTGGTGATACATCAAGAGGACTAGAAGTTCAGGTGCGGTGCTCACTGCCAAAGATGAAGATGAAGATTCACATCAAAATAACTCAAGTATTCCGGTGAAGAAAAGACGAGTCAGCTGCATTCATGACTGGTCACCACAATGTGGTCCGAACAAGTAACAGAAGCAAGGTCAAGAACACCAACATTAAGGGGGAGATTGTTGGAGTAATGTTGGTTATTTTACACAAGACAACATTTTTTATTCAGTTTTGCCTATATGTAATCAAGGTATATGACAATAAACTTTCAATCTTTTCTTTATATATAAACATAACATCATACATGTATAATTTGAAATACCAAAAACATACTAGCCATTTCATTACACAAAACATAACAAATGTATAAGATTGTTTTAAAACCAAAATCCCATAATGTTAACCAACCATCAGACTAATAAGACTGTTAAAGTCAAAATAACATTCTAACATATAAACTTCTTATTCACAATTCACCAAACCACCAGACTCCTTCATTATTTTCTCCCGCTGCTTCTTTGCTTCAGATAGAAGAATACGATATGTGTATTTGACCCTTAGCTTTCTTGATTGAGCATCCTGCTTTGCTCCTTCTTTCAAAAAAAACCCACAACTCCATTTCCTAACATCATATTTCAGATTTACGTATACGTTACACTTAAGAACACGATACACTATTAATGTTAACAACATTAAAGAGTATTAAGCATACTATATACACATATGTAAATTTTCCCAAACAGAGTACATAATTCCTTTAACAAAACAATAATACTTCGGTTCACAAGAACCCTAGTTACCAACATTTAAAACCTCAAACCTAATTTCTAACATTATAAACCTCGTACCTGTTGTTGTCATCTGTTCTTTACATATGAAATTGAAGCATCTCTCGAACCAAACCTAAAACTACTCAACAATCGGTAACAGTAGTCGAATACTTATTAAATGAGTATCATTTGAAAGGTTTTACACAAACATCCGTAATCCACAATGCAATAATCAAATACTGGAAGTTTTAGGTTAAAAAATTACAATCGACCTCTGTTTCACGATTTCAACTACCGTCGTAGCTTGGTGATGCATTTGTATGTAAAGTCGATTGATGAATCTTTAAAATCGAAGGTAATCTGTAGTTGATTTTGATTTTGATTTAGGGAGAATTACAAGGGACCACCCTCCAAAATAGCAGGTTCCTAAAAAAAGAACAAACGATTTTACAACTCTACCCTTTGCATTTATTAATATATTTACTAAATAATCTGTTAATTACTCTATTACCCTTTTAAATCTCATCCATTGATTAATATAATCAATGGTTACTAATGGTTCCTAATGGTTCCTACAGTTTTCATTTTTAAAGGAGTCCTGCAAAGAACCGGACCATATATATATATATATATATATATATATATATATATATATATATATATATATATATATATATATATATATATATATATATATATGATGAGGTTAAATTAAGAACCCATTGTTTTTATGAAAACCCTTTAACCCTATATCAACCCTTGATCTCTAAAGCAATTCTTGATCTAAGGGTCAGGAATATTTGTTATTAAATTAATAAGGCTTGCAGGTTTGACTTCACTTGAAAGGGTATGAAGGTAATATTACATGGTTCTTGAAGTACTAACCGTACACAGACATGGGTGTCAAAAAGTAACCGTCCCATCAATCAACTTCACAACCACCCCCTTTCAAAAATTTTCATACCAAACATGAGCCATTCTACATTTCAGAGAAGAGAGTTCCCACCCCCAAATTTCTTTTTCCCTCTTTTGTTCCTTGTTTGAGTGCTTCAGAGTCGATCGACGGTAACAGTTCAGACGAGGCATTTGTTAATCGTTTGGGTTTTCTGTCATATGGACGGAAACCTTTCATAGGAAAGGAGAAGCATCTGGATGGAGAAGAAAATGGAGAAGACGACAATTGGGTAAGTCGTTTAAATAGTAATCCGCCCGTTATAAATGGCGTTCCCAAATCTGTTGTGCTCGTTCATTTTATGAATTAAGTAGCAAATTGTGGTGTTTTGCCACCAATTGTACACACTGTCGATATGGTTTAGTTTGTTTTTCATTCTATGGCTGCAAAACCCTAAAAATGTGATTTTGTATTTGTTATGTACTCAGTGTGATGTTATGTTGATCGTGTATGTTTATGTTAATGACACTTTATTGTTCAAAAACAGACGAAAATGTTAAGTTAGTGAAGATTCAAATTGGGAACCCACTTCCTTAATTACATTAAAATATACGATAATTGGAAACCCCCTTTTTGAATTAGATTAAATATAACTGTTTTTTAGTTATACACTTGGGGGGGTTTGTTTCCTGATTTAAAAGAAGAGCAACAAGGGACATAACAATGATATAACATATTGTTGGTGCTGTTTTTTATACATACTTATAGCTTTGTAGTTGTTTAGATAGTTAAAATTTTGTTCCGTTAAACAGTAGATAAATAGTTATATTACTACAAATGTCTTATTAAGGAGTGGGTCGTTGTAAGTATGTGTAAGTAAGATGTAATATAAAATCTGTAGCTATTTCAGTTATTCAATGATCACTTGTGTAATCATTCATCAGTTTTAAAGTAAATTGTGTTTGAGTGAAATTATAATTATGTTTTATTATGGAGTAGTCATTGTCTCTTTTATTTTCAGAATCATTGTACAATTACGTATAATCAAGTTAGTAATAACATGTAATGTGTAGCCATCGTAAGACTCAATTCAACTCTGGATGTGGATATGTAAGACCACTTGTTAGTTATACACTTGGGGGGTTTGTTTCCTGATTTAAAAAAGAGCAACAGGGGACATAACAATGATATAACATATTGTTGGTGCTGTTTTTTATACATACTTATAGCTTTATAGCTGTTTAGACAGTTAAAATTTTGTTCCTTTAGACAGTAGATAAATAGTTATGTACTACAAACGTGTTCTTAACGAGTGGGTCGTTTGTAAGTATGTGTAAGTAAGATTTAAAATAAAATCTGTACTTATTTGAGTTCGTCAATTGTCACACCCCAACCTTGACGGCGGAAACGTCGAGGTGTGAGGATTAAGATTGTTCACAGTCACATAACGCTATGTTAAAGTATAAAATGCCATTAATCAATTGTTTTCAATCACCACATACATCAATGTCTCAAAATAAATCAAACAAAAACAAGAATTCAATCGTCTTTATTAAGCCTAGGTCCATGATCTAGGTTTATGCATTCCTTCAATCATTGCTAAGCTTGCACATTACCTGAAACATGTTGAAAATAAATTCAACTAACTAGTTGGTGAATTCTCATGGTTTTTAAATACAATAAGTATACAAATGTGGCAATTCTAGTCAATGGTCACGAGATAGCAAGTATATAGAACATGCATAGTTACAATCAAGCCTCGACTGAATAATATGAATAAGCATGATTAGCTAAGTGTATTTGGTTCCCTAGTGCACAAGCATACGGCTCCTAGGAGTCGGCAATACATCGACTTTAGCACCAAATAGGCTTGTCAGGCCCAAAGATCTAAGACTTCGCTAGGCTAGCAATAGTTAATGATTGCACACGTATGTCACATCTCACATAATACTTAACATATCCAAACAACCACGACTATATAAAGAATTGCACGTGTGTAATAAGTATCAAGCGTGTATGTGTAAGTTTGTATAAGCAACATGTTTCACCCCGAAAGATGTGAAATAATCGTAAAACGGGGCATAAGAACTCACATGTTTAATAAAGGAGACTTGTAAATGTAATAAGAATAACCACGAATAAGATTTCCAACACAAACGTCACAACGCACCTAAACGAAATAAAGTAGCGCGTTATAATTTGTTTGATGATTAATTGTAGGTCTAATATGATTTAATAATTATTCGTATTTATTACATGTTAATAACGTGATCGGTTTAATGGAACGAATGGATTATACTTGGTATAATCAATTGTTAGCGCGTAAGAGAATTAATAAATAAAACTTGATTAACTTGTACGTTAAACCGTTTATAAGGATTGTATATAATAGTGATTTAGCTATTATAAGGAACTATATAAATATATATATATATTTATAGGTATAAGTAATTAAACATTTAATTGTTTGAATATACATATAAATATATACTAAACAATTATGATATTGTGTATAATAATCAATATAAATGATTTAGCTATTAAAAGGACTATGTATAAATATATATATATATATATATATATATATATATATATAAGTAACTAAACAATTAAATTGTTTGAATATATATATAAAATATATATACTAAACAATTATAACATTAATCATAATAAGTGATTTAATTACTAAAAGAATATATATATATATATATATATAGGTATAAGTAACTTAAATAATTTAATTCTTTAAAAATATAATTTACATATTCAAGTATTATATTTACTCATTTATTTTGTATTTTAAAGATACAAAAATGTATTTATAATTACCAAAGTAATTTATAAAAATTTAATTTAGTCATAAAATTAATTAAACAAAAGAAAGAAAATAATCTGCATTTTATAAAATTAATTTTAGAAATTTTCAGAATTTAAAAAGGTGTAATAATTAAAAAGAAATAAAGAAAAGAAAAAAATCGAAAGAAAAAAAACAGGGAGGGGGGCTGCCCGGGGTCGAACCCGGGGCCTCCCTGTGAGCATGGGACGCAGGAACCAGTGAACCAGGGCCGTGGCCTTGGTTTCACTTTGGTTTGTTTTGGTTTTATGCATTGCCTCCCCGGTTTCCCCCAATTGATGAACCCTAGTTTCGTTCAAACCCAAATCAACCCTCGATTCGGTGTTAATCACCTAAATCATCATAGGGCTTTTGATCCTTGGACGAAACCGAGTAGGATGAAGGTCTTAATTACCTGATTGATGTGGTATTGAAGGGGTTACGGGTTCGATTAGGTTCGGGTGTTCTTGAATTTGGGGGTTTGCGTTTGAGAGATTTTCTTGTGCAATTGAGGGTTCAGGGAGTTTAGGAACTTCAAAATGATTCCGAAACCTTCAATATATAGCTTTGATTACACGGTTTTGGCTCTAACTTGTTCGATTGAAACCGCGTTTGAAGTTTACCCAAATTAATCGATTATGAGCTGTTAATTTGCACTTCTGATTGATTGATTGATTGATATAGCCGCGTATTAAGATTTAAGATAGTTAATTTGATTGAAATTGTAATTTTTGACAGGATTTGATTTCGTATTTTTGTTAAGAGATCACGGGTTTGATTTGGCAAGTGGAACGAGCGGGAACTCGAATTTGGACTGAGGCTCGGGTTCGAAACATGAGGCCGAGGGGTTTTGGGGGTTTAATTTGGGTCAAATCGGTTGGAAATGGGGTTTTTGAGGCTTGCCGGAGCTCGGCCGGAGCTCCGGCCGATTGTCACCGGAAAAACGGGGGTAACAGGGGGGTGGTTTGGAAATTACACAATTGGTCCCTGTTCTTTCCAAGTTTATTATTTTATGTATTAAACTTGTGTTTAAAGTTTTCAAAATGACAATTTAACCCCTGCACTTTAATACTAGGTTTATTATTGTTATTATTATTATTATTATTATTATTATTATTATTATTATTATTATTATTATTATTATTTTATTATTATTATTATTATTTTATTATTATTATTGTTATTATTATTATTATTATTATTATTATTGTTATCTATTATTATTATTAAAAAAAATTTAATAATGATGCTATAAAATGGCATAAATAAAATGAAAAATACAGGATGTTACAGTCTCCCCAACTTAAAAGAATTTCGTCCCGAAATTAAGAATCATAAAGGGTTACAAGAATAAGTAAGGGTAAGTCTTCTTCATATGTTCTTCATGCTCCCAAGTGAATTCCGCTCCTCGTTTGTTCTCCCATCGAACCTTTACGATTGGGGTCGTAGAGGTCCTAGTCTTCTTCATAATGTGATCCATGATTTCGACGGGTTTTTCAACGAAGTGTAGTGACTCGTCGATCTGAATGTCTTCCAATGGCACATGCAAATTATCGTCGGCCAGACACTTCCTCAGATTCGAGACGTGGAAGACAGGGTGAATTCCACTAAGGTCGGAGGGTAGTTCTAGTTTGTAGGCCACTTTTCCGATCCTTTTCAGAACCTTGAAAGGCCCTACAAACCTTGGAGCTAACTTGCCTTTCCTTCCAAAGCGAACCACACCCTTCCACGGTGAGACCTTGAGAAGGACCATCTCCCAACTTGGAATTCCAGTGGCTTGCGACGTTTATCAGCGTAGCTTTTCTGTCGACTCCTTGCCACTTCCAGGTTCTTGCGGATGATAGCGACTTTATCGGTCGTCTCTTGTATGAGCTCGGGACCGGTAATAAGATTCTCGCCAACGTCGGTCCAGCAGATTGGTGAACGACACTTACGACCGTAAAGTGCTTCGAACGGTGCCATTTGGATGCTTGAGTGGTAACTGTTGTTGTAGGAGAATTCTGCGAGCGGTAGGTGCGTATCCCAGTCGCCCCCAAAATCAAGGACACAGAGACGTAACAGGTCTTCCAGGGTTTGGATCGTCCGCTCGGTTTGGCCATCGGTTTGGGGATGGTAAGCCGTGCTTAAATCCAATTGTGTACCCAGAAGTTCTTGCATAGTAGACCAAAAGTGAGAAGTGAATCGAGCGTCTCGGTCGGATATAATGTGAAGAGGCACACCATGACGGCTTACGATTTCATCGATGTAAATCCGGGCTAACCTTGATGTCTTATATGTGTCGCGTATGGGTATGAAATGTGCCGACTTAGTCAATCGGTCGACGATTACCCATATGCTATCGTGCCCGTGAGATGTCCGAGGTAACTTGGTTATGAAGTCCATGGATATATGTTCCCACTTCCACATGGGAATTTCGGGTTGTTCAAGTAATCCACTTGGTCGTTGATGCTCCGCTTTAACCTTCGTGCATGTAAGGCACTTAGCAACATAGGTTGCTATGTCTCGTTTCATTCCGGGCCACCAATATTGACTCCGTAAGTCCATGTACATCTTATCGGAGCCCGGGTGAATAGAATAACGAGTCCGATGTGCTTCGTTCATGATAGAAGCCCGAAGGTTATTGCGTTTGGGGATCCAGATTCGGTTTGCGAAATACATTAGCCCATTGGCTCTTGTTTCTAATTGGGCTAAGAGATTTGGCTCGAGCTCTTCCTTCATACTCCCTTCGGTTTGCACCGCTTGCTGTGCTTCTCGAATACTCGCCTCGATGTCACAATCGATCCTTAAGTTCTGCAATAACACCGTAGCATTGTTGACATCGAGTCGGACTTCAGTATCAAACTCTCCCAATGTATCGAACCATTGGCGTTGGTCGCGAATCTCTTGAACGGAAACCATCTTTTGATGCGTCTTTCGACTCAATGCATCGGCTACGACATTTGCCTTGCCGGGATGGTAGCGGATATCACAATCGTAGTCGCTAATTAGTTCCACCCAACAACGTTGCCTCATATTGAGGTCCTTCTAGTTGAAGACGTGTTGGAGGCTCTTGTGGTCCGTGTAGACTATACATTGCATGCCGTATAGATAGTGTCTCCAGATTTTTAAAGCAAAGACCACCGCTCCGAGCTTGAGATCGTGCGTCGTATAATTTACCTCGTGAACCTTCAATTGTCTCGAGGCATATGCGATGACCTTTCCCCGTTGCATGAGAACACAACCAAGGACTTGTTTCGACGCGTCGCAGTATACCGTGAAGTCGTCATTTCCATCTGGTAGCGTCAGAATAGGGGCATTGCACAACTTGTGCTTCAATGTCTCAAACGCCTCTTCTTGCTCGGCTTTCCACTCGAAAGGCTTGTTCTTCTGAGTCAAGGACGTGAGTGGCTTTGCGATTTTTGAGAAGTTGGCAATAAATCGCCGGTAATACCCGGCTAGACCAAGAAACGATCGAACTTCCGTCGGAGTTGTGGGAGCACTCCAATTCTTTACGGCTTCAACCTTCGCAGGGTCGACGTGAATTCCTTGACTATTCACAACGTGCCCTAAGAACTGTACTTCTTCAAGCCAAAACTCACATTTCGAGAATTTCGCGTACAGTTGTTCCTTCTTCAACAGCTCGAGGATTTGACGGAGATGAAGTTCGTGATCGGAGCGTGACTTGGAATAAATAAGAATGTCGTCAATGAAAACGATGACGAACTTGTCTAGGTATGGCTTGCACACCCGATTCATAAGATCCATGAAGACCGCTGGAGCATTGGTTAAGCCGAAAGGCATAACCATGAACTCGTAATGCCCATACCGGGTGCGGAATGCAGTCTTTGGGATATCGTCGTCGTGGACTCGCAGTTGATGATAACCCGAACGCAAGTCGATTTTTGAAAAGATTGCAGCTCCTTGAAGTTGGTCAAAAAGGTCGTCGATACGAGGAAGAGGATACCGGTTCTTGATAGTCAACTTGTTGAGCTCCCGGTAATCGATACACATGCGGAAAGACCCATCTTTCTTCTTCACAAATAAGACAGGTGCACCCCAAGGAGAAGAACTAGGGCGGATAAACCCCTTCTCGGATAATTCCTGGAGTTGGCTAGAGAGTTCTTGCATTTCCGATGGTGCGAGTCGGTAAGGTGATTTAGCCGCGGGGCTTGCTCCCGGAATCAAGTCGATTTTAAATTCTACTTCGCGTACGGGAGGTAACCCGCTAAGATCATCGGGAAAGATCTCAGGGAATTCTCGTACAACTGGAACATCTTTGAGTTCCTTCTCCTTGGTTTTGGTGTTGACTACATATGCCAAGAATGCCGGATAACTCTTACTTAGGCACTTCTGAGCCTTAGTACATGACATAAGCTTGAGTCCTTTGGAGGACCGTTCACCGAACACCTTCATCGTGTCACCGGAGGGTAAGGGCATGCGAATACACTTCTCGAAGCAGATGATCTCGGCATGGTTCTTGGATAACCAATCCATGCCAATAATAACGTCGAAACTTCCAAGCTTCATTGGAATAAGGTCGATAAGAAATTTATGGTTGTCGAGGCACAATAGACAATCGCGGATAACCACGTCGACGGTGATGGGTTCTCCATCAGCAACTTCGACGGTGAGAGGTCTCTCTAGATTTGAGCGAGGTTTAGAAAGTGTCGGCTCGAACTCTAAGGAAACGAAACTTCTATCGGCGCCCGAATCAAATAATACGTATGCATAGGTGTCATTAATAAGAAACATACCTGTATAGGTTTAAAGGCACTTAAGGACACAAGTAAGGAATTTTAAGAGAAATTCTATGGGGATAGGGTTGCAATTTTTACGTACCGTTCACCACCTCGTTGTTCGCTTGCGCTTGGTTCGCGTTGATGTTGAAAGCACGTCCACGAGCTTGTGGAACATTGCCCACAAGACGAGGGCACTGGGGTCGGTAGTGACCTGGTTCTCCAAGTTGTAGCAGACCCGATTTGGTTCCGTCACTGCGTTTCCCAATGGTCGGGACACGTTGCCACAAGGTGCCCGTACTTGCCACATAGTGTGCAGATGCGACACGGAAGGTTTCCCGGATGGTGGTACCTACACGTGTTGCACATAGGTAGAGGGCCTGCATAAGCCCTTGCCACGGGCACTTGTGCGGCCGGTGTAGCCCGGTAGTACACTGTCTTTGGGGCGGTTTAGGAGCAGCCACGGCGTAGTTCCGTGCCGGTACAAACTTCCGTTTCTTGTTATCAGGCTTGACCTCCTTGACCTCCTCGGGGGTCGTCTTCTCAGTCTTCTTGGCACCCTTTGCAACACATAGTGCCTGCTCGGATGTGGTTCTCCGTCAATTGGGCAGTGATGGTGATAGCTTCTTCCAAGATAGCTTCTTCCAAGTTGCGGGTCGGCTACCCAAACGGCATCCTGAATCTGAGGCGGTACACCCTTAATAAATTTTCCACGTTTCGGGAAACAGTATCCACCATGTGTGGCAGCAGTATGCTAAGTTCATGATGACGGGTAGAATATGCCAGATGGTTCCCGCCATCCTGTTTCAAATTCCAGAATTCCTCCTCCAGTTTCTGGATTTCACTCCTCGGGCAAAACTTGGCTATGGCTATGTTTTTGAATTCCTCCAAGTTAAAGCCAAGATTGCATCGGGGCCTCGGTTCCTCTTTTCACTGTTCCACCACGTTAAGGCCCGTTGCTGCAGCATACTGGTGGCATACCTTACTTTGAGTGCTTCGGGGCACTCACAGTTGACGAAGGTGTTCTTTTCCATCCCTTCAAACCACTCTAAGAGACCGGTGGCACCTTCCTTGCCACTATAACTGGGAGGCTTGCATGAACTGAAATGCTTGAAGGTGCAAGACTGGGTGTTACGCCGTTGGTTTACACTATTCTCCCCTTGACCATTGCTATTGTTCGTGACGTTTGCGATCATAGTGCTGCTGAGTTCAGCCACCATGGTCGGGATGACCGCAGCCATTTGCCGGGCAATCATGGCAGCAAGCTTACGGCCGGATCTTCCTCGGTTTCCGTGGAAACGAGACATGCTGGAAAAATACAAATTGGGTTAGGATCGGTTTAAAAGGAATAATAAGGATGGGCAATTAAGGTAAGAATCATGAATTATACGGAATGATTCCATTGGTGACGCATCACCATTTGGAAACGTTGACACGTCAAGATGAATTGACCCATTCACCTCAGAAACTCGTGTATGTTGGTCATAGTTTATCACTCATCCCGGAAATCCCCAGGTAGCGTAACGGTTCCCTCAATGAGATTTATACGTATACGCTTGCCTTAGCCCGAGGGCCTTTTGCCAGAAAGTCCAGAATACAGGTGTCTATGTACCACACTAGTTCTTTGGTTTATGAAATCAAAAATCTTGATGGGATATTTACAGGATTAGACATAAAGTCTAAAGAATTCCTATCAATAGATTCTACTTGGAGACGAGAATAAGTTTAAGAAATAGTAACTGTCGGGGAGAATTAACGTTTAAGATAAGTCTAGGGGAGACGGGTAACAATATGTAATCATGTAGAAAGGCACCTATGCTAAGGCATCACATTGCACATAATAAGGCATAGCGTTAGGCAGCATGCAAACAATAAGTATGTATTCATAAGAATACTATTCTATAAGGATCATGCATAAACTATAGCCTAGGTCACCATTTCTAATAACCTAAATCCCTATAGTTATGGGCTCTGATACCAATCTGTCACACCCCAACCTTGACGGCGGAAACGTCGAGGTGTGAGGATTAAGATTGTTCACAGCCACATAACGCTATGTTAAAGTATAAAATGCCATTAATCAATTGTTTTCAATCACCACATACATCAATGTCTCAAAAAAAAAACAAAAAAAAACAAGAATTCAATCGTCTTTATTAAGCCTAGGTCCATGATCTAGGTTTATGCATTCCTTCAATCATTGCTAAGTTTGCACATTACCTGAAACATGTTGAAAATAAAGTCAACTAACTAGTTGGTGAATTCTCATGGTTTTAAATACAATAAGTATACAAAATGTGGCAATTCTAGTCAATGGTCACGAGATAGCAAGTATATAGAACATGCATAGTTACAATCAAGCCTCGACTGAATAATATGAATAAGCATGATTAGCTAAGTGTATTTGGTTCCCTAGTGCACAAGCATACGGCTCCTAGGAGTCGGCAATACATCGACTTTAGCACCAAATAGGCTTGTCAGGCCCAAAGATCTAAGACTTCGCTAGGCTAGCAATAGTTAATGATTGCACACGTATGTCACATCTCACATAATACTTAACATATCCAAACAACCACGACTATATAAAGAATTGCACGTGTGTAATAAGTATCAAGCGTGTATGTGTAAGTTTGTATAAGCAACATGTTTCACCCCGAAAGATGTGAAATAATCGTAAAACGGGGCATAAGAACTCACATGTTTAATAAAGGAGACTTGTAAATGTAATAAGAATAACCACGAATAAGATTTCCAACACAAACGTCACAACGCACCTAAACGAAATAAAGTAGCGCGTTATAATTTGTTTGATGATTAATTGTAGGTCTAATATGATTTAATAATTATTCGTATTTATTACATGTTAATAACGTGATCGGTTTAATGGAACGAATGGATTATACTTGGTATAATCAATTGTTAGCGCGTAAGAGAATTAATAAATAAAACTTGATTAACTTGTACGTTAAACCGGTTTATAAGGATTGTATATAATAGTGATTTAGCTATTATAAGGAACTATATAAATATATATATATTTATAGGTATAAGTAATTAAACAATTAATGTTTGAATATACATATAAATATATATACTAAACAATTATGATATTGTGTATAATAATCAATATAAATGATTTAGCTATTAAAAGGACTATGTATAAATATATATATATATATAGATATATATATATATATAAGTAACTAAACAATTAAATTGTTTGAATATATATATATAAATATATATACTAAACAATTATAACATTAATCATAATAAGTGATTTAATTACTAAAAGAAATATATATATATATATATATAGGTATAAGTAACTTAATAATTCTTTAATATAATTACATATTCAAGTATTATATTTACTCATTTATTTTGTATTTTAAAGACAAAAATGTATTTATAATTACCAAAGTAATTTATAAAAATTTAATTTAGTCATAAAATTAATTAAACAAAAGAAAGAAATAATCTGCATTTTATAAAATTAATTTTAGAAATTTTCAGAATTTAAAAAAGTGTAATAATTAAAAGAAATAAAGAAAAGAAAAATCGAAAGAAAAAAAAAACAGGGAGGGGGGCTGCCCGGGGTCGAACCCGGGCCTCCCTTGAGCATGGGACGCAGGAACCAGTGAACCAGGGCCGTGGCCTTGGTTTCACTTTGGTTTGTTTTGGTTTTATGCATTGCCTCCCGGTTTTCCCCCAATGATGAACCCTAGTTTCGTTCAAACCCAAAATCACCCTCGATTCGGTGTTAATCACCTAAATCATCATAGGGCTTTGATCCTTGGACGAAACCGAGTAGAAAAGGATGAAGGTCTTAATTACCTGATGATGTGGTATTGAAGGGGGACGGGTTCGATTAGGTTCGGGTGTTCTTGAATTTGGGGTTTTGCGTTTGAGAGATTTTCTGTGTGCAATTGAGGGTTTAGGGAGTTTAGGAACTTCAAAATGATTCCGAAACCTTCAATATATAGCTTTGATTACACGGTTTTGGCTCTAACTTGTTCGATTGAAACCGCGTTCGAAGTTTACCCAAATTAATCGATTATGAGCTGTTAATTTGCACTTCTGATTGATTGATTGATTGATATAGCCGCGTATTAAGATTTAAGATAGTTAATTTGATTGAAATTGTAATTTTGACAGGATTTGATTTCGTATTTTTGTTAAGAGATCACGGGTTTGATTTGGCAAGTGGAACGAGCGGGAACCTCGAATTTGGACTGAGGCTCGGGTTCAAAACATGAGGCCGAGGGTTTTGGGGGTTAATTTGGGTCAAATCGGTTGGAAATGGGTTTTGAGGCTTGCCGGAGCTCGGCCGGAGCTCCGGCGATTGTCACCGGAAAAACGGGGGTAACAGGGGGGTGGTTTGGGAAATTACACAATTGGTCCCTGTTCTTTTCCAAGTTTATTATTTATGTATTAAACTTTTGTTTAAGTTTTCAAAATGACAATTTAACCCCTGCACTTTAATACTAGGTTATTATTATTGTTATGTTATTATTATTATTATTATTATTATTTTTATTATTATTATATTATTATATTATCATTATTATTATTTTATTATTATTATTATTTATTATTTATTATTATTATTGTTATTATAGTTTATTATTATTATTATTGTTATCTATTATTTTATTAAAAAAATTAATAATGATTCATAAAATGGCATAAATAAATAAAAAAAATACAGGATTTACATCAATGATCAGTTGCGTAATCATTCATCAGTTATAAAGTAAATTGTGTTTGAGTGAAATTAAAATTATGTTTTTAAGGAGTAATCATTGTCTCTTTTATTTAAGAATCATTGTAAAATTATGTATAATTAAGTTAGTAATAACATTAAGAAATGTGTAGCCATCATAAGACTCAATTCAACTGGATGTGGATAAGTAAGACCATGTAAAAGAGGTACTGAAGTGGGTTAGTGGTGGGGGTGGGGGGAAACATGTTTTCTAGGAATAAGAAATGTAAGTACGTATTGATTGTTTTCTGTTATGTGTTTTTTTGGAATTTAACAGAAACAAAGGCGGAAGAATATCCATCATACAAGTAATTTCGAATAAATGGAGACACTCTAGAGGTTTATATTAAATGCACCCTTTTTTTTATAGTTTGTAAGTTCCTTGAATAACAAGTATGTGTCTATAACCGCGTTACGCTTAATTGTAATAAACAGTTAGGAGCAGTGAAAGAATAGCACTTAAATCTTTCAGCCGTTTTACAAACACAGCCGCGAGCCCTATAGAGATAGACCTGCTGGGCAAAGTAAACAAGGTTTGTTTGTCATTACCTAATCATATTTGTTATGTTAGTACAGACGTTTATGACCTTTCGTTTTGTAACAATTATATATTCTCCCAATTCATAAAACAACAGGTTATGATGATACTCCAACATGCCAATCATTCATTACTATCTTCAGAGGGCCCAAGTTCTCGTGCTAAAGCAAGAAGTAGGAAAAAAAATGGTAAGGTTTTATTTTGTAGGATGATGATTTGTAAACGTCTTATTGTAATATTTGTCATGTAATTGATTGTAACACACATAGCCTGTCTGTTTTTTGTGGGGGGGAGTTTTGATCTTACTTTTGCTCAAAACAGGATTGGATGAAGGGAGTGATGTACCACTTGTTTCCTTACTGTCATCTGGAGGAAGTAGTGTTGTCGAAACGCAAGAGTAAGAATTGTGTTGAAAAGTTATTCAATGAAGTGAAAAAAATATATGAAAAATAACGCTTGCTTCAAAAAACAACAAGGGCTTGTGTGACGGGGAAGTTGACGGATAACGCCTCAGAGAAAAAGAAAGACAAAACCACGGTAAAAAGTAAGAACAGTTATAGTTGTCATTTCCTTGGGATAAGTAGTTGAAATAAATAATATATTGTAGGAGATAAGTAAGGTTAATTTACTATAACTTACATAATTTTTTTAAGCCTAAAAAAATTAAAACGTACGGGAATAAAATGTATATTTTCGTTATGTTGGTAGTCATGTTTTGATAATGTTTTTTTTCAGGACAAGAACTTTTGTGTGGAAAGTAGCAGTGGTACTAAGCGGAAGATAGATTATAGTGAGCTAGATAACGAAAGTAGTAAACAGAAGGAAAAACCCTTGGGCGTAAGAAATACAAAAATATCCATTGATAAATAATAGATGCTCACCCAAACCAATGACAAAAGTCGTTACATTACTAAACAATGAACAGCGTAAGGGTTTGGTAACTTTTTGTCAATGAAGGTAGATGGAATCCCCCAAAAACTAGGATACTATGTTTTAGATGTTTAAATGAAGAAACAATGGAGTTAGATTTGCCATGTGGGAAAATAAAGGTTTGAGGAGGCAATACACCAATACTTGGTATTCCTAAAAAGGGATTGTTTTAGATAGTCTTGAAGAGGCAGATGTAAAAAGTTCAGAGGTACAGGATTGGAGGAGTTCATGGGGGATTCATACATATCACCGGCAGATATAGTTGCTAGGATATCGAATAGAATAGATAATAACGTCAACCACTTCAAACTCGATTTCTTGGCGTTGTTCTTGTCTACTATGGTGGAATGCCATGCCCATGGGAAATGTAAACTGAATGCAATCTACCTCCTTAACAACCGATTTGACGTTAGCCAGATCAATTAGTGTGATTATCTGCTTAGCAAACTTAAAACCACAAAATTGACTTGGGACTGGAAAAACAAGAAACCATATACTGGGCCATTAACTGTATTTACGGTATGTTACACCATCACAATTTTATGTATATATTTTTTAATATTTTTTACATTATTGTAAGCTGATGTGCTTTGGGGGCAACAGAATTGACATGAATTTACTTATTTTATCCTTTGTTAATAAGTTTTTTGTGGACAACCAACAAATGTTCACTTCCAGACTTTTGTTTGACAGTTGTTGTATGTACGTGGAATGGCCTGCCCGGTATGGAGGATGACAAATCTAAACCTGCTATTCAGTCTTGGAATTTTGAGAAGCTGAAAATAAGAGAGAAAATTGAATAACAAAAGGTGGATTTGGTAGAGGTGAGTTATTAGAGATTGGAGGTGATGGTCGTGGTAAAGGAAAAGAAGGAAACAGTACGCAAGATGATAATGTGGCTTCTGGAGTGGATAAGGAGGTATGAAGTAAAAACATGTACTTGTTTGTCAATGTAATACAGTGTAATTAAGAACAGTAACATTTTTCTGCTTCGTTGTTGTTTTTTAAAAAACATTGCAGGGACTTTCGATCGTCTGGATAAAAAGATGAAGGAAGTTATGAAGTTAAAGACAGAGATTGAGTTGAAATATTAGAAATGCAAGGGAAGGAAGATAATGTCGATGGAGCTGATAGATTATTATGTACTTTTGAAAGCGTGTTCAACCGTAAACCGAGACCACTATGCTCTCCTACGAAAGTGGATGATGGTAAGGCACAAGATAATGTTGATAACCAACAGTTGTTAGATGATTTGATTTTTAAGGTTTGTATGGAAGTTAATGAAAAGAGACAACCATTGATTGAAAGTGAAGAAGAAGATGTTTATAAAAATGAGGAAACATATCTAGTTCTGGTACGTAGTTGTAGTTTTATAACAAAAATTATATTTTTTTGATGCCCCCCAAACAATGTAATAATTATAATTGTCACAGGAGGAGACCTGTCAAGTAGAAGTGTAGTTGATCGAATCATTACAAATGATGAGCCAATAAATGTGCAAGAACCGTCCGAAAGAAATTATGGCGAAGAAGCTATGACAGCAGCAAGTACTTCTTTATTGTTTTTCTTTATTATTACACTTTGTAACGTAAAATTATTTTCAACAGTTATTTTAATGCTAAAACTAGGAAAGTTGTTAGCGAAAAGTATACTTGATAGAACAAGCACAAATGATGGGGAGAGATATAGGAACAGATATGTTATTGCATAGTTATTTTTATTATTACAATTAAGGCGAATAAAAAAACATTTGACGCATGTGAGTGCTGTGTGTTATATTAGTGCTGAAATTATTTTACTACAGTCCAAATTACTTGCCTGTTGAAACAAAATGTAGAAGAGAGAGAGCCAAAAACAGGACTACTGATCAGAGTATGCTTGAGAAGCAAACATAACAAACGAAGGTAATGGTTGAAAAGTAGGTTGTTATAATATACGTAATATATGTAATATGAAATTCATAATTTCTGGGATAAAATATAAGTTTGTTGAATACATTGTGTTACATAATGTATTTAAGGGGTATAGTATACTACAATATTTGTAGAAAAATAAATGAGAAAATAAATGTACCACATACAAGTTGATGTGGTTAGTACAAAGTTATAATTCGTTATTTTATGTTGTCATCTGATTTTTACAGTGAAAGAGATCTCATGTGGTTAGAACATATTTGTATAGTGTAACCTAATGTAGCATGATGTAATATCATGTAAATTTAAAGGAGGTCCATTTTTTTGCGTAATAATAGTGTAACTTTGACGTAGATGTAAGTAGACCAGGGTTGGAGAACATTGCACAAAAAGATGTTAGGAGAAAAGAAGAATCTTCATTGGGAATGGAAGGAAAGATTGATGAATCAAAAAGGTTAATAAAGACGGTCCAAAAGTCATCAGAGGTTTGTACAATTATGGTTTTGTTTTTACATTGGTTAGCATTTTTTGTTTCTCTATTTTTTTATTCGATTTTCCCATTTTCGTTAAGTCTAAACTTAAATTTCTCAGGTTATACTAAACGTGATATAATAAGTAATCGATACAAGTTCGGGATAAAGGTTGATACAAATACAGTAGACGTGGAAAACCTAGCGGATAAAGGTCGGCGTCTAAACTTTGTTGCTATATTTGAGTGATAATCATGAACTTTTCACATTAAAAAAATGTATCAAAACTAGTTTTCATCGCAGTTTAAAAAATACCAAGTGAGCAGGAGAATGCTGCTATAATACAAAAAAATATTCTACAAAAGTTCGCAAAGGAGCTAGATAAAAAAAGAATCAAAGTTAGCAACTTTGTCCGTCGTATTACATAATTCGGTATACAAAAATATTAAAAATATTTATATTCCAAATGTTGGTGTTCTTCTAGTGCCACATAATACATCATGCAACTTGATGGGCCGTCTTTCAGTTTGGATGACGCAGGAGGTTGGAAGTCGACAATAGGTGGGAGGTAATGTATAAAGACACGTTCCTTTTGAAAATGAAATTATTGTTACATCACACTGCAGTGTTCTGTGTTGTAAGAGTTAAAAAAGTCATCTATGCTAACGTTTCCTTGTTGTTGTCGTGTCTTTTATAGTCATCCGGAACCAACTTTGTAGCCCCATCATTCAGCCTCGGCTTTACACAAGATGATATCATTGCTACAACAGAGACAGGTAAAAATACAAAAAATAATTCTTTATGAATTACAGTATTTCGATATAGCCACTTGATTTAATATTAGTAAAGTTTTCTACTTGTTGATCAGTTTGGTTTAGATTTTGAGGATTATTTTCTAAGAAGTTAGATTTGCAACTTCCTAATAACATAAAAGAAAAATGTTACTCTAATTTTTCATAACATATATTCATATATGACAAAATACTTAATTCTTTAGTTGTAACGGCAGCGGGTGCACAAAACCTGGGTGCCCCATCTTTCAGCTTGGTTTAACACAAAACGCTAACATTGAGCCGACTCAATTAGGTAAAATACAAATACGAAGATGCACCCCCAAAAATTAAAAATTTAAATTACATGATGTTACAAACCCCCCAAAAAGTGTGTGTCCTTTTCATAAATTCAATTTGATCAGTGGAAAAAATAAAATAAGTTTTATTAATTTGGTTAGGATAATTAATATATGAAGTATTAATAATGTGGGGAGTTATATTGCAGTTCTTATTTACCATAAAGAAATGTGTTACATTATTTATTATATGTTCTGTTGAAAAAACATTAAAAAATTTATTTGTTGTATTGTAGTGGATAAGGACTGCAGCGTTGGTGGACGGTCTTACAAGTTGGCGATGACGCAGGATGATGAAATAGGTTAATAAATTTTTTGTATTACACTTAAAAAGAACTACAGCACGCTACCTTCTAAAATGGGTGAAAGGGAGGATGAAAGATATAAATAGTTAAATTAAATACGTAATGAACCCTCAAGGTAAAATGAATTAAAATACGTGTAAGATGTTTTAGTGTACTGAAGATTTGTTTGACCTTCTTGTACATGATCTATCTCTGCTTTTGTTGATAAAGCTCCGAACATGGAATCTGTTGGAGCGGGAAAAGGAGGTGCTTACATATTACATTGCACTACTACATTTACATGACACTGCGTTGTTGGTGAACATGTTCTTGTATTGAGTATTTTTACATGATTCGTTTTTCTTATTAGTTGATGGATTAGCACAATGAAAAAACCGGAAGTTGAACAGTTGACAACGATCGACGGACCGAGCTATAACTTAGGATTAACACAGGAAGAGGAGGGATGCAAATCCTGTAGGAGGTAATGACTGATAAGCACATTTATGCGAAAATATTAGTAGGATTTCTTTTGATTTAAAATAATGAATAAGAATAAATTAGTACATAGTTTTGGTTATTGTTAAGTGTTGTTTAATATGCAGAGAAACAGGTATAGAAGACAATAAAGAAGGAAGGAGAAATACACGAAGGAAAAGAACGGTATCCTCGAAAGTAGAATCCCCATACAGAATTAGGGTGACAAACAATAGACCCATTGTTCAACAAGGAAGAAGACGCAATATGGGAATTAATCTTCAAGGCAGAACCAGGTAAAAAATTCCGAATTAATTACACTTCTTGGTATTAGTAATAAAAGTTGATTGCTACATTAATGCAGCAAACAAGTTTTTGACACTCAAATGAGGGTTAGGACAAGATATATCTATTTTAAGAACCTACAGGATTGTAGAGAGGTATATGGAAACACATAGACTGCTGGCTGCGGTCTTAATCATGAGGAAAAACTAAGAAGCAAGGATTCACGCGCAGGCTGTTTGTCTGCCATCAACCATTTGTAAGTACACCTGTTTAACGCATGTCATGTATCGAATTAACTTCGTCATAGTTATTAATTCTTTTTACAGTTAGAGTGGTTGTTCGTGAACGAGGGGAAAAATGTCTTAGGACTTTTACCATAACATCTTCGAAGGGTTGGGCCGGGATGAAAGCCAAAGAGATCTAAAAGGGTTTGATTTGTATTCTTTCCATTGGAAAAGAAACATTTTTACCTACTTGTCTTGATATAAAGAACCCGTCAACTTTTCTCATTGACAATATGGACCCACAGAGATATTGTCAACTTGGGGACCACAACGAGTATAAAAAAAGGCATTCCTTACAAAGTGGTAAGATCACATATAAAAAATTACTTATCATCTTTAACGACAGTGTCAACTATTAACAGTTATATTAAGTATTTAATGCGTATCCTTTAAAAATAAGATATGTCATAGGAAAATGTTAAATTGTATGCAGAAACAATCTTCAGACAATACCTGCTGAAAATGGGCAACTGCAAAGCCGGGAGATTTGAAACAGCGAGGCAACAAAAGTAGAGCTACCATGGGCAACTAAGAAGAGAACACCGATTGTGGAATAGTTATGAGACATATGGAGATGTTCATGGGCAAAACAGGGGCAAAGTTTGACGCATGTTCAAGAATAACGAAAGAGCCTTGAAGACACAAATTAAAAATTCTAAGGAAGAAATATGCGACGAGAGTAGTGCTATCGGATATAAACGTTTCAAAAGGAAAAGGTGCTGGCCGAGGCTTACAATCTGAAAAGTTAAATGTGTTGTTGGAATATGTTATCATGGACAATGAATAGTGGTATGTATTTGTTCGTTTATGTAATGTAATGTTAAACCTGATGTAACATCCCGTAATCTTCGTTAATAAAAGTTAATTTTATACATTTATGTAAATTCAACCATAATAATAATAAATATAATAATAATAATAATAATAATATAATAATAAAAATAATAATACTATAATAAAAATAAAACAAAGAAATTAAAATAATATATAATATATATATATATATATATATTTATTAGATTATAAGTGCGGGGGTGGTTTGTAATTTTTGAAACCTGTTATAAAAGCTTTTAACATGAAATATTAAGTTTCAAACCGCAGGGACTGAAAATGTAATTATAAAAATTACACAACAGCCCCTCACCGTCCCCGTAAATCCGGCGACCCTCCGGCCACCCTCCGGCGAGCCTCCGGCGAGGCCAAAAAAACACGATTTTACACTGTTTAAACCAACAAACCGTCCCGACACCCTCAACATGCAAGTTTCGAACTCGTACACCACTACAATTTGAATAATCGAGCGATTAGGTATGTTTTCCCACTGAACCTAATTTTCGACCGAAACTTCAACCACTACCAAGCACTAAAACACTCTAATAATCTAATTAAATCGATCTGCATAGACTTTATCTACCTAGAAATATGATACAAACTTCGATTGCAAATCACAAGCACGCATTCATTGAATTCAATCCCCATTTCACCCGCGACCTGCAAGTTGGTCGAACACACCCTTCTGGTCAAGTAATCCGAAATTGATAGAGGGTATCCATCTTTAACACCAACAGAAGCTTCCTGTGTAGTTAAATTCGATTATCAACAGTGTTTGATTCCCTTTTCGAATTCGAGATAGCCGCGGTGTTCATCGAAGCATTCATCTACAATTTTGAAAGCAAACAGGTAATCAAACATATCAATCTACTCGTTTGATCATGGGGAACAAAAGCCCCATGAATTTGGCCATTAACAGTATCGAATTTGTATTCAATTTGGGGTAAACCGAACTAGGGTTCTTCGCGAATTTGGGGTTCTGGAAAACAGTGTTTAAATTCAATTAAAAACTATGTTTAATCGCGGTTTAGAGCCTTGGCTCAGCGGTTAGTCGCGCGTGTGTGTGAGCTTGGGGTCCTGGGTTCGACCCGGGCCAACCCCTTTTTCTTGTTTTATTTTTTAAAAGGCTTATTAAATACAATAAAATATGGAAAATTTCTAAAATTTACAAAAAAAAAAATAAATCTATAAATTCCCTCATTTTAAATCTTACAAAATAATTTTCTGTAATTTATTTTATTTAAAAACAATAATAGATTTTTATAAATATTATTTTAAAAATATTAAAAATACTTATTTTTATAAAATAAATTCTAAATCAGTTAATTATGAATAATCACAAAAATCATATAAATTATTTATAATAATAAATAATTATTTTTATAAAAATGAACACTTATTATCTTTAAACACAAAATATATTTTATAAATCCACAAATTATTTATGAAATTGTAGGTTATTTCTTATAAAATATATTTGAACCAAAGGTATAAATTAATACCTTATTATTAATCAAAATACTATAAGTGTGAATATTCTTATTTATAAATATTATTGGATAATTATAAATTATATAATTAGACCACATTATTTTTATATTTATCCTAAAAATATATAAAACACCTATGAGATCTTTCTAATGAAATCAAAATGAAATAATTATTTGGTAAAACTTAATACTTATTGATAAATACTTATTAAAACATATACGAATATATAAAAAGATTGTACATATATATATATTGCGTGTGTGACACGTGTAAATCAAATCAAACTCAAACCTTACCAAATAATTCATTCATATTAAAGACTCAGTTACAATCAATAATAGGTGGTGAACGTGTTTGATCGTGCTTTGCCTATTCTTTGAAGTTCTTATTCATATACATTACATCAATCCAAGGTGAGTTTCCGTGGCCCCTTTTATGCTTTTATAACTGTTTTAATGTTTTCCAAACTTGGGGGAAAAGTATGCTCACCGTTTTCGATGCTGAACAATCTTATTTACAATTTTCATACTTGGAATCGACGTGATACTATTCTCATATTCTAATACATACATGGTGTTATTCTATTCTTACAACCATTAATACGGGTTAGGAACCAACGGATAGGTATTGGTAGTACTACTGGGTTGACACCCCCACCCTCGACAGATCGGTTTAACTTGTGAGTTACGACTACAGCTGCCAGCAATCAGGCCATGGGTGAATATATTCCGACAAACTTATATGCATAACGTCATTATGTTTGGTTGTCTTAAACACATGTTATGTGGTTTTTGCTTACAGTATGATTCCATATCAAATTCTACACAGCATCAAATGTTTTAATTTAAACCTGCGGAACTCACCAACATTATGTGTTGACATTTTTGAGCATATCTTTTCAGGAGAACATGATCAAAGAGGATAGCTAGTGCTGGTGCCTTAGCAGAGACCTCAGGCTTACAATAGATTTGTATTGTTTATCATTTACTGTTATAATGAACACTGTGTATATGGATTTTAGAATTATTAAGACTATGATAGTCGTGGAACTGACTAACCACGACACAAGTCACCATGTGTCGGGCGACGTCATGACACGAGGATTTTACACATATTATGTCTCTGTATTTATACCAAGTGTTATGCGATCCCGTCCGTCGCATCCTCGTGTTTCCGCTATAAGCGGGGGGTGTGACAGATTGGTATCAGAGCCTTGGTTATAGAGATTTAGGTGGAGAATTCGACCTAGACTATAACCTAAGAACCTCATATAGAATGCATGCTAGGGATTGTGTGCATTTGATTTTACCTAAATGTCTTTCATGATTTGTGTGACACATAGACACCTGTATTCTGGATTTCCTGGCAAAAGGCCCTCGGGCTAAGGCAAGCATATCGCATATATCTCATTACGAGACCTGGTATGCTTACCTGGGGATTTCTGGGATGAGTGATAAACTATGGTCAATACACAGGTCTACAAGGCAAATGGGTCAAGTATATTAAGTCTATGAACTTAATATACAGGTATATTCCTATATACCTAATAATCTACAAGTATGTTCCTACATACCTAATTTTATACATGTACACGTGTTATTTGAACATCCTGGGGAAGACATTATTACTCTCAGTCTTTCTCCATGGGATACTTTTATACTAAGAACCTTACGCTTGTATGCGCACAACATCATATTATTAGGGAACTTCGGTGATCACGCGTAGCCTCGATCTCGGATATTGAATCCGACCCTATCATTGTTATGACTGAAATCCTGAAAGTATGACGGATATGCAGTTACCATTAGACTTAATGTGCTTATTGCTTATTTGCTATTACATGCTATTATTGGAATACTGGCTCATGGACATAAGGACATTACATTATTTATGCTTGATGAATCTAGATAATACTATGATGTTAACTTGGGGTAAGTGGAGCTAGGGTGACCATGCAAGGTAAATTACCATTACGGGTGCACACGTAATTGTAATTCACCATGCATGAGAAGTCTGGTTAATCTTACCATGAGATAACGATCATGAGTATCACACGTTTCTATTCTATACCTAGGGTGCTAGGGTCATAATTCTAATAAGTCCTTGTTGAAGGCAATCAAAATTATAAGTCCTTGTTAAAGGCAATCAAACATTATAAGTCCTTGTTGAAGGCAATCAAACATTATCAACACTTACTCAAGTCCTGTCCTACTTAGAGCCTTCATAGTATTTCCAATTATAACATTGACCTTATGAGAAATATCTCCACTTAGCATTTCAGTAACTACTGATTAATGCTTAGAACGAAAGTGGAATACATAAAGTAGAGGAGTAATGATACTCTCTACATATACAAAACGTTATTCTTTAAGATTATGCTAAGGATAAACGGATGTCACGTAACTGGTTTAGGCATCGTTCTAGGTATGCCACGGATGTGGTGGGAACGCTGCGGGGAACCCTATATATAAGCATCCTTGGTATACCAAGAATGTGTTTAAACTGGGCTACGTGATGATCTTGATTGTCTGAGGCATGATGCTATTATGACTCTTAACTCTATGCTATGTTGCTACCTTATATGTTACTTGGTGGCTATACTCTATTATGTGCTAATACTTGATGCTAAGTGTTGCATGATGATTACTTGTGAATGCTATTGATCTGGATGCTTTCGGCGGTGTGGTTCTTCTTTGTGGGTCTACTTTGTGGTTTCTTCTTTGCCGAGCATCCATTACAACCATTAGTTCCAGTAATGGACCTAAGGATTGGTTTGGTTGTAATCTATACGTATGCGCTTTGTGGATCTTGCTACGTCATATAAACTTATACGTATGCGCTTTGTGGATCTTGCTACGTCATATAAACTATACGTATGCGCTTTGTGGATCTTGCTACGTCATATAAACTTATACGTATGCGCTTTGTGGATCTTGCTACGTCATATAAACTATACGTATGCGCTTTGTGGATCTTGCTATGTCATATTAAACTATTTACACTTTGGGAATGTTTTCTTTACAGCCATCAATTCCCGTGTGGAACCGATGTATAGGTTTGACTGTAGCCATATATAACTGGTAAAACCGCCTATACATAGTGTAGTTGCGGTGGCTCTTATTAAACTTATGTTACGTTATTCTTTGAATGATGCTAAGGAAAATTAAGATGTTATGTAACTAGTTTAAGTATTATTCAAAGTATATCGTGGATGTGGTGGGACGCTGCGGGGAACCCTATATATAAACATCACCGGTATACTAAGAATGTGCTTAAACTAGGCTACATAATGATCTTGATGGACCGAAGCATGGATTATTGGAACTTGATAAGTAGAACCATATGTGATTCTTTTTACACTTTGATTCCTATCAAAGCACACGCAAATCTTAAATTATAGTCAAGGCATTACTTTTCAAAATGAGCTTTGACTCGTTATCCGTGGTTTGCAAAGTCTCGACAAAGTCTATGCTTCATCACCCAATACATGCAAGGTAGGAAGAGTGGGATAAGTATCAGCTTATAAGTACGCATGTCTTCAATAAAGTTATGGCTGATCTCATATCTTGAGAAGTCCACGTATTCCCTTCGATTGTGAATCGAATGTTCACATCTCATTATAATGTCAAATCATTCTTGACCTTGATTTCGTCTTCCTGATTTAAATTATTCAAGATTTGAACATCATCCTAACAAACTCTGCTATCTCAAACCTTGATCTTAAGCTTGTTAACATGATCTTTCCTTTGTTACACTGATGTAACTTGAAATTTTCCTAATTCCTAATTGATATTAATTTCCTTTCATCGTAAAGTCAAACTTTATACTGCTTGTACCGTGGGAAATGCAAGAGTTTGCAAGTCAACCTATGACTAAGAACACTCGTATCTCCTAAATGATTCTATTTCATCAAAGCAGGGGAGATTCCCTTACTTTGATGATTCTCTATTTCGATAAATGGTTTCCCATTTGTTAGTTCTATGAAATTTCATCCTCTGGATTGGGGTGACTTCCTTATCTTGAGGATTGACTTCAATATTCTCATTGGAAATACATTTCATAAATGACATGATCTCACCAAAATAGGATTGAAACCCGTATTTTGGTGGCAAATGTCAACCTTAGATTGTTTTCTTGTTATTATCAAGATAGGCATGAATCATTACCTCAAAGCCTTTAAGGAATATTTTAATATCAACTCCGATTGTGATTGATAACCACCTTCCTTAAAACTACGCTCGTGAAATCTTTCAACATCTTCAACCGTTAGACACCTGATGACAATCTTCACACGAAACTTAGGTGGAACTATTTTGACCCTGCTTTTAACTAACCGTGCTGTAGATGAAGTTCTGAGTGCCAGAATATATAGGAAATGAACATTTATAACATTTACCCTTATATAAGTTCTAATCTACCTAGAGTCTATATGGGAATCACATGGTGACACTAGTCTTATCTCTAGTGAGACGTCACTCCTTTTACATTTCAGAAATTATGCAAATTGAATGGTTGCTTAGAATATACATGGCCTTTGAAGAATGATGCTTGTCCACTAGTGGGTACCGCACTGAAATGGTAGAATGCCTAAACTCAAGTATAAGGTAGTGAGGCTGCAATAGTCATGACTTGAGATAAGTTTAGAATCTTTGGCGAGTGAGTACTATTACCCAAGGAATGAAATGCAAAAGTTAAAATTGTAATACTGGAGTCATGCTCTTATACTGATAGAATCCATAAGTTGACAAAGCTAATGTCATACCTTGTAACATTTAGATCAAATAGAATTAAGTAGGACATTGGAAGATCTGTGAATAGTAGGACAAAGTTGGAGATTAGAGCAAGCAAACTAGTGGTGAAATAGACAAGAAGACTCAGATGTTATTATAGGCACATATCTTATCATCAATCAATACATATCTGTTGGATACTGGTAGAGGATAGCATTGATTCCTTCGAATTCACTCCTTTATTTGTCATGAACCCCAGTTGCTTAGAAATTAGTTAGTCGGTGGAGAGAAAGGAAAACTCTCGACATGCGTAAGTTAAGATGTATAGAACTACCGAAGACTGAGACTGAGATTATTGTATACAATATTGTTCTTAGAATAGGAAGGTTGGAAAGGAAATGACTGTTGTGTGTGACCTATCTTCTTCATTCCTACCGGTCATGGAAACTTTTTAGTTTAACTTTGCCAGAATAAGTGCCTCTTATCTTAACTGTATGATGACAATTGGTGCATTATAAAAATTCAATTCGTCACATTATCTCACAACGTCGAGAAATTAACCTATATCTGTTTCAAATATTCGTATACCGTGGAATGATGTTACATCAATCGTTATTCTAAATGATTGATTCATTTTCTGTTTTAACAATATTCTTAACCATCCTTGCAAACCCATTCCAAGATCTTCGCATAGCGTATTATTCTTAGACCGATGGTTGGTCAAAGGAGAAATACATATTCACAAGATATGCGTTAAGGTCGCTTCATATGAGGACGTTTGGGATTCTTAAATTCCAACGGTTAACCTTTCTTATCATTACTGGTCTTTTAATGATTCTAGACTTCACCTTACCACGAAATTATATTGTGGAAGTTGTGATTATAAGTCTAACATACCATGGTAACTCGTCATCGTGTCCTAACGTTCCATATGCCAAATCTCAAAAAGAGTCTCGCGATTCTCTGGAAGGGTTCAGATTGGAATACATTATGTCAAGAATCTTGTAAAAGATTCTATACAAGTGAAGCGAAGCCGGATACCTATTGTCAAAGTCCGCTGGGAATCTAAACGTGGCTTAGAGTTAAGGTGAGGACCAAATAAATCTCAGTATCCTCATCTTCTCGTTTCAGCCTCCTCGTGATTAAAATTTCGGGACGAAATTTCCTAAATCAGGGGAGAGACTGTAACATCCCGTAATCTTCGTTAAATAAAAGTTAATTTTATACTTATGTAAATTTCAACCATAATAATAATAAATATAATAATAATAATAATAATAATAATAATAATAATAAAAATAATAATACTAATAATAAAAATAAAAACAAAGATTTAAAATAAATATACATATATATATATATATATATTTATTTATTAGATTTATAAGTGCAGGGGGTGGTTTGTAATTTTTGAAACCTGTTTTAAAAGCTTTTAACATGAAATATTAAGTTTCAAACCGCAGGGACTGAAAATGTAATTATAAAAATTACACAACAGCCCCTCACCGTCCCCCGTAAATCCGGCGACCCTCCGGCCACCTCCGGCGAGCCTCCGGCGAGGCCAAAAAACCGATTTTACACTGTTTTAAACCAATCAAACCGTCCCGACACCCTCACATGCAAGTTTCGAACTCGTACCCCACTACAATTTGAATAATCGAGCGATTAGGTATGTTTTCCCACTGAACCTAATTTTCGACCGAAACTTCAACCACTACCAAGCACTAAAACACTCTAATAATCTAATTAAATCGATCTGCATAGACTTTATCTACCTATAAATATGATACAAACTTCGATTGCAAATCACAAGCACGCATTCATTGAATTCAATCCCCATTTCACCCGCGACCTGCAAGTTGGTCGAACACACCCTTCTGGTCAAGGTAATCCGAAATTGATAGAGGGCTATCCATCTTTAACACCAACAGAAGCTTCCTGTGTAGTTAATTCGATTATCAACAGTGTTTGATTCCCTTTTCGAATTCGAGATAGCCGCGGCTGTTCATCGAAGCATTCATCTACAATTTCGAAAGCAAACAGGTAATCAAACATATCAATCTACTCGTTTGATCATGGGGAACAAAAGCCCCATGAATTTGGCCATTAACAGTATCGAATTTGTATTCAATTTGGGGTAAACCGAACTAGGGTTCTTCGCGAATTTGGGGGTTCTGGAAAACAGTGTTTAAATTCAATTAAAACTATGTTTAATCGCGGTTTAGAGCCTTGGCTCAGCGGTTAGTCGCGCGTGTGTGTGAGCTTGGGGTCCTGGGTTCGACCCGGGCCAACCCCTTTTTCTTGTTTTATTTTTTTAAAAGGCTTATTAAATACAATAAAAATATGGAAAAATTTCTAAAATTTATAAAAAAAAAATAAATCTATTAAATTTCCTCATTTTAAATCTTACAAATAATTTTCTGTAAATTTATTTTATTTAAAAACAATAATAGATTTTTATAAAATATTATTTAAAATATTAAAAATACTTATTTTTATAAAATAAATTCTAAATCAAGTTAATTATGAAATAATCACAAAAATCATATAAATATTATTTATAAATATTATAAATAATTATTTTTATAAAAATGAACACTTTATTATCTTTAAATACAAATTAATATATTTTATAAATCCACAAATTATTTATGAAATTATGGGTTATTTCTTATAAAATATATTTGAACCAAAGGTATAAATTAATACCTTATTATTAATCAAAATACTATAAGTGTGAATATTCTTATTTATAAATATATTGGATAATTATAAATTATATAATTAGACCACATTATTTTTATATTTAATCCTAAAAATATATAAATACACCTATGAGATCTTTCTAATGAAATCAAAATGTAAATAATTATTTGGTAAAACTTAATACTTATTGATAAATACTTATTAAAAATATACGAATATATAAAAAGATTGTAACATATATATATATTGCGTGTGTGACACGTGTTAAATCAAATCAACTCAAACCTTACCAAATATATTCATTCATATTAAAGACTCAGTTACAATCAATAATAGGTGGTGAACGTGTTTGATCGTGCTTTGCCTAATTCTTTGAAGTTCTTATTCATATACATTACATCAATCCAAGGTGAGTTTCCGTGGCCCTTTTTATGCTTTTATAACTGTTTCAATGTTTTCCAAACTTGGGGGAAAAGTATGCTCACCCGTTTTCGATGCTGAACAATCTTATTTACAATTTTCATACTTGGAATCGACGTGATACTATTCTCATATTCTAATACATACATTGTGTTATTCTATTCTTACAACCATTAATTCCGGGTTAGGAACCAACGGATAGGTATTGGTAGTACTACTGGGTTGACACCCCACCCTCGACAGATCGGTTTAACTTGTGAGTTACCGACTACAGCTGCCAGCAATCAGGCCATGGGTGAATATATTCCGACAAACTTATATGCATAACGTCATTAGGTTTGGTTGTCTTAAACACATGTTATGTGGTTTTTGCTTACAGTATGATTCCATATCAAATTCTACACAGCATCAAATGTTTTAATTTAAACCTGCGGAACTCACCAACATTATGTGTTGACATTTTTGAGCATATCTTTTCAGGAGAACATGATCAAAGAGGATAGCTAGTGCTGGTGCCTTAGCAGAGACCCTCAGGCTTACAATAGATTTGTATTGTTTATCATTTACTGTTATAATTGAACACTGTGTATATGGATTTTAGAATTATTAAGACTATGATAGTCGTGGAACTTACTAACCACGACACAAGTCACCATTGTGTCGGGCGACGTCATGACACGAGGATTTTACACATATTATGTCTCTGTATTTATACCAAGTGTTATGACGATCCCGTCCGTCGCATCCTCGTGTTTCCGCTATAAGCGGGGGTGTGACACCTGACTTGTAGTGCGTTATAAAAATATTTTGGGACGAATTGGCATTCAAATGTTTGACATGTCTTAAAGTGGGTAGATATGTGGAATGTGTTTGATGTATTAGACCAAAAAAATGTTTCACTGTATTTTGTGTGAAACTGGCAACATGTAACAAATCGTAATATGATGTAAATTAATGTAAACAGTGACCCAAAATACATGTTATGAAAGTTAATGTAAGCATGTAATTTGATGTAGTAATATATGAAGTAAGTTGATGTAACAGTTACACATACGTTGTGGTGTGAATATAAATTTGTTATAAACAGACACTTTCATAATATACGTTTACCGGTTTACAATAGGACAATATAAATATGGTACGTTTAATGAACATAGGTTGTGAAACGAATATAAGGAATGTTACATCCAGTTACATATGTAAAAATAACCGAAACAGATAAATGGAATACATGAAACTTTTGCAAAAGGTGACATTACGTGTGGCTAACTTAAAAATTAGTTATTTAATATTAAATTGTCAGGTGTACAGTTAAGGAGACAGACATGATGTAATTGAATGTATGAATATAAGTTGTACTATAAATATAAGATTATGTACTGGATCATGTAACCTGAAAACTGAAAATAAATGTAATACCATGTACGAATATAAGTTTACCTATAAAATATAAGATGTAAGTTCATGTAAGAGCTACTGACAAGTGGTTGTAAGAATAAAAAGTTAGTGTATACTGTTACTTGCATAATGTACATTAAATGTATAGTAGATGACATGATATATATGGTATACTTAAACGACATCCTTGAAAAGTAAAAAAAAGGCTTGTTACATAAAATTACTTGTGTACAAAAAAACAACTAATATTAATGGAACACATGAAACTTCTAAAAAAGGTCACATTAACTACTGTTAACTTCAATTTGGTTATTTCATCTTATTATGTGATGTGTACTTTCTAATATGATATAGCAATATGTATAACGTTGTTAAAAAACTTAAGTCAATGTTACATTATCTTACATTGTGAATGATTGGACAAATAGATATAAAGAAAAAAAGATTGACTGTTTGACATGTCTTAAAGTGGATCATGTAACCTGAAAACTGAAAATAAATGTAATACCATATACGAATATAAGTTTACCTATGAAATATAAGATGTAAGTTGATGTAAGAGCTACTGACAAGTGGTTGTAAGAATAAAAAGTTAGTGTATACTGTTACTTGCATAATGTACATTAAATGTATAGTAGATGACATTATATATATGGTATACTTAAATGACATCCTTGAAAACTAAAAAAAAGGCTTGTTACATAAAATTACTTGTGTACAAAAAAACAACTAATATTAATGGAACACAAGAAACTTCTAAAAAAAGGTCACATTAACTACTATTAACTTCATTTGGTTATTTCATCTTATTATGTGATGTGTACTTTCTAATATGATATAGCTAGATGTATAACGATGTAAAAAAATTAAGTCAATGTTACATTATCTTACATTGGGAATGACTGGACAAATAGATATAAATGAAATAGTGGTATGTATTTGTTCGTTTATGTAATGTAATGTTAAACCTGACTTGTAGTGCGTTATAAAAATATTTTGGGACGAATTGGCATTCAAATGTTTGACATGTCTTAAAGTGGGTGATACGTGGAATGTGTTTGATGTATTAGACCAAAAAAATGTTTCACTGTATTTTGTGTGAAACTGGCAACATGTAACAAATCGTAATATGATGTAAATTAATGTAAACAGTGACCCAAAATACATGTTATGAAAGTTAATGTAAGCATGTAATTTGATGTAGTAATATATGAAGTAAGTTGATGTAACAGTTACACATACGTTGTGGTGTGAATATAAATTTGTTGTAAACAGACACTTTCATAATGTACGTTTACCGGTTTACAATAGGACAATATAAATATGGTACGCTTAATGAACATAGGTTGTGAAACGAATATAAGGAATGTTACATGCAGTTACATATGTAAAAATAACCGAAACAGATAAATGGAATACATGAAACTTTTGCAAAAGGTGACATTACGTGTGGCTAACATAAATATTAGTTATTTAATATTAAATTGTCAGGTGTACAGTTAAGGAGACTGACATGATGTAATTGAATGTATGAATATAAGTTGTACTATAAATATAAGATTATGTACTGGATCATGTAACCTGAAAACTGAAAATAAAATGTAATACCATGTACGAATATAAGTTTACCTATGAAATATAAGATGTAAGTTGATGTAAGAACTACTGACAAGTGGTTGTAAGAATAAAAAGTTAGTGTATACTGTTACTTGCATAATGTACATTAAATGTATAGTAGATGACATGATATATATGGTACACTTAAACGACATCCTTGAAAACTAAAAAAAAGGTTTGTTACATAAAATTACTTGTGTACAAAAAAACAACTAATATTAATGGAACACATGAAACTTCTAAAAAAAGGTCACATTAACTACTGTTAACTTCAATTTGGTTATTTCATCTTATTATGTGATGTGTACTTTCTAATATGATATAGCAATATGTATAACGATGTAAAAAAATTAAAACAATGTTACATTATCTTACATTGGGAATGATTGGACAAATAGATATAAATGAAATAGTGGTATGTATTTGTTCGTTTATGTAATGTAATGTTAAACCTGACTTGTAGTGCGTTATAAAAATATTTTGGGACGAATTGGCATTCAAATGTTTGACATGTCTTAAAGTGGGTAGATATGTGGAATGTGTTTGATGTATTAGACCAAAAAAATGTTTCACTGTATTTTGTGTGAAACTGGCAACATGTAACAAATCGTAATATGATGTAAATTAATGTAAACAATGACCCAAAATACATGTTATGAAAGTTAATATAAGCATGTAATTTGATGTAGTAATATATGAAGTAAGTTGATGTAACAGTTACACATACGTTGTGGTGTGAATATAAATTTGTTGTAAACAAACACTTTCATAATGTACATTTACCGATTTACAATAGGACAATATAAATATGGTACGCTTAATGAACATAGGTTGTGAAACGAATATAAGGAATGTTACATGCAGTTACATATGTAAAAATAACCGAAACAGATAAATGGAATACATGAAACTTTTGCAAAAGGTGACATTACGTGTGGCTAACTTAAAAATTAGTTATTTAATATTAAATTGTCAGGTGTACAGTTAAGGAGACAGACATGATGTAATTGAATGTATGAATATAAGTTGTACTATAAATATAAGATTATGTACTGGATCATGTAACCTGAAAACTGAAAATAAATGTAATACCATGTACGGATATAAGTTTACCTATAAAATATAAGATGTAAGTTGATGTAAGAGCTACTGACAAGTGGTTGTAAGAATAAAAAGTTAGTGTATACTGTTACTTGCATAATGTACATTAAATGTATAGTAGATGACATGATATATATGGTATACTTAAACGACATCCTTGAAAAGTAAAAAAAAGGCTTGTTACATAAATTACTTGTGTACAAAAAAACAACTAATATTAATGGAACACATGAAACTTCTAAAAAAAGGTCACATTAACTACTGTTAACTTCAATTTGGTTATTTCATCTTATTATGTGATGTGTACTTTCTAATATGATATAGCAATATGTATAACGTTGTTAAAAAAATTAAGTCAATGTTACATTATCTTACATTGGGAATGATGGACAAATAGATATAAAGAAAAAAAAGATTGACTGTTTGACATGTCTTAAAGTGGATCATGTAACCTGAAAACTGAAAATAAATGTAATACCATATACGAATATAGGTTTACCTATGAAATATAAGATGTAAGTTGATGTAAAAACTACTGACAAGTGGTTGTAAGAATAAAAAGTTAGTGTATACTGTTACTTGCATAATGTACATTAATGTATAGTAGATGGCATGATATATATGGTATACTTAAACGACATTCTTGAAAACTAAAAAAAAGGCTTGTTACATAAAATTAGTTGGTTACAAAAAACATCTAATATTAATGGAACACATGAAACTTCTAAAAAAAGGTCACATTAACTACTGTTAACTTCAATTTGGTTATTTCATCTTATTATGTGATGTGTACTTTCTAATATGATATAGCAATATGTATAACGATGTAAAAAAATTAAAACAATGTTACATTATCTTACATTGGGAATGATTGGACAAATAGATATAAATGAAATAGTGGTATGTATTTGTTCGTTTATGTAATGTAATGTTAAACCTGACTTGTAGTGCGTTATAAAAATATTTTGGGACGAATTGGCATTCAAATGTTTGACATGTCTTAAAGTGGGTAGATATGTGGAATGTGTTTGATTTATTAGACCAAAAAATGTTTCACTGTATTTTGTGTGAAACTGGCAACATGTAACAAATCGTAATATGATGTAAATTAATGTAAACAGTGACCCAAAATACATGTTATGAAAGTTAATGTAAGCATGTAATTTGATGTAGTAATATATGAAGTAAGTTGATGTAACAGTTACACATACGTTGTGGTGTGAATATAAATTTGTTGTAAACAGACACTTTCATAATGTACGTTTACCGGTTTACAATAGGACAATATAAATATGGTACGCTTAATGAACATAGGTTGTGAAACGAATATAAGGAATGTTACATGCAGTTACATATGTAAAAATAACCGAAACAGATAAATGGAATACATGAAACTTTTGCAAAAGGTGACATTACGTGTGGCTAACATAAATATTAGTTATTTAATATTAAATTGTCAGGTGTACAGTTAAGGAGACTGACATGATGTAATTGAATGTATGAATATAAGTTGTACTATAAATATAAGATTATGTACTGGATCATGTAACCTGAAAACTGAAAATAAAATGTAATACCATGTACGAATATAAGTTTACCTATGAAATATAAGATGTAAGTTGAGGTAAGAACTACTGACAAGTGGTTGTAAGAATAAAAAGTTAGTGTATAATGTTACTTGCATAATGTACATTAAATGTATAGTAGATGACATGATATATATGGTACACTTAAACGACATCCTTGAAAACTAAAAAAAAGGCTTGTTACATAAAATTACTTGTGTACAAAAAAACAACTAATATTAATGGAACACATAAAACTTCTAAAAAAAGGTCACATTAACTACTGTTAACTTCAATTTGGTTATTTCATCTTATTATGTGATGTGTACTTTCTAATATGATATAGCAATATGTATAACGATGTAAAAAAATTAAAACAATGTTACATTATCTTACATTGGGAATGATTGGACACATAGATATAAATGAAATAGTGGTATGTATTTGTTCGTTTATGTAATGTAATGTTAAACCTGACTTGTAGTGCGTTATAAAAATATTTTGGGACGAATTGGCATTCAAATGTTTGACATGTCTTAAAGTGGGTAGATATGTGTAATGTGGTTGATGTATTAGACCAAAAAAATGTTTCACTGTATTTTGTGTGAAACTGGCAACATGTAACAAATCATAATATGATGTAAATTAATGTAAACAATGACCCAAAATACATGTTATGAAAGTTAATATAAGCATGTAATTTGATGTAGTAATATATGAAGTAAGTTGATGTAATAGTTACACATACGTTGTGGTGTGAATATAAATTTGTTGTAAACAGACACTTTCATAATGTACGTTTACCGGTTTACAATAGGACAATATAAATATGGTACGCTTAATGAACATAGGTTGTGAAACGAATATAAGGAATGTTACATGCAGTTACATATGTAAAAATAACCGAAACAGATAAATGGAATACATGAAACTTTTGCAAAAGGTGACATTACGTGTGGCTAACTTAAAAATTAGTTATTTAATATTAAATTGTCAGGTGTACAGTTAAGGAGACTGACATGATGTAATTGAATGTATGAATATAAGTTGTACTATAAATATAAGATTATGTACTTGATCATGTAACCTGAAAACTGAAAATAAAATGTAATACCATGTACGAATATAAGTTTACCTATGAAATATAAGATGTAAGTTGATGTAAAAACTACTGACAAGTGGTTGTAAGAATAAAAAGTTAGTGTATACTGTTACTTGCATAATGTACATTAAATGTATAGTAGATGGCATGATATATATGGTATACTTAAACGACATTCTTGAAAACTAAAAAAAAGGCTTGTTACATAAAATTACTTGTGTACAAAAAAACATCTAATATTAATGGAACACATGAAACTTCTAAAAAAAGGTCACATTAACTACTGTTAACTTCAATTTGATTATTTCATCTTATTATGTGATGTGTACTTTCTAATATGATATAGCAATATGTATAACGATGTAAAAAAATTAATCAATGTTACATTATCTTACATTGGGAATGATTGGACAAATAAATATATAGAAAAAAAAGATTGACTGTTTCCACAAAAAACTTTTGCTGCATTCACATTGTTTTAGGAGATAACAAAAAACATAACCACATAACGTAAGATGAAGATGGTTCTTACAAAGTTGGGGATAATCATAGATGTTTCATACTACCATGTGTATGCGTTACCCCACACATGACTAAAGGGTAACCAAAAAATATGGTGAAGAAACATAAATGATCTAACATAACAAAGAACCCTACTAAAACGTTACCCAAAAGATAATAGTGGCAATGAAATACGATAACACCTTCGGGTAACCTAAAAATAAAAAAAAACTTAAACAGTAACATGTCCGTTACCCAAAAAAGATAGTGGTAACCAGAAAATAAACATGAGGGTCTCCAACCTACAGGGTAGGGTCCGCAGCTCCTGGCTTAACCTTTTTGTGGCTATTCCTAGAATCATGGTGCGTGTACGCGTTACATATTTTACACAGTCTTGGCTTCTTCAGACTCTTCTCGATTGCCTTCTCCCCGGGACCAATTAAACGTCGATTAGTGCCACATCCCTTGTTTCTAATGCCTTGAGTGGCGGTTAAATTAACTGCAGGTACATCATCAACACCAACAATCATCTTGATAACTTTTGTCCTACTATTAGAGTTATTTTCTGTTGGTTTGTTTGCTTCAATTCCATCCTTGATTTCCTTTAACTTTGTCGCGAGACCTGATAAGCCATCAATATTGTCCCTTAATTTATCAACACAATCATTCACACACTGCAAAACATCATTCCTTAAAACAGCTTGTTCGCTCGTGTCAGCTGTGAGCCTGTTCTATAAACTAAAAACCTGAGTAGGGAGACTTTCACGAAACCAACGGGGGGAGATATAAGCATATGGAATTTCAGTGACTTTGTTTAAACGCAAAACGCAGAAAATGTGTCTGCAAAGATAACCAATGCGTGTAAACCCATGCATGAACACTCGTAAGACTTTGTAACCAGATGATGATAAACCTAAAAATTAAATCATAAATTAGTTTAGACAAAACTAAATATAAACATAACATACACAACAAAAATACATACTAGTGTAAGAAAGTGTTTGAATGCAATTCCTTACACAAAACTCATTGACAAAATCTGTGCGCTTGTCCATGTGAGAGATTGTGAAAACCTTCGTATTATCCTGAACATCAACATTAGTTATGAAACAACACATTAAACCCTTGTATATTTCTTTTTGAACCTCCTTGAATAGAGTTTGAGTATAGAAACGTTCTGCATGTTTCTCGATCGGTAAACCGCTAAGCTGTTGTAGGCGGGTGGTACTGCTTACATAGTCAACACTTCTCTGGTTGTATCGTTGGTTATCTAGAGCAGTGTCATACGCCATGAGAAATTGAACGAGGGTGTGCGCATGACTGGAATTAACCTTGAAAGAAGCATTCGAACTCTCGCATCTAGAGGTGGTCTTCATGAGACAACACATAGGGATCTCTCTAAAATACGCAGGCACCCACATATGTCTAATAGCAAACATGTCATTCAACCACACATTGTCAGCTAAATTAAAAGAATTGATTAGATTACGCCAACGGTCCTCAAATGTGGCAGGTGTGATGTAAACATTCCATACCAACTTATGAATTGCCGATTGAATATTTGAGTTCTCATAAATATCGGAGCAAATCTGCCAAAAAAACATAAATAATTAAACTTGAAGGATGATCTGTAGAAAATTTACACACAATTGTATATAAAAAAATGTTTACTTATGTTTGAACACAATTGTATACCAAAAAAATTCGCTACATCAAGTTACAGCATCTTACCTACATTTACACCGATTCAAGTTTCGGATCATAAAAACAGATGGAACGCTAAAAAATATATATGTGCTTTTGTCGTCTCACAAAAAACACATATTGGCTTCTGTTTTTTTAACGGAAGTTACAAAAAACTAACGTCATAATCAAACTAGGTTTTCATGTTACACGTTAGAATTAAAGTTCATAAAAAAATATTGTTCTACATTGTACTTATTAAAAGTACAAATTAGGTACAAGAAAAAACATGGTAAGCTAAAAAAATTGTAAAAATGAAATGTTGGGTTATCAATAAAAAAAATTCAATAGCTAAAAAAAATACCTTTGATGGTAACTTCTTCATGATGTGCCACATACACAAACGGTGATGGGATTTGACAAAGACCGCTGAAACAGCAGCCTTCATTGCGGGGTCCTGATCAGTTAACACTAAAGAAGGATGAGTCTTGTGCGTTTTCAAAAAAACAACGTAGTAGCCACACGTAAGACTCAGCCGTTTCATCAGACAACAAACCAGCAGCAAATGTTACACATTTTTTATGGTGATCTACGCCGGTAAAGGGAACAAATATCATGTTGTACCTAGAAAGTGACGAATGAAAAAAAAACTCACACAAAAATTAACATTAAAAAATGCGGACAAAAAAATAAAAAATATAGTATCCGCCACAATATGTAACATGTAAGAAAGAAAGTATACTTGTTAGTTGAATATGTGGCATCAAACGCAATGACATCTCCAAATGAACGATAGTTGATCTGAGAAATTTCATCAGCCCAATAAATAGCTTTCACTTCACCACCAACATGATGAATGTCATATGAAAAGTTACGGTGGTTGTTGGCAAATTGTTCCAGTTTACCAACGACAAGCAACATGTCACGGTCACCAATAAACATTCTAATGTCACGACTGACATTCTTATAAGCGGATTTTCTACCTCTCATGTTGTGGTGGCCTCCTTTTAACGCAGAATGTAGACGATGAGCAACAGTAGGACCAACTCGGTGTAAACTCATCGTGTGTATAAATTTAATATCTTGAAAGTCCAAGTGTCGCCCGGTACGAGTCAAATCCATATTGTCAGATGATATAAGATCATGATTGTGCTTCTCAGAAAATTCATACAAAACATACTGTTGGCTTCCTTTTATAACCTTCAACCGAATTGGAGCCTTACAATCAGTTACTTTAAATGGGCAGCCTCTAGTAGGTAGTAGGGTGGCGGGATCTGTGGTATCGGCAATCTTCCCTTTTGGCTTACCCCATTTGTTGCATAATAATGTTCGATGAGTAATGGTGCCGTTCCATCTCTTAAACCCTCCAACACGTAAAACAAAACCTGATAACTCCGCGTATCGTTGGTACATGTTCATGACCTGTTCCCAGGAACTAAAAATAGCACCAACGTAAGGCCGGTCATCAACAGAAACCTCAAGGACCCAAACTTAGTTCCATTTGGAGACTGAAATATTTTACTACAATGATTTCCTGCAAATTAAATAAAATTGCATAAAAAATATTACTAAAAAAGACTACACTTAATATTTTTTACTACAATGGTCCTTACCTGATATTACATGTTCTTACATGTTATTACATGTTTGTTATACATATTGCTATATGTATAACAAACATATAGCAATACCCAAAAAAAATTAACAGTTTAAAAAGCAATGTCATAAATACCCAAAAAACAAAAAGTGTTATTAAATACTAACCCCTAAATACCACAGCTTTGTTCTTACCAGATATTACATGTTATTACATGCTACTACATGTTGTTGCAAGGTGTGTCAAAAGTCACACTGTATAAATTGTTCCTTTTTTTTAGTTACTCACAGTAATTTGTGTAAGTTTTAATAACCATGTGTAAGAAAGTGTAACACATGTATTTTGTTTAAGTTCTTATAACCATGTGTAAGAATGTGTAGCACCATGCAACAACCTGTAACAACATGTAGTCAGAAAACAGTGTTTGGATGATTACGAATGTGCAACACCATGAATGTGCAACAACAGGCAACAACCTGTAATAACATGTAATAACATGCTATATACACGTACCTATAATAACATGTAAAAACAAAACTACCATTACATTTTATTACATGTTGTTACATGCGAATACATGGTGTTGCAAAAGTCCTAAAACCAAAAAAAACACCAATAAAAATTACATGTGTTACACAATCTTACAAATTACATGTAGTTGCATGGTGTGTCAAAAGTCATAATTACCCACAAAAATACATGTGTTACACATTCTTACACATTTTATATAGACTTACACATATTTAATATGACTAAGTCAAAAAAATTAACGGTTTAAAAAGTAATAGTCAGAAAGTTTTGCATCCATTGTTACACAAATGACTCATCCTTGTAAAAAACATGCCCCCGTTCTTACATAATGATTAAAAAGACTTACCATTCAAAACAACAAAACCATTTCATACTCTGTGTAAATTGTTCCTTTTTTTAGTTACTCACAGTAATTTTGTGTAAGTTTTTATAACCATGTGTAAGAATGTGTATCACATGTATTTTGGGTAGGTTTGGGTAATTATGAATATGCAACACCATGCAACAACCTGTAATAACATGTAATAAGAAAACAGTGTTTGGGTGATTATGAGTGTGCAAGACCATAAATGTGCAAAACCAGCCAACAACCTGTAATAACATGTAATAACATGTTATATAGACTTACCTGTAATAACATGTAAAAACAAAACTGTATTACATTTGCTTACATGTTGTTACATGCGGATGCATGGTGTTGCAAAAGTCTTAAAACCAAAAAAACACCCCAAAATTACATGTGTTACACATTCTTACAAATTACATGTTGTTGAAAGGTGTGTCAAAAGTCATAATTACCCACAAGCAACCACAAAAATACATGTGTTACACATTCTTACACATTTTTATATAGACTTACATATATTTAATATGACTAACTAAAAAAATGAACAGTTTAAAAAGTAATAGCTAGAAAGTTTTAAATCTATTGTTACAAAAAATAACTCATCCTTAAAAAAAATGCCCCCATTCTTACAAATGATTAAAAAGTCTTATCATTCAAAACAAAAAAACCATTTCATACACTGTAAAAACACCCCAAAAACAAAAAAACCATTTCATAACATGTGAACACAAAACTGATAATACATTTTATTACATGTTGTTACACCCCCAAAAATGCTTATTAAGACTTACATATAATAAAAAGTCTTATCATTCAAAACTGATAATACAAATGATTAATGTGGTTCCAACTTCTTTAACCAGAAAAAAAATAACAAAATACCCATTGCCATGAAAAGCAAAATAAAAGAAGAAACACAAAGAAAAAAAACAGACCAAAAAAGAACAAAAAAACACAAACTAACCACGACGATCATAACCGATGTATCGTAAAGGAGAAATTGAAGAAACAGGGTCAGGTGGAGGAGGATCAACTACAGGACATTCTTCATCATAAACGGGGTCGCCTTTATCCGAATTTTCGGTTGGCACAGGTGGTGATGGCGGGGCAGGTGTGATTACAGGTGGATCCACACAAACTTTGACTAAGTGAGATGGCTGTGAAATGGGTGGCGCAGGTGGTGATGGCGGGGCCGGTGTGACTAGAGGTGGATCCACACAAACTTCGAGTAAATGAGATGGTTGTGAAGTGGGTGGAGGGATAAGTTCACCGCCACCCATGAAGCAAGTAGATAATGGAAGAAAATGTTCAACAAAAGTGATAAAGTATATTTGAACTCGAAATATGGTTATGTTGATGGATGAATATGTTTATGGATGATTATTGTAATGGAGTCAACCAAAAGTTGGTGGATATAGTACAAAAAGCATGGCACTCGAGATATGCAAAAAGAAAGGATTTGATGGGTTTGTGAAAGAAAGCTTCCAAAATACATTAAAGTACTGACAAAAAGCAACAGATGAAAGGGTGGTTGTGTGCAATTGTCGAAAATACCTCTCAATGTACTCTTCAATGTTGATGATGTGTCACAATCTTATTGGATCTATAGGATTAAAGGGTCCTCACATTAATTGAGGGTTTTCAATTGAACTCAATCCTATATATATATATATATATATATATATATATATATATATATATATATATATATATATATATATATATATATAAAGTTTGATAATTTTTTTATGTACACAACCAAACTTATTTATAATTACGAAATGTAAATAAATATCAACCAAACGATTTAGCTATTTAAGCTTATTTATGTTTTAGTAATTAGTAATAATTAATGTTGTATAACAAACCTCACCATTAAATTTATATCACAGGATATCGATCATATATTTTACCATATGTGGGTATAGATTGTGAAAAACAAGATCCTATCACATGCACGCATAGATTTAGTAGTGAATCGCACGTGCCTTGTTTGTTTTACTAGGTTTCCTCTCGATACCCTTCGCTTCTCACCAAAGTACATGCTTCTCTTTCTATCCTATATAAATTCAAACCGATCAATAAATAATAAATAAAAAAATAAATATACGTACATAAGTTGCCTATAAAAACATATAAAGATGTTGGATTGGACCGGGTTTTATATCGTTCGTGCTTTTTGTGTTGTTTACATGAGGGTTACTGTTTTATTTTTCAAAGCATAATTGTACGTTACGTTGAGTTTAGCGTTTTTCAAACCAATTGAGAGGTTGTCTTGATACATTCACGGCTTTTCTTAGGTTTCATTTGCTCTTCTTGTTTGTAGTAGTCCATCTACACTAGTTAGTTAAAACCAAAAAATCATAATTCTATATGATTTTCTATGCTTTTTTCAATTTGCGTCTAGTTTCATTGGTATGAGCTATATAGGTTTTATTGTATCACGTGGATGGCATAAACATAACTTATTGGTTAGGGTGATCATAATGTTCTCTAATCTTCTGATTACGAATAATGCCTAACTTAACTCATGGTACATATATGAATATGTTAATATATCTTATATATATGTTCAAAATTAAGAGTTACATAAAAATTAACACACACATCGTCTCTTTATGAGTAAAACAACATCGTCAATCTCACAAATAAAAATTGTTAACTTGTAATTATGATCACTGAAACCATATTGACATAAAATTATTTGAACTCGGCCCTGCTGCTGATGCCCCTGCCGTCAATGGATCCGATTGATACCTAAAATTAGTTTCAAAACAATTCAGGACAAGTGAATTATGTGTTTTGTACAATTCATTACTTAAATTTAGTTCTATACTAAACACGCTATACAATGCACCGTATGTATATATATATATCTTAATCATATAAAGTATAAATAGATACATTTGCTAGAAGGTCAGGATAAAACTTGTTCATGTGAACACATGGTCCACCTAACCCGCTCATTTTATTTTACGGGCCCAAATGTGAAGGAGCCGGTTATTTTCTTTTTGGAGGCCCTAGATCGCTTGCTCAAAAGGGTTTTACTAAAATGATCAAAACTTGAGCTAGAAGTCTCCATTTTGGGTACACGACCAGTCGAAACGACCGTTGAAACGAGGAGCACGTTTTCACAAACCACCTATGGCGGTTAGGGTCATTGTTTAGGCTAAAAAACGGCTCATTTTATGAGTTGTTTATTTCTAGATTTTGTTGGACTTTATTTTTACCCCAAATTTTGGTCCGTTTATGTTTTATAGCCCATTCGACTTTGGTTTGCTTTTTATAAGCTTGTAAGCAATAGGAAAAGTTTTACTTTTTAAGTTTATGAAAATACTTTTTCTCCATATCACAGTGTGTGTTAGTGTGTGAAATCCTGATTATCGGTATTCTTTGTGAATCAACGATAGTTAAAAGAGTTGTTCCCGGTATTCTCGGTGAATCAAAATGTTCAATTATTATCTTTTGCTTCCGCCTAAATCATTTTTTCCATCTGGATAAGCACCGCAAGTGAGATGTTCAATCGTAAACGTGCATGTAAATAATAAATCAATGAGATATCGAGGGCTTACCCCATTTGTAAGGTGGGCCCGCAATCGAGGGGATGAAAGAAGGGTTCTCCGGTCTGATGTTGAGGTTCATGTTGTTGGTCATATCCGATTTCGTGTTGAGCATGTGGATGCCAATGGAGAGTGTTTACATGATCTCCTTCCATCAACTGCAAATACTATTAATGCCAATTAATCCAGATAATTGATATTAAAATGGAATTATGGTATTTGCTGTTTGCATTTTGCATACTTACCCTTTGTTTCAAGGTTCTATTTGCTTCATTTAGTGCAAGCTCCTGCAATACCAATAATTTTGAAGAATAGAAACAGAAAAATGGAAAGAAAAAAGAAAAGGACAATTAAGCAATAAATTTGGTTCTTTTAATTCTAAGATTTTATTACCCTAAAACTTATAAGATCCGCCAATACTGTACTAATCAACATGATTGGGTAAAACACACATTGCGATGAGAAATTTGTTAAGACTTAAAAATATATAAAATGTTATCTTACCTTTTTCTGAAGATCCGTAAGTGTATCCAACATGACTTGAGTCTGCAGATACATAAAACCATAAAATCAACAAGACTTGACAATTTTTCATATTTAATTATAATTAACTCTATTTCACTTGGTTTATGTTTTTATATCTTTAAACAGTTAAATTTTAAGATTTGATTTATGTAAAAAAAATACAAACTTTCAAATTCTATTTATTTTAAAATGTCAAAATTATTTGTGTTACAATTCAGTTTTAATAAGGGTGATAATTCCAAAACACGACACGTAAGGTTTGAAGTTGTTTTGTCTAACATGTTTAATAAATTGATACCTTCAACCCTATAAATTAAAAAACCAACAAGTTTAAGTTTAGAATATAAAATTACACACGCTTAACCCATCAACCCATTTAATACATTTGTTAGAATTAATTTACAGCATGTCAACCCATTTGACTTGTTTAAATAGACGAGTTAAGACTAGTCGTGTTTGGGTACTCGATTATATGTGAATTTAGTTTATATCTTATGTTTGATATAACCATTACCTTTAAGCATGTCAACCTGACATGAATGTCACGACTAGATTTTCTGACCATAGTTGTTTAGTTTTTAGATTGAAAAAGTTGGATAGCAAAGATGTGTTGGGCTTGGCCCGACCCGTGTGACCCGCCCTTAAAAATAACTTGTTTTGACCCCCTCATCTTACAAAAACCGGTCAATTAACAAGTTATATAATAAGAGTCACAATGTTTTATTTGGTACTATTGAATTTCTATCTAAATATACAATTTATGTATTTATTTATCATAATGTATATTCATTAATAAATACCCGGGCTGATCTGATCTGCTTCAGAGATGTATCGAGTTGCCTTTCTAGTGACTCCAGCTCCTTGCAGCTCAAAGGCCCAAGATCCTCACCCAAAAGATTCCTAGTATTTATATAACACCCATTTTAATAATTAAGCAAATGTATATACAAACACACATACATATATTTGTTTTCAGTTTGACCTCTGGGATCGTTGTAGCTCCTCATAATGTGCCTTAAGTTTCAAATACTCCTGCTGACTACTTAACTCCTGCAGACAATAAATGTTATTGATAAATTTTAGTGTACTTTTGTTCTGCAGGATACAAACAAATAAACAAACAAACAAACCCAGTATATCCCACTCAAGAGCAGGGTCTGGGAGAGGTAGGTGGTGGCGAGTCTTTCCTCTATCCAGATAGGTAGAGAGACCGCTTCCAAAGAGACCCCCGGCTCGATAGCAAAAGCAATAACGCTTGCGAATCAACATATAATCAAACATACGATATATGATATATGATATATGGTACATCACACAGCATACAACAAACATTAAAATATCACCAAAAGAAAATATAAAATTAACACGCATACATCAGAGAAGCAGCAAGTTTCCCCTAAAAAGATCGAAGCGTACTACATACGCATCAGGCCCCGTAACAAGTAATCAAAGTCCCTTCATAGCTACAGAAACCACTAAAAGTCCTTAATTTTAATTCTACGCCTCCACTCACTCCTATCCTCGATCATGTGCTCAGAGAGGTGCAAGTGTACCATATCTCGCGTAATTATCTCTTCCCAAGTCAACCTAGGTCTTCCTCTACTCTTCCTACCCTCTAGAATGATGTTCTCCACTGCTCTAATCGGTGCTGCCATTGATCTCCTCTTGACATGTCTGTTAGAGATATTATTCATTTTCTGTTATGTTAGTTGAGGTTGTTAGTTAGTTGGGATTAGTTGAGATCTAGCTCTAGATTCTTCTATGAATCTATATAAATAAGTCATTGTTCTTCTTAAGATGAGTAATGAAAAGATACACGTTACATTCTATATTCTCTGTTTTCATGGTATCAGAGCATCAGCTCTGTGAGTTCCGGTGACTTCTCCGGCAACTCTGCCGCCATGACACCGCCCTCTGCGGCATGGCTGCAACCACTTCATCTTCCTCTTCTTCTTTCAATTCATTACCTGATATTGCCAACTTTCTATCAATTAAACTTGATGATTCAAACTATCTAAACTGGAAGCCTCAGATTGTTACAATTCTGAAGACTTTAGGTCTATTGAAGTTCATCAAATCTGAAGTACCTGAACCAGCCTTAGTTGATAAAGCAGAATGGGAGAAAAGCGATGGCTATGTTCAAGCACTGATAACAGCTACCTTGTCTCCTTCGATTCTTCATCTTGCCAGAAACTCATCTTCAGCCTCTTCTCTATGGAAAGCTATTGAAGATTCCTTTGTTCAGATTGTTTTTGCTAAGCAATCTCAGCTAAGAACTCAATTTTATCTGTTAAAACAAAATACAAAATCAGTGATTGTTTACCTTAATGAAACAAAAGAGATTGTTGATTCATTAAATACAATTGGAGATCCAATCTCTGATGAGTTACTGGTTTTACAAATTCTTCAAGGATTAAACACTGATTTTGAAAATTTTGTTATGAATGTTGAGAATCAAGAGAAGACTCTAACCTTTTCTCAACTTAGATCAAAGCTACTCACATATAAGGCTCATTTAAAGCAACGTCAGTCGAATCCACAGCCGGTGCTCCCTGCTATGAATGTTTCAACTACATCTTCACCACACTCGCCTTCAACCACCACCATTATCTGTCAGATCTGTGCCAAACCCGGTCACAAAGCAGTCTCCTGCCATTTTCGCTACACCCCTACCGATTACTCTCGGGGTGGAGCTGGAGGTCGCGCAACTCCGACTTGGAGAGGGAACCGGTCGCGCAGCTCCAGTGGTCGGTTTGGTAGTGGTCGCGGTCGCGCAGCTCCGACTTGGTCTTCTGCCGGTCGCTTCAAAGCCAATTTTGCCAACATCGCTGATACTGCTGGTGATTTAGGGTTGCAATTTGGGGGCACCGATCCTGCTCACTTAAATGGTGGATCTCCGGGTGTATTTGCTTCATATCCGAATGGGCCTTTCTTCCATTCCAATTCTGTTGGTGGGCCTGGTATAATGGGTAATGGTCCATCAGGCATCTCTACTCCACAACAGCCTTTAGGCTTTTCTAGTGGATCTGGATTGGGTTATTCCCATAACTCTGGGCCTGTACCTTCTGGTTCTGGTTTTGGCCCAACACATTTTCAGAATTAGGCTTCTCATTCATCTTCTCCTCAATATGGGCTTCATGCTGATCTTTCCCAAACATGTGCTAATATTGAGTCTTGGATTCCTGATTCGGGTGCTACCGCTCATATGACATCAGATCCTACCATTGTTTTTGGTACTATTCCCTATATCGGATCTAAATGTGTTATTGTTGGTAATGGTACATCTCTGGCTATATCTCATATGGGTTACTCTTACCTTCGCTTGCCTAAGTGTACTTTGTTACTTAGACATGTTTTAGTAGTTCCTGGCCTTGCCAAGAACTTGTTGTCAATCACTCAACTTGTGATTGATCATCCTATTTCTATACTTTTCTCATGCTTTGGTTTGTCTATACAGACTCACAGCGGACAACTGCTCCACCACACGCGAGCTAGTCCTCGTCAGCTGTACTCTCTCACTGCTACTTCCTCTGTTTCTCGAGAGCTGTGGCATTCTTGATTGGGCCATCCTTTCGATGCTGTGCTATCTAGACTTTCGTCTTTGTACTTGTATCATTTTTCTTCAAATAAACCATGTAATTCATGTTGTATTTCAAAATCTAGTCGTTTACCATTTCATTCTGTTGTTTCACATTCCACTGTTCCTTTATATGTGATTCATTATGATATATGGGGACCTTCCCCTGATTTGTCTCGTTCTGGTTATCGTTACTTTATCACCTTTATTGATGACTTTAGTCGCTTTACATGGATTTATCCTTTGAGCTCTCGTTCATAGGCCGTTGATTGTTTTCGTCATTTTCGACCATTGGTTGAAAATCTATTTTCGTGCACCATCAAACATCTCCAATGTGATGGTGCTCCTGAGTTAGTTCATGGAGCCATGGCTCAATACCTTACTGATGCTGGTATTGCTTATTGGATTTCTTGTCCTCATACACCTCAACAAAATGGGGTTGCTGAGCGCAAGAATCGTCATTTGTCAGAGGTTGCTCGTGCCTTATTGTTTCATGCTCGTCTGCCAAAGAAATTTTGGTATGATGCTTATGCTACTGCAGCCTTTCTCATTAACCGGCTTCCTACACCGGTTCTTCATCATTCTACACCTTATGAGGTTTTTTTTGGTACCTCTCCTGATTATTCTATTCTTCGTACTTTTGGGTGTCTATGTTATCCATTTCTTGGTAACACAAGACCGGATAAACTTTCACCCAAATCTACTCCTTGTATATTTCTAGGCTATGCTCCTAGTCATAGTGGTTATCTTTGTTATGATCCTGTCACCTCTCGTGCCATTACCTCTCGTCATGTTGTGTTTCATGAGACAGTCTTTGATATACCAGCATCTGCTCCTTCATGTCCATTAGATCTTTCTTCTTTATCTGACTTCTTTATCCCTCCTCCTACCTACTCTCCTTCCACGACTGTCTCTCCTCCCTCCCCATCCTCTTCTCCTTCTTCTTCACCACCATCTCCACCTTCTCCTCCTCCTCCTTCTCATCCTATGGTCACTCGTTCTCGTGATCATACTCGTCCAGCTAAACAGTTTCCTGATCATGTTCTTTTTCATGTGACTATTGATCCCACTACTGAGCCTTCCTCTTTCTCTCAGGCTCAACATTATTCTGTTTGGTGGGATGCTATGCGTACCGAGATTGGTGCTCTACATTCCAACCACACGTGGGATCTTGTTCCTCCTCCTGTTTCGGCTAATATTGTTGGCTGTAAGTGGGTCTACAGGATTAAGCATATTCCTGATGGCTCGGTCAGTTGTTATAAAGCCCGCCTTGTTGCTAAGGGCTTTCATCAGACTGAGGGTGTTGACTTTACTAAGACGTTTAGCCCTGTGGTTAAACCCACTACTATTCGACTTGTTTTATCTGTCGCCTTTTCTCGGGGGTGGACCATTCGTCAGGTCGATGTCAACAATGCCTTTCTACATGGTGATTTATCTGAGACCGTCTATATGTCTCAGCCACCTGGCTTTGTTGATACTTCTAGACCTCATCATGTATGTCTTCTTAAGAAGGCTCTTTATGGTCTTAAGCAGGCCCCACGAGCTTGGTTTTCCAAGCTCTCTACTGCTCTTTTGGCTAGTGGTTTTACACAGTGTCTCTCTGATACTTCGCTGTTTGTTTATCAGCATGATGGTAGCACCTGTTATGTTCTTGTGTACGTGGATGACATTATTATTACAGGCAGCTCTTCAGAGTTTGTCTCTTCTCTGATTACTCGTCTTCATTCTCAGCTTGCACTCAAGGACTTGGGTACATTATCCTATTTCTTGGGTGTGCAGGCGACGTTTTCTGATGATAGTCTTCATCTTTGTCAGCAGCGTTATTTACTTGATTTGCTGCAGCGTACTGGCTTAGCTCAGTGTCACCCTTTATCTACTCCTGTTGTCTCTGGTAGGCAACTTTCTCGGTATTCTAGTATACCGTTAGCTGATCCTACGTTATATCGTAGTACAGTTGGAGCTTTGTAGTATCTTGTCTTGACTCGTCCAGAGATTGCTTATGCGGTTAGTAAGGTGTCTCAGTTTCTTCAGACTCCTACTGATCGTCACTGGGCTGCTGTCAAGCGGATTTTACGATATCTTCGTGGTTCTGACTCTCTTGGCTTGACCATACGCAGATCCACTAGCTTTGATATTCATGGGTACTCTGATGCAGACTGGGTTGGTTGCCCTGATGATCGTCGTTCTACTACGGGCTTTTGTGTTTTTCTTGGTCCCAATCTTATTAGTTGGAGTTCCAAGAAGCAACATACTGTTGCCCGTTCTAGTACTGAGGCTGAGTATCGTGCTCTTGCTCACACTGCTGCTGAGATTCGTTGGCTTTTATCTTTGCTTACTGAGTTGCATGTTCCTCAGACTCACCCTCCTGTCTTATGGTGTGATAATATTGGTGCCACCTATCTTGCTGTCAATCCAGTATTTCATCAACGTACGAAGCATCTTGAGATTGACTTACATTTTATTAGAGACATGGTTTTATCTCGGCAACTTTGTGTTCGATATGTGCCCACTGCTTCTCAACTAGCTGATGTGTTTACTAAGGGACTATCAACCTCCCGATTTGATCTTTTGAGATCCAAACTTCACGTGACTACTCCCCGTTCAGTTTGAGGGGGCATGTTAGAGATATTATTCATTTTCTGTTATGTTAGTTGAGGTTGTTAGTTAGTTGGGATTAGTTGAGATCTAGCTCTAGATTCTTCTATGAATCTATATAAATAAGTCATTGTTCTTCTTAAGATGAGTAATGAAAAGATACACGTTACATTCTATATTCTCTGTTTTCAATGTCCATACCATCTTAATCTTCCTACCCTCTCGTATTTTATCTACATAAACCACTAAAAGTCCTTTTGTTCTGCAGGATATGATGCTCAATTTCTGTGACTTGTGTATAATGTAGAGCATAATATAATAAACAGATGATATATTGTACAATATAACACTACAATGGACGCGAGAAAAATACGAGTCATGAAAGGTTGACGATATATCTGAGCTCAATATCTAGATATATACTATATTATGAGTATGGCAAGACTTCCACATCCCCTCCTATATGCTAATCTTTTCTTTTTGTAACTGTAAGAACTGCTTAGACTTTACAATTACGATTATATAAACACAGCTTATGCTTGGACATGTAGTCTAACGTATAAAACATAGCTTACGCTAGACATGTGATCTTTAACGAGGTTAAAAGATGCTAGTCTTTATGAAAAGGGCAAGCTAAAAAGCAAATTAAATATAATATATGATTCACTTTTTAAATTTCAGTAATACTTGTAACTTAATTTTTAGAATTTAATGTAACATGCTTATAAATGTTTTTCAACTTACACAATTTGTTGCATTAAAGGTTAGAAATATTAAAAAGGTTTCCTTAAATAGTGGTAAGTTGTATTTTTGGTTTACCTCATGTTACAAAATAATAAGCTTGTTGTCGTAAATGATTAAAAAAATGTCATATGTTGGTAGAACGTAGATGGTTCCATGCTATCTTTTAGCAGTTAACCCTTGTAAAAATATCTAGATACTATATAATATTCTTATATTCATACAACATATTACATAAAACATTTGAATATGGGAAATTAAGAGATAATATTAGAAGAAATCTTTGATCTAAAAGAAACAAAACCTTAAGAACAATTATGTGTTCCTAGAAGTTCCTGTGCCAAATATCTATACCAATAGTACAAGTGACCGATGATTAATCTCATGCTCCTACTAGAGATCGTCTAGAGATTACTTTTTATCAAAAAGATAATGAGAAAGTCTCACCCAAGTTATAAGACCCCTGCTATGGTAAAATTGTTATTCTTTCTTCGTTTATGTAGCAAAATTTTTATTTTTTCTTTGATTTAGAACTAAAATGTTACCTTTTTTGGTCCATATATATTGTAAATATTTCTGTGTAATGATTAATTGATTAGGTGCGTTTTTTTGTGACTTTTTATTTAGGATAATGATAAATCATGATATAGATTTGACATGATCTGTTTTAACTAGTAAAGTAATAAGTGTGGTGGGTCAATCTCACCACACACACTACACACATCACAATACATCATAAACCTACTAATTAAATTTTATAATGTCACACTATACCACATCACATCATGCGACACTAGACTATTATACCACACAAACACAAACACCATAAACTCACAATGACAACATGCCATAAAAACAAAAATTTACGATGTGAAAGGGGGCCGGTGGCGACGGTGCTGGGCGGCGTCGAGGCTCGTCGTGGCTTCATGATGTCGGCGCGCGCCCCCACCCTAGACTTATATTGGCATCTCTAGTACTGGATTTGACATGACACTATTATAGCAAAATAATATTTTTTATGATTAGGAGAATCTTGAAACGTTAAATATGGAACAATGGTCTGAAAAGAAACGCTAGATACTCTTTAAAGAGGAATAACATTATAATCAAAAATGAAAAAAGAAAAAAAAATAGAATATAATCCAACCTAGCAGTGTAAAGACCACGGGATTAGTAGTATTATTATATGGTTTCAAATATTTACCACTTTGACAAGTTGAGTCCTTTATATCAAAAGCTTCCCAATTTATTCAAGGGATAATAACATGTAAAGGTGTAAACATAAAACATCTTATCTACAATGCTAGTATATATATCTATCACACGGTCCTTAGCATGCAATCAACTTTTAAATTGTTTGTTTAGCAAATTCTAACTGTACTATAGTAGTGAAGGTTGTAACACGCACTCAAGGCACAAAACGCTAGTTTGTCATCCGACATGTACAAGGCGTAAAGAGACAAGTGCCCGAGACAAAAGAAAAAAAACGATAAAAAGAAGTATATACACACATGCATTATGAATATCACAATCAGTCACACATTACATTTAGAGAAAAATTCTTGCCTCGTGTCTACTTGACTCACAATCGTCTCGCCTTGTCTAATTAGTGGTTTGTATGCTTTTAACTATTATAAAAGCATCTACTTGGATAATAGAAAGCATAATAGTCTGTCATTAAATTCGTCTTGCCTCGTCTTAGCACCTTGTCTTCATATCATATCATGACTATGTCGCATGGTATTTCGATTTTCTTACTTGGATGTTCTACAAATTGTGTAACGAGTTGAAAATAATGTTATCATCTTTGAGTTTATATTTTATCTTTTGGGAATATTGGAAATAATAAGTTTCTTATTATAGATATTCATGAAATATTAAGTATAACCTGCAGGGCTATGATATTAGCCATCACAAAACACTTCTATAGAAAATTCTTTTGTTAATTAGCCAAATTTAATTACCAACTTTTGATACGGAATATGATTAACAAACTTGTTTGCTAATCATAACTTTTACTATAACTAGATTATATAAAAATAAATAGTTATGCATCCATCCCATCTGAAAAGCAATCAATAAAAGGCAAAGCTATATTATATGCACAACAGGTAAAGACATCAACCCTAATAAACTCAAGCATTAATCTATGGGGTAAAAGACTAAAAACCATAAGATTATTTAAAGTCTAAGATACTAACACAGGCCGGGTTGTTTAGATGAGGGTGAATGATTAATCATTTACTTTAAGTTGTTACCCAAATTCCTAAAAGGTACTTAATTTTTCTATGAGTTAGAAGTTTTTATTTATTTATTTTGAAAATAACGCCATCCTTGAGTTATTTGGGAGTACTAATTAATAAATAATATAAAATTACATAAATACATAACTATCAGTAACTTCAATTAACCAACAAAGTGTAATTCTTGATCTTTAAGAGTTCAAAGTTGCAGTAACTAAAGGCTCATCCAAACATCCATAATATGCAATATATGACTATGAGAAAGGGGGAGAATTACATATTAACAGTTATGCATATTCCATAAAAAATTAGAATACTCACCAGGGCCTCCCTATCAGACACATTTATCTCAGGTGCTCCATAGTTGCATTTTCTATACCTCTCAAGCGTCTTTAGCATGCTGCTAGAAGAATGCATACACAAAAGAACATAATAATGGTTATAATATTAAATAAAAGTTTAAAGACAAGTAAATTAGTGATGTTAGCAAACTATGTATATCGTTCTTGAAATTGCTTGCCTGGTTTGATATTGAGTGATTCGAATAAGTAATTAAATTTCACTTATTTTAAACAATTATACAATATGAATCATCAAATATACAGTTTAGAAACTCGAGGACCGTTTATAAAACACAATAAACAGATAACTAGATTTAAAAATACTCGGATTACTTTTACGGTCCACATGCGAAATCAATATGTATAAAAACTTAATCTCTAAAAAGATAAATAAACACGACCTATATTACTTGTGTATTTTAATGTCTGTTTAATTATATGAAATTGTTTTTGTGTCCAAAAAGAACTTATATATGGTTCTGCATGTCTTAATGCCAAAGGGGCAAAAGCATTTAGGAGTTCTCTATATACCAATATTACGTTAATGACATGCATTCCCGCAATGGATAATACAACAAGAATTAACTAACATCATATATAGATGATGAGAGGGCTAATCCTTTGTTAACCTAATTTGGGTGTTTGGTACAAGAATTCCATAATCGTCACAAGTACTTTTACCGTAACGACACATATTAATTTGAAGTTAGATCCTTTCATGTTCGGTTTTGTACAACGAAGCATGTTCTACCTCAATTAGGATAAACAAAAACTTAGCTATAGATTCAATTGCTAAACAAGGAATAACTTATATCATAATACTAATTCCTAAACCAACCCACTTATTGACCACAATATTCCTTGCTATCATGTATCAACACAAATTAACATCTTTGATAAAATTAAAGATAGACACTTATTGAGGAGGTCTGTTCAGCACAATCTGTATTTTACGTTTTATCTGGAAATTGGTGGAAATTGGTACTTACGATTACAGAAAACAAGAAAATAAAAAGATTGACATTTGACAAGATTTTTAATATGATGATCTTGGAAAGCTCATGTTTCTCTAACCCTAGAAGAGAACTAAAGGTTGACCAGATTTGACTTTAAAGACCAATATTTAGTCAACCCAAATTGATATCAAATCCACAAATTTCTTGAAAACAAAGATCTAATTAAGCATCTAAACATAGAGAAAAATAAAGAAAAACATATGATTTCGGATCTATAAACTATAAAGCCAAGAAGCAATTGTTATCATCTTCAAATTCCCATCGGTAAAGCTAATTAATACAGTTGACTAACTATAATTGACATTAGATGTCTAATTAGTCATGTTTAGAAGAAAATTAAACAAACAAACAAACAAATCCAGTATATCCCACTCAAGAGCAGGGTCTGGGGAGGGTAGGTGTAGGCAAGTCTTTCCTCTATCTTGTTAGGTAGAGAGACCGCTTCCAAAGAGACCCCCGACTATGTTTAGAAGAAAATTCGTACACGAAATATAAAATTATTAAACTAAAACTCCAATAAATAAAACTGATAAATAATAGTAAAATACAAAACAAATTTAAAAATCATCAACTTAAACCTAAGAAAATTCTAGAATCAACTGTTTGAACCCTCGATGAAACTCAAGAACAAGTAGAATTAACTGTTTGAAATCTGAATGAAAATTGTTTGAAATCAGATCAGAAGTTCAGAATCAAAGAACTATGAAAACATGAAGAAGATGAGAGAGAAAACAATCAAATTCACACCAAAACCCTAAAAAAGCTTTACACAATATCGATCCACAAAAGAAGAGTTTAATTTAGCTCAAATTGATCGAACAAAAAGCTAGAAAAAGCAAATAAACAATCGTAGATAAAAAACAATGATCTACTTCATATATAGCAAAATCGATCTTCAACTTTCATCGTTTTCCTCCAACAGATCCACCAAACAAAACCCTCACAAACTTCCATAAACTCCAAAACATTCACGAAAACAGCAAATCAAACTCACCAAAAGCAAAATCACATTTTCCTCTACAAAAATCAGCTCAGATCTACACCAAAATCGAATCAAAATATTCAAACTGTAATCAAACGTACCTTGAGCTACTACAAAATTCATACAGTTTTCCCCTATTTGAAAAGATGATCAACGCAACCTCAGCATCACAAAGCACAGATAGCTCATAAGCTTTCTTCAACAATCCATTTCTTCGTTTCGCAAACGTCACTTGCCTGTTGATTTTGTTCTCAATTCTCTTCAATTCAACTCTACCTCTACCCATTATCGATCGATTCACACTTTCTCACACTAGATCTCACAAAAGCACAAAATTTGCAGGCAATTTCGTCAATCCCCTTTATGGGTTTCCCTACCTTGTATCACCCTTATATGTGTATATAGATACAACAGTTGCATACAATTATATATAGATACAGATATGTGTGTGTGTGTGTTGTGAAGTGAGAGAATTAAGGTGAAAACGAAAGTGTATACAGTTGCATCATGTATATATGCGTATGTGTATGTATGTGCATGAGATAGATAATTTGTTGGTTGTTAATAATGATTAATTAATTAATATAAACAATATTTGTGATGATTATTGGTGAGAGTGTAATTGGTTTGATTAAGGTTATGTTAATTTGTTTGGTTAAAATATTGTTATTAAAGCACTTTATTATTATTATTATCTTTTTATTATGATGTCACTTATATTAGAAACTGTTAACCTTATGAAAATTTAATGGACTTCCACATTTTATAATTGTGTGTGGTGAGCTAATTAGTTAATTCTATATTATTGTTGATAACTTTAAAATTATACGATTTTATGTAATTATCAGTTAGTTAAGAAAATTATACATCATTCTGCTAATGTCTTCAATATGTTAATATCATCGTTACAGTTCTTTTAAAGGAGTATTTAAACTCTATCTACAGGAGTGTAACAGTGATATAAAAGAATTGTAATAGTATATTAACATATTGAAGATATCAGTAGAATGATGTGTAATTTTCTTAATTTATTATAAGGAGTGTATGACTAGTCATGACACCTTGTAGAAAACAATGAATGTTTGATCAGTTTAGTGCTCATATTGGGGTGGATTGAATTCACACCGCCCTTGGTTGCGACCAAGTATTAAAAATATAACAAAAGGTGATAGCCGACTAATGTCAAATGATCGAGTCTTCTAACTCTTTTAATGAGTCAAAACTATTCATCTTTGTCGTAAAACAATCAAATAGGATTAGGTCTTCTTGCTATCTTAATGCTTTTGCCAACTTCATCATATGAGATGGTAAAGATGATGGGGACCAGTGGTCACAAAATTGTCTTGCATAGCACGTTGATATCATGAATTCATATTAATAAAAATCAGTACGAAAATTGTATATTTTCCATCAATTATATATACACTTTCAACAATTTTCATGTTAAACATGTTGTTAGGGTTTATATATTTTCCTCTTTTACTAAGTCGAATAATATTTTATAAGTTGTTTTGATCTTATTATTAATAAAGTTTGAAGTAAAGTACGTACTATATGAGTCTACTTGTAACCTACAAGTTTGTAATACAAAATTTTTCTTATATAGAGATGTGTTTGTGGAAGAATCTTAACTAGCTAGGATCTTATGCTTTATCAAAATTGATTGACATAAATACCTAGTAAAGTAATTACCTGGGGTCTTCTTCCCACAGCTTTATTTTCTTTCAGTAAAACATACAATATATTGAACTCGTGTCATTTCTAGCTACATAACAAAATATTATACAAAATTGTTTCTAAATATATGATTTTCTTGTATGTAAATTCAATTAAAACGAACCCATATCCTAACTATATACATACATATATATATACATACACACACACATACATATATATATATATATGTATGTATATATATGTGTGTATATATATATATATATATATATATATATATATATATATATATATATATATATATATATATAATTCGTCTATGGTTTTTGGAATACGCAAGGTTATGTGATACATGAATATAATCACATGGAAAATAGAGAACAGTATTCTGAAAACCATGCATTTAAATGGATTTTAGATGTACCACAGTCTAGTTGCATACTTGCATCACCAAGGAAAAACATGCATCTAATCATGAGACTTAAGTATGATGATATAGTATGATATAATATGATAAAATTTTTATAGGAATAAACACTAACTAGTTATTTAACTCGCTGCGCGTTGCTGCGGCGGCGAGCGTACGTGTCATGATCAAGTATAAAATATAATCGACTCAACTTGTTTCCGAACTAAATTTACGTAAAATATGGAGTAACATGATAAAACGTAGAACAACTCAAAACGTACATCAAAATAAGCAAGTGCGGGGAAGCCATAGGCGGCATCATAAAGCATAGATTACATTGGCTCTAACACATTTCCTAGCAAAATTTACATCAAAACATAGAGTAACTCAAATTTATACCAACGAAATAAAATTATAATACTTGACCTAACTCGTTCCAAACAAAATTCACACATAAAATAAACACGTAGTATTATATAATAACGTTTTTAGACTCGAACCCGGGTCTTATGTATAGTGAAAGAGCTCGCAAGCCAGCAAGCTAGATGTTTTTCCATGTTTTAATTTTGCTATATATAATATATAATATGCAAAAAAATCTCAAATTTATTATATGTAATATATAATACAAAAAATTAAATAATATAATATGCCAAAAAAATCTCAATCTTATTATATATAATATAATAAAAAAAAACAGTCTAAAAATCCCCTATGTCCACCGACATAAGGGAATAATTAGTAATAGAATATAAGGAATTCATAGTACCATTCACGAGCTAAAATGAAAACGATGGCATTAACCAAAACGATGTCTTGTTATTTCATTAGTCGAACCACACTCAAGAATCGGATGACATCATCAGTTTAGAAATATATATCAAATAATTATTATTTTTAGTGCTATATTAAACTAAATGTTTAATACAATTATATGTTACTTATTTTAGAAGATAAAAGAACACTATTGTTTCTTTGAAAAAATACAAAATATTGAAGAAACTTTATTAAGAATAAAAATGATTAAAATACTTCAAAGAGTATTATAAAGGGCGTACCTGGTGCTGCAAAGAGCTCCCGCGTTTTCGCAGGGTCCAGGGAGGGTCCGTCCCATTTAAGGGAAGATGTACGCGGTCTTTCCCCTACATTTTGTGGGGAGGTCGTTTCCACGGATCGAACCTGAGACCTTCGGTCCCTTAGGAACAGCTTTTACCGCTGCGCCAAGGCCCGCCCTCTGAGGGGTGTTTACTGTAGCAAAATTTACAACACTTATCGCATGTTGTACCACTCCTCTGCCGGCTCATCCCGCCGCAAAGTACGTCACCGTAACAACAATTTTATACGAACGGTGCCTGCAGAGGTGGATGCTGCCGGTTGTATTGGGTAAGTTTAAAGTGATAATTTAAAAATGAAAAGTAATGATGATGGTGCTGTGATTTGAAGGTTTTGAAAAGTAATTACAGGTTTTTCTTGAAAATTAAAAACATATATGACGGAAATTTGTAAGACTTTTGAAAAGTTGCAGGCTTTCTTAGAACCGCTCGCGGTAGAGATTAATGATATCTCTAGATTTAATAATATATTATAAATTTTAATTTTATTTCTTACTATTTATATTTATGTTATATATATATATATATATATATATATATATATATATATATTAAACATGAAAGTCGGTTTGTGAGAAGGGGTACTGTAGCTAACACTATCTCCTTCTTTGCACGGTGTACATATCCTGTAAGCTTCACTTTCTTCCTTATCTTGAGACATATCTTTTTGGTCCTATTTTCCCTTATCGTTGATTACTGAACAACCGCCAATAACCCGCATCATCATCGACAACCATGGAGCAACCGCCGGCCGCCACAAAGCCAACGCTAGCCTGCTACACATTCCGCCTAGATCTCCATCCAAAACTGTGGTTCAAAAACAGGAGACGGAGGAGGTGTAGATGAGTTGGGACTACTTGAGACACGAAATGAAACATGCAATTACGATCCACCCAGAACTCCACCCAAAACCCCCCATCGATGACCAAGAATATTAACTTAAACCCTAGAACCACATCCTATCGCTCATCATTAGAATCAGATCTGAAACGATTTTGTCTCTGTTGTCCGGTGACAATGAAACGATTTTGTCTCTGTTGTCTGGTGACAAAGGGAGCACATTCAGTGGTGGGCAAGAATGATGGGAGGAAGTGGCTGCCTGTAATAGTGAAGGGGGTTGGCATAAACGATCAGAAAAAGAAGATGCAGGAGATAGTATGTATTCGTGTGGAAGATCGCTGGAGGTGATTTGACGGTGGTGGGTGGCAGAAGGTCTAAGAGGACATGTTTCGGACTGCTTATTTTGATTGAAAAATGACTTTTGACAAAAAATACTTATTAACTTATGATTTTTCATAATTAGTTTTTAAAAAGATGTTTGATTAGTTTATAAACTAAAATATCATAAAATAATAAAAAAAACATAATTTAAAAATTAAGGGAGTTAAAAGGAGGTAGTAGAGGAGTATAATAATAAATTAAACTAAAAGTGATTCCAAAAGTTAATCACTAACCCCTTATTACTTTTAAAACCTTTAAAAGTATTTTTATATTTGACAAATATTTTTTTTGATTTATTAATTTATTAAAAATTAATAAGCTAAAAGTTACTTCTCAAAAATTATTGTCAAACATAGGTGTGAAGGTTATGGTTTTATAAAGGGTCCCTTTATTTAGACACCCCTTAATTTTAAATCAACACCCCTGTACCCTATACGCCGCGTATGGGTCCATACGCGGCGTATAGGGTACATTGTTGATTTAACGTTTTATACCCTATACGACGCGTATGGGTCCATACGCGGCGTATAGGGTATGTTGTTGATTTGACGTTTTATACCCTATACTCGGCGTATGGGACCATACGCGACGTATAGGGTTTGACATTTTATACCCATACGTGACTTATGACCCATACGTGGAAGAGCTATACGCCGCGTATGGAACCATACGCGGCGTATAGCTTATATATTTATTTTTTTTTAATTTTTTGAGTTTTTAATTTAATATATACATAATTTGAATTAAAATTATTTAAACAATACAATACGAATACAATAATAAAATTAAAATTAAAATTAAAAATATATAATTCGCATATTACAAATTATAAATTAAAATAAATTTATATAAGCCGGGGGTTCTCGGTTATTCTCTATTATTACGTTGTATTCCGAGATACGAATCCTATACATAATCTCCCATTCTGCAGCACGTACGCTTCGGTTAAGAATCCAAAGATTACTTAATGTTGGCATCGGATAATCTCCTTCTAACTTAACGTGGACGAAATGATTGTTGTTGTCATGAACAATCGACACGACATGATGAGGCATGACAGTTTTCGGATCAGCCCATAATGGGAAAAATGTTTGACAACCATTACTGCTTAGTAAATGAAGAATAACCCCAAACTTTTGAGCAACCACTAATCCCGTATACGGCATTATCATCCAATGTTCTTCTGGTGTAGGTTCCACACTTTGCCAATCGATGGTGTGACGTAATTCGTTATACTGTCCGGGGTACAAAGTATCGAAAACTTCTCTGTACTCCAATTCATGTCTGTCCAACTCTTCTAAAAGCTGTGTCCGCACATACATCCACTTATTTTCGTCAAACCCTAAGCCTAAAGCTATTGATCGAAAACCACAATTCCCATCGGGTCGGACATCTCGTATACGTGAAATATACTGATGAAAGATTGACGGAATCCAATTTTTTAACCTGTTTATATTGTTTAATTGGTGATCTCCGACAATCGAAGAAAACTCATTAGTACCCCGTGATACTTTAGATGACGTTGAACGACTACGTTGCATGGCAGGCTTCTGGGGCTTTACAGCTGAACTTGTTCTTCCGGAAATATGAGACGCAATAAACGAGCTATGTCTCGGCATGTCGCACGTACTTTGTTGAGTGTCGTACTTTTGTTGTTGAACCTTTAACGTTGGACGACCGCGAATATCTGTTTGAACAATAGGCGCTTTTTTGTTATTTTTCCATGGATACACAATTTTTTTTATTTTTTCCACCAAACTAAATTTTACAGCTGCGGGTTGTGTCATTATTTGTTGTTTCACCCGTTCCATTTCTTCTTCAACATCAACTTTTTCATCCACCGTATATGATGGCTTAATGTTATCAAGCTTCGTCCAAAATACGTCAATTGCATCTAATGGAATTTTAGTGCCTGCATTATAAAGTATAAATTAATACATAATTTGTCACTTTAATAGAAAAATGATAATGATGGAGCGACTATTACCAGAATGTTCATATTTTTCCAGCCAACAAGCACAAGGCAAGCCACAACTAGTGAAAAGATGACAACCACATGTTGCATTTGCAGAGCGCATCACATGCAGTTTAGTGTTTTCGGCAACTAATAAATCAAGAGCTATGTGTGAAACCTTGCCTCTTAAGTAATCAAATAGCGAAAGTTTATGATGATTCATGGTTTTAATTTTGCTTGTCTCAAAGCTTTCTTTTAAATTTACCTCTTGTGCGTTCACCAATTGATCTACAAACTCCACAAGTCTATCCAGTGAGCTATTTGTTGATTTAAGATATCTTTTTAAATTTGCATGTTGACTCTCCACCCTATTTGTTGTGCGTTGGTCAAAATTGCGGTTCAAGTTAGTCCAGGCTGATACAAACATTTCTTTGTAACTCTCTAACCAGTTTCTGTTTATATATGACAATACCTCTGAAAATATAATAAAACATAATAAAATTATATATTGAAAATATAATAAAACATAATTAAAATATAATAAAAACTTACTTTCTCGATTCGCTTCAACTAATCGTTTGTAAAGAAGGTTATAGTTATACTCGTAAATCTCCGCCGTGGGAGACTCACACAAACGTGCCCATGCATATTTAAACTTTCTCCAGTCATCTTTTGTAAAACTTGCTTTACAGTGTTTCGCGATATTTTCATCAATATGCCACCTGCATAAACACTTTGAAGCATTCGGAAACACTTTAACACATGCGTTCATTAAAGCGAGATCTCTGTCTGTTATTATGACGCGCGGCTCCATACACTTGCTTAACGTATCTTTCAATCTATTAAGCACCCATTCAAAATTATCTTCCCGTTCTTTGCTAATAAACGCATGAGCAACACAAAATGTCTTGTGTGTGGAGGTCACACCAACAATCTGAACAAACGGAAGCTTGTACATGTTTGTTTTATATGTAGCGTCTATCATCAGCACGTGCGGAAATGCACGCCAAGTGTCGTATGATTTAGGATGACAAAAAAATATATCTTCTACGACATTAGTATCGGGATCTTCTCGGGTGTAATAAACGTAAATTTTAATAGAAAAAGGAAGGAAAATTGATGTTGTTAAGTGAGGATACAAATACAAGTTAGGCTTCATTTTAATTAAGTCTATTGAAAAAAAACCTCGGGTGTAATAAACGTACCTTTTAATAGATAAAAGGTTTTCTAAGACTTGCATTGGTGTTTCACCGACTTTTCTTTCACTTCTTATCTTATATTGAGCGTTGTATACGTCTCTGGTTATTGATGCGTTATTAGGATTTTGCTTTTTAATAGCTGATAAGATGCTACGAGGCTCCATGTTCTGATCAGTAAGCTGCTCCACCAAATTGTATTCGTTTTGAGAAAACCTTCTTACAAAAGGATGCCCCTCCATATGTTGAGCAGGATCATGGTTATGTTCGTCACTTCGCACCTCTAATTTCCACGAACGACGTTTGTTGTCGTATATCCCTAATAATTTAAAAGGACATCCATTTTTTTACTACCAGATCGTCTAACTGTTGCTTTACTTTTGTGTTCGCCCGCACGATCACAGATAAGCCATACCTTTACGACCTGACCTTCCTTTTTCTTTGATCTTCGTGTAATAATAACGTAACCATTATCACGTCCTCTATTAACAGCCCAACAGACTAGCTCATCGAGAGATAAAAAATTTTGAGATGTTTCAAACGATACTTTTGTCGTTTGTTTTTCATCACTCGAGAGTATATTATTTTGTTGCGTGTCGTAAGTTGACTCTCGGCAAAACTCAACTTCATCATCGGGAACATACGATTGGTTTAAATCTGGCAGTCCTGTCTCGTAAGCAGATTGAACGTACGCATCATCTTGATTACTATCCACCACGAACGAATATTCATTTGAATATTCATTTGAATATTCACCAAGCAAATAGTTACCGTCCCAAAACGACATACCGAACGAATAAAAAGTGTGATATTTTGAGAGAGAAATACGTTTGGGATTTACAGGAATCGAAAGCATATCGAAAGTGTTATCGAAATCGTTGTTATATAGGTGAAAACGAATCTTGGGTCACGTCATATTGAAATAATTTATACGTGGCGTATGGGTCCATACGCCACGTATAGGCTGGCGTATGGCCCCTATACGCGTCGTATGGGACTATACGCTACGTATAGGCTTGCCACGTCTTCCACGTATGGCACCTATACGCTGTGTATATTCGTACATAGTACAAAAACGCTTTATAGGACGTCTGACAACTATACGTAGCGTATGAGACTATACGCCACGTATAGTTGCCTATACGCAGCGTATGGTTCTATACTCTGCGTATAGTCTTGCCACGTTTGCCCCGTATGAGCCCATACGTTGCTTGTAATCGTACATGGTACAAAAAGTACATCTGACACCACCTATACGTGGCGTATGGAGCCATACGCCACGTATAGTGCAAAAGAATTGGTCGCATGAGCACTATACGTGGTCACAAGAGCACTGTAGTGGAGGAGCTATACGTCGCGTATGGGTCTATATGCGGCGTATAGTTTATATATGTATATGTTTTTTTTAATTTTTTGAGTTTTAATATATATATAATTTGAATTAAAATTATTTATGTATGTATGTATGTATGTGTGTCTGTATGTATGTCTGTATGTCTGTATGTATGTATGTGTGTATGTCTGTATGTATGTGTGTATGTATGTATTTGTGTATGTATGTATGTATGTATGTATGTATGTCTGTCTGTATGTCTGTATGTCTGTATGTCTGTATGTATGTATGTATGTATGTATGTATGTATGTATGTATGTATGTATGTATGTATGTATGTATGTATGTATGTATGTATGTATGTATGTATGTATGTATGTATGTATGTATGTATGTATGTATGTATGTATGTATGTATGTATGTATGTATGTATGTATGTATGTATGTATGTATGTATGTGTGTCTGTATGTGTGTCTGTATGTGTGTCTGTATGTCTGTATGTATGTATGTATGTATGTATATATTTACAAAGATAAACATAAACTGATATTAAACATAAAAGATAAACATAAACTGATAATATATTTACAAAGTTTTTAAATTACATAACAAAATAAAAATTACAATGCAAAACTACGGGGAGTCAGGGTAATCTCGAGGCGGTGGCAACGGCGGGGGATCAGTACCAGAACGCCTCGCAATCTTTGACTGAACCTGCCACTCCATCAGATCCTCAACGCGATCGAGCCGTCGACTCTGCTGCCGTAAGCTCCTAGACATATCCTGCAACAATGTCTCCACACGTGCAGGCAGCCTCACCTCTCTATAAATATGTCGCGGGAACTGAGGCTGAGGAGGCGGCTGATGTGGCTGAGGAGGCGGCTGATCATGTGGCTGCTCGTCGGGTGGTGGCTGATCATGCGGCTGCCCGTGCTGCTGCAGTGGATCGACAATGCCGAGCTGCTGAACTGGTGCCGGCTGCCAGATCTCCCCGGCTAGAAGAGAGAATCGTATGCCAATCGGAAACTGGCGTATAATACACATGCCGAATAGTGTACGACGATCTAATCTCACCGGCTCGATCGACGGAGATACGTCACCAAGATGCCGAGGAAGATAACCTAAAGATCGGGCAATCAACGTGATGTACGCGCCGCCGTACACCGCTCCTCGCTCCTGGCGATGATAATACGACGCAAAATACTCCGCCAAACATCTCGCCAGGTTACACCTGGTCCCCGTAATCAAACAGTATAAGTAAAATAAGTCGGGAATGGTACACCACTCCCGACTCTTGCCACGTCCCGTGATGGACGTGGCGATCATCCGATGCAGATAACGGATGAGAGGATCTCGAATGCCGGTGACCCTGCCCTTAGTCCTCTAAAACGGACCTTCGGCAATCTGAGGCCACCACTCTCTTAATGTGCCCTCCTCCATCTCAGTAATACCCTCAGTGAACAGAGGGGTAACAGTCTCCGGCTCATAATAAAGCCCCGAGACAACTGCAAACTGCTCAATGGACATCTGATGTGCATGTCCACAAAGCGTAAAAGAAATCTCCGATCGCTCATCGTCCTCCTCCATCTCATCTGGACGAATATATGTAAATGTGGATAAAAACTCCACTACCAGCTCACGGTGGGACTGTAACATCTCGTATTTTGGGACGATTAATAATGAAAATAATAATAATAATAATAATAAAAATAATAATAATAATAATAATAATGGTAATAATAATAATAATAACAATAATAATAATGATAATAGTGGTAATAATAATAATAATTATAATAATAATAATAATAATAATAATAATAATAATAATAATAATAATAATAATAATAATAACAATAACAATAACAATAATAATAATAATAATAATAATAATAATATAATAATAATAATAATAATAATAATAATAATAATAATAATAATAATAAAGTCCAGGGGTGATTCTTGTAATTTATCAAACTTCAAAAGAAAACTTATAACATAAAATATTAAAATGAAACCGCAGGGACCAATAGTGTAATTTCAAATTTTTCAAAACCTACCCTGCCCCCCCTCGTTTTCCCGGCGAAACTTCCGGCCACCGCCGGCACAACTCCGGCGAGGCCCAAACACCGCATTTCACGCGGTTTTAATTCAAATTAAAGCTCCCGACATGTTCGCGACCGAGATTCGAACATATGGACCCATTTAATTTGAAAAATGAGCTCGTTTACGCGTGCAAGAATCAAACCCGCGACCCCCGTTCAAAATCAAATTCGAATTAAGCTCGTACGCGCAAATTACCCACTATAAATAGAGGGCAAACCTCCATAAACACTCGCTCAAACTCTCTGTGATCTCAATTCGATCTAAACACACACATATACCCCAATTCCAGATCCTCCCGAGCCGCGACTTTTCTCGATCTTGTTCTCTATCGGGATTACACCAAAACAGGTAATTAAATACATCAATATGCTCGATTTTGGATGGGGATCAAAAGCCCCATCATTATTTACATTAACATCATCGAATTGATCTTCAATTTGGGACAATTTCAATCTAGGGTTCTTGATTAATTTGAGGGAAGCTTTCTGATTATGTTTAAAGGATTTAAATACCAACATTAACCGCGGCTGCGGCCATTGCTTCACTGGTTCCATGCTCACTTCCATACTTAGAGGTCACGGGTTCGAACCCGGTGACCTCCAATATTTTTTTAAACGTTTTTACAGCTTTTAAAATATATAAAAAAAAAATTCTAAAAATTATAAAATATTATTTTCATAAACCTTGTGTATTTTAAAACCATGGAGATATTTTATGTAAATTGTTTCTACAATTATCCTTATATTTTATTTAAAAATTTTAAAAAGGAAGGTTATAATTAATATATATTTATAAATTTGGACTTAAAATACTAAGTATTACTTCAACCAATGTTTATTTAGTTGTCAGTTAAATCGTGTTTATTTTTATGAAAAATAGTAATTTTTATGTTATTATTGTTTCATATTTTATAAAATAAACAAATCGTTCCTACGAAAATATAATTAGGTTTCGTTTGTTAAATATAATTGACAAAACCCCAAAATCTTAAATAGAATCCTAGCTCATAATAATTCATTGAACTTGATTATTAAACTTAATCTTGGAATCAATACATTTAGGTAACTCGTAAAAGAAATCGTTGGAGGCTCGTTTAAATTCTTATCATCACCTTATATACGTCAAGTGAGTATTTCTATACCCATTTTATTATTTCACACACTTTTGGGTGAAACATGTTACCGTATAAACGTTACACTTGTAAACACGTTTGATTCTTGTAAACTTATGGCAATTTACTTGTGTGTTGTGATTAGTTGAATCTTGTAGCTACCATGTAATGTCGAATATATGTACATTCATTAACTATTGCTAGCCTGGCGACGTCATAGATCTATGGGCCTGACAAGCCTGCTTGGTTGATCCAAGTACACTTAGCTAATCGTATATACTTTTAACGTTAATAGAATATTAACGTCGTTTGATACTTGTAAAACATTGTCAAGGTTTGATTGTGCATTCTGTCTTACATCCCTAGTTACCTTGTTCTCTAATTTACAACATGAATTGCCATCTTTTATATACGTATGTATGAAAAACAATAGAATGCTCACCAACAATATGTTGACCTTTTATTTTTAACATGTTTCAGGCAATAGCGTTATGTGGCTGTGAACAATCGTAACTCTCACGCCTCGACGATTCCGCCGTCAAGGTTGGGGTGTGACAGATTGGTATCAGAGCCCATAACTATAGGGATTTAGGTTATTAATGATGACCTAGACTATAGCTTATGCATGCACCTTATAGTACTTTTAACTTATAAATATATGGTTTGCATATTACATAATGCTATGCCTTCTTGTGTGCAATTTGATGCCTTAGCATAGGATTGCCTAAACTTAGTTACATGTCTCCCTAAACTTATCTTTGACTCTCCCCGAACATAAAACCTCTCAATCTTATTCTCGACGACACGTGGAATCGTATACTTATGCTTATGACTTGGATCTTTAGACGTTATGTCTAATCTATATAAATCTCATCAAGGTTTTGATTACATGAACCTAAGAAATATTGTGTGACACATAGACACCTGTATTCTGGATTTCCTGGCAAAAAGCCTTCGGGCTAAGGCAAGCGTATTCGTATAAATCTCATTGAGGGGCCCGTTACGCTTACCTGGGGATTTCTGGGATGAGTGATAAACTATGGTCAAAATACACAAATCTCTAAGGCAAATGAATCAATTTACCTTGACGTGTCCACGGTTCCAAATGATAATGCGTTATCAAATGGGATCATTCCGTGTACCTTACAACCTTTAGCCTACCTTTGTCTAAACTAATATTCTTTGTTATCCTCACTCCCGTAATTAGCTCATTTTTGTATATCCAGCATGTCTCGTCATCAAGGAAAGCGTGGAAGTTCCGACCGCAAGCTTGCAGCAATGATCGCCAAACAAATGGCTGCTGTGCTCCCAACCATGGTTGCTGAACTTACTAGCACCATGATGGCTAATAGCAACAACAACACCAATGGAAACAACAACGGTGCTCAAGGAGAAAATAGCAACAGCCGAAACGGGAACGATCGTACTTGCACCTTCAAACACTTCAACTCGTGCAAACCCACCAACTTTAGTGGCAAGGAAGGAGCCACTGGTCTTCTTGAGTGGTTCGAAGGCATGGAGAACACTTTCGCCAATTGTGAGTGTCCCGAGGCACTCAAAGTCCGTTATGCCACTAGTATGCTCCAACAAAGGGCACTTACCTGGTGGAATAGCGAGAAGAGAAACCGAGGAGCTGATGCTATTTCGGCACTCTCTTGGGATGAATTCAAGAACATCGCTATCGCGAAATTTTGCCCGAGAAGTGAATTACAAAAGTTGGAAGAAGAATTCTGGAACTTGAAGCAAGATGGTGGTGATCATTTGGCCTACTCAACTAGGCATCATGAGTTGAGTCTACTATTGCCCCATATGGTTGACACTGTCCCCCGCAACATCGAGAAGTTCATAAAGGGTGTACCACCCCAAATCCAAGATGCTGTGGTGGGTAGCCGACCCACAACTTTGGAGGAGGCAATTACTATCACAGCGCAGCTCACTGAGAATCATATTAGAGCTGGCACTATGTCGGCAAAGGGTTCAAAGTCTACTGTGAAGGCGACACCCGAGGCAACAAAGGATGTAAAGGCTGAGTCGTCTTCCCAAAACAAGAAGCGTAAGTTCACAACAACACGCAACTACGCTGTGACCACTCCAAATCCTCCTCAAAAACAAATGGTGGTGGCAAATCAAGCTCCCATGGCTAAAGTTTATACGGGTTCTCAGCCAATGTGTAACACGTGCAAGTACCATCATGCGGGCAACGTTCCATGCCGAATCTGCTCGTTGTGTGGAAAGTATGGCCATTTGGTGACTACTTGTCTGCGTGCACCAAACAACGCTGCAATGCTTGCCAACCGAACCTGTTACAACTGTGGCGAGCCTGGTCATATTCGTCCGCAATGCCCTCGTAATGCGGGCAACGTGCCACCAGCTCGTGGAAGGGCTTTCAATATCAACGCCAACCAAGCACAAGTCAGCAATGACGTTGTGAATGGTACGACGAAGAACCCCGTTTGAAATCATTTCTTGTATTATTGATGTTTTCCATCTTTGTAATCATCGTATCAATAATAAAATTTTTTTTTTTACCGAACAGGTATGTATCTTGTAAATAATCATTACGCATCTGTATTATTTGATTCGGGTGCGGATAAGAGTTTCGTGTCGCTAGAATTCGAGCCTGTACTTTCTAAATCACGTATTAATCTGGAAAGACCCTACACGGTCGAAGTCGCCGATGGAAAACCCATTGTCGTTGATGCCATAATACGTGATTGCATCATAAGCTTTAACGAGCACGAATTCCCTATTGATCTTATTCCTATGAAACTCGGAAGCTTCGACGTCATCATTGGAATGGATTGGCTAGTCAAACATCATGCTGAGATCGTATGTTTTGAGAAGTGTATTCGAATACCGTTACCATCCGGGGATACTTTGAAAGTGTTCGGCGAGAAATCATCACAAGGACTCAAACTCATGTCTTGCACTCAAGCCCGAAAGTGCTTAAACAAGAAGTATATAGCCTTCTTGGCTTACGTGGTCAACACAAAAGCCAAAGGGAAAGAACTTAAAGATGTCCCTATCGTACGAGACTTTCCTGAAGTATTTCCCGATGACCTTAGTGGTTTACCTCCCGTACGTGAAGTTGAATTTAAAATTGATTTGATACCGGGAGCACAACCCGTGGCTAAGTCACCATATCGGCTTGCACCATCGGAATTGCAAGAACTCTCTAGCCAACTCCAGGAATTATCTGAAAAAGGGTTTATCCGCCCTAGTTCTTCTCCTTGGGGAGCACCTGTCTTATTTGTGAAGAAGAAGGATGGGTCATTCCGTATGTGTATCGATTACCGAGAGCTCAACAAGTTGACCATCAAAAACCGGTATCCTCTTCCTCGTATCGACGATCTGTTTGATCAACTTCAAGGAGCTACTATATTCTCGAAGATTGATCTACGTTCTGGATATCATCAGTTACGAGTCCATGATGATGACATCCCCAAGACCGCATTTCGTACTCGTTATGGGCACTATGAGTTTACGGTGATGCCTTTTGGCTTGACTAATGCTCCTGCTGTTTTCATGGATCTCATGAATCGAGTATGCAAGCCTTATCTAGATAAGTTTGTAATCGTCTTCATTGACGACATTCTCATCTACTCCAAAACCAACGCCGAGCATGAACTGCATTTGCGACAAGTTCTTGAACTGTTGAAGAAAGAGCAATTGTACGCGAAGTTCTCGAAGTGTGATTTCTGGCTCAAGGAGGTTCAATTTCTAGGACACGTGGTGAATAGCCAAGGAATTCACGTTGACCCTGCAAAGGTGGAAGCTGTGAAGAATTGGTGTGTTCCCACGACACCGACCGAGATTCGTTCGTTCCTTGGTCTTGCTGGCTATTATCGGCGATTCATCGCCAACTTTTCGAGGATCGCGAAGCCGCTCACTTCCTTAACACAAAAAGATAAGCCATTCAAGTGGGGTCCCGAGCAAGAGGAAGCTTTTGAAACATTAAAACACAAACTAAGCAATGCTCCTATCTTGACCCTACCCGATGGAAACGATGATTTCACCGTATATTGTGATGCTTCAAAACAAGGTCTTGGTTGTGTTCTTATGCAACGAGGAAAGGTGATAGCTTATGCATCAAGACAATTAAAGGTTCACGAGGTGAATTACACGACTCACGATCTTGAACTCGATGCTGTGGTTTTCGCTTTGAAGATCTGGCGACATTATCTTTATGGGACGAAATGCATAGTCTACACCGACCACAAAAGTCTCCAGCACGTGTTTAACCAAAAAGATCTTAACATGAGACAAAGACGTTGGATCGAGTTAATCAGCGACTACGACTGTGACATTCGCTATCATCCTGGAAAAGCGAATGTTGTAGCCGACGCGCTGAGTCGCAAGGTCCATAACAAAACTGTCTCACTACAAGGAATCCGAGATCAAAGACAGTGGTTTCACACGTTAAGAGAATTTGATACCGAGGTTCGTGTGGATATTAACGAGGCTACTATCATGCTCCAAAACATAAGAATTGATAGTGACCTCGAGTTATGCATTCGCAAGGCTCAACAAGCGGCAATAACCGACGAAGGAAGTAATGAGGATTTGGTGTCTAACGTTCGATCACAACTGGAGGAAAAACCAAACGGCCTATGGTACTTTATGAATCGACTATGGATTCCAAACCGTAATAACCTTCGACACATCATCTTGGACGAAGCTCATCACACCCGATATTCTATTCATCCTGGTTCCGATAAAATGTACATGGATTTGCGTGGTCAATATTGGTGGCCTGGAATGAAGAAAGATATCGCGGTTCATGTCTCCAAATGTCTCACGTGTGCAAAAGTCAAAGCCGAGCATCAACGACCAAGTGGTTTACTTGAACAACCTGAAATCCCTATGTGGAAATGGGAACATGTATCCATGGATTTCATAACCAAGTTACCACGTACTCCTCGTGGTCATGATAGTATATGGGTGATTGTGGACCGTTTGACTAAGACGGCACATTTCATACCTATACGAGACACCTACAAGGTTTCAAGACTAGCTCGTATATACATTGATGAAATTGTGAGTCGTCATGGCGTACCCTTACACATCATTTCCGATCGAGATGCTCGTTTCACTTCGCACTTTTGGTCATCTATGCAAGAACTCTTGGGTACTCAATTGGATTTAAGTACGGCTTACCATCCTCAAACTGATGGTCAAACCGAACGAACCATCCAAACCCTTGAGGATTTACTACGATTGTGTGTCCTTGACTTTGGTGGTAATTGGGATACGCATTTACCTCTCGCGGAATTTTCGTATAACAATAGTTATCACTCGAGTATCAAGATGGCACCATTCGAAGCACTTTATGGTCGTAAATGCCGATCGCCGATCTGTTGGACCGACATTGGTGAAAACTTTATCACTGGTCCTGAACTTATACAAGAAACGACCGATAAAGTTGCTACAATCCGCAAGAACCTTGAAGTGGCAAGAAGTCGACAAAAGAGTTATGCCGATAAGCATCGTAAACCGTTGGAGTTTCAAGTTGGTGATATGGTCCTTCTTAAGGTTTCACCATGGAAAGGTGTTATTCGCTTTGGAAAGAAGGGTAAACTAGCCCCAAGATTTGTAGGACCTTTCAAAATCCTGAAAAGGATTGGGAAAGTGGCTTATAAACTGGAACTACCTTCCGACCTTAGTGAAGTTCATCCTGTGTTCCATGTCTCAAATTTAAGAAAGTGTTTGGCCGACGAGAGTCTGCATGTTCCACTGGAAGACATCCGGATCGACGAGTCATTGCACTTCATCGAGAAACCTGTCGAGATTATGGATCGCATCATGAAGAAGACTAGGACCACAACTACTCCAATTGTCAAGGTTCGTTGGGAGAACAAGTGTGGAGCTGAGTTCACGTGGGAGCGGGAAGATCATATGAAGGAGAGATACCCGTATTTATTCGTTTAGTTCATTTTTAATTTCTAGACGAAATTCTTTAAAGTAGGGGAGACGGAAACATCTTGTATTAATGTTTATTCTTAATCAATGAGAAAGCTTATATTTTGAAGCCACATACTTTAGACTCTCTTTTTACCTCTAATGGCTCTGCCATTGCACATAAAGTAAACACTAAAGTAGCCAGCTTAATCGATGATGAATTTTCTTCTTTTGATATCTTATCAAAACCTGAAAGTTCTCTAAGTGTCCTCATCTTTTCGTCGCAGCCTTCTCGTAAACAAATTTCGGGACGAAATTTCCTAAAGTAGGGGAGACTGTAACATCTCGTATTTTGCGACGATTAATAATGAAAATAATAATAATAATAATAAAAATAATAATAATAATAATAATGGTAATAATAATAATAATAACAATAATAATAATAGTGGTAATAATAATAATTATATAATAATAATAATAATAATAATAATAATAATAATAATAATAATAATAATAATAATAATAATAATAATAATAACAATAATAACAATAACAATAATAATAATAATAATAATAATAATAATAATAATAATAATAATAATAATAATAATAATAATAATAATAAAGTCCAGGGGTGATTCTTGTAATTTATCAAACTTCAAAAGAAAACTTATAACATAAAATATTAAAAATGAAACCGCAGGGACCAATAGTGTAATTTCAAATTTTTCAAAACCTACCCTGCCCCCCCTCGTTTTCCCGGCGAAACTTCCGGCCACCGCCGGCACAACTCCGGCGAGGCCCAAACACCGCATTTCACGCGGTTTTAATTCAAATTAAAGCTCCCGACATGTTCGCGACCGAGATTCGAACATATGGACCCATTTAATTTGAAAAATGAGCTCGTTTACGCGTGCAAGAATCAAACCCGCGACCCCCGTTCAAAATCAAATTCGAATTAAGCTCGTACGCGCAAATTACCCACTATAAATAGAGGGCAAACCTCCATAAACACTCGCTCAAACTCTCTGTGATCTCAATTCGATCTAAACACACACATATACCCCAATTCCAGATCCTCCCGAGCCGCGACTTTTCTCGATCTTGTTCTCTATCGGGATTACACCAAAACAGGTAATTAAATACATCAATATGCTCGATTTTGGATGGGGATCAAAAGCCCCATCATTATTTACATTAACATCATCGAATTGATCTTCAATTTGGGACAATTTCAATCTAGGGTTCTTGATTAATTTGAGGGAAGCTTTCTGATTATGTTTAAAGGATTTAAATACCAACATTAACCGCGGCTGCGGCCATTGCTTCACTGGTTCCATGCTCACTTCCATACTTAGAGGTCACGGGTTCGAACCCGGTGACCTCCAATATTTTTTTAAACGTTTTTACAGCTTTTAAAATATATAAAAAAAAATTCTAAAAATTATAAAATATTATTTTCATAAACCTTGTGTATTTTAAAACCATGGAGATATTTTATGTAAATTGTTTCTACAATTATCCTTATATTTTATTTAAAAATTTTAAAAAGGAAGGTTATAATAATATATATTATAAATTTGGACTTAAAATACTAAGTATTACTTCAACCAATGTTTATTTAGTTGTCAGTTAAATCGTGTTTATTTTTATGAAAAATAGTAATTTTTATGTTATTATTGTTTCATATTTTATAAAATAAACAAATCGTTCCTACGAAAATATAATTAGGTTTCGTTTGTTAAATATAATTGACAAAACCCCAAAATCTTAAATAGAATCCTAGCTCATAATAATTCATTGAACTTGATTATTAAACTTAATCTTGGAATCAATACATTTAGGTAACTCGTAAAAGAAATCGTTGGAGGCTCGTTTAAATTCTTATCATCACCTTATATACGTCAAGTGAGTATTTCTATACCCATTTTATTATTTCACACACTTTTGGGTGAAACATGTTACCGTATAAACGTTACACTTGTAAACACGTTTGATTCTTGTAAACTTATGGCAATTTACTTGTGTGTTGTGATTAGTTGAATCTTGTAGCTACCATGTAATGTCGAATATATGTACATTCATTAACTATTGCTAGCCTGGCGACGTCATAGATCTATGGGCCTGACAAGCCTGCTTGGTTGATCCAAGTACACTTAGCTAATCGTATATACTTTTAACGTTAATAGAATATTAACGTCGTTTGATACTTGTAAAACATTGTCAAGGTTTGATTGTGCATTCTGTCTTACATCCCTAGTTACCTTGTTCTCTAATTTACAACATGAATTGCCATCTTTTATATACGTATGTATGAAAAACAATAGAATGCTCACCAACAATATGTTGACCTTTTATTTTTAACATGTTTCAGGCAATAGCGTTATGTGGCTGTGAACAATCGTAACTCTCACGCCTCGACGATTCCGCCGTCAAGGTTGGGGTGTGACAGGGACGGTAAGAATGCGATCTCAAAAAGACGTCTCCACGGCGTATCGTCTCCGATAATAGCAGCAAGACGATCGCGCTCTCCCAACTCAGCAATAACCTCCCAATCTACGGCCTTTTGATGACCGATCTTCATCCGAATAAATTTTGAGCACTTAGCGTGCTCAATGGAACCGGCATCAAACTGCAGCCAAGGATGCTCGGCAATATGGTCAACAACGTCAGCCTCAATCTCAGAATCGGAAGACATATCTGCACAGGTGAACAAATAGGTCAAAAACAACGTATACGTATATATATATATATACACATATATATATGTATATGTATGTGTATGTGTATGTGTATGTGCATGTGTATGTGCATGTGTATGTGCATGTGGATGTGCATGTGGATGTGCATGTGGATGTGCATGTGGATGTGCATGTGCATGTGGATGTGCATGTGGATGTGCATGTGCATGTGGATGTGCATGTGGCGTGCGTGCGCGTGCGCGTGCGCGTGCGCGTGGCGTGCGCGTGCGCGCGTGGCGTGCAGCGTGCGCGTGCGCGTGCGCGTGCGCGTGCGCGTGCGCGTGCGCATGTGCGCGTGCGCGTGCGGTGCGCGTGCGCGTGCGCGTGCGCGTGCGCGTGCGCGTGCGCGTGCGCGTGCGCGTGCGTGTGCGCGTGCGCGTGCGCATGTGCGCGTGCGTGCGCGTGCGCGTGCGCGTGCGTGCGCGTGCGCGTGCGCGTGCGCGTGCGCGTGCGCGTGCGCGTGCGCGTGCGCGTGCGTGTGCGCGTGCGCGTGCGCGTGCGCGTGCGCGTGCTGTGCGCGTGCGTGCGCGTGCGCGTGCGCGTGCGCGTGCGCGTGCGCGTGCGCGTGCGCGTGCATGTGCGCGTGCGCGTGCGCGTGCGCGTGCGTGCGCTGTGCGTGCGCGTGCGCGTGCGCGTGCGCGTGCGCGTGCGCGTGCGCGTGCGCGTGCGCGTGCGCGTGCATGTGCGCGTGCGCGTGCGCGTGCGCGTGCATGCGTGCGCGTGTGCGCATGCGCGTGCGCGTGCGCGTGGCATGCGCGTGCGCGTGCGCGTGCGCGTGCGCGTGCGCGTGGGCATGTGCATGTGCATGTGCATGGGCATGGCATGTGCATGTGCATGTGCATGTGCATGTGCATGTGCATGTGCATGTGCATGTGCATGTGCATGTGCATGTGCATGTGCATGTGCATGTGCATGTGGATGTGCATGTGATGTGCATGTGGATGTGCATGTAGTGATGTGCATGTGCATGTGCATGTGCATGTGCATGTGCATGTGCATGTGTATGTGCATGTGTATGTGCATGTGTATGTACATGTGTATGTGCATGTGTATGTGTATGTGTATGTGTATGTGTATGTGTATGTGTATATGTATCTGTATATGTATACACATATACATATACATGTTATATGTATATATGTACATATACATATATGTATATGTATATGTGTATATACATATACATATATATGTATATGTATATGTATATGTATATGTATATGTATATGTATATGTATATGTATATGTATATGTATATGTATATGTATATGTATATGTATATGTATATGTATATGTATATGTATATGTATATGTATATGTATATGTATATGTATATGTATATGTATATGTATATGTATATGTATATGTATATGTATATGTATATGTATATGTATATGTATATGTATATGTATATGTATATGTATATGTATATGTATATGTATATGCGTATATACATATATATGCATTTGTATATATATTTTACCCTATACGCCGCGTATAGGGATATACGCCGCGTATAGGGTAGCAGCGTATGGGTCACAGGGCAACGTATAGGTCGAATCCGACCCTATACGCCGCGTATAGGACTATACGCGGCGTATAGGGGACCCACGTATGGTCCACAAGTCGCGTATTGCAACACTCTATACGCCGCGTATATATCTATACGCCGCGTATAGGGTACACACCGATGTGTCTTCGTCCCCAACCAAAGAACTATATGCTGCGTATAGCCCTATACGCAGGGCTGTACAAGTGTATAGTTCTTTATAGCAGTTTTTAAATCACGCATTATGGGGCATAAAACACTACTTTAACGTTTAAATCAATGAACGATTAACATAATAATGATGTATGGACAATAATACGTACCTGTATGTTGAAAAATCGAAGATCAAACGTGTAGTATAGTGCTATATTAGAGTTTTTTTTTAAGTGTGTGTAAAAAATGAGAAAATTTGAAAGATATAGTGTACCGAGGATCTATACGCCGCGTATGGGTCCATACGCGGCGTATAGCTTATATTCTTTTTTAATCGACACCGACCTATACGTGGCGTATGGACCTATACGCCCCGTATAGGTAAACTGATGTGACGTCGGTTGTCAGTCATTAATGTCTCATTAATGGTCGTACCCTATACGCCGGGCATGGGCCGCGTATGGACCCATACGCGACGTATAGGGGGGTGTCGATTTATAAAACTGGGTGTCTATTTATTAGGACACTTTATAAATGGAAAAGTACAATTCACGTTTCAAATATTTAGATGGATGGAAGGATATTGCAAATTTCAATGGACATCAATTTGATTTATTTCTTTTTAATTGGCGGTGTATATTTTCTTAAGTATTTTATATTTATTTTATATACACTTTATTAGGCTATGCTTGGACCAATCTCGATGGCTTACAGTTGATGATGTAATCTTGAGTTTCGCTTGATATAAAGTAAGCTTAGTTATAACTAGATTTAAATGCCGCGCGTTGCTGCGGCCATGCAAGTTTGCGTTTTCTGCTACTAAACGGACACATTCTTATAAGAGTTTAGTTACAAAAGGCGATTATGTGACATGATTTTCAAAATACCCTGCTACCTGCATGTTTCCATTACTGTTACAAAAGTGTAATATGATGCAAAAGATGTTACAGAAGTCGATTAGTTGCAAAAGAATGGCTTTGGATTGAAAATGTGCTTGCTTACTGTTCCTTGGTCTATTCAACTTTATTTAGTAATTATTAAGAATGGTTAAGACTATACAGTTCATTTAGTTTTGTAAAAAGCAGGAGTTACCTTCTTAGCCTCGTATAGCTGAGTCATAATCTTAGAAAGAAGTGTGACATTGGATTCAACATTTTGGTTTCTAGCTGGTGGAGATGGTATTTCATATGCTGGAATGTGTTTGAACCTGTGTTTTTTATAGAGGGAAGGTGTTAGTGGTGTTTGCTAATGTAGGTAAAAAAAGATGTATGTTTGTTGTACCTTTGGATTAATCTTGATAGTTGACTTATGCACGGGTTGACGTATGTTTCAGATGCAGACGTGGAAGCCAATTGTAGTGCACCTGCATTAAGAAAATTTGCGTTGTGATGTTTGGAATTTTTTTGGTATGTTGTACGTTACTATTTTTGGAATACCTCTGAATGTGGAAACTTTGAGAGATGTGACTGCTATGATTGCGGGATCCGGGTCACTCTCAGCCGCCTTTCGATTGAAACCTATTGCAATCTCCTCCCATAAAGCAACCTCGATCATTTTGCCACTGTTCAAACACACATTTCTGATTATGCCTCTAATAATGTAGGTGCTTTAATTTTTTGGAGCATGGGTGGTACCTTTCATCTTGTAGTTTGACACGTAACAGACCCTTTCCTGTATGGTTGGGATTTCTTTTGCGTCAATATAGCGGCCTATGAAATCTGCAATAACGTTATGACGTTTACTTCTTTTTTAACTATAATAGTTATGTATGACAAATACGTACCTGTAAGTACTTTGTTCTTCTCGACCATCCGTGTATGTAGAGCTGAGTACGGAGTAAAGGAAAGGTAGTACATTGGTATCGTGCTGCTTTCTATGGGGATCACTGTTGTAGATCTCCCAAACAGAATCATTGCATCGTGATCAACAACTTTACTGGATGCTCTTCCTTCTATGCAAACGAAACCCGTAATTCTATAGCAAGTCTTAGGCCTGAAGAGTTCATTAAAGTGTGTGCTGTTGTGCACATCTGTATATGCCTCTTTTACTCATACGTAATTTTAATCATATTTTATCTTATAATATGATTTTATGCTTCGAATTTTCATTAAATTACTCAATTTAATATTTTATTTTTTAACCCGTTTATTCTACTTTTATGATCAACCTTTTCTATGTAAAATATGTCAATATGAGCTTAAAAAGGCATATACTGATCCATCTAATTCAGCCAATTTAATCTATGTATTATGTCTACAGCCAATGATGTGCAATCATAAGAATTAAACCTCCCTAATGAAAAAGTCATGAACTGATCCATCTAATTCAGCCAATTTAATCTATGTATTATGTCTACAGCCAATGATGTGCAATCATAACAAAAGAAAAACCCAGAACAAATCAAGTGAAATGACGGAGTTACTGCTAAAGATTTCGTATTGATATAATTGTCCAATCATTGACAATTGTAACTGAAATGTTCTAATGGTTCATACTATATGTAAGGAGGTCGTTGGTCTGTCTTTGACACTAAAGTTACACCTACAAGAATAGAAATGTCTTTATACAAGTAATACTTCCCTTAAACCTATAATTTATGCAATTTCCTTAGGACAGGTCTCAGGAACCAAAGTTTTCAATATAGGCCACAATAAGAAATCTTCCTTTTGGCAGTTACTTCTACTACTCTAAGGGTGACTATTTTGAGGGTTGAATTGAACAACCCTACTTGCTGGTCAGATGACGAATGACTCCTCAAACCTCTTTGAATAAGGAGTTAAAAGTCACTGTTTGTTTTACTTTTAAATACTTATTCACGCATGAGAGTTAGCTTATAGAAACCTACTACTAACGATTCTAATTGTAATCTTTATTTTCAGGACATCCAAACAAAGTTATTACCATGATCAACCATATCGGCTAAATTTTTTTACAAGTTTTATTAATCTCCTTCGCTCTACAGAATCAACCATTAACTGTAGATAACTAACCTATTTGTAAACATTATATTTTGCTAAGAAGCCAACTTAGTTTTTGTACTTCAATTGATAACCACCTCGTGAGCACATCCCTATCATGATTCTAACTTAGATTCGTGGTTAATGGTTACTCACGGGTATCAGAGGACTGCAAGAAACTACATAGGGTTCGAAGTCAAAAACCAAACATGGCAAAAAGATCATAACATACCTGATCGATTTATATAAACATTCTTATTTTCTAGCCTTTTGGACCTAAAAGTCAAAAAACATTTCACTTCTGCTCAAATTCATCAAATTTACCAACAGAATCAAAGGACTTTTCACATAAGATTTGAGATGTAGGATTTATGATTGTTATAGAGTAGCAATCTTTTGTAAAAATGGTGGCCTCGTTGGTGGCTAAAATCATCAAAGCATTGCATTTCAAAGTCACCAAACTGAATATAGATATAGGCGGAAAGACTACAAACTATTTAAAACATTTCAACCACACCTCGATATCCAACCATACACAGATCATGTAAAACCTCATTTGACATCTCCATACAAAATTAGCCACACTGATTTTAAAAAATAATTAGTATGGCTATCCATATTAGCAACTTTCAGAAAGAAGGATGGATCCAAAGCCATCACATCTTTTCAAGGTAAATGGAAAAGAAGGCATTTATAATCACTACATATTTAGGTCGGTCATAGTCATACATGATACATATGATATAAAATCAAGAAGCAAAAAAAAACAGATTCTTTTAAAGGGAAAAAATTCAAATGCAACACTTGAAAATGATGATAACCTCACTATTGATGATAGCCTCTACTAGGTTTTGTACTTAGACAGATAACCTCACTATTGCTTATAACCTCTATTAGTGAGTACAACTCTATGATGATTCTAACTTAGATTCATTGGTTACACACGGGGTATCAAAGGACTATAAAAAACTACATAGGGTTCGAAGTGTCTTATGTAGAGCGTTTTTTTCGTTTCCTTAAAGTGCAAGAGAAAATCAAACATGGCAAAAAGATCATAACATACCTGATTGATTTATATAAACAACTTGTAGAAGCAATTTGTGTGGACATGTAAGAAGACATGAAAGTACCAATGATGAGACCTGTTATGCAGTGGTATAATAAGATTAGCACAACAGATACACAACGTTACTTGATAAACTCAACTAAAACAATTGTAAAATTGAATATCATGCTAGATGCTTCAAAACAAATTGTAACAGGACTTAACAAATAGCACATCCTACAAAAATTCTGGCACTTCTTCATATGTACGCTTCAGTTCATCAAGTTGTATTTTGTTATGAAGAAAATCTCTGTTATGAAAAGAGAAGAGAAAATATTAAAGCTTCTATTACGAAGAAAGAACTTATGCACAAATGATGAACATGCTTCTACCCGTGACCTGATAACATTGGATCTGGTTTAAATAACAATGACCAAATCAGATGTGCTCAAAAGCCTCGGCTCAGGTATACATATTACATCGACATGGCTGCGTTGTAGGACGGAAGTGGAGAACATCTCACTTACCCTCCATGATCATGCCACGCCAGGAGATTCATGGTCTCTGTCACAATCATCATAGCCATTATCACCTTGTCACCATCGTTTATGATTAAGAACATCAACTACATGTAAAGTCAAAATGTCAGTGGTTTAAAAACTGTGTACGCTAGTTTAAAGCAACATCAGTGAATAAAGAAAATACCAAAACATAAACAAAGTCTCGGATGAGGTGTTCCTCGTCATACTAAGCTATGAATAACTCTGTTGTAATAGCTTATGCGGATGAGGGCAAGCCCATAGAGTTGTTAGCCTGTTAAACAATGACTTCTTAGTTGAATTCCATTATTTCCATTACTACATGTTGAAAACCAATAAGGCAGCAATGGATATTAGCAAGATACAAAACTCTACACATTTGACCATATATAACAATCTTAGCAATGAAAACATTAACTTCGATGTAATCACAATAAAACAGTATCATAGATTCAAAGCAAGTAAGATCAAACAGAATTACCTAACACCAGCATCACCAACAATCCCAATAGCCATACCAGCAGAAAGCCCCGCAAGGCCACAAGCAAGCCCAGAAGAAAGATGAGCATACCCATCAAAAAGATAATACGATTTGGGCTTAGGGTTAATCCAGTGCTAATAATCACAGCAATAATCAACCCATAAATCCCCAACAGTCCAGCCATAACAACCGGCGCAATCGACTTCATCACCAGCTTCGGCCTCATCACTCCCATCGACGCCACACCACCAACAGCCACCACCACGTGCGTGTGTGTGTGTTAGTTTGGAGCCATGGGGTTCTTTGAATATGTTTGGTGAATTGATGAACAACAAAAACACAGAAAACCCCCAAAATCGACACCCACAGGCATAATCAAAACGAAAAGCACACAAATATGGCGATAGCGTACCGGAAAGCAGACCTCGAAACCGCAAAAGCCAAAGATCCCGGCCGCAAAACAGTCGGTGCATAGGAGCAATTATGCTTCGGATGCCTCGCGTTCTCTTTTGGTGATGGCGTCGGCAGTCGTTATGCCTCGGTAGGGGAAGTGTGGTGGTGATGGTGATGGTGGTGAGAGGTGGGAGATTTGGGTGGATCACGGGGCGGCGATCTGGGTGGTGTGCGGGAATTGGAGGTATAATTTAGGGTTTGGGGATTTTGAAGGTCTGAGCTACTGTTCACACCGACAATTTTTAATATGAATAGAAATAACTCAAAACAATTTACTTTTATCATTGATATTTTTTTACAAATATAAATATATTTCATGTTTGTTATTCTACATCTGGATATTTAGCATCATCTGCGGCTTACGCTTTGTTCCCGAGTTTACTTAACGAAAGAAAAGAAAGGAAACATTTTCTTTCTTTTCCTTTCTCTTCTTTTCTTTTATCTTCTTTTCTCTTCTTTTCTTTCTTTTCCTTTCTCTTCATTTCCTTCCATTTTGGAAAGGTTGTTTTAGCCTTCTTTTTCCTTCCATTTTTTTTCATTTCTTTTTTTTTTCTCTCCTTTAAGTAAACTCGGGAACATGAATTTGTAACAATCTTTTCATTTCCTTCCATTAAAAAAACTCTGGAACACAACTATTTATTCTTTCCTTCCATTTCTTTTCTTTTCTCTCCTTAAATGAGACTCGGGAACACAGCGTTAGTGTGTTTCTTTTTTTGAACTTGACACGTTAATGTTACCGTCACAACACGCATTCGTGCCGCGGCGAAGCGCGGGTAAAAGTACTAGTTTAGTTTATATATCTAGAAATAAAACACTACCATTTTTTCTAAAAGAGATGACAAAACCTCACTTTTATACATAATAAGATGTAACATCAATCAAAGTGAATCGATCTTATGTTCACATTCAATTCAGTCCTGAAACACTGTTTTAACTATATGAGTAAGACCTTCTCCGGCACTAAAGGCATTCTTCCCCTCTCCCAGTGTTTTTTAGACCGGATCGGACCGGCCTGTCCTACCGGTTCGACCGGGAATCGGTGCCGTGTCCGGTCCGGTCTGGTGTGATTCGTTTTTTAGTGGTCGAACCGGCCGGTACTTCCCGAACCGCTGGTCGGACCGGTTCGGACCGCTTTTGGTTTTTTTTTTTTTTATTTTAGTGGGTAAAAACGGGGTGTTAAACCATAAATTAGTACGTCGGATATACAAATATAGTTAAGTTTTATATATAACCATAAATATATATATATAAATCATATATAAATTACTGATATTTAATTACATATATAAAATAATTAAAATATAGTTAAATTCGGTCCAACCGGTCCGACCACCAAACCAGTAAGGCGTCCGGTTCGACGTCCGATCCGGTTCTGAAAACATCGCCCTCTCCCCTCTTACCGCCTCCACATCAACCACCCCCTCCCCTCACTCTCCTCTCCCCCAAATTTAAACTCTCTCGCCTCCCTCTCTTACAATAAACTCTATCCAAGCACACCCTTACTCACGACATAGACAGTTTTCAACACCACAACCCCACCTAGTGAAACGGCCGCCACATCATCTAGGGACTGATAACTCTATAACATGTCATATTACGTACTATAACTTAATTTTGAAGGTCGGTGGCTTTGGTACACGTCACTTTTGCTTTCTTATGTAGTTTATATATCCATTCACTTCCAAAACAAAATGTAACAATGGTCTTGGTGGTAAAGCCTTTGTTCTTTATCCCACCGACCCAAGTTCGAAGCCCAGGAAACTTAATTCCATATGCTATTTCTTTTGTAACTTTGTGTGTGTGTTTTTTCCTACGCTTTAGCCATTTAGGTACAACTTATATCAATTTTTAGCGGATATATTTCCATTGTGGCGCACCGCTTCGGTTTGAGTCTAGAGGGTGACAATTTGTTTTTTCTTTGGTGATTTTTTTTCACACGTTAAGTTTCTTACATTTCGTTTCAAATCTTCAGTAGAGAGGAAAAATATGTCACAATGCGTACCACTTTCGTCCCTACACTTCCTTATAATGACAACTCTGCTTCTCATATTTCTAACTGTTTATTATCCCGTCAAATTTTTAAATTCTTTTCTTCTTTTGTGTTTTTATTTATTATACATTAGTTTTTTTTTTTCATTATTCTAATATTCATAATTAATACAATCCCTATATCATGTTGCGATTTGTTTGTTTTTATCTACCTGCTAGTATAAATTCAACATGGGTAATTGGTCCGTCACAACTTAATATGTTTCGTTTAACCATATATATCGCATTTTATACGTTTCTTTTGTGTACTTAAACACTTTTATCTTATCGTGTCAACACAAGTAACGAACGTAAACACGCTATTAATCATATAAATTTTTTTTACCATACGGTCCCGTCACATAGCACTGCCTAAACTTTGTGGTTTCATCTGAAATAATAATACATTTTAAAAAATATATATTACCTTCTACCATATTTAAATTGTTTGGTGTAAAGACAAATAGTGGTGTTAAATCAGTGGAGTAAAGTGAATGATTGGATTGATCGGACGGACGACGATGTGAAAGGAGGAAACCTTAAAACCAATGTGATAATGGTTGCTTCATGACAACAGAATAACCATAAGACCCTTTGTCCCTTTGTTGTATCTAGTTTTTTTTTTTTTTTTTTTTTTTTTTTTTTTTTTTTTTTTTTTTTTTAAACGGTTAAATTGGAATCACTCATGGATCACTGGAGTATCATCGTGCCACCAGTGTTACCACGTGATCATTTTCCATCCACCAAGTCACCAATTCAGGAGGAAACTCATAATTATGAGAAAACCCCCTTTGTTCTATATATCTAGTATTAATTGTTTCTTGTACTTTTTAATGTAGGGAAATTCTGCGCACACCGCAGATTTTTTAAGGTTGCCGACTCGAACGGTCACGGTTAGGGCTCCCCGTGACCGTTCAGTCGGGTGTGAGACCTAACTGTCACGGTGAGGCCTAACCGTGACAGTTAGAGTCCAGACTAACCTGGGGATCCGTTGCAATTATTGCGGGTATGTAATTAATGTGAAATTGATTATGCGCATTTAGGGTTTTGGAGGGCTATATGTCACGGTTTGGCCAAACCGTGACATATTGCATATATTTTCTATATTTTTTTAATCATAATAGTTTGTTTTTATTTTAATTTTATCACACGTTTAACCTAATCGTAACTCACAAGTTTGTGTTTTGTGTTTATTAATAGTTTATCATATTACAAGTATTTATTTATTATTAATGTGACGGTTTTGTGTTTAATTTGTTTACGAGTTTGTAAAAATCGGTTGTCATTATACAGACATATTGTATATATTTTCTAAATTTGAGTAATTATACTAGTTTGTTTTTATTTTTATTTTATCACACGGTTAACCTAATCGTAACATACGAGTTTGTGTTTTGTGTTTATTATTAATTTATCATATTACAAGTTTATAAAGGTCGCGGATGGTAAGGTCTTGGTGAGGGAGAAAGACATCAAGGGGAGATGGAAAACTTACTTCGATAACCTTTTCAACATAAAGAACCGTAACCAACAAACGGAGATCGATGAAACAAATCAAACGACGCAACAAAACAAGTGTTATTGTAAAAGCATCACACTCGATGAAGTTACGAGAGCTTTGAAGAAAATGGGAAGGGCTAAGGCGGTGGGGCCAGATAATATTCCGATTGAAGTGTGGAAGTGCCTTGGAGATGAGGGCCTACAATGACTAACGGACCTATTCAACACTATCTTTAAGACAGGAAAGATGCCAGAGTAGTGGAGAAGCAGTGTCATAGTCCCCATATATAAGAAAAAAAGGAGATGTCCAATGTTGGGCAAATTACAGGGGAATAAAGCTATTGAGTCACACGATGAAACTATGGGAAAGAATTGTTGACACGAGAATTAGACGAGAAACGCAGATAGCGGCAAACCAATTTGGATTTATGCCAGGACGCTCTACAACGGAAGCTATACACGTCATAAGGAGGATAATGGAGAAATATAGAGAAAAGAAAAGAGACCTACATATGGTATTCATCGACCTAGAAAAAGCTTATGACAGTGTGTCGCGGAAACTCATCTAGGAAAGTCTACGAATTAGAAGGGTACCAGAGAGGTATATCAAAATAATACAGGATATGTATGACGGGACAAAAACGTGTGTATGAGCACCTGTCAGAGACACAGACTTCTTCCAGGTGGAAGTGGGACTCCACCAAGGATCGGCATTGAGCCCATTCCTCTTCACAGTAGTGTTGGACGAGATGACCAAGTCTATACAAGAGCCAGTCCCATGGTGTATGCTGTTTGCGGATGATACTGTCTTAATATCAGAATCTAAGACGGTGCTGAACGAGAGATTAGAACAGTGGAGAGTAGCACTAGAACGCAGGGGCTTAAGGATAAGTTGCTCTAAGACAGAATACATGCATTGTAACTTTAGTGGTGAGGCCGAAGAGGACATCCAAATAAGTATACAGGGCATGGCGTTCCCCCGGACGTGTAGGTTCAAATACCTTGGCTCGTATATACAGGAAGACGGAGAGATACACAGTGATGTAGCCCACCGTGTGCAATCAGGATGGTGCAAGTGGAGAGCAGCATCAGGGATTCTGTGTGATAAGCGGTTCCCACCAAAACTAAAGGGAAAACTATACAGAATGGCAGTACGTCCAGCTATGCTATACGGCACAGACTGTTGGGCCATAAAGAAATCGCAAGAGAGACAAATAGAGGTCGCAGAAATGCGAATGCTTAGGTGGATGTGTGGACACACAAGATTGGATAGGATCAGAAACGACGTCTTTCGCCAGAGGCTAGAGGTGGCATGTATCACAGATAAAATACGAGAGGGAAGACTAAGATGGTTTGGGCACGTGAAGAGGAGAACGATGGCAGCACCTGTTAGAGCAGTAGAGAACATCAACGTAGAGGGTAGGAGGAGTAGAGGTAGACCTAGGTTGACTTGGGATGAGATTATTAGGCGAGATATGATAGACTTGCACCTCTCTGAGCACATGATCGAGGATAGGAGTGAGTGGAGGCGTCGAATAAAAATTAAGGACTTTTAGTGGGATTTGTGGGTGGGACGGGTTACGATTACATGTGGCGGGACCTCCCGCGTCAGGTGTAGTTTTTCGTCATCTACCCTTTTTGGGTGTCACAAGTCGCTTTTTATGATGTGCGCACTATCTAATTCTGCAGTGATATTTACCTATGTGTTGTATGATATGTATTATGATTATTATGGGTCTGCCTTTGTTAACGAGTCGAGGGTCTCTTCGGAAGCGGTCTCTCTATCTCTCTGGATAGAGGAAAGACTTGCCACCACATACTCCTCCTAGACCCTGCTTTTCAGCGGGATACACTGGGTATGTTTGTTTGTTTGTTTTGTTTGTTTCATATTACAAGTAATTTTTATGTTTAGTTATTTATTAAATAAGTTGGTTGTTATTTTATCACATGGTTAACCTAATCGTAAAATCAGTTGTTATCAAACATATACAATTAACATTATCAACATTACAAATATAAAACAAACAAACAAAGAAACATAACCAAACAAACACAACCAAATATACAAGCCATCATAACTGAAACTGCATATATATATATATATATATATATATATATATATATATATATATATATATATATATATATATATATATATACAATGAGTTTTTACATACAAAAAGAAATAAAATGCAAACAAAATACCTATCTATCCGTCAACTCTGGATCACTGCCCTGACCAGACCCGCCCGCGCTAGATGGGCCAGCACCGTCATGGCCTAACCGCCTCGGTGGTTGTGACAACAACGGCGTACCGGAGGCGGCATAGTCGGCGACCATGTGCTGGATGACCCAGTCCAGCATATCCTCCAGCCTTGTGACCCTGGCTCGCGTGTCCTGACGCATATCTATAACGTGAGCAGGCAGTCGCACGGCATGGTACACGCGCTGAGGATGCTAGGGCTGGTCGTGGTCCCGCCACCAAGCGGCTCGTGGGCAACCTGAACATGGACCTCAGCCCCTACCAACTCGGGTGGGTCCACCAACGGCTCGCATGCCACTAGCTCATGGTATCTACTGAGCGGGTGCCACGTGCCGTCAGGGAACTTCCGAACGATCCTCATCCCAGTGGCGGTGGCCCGGTTTGCCACACGCACAGGAATCGGAGGTAGCAGGAGCTGGGACATGGCATGAGCGTACCCTAGGCCCCGAGCGATGCGGGAGACGATGTTCCCGCCCACCAACGCCCCTCGCGCCTGCCTGTGATAATAACTAACAAAGTAGTCCGTAAGGGCATGCGCGAGGTGGCAGTGTTGGTGTGTGAGTACACACCGGAGAAAGAAAAGGTCGGCGGTGTTGACCCTATCGGTCCCCGCCCCACGACCAGCGACGGACGTGGCGATCAGTCGGTGAATGTATCTATATAAAGGGCCTTGTATATGAGTGGAGCTCGTGTCGCCACCGCATGATCCGTCGCTGATTGCAGGCCACCAGACCTGATCTGAGTCGTCAGCCCCACGAATCAAGGCGATAGTGTACATTGGCTGTCGGACCTCCACCTCCGTATAGTGGCCGCTGACGACAGCGAACCGTCTAAGTGACATGCGGTGGAGGGAGCCAAACATTCGGAAAGCAACCTCCGCGGGCTGACGACCATCCGCGATGTCGTCCTCATCAAGCTCCGGAAGCTCCTGTGCCCGAGGACGGAATATAAATGTGCAGTAAAACTCCAAAGTGAGCTCTCGATGGGCAGGGTCGCCCATCCTGAACAGCTGGTCCCATGGGCTGTCATCGCCTATGATCTCAAAAAATCGCTCGCGATCTCCAACGAGCTCTAAGAACTCCTCTGACATGACAGTCCCCGAACTGGCGGTCGTCCTCTCAGAGTCCTAAACCGCTCGTATGGTGAACTCCCGTCGTCGAACTGCAGAAGCGGGCAGTCATCAATCCCGAGAATAAACGCAGCGTCGGCATCCGTCTCTGAGAAAAAATTCGTGTTTATTATTATTTATAATATTTAAAAAATTAATGGTTGATGGTTTATTATTATTATTATTATTATTATTATTATTATTATTATTTTTATTATTATTATTTTTATTTCTATTATTATTATTATATTATTACTATTATTACTATTATTATTATTATTATTATTATTATTATTATTATTATTATTTATAGTATTATTATTTCTATTATTACTATTACTATTACTATTATTATTACTATTATTATTATTATTATTATTATTATTATTATTATTATTATTATTATTATTATTATTATTGTTATTACTATTATTATTACTATTATTGCTATATTATTATTATTATTATTATTTCTATTATTATTATTATTATTATTATTATTATTTGTAGTATTATTATTTCTATTATTACTATTACTATTACTATTATTATTATTATTATTATTATTATTATTGTTATTATTATTATTACTTTTTATTATTACTATTATTACTATTATTACTATTATTACTTATTATATTATTATTATTATTTATTATTATTATTATTATTATTATTATTTATTATTTGTAGTATTATTATTTCTATTATTATTATTACTATTATTACTATTACTATTACTATTATTATTATTATTATAAGTATTATTATTATTTTTATTTATTATAATTTCTAATAATAATAATAAACCGTCAACAAACTACGCTACACATACGGGAAAACCTATCAAATCTATAAGGGAAAACCTATCAAATCTATAAGGGAAAACCTATCAAATCTATTTGGGAAAACCTATCAAATCTATGTTCACCTTTATGGTTTCAAGTTGTAAATTACGTACCGAAAACGATAATGTAGCTGTGGTGGTGCAGCGGCGGTGGTGCAGCGACGGTGGTGGTGCGCAGATGGTGGTGAGCGACGGTAGTGGTGGGAGATGGTGGTGAGCGGCGGTGTTGGTGCACAGGTAATGAGCGGCGGTGGTTGTGGGAGATGGTGGTGAGCGGCGGTGGTGGTGCGCAGATGGTGGTGAGCGGCGGTGGTGGTGGGAGATGGTGGTGAGCGGCGGTGGTGGTGCGCAGATGGTGGTGAGCAGCGGTGGTGGTAGGAGATGGTGGATGAATGTGTCACGGGGAGGGCTCGCGGTGACGTTTGGCGGCGGTGGTGGTGAAATGGTTGTGGTTGTGGTTATGAAATGGTTGTGGTTGTGGTTGTGAAATGGTTGTGGTGTGGTGAAATGGTTGTGGTGGTGGTGAAATAGGGTGTGAGAACGGTTGAAGGAGAAACCGGTAACCACGAGGTCACGGTTTGGCCTCCACGTGACCTCTTAGACCCACCGTAGGTGAGGTAATCGAGGGGAAATCAGAGATTCAATAAGTAAAGTGTGACGGTTTGGCCAAACCGTCACACCTTCGGATAGGGCAGGTGCACTAATCGAGGGGAAATTAGATTCAAAAAATATCTCAAGAGGTGACGGTTTGACCTCCACGTGACCTTTTGCTTTTTTTTTGTATTATTATTATTATTATTGTTATTATTATTATTATTATTATTATTATTTCTATTATTATTATTAATATTTCTTTATATTAGAGTATATTATTATTATTATTACTACTACTACTACTACTACTATTATTATTATTATTATTGTTATTATTATTATTATTATTATTATTTCTATTAATATTGTTTCTATTATTATTATTGTTACTATTGTTAATATTATTACTATTATTTATCATTATTATTATTAATATTTGTAGAGTATAATATTATTAACCGTAACCTTTTAGTTTCTGGATACACAAAATAATACTATTATTATTATTATTAACTTTAAAATTATTACTATTAAACTTTTTATTTATATTAGAGTATATTATTATTATTTATCATTATTGTTATTATTATTAGAGTTTATTATGTATGTTTGAATATTGGTTTACAAAATATAAAGTGTAGATATTTTGATATGTTTATGATAAGATTATTTAGGTTATCATTAAAACGTCACGGTTTGTACACGTACGCATGTTTGTATGTACGTCTACGAAGTGTATTTGTTCTTATTGTATATATATGTTGATGTGTGTGCATGTTCATGAAAAAAATATCCGATTTGATATACGTAAATGATCATAAACGGTTAACGTGTGGGTTTAGGGAACCCCAAAAGGTCACGGTTAGACAGAACCATGACCTCTTTTATCAACAAAGTGTGACGTTTAGGTCACTACGTGACACTTTGTGTCATCAAACTGTCACAACTTCATTCCACAACGCCACATGTGAACAAAGGGGTCACGGTTTGCCCAAATCGTGACTTTTTGGTCCAGTTTAGTTTAAAAGAAATTGTTTTCAATACCTGTCAGCGAACCACTCCCGTCCCGACCGGTTAAGACGGTAAGGCAACAGGGGAGTGGTGTGGGCTCGAAACCCACTACCCTCGGTTCATGGAGGTATTTTTTATAAAAATATTTACTTAGCAAAATTTTAAAAAATTAGCAAACGGTCACGGTTCGCCCAAACCGTGACCTTTTGCCTTATTTTTTAAAATTTTGCTAAGTAAATATTTTTATAAAAAATACCTCCATGAACAGGTGGTAGTGGGTTTCGAACCCACACCACTCCCCTGTTGCCCTACCGTCTTAACCAGTCGGGACGGGAGTGGTTCGCTAAATGGTATTGAAAACAAAATCTTTTAAACTAAACTGGACCAAAAGGTCACGGTTTGGGCAAACAGTAACCCCTTTGTTCACATGTGGCGTTGTGAAATGAAGTTGTGACATTTTGTTGCTTTCGTCAGAAACCCTAACCCTAACCATGACGGTTAGGCCTAACCGTCACCTTTTGGGGCTCCTAACCGTAACCTTTAAGGCAAACCGTGACATTTAGGTTTTTATTGTTACTATTGTTTCTATTATTATTATTATTTCTATTATTATTATTATTATTATTATTATTATTATTATTACTATTATTATTATTATTATTATTATTATTATTATAATTTCTATTATTACTATTATTATTATTATTACTATTATTACTATTATTATTATTATTATTATTATTATTATTATTATTATTATTATTATTATTATTATTATTATTATGACTATTATTATTATTTCTATTATTACTATTATTATTACTATTATTATTACTATTATTTTTATTACTATTATTATTATTATTGTTACTATTATTTGTAGTATTATTATTAATATTATTATTATTTCTATTATTTCTATTATTTGCATTATTATTTTTATCATCATCATCATCATCAAATAAAAGGATCTTCATTAATATGATAAAGTATCGGAGAATGATAATTAAAGCGGGCATTAGTGCCTCTTTGACGGTCCATTATTCTAACGTAATTGTTTATACGATCCTGATACATATTTTGCCATTCTAGTGCTTGTTGATATGCAAATCTCAGCCAATGATAGCCCACACTGGGCATTGGGTAATCTCCTTCCAAATGTAAGCAAATAAAGTGATCTTGGTTAATATTAGCAACTGCGACAACTGGACAGGTGAATAATGGCTCTGGTGCTGTTCTCAGCGGGAACTATGTCTGGCTGCCAAATGAAGAAATAAGATGCACAATACAAGTGAATGTTTTCATAATTACGAGTCCATAGGCCGGAAAAGTTAGCCAATGGGTATCGGGTGCGGGTTGAGTCGTACCAAACCAATTTAACCTATTACGAACAGAATCATAATAGCCAGGTATCTCGCGGTTCAAATTGCTCTGCCAATACCATATGTTTCTGTCCATCTCCGACAACATTTGACGCCTAACCCATTCCCATTCTTTTTGCTTTTTCCCTAAATCCACCGCGATCGCCCGAAAACCACAGTTACCATCTGGCCGCACATCTTTTATAGTCGAAACGTACCGGTGAATCCATTGGGGCAGCTGATCCTTAAACTTCATAACTTTTATCACGTCCTTTGGTTTCAATATTAAAGGAAACCCTAGGGCAGCTCCTGTAATCGGTACATTTGAAGCAGCCTTTGCCCGATTAGAACGGTCGTTCGGCATTTTAAAGTGAGGGGTATATGAGCTATGCCTCGCCAGGTCAGGCATAGTTTGTTGTGAGGAAGTATAGGAGCTGTGTCTAGCAGCCTCATACTGGGATGTATTGGAGTCCGCTCTTCTTTGTTGCTCCTTAATATTTGGACGACCACGTTGGTCATGACGCACCTCAAGTTCTTTAAGTTTTGACTTGCTCTTAAACAAAGAGTCAAATACTTTGTTAAACAATTTTTTCTTTACTTGAGGATTGGGAAACGACATAACCTTTTGTTTTAAGTCATCAAATTTCACATCGTATTCGGGTTCAGGCGACGCGACGTACGCTGGCTCGAAATCAAGCTTCCTCTAGTGTGGATCTACCGCATTGATTGGAATACTTGTGACTGGATTTAAAGGTTAAATTATTAGTAAAAAATATGCAATCGTGTGACAATAATAAAAAATGTATTAAGATAAATATTACCTTCTCGGATGTATTTCTCCAAACGACAAACACATGGCAAGCCCATGGACATGGACATTGGTGTCCACATGAACCCCCAGACTCCTGAATCATTTCCATTTTCGTCAACTCTGATTCAAGGAGGCTAAGGCAAAAAATGGATACTTTATAATGCAATTTTGAAAACAATGACAGTCGATGGTCTTTTTTAATTTTCACACGGGACACCTCGAATATTTTACAAATTTCAATCTCCTGGCCACGCACGAGGTCACAAACATATCCGACAAGTGTGTGCAACGTATTATTGGTCCCTGTGAGGTAACTCTTGAAGTTGGGATGTTGGCCCTCAACCCTATTAGTTGTAAATTCACCAAAGTTAACGCGGTCGTACATCCAACAAGTAACAATTTTCTCTTTGTACGGCACCAACCAACTATTCCAAATATATTCTCATACCTCTGAAAGAAATAACAAATTTTATAAAATGAACAAATAAATTATTAGAGTAACAATAACTATGAAATTCTTACCACGTTTACGATCTTCATTTAACTTTTCTTCCATCTTCCTACAATTATAATCGTACAATGCCTCTGTGTGAGACGAACATAAGGTCTTCCACCAGTATGAAAAATCCTTCCACATGTCGGTTTTGAAAAGGATATTCCACCGTCTTTTGATATTCTCCCTAACGTGCCTCCTCCATAGGTTTTTAGTAGCACTCGGGAACACTGTGTCACACGCGCTTATCAGGGCCAGGTCCCTGTCTGTGACAATAACGCGGGGCTCCACACACCCATCGAGCATATCTCTGATCCGCTCCAATACCCATGTGAAGTTGTCCTGCCATTCCCTCGATATAAATGCATGTGCAATACAAAACGAGTTCGACGTCGACGTAACGCCAATAACCTGAACAAACGGTATGTTGTACATGTTAGTCTTATACGTCGTGTCTATCAACATCACGTGCGGGAATGCGCGCCACATTTTATACGAAGTGGGATGACAAAAGAAAACATCTTCCACGACCTTAGTAGTTGCATTCGTTCGTGTTTCATACACGAACTTTTTAGATTGTAGCAGGTTTTCAAGTTCCTGCATTGGTGTCATGCCTTTTCTCCCCTCAGCCCTAAACTTCGACGTCAGATTGTATATGTCTTGAACAACACAGACGCTATGGGGAAAGTGCTCCCTTACGGCTGAATGGATATGTCGTGGCCGCACGTGCTGCCTGTGTAACTTCTCAACAAGATCACTTTCTTCGGCGGTCATCTTCCTAAGATGTGCGTGGCCCTCCTCGTACACAACAGGATCGTGGTTGTGCGGCTCGTTTCTCACCTCTAACATCCAACTGTCACTCTTTCCTACGTACTTCCCTACGAGTTTAAAGGGACATCCTTTTTTTACGCTCCCGGTATGCCTACTTGTGCCAGTGAATTTAGGTTCACCACTACGATTGTATAATAGTTCAACATCCTTTTTTCGTGACTGACCCACCACAATGACGCACCCATGCTCGCGTCCTCTCATTTTAGCCCACTTCTCCAAGTCCTCACGAGAATCAAAATACTGAAAAAAATTATAAAGCTAGACATAAAAAACAATATATAAAACAAATAAAAAAATAAAATAAATAAAAGAATTAAAACTCTTCGTACTTTATCGGTTTTATAAGAAACCATAGCCTTTCTTATCCGATCTTCATCCCCATCATTCTCCGCGGTGTCCCCATGGTTTTCTTTAAGGTGAACCGAACCGTCACTCTCATCTGTGTCATTCCCATTAAAAGTATCTGACACATGTGTAATTTCTAGTTCTGACTGGTACGGGGGATGTCCATAATCCAGCTCTGTTTGTGAGTGGTACGTGTTCGGGGCATGCCCGTAAGAATTGCAAGGGGGATATCTGTACCCTTTACCGTCCCCTGTCTGTCCAAATAAAGAGTTGTACGCCTCTTGAGTAAATGTGTTCGACGGGTTGGTTTCCTCCTCCCCCCACGAAGAGTGACTCCCGTATACGTAATATTCCTAAAAAAGATAATGGTTAGATATTTCAAATAATAAGTTATAATAAAACATATACTACTTCAACCTGGTTCGAATCTTCGATATGTGGCACCTCATTCAAATCTGGAAGCTTCGGCTTTTGATAATAATCTTCCGAACCCAACATTGTTTGCTAATTAACGTGTTTTTGGAATGACGAATGCTGAAAAATCTCGACTGTTGGATGAATGAAAGCTCGAAGGTATTTATGATGAAAATCTGGTGCACAAACCGTCACGATTTGGCCAAACCGTGACGGTTCGGAGCACGAATCCCGGCCCTTTTGTCAATATCACAGTCTACCTCGTACCTTAAACTGAACCTCGTACCCTAGAGATCACGGTTAGGCCAAACTGTTACAGTTTGGTGACCGGTTTTCAACTTTATCAGACCATTTGTCGTTTTGCTGTCAAGAGGTGACGGAAGACGACACAGAAACCGTGACCGCAAGCCCTTGCGGTCACGTTTAAGTACCAAAACGTGACATTTAGCCCTAACCGTGACCTTTTGGTCCGGCCTACCCCTAAAACACCCAGCGGTGTCCCCATTAATACCCATAATGTAACATATTTTAAGTTTTTAAAAGGGTACATGTGTATAGAGAGATAAAGAGGAGAGAGTTTTTTAATGACACTAATATATGTCAAAATAACCATAGCCTTTTAAAATAATCTAGAACATTTATGTTTGATATTTATAAAGGTAAGATCTTGTCTAACATGAGCAATACCATATTAATATATCCAAAAATTATTAGTTGTGGTTTATAATTTATATAAATCATAATTTAGGCTTTTTTAATATGAGTTAATGAGCGAGCCACGTTTGAGCTGAACTTGACTCAAGGTCAGCTCGTTTACAAACAAGTTGATTTTCGGCGATATATTTTTTAGCAAGCCGTGAGTTTTTTGAACAGCTCTAAATACAACGCAAGAGTGAGGAGAATGTGTGAAGAAACCCTTAAATAGTTTAGATGGCCCAAAGTGTAAGCAAATATTAACATTGTGACGAAATCATTATAAATTTTTTAAAAGGCGGGACAAAATACGTAATTTTCATCAAATTACAGTCAAGACGATTTATATAATACGCTCCAAATCTCATACAAAATGCTAATGACGATTTGTATAATACGCTCCAAATCTCATACAAAATGTTAACGAGCCTTATATATATACAAGCTATAAATCTTATCTTATATAAACCACACAGAAATGTCAAATAATATCATGTCAACACCACGCCATGGAACAAGTAAGCATGTTCACATGTTTACGGATAACTTAGCTAGGATACAAAATAATCTATTAATGACGGGCTAGGTCATATAAAAAAATAGTAAAGTGTTAGATTTATGAAAAGTGTTGAAATAGGTAATTTGACTAGATCAAGAACATGATAACGTTAGGTAACTTGACTATAACAAGGCTATCATAATGTAACAATTATGATATGACATAAATAAAAAATACAATGATGTATAGTATGTATTTTCTTTTAGTTTACCACTTTACCGTGAACTTAACGATTTCATTAAAACATTTATTTAGGCCTGGCAAAATGGGCGGGTCGGGTCGGGTTAGATGTCGGGTCAGGATGGGTTCGGGTCAGGACGGTTTCGGGTCAGGACGGTTTCGGGTCAGGACGGGTTCGGGTCAGAATGGGTTCAGGTAAGAAACGAGTCAGAATGGGTTCGGGTCAAAATGGGTTCGGGTAAGGATGGGTCGGGTCAGGACGGGTCAAATCCAAAAATATCAAAATTGTCAATTTGGTGTGCATGCTTGTACAATGCAAATGATATCTAAAAGCACAGAAATGTCATCTAATTCATCCAAATTCACCCATCAATAATGGTATCTAAAAGCACAAATAACTTCAATCAAGGTTCAAGAAGTGAAAATATGCATTTAAATGAGTGAAAATCACCAAGAACCAACACAGACATTTAAGCAAACAGTTGGTGTGCATGCTTGTACAACGCAAATGATACACGACTTTGGCTCAATTCATTGCATCACTTATTCTCTTATATTGCAGACTACTATTATTGAATTGATAAAATAAATTGCTCAATCGAATTAACAATATTTGAAGGGTCGAACCTAATGCTTGTTCTTGCGGTGATAATCGAAAATTGAAGTGATGGGCTGTCGATTGCAAAAGAGCATCCAGAAACAAAAGGGAAATCCACCGCACCGCCGTCGTGCCTCGCCGGAAAAACTCTACGCTACTTGTTGCTCGGCCACCGATCCATCAGGTAATATCTGATTAGTGGAATACCCATTAGACAAATGAAGATTCTTAAATTCCACCCCAATCGCAATTCTCTGTGGTTTCACACGGGGTGAATTGACGTATCTTCTTAACGCCGTCGCGATCGCCGCCGGTGTGGAGGAGGGTGCCGTCGGGAAGGAACTGGGCGGAGGAGCACCAGGTGTCGGTGAGGATGGTTAGTGGTCGTAGTTCGCCGGTGTTAATCAAACAATTGGAACTTGGAAGAAGGTTGAAGGATTACCCGTGTTCATTTCTATAGCCCATCCTGACCCGTAAGATATTTATATACTAAAATTCATGGCTCATTCTGAACCACTTAACATTATTTTAGGCCCAGTATGACCCATTTCTTTTCTTAAAATGTCCATAAAAACCCAATATGAAAGCTACGGGCTTACATTGCCAGGCCTACATTTATTCATCATGGTATATTACTCTTTACATGCAATCCAATTTTGAGTCCACTTACATGTAACGAGTATGAACGAGTATAGATTAAGAAAACGCACAATCGAGTCAAAACATATATCGCGTTAGGGCGGACAATTTACAGCATGTCCCATTAACACACATAGCTTGACGTAAAGTCAAATGGGTTAGTGTTTAGTGTAAATGTATTTGGGTCATACTTGAAATGACACAATAATGATACGGTTAAAAACATTATTAAATGGGTTCAATCAGCTTAACCCGTTTAAATAATCGTGTTAAACATGTTAACAGGTATACATTTATGATCCGTTTATCATAATTATGATCTTATAATTTGTAATTAAATCAGATATATCATATTTTTGTTTTACTTTTTATTTTTGATCAAGTTGCTTGATTATTTGTAACTCTAATGTAATTATTGGGCTTGTTATATTTCGTCACCGTCGCATTGTCATTCGTGTTATTGGGCTTGTTATATTTCGTCACGTTAAACGTGTTGTTTCATGTAACCCTATCATTAAACATGCATGTTCTTATTAGTGTTTAAATAAGTAAGACGCGTAATTAATCAAGTCGTGTCCAGATTCAATAGTTATGTTAAACGTGACATATCGTGCTTGAAAAGTGTAACAAAACAAGACATGTTCTATCGGTCATATGTCACGCAATCAATCGATCAAACATACGTTCATCTACACGACCTAATATCTTATTGTTTCTCAATCAACTCATTCACCTAACACGATCGCGGATTATGAAACATTCCATAACTTAACGTCAACTTTTGATGAGACATTTCAATCAACAAACCTCCAATGTGATTTTGGTGTGTAAACTCTACCATTAAAATTGAAGCAATTCACATGACATGCTTTTTGTTGCACCATATTTGAAAATGCTTTATTCTACGGATAATTATACATATAATATTATTGGCATTGTATCTTATATTTGTGTATATCTAGTTTGTTAGGTAGAGGTATAGTTTATATGTTTATTGGATTGTATCTCATATAATATACTTCTTTGTAATATCAATGATAATCATGATACATTCTATATTTTTTATGAGCGGACCCTAATTTTTATATCACCACCTAAAACCCTTGCACCTTAAAAACATCTAGTTTAAACTTACCGTCATTAAGAACTATATTTCTGTAATTTGGTCTTTCCATCGATAATACTGTTTCTATTGAATTTGACCCACTTGAAATTTTTTTGAAGGATTTGAAGGATAGGTGATCATAACCCGTCACAACAGCCTTTGTGTCTTCACCAACTTCGTAGTTTTGGCATGGGTCATCGTGTGATATATTTTCTTAGTTCTAGCAAACTTTACTCTTATAATTAAACCGGTACTTATTTTGTTTGTCATTCGTGTCAACTTTCAAAACACAAAGTGTGGCATTTTTATTTTATTTCAATTACTTGCATGCCTTTTTACATTATTTAGTGTGATTTGTAAACTTCTTCACTTTTAGCAATAATGGTTTTGAATATTACATAATGATATCGATGACCTTTACATAATATACATAGATTTACCTATTTAAATTTAAATCCAAAACGTTCACACAATTTCACTCGTATATTCAAAGTCAACTCTTACACCCATCAAAGCCTTCCAATGTGACATGGGAGGCAAGTTCGATAACTATCTATTTAAAGTTTTGCCTCAATACACGATATCCATCTTTATTTTTATGCCCTAATTAATACCTCCCAAAAAAATAGTAAATTGGAACGATTAATCCATCAACTCAACGACGTCATGCTTCCTTATTCACGCCTCCTTACATCTCACATTATGGGTTGAGGCGTTTCATACCATACGCTATTTTCGTAATATCCTTCTAACAAAACTTCTCAACTTCAAATCAAACAACTATCCCCTTCCAAAATCTCACCTTACCGCCCTTAATGATTCAAACTAGAGTCGTGGTATAACCGATGAGGACAATGCCTGTTTAGATAAAAATACGCGAGAATTAGTATCGAGACCATGAGATGCTCATATAATTCGGTGTATGTGGTTTAATTTTTAGATAGAGTTTCCCTCTAATGGGAAAATATAAAATGGACCTACTATTTAGCCTTTAATATCTTATATAGAGTTTTATTTTAATATATGCAATTATGTATAGTATTATAATCAAAAAACATCTTTATTACTTTAAAATTCTTGATACAAATGAATATTTTTGGAAAAAAATTGCTCAAACCACTAAACCTTAACCTCTCAAACCAGCCACTTTAACCATCATGTCCAGTTTAGTTTGTTTAATTGTTTTTCAATGTAACACTTGTTAAAGATGTGACCCAAATTTATCTTTGTTGAATTCCACTAAAAACTAATTGTAAAACTCCTCATTTCCAAAACGAATCCTATATCTTCCCACTTTTTGTAGGGACAATTGGCCGTAAACAGTGTTACATATGTATGTTTCCTATCAACATCTAGAGATTTTTGGGTCATTATGATGATTTTTGTGATTTCGTAAGTTTTTTTTTCTAAGTTTTTATTTTTCTTTTAATTTATAAAGAAGAATCTGGTGATTTGCTAAACGATAAATTAAACCCGCATGACGCGACACGTTACAAATTTTGTGACACGTGTCATAGCAGCTACATTAACGTGGCTAAACACATAAAAAATGTATGAAGTTGTGACGATAGAAAAGTCGTGTCTTACAATGTGACTTAATAATTTTTAAAAAAATTAACAGAGAAAAACAAGAAAAGTTAAAAGAGAAAAAATAAAGCAAAAATAACCAAAATAGAAAAGAAATGCACCCTATAAGGACCAAACATGTGCGATCTATAAAATAGAGCTTTAACCAATTTTAGCACCATCTACTTTGTTAATAACATTTGAAAGACGTATTAAGAAGTAAAAACATTGGTGGTTTCCCATTGACTACTAGCGATGGTAAATGAGATAGAGTTAATGCTATAAATATTTGCAATTGTTGTATAATCTTTTGAATAGTTTATAAAAAAATCCATTTGCTACCTACGTCTTTTATATCCTTAATCGTACACATGGCAAGAATCTCTTGAGCAAACAAAGGGTTGACCGACAATAATTTTTACAGCTTAGTAAGATGGGTTAAATTATTCTACTTAACACAATAATAAACATTTGATTTATTTATTAGTGGTCTTATATCTTAATCTTGTTATTTCTGTTTCTTATAATCTCTTAAAAGTCACATGTCCAGCACAAATCACAATTTACTTGATTCTACTATTAGGAAGATATTAACAAACCCTTTGAGTTTTTCGGTAACAAGTTTTTATAGAGAAAAGATAAAAGATTAAAAAAAAATTAACATGATTTTGGAACTTGAAGCACTAGACCCACCAAACAAGTGGCTTCTTTCCTAAGAAGAAAGTGACTACATTATTCCAAAAATATTTTTTTTTAAGAAAAGTTCTCTCTAAAACATTATATTAATATAAACACAACCTAATTACTTCTCAGTTGTCACAAAATTCAGTACCCTATGCCTTCGTTCTACAAAGATGCTAAAATGGCCTTTTTAGCCAGAAAATATATGTTGTTCTTGTATCATGTTTGTAGTTGTGGGTGGATACTGGGTCACTGCCCGTTAGAAGGGCGGTTCCTTGAGAAAACAGCACCGACATTAGAAAATGATCGCCCAAATACACCAGAGTTTGGACTTGTGTCTTCTGATTCAAGTGTTTCTGAACTTTCTTGAAGAGCCTGCAACATATTATCACAAGACACAGACTTTAAATCGAGGTTTTTGTTGGTCCTGCTTAGGGGTGTAAACAAGCCGTGTCGATTGTTAGCTCCTCGAGCTCAGTTTGTGAAAAGCTTGAATCGGACTATGCAAACACGAGCTTGAGCACGAGTTTCACATATCGAGCTTAACTAGGCTTACAAACCTAAATGATATAATCAAAAGATACTAAATAATAAGCAAGCCGAGCTCGAGTTTGAAACGCTATTCACGACCTAAGCTCGTGATTTAACCGTAGAGCTCGAAACGAGGCAAGCACAACCTTGGGCCTCAAGCTCAGTTTTGCTCTTTTAAACCAGTTGTAGAAGGTTGTGGATCTTGTTTGGTATAAATGAGACAAGAGACCTTTTTACTTATGAATGGGTCGAAGGTCAATTCACATTACTATTACTTTAAAAATCAAAAGGGAAGCATCTTATGCATTAGGTACACGCACCTCAATGCATGTCTTTTGAATGGTAAACATGTAAATCTCTCCAACCATGAGCCTTATTATTCAAGTGTATTAATCTAAAGTTTCAATTTTAGCCTTACAAACTTACTCTTTTGCACTCTCAGATTTATAATAGATATAGCTTATGCCCTATACTTTTTGCTTTCTACCTTCCCACATTTTTTCCTGTGTTTTTCATTTATAACTGTTAAAGTTAAATGTTTATGAAACTTTTAATTTATTGTGAAGACGTGCTTATTGTTTATTTGCGTTCGGATATGAAGTTCATTTAAAATGTAGTTGTGCGTCACACAACTTTTTACTAGTTTAACCCTAAAACACTTCCAATTTTAGTGCCCTATACTTTTTATATATACAAAATTTTTCAAACTACGGTGTGAGTTTTGAGAGTTAACATGTCGTAACGTTCATGTATGGTTTAATATTGTTACGCTTATTTTTTCCGGTTAACATCTTTATCGCAACTTGCGGGTCCTGGATCGACTTAGTTATTATTTTTAATGTTTTACATTTTACGTGTGTGGTTCAACGTAGGTTTTATTCTTTCGTTTTTATTTCTTTTCCCATACGAACCTTTTTACCTTTACTTTCTTAATTCGAGCCGGGGGTCTCTTTGGAAGTGGTCTCTCTACCTATCGGGATAGGGGAAAAACTTGCCACCACCTACCCTCCCCAGACCCTACTTTTGAGTGGGATATACTGGGTTTGTTTGTTTGTTTGTTTGTTTTCTTAATACGAATTTTTTCGGTGTTGATGGTCACTAATGATGGTGTGACATTGGTGTTACTAGACACGGTTTACGCCTCCCACCGCAACGCGGGGGCTTAATACTAGTTATGTTTTAATCAACATGTTTAACTGTAACAGGTAAGATAGAAAATAGTGGCTTTTAACAAAATAATTGGATGTTGGCCAATGTGTAATTTAAAACATAACACACCCTAAATCATTTTATTCAAAAATTAGAGTACTATTAAAATAAGAGCAATGAAAGAAGTAGTTTAAAGACTTATCTTTAAATTGCACAAAGTCCGGGCACCTTTTGTTTACATGTTAAATCCCCAACTTTGAAAACAAAAGATAAAATCCCTGTACTTTATTATTAACATTAGTAAATCACAGTCCTTTTTCGCATAACTAAATCCTCAAAATTTTGAAAAATTAACAAAAAGAGATTCTTTTCGAATGATTAAAGTCCCTAAACTAGTGACCTTTACTGAAAGGACTTCACCGTGAAGTTCTCTAGGGATGTAATCAAGCAAAAGTAAAGTCCAGGGACTTGATTTCAGTTCCACGAAGGTCTAGCTTTTTAAACAATTGATCTTTGTAACCATATTTGACACACTTCCGTATTTAGTAAAAAGATAAAACAATGAACAAAAGATGTTTTTGGCCACCCTGAACCGGCCCGTACCATAAGTTACCCGCTCTAACCCGTCACTCAACTCACCCGTTTTCCCACCTCTACACTATAGCAAACAAAGTAAGGTTTAGGAATAACCTTCAAGCCAGAGGCAGAAGCTGAGACAGAACTTCCCAATGGTCGTTTAGCCTGAAAGAAACAAAGGATTAGGAACTTTGACTCATGTGTTCCTACATGCAGACATGTAGTTACTACCATAGCTAGGGGTTGAAAATAAACCGAGATTGATCAAACTTTTACCCTTTGAATTGCAAACTTCATCAGTCAAACACAATACGCGTGTCCATCTTACTAGGTGATCTCCACGAGCCTTATGCTAATCAGAGATGGTGATTTTGACACATTATAAATGGGACGATTTGGATTGTTTTTATCTCAAACCAGTTTAATAAAAAAGATTAGATACAAAAAGAAATGTGTCACAAATGGGCTGAAAGTCACCCGAAGCCTAATCTTAATGTATAAGACTTAAAGATTACTTTACTCAAATGATTAAGAAGGTTGTTGTTGTAATAATACTTTGACTCTAATCATAATTAATACGTTAATAACTTTAAAAAAAAATTGTAGACACAAAAAATAAGTATGTCAAAACAGGCCGCCCAGCTGGTTTCAACTCGTATTAAAAAGGACCAGTTTTGAATCAATCACGTTTTAGCCCTTCACTCAATTCGCCTGGTCCTCAACTCCTCCCATCTTGCTATCTCTACTACAAGTATTAACAAATAAGTGACGAGATACGTACCCCAGGCGAGACACGAGGGGATGATTGTGGCTCTTCTAAATGAACCGGAGGCAAAGATACAGCCTGCAATAAGCCAATAAGAAACAGATGCTAATACAATATCTTTTGTATATTCTCTTAGCCTCAAATTTTGAAAATAATGAATTATGTGGGAGCCATTACTAAGCCTTTTCAAGGAAAGTTTTATTGTTTCTTGTCTAGCATGACAAGGCAATCGTATAAACCTTAAAAGAGGCCTACAATAGTAGATGCTCTTACATGTATAGTAACAGAACCTACAAATCAAGGAATCATACGGTTAGAAAAGCCTACCCGTTGTGGGGATGGAAGAGCTGGCCTTGATGAACTAGAAGGGCTTGCCTACAAATCAGAAGAGACATCACTGAAACAATGGACCAGATTGGGTTGCTTCTTAAATCTCAAACGAGTCAAATTCTAGCTGGAAGGGGTATGAGTCAAGTGCTAGCTAAAAAATAAGAAGAGACATCACTAGTTGAAAGCCGTTATGATTGCTTTATCCAATAATCAAAAGATTATTGAAATAGTGTGTGTTTTCACAACCATAACTAAGACACTGATTATTTATATTAGAACTTTTAAATGGCCAAAAGAAATGCTTGTGGCTCGACACAACCTGGGCCCGATCCATTTCAATTTGCTATGGGTGGCAATTTCAACACATGTACGTGTGAATTGATCATTGGGTTGGCTTTAATTACCTCAAACAGGTCAGATAAGAGAAAATCTGAAAGTGGAACAGGCCAAACAGGTTAAAAGCCACTTCAAAGTCTACTTTTAATGCATCCGACCTCCCAAATTGTTTTATTCAATGATGTAGATTATTATTTAAATTATTTATATTTAATCAAAACTAACAAGCATTAAAATTTTCTACAAAAAACTAGTACAATGGGTGAAATAAATGCTTTTGTATCAATACAGCCTGACTCGATACCTTTCAGCCTAAACCTCTTTTGACCCGACCCTCAACACCTCCCCCCACCACCACCTGGGCACACCAAATAAAACCAATCTTGACACCTGTACATTAAGCTATTATGGAATGACGATGGTACTACTTTGCAATTCATAGGGCAAATTACATTTTTCGTCCTTTATATATGTGGTATCTTGCAGATTGTGTCCTTTTAACTTCAACAAGTACAAAAAACATCCCTGAAGTTCATGGTTTATCACACTTATTGTCCTTTGACTCCTTTCCACTAACACACCTTAGATTTTCTGTTAAATGAGGTGATAAATGGCTAATTTCCCATTCTTTTTTATTATAATACAAAACAAAAAAGAATATAAACCCATTTTAACCTAACCCCCACCACACTATTCATCTCCTTCAACCACGCAACTACACTTCAATCTTTTTTCTTTTTGTCCAGTTCCACCAATTTGATTGGAAATGTTGAAAGCCCATTGAAAAAAAATCAATCAGGGGATATGCTGAAAAGTTTTTAATTTGAGTTTCAAGAAGAGAAGGTGTAAAGGTTTTCAGCCATGGAGACTCTCTGCTTTTCAATTCAATAAAAAACCGGAGAACCCAGAAAGACATGATCAGCAGACACGGAGACGTAATTTCAAGTGTTTAAGATCTCTTTAAGTTAGCACTGAAGCGAGCTACATATAAAATATTAGTACCAAATTAAAGTGAAATGAATCGATTTAAAATGAAAAGAGTGGGATTCAATGTCGGATTTGGTGGATTTGAACAAATTCCTGCAAAAATCAAGTGAGATTTTGACTGGAGATACCGAGTTCATTTTTACCTACTGAACCTTTGTTCTTCTTTTCGTTATAATCAATTCATTGTAATTGCTGTCTTCATTGTCAAATCATCAATCCGTCCCTTGTTGTCTTAAAATTGTCATTTTGTTCTATATAAGTGATCTAGAACCAGAAGAAAGAGATGCAAAAACACCTATTAGAGCAAGGGGGATTAATATTCTTCGTTCTCGTTTAAATGGAAGTCTAAAAGGAGAGTTCAATCTTTTACTCAAGTGGGTGGTGGCAGGGGGTTTAACTTGAGATCGAAGAATGTCTGTGGATGGAGAAATCTTCATTTTACTCAAGGGGGTGGTAAATGGAAGCCTAAGAGAATTCAATCTTTGTATGGAAAAATGTATAACTTGTTTCAGATCTCTGCAACTCGTTAAGGGTGCAACTCGTTAAGGGGGTGAAGGACTTGGATCTTTATGGTGAAAGAATAGTGGTTGGAGGAAGAATGGTGGCTGAAAGAAGAAAAAGACGAAGATGTTATGTTGTGGGCTCCGACCCATCTCGGGTGGGCCCGGTGGGCCCGGTATTAGCTAGCTGTAGACAGAATTAGGAAAGTGTAAACCCTAATTGTCTAGTTAGTATAAATACACATCTCTTGTACTTGTAAAGATTAACACCTCAATAAAAAGAAAACCCTAGTTACCCAAGTGGACGTAGGTTACACAACGTAACTGAACCACTATAAATCTCGTGTCTCGTTTATTGCTTTCGATTATTGTTCTCGTGATTGTGTTCGTGTGTTTGAGCTCTTTGATCCTAACAACTGGTATCAGAGCCGGTTCAGTCTCTTGTTTACTGTTAAAATCTTCCCCCCTGCTCATTATTATGTCACTTTCATTGACGATTCGACACGTAAGGTATGGGTTTACTTTCTTAAAAATAAATCTGAAGTTTTTGATGTGTTTAAGAAATGGAAAAAAAAATTTTGAAGATTCCGTACACACGATTAGGGTTCCGGCGACCCACCCCAGCCTTCGACAGCCGCCGCCTAACCCGATTAGGGTTCAGGCGCCACCGTAACCGCCTCCAGCCGCCGCCAAACCCCGATTAGGGTTCCGGCGACGCCACCTCAGCCTTCAACCACCGCCGCCGCCGCCGATTTAGGGATCCGGCACCGACCACTGCCGGAATTCCTCCCTGCGGCCGCCCTGAAACAGCGACTGCTGTGTTTCTGTTGCTGATTGGTTTAGTGTTTTGGTTGAAACAGCTGCTGCTGTTTGCTCTGTTGCTGTTGGTTCAGTGTTTTGTTTGCTGTTGGTTCAGTGTTTCAATTGAAGGTGCTGTTACAACCGATTGCTCTCAATTTTTTGAAACTGATTCCATAAAAACAGTGTTCAACAGAACAACACGCAAGTTCAGGCAGCCGGCCAAAAGTTGTGTTTGGCACTGTTTTCAGTTTTGACTCGATTGTTGAGCATTTAGGTTGGAATAATGGCTGATGACGGGAGAACAAAGATTGATAAGTTTGATGGACATGATTTTGGGTTTTGGAAGATGCAAATTGAGGATCTGCTGTGTCAAAAGGATTTGATGGCAGCCTTGGATGCGGAGAAACCGGCAGATATGACTGATAAAGAATGGAAGACGTTGGACAGGAAAGCAATTGCTGTTATCAGACTCTCACTAGCAAAGAACGTTGCGTTCAATATAATGAAGGAAACTACTACTCATGGTTTGATGAAAGCCCTATCGAATATGTACGAGAAGCCGTCTGGATCAAATAAAGTATTTCTAATCAGACAGCTAGTTAACACCAGATTGAAAGAAGATGGTTCAGTTTCCTCTCATATCAATGATTTCAATAACATTATTTCTCGCTTGTTATCTGTTGATATCAAGTTTAATGATGAAATTTTAGCCCTATTATTGTTATCGTCGTTGCCTGACAGTTACTGCAGTTAGTAGTTCATGTGGTACCGCTAAGCTCACCTTTGATGGGGTCCGTGATTTGATTTTCGGGGAAGACATTAGAAGGAAAAATTCGGGTGAACCATCTAGTTCTCTGTTGAGTGCTGAAGGAAGAGGTAGGGGAAAAGAAAGGGGTAGTAGCAGGGGTCGTTCAAAGTCTAGAAGAAGAAGTCAGTCAAAGCCCAGGAAAGACATCCAGTGTTGGAACTGCAAAGAACATGGTCACTTCAGAAGCCAATGCCCTAAACCATCTGGTTCTAAAGACAAAAAGGAAGTTAATCTGGCTGAAGATAATTCTAATGATGTTCTAATCTGCTGTGTTGAAGATTCTACAGAGTCATGGGTCATGGATTCAGGAGCATCGTTCCATGCTACATCTAGCACGAAGTCGATGAAGAATCTACGAACAGGTAACTTTGGTAAAGTTCATTTAGCTAATGGCCATGCTCTTGATATCACAGGGATGGGGGATGTTGTTTTGAAGACTCCATTGGGCACCACATGGATATTGAAAGATGTTCGGGTCATTCCAAGTCTCAGGAAGAAGTTAATTTCCATTGGACAGTTGGATTGTGAAGGATATGATGTCATGTTTGGTGGGGGACAATGGAAGGTCGTGAAAGGAAATCTTGTGATTGCCAGAGGTTCAAAGAGGGGCACACTGTACATGGTTGAAGTTCCTGTAGATGGGGTAAATGCAGTAACCAGTGGCATGAGTCAATCTAATCTGTGGCACCAACGACTCGGTCACATGAGTGAAAAAGGTATGAAAATGCTCGTCACCAGTGGAAAGCTTCCAGAGTTAAAGAAGGTCGAATCAGAATTCTGTGAGCCGTGCGTATTCGGGAAAAAGAAGAAGGTGCCTTTTGTGAAGACAGGAAAGCCACCGAAAGCTCAAAAATTGGAGCTTATTCACACGGATGTTTTCGGACCTACTCCAGTTGCTTCTCTGGGAGGTGCTCATTATTATGTCACTTTCATTGACGATTCGACACGTAAGGTATGGGTTTACTTTCTTAAAAATAAATCTGAAGTTTTTGATGTTTTTAAGAAATGGAAAAAAAAATTTGAAGATTCCGTACACACGATTAGGGTTCCGGCGACCCACCCCAGCCTTCGACAGCCGCCGCCTAACCCGATTAGGGTTCAGGCGCCACCGCAACCGCCTCCAGCCGCCGCCAAACCCCGATTAGGGTTCCGGCGACGCCACCTCAGCCTTCAACCACCGCCGTCGCCGCCGATTTAGGGATCCGGCACCGACCACTGCCGAAATTCCTCCCTGCGGCCGCCCTGAAACAGCGACTGATGTGTTTCTGTTGCTAATTGGTTTAGTGTTTTGGTTGAAACAGCTGCTGCTGTTTGCTCTGTTGCTGTTGGTTCAGTGTTTTGTTTGCTGCTGGTTCAGTGTTTCAATTGAAGGTGCTGTTACCTATGTAGCACCGATACGGGTACAGGAAGTGGGTACGGGGACGGTACGGGTACGGGGAACGGCAAATATCAAAAATTCTAGATACGGGTACGGCTAAGATACGGGAAAAAAAGTATTTTATATATATATATATATATATATATATATATATATATATATATATATATATATATATATATATATATATATATATATATATATATATATTCCAAAATAAACATTAAATATTAAACAAATTCCTTAGATAACTAATTATCAATGACAAATTGGCAATTTTGTCAAAATACAAAAAACTCACTGTAAGATACTATTGAACTTGTTTAAGCATGTAGGAGACTTTGTAAAAAGCAAAAGTTAGGACTATTTACTGTTCACTTTTCGGTTCACTACTTTACTAGTTTACTGTTCCTCTTTTCACCTATAAGGCTATAAAGCAAAACTCCATTGAAGAAGATGAAGACTCGAATACTCGATTGAAGAAGATGAAGACGACGCGGCGTCGCGGCGGTGTGATCGAGTAACTTGAATCTCGCACAAAAGCTAGAAGGTTAGAAGAAGACGACGATAGGTGAGGTGGCGGTTGAATGACTTGATCAATCTCACACAGAAGGTTAGAAGAAGACGACGAGGCGGTGGTGGTTTAAAGGTTTTATACCAAAACCCTAAAATTAAGTCGAAACTCCTTCGAAACTTACTCGAAACGTTTCCTTAAATAAGCCTCGAAACCGGTACGCAATCGAAGCGTTTCCGAAGCGTTTCCGACGCGTTTCCGATTCCGGCAAGTACCCGAAACGGGTACCCCCTGTTTTGGGCCGCTTCCGTGCTTCTGAGGCTGTTACAACCGATTGCTCTTAATTTTTCGAAACTGATTCCATAAAAACAGTGTTCAACAGAACAACACGCAAGTTCAGGCAGCCGGCCAAAATTTGTGTTTGGCACTGTTTTCAGTTTTGACTCGATTGTTGAGCATTTAGGTTGGAATAATGGCTGATGACGGGAGAAAAAAGATTGATAAGTTTGATGGACATGATTTTGGGTTTTGGAATATGCAAATTAAGGATCTGCTGTGTCAAAAGGATTTGATGGCAGCCTTGGATGAGGAGAAACCGGCAGATATGACTGATAAAGAATGGAAGACGTTGGACAGGAAAGCAATTGCTGTTATCATACTCTCACTAGCAAAGAACGTTGCGTTCAATATAGTGAAGGAAACTACTTACTCATGGTTTGATGAAAGCCCTATCGAATATGTACGAGAAGCCGTCTGGATCAAATAAAGTATTTCTAATCAGACAGCTAGTTAACACCAGATTGAAAGAAGGTGGTTCAGTTTCCTCTCATATCAATGATTTCAATAACATTATTTCTCGCTTGTTATCTGTTGATATCAAGTTTGATGATGAAATTTTAGCCCTATTATTGTTATCGTCGTTGCCTGAAAGTTGGTCAGGGACAGTTACTGCAGTTAGTAGTTCATGTGGTACTGCTAAGCTCACCTTTGATGGGGTCCGTGATTTGATTTTCGGGGAAGACATTAGAAGGAAAAATTCGGGTGAACCATCTAGTTCTCTGTTGAGTGCTGAAGGAAGAGGTAGGGGAAAAGAAAGGGGTAGTAGCAGGGGTCGTTCAAAGTCTAGAAGAAGAAGTCAGTCAAAGCCCAGGAAAGACATCCAGTGTTGGAACTGCAAAGAACATGGTCACTTCAGAAGCCAATGCCCTAAACCATCTGGTTCTAAAGACAAAAAGGAAGTTAATCTGGCTGAAGATAATTCTAATGATGTTCTAATCTGCTGTGTTGAAGATTCTACAGAGTCATGGGTCATGGATTCAGGAGCATCGTTCCATGCTACATCTAGCACGAAGTCGATGAAGAATCTACGAACAGGTAACTTTGGTAAAGTTCATTTAGCTAATGGCCATGCTCTTGATATCACAGGGATGGGGGATGTTGTTTTGAAGACTCCATTGGGCACCACATGGATATTGAAAGATGTTCGGGTCATTCCAAGTCTCAGGAAGAAGTTAATTTCCATTGGGCAGTTGGATTGTGAAGGATATGATGTCATGTTTGGTGGGGGACAATGGAAGGTCGTGAAAGGAAATCTTGTGATTGCCAGAGGTTCAAAGAGGGGCACACTGTACATGGTTGAAGTTCCTGTAGATGGGGTAAATGTAGTAACCAGTGGCATGAGTCAATCTAATCTGTGGCACCAACGACTCGGTCACATGAGTGAAAAAGGTATGAAAATGCTCGTCACCAGTGGAAAGCTTCCAGAGTTAAAGAAGGTCGAATCAGAATTCTGTGAGCCGTGCGTATTCGGGAAAAAGAAGAAGGTGCCTTTTGTGAAGACAGGAAAGCCACCGAAAGCTCAGAAATTGGAGCTTATTCACACGGATGTTTTCGGACCTACTCCAGTTGCTTCTCTGGGAGGTGCTCATTATTATGTCACTTTCATTGACGATTCGACACGTAAGGTATGGGTTTACTTTCTTAAAAATAAATCTGAAGTTTTTGATGTTTTTAAGAAATGGAAAAAAAAATTTTGAAGATTCCGTACACACGATTAGGGTTCCGGCGACCCACCCCAGCCTTCGACAGCCGCCGCCTAACCCGATTAGGGTTCAGGCGCCACCGCAACCGCCTCCAGCCGCCGCCAAACCCCGATTAGGGTTCCGGCGACGCCACCTCAGCCTTCAACCACCGCCGCCGCCGCCGATTTAGGGATCCGGCACCGACCACTGCCGAAATTCCTCCCTGCGGCCGCCCTGAAACAGCGACTGATGTGTTTCTGTTGCTAATTGGTTTAGTGTTTTGGTTGAAACAGCTGCTGCTGTTTGCTCTGTTGCTGTTGGTTCAGTGTTTTGTTTGCTGCTGGTTCAGTGTTTCAATTGAAGGTGCTGTTACAACCGATTGCTCTTAATTTTTCGAAACTGATTCCATAAAAACAGTGTTCAACAGAACAACACGCAAGTTCAGGCAGCCGGCCAAAATTTGTGTTTGGCACTGTTTTCAGTTTTGACTCGATTGTTGAGCATTTAGGCTGGAATAATGGCTGATGACGGGAGAAAAAAGATTGATAAGTTTGATGGACATGATTTTGGGTTTTGGAATATGCAAATTAAGGATCTGCTGTGTCAAAAGGATTTGATGGCAGCCTTGGATGAGGAGAAACCGGCAGATATGACTGATAAAGAATGGAAGACGTTGGACAGGAAAGCAATTGCTGTTATCATACTCTCACTAGCAAAGAACGTTGCGTTCAATATAGTGAAGGAAACTACTTACTCATGGTTTGATGAAAGCCCTATCGAATATGTACGAGAAGCCGTCTGGATCAAATAAAGTATTTCTAATCAGACAGCTAGTTAACACCAGATTGAAAGAAGGTGGTTCAGTTTCCTCTCATATCAATGATTTCAATAACATTATTTCTCGCTTGTTATCTGTTGATATCAAGTTTGATGATGAAATTTTAGCCCTATTATTGTTATCGTCGTTGCCTGAAAGTTGGTCAGGGACAGTTACTGCAGTTAGTAGTTCATGTGGTACTGCTAAGCTCACCTTTGATGGGGTCCGTGATTTGATTTTCGGGGAAGACATTAGAAGGAAAAATTCGGGTGAACCATCTAGTTCTCTGTTGAGTGCTGAAGGAAGAGGTAGGGGAAAAGAAAGGGGTAGTAGCAGGGGTCGTTCAAAGTCTAGAAGAAGAAGTCAGTCAAAGCCCAGGAAAGACATCCAGTGTTGGAACTGCAAAGAACATGGTCACTTCAGAAGCCAATGCCCTAAACCATCTGGTTCTAAAGACAAAAAGGAAGTTAATCTGGCTGAAGATAATTCTAATGATGTTCTAATCTGCTGTGTTGAAGATTCTACAGAGTCATGGGTCATGGATTCAGGAGCATCGTTCCATGCTACATCTAGCACGAAGTCGATGAAGAATCTACGAACAGGTAACTTTGGTAAAGTTCATTTAGCTAATGGCCATGCTCTTGATATCACAGGGATGGGGGATGTTGTTTTGAAGACTCCATTGGGCACCACATGGATATTGAAAGATGTTCGGGTCATTCCAAGTCTCAGGAAGAAGTTAATTTCCATTGGGCAGTTGGATTGTGAAGGATATGATGTCATGTTTGGTGGGGGACAATGAAAGGTCGTGAAAGGAAATCTTGTGATTGCCAGAGGTTCAAAGAGGGGCACACTGTACATGGTTGAAGTTCCTGTAAATGGGGTAAATGCAGTAACCAGTGGCATGAGTCAATCTAATCTGTGGCACCAACGACTCAGTCACATGAGTGAAAAAAGTATGAAAATACTCGTCACCAGTGGAAAGCTTCCAGAGTTAAAGAAGGTCGAATCAGAATTCTGTGAGCCGTGCGTATTCGGGAAAAAGAAGAAGGTGCCTTTTGTGAAGACAGGAAAGCCACCGAAAGCTCAGAAATTGGAGCTTATTCACAAGGATGTTTTCGGACCTACTCCAGTTGCTTCTCTGGGAGGTGCTCATTATTATGTCACTTTCATTGACGATTCGACACGTAAGGTATGGGTTTACTTTCTTAAAAATAAATCTGAAGTTTTTGATGTTTTTAAGAAATGGAAAAAAAAAATTTTGAAGATTCCGTACACACGATTAGGGTTCCGGCCACCCACCCCAGCCTTCGACAGCCGCCGCCTAACCCGATTAGGGTTCAGGCGCCACCGCAACCGCCTCCAGCCGCCGCCAAACCCCGATTAGGGTTCCGGCGACGCCACCTCAGCCTTAAACCACCGCCGTTGCCGCCGATTTAGGGATCCGGCACCGACCACTGCCGGAATTCCTCCCTGCGGCCGCCCTGAAACAACGACTGCTGTGTTTCTGTTGCTGATTGGTTTAGTGTTCTGGTTGAAACAGCTGCTGCTGTTTGCTCTGTTGTTGCTGGTTCAGTGTTTCAATTGAAGGTGCTGTTACAACCTATTGCTCTCAATTTTTTGAAACTGATTCCATAAAAACAATGTTCAACAAGACAACACGCAAGTTCAGGCAGCCGGCCAAAAGTTGTGTTTGGCACTGTTTTCAGTTTTGACTCGATTGTTGAGCATTTAGGTTGGAATAATGGCTGATGACGGGAGAAAAAAGATTGATAAGTTTGATGGACATGATTTTGGGTTTTGGAATATGCAAATTAAGGATCTGCTGTGTCAAAAGGATTTGATGGCAGCCTTGGATGAGGAGAAACCGGCAGATATGACTGATAAAGAATGGAAGACGTTGGACAGGAAAGCAATTGCTGTTATCAGACTCTCACTAGCAAAGAACGTTGCGTTCAATATAGTGAAGGAAACTACTTACTCATGGTTTGATGAAAGCCCTATCGAATATGTACGAGAAGCCGTCTGGATCAAATAAAGTATTTCTAATCAGACAGCTAGTTAACACCAGATTGAAAGAAGGTGGTTCAGTTTCCTCTCATATCAATGATTTCAATAACATTATTTCTCGCTTGTTATCTGTTGATATCAAGTTTGATGATGAAATTTTAGCCCTATTATTGTTATCGTCGTTGCCTGAAAGTTGGTCAGGGACAGTTACTGCAGTTAGTAGTTCATGTGGTACTGCTAAGCTCACCTTTGATGGGGTCCGTGATTTGATTTTCGGGGAAGACATTAGAAGGAAAAATTCGGGTGAACCATCTAGTTCTCTGTTGAGTACTGAAGGAAGAGGTAGGGGAAAAGAAAGGGGTAGTAGCAGGGGTCGTTCAAAGTCTAGAAGAAGAAGTCAGTCAAAGCCCAGGAAAGACATCCAGTGTTGGAACTGCAAAGAACATGGTCACTTCAGAAGCCAATGCCCTAAACCATCTGGTTCTAAAGACAAAAAGGAAGTTAATCTGGCTGAAGATAATTCTAATGATGTTCTAATCTGCTGTGTTGAAGATTCTACAGAGTCATGAGTCATGGATTCAGGAGCATCGTTCCATGCTACATCTAGCACTAAGTCGATGAAGAATCTACGAAAAGGTAACTTTGGTAAAGTTCATTTAGCTAATGGCCATGCTCTTGATATCACAGGGATGGGGGATGTTGTTTTGAAGACTCCATTGGGCACCACATGGATATTGAAAGATGTTCGGGTCATTCCAAGTCTCAGGAAGAAGTTAATTTCCATTGGGCAGTTGGATTGTGAAGGATATGATGTCATGTTTGGTGGGGGACAATGGAAGGTCGTGAAAGGAAATCTTGTGATTGTCAGAGGTTCAAAGAGGGGCACACTGTACATGGTTGAAGTTCCTGTAGATGGGGTAAATGTAGTAACCAGTGGCATGAGTCAATCTAATCTGTGGCACCAATGACTCGGTCACAGGAGTGAAAAAGGTATGAAAATGCTCGTCTCCAGTGGAAAGCTTCCAGAGTTAAAAAAGGTCGAATCAGAATTCTGTGAGCCGTGTGTATTCGGGAAAAAGAAGGTGCCTTTTGTGAAGACAGGAAAGCCACCGAAAGCTCAGAAATTGAAGCTTATTCACACGGATGTTTTCGGACCTACTCCAGTTGCTTCTCTGGGAGGTGCTCATTATTATGTCACTTTCATTGACGATTCGACACGTAAGGTATGGGTTTACTTTCTTAAAAATAAATCTGAAGTTTTTGATGTTTTTAAGAAATGGAAAACTGCTGTTGAATTGGAAACTGATTTGAAGGTGAAATGCTTGAAGTCGGATAACGAAGGTGAATACATCAGCAAAGAGTTCCAGAACTACTGTGCAGAGAATGGTATTCGAATGATTTATACAGTCCCGGGCACTCCTCAACAAAATGGAGTCGCAGAACGTATGAACAGAACTTAGAATGAAAGAGCCAGAAGTATGAGAATCAATTCAGGGCTTCCAAAGATGTTTTGGGCAGATGCAATTAATACTGCTGTCTATTTAATTAATCGGGGACCATCTGTTCCGTTGGGCTTCAAGTTACCAGAAGAAGAGTGGAAAGGTGAATCTGTTAAATTTGGGCATTTGAAAGTGTTCGGGGGCAGTGCCTATGATCTAGTGAAAGACGGTGACAAGCTTGATGCTAAAGCCAAGAAGTACACCTTCATTGGCTATGGTTTTGACAGTATGGGCTACAGACTTTGGGATTTTGAAAACAGAAAATTGATCAGAAGTAAGCATGCTACATTTAACGAGGCTGAGTTATACAAAAACATAAACACAACCACTTCAGAGGTTCAGAAAGAGCAAGTTGAATTTGATGTTGATGCTCAGAAACAACCAGATCCAGAACCTGTTAATGAACCAGAGACAGAAACTGATGATGATACAGTTCCTGAGTTTGAAGATGGTGGTATGGGTGGAGATGAAGAGACAGTTGAAGCTTCAGATAGTGGGAGTTCAGATTCTGAAGATGAACAGCATCCACAGACTCCAGACCAATCTCATTGGGTCAGGAGATCCACCAGAGTTTCTAAGCAGCCTACCCGGTACAGTCCTTCAGTTAATCTTTTAACTGAGGACGGTGAACCAGAAAGTTACTCAAAAGCAGTTAAGTTGAAAGATTCGCTTCAGTGGGAGCATGCAATGCAGGATGAGATGAACTCTTTAATGAAGAATAATACATGGGTCTTAACTAAGCTTCCGCCATACCAAAGAGTTCTACAGAATAAATGGCTCTACAGAGTTAAGGAAGATCACAATGGTAACAAACAATACAAAGCAAGACTGGTCGATAAGGGGTTTCAACAGAAACACGGGGTTGACTATAGTGAGATATTTGCTCCTGTGGTCAAGATGACTACAATTAGATTGGTGCTTAGTATTGTTGCAGCAGAGAAGTTACATTTGGAGCAGCTAGATGTGAAGACTGCGTTTCTGCATGGTGATCTTAATGAGACTATTTATATGGCACAACCAGAGGGTTTTCAGGTTAAAGGAAAAGAAAACTTGGTGTGTAAACTACAGAAAAGTTTGTATGGTTTAAAACAGGCGCCCAGACAGTGGTATTTGAAGTTTGATGGCTTTATGGGCAGAAATGGGTATAGGAGATGTGAGATGGATCACTGTTGCTATCTCAAGAAGTTTAAAAGTTCCTATATCATTCTCCTGCTTTATATTGATGATATGCTGATAGCAGGTTCAGATATTGCAGAGATTAACAAGTTGAAGAAACAATTGTCTGCAGAGTTTGAAATGAAAGACTTGGGTCCAGCTAAGAAGATACTTGGTATGAGCATCACCAGAGATCACAAGAACGGTTCTCTAACTTTATCTCAGGAGAAGTACATTCAGAAGATATTAGAGAAGTTCAGAATGAATGATGAGAAGACTACTACTCGAAATACTCCATTGGCGAGTCATATTAAGCTTTCTAAAGATCAGTCTCCAAAGACAGAGAAAGACAAGGCCGAGATGACGAAGGTTCCTTATGCATCGGCTGTGGGCAGTCTTATGTACGCAATGGTATGCACAAGGCCCGATATTGCTCACGCAGTGGGAGTTGTCAGCAGGTATATGTCTAATCCGGGGAGAGAACACTGGGAGGCAGTTAAGTGGTTGCTCAGATATTTGAAGGGTACTTCAAAGATGGCATTATGTTTCAAGGGTAGAGATGCTATTCTCAAAGGTTATTCTGATGCTGACTTGGGTGGATGTAATGAGACCTACAAGAGTACTACAGGGTATGTGTTCACTATGGGTGATACAGCAATTTGTTGGATGTCTAGGCTCCAAAAGAGCGTGGCACTTTCTACTACAGAGGCTGAGTACATGGCAGCCGCTGAGGCTAGTAAAGAGCTCGTTTGGTTGAAGAATTTTCTAGGTGAGTTAGGCAGAAAACAGACAAAGTATCCATTGTACTGTGATAATGAAAGTGTTGTTAAACTAGCAAAGAACCCTTCTCATCATGGGAAGACGAAGCACATTCATATCAGATATCATTTCATCAGAGGTCTAATCAGCAGTGGTACTATTCAGTTGAATAACATCAAGGGTAACAAGAATCCAACAGACATGTTCACTAAGTCTGTCACGCTGGATAAGCTGAAGCTATGCAGGGCTTCAGCTGGCCTTCAGGAATAGTTGAGAAGGCGGGGGTAACTAGGAGGAGCTAAACCAATTCGGGTTTATTTATAAGTACAAGACAATGCAGTTGAAGACATTTTGCGCATTCAGGTGGAAGCAGGTCGAAGTGTTTGACGCATTCAAGTGGTGGGTTAAAGAAGATGTCTCGAAGCCCAAGTGGGAGATTGTTATGTTGTGGGCTCCGACCCATCTCGGGTGGGCCCGGTGGGCCCGGTATTAGCTAGCTGTAGACAGAATTAGGAAAGTGTAAACCCTAATTGTCTAGTTAGTATAAATACACATCTCTTGTACTTGTAAAGATTAACACCTCAATAAAAGGAAAACCCTAGTTACCCAAGTGGACGTAGGTTACACAACGTAACCAAACCACTATAAATCTCGTGTCTCGTTTATTGCTTTCGATTATTGTTCTAGTGATTGTGTTCGTGTGTTTGAGCTCTTTGATCCTAACAGAAGAATGGGGACAAAAAACCCTAAGGGGAATTTTATCCTTTTAGCATTTAGTTTTAAAAAGTAACAATTTTTGAAAAGTTAACACCAGTTAGTGTGAAGGACGAAAAATGTAACAAACTATGAATTTAAGGAACATTTTTTGTACTTATTGAAGCTAAAGACATGATCTACTAGTTACTCCAAACATAGAGGAGGACCCAATTCATATATCAATATACCATACCTGAATGCGTTCCGCAGATGCCTGATTTTCCAAGGTTATTGCAGTACGTAGCAACCTCGCAACTCCTAGATTTGTGTCATCCTGCTTCCATTCAATCCTACTCAACTTGGTCTCCTGTTAAAAAGATAGTTTACCAGTATATATAAGTTGACCATCTTACAAAGAAACAATATTAGTTGAAAATCAATAGGTAATGTAAATATATCACACCAGGGTATAAACTGCATCGTGTACTTTTTGAACATCTAAAGCAATCACTTCTGTATTTCCTCGTAGAGAAGAAACCTGTGGTTTAATTAAGAAAGTTACATAAACTTGATATCAACTTGACAGTTATAACGCAAGAGAACTATTTAATATTCAGTCTGGACAAACCTCTTCTTTTGTAGATGCAGTAATTTCTGCAAACTCATTTAAACTACAATCGACACGATCGATTCTTGAAGATAGATGCCGCTTGGTAGCCTAAAAGACAAAAAAAAAAACCTTATTAATTAGTAAAATGGAAGTTAGAGCCAGCGCATAATGAAGGTACAAGTAAATGAGGTGATTTATGCACAACATAGAAGTGATTCATACACATAATTTGAAATGTCTAGTTTACCCATACATCATGATAAAAGATAATTTGAAATGTCTAAGAAGTAAGAGAAAAAATTCAGCTTACAATTATTTCTTGTGCATGAATCATTTTTCTCATGTAGAAATCACCCCCATAGTAAAAATATATTTTAAGTTCTCCTAGTCTCCTACAACCATTGCTGAGAGTCAACCTCTTAGAATACAGAAGGTGATTAAGGAGATAAACTGATTCGAGTTGAAACAGGTCATGTTTCTTAGGAGTCAAAAGAGTTGAATTGACCCGTGAACAATTTTTGTCCATTTCATAAGCAGTTGAATAATTAATGCGTTAATTATTATCAAAAACAATAGTATCCTAACTTTTGAAAGGAAAAAAAAACATTTAGGAGGTGGCAGCACTAAAGATATGCTTTGTACAACTGTCACCTGCTTGAACCGTCCGACGCATTTGACCCGCTCCCCTTTTAGTTAATTTTTTTATTTAAATTCACCTACTTAAGATAAAACAAACCTATATATAAGTATACTGGTTGAAATTTCCACACCAACATCCAAATAAAAGACAAGTTGAAACAGAAGACTTACCGCGAGTGAAGAGTAAACATTGTCAAGCTTCTTAGCTACAGCATTGGTGGCATCAGATAAACTGCGCTTTGTAGCAAACATCATATCAGGAAGTTTCCAACCCTAAGAACAAATAAAAATATTGATTAATAATATTATTAAGTGCAAGAGAACAAATGGAAAAACAAAAACTAATAGACTTATTGTACAGAGCTTCTTCAAAAGACTGGAGTTGGTAGCTACAACAAACATAAAAGACACTGTAACTTAAATGTATTACCATCTTGGTTTTAAAAAGCGTTAGGCGCGCCGAGGCGTTTAAGTCTGAAAAGCCGAGGCACTATGTGTGAGGCATGAGGCGAGAGCCTCACGTATGCGAGGTGTTGTTCTATGTATAACAAAATAAGCCATATGTACATCCAAAAGTTGCATTTGTCTAAACCTTTTTACGTATTGGCTTTTTTTACCACGTAAATCATTCATAATCTCATCGACCCTTTGGTTATTTCTACGTATCATTCCTTTAGAGACCCCAATCTTGACCAATGTTGACCAAATTTGACCTAGATGTGCATGAGGCGTCGCCTCAAGGCCCTGAGGCGTTTTCCTGATTGCCTCTAGACCCTCACGCCTTAGGCGCGCCTCAGGCACTATTTTTAAAGCCAAGATTACCATAGAACTATACGCAACTTCTTGAACTTCAAATAGCGAATTAGTTTAGATAAATCAATAAGGTTATGAAGTATTTAATCATACCAAACGTGTGAAATCTATATAGACAAAACAGTAACAGTGTCTACAAAATGATGTGGATGCTGAGTTGGCATACATACCTTCCACCAAGCATAGCCATATCCTACTACAACAACAATGACAACAAGCCCATATTTTCGGCTACCTGCATATAAATATATAATCATACCATATTAAAGTGACATTAGTGAAAAAGTACAGACAGACAGAAATTCAACCAATCAGCATTCATAAATCTCATTTCAGTTATAGCACTGATAATGTGCAGGAAGATCCTTTCACAGAATTATAAACATATGGTTTAAGCTTTCAATTAAATGTAGATAATAAGTAGCTAACTGAAAGATCATAATCTACGCAATAAATATGTCATATATCAAGTTAATGAAACTTCAATTGGTATATACTACGTATAACTGGAGGTTTCCGAAATAGCATTATATAACAAAGCTTTACTTTGAATTTTAACTAATATGGACTAAGTTTCTTAAATACATTTCTCCACTATTGTATGGTCATCTCATGATATAAAAGAAATGCCCCCAACTTTAGCAACAATGTCTTATAACACAAAGAATAGAATCACAAGTGTAAAAACTATAAATGCATACATTTGATAAATCCTCAAAGCAAATAAACAAAAATAAAATAAAAAATAGAAAATACATAATAAAAAAACACAACGACAACAATCGTACCCAGTAAAATCCTACATATAGCAAGGCTATTGGTAGGGTCTAGGGAGGATGGGATATAAGCGAACCTTAACTCTATTCTAGGGAATAAAGAGGCTGCTTTCAGAGAGATCCCGACTCCAAACGAATAACAGACAGACACACAATGATAGTGACCAATTCGAGATGGTCAATCTCCCAAGATAGACTCGTAGAGTGGGTAAGGCTCCAAAGAAATATTAGAGAGAAAGGAACAATAGAACTTTGCAAATTTTCTTCTTTACTCTTCATTAATGTAAACATGGTTTTAAATACAATTCATAGAACATGAAAATAGTAAATAACCGATGCAGTCGTGAGAAATGGAAACATGGATCCTAAATACATGCTAACCTCTATTTCATGGCATAATAATTAAGAAGGTAAATTAGTTTATTCTAGACGCAATGCATGGGTCGGATCATATCCAGATCGTGTCGTATCATTCCCACGCCCCTAAAAACGTCCTTGTCCTCAAGGACGGACTCAACTCGCCATGCTGGACGCCACTCATGTCTTCCAGTAGCGTTAGGTTTTGTCTCAACAAAGCGACATGGTGATTTCCATGGTGGTCGCCATTCGCGTCGTCCGACTTCACCTCCTAACATTTTAGTGGTTGATGTTGTTACATAAGGAGGATGTAATTCACCATAGAAGTAATAACTAGAGGGACTCCATACGAGATCAAGGTGAGCATGTCGTGTATGGAAAACATAAAAAGGCTTGTATGTGTAGTCCACAAAACCCAAGTCCCTATGAGTTAACTCTTTCCGTGAGGAGTTTTCGGGGTGTTGTCGGGGTGTCGTAGACTCACGATTTGGAATGGAAACGAGGTATGTAGCCGACAATACGGATGTTTGGGCTGGTGGAGGAATGGTTGTTGGCGGAGCGGGTATCGAATTTGGGGAGGGAACTGTTTTCGGTACCGGATGGAAGGATGTTATGGTTGGTGGTTGAGCGGGAAATGAAGGCGGTGGTTGAATTCTGTTACCGGAGGCTGTGGTGGTATGGAAACGATGAAGCATTGTCTTCGTGAAATCGTTCCAAGTGAGCTTGCCATTGCGAAACCAAGAATTGAACCAATAGAATGGTTCATCCTCAAATGCTTCAATTACATACGGAAATCGTTCGTCTTCATAGATTCCGTAGAACTGAAAAAAAACTTCCGATTGGTGGACCCATTGAAATGGTTTGTCACCTGTAAAGTGGGGAAGATGCGGCGGAGTGGATGTAGAGGCGGTGTCGATTGTCGGCTCATCCCTGCGGGAAGGAGAGGTCGGAATGAAAGCACCATATGATAGTGACCAATTCGAGATGGTCAATCTCCCAAGATAGACTCGTAGAGTAGGTTAGGCTCCAAAGAAATATTAGAGAGAAAGGAACAATAGAACTTTGCAAATTTTCTTCTTTACTCTTCATTAATGTAAACATGGTTTTAAATACAATTCATAGAACATGAAAATAGGAAATAACTGATGCAGTCGTGAGAAATGGAAACATGGATCCTAAATACATGCTAACCTCTATTTCATGGCATAATAATTAAGAAGGTAAATTAGTTTATTCTAGACGCAATGCATGGGTCGGATCATATCCAGATCGTGTCGTATCACACAATACTAGAGATATAGAAACCAAATAACAACCACTAATGTAAAGGTTCGTGAGAGGATAAGTAGCAAGTAGCAACAAATATAATATCTTATAACTGCACACAAACATAAATATGGTAAGACAGTAAAATGCAAAGTCAACTTAAAATTTAAGGAAATCTACGCGACTACGCTCAAGACAAAGCTAAGACATTTGTACACTCCTTTGAAAATCCTTAACCTTAGTCCAACGTTCCATGCACTACTATCCTGAACCATGTCCTAAGAGAGGTGCAACTCTAGTATGAACTCCAAAAAAATAAAAACAAAATATATGAAGTATAAACTCAAAATATATATGTTCCCTCAAACATAAACTTGTTGTAAATGCATGAAGTTGAAATAACTAATCTTTAACACGCTACCTGAACTTGTAGAAGTCACAATGGTAACGTGTCTATTTGATGCTAGGAATTGAAGCTCCTGCCTTAAGCTGTTGACCTGTTACATATCATACAACATCTTAATAGCTTAATGCCCAATAGATTACGAAAAAATATGAATTTAAAAGGAAATAATATTTTGATACAAACAAAGTTTAGAAGAAATTAATAACCTGTGCCATCAATGAGTCATTGCGTGGTTTAGGACTTGAACTGGCTTTCTCATCTTGATTAATTAGTTTGATTACCTGTAAGGACAAATCAGAACACATTAAGTGACAAGATTATGTAGAGGTTATTGTGGTGCAGGAATATAGTATTATAGTCTATATATGATGCATGGAGTAAACTAGCAAAAAGATCAGTTACCTTCGAAGCACCAGACAATAAATCACCAACACCGGGAATGCGTCCTTCTTTTGCAAGAACTGAGCCAACAAGACCTACGAACAATCATATGATACATTTGATTAACCGGTATGTGCTGACTTGGATTACGTTATATCTACAATGGAACAAATGGTTATAAACTTAGGGTGAAATGGGTTATTTTTATCCAACCAACGGATCAAACGGCATACATATATATATAGGCAATTAGGCATACAAATTTAACAAATAGATAAACACTAAAGTGGTCTCGCACAGAAAGAAAACCTAAATTCAAACTCCTACAGGTAGAAGCCCCACTAACTCTATAGTCACCTACAACTACTAGCACACTTATAAGTAAGATGCCTAGGGCTAACGGCACACTAATAAGTAATAACTAAAGGCACACCTAAAGGACCATCATTTATACCTACAAGTAGAGGCAACCAAACATGCTCCATACCATACTAGTACCTTGCCCGTATTAACCAATTGCCCAAATTGCCCACCCCCTAATCTTGACACCCATACACCAATTGTACTCAAGTACCGGCAACCATGATGACCATCCTAATATCTGAATGAGAAAATTTGAATCTAAAATATTGAGTCTCTATGATATTAAGCTTGTATGCATCAAACTAAGGTCAAAGATGTCAAGACATGATCCATAAGTTCATATAGGGCAATAGGTATTTACTGTAAATCCCAAATATCCACACCATGAAAATTCCACTTCTACTCCAAGCGCCTCCTCACACAATGCAAACTGCTATTGCACATAATAGTACTGCAACTAATCATACTAACCCTAAAATTCAACTGCTTCGCCACCCAATTTCAAGCAAAACACCCAAATCAAGCTAAAACCCTAACAGTCGCAAAACCGCAAAGAACCAAATTCAATCTCTCTACTCAAACCCTACGGTATCCAATGAACACTCAACGAAGACGACACACGATTGATCAAATAATCACTATTCAAAATTAGCTTTTCTGTAACTGATTAACATCAAATCAAACCACAAAGAAAATCGAACCAAAAGCCCGATAAATTTATTTAGGTTAACACTTAACGACGTAATGATGAACAATTAACAACAGATACCTGCACCGATGATTATTGTGAGCTTCCCTAGAGGAAGAGCCATCGTCGAATGAATCAATTTGAAGCGATTGTTTGATTTGTATCATACGAATTTTGTAAATTTTTTATGTAAATGAGAAACTGGTGAACTTCGAGAACAACTTATGTGATATGTGTACTTCAAAATCACGCAAATATGAAATATCCTACGCATCTTAAAGACTACCATAAAAGAAATTTTTCAATACTTTTAAATAATGTTTTTTTTGCTTTTTTTACATAATTACATCTCATCAAAGAATAAGTTATAAGGATGACGTTATTATTGTGACCGAAGCTGTAAACAATGTTAGAAAAGTGTTAGGGTGGAGGGGTGCTATCATAAAATACATCATACCAGATAATATACTCCTCAATTATATTTTGTCATGTTATATCATATCACAAACTTAATTTTGCTGGTGACGATATTGTCACACCATGTCATACTACACCACTCTACCAGAGACACACACAAGAGTTCATGGCATTCACATGTCGTGGACACCCAAATCACGACTTGGAGGGAGTGGCGGCGCCACGCGGTGAGGGTCACATCGTTCCCTCCAACGGGTGTGCCCCTGCCAACCTTACACTTTGATTTGGTAAAGATTTATCCTTTGTAATCCGTGAGGATTATATGTAAAAGTATTGAAGAAACAAAGAAAACAAAACAAATAATCAATCGCATAGTTGTTGTGTCAAACAACTTCTGGATTATAGAATTCTACAAAACAATATTCAACGCGTAAAAAACAATATTCAACGCGTAACTCAAGGGCTAAGGGTAAGACTTTAAACTTTACATAATAAAGTCTTCTCTGGCTAGAGAAACAAAGAAACTAAAACAAATAATTAATTCAGTGTTTAACAATTGATATGATTTAAATGACCTCTTTATACTCTAGAAGTTGTTTTGACACAACAACTACACAATGATTGTGGTGGAAAATATAAAGAAGATAAATGTATCTAACTTCAAGTTTGACAATTGGACCGAATAACATAAATGAAAGTAACCAATCAAGATTTTCCATTTCGTTAAAGGTATAAAGATCATTTGTTCTATTTAAGCCATAGCACTAAACTAAACCATCAAGTGAATGGATCACCCATTTAAGTACTTTAACTTATACTTCAGAGTGAAACAACATAATATAGTGATAGAGACTTCCAATATTGAGTAGAATTTCACTTTAATTACAAATTATATTTAATACAAACTCTATATTATATCTAACTGCATTATTCAGCATCTGTGTGATAGTTTTGATCTCATTCGACACAAATCTCTTATCATTTGTTGAGACCATTAGTCAGCAACCGAATCTAGGACCAACACATGTTTCAATTACTTTAACAGTCGTAACTTAGGATCAAACCACAAAAAATCAAAAGCATTAAACGCTTATATTAGTTGAAAATGTTTCAATCACATGTCAAGGAGACCACCCTCCCCTCTTCTTATATCCAGAATTAAGAATATAGCTTAAGAAAGTTAGACTGTTACCTTATTTCCCAGATAAAACACATTTATTTTAGGTGATGATGAAAATGTGTTCATATATAACTATAAATTATAATTACTTAACATATAAAAAAATCATGCAATGCTCATAATTTTACGTGTAAAATCATGCACTGTAATTACGCAACTTGCATATATAAATATGCAAAGGTCATGGTTTTATGTGTATAATCATGAATCATAATTACACAAATCGTATATACAATCGCACAAACATATATCTTAAGTCACACATTGATCTAACATGATTTTATATATTTACGCTACATATCTATATATAATACTAAAAGAGTAACTTGGGGGACACTTGTCACATCCCTAGGCCTCTAAGTTTGTTTTTCTCGCTTTCCTCTCCTCTTAAATAGTTACCTAAATTAAAGATTAAATATTTTAATTCTTTTTAAGATTAAAAAATATTTCTTAATAAATTAAGAAAAGATGTCTTTTTATTAACGTTATTTCTAGAAAAAATATGTTTTATAAGATAAGAGTTTTTCTAAAAATTTTAAAAATATGAAATATCTTAAAGTTGATGTATTTAAAAAGTAAACTTCTTTATAAACTAAAATAATCAAAATTACGAGTTATAATAAGAAATTTTAAAAATGATATTTTTAATACGGTTTGTTTGAAAAAAAATGATTAATTTTTTTTGGAAATAAAATTAAAATTATTACTTGTAATTATTACTTTATGTAATTTTAATCATATCTTATTTTAAAATATCATTTGATGCTTCATAAACTTTCTATCATAATTAATATTTTATTTTTTGACTCATGTAATACACGGGTTTACTAAAGTTAATACTATATAGATAATAATAAACAACTAATCAATTTTATTTTTTCAACCCGTGTAATACTATATAAACAACAATCAACAACTAATTAATTTTATTTTATTTTCCACCTCCCGTGTAATACACGGGTAACTAAAGCTAGTATATAGATATAAAACTACACACGTTATATTAACAATTGTCCACAATTGTTAATAGAAGCAGTTTTCTAAGAATTACACATAAAAAATCCTCTTAACTAAAAAATTAATAAAGCTTTTAATAATAAACAATAATAGTAATTAAAACAAAGTACATTCATCAACAAAACTAACATAAATAAATATTAATACAAAATAAAACAATAATAAAAACAAAACAACTTATTAATTGGCTTACAGATACATCTTATTACTTACTACAGAAACAAAATAATATTGTGAACATTCAAAAATACGATCAACCAACATTGTATGATAATGTAACTATATATAGTTGAATGTAACTTTTTGAGTTATTAGTTGTACTTGTGATTGTTTTATTAAAGTTTGGGCTGCGACTACAAGTGCTATAAAAATCTCGTTTGTAGCGTCATATCCAGATGACAATAATGATGATGATGACGACGACAACAACAACGATGATGATGATAAAGACGTTAAAAATAAATAAATTAGAAAGTGCTAGTGTGTAAAAATGGTGAGCAAGTATACATTGATATATGTTTGAAAAGGAAAAAACAAAACTTGTTATATTTTAAACGGTCAAAAGACTAGTTGACATCAATCATGTCGATGTCTTTACGCTCTCACCCCCCCCCCCCCCCGGCGGTGTTTCACAGTTGTTAACAACCATGTAGGCCATAACGGCCCAAGCGTTGTAGTATACACGCCCGTCTTAAAAAACACAATCATGTTTGTCTCATGGTATAGAACTTATGAATTAATTAAAAAAATATTTTGATGATTGGATTTAAAAATATATTAAACAAGTTTGTGATTCATACGCTTTCTTAGTATAGCACTCAAATTGATTTGATTTCTTTGTATAATCCTAAACAATCAGCATGATTTTCACGAAGTACTAATTTATATATATCATTTATGACAAGAACCATGTTAATTGTTAATATACTATTAGATGACTATTTTTTCAAGTTGAGCCTAAAGGATGAGGTAATTGTAAAGAAAAAAACTAAATAATAATTTAGTTTCATTTTTTTGCCGTAAGTGGATTTTAAAAAAAATCATTAAATAGTGACTAATTTTCACATATGCTCTATTTAAGTCACTTAATTAAAAAAATATTTTTAAAAAGTTCTAACAATAAACCAATAATAAAGCTTTATTGGTTTTATAGTTAAAAAAAAATATGCAAGTGACTTAATAAAAACAACATTAAACATGACTATTGTTTTATATTTAATCCAAAAACAGAACAAATATGAATCAACAACAGAAAATCAAAGACACAAGAAAAATTCATGAATTTTTACCAAAAATAAATAGAACAATATAAACCGTTTTGCCATATCAAAACACACTAAATATATATCCTCAATTCAATATGATGCGACATATATCGTGAATTTAAGAAGGACAAATTTATTAGACTTGTTTCGATTGTGACACCAACCACCCATTGAAAAAAACAATACTTATTGTTGGTATCAAATTGTTTTCATTCATTACCAACTAAAATGTGTAAACTTGACATGCATAATGATATCACCCATAGGGCTTCTTAACGACCCAGATTTCAGGTTCAGCTCAAGGTTGGATTCAAAACCAAACGAATTTTGGCAGGGTCTGCTCAATATTTTTGAGTTTCCAATCGAAATAAAAAAACTGGTTCTTTAAAAAAGAATTATTTAAACATATCTCTTTTATCCGGGCTTGGGACCAGCACTAATAAACTAAAATGTTTATGCTTGGCGGAGTTAATTTTTTATTATATATTGTGTATGTATAGATGTATAGATGTTTAGATTAAATTTATTTTCCTAGTTTTATATGATGCAAGTTTGTTAATTAAATATTCATAATGAAATCCTTCTAAAAGTTAATTTTCAATGGCCAAAATAGTTACGCCGTATAAATTTTCAATTATGAAGACTCACAATTCATCATCAATTGCCATAGCGGTCTTTAAAAGAATTAAAACATAGGCCCGATATAAATTTTTTTTATATGAGAACCCTTTATTTTGAGGGGTCCAAAGCCCAATGTATCACTAATAAAATTATGGAGTCGGTCTTGAATTTTGGTGTGACACACCATAATTTCAGGTTAACACTATTCAGACTGTTGTCGTTATCATTGTTGCATTCTCGTTATTACCCGAAACGTATACAAGCATCGCCACCGACATCGTTAAATAAATTATGATATATAATACTAACATCGGTGTTTGTAGAGGATTCAAATAAACGGGATTACTTAAGGAATCCTCTTAATTAACATAGCTCGCCCATTTACTTCGTTATCAACCGAAACAAATTCGGGAACTCGGGGACCAAGTGCGAGGACCAAACGTGACAAATTGCCAAACTAGGGCTGGGTATATAAACCCCTTACCAGCCCAAATTTCCATTTCACTCCATTTCTTCCATCTTCTTCACCATCTTCTCCTCCACTTTTCTACCACCTCCTAGCGCCACGAACCGCCTCGTTTGAGCTCGATTTCACCGGCCAAACTACGCTACAGCTCAGATAGCACGTTTCCAACAGGTAGGTGACCTTGGTCGTCCATTTCGTGGCTCGATTCACTGCTGCAAATCTAGGGTTCGGGTGCTCGGGTTTAACCCGAATGCATGTGGTCGTGGGGGTGCGTGTGAGGTCAATCAGCATGTGCATTTTACTTAGACATGTTAGGAAAGTGTTTCTGGAAGTCCCTGATGTGTGAAAACCGTGCACGGAACAGCCGAAGGCTGTTCAGCCCCGACAGCAGTCGCGATCTGCTGTAGTTTGCGACTGTGCCAGTCGTGCGACTGAGCCGTACGACTGGGCGTGTCGTGCGACTGAGTGGTGCGACTGGGGTGAGTCGTACGACTGAGTTCAGGCGTATGGGCTTGTCGTGTGACTGAATGCATGCGATTGGGAGTGTGTGCGATTGAGTCAATCGAATGAATGTGTGCGACTGTGCATCGCACGACTTAAGGTCCAATCGCACGAATGAAGGTTCAGTCGTGCGAATGGCCTTTGAGTCGTGCGAATGGGTGATGTGTGGTACGACTGAATACTGAGTCGCACGAATAAGGGTCCAATCGTACGAGTGAAGTTGATTCGTACGATTGAAGGCCCATTCGTGTGGATGAAGGGTCAAGTTGTGCGTCTAATCTTGTTATACGATTGGAGTCATTGTGAGTGAGTTCTTCTGGTGTGCGGTATGTCTATCGTGTGATGATAAGGTAACATCAATAAAGTGTCATTTCTTGACCACAAAGATTAAAGTCAACGCAATCAACGAGCACATACTTTTTCAACCTAAAATAACCTAACCGTTTACAAATATCAACAACCCATTTGGATCTACATAAAGTCTGATACGTGCATGCCTGCTTGTGTGTGTCACCCACGACCGAACCAATGCGACCCGACCCGACTAAACATTTCTATTAACATTGGACACAACATTAACGCTTAACATAATTGTCAATAGGTGTTTGACAGTCCATTGTAAACCACACTTGGGAGGCTCTCATCCTACATACTTACTACATAATCTGTGAGTCTTCACGGCCCCTATTTTACTCTCTTTCCTTTTGGGGGAGAAAACATGCAAACAGATTTACATAAATGGTTGTAGTATTATTGATATCGCTTGTTACGTTAGTGCAAACACACATAACAGTCCTGACACTCTCGAACCGTTAGTAATGAGATTAGCGAGGTAATTCTGAGTAGTACTACTGGGTCTGACAAACCCCGCCCGGGCTAGTTGCGCTAGCTTGATTGGAGGTCAAACGGGTGCATTATTGACCTAACATTTGTCACTGTCTGGTGAGACGTGACGGGGATACAACAAACATATAGGACGCAAACAGTCAGCTTCGGTTCGAAACGCTAAGTAACATGAACATAGGCTAGCTACCTAACGATATGCTCTATATACTAAACCATTGAAATGCTTTCGAACACATTTCTTGTTGATTAAACCTGTGAACTCACCAACTTTATGTTGACACATTTTAGCATGTTTTCTCAGGTCACAGGAACGCATAAGCTCATGATGAACGCCTCAGGAACGCACACAGGACATGCATGCATCGATCTTATTTTCTTGCATTGAACATTTTTGTCTAGATTTGACTCTTGTAACTGTCGTGTAATGGATTTACAAATCATGTATACGCTTCCGCACTGTTGTAAATTTTGTTTATGTTCTTCTGAATGAAGTCAAATGTTTATTTTAAATTCATATAGTGTCGTTCGATATAACTGTGTCTGAGATCCTGGTATGTCACACGCCTAACGGTAAAACCCCATTGTGGAAATTGAGGGTGTGACAGATTGGTATCAGAGCCACAGGTTATAGAGAACTAGGATTGCATTGCATCTAGACTATAGCCTTAGACACAACACTAGTATTGCATAGACACTTTTACATGATTACAACTGTTATACGAACAACCTTCTGGCGTACTAGCATTACATTGCTGAGCAAACATAACATTATCGGTATGACACGTGTATCATTACCGACTGACAGAGGGGCGGAGAATCCCACTCGCTCGCTACCAACGTTTACATTTGATCCTTCACTCTCGGAGTGGAAGCAACGACGAATTGAAACAAACATTACCACGTTGGAACACGAAACTCTTTCCTAACACACCCGACAAGCCTAACGATGACAAACAAAGAGAACAACACCTCACTCTTCCAACTCTTTCACATTTGTTACCATTCCCAACATATCCTATCTTCTACACTAGTCTGACCAGTAAATGAGGGACAACTAAGATATTCAAAGTCTATCAGAGAATCGGACTTAGACATTCAAACAGCTAGAACTTCGAAGGGAAAAAGGCCAAATTGTCTTGATTCCCCGCTGTCATCTTAACTGAACCTCTTGTACAACCTTAGTTATTTGACCTTGGTATAATAAATATATCTTTGATACCTCTCTCATTGATAACACTCGGTACTGGACAAGGTATGTTATCTCGAATAGGAGGAACCATGTGTGACCATGCAAAGCAAATTAGAATCACGGGTGCATACGTAATTGTAATTTGTCGTGCATGAGAATTCTGGTAACTCTATTAGGTGATAACGGTCATGATCAGTACAAATTCTCAATTCCATACTTGGAGGCGTGAGGTCTCGGATTCTCATAAAGCCTCACTATCGATATGCAAACAAATCCTTCATTCTTACTAGCATGATACAATTTAGTTTATTCAATAATTATTATCCGATTAGTGACTAATATGTGTTGTGAATTGAAGAAATCATGTCTGGAAGAAGAGCTGGACGCTCGGGTGGACGAGGAAACATCACCCTGACTCAAGTTGAGTTGAATGCTATCATCAATGAGCGTGTTGCTGATACGCTCGCAGCCTATGAACAGGCCCGCAATCAGGACCAGAACGACCAGAATCTGAATCAAGGAGGTCCAACAGTCTGTACCTTCAAGATGTTTATGGATTACAAGCCTTACTCTTTCAGTGGTTCTGAGGGTGCTGTCACACTGCTTCGCTGGCTGGAGAAGCTCGAGTCAGTGTTCGCCATGTGCAACTGTTCTGTGGAAGTCGTGTTAAGTACGCCTCCGGCACACTGGAAGGACCAACCCTGACGTGGTGGAACTCACAAGTCCAAACCTTAGGGCTTGGTGCTGCTAATGGTATGCCATGGGATGACTTCAAGATTTTGATGAAAGAAGAGTATTGCCCAAGAAGCGAAGTCCAGAAACTAGAAGCAGAGTTTTGGAATTTAAAGATGAGTGGTTCTGACATTGAGGGACTCGTTCACACGAGTTAGCCGCTTTATGTCCTCAGATGGTGACCCCGGCCTACAAACGGATTGAGAAGTACATTGATGGTCTAGCTCCTCAAATCCAAGCTAGTGTTATGGCTGTTGATCCTGTCACTATTCAGCAGGATATCCGACTAGCTCACAAACTCACTGACCAGGCAGTGGCACAGGGTACCTTGCCTAAGCGTGGCGCTGCTTCTGGCTCATCTGATCATAAAAGGAAATAGGACGGTAACAACAGCAAGTCTTCAAGCTCCAATAACACCCAGCAACAACAGACCAAAAAGTTTGACTCATCAAGAAGCTTCACCAACAACAACCAGAACAGCAACAACAACAACAATGGTCAGGGATCGAGCAGCTATGCGGGCAAGTATCCTAAGTGTAACCGGTGCAACTTTCATCATCATGGCCCGTGTGATTGACTCCGTTGTCAAAGGTGTGGGAAGATGGGTCACGCAGCTAAAGACTGTAGAGGTGAACTGATGACTCAGCAACAACCCCAACAACAACGCTAGGGTGGAGTGACTAGAGGCTGCTATGAGTGTGGTAAGGAGGGTCACTACAGGAAGGATTGCCCACAACTGAAGGGTGGAAACAAGGGCAACAATGGAAGCAATGCTAAAGGGTGCTTTTGTGATTGGTTCTGGCGAGGCAAGGGATGATCAGAATGTGGTTACTGGTACGTTTCCCTGAATGGTTGTTTTGCTTCTATACTGTTTGATACCGGCGCTGACAAGAGTTTTGTTTCCAACAAGTTCATTAAGTATTTAGATGTAACCTTAATGATGTGGAGCCTAGTTACACTGTAGAATTAGCTGATGGGAAACTAATTGAGGCAACTCACATCGTTAAGGGATGCAAGCTAGAATTATGTGGTCACGAGTTAGATATAGATCTGATGCTGTCACACTTGGTAGCTTTGATGTAGTTGTTGGAATGGACTGGTTGTCCAAGAATCAAGCTGAGATCATTTGTGGTGAGAAAATCATTCATGTACCACTTCCTAGTGGTGAAATTTTATCAGTCCAGGGCGAAAGGAGTGGTACAGTCTCGGGAATCATCTCCTACATAAGGCCCAGAAGTGTTTGCGTAAGGGTCATACCGCTTTCCTTGCTATGGTCTCTGAAAACGAAACCGAGGGGAAGAAAATTGAAGATATCCTTGTTGTACGTGATTATCCTGAGGTTTTCCCTGAAGACCTACCCGGTCTCCTACCGCATCGCCAAGTCGAGTTCCAGATTGATTTGGTACCGGGAGCCGCCCCTATCGCGAGAGCACCGTACAGATTAGCTTCAAAGGAACTACAAGAGCTGTCAACGCAATTGCAGGAACTATTGGATAAAGGATTTATCAGGCCTAGCTCATCACCGTGGGGAGCCCCAGTCCTGTTTGTCAAGAAGAAAGACGGAACCTTTCGTATGTGTATCGATTACAGAGAATTGAACAAAGCAACGGTTAAGAATCGCTATCCTCTCCCGCGCATCGATGATCTGTTCGATCAACTACAAGGGTCGAGTTTCTATTCCAAGATAGATCTAAGATCGGGTTATCATCAACTAAGGATTCGAGAAGAAGACATTTCAAAGACTGCTTTCAGAACGAGGTATGGCCACTACGAGTTTTTGGTTATGCCATTTGGGTTGACCAATGCGCCAGCGGTTTTATGGACCTCATGAACCGAGTGTGCAAACCCTATCTGGACAAGTTCGTCATTGTCTTCCTCGATGACATCCTTATTTACTCAAAGAATAAGGAAGAACACGAGGAGCACCTTAGACTGATTCTGGAGCTGTTGAGACGAGAACAATTGTATGCTAAATTTTCAAAGTGTGACTTCTGGATACCAGAGGTCCATTTCTTGGGTCATGTGGTTAATGAGAATGGGATACACGTTGACCTGGCAAAGATAGAAGCCATCAAGAACTGGGCTACGCCTAAGACTCTGACCGAGGTACGACAGTTTCTCGGGTTGGCTGGCTATTATCGACGGTTCATCGAAGGGTTCTCAAAGATTGCTCAACCTCTCACCGTATTAACTCATAAAGGCACTACGTACGATTGGGGTGATAAACAAGAATCTGCATTCCAGGTCCTGAAGCAGAAACTCTGTACAGCACCGATTCTATCCCTGCCTGAGGGAACCGATGATTTTGTAGTTTACTGTGATGCTTCTATACAAGCCCTCGGTTGCGTGCTAATGCAACGCAATAAGATGATTGCCTATGCATCCCGACAATTGAAGGTTCACGAGAAAAACTACACGACACACTACCTAGAGCTTGGAGCAGTCGTGTTCGCACTCAAGATATGGAGACACTACTTGTACGGTACCAAGTGCACCATCTACACCGACCACAAGAGTCTCCAGCACATCTTTGAACAGAAGGAGCTGAACATGAGACAACGTCATTGGGTCGAGTTGTTGAACGACTACGACTGTGCGATCAAGTACCATCCGGGCAAGGCTAATGTGGTAGCAGATGCCTTAAGTCGAAAGGAGACACCTAAGCCAAGACGAGTTCAAGCATTACAACTCACCATTCACACCGGCTTACCCGATCAGATCCGCAATGCTCAACTTGAGGCATTAAAAGATGAGAACCTGAAAGCCGAATTGCTACGAGGCATGGAGAAGCAATTAGAAACCAAATTTGACAGAATCCGCTACTTCATGGACCGAATATGGGTTCCTTTGTATGGAGATCTACGAGAACTAGTAATGGACAAAGCTCACAAGTCACGGTATTCTATTCATCCGGGCTCAGCAAGATGTATCATGATCTAAAAGTCCTTTACTGGTGGCCGAATATGAAAGCCGACATTGCCATATACGTAAGCAGATGCTTAACCTGTTCTAAGGTTAAGGTGGAGTATCAATGACCGTCTGGTTTACTCCAACAACCAGAAATACCAGTATGGAAGTGGGAGCAGATATCTATGGACTTTATCATGAAACTTCCTCGGACTCCTAGCGGATGCGATACCATTTGGGTAATTGTAGATCGTTTGACGAAATCCGCACATTTTCTGGCAATCCGGGAGACTGACCGCATGGAAAAGTTAACTCGTATCTACCTAAGGGAAATAGTCTCTCGGCACGGTGTGCCAATTTCCATCATCTCTGATCGTGACGCTCGATTCACCTCACACTTCTGGCAATCTTTACAATGAGCATTGGGAACGCGGTTGGATATGAGCACCGCGTATCACCCTCAAACCGATGGCCAGAGCGAGCGTACGATCCAGAAATTAGAAGACATGTTGCGTGCCTGCGTGATAGATTTTGGCGGCAGTTGGGAAACTCACTTACCGTTAGTGGAGTTTTCATACAACAATAGCTATCACACATCGATCAAAGCTGCTCCATTTGAGGCACTGTATGGCCGTAAGTGCCGATCACCTATTTGTTGGGCAGAAGTTGGAGAAAGTCAACTTACCGGCCCTGAACTTGTGCACGAGACGACCGAGAAGATCGTCCAGATCCGTAACCGTATGGCAGCAGGCCGTGACCGACAGAAGAGTTACGCTGACAAGCGTCGCCGACCATTGGAATTTCAAATAGGTGATTCGTTTCGGAAAACGTGGGAAACTAAGCCCTAGATACGTGGGACCGGTTGAGATTGTCAAACGGGTAGGCCCCGTGGCCTATCAGCTGAACCTACCTGAAGAACTTCGTGGAGTACACGATGTGTTCCATGTTTCCAACTTGAGGAAATGCCTGGTAGACGAGACTCTCGTCGTTCCGTTAGACGAGATACATGTTGACGAACAACTACGTTTCATCGAGGAACCAGCGGAAGTCATGGACCGAGAGGTCAAGACGCTCAAACATAGTCGTATCCCTATCGTCAAAGTCCGTTGGAACTCAAAGCGTGGACCGGAGTTTACCTGGGAACGCGAGGATCAGATGAAGAAGAAGTACCCGCAACTGTTCCAGAATCAGGAATCTACATCCTAAGATACGCAGAAACTCTATTCAATATACGTTACAAACCGTTGAGTCTTGTACCCACTGTTGGACCTCGTAACAGGATGTTCTAATTTTCGGGACGAAAATTCCTGCAACAAGGGGATAATATGACACACCGTAATTTCAAGTTAACACTATTCAGACTGTTGTCGTTATCATTGTTGCATTCTCGTTATTACCCGAAACGTATACAAGCATCGCCACCGACATCGTTAAATAAATTATGATATATAATACTAACATCGGTGTTTGTAGAGGATTCAAATAAACGGGATTACTTAAGGAATCCTCTTAATTAACATAGCTCGCCCATTTACTTCGTTATCAACCGAAACAAATTCGGGAACTCGGGGACCAAGTGCAAGGACCAAACGTGACAAATTGCCAAACTAGGGCTGGGTATATAAACCCCTTACCAGCCCAAATTTCCATTTCACTCCCATTTCTTCCATCTTCTTCACCATCTTCTCCTCCACTTTTCTACCACCTCCTAGCGCCACGAACCGCCTCGTTTGAGCTTGATTTCACCGGCCAAACTACGCTACAGCTCAGATAGCACGTTTTCAACAGGTAGGTGACCTTGGTCGTCCATTTCATGGCTCGATTCACTGCTGCAAATCTAGGGTTCGGGTGCTCGGGTTCAACCCGAATGCATGTGGTCGTGGGGGTGCGTGTAAGGTCAATCAGCATGTGCATTTTACTTAGACATGTTAGGAAAGTGTTTCTGGAAGTCCCTGATATGTGAAAACCGTGCACGGAACAGCCGAAGGCTGTTCAGCCCCGACAGCAGTCGCGATCTGCTGCAGTTCGCGACTGTGCCAGTCGTGCGACTGAGCCGTATGACTGGGCGTGTCGTGCGACTGAGCGGTGCGACTGGGGTGAGTCGTGCAACTGAGTTCAGGCGTATGGGCTTGTCGTGCGACTGAATGCATGCGATTAGGAGTGTGTGCGATTGAGTCAATCGGATGAATATGTGCGACTGTGCATCGCACGACTGAAGGTCCAATCGCACGAATGAAGGTTCAGTCATGCGAATGGCCTTTGAGTCGTGCGAATGGGTGATGTGTGGTACGACTGAATACTGAGTCGCACGAATAAGGGTCCAATCGTACGAGTGAAGTTGATTCGTACGATTGAAGGCCCATTCGTGCGGATGAAGGGTCCAGTTGTGCGTCTAATCTTGTTATGCGATTGGAGTCATTGTGAGTGAGTTCTTCTGGTGTGCAGTGTGTCTATCGTGTGATGATAAGGTAACATCAATAAAGTGTCATTTCTTGACCATAAAGATTAAAGTCAACACAATCAACGAGCACATACTTTTTCAACCTAAAATAGCCTAACCGTTTACAAATATCGACAACCCATTTGGGATCTACATAAAGTCTGATACGTGCATGCCTGCTGTGTGTGTCACCCACGACCGAACCAATGCGACCCGACCCGACTAAACATTTCTATTAACATTGGACACAACATTAACGCTTAACATAACTGTCAATAGGTGTTTGACAGTCCATTGTAAACCACACTTGGGAGGCTCTCATCCTACATACTTACTACATAATTTGTGAGTCTTCACGGCCCCTATTTTACTCTCTTTTCTTTTGGGGGAGAAAACATGCAAACAGATTTACATAAATGGTTGTAGTATTATTGATATCGCTTGTTACGTTAGTGCAAACACACATAACAGTCCTGACACTCTCGAACCGTTAGTAATGAGATTAGCGATGTAATTCTGAGTAGTACTACTGGGTCTAACAAACCCCGCCCGGGCTAGTTGCGCTAGCTTAATTGGAGGTCAAACGGGTGCATTATTAACCTAACATTTGTCACTGTCTGTGAGACGTGACGGGGATACAACAAACATATAGGACGCAAACAGTCAGTTTCGATTCGAAACGCTAAGTAACATGAACATAGGCTAGCTACCTAACGATATGCTCTATATACTAAACCATTGAAACGCTTTCGAACACATTTCTTGTTGATTAAACCTGTGAACTCACCAACTTTATGTTGACACATTTTAGCATGTTTTCTCAGATCACAGGAACGCATAAGCTCATGATGCACGCCTCAGGAACGCACACAGGACATGCATGCATCGATCTTATTTTCTTGCATTGAACATTTTTGTCTAGATTTGACTCTTGTAACTGTCGTGTAATGGATTTACAAATCATGTATACGCTTCCGCACTGTTGTAAATTTTGTTTATGTTCTTCTGAATGAAGTCAAATGTTTATTTTAAATTCATATAGTGTCGTTCGATATAACTGTGTCTGAGATCCTGGTATGTCACACGCCTAACGGTAAACCCCGTTTGTGAAAATTGAGGGTGTGACATTTGGCCCGACTTGAAAACTCTTAACGAGCTGAAATTTAAGCTTAAACTCCGATCAAATAAAGATTAGGCTAACATGTATATTTTTTAAAAAATGTTTAATGCTTTTGTACTTATTGCATATATGAAGAGAAATAAAAACAAATAATAGTATTCTTTTGTACATGTGGATAGATATATATGAAAAAAAATTGGCTTTTTACCAATACAATCTAAAGCTTTTTAAATAGGCTTACTAAGTTTTAGCGAACTAAATTAGTGATCAAGCTCACCTTGTCTTGAATTTATATGTGACAACTAAGTTCATCTTGAAAAGAACTGATTTTGAATGAAATATTGTTAAACGAACTTCAAGTCACAAGCTATTAATTTGAGATCATTTTTCCCTTAACAAATCCTTTGAATATAAAAAGCATTTAGACATACATCATATGTATATACTTAAAGCCAAATTCTCACAATCAGCCTCTTCATGTTAAGTCATTTTAGACTCATATGTATGAGCTAAATTAAGCGTATCGAACGATTTGTTTAAATGACGTTTAACCAAACAAATATACCAAGCTCGTAATGAAATTTTTTGATGGATCATATAGTTATTTTTTATGGTGACAAGAATTAAGCTCAAATTCTTTCTTTAGATCCCTTATGCTTGAAATGAGCTTATATTTGGAGTCATTATATGTACACAATGAATTTTCAAAAGCTTTTACTTGGTCTTACTATAACCTAACACACTTTTGTATTTTAGCTAGTAAAACGACATCGTAGTGATTAAAAAGGATGATATACATATACATACAATGCATCATTAACTTGAACATAAATGCATAAAAAAGTTAATATAGAATTAGAGCCTATCAGATTTCAAGATTGATTGGGTGGGTAGGTTTTAGTCAATTAAAGTGATATTTTGATTAATTAAATAAAGATGTAAGTTTAAGCAACTTAAACAAACACAAAGCATTACAATAATCAAAACATTGTGAAATTAGTCATCTAATTAGCAACCTTTTTTTAGGCTTTATTTTTTCCTATTTTAGCTATCAGCAAGAAGAATAGATTTGCATTTGAGTCAAAATATGCTCAAAGTTATCGTTCGGTTTCTCAATTGGGTGTATATGTGTCCCTTCATAAGTCGTCTTAACGACACCCTCGTCTTCTGATAACCTTTGAACCTGTTTCTTCACATTACATCCTTCATACGTACATCGATAGTAGCTCCTATATCCAATGTGATAAACAACTCTTAATAGGAGCAATAATAACAAAACAAATAACATTTTGTTGAATCAAGAGCGTGTCCATATTACTAAACTTCAGAAATTTTAGAGGTTTTTATCGGATTGGTTTTTCTAATTATTTTAATTTTGATTTTGATTTTTAAAGTGAATATGAATTTGGTTTTTTGAATTGCATATTTAGACACATTAATTTGAAAATCACAAATTCAAAATTTTAAAAATCGAATTCATAAATTCGGCTCGGATTTAATTCTACCAACACTCAAGACTTTTGGGTGCCAACCATAAGTTTTTTAACTTACTTAATAAGAGTTAGGGGCTGTTTGCTAATATTTGAATGATTAAATGTTGAACCAATAAAATGTTTAAACCATTAAGTGTTGAACCAATAAGAGGTCTGAACCATTAAGTGTTGAACCAATAAGAGGTTTGAACCATTAAGAGCTAGTATATCGCTTAACTACTCAAAGACAAATGACTGACCAATTCAGATAAGAGGTCTTAACCATTCAGCATTAAACCTCTTAACCATTCAGCATTAGTATAATGTTTAACCATTTAGAGGCAAACGTCTTAACCATTCAGACATTTGCTCGCGAAACAAACAGTCTGAACCATTAAGTGCTGAATCATTCAGACATCTGAACCATTAAAGAAGCTGATTAAGGGACTGTCAAACAGTCCCTTAATCCATACATATTGCATTTGAAAAACAAAAGTAAATAGAAATTTGAGTATCAAATCCGATTAACAAGTTTATTTTCAAAAAAAAAAAAAAATCCGATTAACAAGTTATTATTTGTAAATGATTACAATGATTATTGAATGGCAATAATAATCTCAAAAACCTCATTCTAACTTTTAGTTTTACCCGTTGCAACAACTTATTATTATTACCGTCACTCAACTCAAACAAAACATTTAGACGTCGAGTTAAGAGACATCCAAACATCTAAAAACTGATCTGATAATAAATTTTTGGGTCCGAAACTATTATCAAAAAACATATAATTAACAACTTCAATTCTTGATTCAAAATCAAACCTTGGGAATTTGTTGTTCTTCACAGCTTTTTGACCATACTTCCTCCATCTATAACCATCATCAAGAATATCAACTTGACTTCTGGTCTGAAACGCACACTTAGGCTTTCGAACCTTCTTCTCACCACTCTTCTTACCATGAACCGGACCGGACCCAGATGCCGAATCCATCGCCGCTTCATCCGAACCGCAACTCGGGTTCTTTCCGATCAAACCGCGGGTCCGATCATGGTCATCTTGATCAAAGTGTTCATGATCGTTGTTGTGATTGTGGTTACTGTAAGTAAGATGGGAGTAATTGTTTGTTGAATCTAGTGATGGATGTGAGGAAACATTGGGTTGTGAGGTTGAAGATGATGAGTTGTAGGGGAAACATGAAGCAAAAGTGTTCATTTTTAGAGAGATAAAAGACGAAATAGAGAGAGATTTGTTGAAGTGTGGTGGTCATGGGAGAAGAAGATATGTGAGGAAGAAAGGGGTTTATAAAGGTGATGAAATTATTATTTATTATTATTATTATTATTATTATTACTATGCATCTGTCTAGTGGGAGGTGATTTGGGTTTATTAAAGGAGAATCGGGTTCGTTTTTTACCGGGTAAACATTTTGAGTGGTTCGTTCATGATAATGATCTGGAAAATGTCGGGTTAAAGTTTGAGTTTAATGAAATGGTGGGGTAGAGATATTAGTTGAAACTCCACCCGTTGGCTTGGCTTAGATCCGTAAGCCAGTCCCTTACTATGACGTTTTTGGCCGAGTGTTTCATACGATGGTAACCAAATCCGGTAAATTCGTTTTTTTATTTATTTATTTATTTATTTATTTATTTATTATTATGCTACTATTATTATTTGATTTAAGGGGGGGGGGGGGGGGGGGGGCTTAGATTAAATTGTACACGAAAAAGTAATTTTATACATGAAAAGTGTGAGGTGTTTATTAGTATTTTTCTTCTTTTATTATGGACACTCTTATTATTATATAATTTATAGATCTTTTTGAATATACGTACTGTGCATGTGATTTGGACAAATAAGTGAGTAAAATATAGGTGATACAATTTTGTAATCAACTAGAAAAACGAAAAAAAATAAAGAAAAAATAATTCATCATTTTTTACTTTTAATTTGGTTCCATCGATCACATATTAAAAGCATGCAACTTCTATATACCGTACTATTTTAAAATTAGTATTTGTCAAAAACGCTTTGAGCAGGGTATTGTTTATTTTAAAACAAGTCATTTGGCATATTAACTTAAAGAATTCCCAACTCATCACTTTTCTTCAATCCCATCACCATATTTTAATAAAAGCATCTAAAAAATAAGATGTGAATCTCTAATATTTCATTTTAATCCTATTTTCCATCCCCATATTACATCCTTATATTTTTTAAAGGGAAATCAAACATATTCCCTATATTTTAGGGCTTACTATGAATCTCTATATTTATTTTTTGTATTTTTTCTTTAAGTGTTTGTGAGTAAGAGAGGAAAAAATAATTAAGAAAAAAATAAAGATGTATTATTAATTAAATAAAGATAAATATAAAAAGATGAGATGGAAAAAGTTATATAAAGATAAAAAATAATGTTTTTTAGTTAAACAATAGAATTAATTATGACAAATGTTGGATTGCAACGTGATCAGAAGATGTGATAGAATTTTAAATCTTGAGATAGAATCTCCGTTGTATTTTATTTTTCTTTTTGAAAAAGATAACATTGTACGACTTTAGTGGTTAATTTTTTTTAAAAAAATATTGATATTAATCGTTTTAACAAGTAATTTTAAGTAGTTAAGGGTGTGTTCCGATAACAGGTATGAAAAGGGTGAAATAGAAACACGAATTATGGGTGTCTTGTTTTAGGTTACAAGTTCAAATAATAATAACTTAAGTTTTATAATTAAGTGTTTCAAGACTTAAATCTTATACCATTGTCATTAAAGCAAATCATGAATCTTTTTAGGGATCAATTGTGTGATAGATGACGATGATTGTACATTAATTTGCATAGAAAATCATCAATATAAAAAATTTGGAATCGATATAGATTGTCATGTGGTTAAACATTGTCTTCATCGTATTAAATGAGAATTGTTTCCAGTTATGAATGGCATGTATAATACTAGTGTTTTGAATTTCTTACAGTCAAAGTTGGTGATGTATGATCTACATCTTCTAACGAATATCATTGTGAGAGGGTAAAAATGACAATGGATGACATAAATCACATGAAGATTCTAGAATAATTAACGTTTCTAAAGTTTTTACAAAACAAGCAATTAAACCGAAGGTGGCGAATTTTGAAATAATAAATCAAAAGTTTCATCGTTAATATTAACCAAATGTTGAGTTTGTTTATCTTCTTATATCATCTAGTGATTGTTATCATTGTCAACAAATCTAGTTTAATTTTAGATGTTCATGTCTCATGAACTACTATATGGCACACCATCAAAATATCACACACCATAAACTACTTATAATTCTACAACATTTATTCTGTATAAGACGTGAGCGTTAAACCATTTGGGCGAGACACTACCTTTATCATTAGATACATAATCTATGTTATGTTATAATCACTAAATGATTAAAGGTGAAACCAAGTGGATACATGTATACTTATGGGTGATTATGGTGGTATATATAAAAGTTCAAGATACAGATAAATTATTTTAACAAAAACTAACCAGTCGTTTTAATTACATTAAATATTCAAAAGAAAATAAGTGTTGAATATGAGGGTGGTATGTAATCTGCTAGTTGTTGAATTCACATTTCTCATTACAAAGGATTGTGTAGCTCTGTTAATTATTAGGTCATGCTAAATTGCCAGTAATTACATAACCACATTCATAATTCATATTTACATGGTTGGAAAACAACTAAACAAGATCCCTATAATGATACACATTAACATTAAATCATCTTGAATCTCAAGCCATGATATGTATATAAACAGGGTAACTAAATTCAGCTACATCAAACTAAATGAACCCTTTAATTACTGTAAAAATGGTATCAGACGTATGGATAACAACCTCAATACAACCAAGACGTATTGAACAACAACCAACACAGATTACAACCTCTTAAAGTGAAGAAATCTTAATAACAAGGAAGAACAATGGAAATAGAACACTAGTGAACCTGCATAAAGGTTATGCAGATTCTTACACGAACAAGACAGCGCGAACGCAAGAGAGGCTGTGATGATCGAACGCAAGAGAGGCTGCGATGAGCGATCTTCTTATCGAGAGAGAGTGAGCGGCGATGGATTGGTTGTGTTATTTTGAACCCTAGCAGCAGGCCTTCTATATATACACAGCAACAAAGCAGCATGCACAGCAATCACCCTTGAACATCTGAGAAATGGATAGAAAGCCCCCTTAACTTTGTAGAAACTGAAAAATAAGGAAACACAAAAGAGAAACAAGTAAGAGCTAAATAAATTAAGATGAGAAATAGATATTAGATATTTTAACACCCCCCCTCAATTTAATTAGCAAACATGTCAAATAACCCAAGCTGATCACACAGCAATGCATGCTGAGTAATAGGAAGGCCCTTAGTGAAAATGTCTGCTTTTTGAAATTTTGACCCAATTTGGACTGTTTTTATAACACCAGCAGATACTTTTTCACGGAGAAAATGGAGATCAAGCTCAAAATATTTGGTGCGCTCATGGAACACCAGATTAGCAGTAATAGAAATTGCTGCTGAGTTATCACAATGCAGGTTTATAGGAAGAGAATAAGAAACACGAAGTTCTTTAAGTAAATTTAAAACCCATAAAATTTCACAGGTAGTCGAGCACATAGCTCGATACTCTGCTTCAGCAGACGAGCGAGAAACGGTTCCCTGTTTTTTACTTTTCCAAGAAACCAAAGAGTTTCCCAAGAAAACACAATATCCGGTCACTGATCTCCTGGAGGACAAACATTTCCCCCAGTCAGAGTCAACATATGCTGTTACATTTAAGGAGTCAGATTTGGAAAATGACAGCCCCTTTCCAGGAGATAATTTTAAATACCTTAACAGCCGAAAGGCAATCTGTAAATGAGAGTTAGAAGGGGCATGCATAAATTGACTTAACACTTGAACAACATATGAAATGTCTGGTCTAGTTAGGGACAAATAGATCAGCTTACAATTAATTTTTGATAAAAAGAGACATTAGACAGATTGGGTTCTTCGTGTCTAAGTTTAGATGTAACAAGAAAACTTTGCTCAATTGGAGTTTGAACAGGTTTACACCCAAGATATCCAAATTCAGATAACAATTCCATGCAATATTTTCGTTGTGATAAACAGACCCCTTTCTCAGAATACAATACTTCAATTCCTAAAAAATACTTTAAAATGCCCAAATCTTTGATCATAAAATGAGATCCTAAAGTCTGTTTGATACTTTTTATCTCATCATGATTATTACCTGTTATGATTATATCATCCACATAAACAAGTAAAGCAATAAACACAGATGCACGTTGTTTAATATACAGAGAAGGATCACAAAGACTTTGGGTAAAACCCATCTCAAAGAGAACACTTGTAAGTTTTTCATTCCATTTTCTAGGGGCTTGTTTAAGGCCATATAAGGATTTAATTAATTTGCATACTTTGTTATCAGATTTGGAATAATACCCTTCGGGTAAAGTCATGTAAACATCCTCGGAAATGTTGCCATATAAAAAAGCATTATTAATGTCAAGTTGAAACATAGTCCAGTTATTTTGGACAGCAAGACTAACAATACAACGAATGGTAACCATTTTGACAACAGGAGAGAATGTCTCATCGAAGTCAATTCCCTCCTGTTGGTTGTAGCCTTTGGCAACAAGCCTGGCCTTATAGCGTTCAATTTCACCATTGGACTTATATTTAATTTTGTAGATCCATTTACACCCAATAGGTTTTCTGTTTGGGGGAAGATCTACAATTTCCCATGTGTTATTTCTACGCAATGCCTCCATTTCAGCATTCATAGCATCAATCCAATTTTTATCAATTAAAGCCTCTTTGTAAGATCGGGGTTCAACTGATTATTAAGAATAGTGAAAAAACAGAAGTTATCATAAGACAAGTGAGAATAATTGACAACTTTTTCAATGCCATATTTGACTTATTCAAAACAGTGCTAAATGCTAAGCAGCCAAAGTTTTTCAAATGAGAAAGAGAGGGTTTGAACCCAAACATAACCTCAAAGGGACTTTTTCCAAGTAACACAGACGAGGAAATCCTGTTAATTAAGTAAGTAGCAGTTAGAATGCACTCAGACCAGAAACTTAAGGGGACACCCCCTTGAAACAACAGAGCTCTAGCAATATTAAGAAGGTGTCTATGTTTGCGTTCGACTATTCCATTTTGTTGTGGGGTATAGGTGCATGTAGTTTGATGAAGGATTCCTTTTGACTCAAAAAACCTCTTGGTTTGATTGTTTAAAAATTCTGTACCATTATCGCTTCGAAAGGTTTTTATTGATTTATGAAATTGATTTTTTATGAGTTCATAAAATGTAACTAGACATGAGAAAACTTCATCTTTAGATTTAAGAAGATAACACCAAAAAGCTCTAGAAAAATCATCAACAATAGTAAGAAAATATTTGAAACCTTCTTTACTTGTTATTTTATAAGGTCCCCACACATCTAAATGGACTAGGTCACCAACATTTTTAGACACATGGTCACTTAAAGGGAAGGGCACTCTAGACTGTTTTGCCTTATGGCAGACTTCACACAAATCATTTGGTTTAAAGTTATCAAGTTTAAGAGACTGTTTTAGAATGTTTAAAACAGTGTCTGATGGATGCCCTAACCTAAAGTGCCATAGGTTAGCAGAATCAGATTTACTAGCACACACCTTAGTAAAATTTTCAAACAAATACAGACCATCACACTGACTACCAGTCACCAATACTTTCTTTGACCTGGAATCCTAAATATAACAATTTTTGGAGTTAAATATAACTTCAAGATTGCTGTCATGTGCAAGTTTATGCACAGACAGAAGGTTGACACAGTAGTCGGGAACAAAGAATACATTTTTTAGAACAATTTCCTTTGTGATATTAATGTTGCCAATTTTAGAGACTTTTGCATAGGTACCATTTGGATGTCCTACAGTCATGTTAAGTTTAGATACATCAACACAGTCAAACATGTGTTTATCAGATTTTATCATGTGTTGGTTTGCTCCCGAGTCAATTACCCAACCATTGTTAAAGTTGTCACAAAGGGAACTAGTGCCAGTGTAGAAATTTGTTTTAGAATTGAAACTACTGGAAAATCCGACAGTTTTACCTCATGAGCATTGAGGATCAGAACCTTGATTATCACTAACTAACCCGATTAATCTTGAGATCTGTTCAGGAGTGAAAGGAAAAGAGCCTGAGGAACTAGAGGAGGGACCAGTTTTAGATGCAGTTACAGTTGAGTTATTTGATGTTCCCATTTTACCCGGTTGGTTAACACTTTTCTTTTTATAGTTAGCCGGATATCCTACTAGTTCATAGCATCTATCAACCGTGTGACCCATCATATTACAGTGAGTACATTTAAGATTTGGGTTTGGTCCTCTTCCTGTTTTCTTTTTTTGGTCAGGGTTTTGTGATTTATTAGCAAAGAATCCCATGATTGAGTTTTTGTAGAAGAGCCACTACCACCACGGTGTGACTCTTCCCTTGATATTATAGAAAAGGCTTCTTTAACAGTTGGAAGAGGATCCTTAGTCAGGAGGTTTGATCTAACAGGTTGATATATCTCATCAAGGCCCATAAGGAACTGCATAAGTTTTATCAAATGATTGAAATCATTGAATTCCTTAGAGGCTTGACAGGTACAAGAGGGGAGTTGAACAATGGCATCTATTTGTTTCCACATAGTGTTTAATTTATGATAATATTCAGCAACAGTGGTTCCATTTTGGGTAAGGGATTTAATTTTTTGATACAAATTATAGACAACTGACCCATCAATTTTATTGTAAGTTTCTTTAAGGTCATCCCATACTTCTTTTGCAAGCTTAGAAAACACTTGACCAACATACAACTCCTCACTAATTGAATTTAATATCCAAGACAGAACCACAGAGTTACATCGATCCCATTGCCTCCCCATAACATCATAAGCCGGTCTAGTACATTTACCATCAATAAAACCATATTTATTTTTAACTTCCAGTGCAAGTTTCATAGAATTACTCCAAACAGTGTAGTTTTCTGTTCCTTTCAGTTTAATGGTTATTATCGATAGAGTATTAGTATCATTAGCGTGAAGATAAAGAGGATTACTCATATCAAGTTTACTAATGAGAGTATCACCAGAAGTGAGAGTCACAGATGATTCAGGTTTATCCATTTTGACAGACAAAGAAAAATTAAAAAACAGATAAAGAATGAACTTCACACAGGCACACGCACAGATGAACAGCTAAACCAGAGCCAGGTTTTCACACCGCTTATAGCGGCAGATCAAGGATTAGATTAGCTGTTTTAAATGCAAACACACACGAAAAGATAATCCACACGAGTGATGCATAAGTATATTAGAAACGAACAATCAGAGACATCCACAGTAACACGACAGATGCTGGTCCCCCTAACCCAGCCAATAACAGCCTAGACTAGGAACAAAAAGAACAAGATAGAGATGGAACAATCTCACCAGATGCGCCCAAGTTAGGGTTCTCCAGAAGTGCCCAAGATTCAACAACCTTCACTTAGGGTTGAGAATCCAAGGAAGAAAAGAATAGCAGCAACCAGATCTAGGGTTCTTGCCCTAGATTCTTCGAAAGACAGCCAGATAATGAGAATACCACAACACCTCAGTACGATCTAGGGTTTTGCCCTAGATTCTTCAGTCAACAGCCACGAACAGACAACCCAACGAGCAGAGAATCACGAATCACCAGTAATACAATCTAGGGTTTCTTTGCCCTAGATTCTTCAAATCAGTGACGGATCTTTGTCGCCCAAGAATCAGTAAAAATACGAACAAGGGTTTTTGAGAATGATAAAACCCTAAATCAGATATTGCGATGAGCAGCGGAAGACCATAGCTCTGATACCATGTAAAAATGGTATCAGACGTATGGATAATAACCTCGATACAACCAAGAGGTATTGAACAACAACCAACACAGATTACAACCTCTTAAAGTGAAGAAATCTTAATAACAAGAAAGAACAATGGAAATAGAACACTAGTGAACCTGCATAAAGGTTATGCAGATTCTTACACGAACAAGACAGCGCGAACGCATGCAAGAGAGGCTGTGATGATCGAACGCAAGAGAGGCTGCGATGAGCGATCTTCTTATCGAGAGAGAGTGAGCGGCGATGGATTGGTTGTGTTATTTTGAACCCTAGCAGCAGGCCTTCTATATATACACAGCAACAAAGCAGCATGCACAGCAATCACCCTTGAACATCTGAGAAATGGACAGAAAGCCCCCTTAACTTTGGAGAAACTGAAAAATAAGGAAACACAAAAGAGAAACAAGTAAGAGCTAAATAAATTGAGATGAGAAATAGATATTAGATATTTTAACAATTACACCATATAAACCTTAATATATTTTGTTGCATATCTATTATAACATGGTAATTTTGGTGAGTTAGGTCGCTGCATAGCGTCATGAAATTTTTTGTTAAGAAACTAGTGGCGATTATTGTTGTACATTTATTGTACAGTTTACAATATATATATATATAATACAAATATATAATAACTAATATTGAGGTAGAAAAATTAAATATTGCATCCCAGATCTTTGTTAATTAGAAATGCATAATGAAATGTAGTACTTTTACCTCCCTTCGTGATCACTTTTACAAATGAGAGAAAAATAAAATTTATAATCTATAATCTATAATCTATAATCTATAATCTATAATCTATAATCTATAATCTATATCTATAATCTATATCTATAATCTATAATATCTAATAAAACAAGGTTTTTTTTGCCACTTGTCCTTCTCTTATCCCACTTTTTTGCCACTTGTTATTTTTCTAGACATTCACATATCAATTTTTCCTCTAAAAGGGTATTATAGTAATTTAAATACTCAAATAAATTTCTCTCTCTTATTAAAAATGAATGTTATTAATTGCTATATTTCTCTCTCTTATCTAAATTTTTTTAAAATCAAATTATTTTTTAAAATAGATTTTATTAAGGAAATTAGAAATCAAATCTTTCAATTAAAAATAAACAATAAAAAAAACTAAAATTTTATATAATATGAAATTTTCTAAAACACTAAACATTTTTAGATAAAATATTTTAAATTGTTTTGTTTTTAAAAAGTTATAAACTGGTGAATTTTTTTTAAAAATGTCTTAATAAAACAACCAGAATCATTACAAACAAGCGTTTTAAAAAATATTTTTGTAAAAAAATCTTAAAACGAATGTTTAAAATTAAAACTATTTAAATAAGAGAGTTAAAAATAGTATAATTGTTTCATTTCTTGAACTATTACGTATATATAACTTTAATTATATTTTATATTAAAATATATATTGTAACTTTTCGTATTTATTATTAACTATAATAAGTTTAATTAATAATTTTTTGCCTATCTATCTATCTATAAAAAAAACTAAAATGAGCGTGAAACAATTATAAGACTTATTATACTTACTTTCTTATTTTTCTATATTGTTAAAAATAATATTGAATACTACTAATATTACTCGTACCATATTCAAATTAAAAATATATAATTTAATAAATTAAAAACCTATTTTTAATTAAAAACATACTTTTAAAAACAAAAATTTTATAAAATATAGAATACGGTGAACTTTTTTTATCATTTTTCTTAAAACAAAATATTTAAAAATCATAATTTTTGATAAAATAAAAGTTTAAGAAAAATACATAATTGTTTATTTACTTAAAGTAACTATTTATTTTATCTTCAAGCATGATTTTATAATACATAAATTTTTAGTACTAATTATTTAATATTTTATTATGTAATACGTGTAATACATGGGGACTAACCTAGTTAATAATAGAAAAAGGTTTATAACCTAGTTAATAATAGAAAAGGGTTTAAATACAAAGTGAATTTTTACTACAAAGTGAATTTTTGCTACAAAGTGTGAGAAGACACAATGAGTCAAAAAAGTCATAAAAAATTATATCTCACAATTTAAATTGAATTTTAAAAAAGTAATTCCGAGCTTTTGTTCCCCTAATCGTCCTCACTAAGAAAAGAAATAAATAAAAAATTAAAAAAATAACGTTTTTTATTGTGTCATTTATGAAAGACACGATTACGTAATTGTGTCATTATGAAAGGCACAATGATGTAATTATGTCATATAAAATATAATAATTTTTTTAAGTTTTTTATGAAGAGGACGACGAGAGAAATAGAGACTCTAAAGTACTTTTTTGAATTTCGATTTAGATTGTGAGATATTTTTTTATGATTTTTTTAGATTCATTGTGCCTTCTCATACTTTGTAACAATACACTTTGTAAAATAATATCACCCTTAATAATAAATGTATTTTTTAAAACGACTACTCACACACTTGTTAAATTACAACAAATTTAATCTACATTTATGCAGAATCTGAACAATGGTATTTTCTCAATATCAAGTCAAGTCACAATAATAAATTCATTTGATAAAGAACTCTTACAATTTTCTATAAATCCAATTTATATGTTGCACATCAATACTCAATATAGAAATCGTGTCATATATTTAATCCATATTAAACGTTCTACTTTTTTATGATTATTTAGTCTTATTTTAATAATATAACGTACGTTTTTTATATATAAAATCAAGGCACGATAAGAATATAATACTTCAATTCCATTTTAAAAATTAACATGCACGCTAATAGAGTATCAAAAACTTGGAAAAATAATTGGTCTACAATAAAGTCATGGTGAATATTTATAACTATAAAGAAAAAAAATAAAAATAATTATATTGATCCACTTAGAACCATGGCACAAATTAGGGGTGTTCATCGAATCGAGTCGAATTCGAGTTAATTGAATCGAATAAGTCGAATTTTGAAATTTTCAAATTGGATCCAAATTCGATTCGAATTCGGAAAAGATGAATCGAATCGAATTCGAAACTTTCATGCAGGATTCGAATTCGATTCTTATTTGAAAAAAGTTCGAATTCGAATCGAATTTGAATTTATTCGATTCGTATTTAATAAAAACGTATTCAGTCAAATAGCATTTTCAAAATTCATTCAACAAATACAATTTCAAATGCTGAAATTATTTAAACAAGCATAACATATGAAATATTACAAGCTTCAAATAAGTCAGAAAGTTATCAATTAGACTTTAACATTTTAGATTATATATTCTTTATACTTTTAATTCTTAACTAGTTGGAATCCTAGTCGCGCGTTGCGCGAAATATTATAACGTTTTGTGTAATTGCTTGCATTTCTAAACAAAAGACAGCCAATATGCATATAAGCAGCAGTATGGTATATGGTTTTTCAGTATGCAGAGATAATACATAGAAGGAGTAGTATGATACATGGTTATTGAATCATCTCAAATAGCTAAGGTATTGATAAATCACAAAGTGAATAAATCATACCTTTAATAATTGAATCATCTAAAAAGACCTATCATAAGGATAAAGAAAAACCCAAAAAATGTCGATCATGATGGCCAGACCATGATGCTTGGCAAAAAGAACCTATAAATAAAACAAAAATGTGGGCAGGAATTGTAGACTTAATTTTACAACATGATCGAGTAAAAGGTCCATACTAATGAGGTGCAATATAAGCAAGAAACAATCGTTCATTACCTTCATCAACATCGATGCATCCTGAAAATTCTATGATATAATGATATAAAAAATGAAAGAAGGAAAATTACCAAAACAGGGTGTGACGAAATTGCTAAGTTTAACAAACCCAAAAGGGTCAAATCAATCCTCAATTCTATTGATTAAAAACCATCAGACTCTCATGGATCTCATCACGGGAACAATATTGTTGAGCGACTTGTAGCTGATTGAAAAACAAAAAGAGCAAATGTAAAATTTTAAAATATTAATACCTTTAAACAGCCAAAAACTACAATCAGTTGCCATTTGTTTGGTTATTAGAATTTTTAATGAATCAAATTTTAGATGATCTTAACCTGGCATGCCACCTCCATGCCTCAACATCAATAATTCATTGTTTAGGCCATCTTGTGCCTCTTTGACCATTCTTCATACACAATAAAATCTATAATCCCACAAAACCGAAAATATGAAAAAAATTATATTAAAGGTTCTTCACCAGACTAACATTATATACCTTTGCAGCCTTCAAAGAGCCTTTACAGTGAGTACCTCATGTAGTGCTAGAAGCGAGCTCCATTAACAGTGTTAGTCTATCATCAAGAAAAAATTAGAGTGGATTAAGACAATTTAAATAAACATATAACAATTTGCAAACCATGACACATATTGGTCCTTAACCACTTTCTGAACAAACTTGAGCTACTGAATCGTCAACTCAAAGGAATCAAGTTATCTTGGTACACAACCACCCATTCTGTCGCCAGATTTCATTAATAATACTAATAAAAATAAGTCATCTTAAGCTTGAAACAATGAAACTAAATTACATGCAAGAGTACCTTAAGATTTCAAGATTTGTAGCATCAATAGCACAATCATTTAGCAGTCTTAGCCACTGAAATAAACCTTTGCGCGGGAAGACTCACCGTGAACTGGAATATTCATATGTGCAAGACCAATAAATCAAACTAATAGATAAATGAACATAAATACTGAAATCAAATAACATAAGGAAAGAAATTAATGACAAGCCGTGGAGAAAAACAGGGAGCCACATAATCATAAATACATCTCGGTTCTTTCCCAATCTGAAAATAGTTTACAAATAAATGCTCAGCTGTCAGCCCCAACACCTTCTTCAGCAACTTGTTCATCAAGAATTTCTCAGATTTCAACAACCCTATGGAAGTAGACAAGAAGTAAAACTCTCATTTAATTTGTTGTGTGTGTGTGTAGTGAGGGCGGGGGGTTGTGTTAATATAAAGGTGTGCACATCTTACCTATCTCCAGGAGTGATAAACACTTATCTTGAATCCGGATCATGATACACAAATAAAATAATTCTTTTGCATCAACCCCATACAGAACTGAATATAAATACACAAACAGTGTGCACATCTTACCTATCTCTAGGAGTGATAAACACTTATCTTGAATCCTATCATGATACACAAATGAAATAATTCTTTTGCATCAACCCCATACTGCATAACAATTATTACAAAATATAAAGGAGCAAAAAAGGTAACAATGATCATAGCTCGTGTCGCTAAATTTTGCAAATTATTTCTTAAATCTTCAGGTCTTTTAATTGTATTTTAAAGATTAGAAATGGAGCAGAAAGGGAAGCATTTGGAGAGAAAGTAACCAGAAGGCATTATAATTTTCTAAAAGACAAAACTAACTTTGTAAAATCTTCTTAATTTAGAAAAGCACGTACAATAGTAAAATCCTTAGGCTTAAAAATCGGTTTGGCTGACAAGTAAAACTCGCATTATAAATCTTTTAGAGACAAAATTAACCTTGTAAACTCTAATTGGAAACAGGTTATCCTGGCACTCAATCACCCATCTAGTCACCAAATTTCATTAGTAATAAATCATCTTAAGATTGAAATGATGTCAAGAACTTGCATGTAAAAATACCTTTAAGGTTTCTATATTTGTACCATCACTCAGCATTCTAGGAAGCTAACTAAACCTCTATTTAAAAGTTTAGCATGGGCTGAAATATTCCACGTCTGTAAGAACATGAATTTAGAGATAAAACGATATCATGATGGCCTGACCATGATGCGTGGCACAAAAAGAACCTATATCAATGAACATACCTCTTTGATAGCGCCTTTAAGTTTATCAAAGATCCTTTCTGAGAAATCAGAAAAACAATTAGTAACATAACACTCGGTATGATATGCATTATAAGTTAAAGGAGGACGAATCCATTAGTAATGCCCCAAGGCCCAAAGTCAACCCACCGAGCCATTTTGACCCATTAAACCAACAGACTACAATACAAGCCTTATCTCATCAGCCACTCCTTCTGGACAACATGTCTTATGGGCCATGGAGACACCATTGGGCTAGCCCATCTTTCAAGGCCCAATATCAGAAAACCATCAGGATTCAGGATTCAGGTGTGTGTAGCAGGAATCGATAGTGGGATATGAGAGCGCAACATGAATACCATAAGAATGTATGCCGTATACATTAACTAACTTGAATAATTTTATTAAAATATAAGAAACCAACATCGAGTATAAAGCATTTAGACAAATTGAGGCTTACAATGTTGAATAGAAAGCAATACGACTTGTTGTCACAAACATAAAGTGGGTTAAAAGCATGCAGGTGGCGTCGGTTGCCAGCAGTCCATCTTGTTACCACATACCATGAAAGAAACAATCTACATTAGTAGTATAATATTCATAAAAGTTTGCTTGTCATATAAAGCACAATAAATCAAAACATTAAGCTCAAGAAAATACTTTGGATAGGGTTGCAGAATCCAAAACACAACTCATGACAGCCTTGTTAGAGAGCTTCCCATTTAAACCATAAGTGTCCAGGAACAAACAGTTTAGATATTTGTTGTGATCGCGCCTACGACAATGGCTGGAAGGACCACTTTTTACTTCTATATAATGTGTAATATAGTTGTATAACCAACAATAAACTACAGACACACAAACAGTTAGGTAACAGTAGTCAAGCAGGTGCATACACAAAGAACTGAATGAAACTTTATGATTTTTTCGAACATAACATCCCACAAAGAAACAACAGTTGAAAGCAACAGAGACACAAAAAGAGGGCTAAATCAACAGCTTCCTGTCATATTGTTAGGCTCAGAGTTCGCAAAGCAATGAGTCAACCATGGCCGCAGGGCGGGTTGCAGGCTATAACCTACCATCCTCCAACCCTATCACACATAGCCAACGTTCTCATCCGACTTTTATTCAGGTCAATGAACTCATCACAACCCATTAGAAACATAACTTTATATCAAAAGATCAACGTGCAAAACCAAAAGGCATCCAAGAACCACTTTTTACCTCTATATAATATGTAGTAGAGTTGTATAACCAAGAATAAACTAGAAACACACAAACAGTTAGGTAACAGTATTCAGGCAGGTGCATACACAGAGAACTGAATGAAACCATTAAAATAAACCAAGAGCATCAGCATATACTCTATATGATTTTTTCGAACATAACATCCGACAAAGAAACAACAGATGAGAGCAACAGAGACACGGAAAGAAGGCTAAATCAACAGCTACATGGCGTATTGTTAGGCTCAGATTTCGCAAAGCAATGAGTCAACTATGGGTGCAGGGCGGGTTGCAGGCTATAACCTACCATCCTCCAACCCTATCAAACATAGGCAACGTCCTCATCCAACTTTTATTCAGGTCAATGAACTCATCACAGCCCATTAGAAGCACTAACCTTGTATCCAAAGATCAACGTGCAAAACCAAAAGGCATCCAAGGCAACCTCCACTCTGGAGCATGTCTTAGGTCGGATAAAACCAAACCGAAACTCCACAGACAACAGATGCCACCACCGGCGGAAGGAGATGCCACCATCGGCGGAAGGAGATGCCACCACCGGCGACAGGAGCCGCCACCATCAACAGATGCACGCGACGACAGCGCCGAGTGGCAGTGGGCGATGCCATCCGAAAACCCTAAAAGAGTAACGGAGAGATTATGAAGAGCCGACGGTACCCTGACGCCCGGCCTAGGGGAACACCGCCTGCACTGCCACCAGCACCGCCTTCTTTGCATTGAACCACAGATCTGTAAATCGTAAGGCCCATCGGATGACCACCGACAGCACACAACGACGAGGGCACGGTAGGGAGGCGGACCCTAGCACCGTGTACACCAACAAACGCACAAACAAGCATCGGTGTTTAATGTCCACGGTCGACCGGCGAAAACGAAGCGGCGGCAACAATCAATCGCCCACCGCCTCCGCAGCCACCACCACTAAATGAAGAAAAGAGGCGGATATCACATAAGAAGGCACGGCACAATGCCTGAGGGACGATGAAAAAACCGAAAATACCCCTGACACTATTCATACTGTTCATTTCCCTTTCTTATTAACATATAGTATAACAAGATCAGAGGCCGCAATCCATTCAATGGAGGTTTTCGATGACATGGCTAAGAAAATACTAATTGTACCCTTAACAACAGACAAATAAGACTATAAGACTATGTTAGGCCATTGTATTTCCCCACCACTACATTGTTGACCTGTATAGAGTAGTCTTTCTTCAGACACTAAATAAAATGCTCTAAAAGGTAGAGAATGGTGAGATGAAAACTTACAAATTAGTGAGGTTGTCAAAAGCTTCTGCCATAGTAGTCCAAAATACATAACTCATCAATCTCTACAACACGTGATCCATATTTAATCTTCTGCACACTTACTATTAAGGCATAAGGTGTCTGATCAAGCACTACAAACAACCTAATACTACTAATTATGCCCATGTGCTATAAAAGAGGGCTTGTGTATGTTCTTTTTAGTTAGAAGCACATGTTAAAAGTAATCAATATGAACCACCCATCTGAAACCTAGAATATAATCAGTTCGATAACTAATGCATCTCCCGTATAACCACTAATGACAAGCTCAAAGCAGTTTACAAGCATAATATTCTCAAATCGGTTGACAATTTCGAAAGTAATAGCAAAATGAAGTTAGGGTAACATCATGAACTAAAAATATCTGCAAATTAAGGATACTGATTCATGAGAGATGTCTTTCCAACCCTGAAATCAACAAATAAACACCAGAAAACAGCTTAATTGAAATTGAATCACTGATATGCAGTAAATCACTGATGATTATATGTGTAAAATGGAGAAATTAAGAGAAAAACCCGCTGTCGCCAACGGCGTCTCCACCACGCCACCGCCACCGCCACCACCTCCACCGTCGTTAGATCCCCAATCCCATCGATGAAAACAAACCCCAACAAAAAACCCTCAAAGCTATACGAAGGGAACAAACCTGCAAATCAGAGAGATCGAACCACAAACACAGATACAAAAACAACCGGGGGAGGCTAGGGTTCAAGCGGGTGGACTACGGTGGAAGGCCGCCGGTGCAGGTGGTTTCGATGAAGGGGTTGCCGGTGATACCGTGGCGATCGTCGGTGGGCTGCCATTGCAGGAGAAAGGGGTGCGGTTGATGACGTATCGATGTTTAAAGTCCACGGTCGGCCGGCGAAAACGAAGCGGCGGCAACAGCCGATCGCCCACCGCCTCCGCAGCCACCACCACGAAATGAAGAAAAGAGGCGGATATCACATAAGAAGGCACGACACAATGCCTAAGGGACGATGAAAATACCGAAAATACCCCTGACACTATTCATACTGTTCATTTCCCTTTCTTATTAACATATAGTATAATTTCTCATATGCATATTTTGAAATTAATATGCAAAATAAATAAATGTATGTGTGCGTATTTGTAATTCGAATTTCGAAATGAAAATCAGAAATTCGCAATTCGATTCGAATTCGATAATTAGACCTCGAATCGAATCAAATTTCGAGTGTATGTGCGCGTATATATGTCATTACCTTTTTTCAAATTTCGATTCGATTCGAATCGAAAATCATTGAAAATCACTATAAAGTTTTTAATCAGTGATTTTCGGCTCGAATCGAATCAAATTTCGAGTTTTTTGAATCCGATTCGAATATTAAACACCCCTAGTACAAATGCATGTAGCTGCCCGGAATTAATTTTACAGTAGGTTTGTAGTTTTCCTCTGTTAGTTTTATCCGCATTTTATTGATATTTTGTAAATTATATCGGAACAGACGGTTAGACTGGAATTGAGCTCCATAACGGTTTGGCTAATAAACTACCGAGTCCTTGCGCCTGTGAATATGCACATGATCATATTAATGCATGTATGTTGTGATTAAAACCTAGTCATCAAAATCTTTGTTGGACATTTAATTAAGTGATAAGAGTATACACTTGTTCATATATCATCTCCCTTTATAAACTTTGATGAAACCAATATTTAAATTTTTATGAAAAGATATATATATATATATATATATATATATATATATATATATAAATTGGTCTTTTATGATATTAACTTTATTTATATTTTGAGTAGTTCTTATATAAAAATTATAATTATTTTCACACGTATCCTTTTTTTTGTTTTTATTTTCTCATGGGTAAAAAAGATGGTTTCATCATATTACAAGCATACATGCTTACATGCACACATCCACCCCACGCATAGATGCGTATGTGTATATTAAGTAGGGCTTACAAAACAGATTTTATCGTGTTTAACTGTTTAGAAATGACACATTAACACAATATAAAATGTAAAAACAACTTATTTAACTACTTATATCTCATGTCTAAAATTTCTTTTATATGGTTTACAGACCAAGAAGGATAAATTATAGAGTCTAGCATTCTAATTTTAGTTATTCTTAAAATGGTAAAAAATACATAATGTATTTTTATTAAATAAGTTTAATCGTGTCATAAACAAGCCAAGAATTCTCAGGTATCTTAATAGTTATATACATACATGCGTGCATATATCTATATCTATACACTATAATAAAAGAATATTTGAAACTGACACATGTTATTTTTGTAGATATTTTCACATCATTTGTGACACACCGTAATTTCAGGTTAACACTAATCAAACTGCTGTCGTTATCATTGTACATTCTCGTTATTACCCGAAACGAATACAAGCATCGCCACCGACATCGTTAAATAAATCATGATATATAATACTAACATTTGGTGTTGTAGAGGATTCAAATAAACAGGATTACTTAAGAAATCCTCTTAATTAACATAACTCGCCCATTTATGTGGTTATCAACCGAAACAAATTCGGGAACGCGGGGACAAAGTGCGAGGACCAAACGTGATAAATTGCCAAACTAGGGCTGGGTATATAAACCCCTTACCCGCCCAAATTTTCATTTCACTCCCATTTCTTCTATCGTCTTCACCATCCCCTCCTCCACCTCTCTACCACCTCCTAGCACCAACAATCACCTCGTTTGAGCTCGTTTTCGCCGGCTAAACCACGCTACAGTGGAGATAGCACGTTTCCAACAGGTAGGCGACCTTGGTCGTCCATTTTGTTACCCGTTTCACTGCTGTAAATCTAGGGTTCGGGTGCTCGGGTTCAACCCGAATGCATATGGTCGTGGGGGTGCGTGTGGGGTCAACCAGCATGTGCATATTACTTAGACATGTTAGGAAAGTGTTTCTGGAAGTCCCTGATATGTGAAAACCGTGCACGGAACAGCCGAAGGCTGTTCAGCCCCACCAGCAGTCGCGATCTGTTGCAGTTCGCGACTGTGCCAGTCGTGTGACTGAGCCGTACGACTGGGAGTGTCGTGCGACTGAGTGGTGCGACTGGGGTGAGTCATGCGGCTGAGTCCAGGCGTATGGGCTTGTCGTGCGACTGAATGCATGCGATTGAGAGTGTGTGCGATTGAGTCAATCGGATGAATGTGTACGACTGAGTATCACACGACTGAAGGTCCAATCGTACGAATGAAGGTTCAGTCGTGCGATTAGCCGTTGAGTCGTGCGAATGGGTGATGTGTGGTACGACTGAATGCTAAGTCGTACGAGTGAGGGTTCAATCGTACGAGTGAGGTTGATTCGTACGATTGAAGGCCCATTCGTGCGAATGAGGTGTCCAGTCGTGCGTCTAGCCTTGTTATGCGATTGGAGTCATTGTGAGTGAATTCTCCTTGTGTGCGGTGTGCCTATCGTGTGATGATAAGGTAACAATCAATAAAGTGTCATTTCTTGACCACAAAGATTAAAGTCAACGCAATTAACAAGCACATACTTTTTCAATCTAAAATAACCTAACCGTTTGCAATTAACGACAACTCAGTTGGGACCTACATAAGGTTTGATATGTGTATGCCTGCTTGTGTGTGTCACCCACGACCGAACCAATGCGACCCGACCCGACTAAACATTTTTATTAACACTGGACACAACATTAACGCTTAACGTAACTGTCAATAGGTGTTTGACAGTCCATTGTAAACAACACTTGGGAGGCTTTCATCCTACATACTTACTACATCATCAGTGAGTCTTCACGACCCCTATTTTACTTTCTTTCCTTTTGGGGGAGAAAACATGCAAACAGTTTTACATAAATGGTTGTAGTATTGTTGATATCGCTTGTGACGTTAGTGCAAACACACATAACAGTCCTGACACTCTCGAACCGTTAGTAAAGGGATTAGCAAGGTAATTCTGAGTAGTACTACTGGGTCTGACAAACCCCGCCCGGGCTAGTCGTTCTAGCTTGATTGGAGGTCAAACGGGTGCATTATTGACCTAACATTTGTCATTGTCTTGCGAGACGTGACGGGGGAACAACAAACATATAGGACACGTAAATAGTCAGCTTCGGTTCGAAATGCTTTATATACTAAACCATTGAAACGCTTTCGAACACATTTCTTGTTGATTAAACCTGTGAACTCACCAACTTTATGTTGACACATTTTAACATGTTTTCTCAGGTCACAGGAACGCATAAGCTCATGATGCACGCTTCAGGAACGCACTCAGGACATGCATACATCGATCTTATTTTCTTGCATTGAACATTTTGTTTAGACTTGGCACTTGTAACTTTTATGTAATGGATTTACATATCATGTATACGCTTCCGCGCTAATGTTAATTTTGTTTATGTTCCGTTGAATGAAGTCAAACGTTTATTTTCAAATTCATATAGTGTCGTTCGATATGACTGTGTCTGAGATCCTGGTATGTCACACGCCTAACGGTAAAACCCCGTTTGTGGAAATTGAGGGTGTGACAGATTGGTATCAGAGCCACAGGTTATAGAGAACTAGGATTGCATTGCATCTAGACTATAGCCTTAGACACAACACTAGTATCGCACAGACACTCTTACATGATTGCAACTGTTGTACGAACAACCTCCTAGCACACTAACATTTCATTGTTGAACGAACATAGCATTACCGGTATGACACGTGTATCATTACCGACTGACAGAGGGGCGGAGAATCCCGCTCGCTCACTCCCAACATTTACACTTGATTGTTCACTCTCGGAGTTGAAGCAACGACGAATTGAACCTAACAATACCACATTTGGGAGCACAGAAACCTTTCCAACTCGCATGACTAGTTTAACGATGACAAACAAAAAGAACAACACCTCACTCTTCCAACTCTTTCACACTTGTTACCGTTCCCAACATATCCTACCTTCTACACTAGTCTGAGCAGTAAACGAGGGGCAACTAAAAGATTCAAAGTCTATCAGAGAATTGGACTTAAACATTTAAACGCCTAGAACTCCAAAGGGGAAAAGCCCAAATCGTCTTGATTCCCCATTGTTATCTTAACCGAATCCCTTGTACAACCTTAGTTATTTGACCCTTGGTGTAATGAACATATCTTTGATACCTATATCATTGATAATACTCGGTACTTGACAAGGTATGTTATCTCGAATAGGAGGAACCATGGGTGACCATGCAATGCAAGTTAGAACCACGGGTGCACACGTAATTGTAATTTGTCGTGCATGAGAATTCTGGCAACTCTATTGAGAGATAGCGGACATGATCAGTGCCAATCTTCGTTTCCATACTTGGAAACATGAGGTCTCGGTTCTCATAAAGCCTCACTATTGATATGCAAACAAATCCTTCATTCCTACTAGTATGATACAATTTATTTTTATCAATAATTATTATCCGATTAGTGACTAATATGTATTGTGAGCGCGCCCCTGATAATTGCGTCGTTGTGTGATAAGAAACGCTCAATTTTTCGCGCTCTTGCTACGGTTAAACGATCTTCTTCGGATAATTCGTCTAATCCAAGAATTGGGAGGCTCATTACTTCAATTAGTCCCCATGTTCCTCGAATGGATCTCTTAGTTGTTGAGAAGGTTGCCCAAAAGAATTGAAGAACCATGTCTGGAAGAAGACCTGGACGCCCGGGTGGACGAGGAAACATCACCCTGACTCAAGCTGAGTTGAATGCTATCATCAATGAGCACGTTGCTCATGCGCTTGCAGCCTATAAACAGGCCCGCAATCAGGACCAGAAAACCCAGACTTTGAATCAAGGAGGACCAACCGTCTGTACCTTCAAGATGTTTATGGATTGTAAGCCTCACTCTTTCAGTGGTTCTGATGGTGCTGTTTCATTACTTCGCTGGCTAGAGAAACTCGAGTCATTTTTTGCCATGTGCAATTGTCCTACAGGGAGTCGTGTCAAGTACGCCACCGGCACCCTGGAAGGACCAGCTCTGACGTGGTGGAACTCACAAGTCCAGACCTTAGGGCTTGACGCTGCTAATGGTTTGCCATGGGATGATTTCAAGATTTTGATGAAAGAAGAATATTGCCCCAGAAGCGAAGATCAGAAACTAGAGGCAGAGTTTTGGAATTTAAAGATGATTGGTTCTGACATCGAGGAATACACGACTCGTTCACACGAGTTGGCTGCTTTATGTCCTCAGATGGTGACCCCGGCCTACAAACGGATTGAGAAATACATTGATGGTCTAGCTCCTCAAATCCAAGCTAGTGTTATGGCTGCTGATCCTGTCACTATTCAGCAGGCTATCCGACTAGCTCACAAACTCACTGATCAGGCAGTGGCACATGGTACTTTGCCTAAATGTGGCGCTGCATCTGTCTCATCTGATCACAAAAGGAAATGGGATGGTAATAACAACAAGTCTTCAAGCTCCAATAACACCCAGCAACAACAGACCAGAAAGTTTGGCTCGTCAAGAAGCTTCACCAACAACAACCAGAACAACAACAACAACAATAATGGCCAGGGATCGAGCAGCTATGCGAGTAAGTATCCGAAGTGTAACCGGTGCAACTTCCACCACCATGGCCAGTGTGACCGCATCCGTTGCCAAAGGTGTGGAAAGATAGGTCATGCTGCTAAAGATTGCTGGGGTGAGCTGATGACTCAGCAACAACATCAACAACAACGCCAGGGCGGAGCGACTAGGGGCTGTTACGAGTGTGGTAAGGAGGGCCACTACAGGAAGGATTGCCCACAACTGAAGGGTGAAAACAAGGGTAATAATGGGGGCAATGCTAAGGGTCGTGCATTCGTGATCGGTTCTGGCGAGGCAAGGGATGACCAGAATATGGTTACTGGTACGTTTCCCCTGAATGGTTGTTTTGCTTCTATACTATTTGATACCGGAGCTGACAGGAGTTTTGTTTCCAACAAGTTCATTAAGTTCTTAGATGTAACCTTAGCTGTCGTGGAGCCTAGTTATGTTGTAGAATTAGCTGACGGGAAACTAATTAAGGCAACTCACATCATTAAGGGGTGCAAACTAGGATTATGTGGTCATGAGATAGATATAGATCTGATGTCTGTCACACTTTGAAGCTTCGACGTAATTGTGGGTATGGACTGGCTATCTAAGAATCAAGCTGAGATCATCTGTGGTGAGAAAGTCGTTCGTGTATCCCTTCCCAGTGGTGAGGTTTTGTCTGTTCAGGGCGAAAGGAGTGGTACAGTCTCCGGAATTATCTCCTACATGAAAGCCCAGAAGTGTTTGCGTAAGGGTCATACCGCTTTCCTTGCTATGGTCACCGAAAAAGAAACCGATGAAAAGAAGATTGAGGATATTCCTGTTGTACATGATTATCCCGAGGTTTTCCCTGAAGACCTACCTGGTCTCCCACCGCATCGCCAAGTCGAGTTCCAGATAGATTTGGTGCCTGGAGCCACCCCTATCGCAAAAGCACCGTACAGATTAGCTTCAAAAGAATTGCAAGAGCTGTCTACGCAATTGCAGGAATTATTGGAAAAAGGGTTTATCAGACCTAGCTCATCACCTTGGGGAGCCCCAGTCCTGTTTGTCAAGAAGAAGGACGAAACTTTTCGTATGTGTATCGATTACAGGGAATTGAACAAAGCCACGGTTAAGAATCGTTATCCCCTCCCGCGTATCGATGATTTGTTAGATCTACTTCAAGGGTCGAGTTTCTACTCTAAGATAGATCTGAGATCGGGTTATCACCAACTAAGGATTCGAGATGAAGATAATCAAAGACTGCATTCAGAACGAGGTATGGCCACTACGAGTTTTTGGTTATGCCATTCGGGTTGACCAATGCGCCAGCGGTTTTCATGGATCTCATGAACCGAGTGTGCAAACCCTATTTGGACAAGTTCGTCATTGTCTTCATCGATGACATCCTTATTTATTCAAAGAATAACGAAGAACACGAAGAGCACCTTAGACTGATTTTGGAGCTGCTGAAGCGAGAACAATTGTACGTGAAATTTTCAAAGTGTGACTTCTGGATACGAGAGGTCCACTTCTTGGGTCATGTGGTCAATGAGGATGGGATACATGTTGACCCGGCGAAAATAGAAGCCATCAAGAACTGGGCTACGCCTAAGGCTCCAACTGAGGTACGACAGTTCCTCGGGTTGGCTGGCTATTATCGACGGTTCATCGAAGGGTTTTCAAAGATTGCACAACCTCTCACCGTGTTAACTCATAAAGGTACCACGTACAATTGGGGTGACAAACAAGAAGCAGCATTCTAGGTTCTGAAGCAGAAGCTCTGTACGGCACCGATTTTGTCCCTGCCTGAGGGAACAAATGATTTTGTAGTATACTGTGATGCTTCTATTCAAGGCCTCGGTTGCGTGCTAATGCAACGCAATAAGGTGATTGCTTATGCATCTCGACAATTGAAGGTTCACGAGAAGAACTACACGACACATGACCTAGAGCTGGGAGCAGCTGTATTCGCACTCAAGATATGGAGACACTACTTGTACGGTACCAAGTGCACCATTTACACCGATCACAAGAGTCTCCAGCACATCTTTGAATAGAAGGAGCTAAATATGAGACAACGTCGTTGGGTCGAGTTGTTAAACGACTATGATTGTACGATCAAGTATCATCCGGGCAAGGCCAATGTAGTAGCAGATGCCCTAAGTCAAAAGGAAACACCCAAGCCAAGACGAGTCCGAGCATTGTAACTCACCATTCACACCGGTTTACCCGATCAGATCCGCAATGCTCAACTTGAGGTGTTAAAAGACGAGAACCTGAAAGCCGAATCGCTACGAGGCATGGAGAAGCAACTGGAAACCAAGTCTGACGGAATCCGCTACTTCATGGATCGAACATGGGTTCCCTCGTATGGAGACCTACGAGAGCTAGTAATGGACGAAGCTCACAAATCCCGGTAATCAATCCACCCAGGTTCAGACAAGATGTACCACGACCTGAAGGTTCTTTACTGGTGGCCAAACATGAAAGCCGATATCGCCACCTATGTAAGCAGATGTTTGACCTGTTCTAAAGTTAAGGTGGAGTATCAACGACCCTCTGGACTACTTCAATAACCGGAAATTACAGTATGGAAGTGGGAGCAGATATCAATGGATTTCATCATAAAACTGCCAAGAACTCCCAGCGGATGCGATACCATTTGGGTGATCGTGGATCGTCTGACGAAATCCATACACTTCCTGGAAATCCGGGATACTGACCGCCTGGAAAAGTTAACTCGTATCTACCTAAGGGAAATAGTCTCTCGGCATGGTGTGCCGACTTCCATTATCTCTGATCGTGACGCTCGATTCACGTCACACTTCTGGCAGTCTTTACAACGGGCATTGGGAACACGGTTGGATATGAGCACCGCTTATCACCCACAAACCGATGGCCAGAGTGAGCGTACGATCCAGACCTTGGAAGACATGCTGCGTGCCTGCGTGATAGACTTCGGCGGCAGTTGGGAAACTCATTTACCGCTAGTTGAGTTTTCTTACAATAACAGCTACCACACCTCGATCAAAGCTGCTCCATTCGAGGCACTGTACGGGCGCAAGTGTCGATCACCTATCTGCTGGGCGGAAGTTGGAGAAAGTCAACTCACCGGCCCTGAACTTGTGCACGAGACGACCGAGAAGATCGTCCAGATCTGTAACCATATGGCGGCAGCACGTGACCGACAGAAGAGTTACGCTGATAAGCGTCGCCGACCCGTTGGAATTTCAAATAGGCGACAAAGTGCTTTTGAAAGTGTCACCTTGGAAAGGTGTGATTCGTTTCGGAAAGCGGGGAGCCAGTGGACGAACAACTACGTTTCATCGAGGAGCCAGTGGAAGTCATGGACCGAGAGGTCAAGACGCTCAAACATAGTCATATCCCTATCGTCAAAGTCTGTTGGAACTCAAAGTGTGGACCAAAGTTTACCTGGGAACGCGAGGATCAGATGAAGAACAAGTACCCGCAACTGTTCCAGAATCGGGCATCAACCTCTTAAGATACGCAGAAGCTCTGTTTAACATACGTTACAAACCGTTGAGCCTTGTATCCCCTGTTGAACCTCGTAACATGATGTTCTAATTTTCGGGACGAAAATTCCTGCAACAAGGGGATAATGTGACACACTGTAATCTCAGGTTAACACTAATCAGACTATTGTCGTTATCATTGTTACATTCTCGTTATTACCCGAAACGAATACAAGCATCGCCACCGACATCGTTAAATAAATCATGATATATAATACTAACATTTGGTGTTGTAGAGGATTCAAATAAACAGGATTACTTATGGAATCCTCTTAATTAACATAACTCGCTCATTTATGTCGTTATCAACCGAAACAAATTCGGGAACGCGGGGACAAAGTGCAAGGACCAAACGTGATAAATTGCCAAACTAGGGCTGGGTATATAAACCCCTTACCAGCCCAAATTTTCATTTCACTCCTATTTCTTTTATCTTCTTCACCATCTCCTCCTCCACCTCTCTACCACCTCCTAGCACCAACAATCACCTCGTTTGAGCTCGTTTTCACCGGCTAAACCACGCTACAGCTGAGATAGCACATTTCCAACAGGTAGGCGACCTTGGTCGTCCATTTTGTTACCCGTTTCACTGCTGTAAATCTAGGGTTCGGGTGCTCGGGTTCAACCCGAATGCATGTGGTCGTGGGGGTGCGTGTGGGGTCAATCAGCATGTGCATATTACTTAGACATGTTAGGAAGGTGTTTCTGGAAGTCCCTGATGTGTGAAAACCATGCACGGAACAGCCGAACAGCCCCACCGGCAGTCGCGATCTGCTGCAGTTCGCGACTGTGCCAGTCGTGCGACTGAGCCGTACGACTGGGAGTGTCGTGCGACTGAGTGGTGCAACTGGGGTGAGTCGTGCGGCTGAGTCCAGGCGTATGGGCTTGTCGTGCGACTGAATGCATGCGATTGAGAGTGTGTGCGATTGAGTCAATCGGATGAATGTGTACGACTGAGTATCACACGACTGAAGGTCCAATCGTACGAATGAAGGTTCAGTTGTGCGATTGGCCATTGATTCATGTGAATGGGTGATGTGTGGTACGACTGAATGCTAAGTCGTACGAGTGAGGGTTCAATCGTACGAGTGAGGTTGATTCGTACGATTGAAGGCCCATTCGTGCGAATGAGGTGTCCAGTCGTGCGTCTAGCCTTGTTATGCGATTGGAGTCATTGTGAGTGAATTCTCCTTGTGTGCGGTGTGCCTATCGTGTGATGATAAGGTAACAATCAATAAAGTGTCATTTCTTGACCACAAAGATTAAAGTCAACGCAATCAACAAGCACATACTTTTTCAATCTAAAATAACCTAACCGTTTGCAATTAACGACACTCAGTTGGGACCTACATAAGGTTTGATATGTGTATGCCTGCTTGTGTGTGTCACCCACGACCGAACCAATGCGACCCGACCCGACTAAACATTTTTATTAACACTGGACACAACATTAACGCTTAACGTAACTGTCAATAGGTGTTTGACAGTCCATTGTAAACAACACTTGGGAGGCTTTCATCCTACATACTTACTACATCATCAGTGAGTCTTCACGACCCCTATTTTACTTTCTTTCCTTTTGGGGGAGAAAACATGCAAACAGTTTTACATAAATGGTTGTAGTATTATACATATCGCTTGTTACGTTAGTGCAAACACACATAACAGTCCTGACACTCTCGAACCGTTAGTAATGGGATTAGCGAGGTAATTCTTAGTAGTACTACTGGGTCTGACAAACCCCGCCCGAGCTAGCCGCGCTAGCTTGATTGGAGGTTAAACGGGTGCATTATTGACCTAACATTTGTCATTGTCTTGCGAGACGTGACGGGGGAACAACAAACATATAGGACACGCAAACAGTCAGCTTCGGTTCGAAACGCTAAGTAACATGATCATAGGCTAGCTACCTAACGATATGCTTTATATACTAAACCATTGAAACGCTTTCGAACACATTTCTTGTTGATTAAACCTGTGAACTCACCAACTTTATGTTGACACATTTTAGCATGTTTTCTCAGGTCACAGGAACACATAAGCTCATGATGCACGCTTCAGGAACGCACTCAGGACATGCATGCATCGATCTTATTTTCTTGCATTGAACATTTTGTTTAGACTTGACACTTGTAACTTTTATGTAATGGATTTACATATCATGTATACGCTTCCGCACTAATGTTAATTTTGTTTATGTTCCGTTGAATGAAGTCAAACGTTTATTTTCAAATTCATATAGTGTCGTTCGATATGACTGTGTCTGAGATCCTGGTATGTCACACGCCTAACGGTAAAACCCCCGTTTGTGGAAATTGAGGGTGTGACATCATTCTTCTATCCAAAAAGATATTATAGTTATGTAAATATTTGCAATAATTTTATTTGCTTATTAAAAATCAATTTAATTAACTACTATTTTTTAATATCAAGCAATCTTTTTTAAAAAATCTATCTTATTAAGAAATAAAATCAAATATTTTTAGTAAAAAGAAAAATAATCAATTTTTTATACAATCTGAAATTTTATAAAACATTAAACATTTTTGAAATAAAATATTTTAAATTGTTCTTCTTATAAAAATTTATAAAAGGTGAAATTTCCTAAAAACAATCTTATCAAAACAACAAAAATAATTTAAAGCCTAAGAAAATGATGTTATTGTTTATTTACTTAAGTAGCTATTTATATGTAATTTCAATCATATATTATTTTAAAATACGGTTTTATAATTTATAAATTTTTATTATTAATTATTTAATTTATTTTTTTATTCAACTCGTGTAATACACAAGATACTAACCTAGTATATCATATATGAGAGCCATTTGGAAACAACCTATTTACAGAAAGTGAAAACTAATAAATGTGTTATAACACATAAATGTTCATGAAAATAACTTTAAACGTTATGTTATGTTGCATGATTAATGTCACGATCTATATACTATTTTGTTTAACCTCTATAAAACGCAGCTTAACGTGACATGAATGTTGAAACATTTACATGTACAGATATTATAGCTTAGTGTTACTTGTTCCTATGGAAGTGAACATTTACTTTTCTTCTAGTGTGTAAACATTTATGTTATATTTATATGAATGCCATGTATTTCGTACTACATAATATAACCTTTATAATGCATGGTAAAGATGATCCGGGGTTACAACATATACATAAATAACAAGTGGATAAGAAAACATTTCATATGTTGCTTAATTAATTTTTGCAAGTGAGAATTGTTAATTTGTTAGTACTTTATGTGATAATAAGATATCCAAAGGACACGAATGATGTGCACATAATTAAAGAGAAGAAAACAAAAGATGGTTCTAAGTCTAGGGTTTCCTCGTTTTCCATAATTTGATTTTCTATTAGTAGCATTATTTAATTACTTTTTATATTCCCATGAAGAATAAAAGATATAGTATTTAAATTTATGTGGAACGTTCTTTATATATGAATTAAACATAAAACATATTTCTGGTAGCTAGTGTCGAAAGAAAATTCATATATTATTAACCCATATGATATATGGTTGGAATTAATTCAGCATTTAAAACCATTAGTTTTTATGAATATTTTATACGTTACATATCATTAGTTATTAGTGAAACAAAAATAATGAATGTTTAAAAAATTATATATAAGAAATAATTACAGTCAGAAATTATAAAATTATATTACAAGATAAAATATCATTAAAAGTTTATAATTTAATATGTTTTAATAAACTATAAGAATAAGAAGATTTATATTATAAATATTTAATTGTTTAATTTACTTATTTAAATTATATAATTTAATAAAAGAGTAAAAATGGAAAACAAAAATGATTTAGCCTATATGTTTATTATTGTAATATGTTAATTATGAATTGAACTCAACTTGTGCTACTTTATTTAGGCTCGTCTGATTAATAATCGACCCATTAGGGTTAGGCTTGATGACTTAACTATAGTAGATGTTTTTTGTGTCTAGTCCTAGTGTTATTCTTTCTTCCCTAACTTTTGGGAGTTTAATATTTTCAACAACTACATTTTATCGTATATATTCTACTCCATCTAATCCACACCACAATTAAATTACATTAGCTTACAATAGATGACAGTTGGACTCTTAAAACTTTGAATTCAAGGATAGCTCACTCTTCTTCTACCGATCAACATGCTTACCTATCTCGCAGGTAGGTATGTTGATGGGTAGAAAAAGATATTGACTTAATCATCGAATGATGATCCCAATGCTTTTGCTTCGGGACCCTTTTAGTGGTTCATTTGGTGTTTGCAGCTTAAGATCAATACATAGTCTATTCAAGCATCGTGTTATCCTTATATAAAGACATTCGCATTAGGATCATTTCATCCTCATCATTATAATAATACTAAAAATTATTAGTATATTCTTTCTACTTTTTGATTAAATAATATTATATATATATACATATATATATACACACATATATATACATATATATATACATACATATATATATACATACATATATATACATACATATATATATATATATATATATATATATATATATATATATATATATATATATATATCGTTACCATTTTTTTTCTTCTTCGTATACAACTATTAAAAACTTTATAGGGGCGAAGAGTGTTTTCCACAAATATACAGATGGACACTTGGACAGTAATATTTTCTCTTTCATTCACTCACAACCACTTACAATCATTTTTTATAATATAAGGAATACACTCACAATAATTTAAGGAACATGCTATGAATGCTATAAGAAAAGTTTTAGGTTCAAAATTTTCTTTTTACTTCTTTTCCATCATAACCTATTAAAAACATACATATCCTGTAATGTTACAATTTACCGGTCTTATTAGTTAACAGGATATTAACAATCCTGGTGTCCTGTAAGTTTACTAGTAACATGTTCTCAACTAAAAAACATTTTCCCTCATATTCCCTAGATATTCAATAATCAAATTTTAAAACGTAGTTCTTGATTTGTCAATTTGATGTCGATAGGTTAATAACTTAATCTGCCGATTTAAGAATTGACGTTTATTAATTCTTATTTTTCAGGTCAATCAAAAAAGATTTCCGGCCAAGTGGTTGGGCATGGAGGATTAGAGGTCTACACGAGAGGTGGGGGTCGAATCCCTCTCACACCTTATTTTTATTTTTTACTATTTTATTTTGATATTCATAACTAGTTTTAAAACATATCTTGTTTTATGTAATAATTTTTAAAACATATATTTTTCTTGTTTATGATATTACCATTACGACTTCTTAATTTTATCTAATTTTCAATATAAATTACCTATCTATATAATTTTAAACATACTTTTGTGGTTTTCATACGTGGTCATTTTTTATTTGTCAAGTTATTTTAGTAATTAAAAATTATTTTAAATACCTATTTATTTAGTTTGATCATAAAATATGTGAATACCTATGTTGACATTATTTCTTTTTTTTTTTCTATTTGCTTGATGTCTTAGAGATTGAAGTCGGAGTGATAGCCGTTACTATATTTTTGGTATTTTTGTTTTCATATTCAAGTTCGTGATGTAATTACCAACGCAATGCACGCATGATCATTTCTAGTTTATTTAAAATCAAACGGGTAATAATATTTTTTTAATTTAAAATTCAAATTTGATAATTTTTTTTTGAAAGGCGATGACAATTCAGGCCCAGTGGCATGCTTCTACATAACCAAGGTATGTCCATAAATCAGACGAGATTTCAACCGTCAATCGCTAGTTTGACGCTCGAGGATGACACCAATCCATTCAAGGAGAAAAACGACTAGCTTATAGAACCTCCTAACATGCATATGCCTGAAGAGCTCATTGATGACTCCTATTAACAAGGGCAAGATTTTTGCATTTAGTGGATTCGAACTTGTAACCTTAATGCCAAGAGCTCTTACCCATACCAACTGATGTTGGTGGACCAGATAGCCACCGACTCGATTCAAAATTTTCTAATACTCATCTACATAACAACATGATTTTATAACTCATAACTTTATCTTTATGCTTACATATAAATATATAAATTTAAAAATCAGTTTACTAATATTTATGTTTTTATTTGAAATTAATTTCAACTTCATCTTAGCCAAAAGGAAGAGAAAGACATAATCTGAGTCTCATATTAATACCCGATATCATTCCCGTCAAGCTTTTCTAGATGATAGGAGTATTCTTGAGCGAATAAAAAACAATTTTTTATACAATAAATCAACACTCGTTACATTTGTTATTTTAATTTTTTGGTCAGTTCCTGTACTGACGTTTGGGATGACGTAAGCATCATTTTTTGTAAGGCACCATGTTGATTGTTTATCGTTTAGTGGTCAAAAGTCAAAACACCATTTTACTTCTTAGATAAGTCGTTTGAATAATGTTTTGACTTTTGAGCAATGTTGTTAGGACCGGATCGGACCGGCCGGACCGCGATTCGGGGCCTGGTCCGGTCCGGTCCGGGGTGGATCGTTTTTGTGCAGTTGAACCGGCCGGTTCGAACCGAGTCACCGGTTGGACCGGCGAACCGGGCCGGTTCCGACCTGTTTTCGCATATTTTTTTTTTTATTTTAGTGGGTAAAAACGGGGTGTTAAACCATAAATTAGTACTTTGTATATACAAATATAGTTAAGTTTTATATATAACTATAAAATATATGTATAAATCATATATAAATTACTTATATTTAATTACATATATAAATATAATTAAAATATAGTTAAATCCGGTCCATCCGGTCCGACCGGTCCGACCACCAAACCAGTAAGCCGTCCGGTTCGACTTCCAATCCGGTTCTGAGAACATTGCTTTTGAGTTTTACCTTTGATTATTTGGCGGTAGTCATATTTGCGTAATTGCGTTTAACGCATAAGTGACTTGTATAAAAGTAGATAAAATTATAGAACACGTCTTTTATGTTTATAGAAACTTACATGTATTATTTTTTATATTTAAAAAGTATTATAATCATCTTTTATGTATACTTTTTATAAAATGATTATATCCTTTAAACTAACAGTCGTTAAGTTTCTCCGTTAACTAAAGGGCATTTTAGTCTTTTTACCCTTAGATGATTATTTTTGAAATTTTAAACCTAACTAAAGCATGTTTTTTTAATTAGCTTTTACTTTAATATATATATATATATATATATATATATATTAATATAGATTATTTTATTTTAATATTAATACACATAACATAAATACAAAATAACAATTTTTTATCAACTTTTAATGTTACAAATTATAATTAGTTAAAAATTATTTATTAACTAATCACAATTTGTATTATTAAAGTTGTATTAATAATTATCTATTTGTATATAAAATTTAGAAATAGAACAAATTTTTACTTGTTTAAAAAAATTACTTCTAGAAACACAATAAAATCCTTAAAAAACATATTACACTAAATTAATATTAAAACAAACTAATAGTAATCAATCACCCTTTGTTTAATCAAACAATTGTGTTTAACCGATGATCCTTCTTTCAGAGGCTATTTTCTATTTTCTTATCAACCTCTCAATAAAAACAAGGGTTCATGAAATTTATTTAAAACTAGGATATGCTTTTACTTTAAAAAACACAGGATAAACGATCGTTAGTCTAAATGGTGAAATCTGTTATAAAAATAATACATAACTGATTATTAGAGTACTTTTAAAACATAAAGAATGAAACCCGTAATTTTATATAAACTTAAATGACGTTTTATATAATTTTGTCTAAAAATTACTTTATACATCACGCGATACAATAATAATAAGAGATCATATAAAAATATGCAACAAACATCTATCTAAAATACGTTGATAATGTATGAATAATGTCTCATTAGAAAGAATATTTCATGTGCTAATCTTGTATTTTATTTGGAATTTGCATGTTCAATAATGATAAATGTATAGTGATATATAAGACCAATGTGTTTTTAAACAATAAAACAAATGTAAATATAACTTATTTGTCAAAAAAAATCTATCCGTACGGACTAACTCAACTTATAACCTTGCTATTCTAGTTTCCGCCTGACTTCTATGACCTGTAATAGAAGCGAGTAGCTTACGGCTTGGCTTGCAGTCATAGCCTTTTCGCTTATATAGTCGCCGGCCTTGCTACACGCATGCGCTCGCTAAAATCTTACTATACAAATTAGGCATTATTGTTATATGTGACCAATTTAATCATTTCACTTAAAATTAGTCAGATCAAAATCGGTTTATCTTAAAAGAACAACTTTGTGATTGTTAAAAACTATCCTAGTATTGAAATGGAAATAATAAGTAAAAAATTCAATACTTAAGGCATGTTATGTTGTATCATTAAAAGTTATAGCAATAACCATGTTAGATGCTCCTGCCTTAACCATTTAAAGATCTTAAGATGTAAAATTTTGAGGTCTTTTTGTATTTTTTTTTTTCAAACGTCGTTGTTCTAAACGATTCTTTTTTATCTCGGGTTAGAACCGACACTAATAAACCAATAAATTTGAAAACTTTATTTTGCATTCTGAATTTGCCGGATGTTTAATTAATCAAAGCTTTTTTTATCTGTTTTAAACAAAAGCTAAATTTCTAAACACAATCAACTAGAAGCCAACACATGTAGAGAGTTTAAAATAAACAATCGGGATAATCTAAGAGTCCTGCCACACATTTTCAGATAAAAATTATTAGGTGGTTCATCCAAACAAATTAATCAGATACAACTCAAATGTGAACAAGAACAAGTATGGATTTGTGTGAGATTTTCGTGAACTATAAGAAGAACAGAGAGAGTAACCAAAAGAGACTGCAATTCGATTATCAGGAGACGGGGATGAAAATGCATTTCAACAGTTTTCATTTAAATCAAAAAATGCCTAAAATTGTGCCTTTTTCTCACTTTCGAAAAAACAATAGCTTGACCCCAGTTAGGACCTAAAATTGCGCCTTTTCTCACTTGGATTTCACATGTGAAATTCTGAAAAACAATAGCTTGAACCCAGCTAGAGGCTCTGCCCCTTGAATCCCACTCTAAGGGGCGCTGCCCCGAACCACCTCCAGGCATGTTTGATAGATAGTATAATCACATTGATCAACAAATCAATCCAGTTACATTAAAATATGTGACACAACCAAGCTCTTTTGTATAACAACGTTGTTTTTGTATGATAAAATAAAAATAGCTAAGAACCTAAAGTTCTAAGCACAATCAACATAGGCAATTAAGGTATCAAGTCTATATACCATCATTCAGTGAATCAAGATTCAAGCGATAACAACAATGATAACAGTCCAGTTTTAAACACTAAAAGCATTGCGGTACGAGCAGTTCAACCTCTAATCGATTCAATTAATTGAAACTAGCAGAGCAATAATCGATTCAACTCTAATCGATACACCTTAGTTACTAGAAAGTAAGAACATCGATTGAAAGCATATAGATTAGATTTGATGTTCGATTAGTTACTAAAAATCAATAACTATTTCCCCGAATGGAAGGTCATACAGCAGTCTTTCCCCATTAGTCTCGAATCTAAGATCACACTTCAAACAAAACCCATCTTAGGTAAGAAAACCCCTAGACTAACCTAAAACCCTCTATTTTTTTTTGTCCCAAGTGGGACTTGAACCTTAGACCATTATCTATTTTAATAAAGTCTTGGGGCACCTCACATGTACCACTTGGGCTAAAAATTATTGTTTCGGCTTTTTTTAAACAATCTAGACCGTCTGATTGTTTTTAGGCCTGCAATTTTTTTGGGCTTGCTCAGTGGGCTAAGCATATAAAGGGAACTTCAATATATGGGGCCTTAGACTTGGGTCTAAATGATTAAGCATTTAAGCCCCTGGTCACTTTTATTTGTGATGTTTCAAGTTTTCCTTTAGCATACTCTCTTAAGTCTTAAGTAGAGACGGGCTTAAATGCTTAATCATGGGCTAGAAACAACTTCATTAACATTAAGTATACCAATGGGCCTATGTTTTTTTGACAACGGGACTAGAGGTGCACATCGAAACCGGTTTGAAGACCCGACCCGACGACCCGACCCGACCCGAAACCGGTTTCAACCCGGAAAACCCCCAAACCGGTTCAAACCCGGAAAAAACCACCGGTTCCGGACCGGTTCCGAGATTTTTGACCCAAACCGGTTCCAAACCGGTTTTGATCCAACCCGGTTTGGAAACCGGTTCAAAAAACCCGGTTCCAACCCGGTTTTGCCTTTTTTTTTTGGAACGTTTTAAAACGGCTATATAGCCGTTATAACCTCGATTTTGACCGTTTTTTCAACATATTTTGGACCATTTTGCCCTTATATGATAGTATAAATAGGTAGTGGGTGTAATGGTTTAGTCACAACACTCAAAACTTAAAAAACGCTCGAAAACGTGCTTAAAAACGCAAAAACGCTCCTCACTCTCAACTTTCTACTCTCTCAATATCTTGAATTATGGCTTCTGAATCTTCGGTTCCAACCGGTGGATCCTCAAGTGCCGCTACCGTTGTTAGAATTCTTTCAACAACGAGAAACCAAGAGATTTGGTGTAATTTCGACTTATGCGAAATGTCGAATGGTCAACATAAAGCTCGATGCAAGGCTTGCGGTTCGTTTTTCAAGTCGGATTCAAACTCGACTTTGAGAAATCATATGACCAAATGGTGCAAGTCTTTGAAAAGTACACCGAGTCAAGGGCAAACATCAATCGGAAACGATGGTGGTTTATGGAACTTCAACGTCGATATGGTTCGAGATAGAATGGCAAAGTTTGTAATTCAAGAAGGATTGCCGTTCGATCACTTCGACAACCCTCGGTTAACAAAATTGATTCAAGAAACTCTTCAACCACGCTACACTCACGTAAGTCGCACCACTCTTAGACGTGATTGTTTAAATCTTTGGAAACAAGCAAAAAATGATTTAAAGGTTTTATTTGAAAATTTACAAACCGGTGTGAACTTAACTACCGACGTTTGGTCCGCCCCACACGGTTTACCGGAATCGTACCTTTGCGTCAGGCCCATTGGATAGATCCAAGTTCGTGGCAAATGATGAAACGTACGATTGCGTTTGAATTATTTGGATATCCGCATACCGGTGAAAATCTTTTTCAAATTTTAGACTATGTAATCAAAACGTATAAATTAGAAAACAAAATTTTTTCAATGTCATTTGATAACGCCTCGAACAACACATCCGCCGTTGAAAAATTGAAAATAAAATATAAACCGGTTTGTGACGGCGTATTTTTTCATTCACGATGTGTTGCACATATTATTAATTTAGTTGTGCAAGAAGGTCTTGGCGTTCCTGAAGTGGAAGATATTAAAACGTCTTTCAAAAACATGTTACGTGACGTTTTTAAAACTAGTAGAAAAAGGTATGTTAATTATAGAAAAATGTGTCACGATACGAATTCCATTTGTTTAGGACCAAATTGGGATGTCCCGACTAGATGGAATTCGACTTGGAAAATGTTTAATAGTGCTTTACGTCAAAAAGAAACGCTTCATGTTTTCCACGATGGTCTTGCGATGCGGGGTCGGGTTGTTCCGTTTCCGTTAGAGGGTTGGGAATATATTCAAGAAATAACTCAATTTTTAGAGCTTTTTAAAAACGCAACTACAAAATTGTCGGGGGTTTATTATCCGACAAGTTGTCTAACGCTTCATCAAATTTATTTAATGACCCATAAATTAAGTGAATATGAAGAAAGAAACGAAATGTTTTCGGCAATGGTTGCGCCGATGAAAGAAAAATTTAAAAAATATTTCATTGAACTACCCCCGGTTTTTACGTGTTCCGCCGCACTCGACCCGTGTTTAAATGTTTCGGGGGTAGAAACTTTAATAGATGAGATAACTTATGATTTAGATTTACATGATTATGATCCATTTTTTAATGTTAATACAAAACAAATATTTAATGAAACTTTTAAAAAATTGTTTAATGTTTATGTTGAAAAATATGGTGCAACATCAAACATCCACCGACAATCGAACGTGGAATCGAGTTCGTCGAGCTCAAGTAGAGACCCGATGATTAGTTTATACAACACTTTGAGAAATGAAAACAGTAAACATCAAAGGGGTAACACCCCAAGTAGCGAACTCGGGAGATATATGGGAACCGATTTTTTAGCCACTATGTCTCCCGATGAATTTTTGAAATTTGATATTCTGACATGGTGGAAAGGAAAGGAATCACAATTTCCGGTCCTATCCGCCATGGCACGTGATTTACTAACCGTCCAAGCTTCCACGGTAGCTTCGGAGTCTGCATTTTCTGTTAGTGGCAGGGTTTTATCGATTAGAAGAACAAGGTTAACTCCAACATCGCTAGAGATGTGTATTTGTTTAAAGGACCACTTAGATGCGGCCGAACGAAGACAACACATATCAAACCTTGAAGAAGAAACACCGATTGAAGAAGAAATACACGAGCACGAGGTACAAACCGGACGATCCTCACCGCTATCCGACGAAGAACTCGCTTATGATTTGTCTCAACGCATTGGCACACAAACCGACGAAGACGATTAGATTAGACAAACTTGTATTCGTAATATGTATATTTTGTTTTCTTTGGTTTAATTTTAATGTAATTTTTATTGTTTATTTTTCGTAATGAATAAATTATTTACTTTTATAAATTAATGTAATTTTTATTGTTTTCTTTAGAAAAACTCGAGTATGATTTTTAATTGTTTACTTATTAAAATGAAAATAAAAACGTTGAGACAATCGTATATAATTAATCTACTCTAATAAAATAAAAACGAAAATAAAACGCGTACAATCAATCGTATATAATTGTTTGTATAAAACTCGTATTAATTGTTTACTTATTAAAATGAAAATAAAAACGTGTCCAATCGTATATAATTAATCTACTCTAATAATTTTAATTAATCAAAATTTGTAATTAATTTGTATATAATTTAATTAGAAGGTAAAAAAAAAAAAAAAAAAAAAAAAAAAAAAAAAACCGGGTTTTCCAAACCGGGTCTTAGACCCGACCCGGTTCGGTTCCAACCCGAACCGGTTCCAACCGGGTTGGGTTTGATGGGTTTGAAAACCGGTTCCGACCCGAACCGGTTCTTGGTCAAAAACCGGGCTCCAAAACGTTGACCGAACCCGAACCGGGTCCGACCCGACCCGGGTTCAATACTTAAGGCATGTTATGTTGTATCATTAAAAGTTATAGCAATAGTACCTTCAGGAGCAGCTCAACCATGTTAGATGCTCCTGCCTTAACCATTTAAAGATCGTAAGATGTAAAATTTTGAGGTCTTTTTGTATTTTTTTTTTCAAACGTCGTTGTTCTAAACGATTCTCTTTTATCTCGGGTTAGAACCGACACTAATAAACCAATAAATTTGAAAACTTTATTTTGCATTCTGAATTTGCCGGATGTTTAATTAATCAAAGCTTTTTTTATCTGTTTTAAACAAAAGCTAAATTTCTAAACACAATCAACTAGAAGCCAACACATGTAGAGAGTTTAAAATAAACAATCGGGATAATCTAAGAGTCCTGCCACACATTTTCAGATAAAAATTATTAGGTGGTTCATCCAAACAAATTAATCAGATACAACTCAAATGTGAACAAGAACAAGTATGGATTTGTGTGAGATTTTCGTGAACTATAAGAAGAACAGAGAGAGTAACCAAAAGAGACTGCAATTCGATTATCAGGAGACGGGGATGAAAATGCATTTCAACAGTTTTCATTTAAATCAAAAAATGCCTAAAATTGTGCCTTTTTCTCACTTTCGAAAAAACAATAGCTTGACCCCAGTTAGGGACCTAAAATTGCGCCTTTTCTCACTTGGATTTCACATGTGAAATTCTGAAAAAACAATAGCTTGAACCCAGCTAGAGGCTCTGCCCCTTGAATCCCACTCTAAGGGGCGCTGCCCCGAACCACCTCCAGGCATGTTTGATAGATAGTATAATCACATTGATCAACAAATCAATCCAGTTACATTAAAATATGTGACACAACCAAGCTCTTTTGTATAACAACGTTGTTTTTGTATGATAAAATAAAAATAGCTAAGAACCTAAAGTTCTAAGCACAATCAACATAGGCAATTAAGGTATCAAGTCTATATACCATCATTCAGTGAATCAAGATTCAAGCGATAACAACAATGATAACAGTCCAGTTTTAAACACTAAAAGCATTGCGGTACGAGCAGTTCAACCTCTAATCGATTCAATTAATTGAAACTAGCAGAGCAATAATCGATTCAACTCTAATCGATACACCTTAGTTACTAGAAAGTAAGAACATCGATTGAAAGCATATAGATTAGATTTGATGTTCGATTAGTTACTAAAAATCAATAACTATTTCCCCGAATGGAAGGTCATACAGCAGTCTTTCCCCATTAGTCTCGAATCTAAGATCACACTTCAAACAAAACCCATCTTAGGTAAGAAAACCCCTAGACTAACCTAAAACCCTCTATTTTTTTTTGTCCCAAGTGGGACTTGAACCTTAGACCATTATCTATTTTAATAAAGTCTTGGGGCACCTCACATGTACCACTTGGGCTAAAAATTATTGGTTCGGCTTTTTTAAAACAATCTAGACCGTCTGATTGTTTTTAGGCCTGCAATTTTTTGGGCTTGCTCAGTGGGCTAAGTATATAAAGGGAACTTCAATATATGGGGCCTTAGACTTGGGTCTAAATGATTAAGCATTTAAGCCCCTGGTCACTTTTATTTGTGATGTTTCAAGTTTTCATTTAGCATACTCTCTTAAGTCTTAAGTAGAGACGGGCTTAAATGCTTAATCATGGGCTAGAAACAACTTCATTAACATTAAGTATACCAATGGGCCTATGTTTTTTTGACAACGGGACTACATATAGTTTCAAATTGACCTCACTTTATAATTTATATGCTGCAAATCATCTAGGACTCCTTTTTGTCCTACTGGACCCACTGGTTGAGACGGTAAAAAAAACCGAAACGAGTTTCAAGCCCAACCCGACCAGTTTCAAGCTAGTTTCGCTTCAACTAACGGGTTGAGATTGGTTCCTAACCTTATATATAGGGATGGGAAAAAAGCCCGAGCTCGATGGGTATACCTAAACCCATAAGGGTATTGGACCGGGTATGGGATTAATTATAATTTTTTACGCGGGTATGGGTCAGGTGATTCCCGACCCAGATACCCGTTTACCCAAACATAAACCTGATGTTATTTATTTTTTGATATGAAAGCAAAATGTATTGACTTTTATAGTTATTAAATATGTATTTTGGATATAGAACTTTATAATATGAAATTTTAGAAGCACTTAAAGATACTTGTATTTTGAACGTAAATTTTTTAGATATTTAAATGTGTAATTATTTTGGAATTTGAATAAAGATAAGTATCTTGTTGTAGCTATTTTTTATGTTCAAAATTTTTTAAATGAAGATGTTGCCATAGTTTTTATTATAAGAAAATTTTTTTTTTGAAAGGTGACTGTCTCAGCGGAAATCCTTTACCTTGACAACCCGGTCCACACCAGTTCGAGTCCCCCCTGCCTTTGGCCGGACAGGGGATGTAGACTAACCGGTACTAACAGAGCCCCTTGGGGCCCCGAACCGGTGTGGGAAAGCCTTTCGGGCAGGAACCCCACATATTGTGGGTAAACCTTCCCCCCCTCAGGATCGAATCGGTGACCTTTGGCCAACCAAGCTCTATCCCTCATCGAGGTGGCCACCAGGGCAAGCCCTGATGGTTTATTATAAGAAAATTTATAGAGATAATCATATTTGATATTTAAAAATGGTATACTTAAAAATATAAAATTGGAATTGTATAAACTACCAACCCAATTCAAACCAAATCTATTCCCCCCAAAAAGCCGGTTTTAACCCGAACAACTTTGCGGAAAAAAAAAATGACTTTAGTTGACTGAACTCGAACTAGTTTTGGCTAGAATGCCATGCCATAAACCGATCTCCGGACAATCCAGATGCGTTATTTTAAGTCGCAACAATAACCGCATAATAGTCGGAGAATCACCAGCGTAGTGTAGCGTAACATATGGATGGGAGTATGGTCGATTTCATTAGAAACTTCAGATATGATGATCATTAAAAACTATATTAATTAAAGTTTGTTGTAAATCTAGAATATGTATGCAACAGTTTTGCTATAGCATACAAATCCACCTGAAACCATATGCTTTATATATTAACCATATCCTTTAGATCTCAAGATATTTACAAATAAGCAAAATACGTGACATCCAACGATAAAGGAACCAACAAGGTGATGTAACACGTATGTCACATACATTTTACAATAATATTACAACCGAACGGGAGTGGTGCTATAGATCATGAACTGAATGCTAAGGCCAATGAAAGTTGTTATTTCAAGGTGCCCCAGTGGCAGAGGTTGATAAAAGTATTTATTTATTTTTTGAGGGGGGGGGGGGTTGTGGAACCCAAATCAAGGTTGTCGAACTCAATATGTATTTTGAGCGAAAGGGCCCCAACTAACTTCCGTCCATGGGTGCCCCGGCTATACGATGAAAGTTGAGTTTTTTGTTTTAATCACGCTTCCAAGTATTTTAAGGTGTATTTTCACCTAACATTGCTAACATGGTATTTAAATTTGCTTGGAAAAACGGGTAGATCGGGCCGAGCAAGATAACGGGTCAGGATATGTTGAGTCAGGATGGGTTCATGTCAACAAGTGTCACTTTATAAGATGATTCCTTGATTCGAAAGAAGATTAGAAATTGCATAATGGTTCATGTGATTTAACTAGATTATATGTTTAGCTTAGATTTAAAAAATTATAAAGTTAGTTTAAGTTTTTGTATTCACGTTACACGTTTGGTCCCTGCCACAGGATCCATTGGTTTGTTTAAAATGCATAGAAACTAATGGGATTTGACCTCGGGGTGAAAACACACATAAAAGTTTACACTAATTTTATAATTTTAAACATTATGAACCAAACATGCAATTTAATTAAACCACATGGATCATTTACACAACATTATATATCTTAAAAGCCTAAATAGAATTTAATCTACGGGTCGGTATTAACACGCCATAATTTAAATGTATTACACTTTAGGTACAATGACTGAAATAGACGAAAGTAGATGATTGAGTTACGTGATTGAACTAGATTTTTTTTTATATGAACGGTATTTGTGTAATTACAATTATTACATGTTATTTTTTATAAACCTGAAAATCTTAAGCCACAACTAAAAAAATCTAGGATTCTACTTGTGAAATATTATACACAATGATTTATGTAAATAAGTGTCGCCTTGTTAACTGGAAATGTTAAGTAATGATATATGCTGTTTCTTATTAGTCAAATATATCATACTTTCATATATGATACTAGTTTTAGTAAACCCGTGTAATACACGGGTTGAAAATATGAAAACAACATAATTCATAAATATATGAATATTTCATATGATTAAGTTACATATTACTATAACAATGAAAAATAAAAAGTTATATTTATAAATTATAAATATTCAAATACTTTTTTAAATATATAATATATAATTGACCCATGTAAAATTAAAACTAGTTGTCTTAAAATCACACTAACGTAAAATATATAAGTATATCAATAAATATTTTTTTACATTTTAATTTTTTTAAATTAAATCTTATTTAGTTATAAAAATATGTATAGTTCAAAACAATATGATTACACAATTAAGTTGATAATATAAAAAATTAAATTTAAAATAAAATAAATTATTACTATTAATTGAGTTTCTTAAAATAAAACACTTGACTAAAATAATATATTAGTTTAGGCGGAAAATTTTTTTTAAGAAGTAACATGAGAGTGGCACATGGCATCCTAGTTACTCTTTTATTATATAGTATAGATAAGTTTCCATTTCTATAATTAGAGAGTGAATAATTAGAGAAGAAGTCCTCCCAATAAGTTAAGAGATCATTAAGTCCGCCATTTAATAAGATTTTAACATATAACAAAGTTACTTGTTCACTATCATAAATATAAAAAGCTAAAACTTATATGTTCTTCAATTCACTTCAAGTCTTCAATAACACTCTCCACTCCTATAACTCTTCATTTCTCCAATTGTGTTCCTTGATTTACTACTTAAAAAAGGAAAAAAAAACTTTTAGCTAAAAATAGAATGAAACTAGAGTCATAAGATGCTCTTTCCATATAGTAATTTGTATGATTAAATATCGATCCATGTTTAATATCGAACGGTAGTAGAATTGTACCTCTGAAGGGGAGCTCGACGATGGAGATTTCACACTAGATAGACGCTACTTATTTCGAAAATCATGATGCGCGTACCTCATATAACAATTGGGCGTAAACACTGCTGCAGCTACCGCTCCACTACAACAAGGTTTCAACTCTCTAAATACTATGAGTAAACATGCCTTACAATCATCCGGGCCTATGTCAAGCGGACATTGTAAAGTCATGAATAGATGTTGACTTGGCGAGCCATAAGGTTGAGTCCCAAAAGCATATGTTATAGGAGACGTATCGTATAATTTCGTCATTAAGTCCTTGAAAAATAAAGAGAGGGTTTTCTCAAGCAATTCTACATCCTTAACTTTAACCTCACTTGCATCGTGTTCTATAAACCAAGGATTATAATCTCGTGGCGTATATTCTCCGTATCGGACCATACATGTGCTTCTCCATGCCACGGCTGTCTTTTGGTTCGGGCACTTCTGTAGAAGGAGTGGGATCGTGTTGTTCACACACGACACACAATCTTTTTGGTTTAAATAGCCCGCACAACACGCTATAGCTGTAACTTTTATGCCCGTTTTGTCGCCAACTAATGCAAAGCTAAAACCTTTTTCTTTTATACTCTTGGCTTTTGTAGTTTCATGGGCTAGTTTCTTGAGTGCAGACATGACACTTTTGTTATAGGGGCTGTTGGGTTCAGATGTACCTGAGTCTTTTTTGCATTGGTAGATGCCTGTAGAGAATATTGGTTCAACCATTGTGATGTTAACAACGTTGAGGATTATTTGTACGATAAATAAAGATGAAATTATGGATTTCATTATCATTAGTTTTCTTCATTTTGGTTATGAAACTATGTATTTTATAAACCAAATATGAATGTTGTAACACGTAACTTATCTTTAGAGTTTTATACAATTTTAATTTGTTAAATAGTATTGTTGGATGTAGTTACTAGTGGAGTACCTTAAAATACTGCTACCTTATAAATGGAGTTTAATTTGTATGGAGTTCTAGTACTAATATCAACCAAACAAACAATCAATATTAAAATGTGGCTTTAACAAAAGGGAGAGGATATGCTACAAAGGCTATATATTCAATAAAAAAGGTGAGAAGTAATTCTGGCCATTGGATCAACTCATTAAAATAGATCAATGGTTCAAAAAAACATGGTGGCAAACATGTAAATAAGTGGAAAACTGCTAACAGGTGGAGGGGCAAAAAAGTAATTTGACACAATGGTTGTTTGACACAATGGTTGTTTGACACAATGGTTGTTTGACACAATAGTTGGTTGACACAATGATTGTTTGAAACAATGGTAGTTTGACACAATGGTAGTTTGACACAATGCTAGTTTGACACAATGGTAGTTTGACACAATGTTAATTTGAAACAATAGTAATTTGGTATGTTGGCATGTTGTTATATTTTGCTATGTGTTGGCATGTTAATATTTGTTGCTATATGTTACTTTACATTACACAATAGTATTTTGGTAACTTGTTTTTATCGTCAAAATCAAACGTAAACAAAACTCTTCAAATATGACATAATGAGTCTTATGACACAATGAATATAATTACACAATGAATATAATGACACAATTAATCTTATGACATAATGAATCCTATTCTTGAATAGGCATAGAATCAACTGTTAAGGTGCTTGAAGCTTGTTTATCCTTAATGATTTGAAGATATAAACTGCAATTGCATATAATGTGACCAGGTTGTTTGCAAAACCCACAATTTCTCAATTTTTTCCTGCTTGTTCGATAGCTAACTCATGAGCTGACTTCATTCTTTTCGGCCTACCTTTTGTCTTTTGCTTAACAGGTACACAGAATTTTGCTTCATTTCGTTCGCTCCCTCCGGTTAACTTTGCAAACCTATCTCTCCTGCTTGGAGGTGGGACGACCATTTGAACTTCATCAGCCTTAGACTTGTAACTATTCAAATAATAAAGATAAAAACACAACTCGTCTTTGTTCGTAACCAATTGATTAACAATATTTGTTTTATTGAGACACAATGACAATACAAAAAACACAATGACGAACAAAAAGACACAATGATGATATCTAAGACACAATAATGATGTCAATCAATAACAAAATTCATATAACAAACACAATAGCATAAAGACACGACATATAGAGACTCACCTGATATTTATAAAATATGTTCAACAACATATTGATAATGTCCAGAGTAATCTAACAGTATAGACATAATAACTGTTTTATTCAGACACAATGACAATACAAAAGACACAATGACGAACAAAAAGACACAATGATGATACCTATGACACAATGATGATGCCAATCAATAATAAAATTCACAGAAATCAGACAGTATAGACACAATGATGATCCAAACGACAAAATTACGGTGCGAAAATTAACATACTATTTCAATTACTGTATATAATCATCTTCATACGTACCAAACTGATGATCAATCGTCGATATCGGCGAAGTAATTGATGTAAAGCAATCTTCAACAGATGAATTCGATCGTTTGAATCTTCAACGATTGAAATTGATGTAAGCTGAAACTTCGTACGTTTAAATCTTCAACGATTGAAATTGATGTAAGATGAATTCGATCGTTTGATCGTTTGAAAACCTCAATCGTATAGAAAAAGTCAATATATCCCACACCTTCATCTTAATAAATTAGACTTCCTAAAATACCCCTCCTTCTATTTTTAAAAATATGACACATGTCACTCACCGATTGCTTCTCACACTTTTTACATAATGTTCCATTTGTATTTGAACTTTTCTCTTAACAAAATATATAATGTACTAAACTAGACATTTTTAAGGCTTTTAATTTGTTGAGAAATAGAAATAACACAATATTGGATCTTTGAATACAATTCTTGATAATTTCACTATAAAATTTTGAGAAAGTGTACTTCTAGGGCAAGAGGGTTGGATGCGAAAAGTTGACATTTCCTTTTTTATGAAAGTAAATGAACCATACGAATATGAACCTGATTTATGTGTTCGTTTGTAACTTTAAACGAACAAATGTATAAACATGAATACCCAAATAAACCAATGTTCTTGGTAAAATGCGTTTATCTTTGATTGCTGATATGCTAAATCAACACATAAACAAGTATGAGACATGCTTTCATTTAATTAAACAAACAAACAAACAAACAAACAAACCCAGTATATCCCACTCAAGAGCAGGGTCTGGAGGTAGGTGGTGGCAAGTCTTTCCTCTAGTCAGATAGTTAGAGAGACCGCTTTCATTTAATTAAATGGACAATAAATGTTGTTTATTTCAACTTCTACTTATTTTCTTCCTTTAACCCGGTTGAGGCTTAGTGAGTTCTTTAAAAATGATTCTTGTATTTACTAAAAAATATTGTTTGTGTTTGTTGTTTTCACGTAGAACGAAGTGTTGCCTAAAGGAGACGCTCACTTCATTTAGACCACTAACTATCGTTTAACTTGTTCTAATGTCTTTTGTCATGTTTTGTCCAGAAAAAGAACATGTCAAGTCGGACCCTTGTTGCTTTCCACATGAAACATATCATAATTATTTACCTACCTTTGTGTCCTTCCTAAAAGGTAGCGGTGTCGTGACCAGGCGCCGGGTGGAAAAATCACCCCTCTGTCCTGGCTTTAACTTAAATTCCCCAGCCCTTGAATAATTCATCGGGCTTCACTGGTTGATTTTGTGTGTTAAGAATTATATTGTAAAACTTTCACAACAGACTAGGAAAATATGTGCCAACTCGGGGAAACCATAGAACTCGAGACTATTGAAAAAATGGGTGCCCCCTCTCTTTTTTGTGATCGAGTTGGAACCTATACTTCGAAATCAGTATGAAATGGGGCAAACCCGAACCAAACTAGTTAACTCTGTTTAAAACCTGAACCTGATCCGGAACTAAGCTGATCATTTCCCTACTCAAAACCCGGTTCTAGCCCAAACGTATTTCAACTAAAACTGATTTAATTTGACTAAGTTAGACCCAAACTCAAACCGATCCAACCCGAACCGATTTAAAAGGAAAAAAAAACCTCTTGTGCACCTCTAACGACACTATAAAGTGTCTGTGGCCCATATGGCCCATCATACTATATAATTGTATGTTGAATAAATAATGAAGAGAAAGGAGAGACGTACAAAAAGCATTACTTTGCAATTGAGTACGATCATGATATATACACAAAGTTTGATATGATCTAACAGGAAGTGGTTGTAGTAACTAGAAATTGCAAACATTGGTTCAGCTTCATTCACCTTCAGTTGGCTAAATTTTCCATTAATAAGAGTAAGGGTGTAGATGAGTTAGAGTCGTTCGAGCTTGCCTCGTTTTATGTTGTATTGATGAGTGAATAGTTTTTCAACCTTAAGTTCTAAATTTTTTAACAATTTTATCTACATAAAAATATAGATAGTTAATTAAATATTTTATAATTATAGTTTTTATGTTTAAAATAACTAGTTTATTTCCAACCCGCGCTTCATGACGGGGGGTTTGAACATGACGTAGTACAAATTCATGCAAAATGAAAAGGAAAGCATCAAACAACAACACAAAGCGACAATGCCGAATAACTAAAGACAAAAACAACAAAGATAACCTTATCCAACATAGAACAAATACACGGAAAAAAACAACAAAACAATGCCAAACAAACACCCGAAAAAAGACAATAAAACCTGAAAAATTTGCCGCAGGTTTGAACCAACAGTGACAAAAGCTGGATATATAATTGTGGATTTGGAGGCTCAAAGATAGTGGTTTATTATGGCTGCAAGCAATCGTTTACAACGCCAAAATAATGAACATAACAACCTTTTGTTTTTCATCGTCGCCTATGAACTGACAATAAAATCAGTCTCATACGCAACATGTTAAATCACCACTTAGATCAGATGATAACAGGCGGTAGCATCATAACCATGAACACCAAACGCATTAACGGTCACCATCATAACCCTCAAACACAGCACTGGATATAAAAAAAAGATCACCTTAATGTAAAACAGCACATGAAATCCATGTTTACATGCAGCGGAGATATCAACCTGTTTATAGTAGGCCTCAGTAGTAAAGAAAGTAACCAACAACAAAAGTCTCGGATGAGCTTGCACCCGTCATCATCAACTCCAACATAAAAACAACACATGCATTATTCAGCTGTACCAAGCGCAAAAAGGGTTGTAAGCTACAATTCATTACAGTGCAAAATTAACATATAGGGTAATAACGCCATTCATCGGTTAAACAGGGCAAAAAACCTTTGTAAATACCAATGAAATTGAAGCAGTAGAGAAGACAGTCCCCAGATGTAGCAGTTCAAAAACAACCATAACCAAGGCTGAAGTCGCCAGAGGGAACATCCGCCGGCTATGGTCGTGCTCTGCCTCATCAACACCTAGAGGCCACAACCATCTAAAAACCCTAAAGGATTCAAACGGGGAAACCTAGCCAACTTACATTTAAACCCTAAAAGTTTCAGACAACATAATCGAAGCGAAAGAGACACTATTCATGGAAGGAAGGGTAGCTCCACCACCGTCGCAAGAGGCGACCGAGCTAAAAGGGGCCACACATCACCCAACTCAACTAAAGAGTTCAGACAGCAAAAGCGAGACGAAAGAGATGGAAAACAGAGAAGGTGAGCATGCGCCACCACCGTAGCAAGGAGTGACTAAGTTAAACTGCCGTTAGCTGATCCAATGGCGGCTGGAAGCGGCGGCGACACACCAGCCCCCCTTCCCTTCTCTTTATGCATGCAATCACCTTAGCCACCATAAAATCCAAAAAGAAGTCGGAGAGCAAGCCAAAAGGAAGCTGGAGGTGGTGGTGCGACGATGGTGGCAATCCAACGGCAACCTAAACCGACCATCTCCCCTCAACCTCTCATCTCTCTTTCTCTCTCCAGACAATGGCTAGTAATGTTTTCAGAACCAGATCCGACGTTGAACTGGACGCCTTACTGATTTGGTGGTCGGACCGGTCGAACCGGACACCTTACTGGTTTGGTGGTCGGACCGGTCGAGCTGATCGGACCAGATTTAAGAACCGGATGACGTCATAATTATATATATAGTTATATATATAATTAAATATAAGTAATTTATATATGATTTATATATGTATTTTGTAGTTGTATATAAAACTTAACTATATTTGTATATGCAGCATACTAATTTATGGTTTAACATCCCGTTTTTACCCATTAAAATATAAAAAAAATAAAATTCCGGTCCGAACCGGTCCGGTTTCCCGGTCCGTCCACCGGTTCTGGACGAACCAGCCGGTTTGATCAGTTCAAAACGAATCATAGCGGACCGGACATGCTACCTAGCCGATCCCCAGTCGGACAGGTTGGACCGGCCGGTCGGATCCGGTCCCAACAACATTGATGGCTAGGGTTAAATAGAGAAAAACCTAAAATGACATGAATGTCTTTTTGTTATCGATTTGCTTTATTCATATATATATATATATATATATATATATATATATATATATATATTATATATATATATTCCTGCTCTCGAGCGGGATATACTGGGTTTGTTTGTTTGTTTGTTTTATATATATATATATATATATATATATATATATATATATATATATTATGTAGTTTTTATTTTAATACATTAAACAAAAAAGATATATAAACAATATAATCATCTAGGCTCGTGTTTCTTGTCAATCTTAATACGTGAAGCTTGCGCTCAATATAGCCACGTGTCAAGCCCATTTAAGTTCAACTGGATTGGAAATTATCGCTTGAGCCGATCTTGAGTATTACACTAAACAAGAGCATCCAACATTCTCGTTTCTTTGTTGTTTGACCCTCTATATTCATACAGTTTGAATAGTTGAAATAAATGTTCAATATTTATTAATATTTTATTCTATTTAAATGTCTGCTAGCCATATAAACTTAGTCAGGAAAAACCGAAAAATATTAAATGAAATTTGTGAGCTAGTTGGTTGAAAATGTAATGAGGTTGATTCATGGTAAAACACCATGAGTCATACAAGTATACAGTTTTTTACTTAATCTAATTACGTACGCATAATTTATTATAAGCAAATAAAAAAACAATTTAAATGATACGCGAATATATATCCAAATACCTAAATTGGATTATATTTGATACGGATTCTGGTATAATTTATTGTGAGAGATGAATAGGCAAATGTTTGAGCATAAGGGATAAATACTTATATAACTAACTAATTTTAGTAAACTCGTGTAATACACGAGTTGAAAATATGAAAACAATATAATTCATAAATGTATAAATATTTCGTATGATTAAGTTACGTATTACTATAACAATGAAAAAATAAAAAGTTATATTTATAAATTGTAAATATTCAAATACTTTTTTGAATAATATAACAACTAATTGACTCATAAAAAATTAAAACCAGTTGTGTTAAAATCACACTAATCTAAAATAAATAAATATATCAATAAATATTTTTTTCTTTTTAGTTTTTTTTTAAATTGAATCTTATTTAACTATAAAAATATGTATATTTCAAAACAATATGATTACACAATTAAGTTGATAATATAAAAAATTAAATTTAAAACAAAATGAATTATTACTATTAATTGAGTTTCTTAAAATAAAAAACTTGATTAAAATAATATATTAGTTTACGCGGAAAATTTTTTTTGAGGAATAACATGAGAGTGCTCTTTTATTATATAGTATAGATTATGAGAGACAAAAAATTGATACTTGAATTTGATTCGGTTATTCTTATTCTAGAATACAAAAAGCAAGACGTAAACATCGATAGGCAGCAGTAGTAGGTATCTTATAACTATATGTTATGACACATGTAACTACACTGATATCATGTTTAGAAAATTAACTTCACACAGAGATACCATTCTTTCTTAATTCATGTCAATTAAATTAATGAGTTTATGAAAAGGGGTTTATGTAAAGGCGTTTGGGTTTAGTTAAAGAAGATCTCACAAATGAGTTGGTCTTACTAAATGCATATGATTAAGTTCATGTGAGCTTGTTTATGTAATTGAATTTCCATGATATTTTGCACGGGTACATGTACTAATATAGAGTTTTTTTCGAATAACTAATTAGATCACCAACGGCTCACTGGCCCACCCGAGTATATCCATTACTTAAGTACGGAACCTTAGGGCCCTAAGCTGATACATCCTGGAAGGAAAACTCTTACATTAGTCCATCTTCGTTATTTTCAAACTTGAGACCACCTTCAGGAGGAAATCAAAAATCAATCTTAAGTGAGAAGCCCCCACTGCCCAACCTGAATCATTTTTCTATCACATGTGAAACTTGATCAGAAAATATTTTTCTATTTTAACTTCACGTTAATCATTTAGTCTAATTGGTATGTACGAATATAGATGAATGTTTTTAAATAAAAGGGTGATAAAAGAGGAAGTGAATTCCTCAAATGGGGTATTTTGGGTGATGTTTGACTAAAGGGTGTGGGTCAGCATGATGCTTTGTTTTAGACTTTTAGTCACGTGGGCAACGGATGTAAAAGTCCACGTGAGATGGCATAGGGTGTTAAAGTCCACGTGAGGTGGCAAATGGTGTTTAAGTCAACATTTGTGGCAATTTCTTGAGTCTCATGTTGATAGCAAATCTAGCACAACAATACCCAAGGTTGGTTATTAGTCGATTCAAATTGCAATTTTAAGATTATGTTTTATAGTGTGTAATGAACATTGTTTTCTTGAAATGTTGTGGGGACATAATGGTGTTAAGGTGTAAAGGTTTTAATAAACATGTTACTTGGGTGTTGGTGGCAAATATCTTAATGTAGTGTGATTATTTGCATAATTTATTGTGTGGTATGTTTGTGCTTTTATATGTTGAAAGTTGATGTTTATTGGTGCGTGATAGTGTTAATACTAAATGCTTAATGAAGAGTGTTGTGGTGAGATTAAATATTCATGTTGAAAAAGTTTTTGGAAAGTGGACTCATCGACAAAAGTGTGGCAATTTTTAATACATGTTTTAGGATGAGTTCAGATTGGCTATTACATGGCATCTTCGGGTTGTACAAGTTTTAGTAAGTTGTAGTTAAACTACGAGTAATTTAGGGCAATAACTAGTTCTAGGTTGTACGTGGTTTGAACATATGAAACCCGTATCTATTGAAACTGGATAAAATAGGGTTGTAATTGAGTTGGGTATGAAATCGATTTTTGTTGTTTTTATGTTTTTAAATTTATAGGTTACAAACAAACAAACAAACAAACAAACATACCCAGTGTATCCCGCTGGAGAGCAGGGTCTGGGAGGGGTATATGGTGGCATGTCTTTCCTCTATCTAGAAAGATAGAGAGACCGCTCCCGAAGAGACCCCCGACTCGTTAACAAAGTCAATAACAATAACAATCATAATACAAAGCATACAACACACAGATATATATCACATAAAGAATTTGATAAAGCATACAACACAAAGATATATCTCACAAAGATATATATCACACAAAGATAAAACACAGTCAATAACAATAACAATCATAATAAAAACGGCATGTAGCCCCCAAAGAGGGTATATGAGGAAAACTACACCTAGCGAGTGTGGTCCGACCATGTATTACCGTATACCCTTCCCACCCACAAAACCCACTAAAAGTCCTTAATTTTAATTCTACGCCTCCACTCACTTCTATCCTCGATCATGTTCTCAGAAAGATGCAAGTCTATCATATCCCTCCTAATAACCTCGTCCCAAGTCAACCTAGGTCTACCTCTACTCCTCCTACCCTCTAAACTGATGTTCTCTACTGCTCGGACAGGTGCTGCCATCGTTCTCCTCTTCACGTGCCCAAACCATCTTAATCTTCCCTCTCTTATTTTTTCTGTGATGGTAGCCACCTCTAGCCTCTGGCGAAAGACGTCGTTTCTTATCCGATCCAATCTTGTATGTCCACACATCCACCTCAGCATTCGCATTTCTGCGACCTCTATTTGTTTCTCGTGCGATTTCTTTATGGCCCAACAGTCTGTGCCGTATAACATAGCTGGACGTACTGCCACTCTGTATAGTTTTCCCTTTAGTTTGGCTGGGAACCTCTTATCACACAAAATCCCTGATGCTGCTCTCCACTTGCACCATCCTGATTGTACACGGTGTGCTACATCGCTGTGTATCTCTCCATCTTCCTGTACGTACGAGCCAAGGTATTTGAACCTAGCTGTCCGCGGTACCGCCATTCCCTGGATACTGATTTGGGTGTCCTCCTCGGCCTCACCACTAAAGTTACAATGCATGTATTCTGTCTTAGAGCGACTTATCCTTAAGCCCCTGCGTTCTAATGCTGCTCTCCACTGTTCTAATCTCTCGTTAAGCACCGTCTTAGATTCTGATATTAAGACGATATCATCCGCAAACAGCATACACCATGGGACTGGCTCTTTTATAGACTTGGTAATCTCGTCCAACACTACTGTGAAGAGGAATGGGCTCAATGCCGATCCTTGATGGAGTCCTACTTCCACCGGGAAGTAGTCTGTGTCTCCTACAGGTATAGGTTACAAAAAACATAAATTGAAATTAATGACAAAAACGCGAAGATATTATAATAATTTTTTTTTTCGGTGCTTAAAAGTCATTGTTGTGAGGTTATGTTCATTGGTCACCCGAACTATTGTTGTTGTGTGATTCTTTATCGATGCGAGTTCTTCATCAATTCCGCCTTTCAAGACTTGATGGGTATGTCTTAAAACTAGCAATAAATTCATATATAAGTCAGAATTAATACCCCATTAAAGTAAACACATGTCACATATATTTGAACTTACCTTGACTAAAAATTCTAAAGTGCATATGTTTAAGTTAAAGAGGGCGGGCCTTGGCGCAGCGGTAAAAGCTGTTCCTAAGGGACCGAAGGTCTCAGGTTCGATCCGTGGAAACGGCCTCCCCACAAAATGTGGGGGAAAGACCGCGTACATCTTCCCTTAAATGGGACGGACCCTCCCTGGACCCTGCGAAAACGCGGGAGCTCTTTGCAGCACCAGGTACGCCCTTTTTTATATGTTTAAGTTAGAGATAAGTTCAAACACTTATCGTAATCAATGTTCAATTGAGGTTACCAACCATGATATGTACTTAAACTTATCCTAGCTTAACTTCTAGTCATCCACATCGATTTTTGAAAAAGAATAGTGACACAAAGAGAGTTTTCAGTGTTCTAACTAAATGACACATATAATACTTATTTATACGAACACATTGGGGTCGAATGAAAAAAAAACCTCAAGCATAAACAATCATATACAAACACGGTTATAGTAAATGTGGTTGTACCAGGTTCCTAATAAACCATAACCTATTAGGAACCAACAAATAGAGTTATATATATCGGGTATGATCAAGGCTAGGTATAGACCAGCTTAAAACAATTCTGAACCCATTTTTTTACACATCTCTACATATAACACATAAAGGTCTCTTTAACAAATGTGATGATACCCATTACTAGAAATACTAAAAACCACACAAATGTCATGTTAAAAGACTCGACTATAAACAATCATAATATCATATGACCATTTTAGAATAGGTAAAAGGATCTCACGGCTATAACCAAATACAAACCATGATGGATCGGATATGAACCCAGGTATGATCAAAACTAGGTATTGACCTAGTACGAGTTTGAAAGTAAGTATTGTTCTAAACCTATTTTTTGCCCACCTGTACATACAAGTAAAGATCATTCTAACAAATGTGATGACACGGTTAACACCCACCATAAATAAAACTTACAAACTCAAAAATACTATGTTAACCAATCAGATAAATGTAAAAGTGTAAAACGCAACATATGTTATACGAATCGCCAATGAAAAACCAGTGGGTCAAGGGTAGAAAACAATCAAACATAGAAAATAAGTAAAAGAACTCAAATGTTTAGCTTGACACATTTCATATTCAAACCTCAAATATTTGTGGCTTGCGTAGATTCAAAAGTTAAGCAACAAACTTCAATCAATTGGGTCTAAAGTTGACATGTCACATTTATTGTCCCCTTTTCCCAAATATTTCTTAAGACGGAACGGACCCTCCCTGGCCCCTGCGAAAACGCGGGAGCTATTTGCAGCACCAGGTACGCCCTTTTTTTCCAAATATCACACCTACTCACCTTACCAACTTAACCTCCCTGGCCCCTGCGAAAACGCGGGAGCTATTTGCAGCACCAGGTACGCCCTTTTTCCAAATATCATCACCTACTCACCTTACCAACTTAACCATACCACAAACATAACAAATATACCTACACAAATAATAATAAAAACAAACAAACAAACATTTCCCACGCCCATTATCTCAACTTCTAATTTATTAAACAAAACTTCACCGGACTTCGCCGGAAAATGACGTCACCTCGCCGGATAATCTCATCTCCGGCGACAACAGAACGAACAAAACACCACAGAGACAAACAGTAGGTATATATATAATAGATACACACATCGAGATTTTAAACATCATTCGGACTCCAAAGACTCCATAAACGCCAATTAAACAACCCCATCACGTCCGGTAGTACCTTTCGAGTTAACCCTTTATGCTGGTGGCTCACCGGAGCTACTCCGGCAGCCACCGTCGTCTCCAGCGGAGCCTCCACCGCGGTGTTCAAAACCCCATCGTCTTCCTCCTCAACCTCTGCGCATTCTTCAGCTTTTGATTTTGATTCCACAGCAACGACGTCGTATTGCGGCGGCGTATGGTGGTCACACGGCGGAGCAAAGGGCTTTCCGGCGAGACGACGGTGGCCGGATTTCTCCTTCCTTTTACCCTTTTTCTTCAACTGTTCGTTGGTGGTTAGGGTTTCTTCAAACGCCTCAATGGCGTGATGAATCAGCTCACGGTTGACTGAAGTATCCCATTTGAACCAGTAGCTCGTGTAGCAATCGAAGCAATCGCAATCGAACACCGGTGGTTTGTGGGTCGCCGGAGCTTTCTTACTGTTACCGTTACCGTTACTGTTGCTCACTGAGGAAGACGAAGGGTTTGTTGATTTGATAGACCTTGTTATCATGTAGGCTAATACTTCACGGTCTTCAGCCGATAGAACGACGGTGAGGGTGATAATCGCCGCCGCAAGAGGGTTAAGACGGCGAGGGAGTCGCCGGCCGGCGACGTCGCCGGAGAAGACGACGGAGTTGAGGAAGAAGACGAAGGGTATACTTTACCTTTGCTTCTCATCTTCATATTGGGGTTTTTGTTTTGGGAGTGAGTTGGACATAAAGAGAGATGAATTGAATTATCTTTGCAATGAAGAAAGTAAACGGGAAATTGGAGATAGGATGATATAATAAATAATAACTATTATTTCCCCGTTGTTACCGCGGAATTTTTGATACAATTACGTCGTCATCATCCATCATCATCGACTCATAGATGTTACCGGCCCATAGTGAATCCACAAAGGGGAAAACAAAACCATCGCCACCGAGAGGGCGTGGTGACAGCTACATCGCCGCCACCTACACAAACCAGACCAACTAAATAGCAACAGGAATAACCATAGCAACATCGTCTGAGACGAATCTTGATCCGTCATCATCGACAAGTAAAAAAAGGGTGGTCTCATACGGATCCTCGTCCATCATCATCGACCCATAGATGTTACCGGCTGTTCAATGTATATCTCATAACTAACGGGAATGGTTAAACTTAAGTACCTGAATCAATCAGACGACATTCTCACTGTACAATTCATTATTCACGATCCAACTTGCCAAATTGTCCCACTCACTTTGCTTCCTTCTATATATAGATATTCTGTACTCAGCCATCTATTAAGAAATATAGGTTAAGATAATCACTTTGTAGCAGGATAAAGGTTCTGAGAACATTGAAAGTAAAGGGAAATTGGAGATAGATGATGATAATAATAACTAGTTATTTCTCCCTCGCGTTGCCGCCGGAGCTTGATACAATTACTCGTCATCATCCATCATCATCGATCATAGATGTTACCGACCCAAATGAATCCACAAAGGGGAAAACAAACCATCGCCACCGAGAGGGCGTGGTGACAGCTACATTGCCGCCCCTACACAAACCAGACCAACTAAATAGCAACAGGAATAACCATAGCAACATCGTCTGAGACGAATCTTGATCCGTCATCATCGACAAGTAAAAAAAGGGTGGTTCTCATACGGATCCTCGTCCATCATCATCGACCCATAGATGTTACCGGCTGTTCAATGTATATCTCATAACTAACGGGAATGGTTAAACTTAAGTACCTGAATCAATCAGACGACATTCTCACTGTACAATTCATTATTCACGATCCAACTTGCCAAATTGTCCCACTCACTTTGCTTCCTTCTATATATAGATATTCTGTACTCAGCCATCTATTAAGAAATATAGGTTAAGATAATCACTTTGTAGCAGGATAAAAGATGTGCCACAGCTTAGTCAATAAACTTAGATGTAAGGAAACGACTGTGTTATTGCATTAGCACCATTGTATCTTTTAGAAATGAAAGGAAAACAAAATTTAAACAGAAAAGGAATGAAATAACATGCAATAATACAGAATCATCCTTATACGTAGACCCGTTAAATGTTTCAGAACCTTTTTTTCTTAAGATCATGTCAAAACTCACTTGATATTACTTGCATCAAGATCTGCAAACACTTGTTTTGTCAGCTCAGCAATGAAACGACCTGAAAAAAATAGTAAGCATGAGTGATGAGTCAATATTAATACATAAGGCACAGACCCATTCAAATTTAAGTTAGTAAAAATTACCCTGAATCAGATTATCTTGTTTTAAGAAAATCTCCCGTAGCCTACTCTGACCATAGGGATTGTACTTCAGATTGAATTATTAAAACGATGAAAAGTGCTCTTGTCGGCATGCACATCTAATAAATCACATTCAGGTCATACTTGCATGAACAACTTCCATCAGCTATTTGTCAACTTGTCACCAAAGTAAGATAATATATTCAAAAAAAAGTAAAAGAAAATAAATAAATAATTAGGTTACCCAGTTAAATCCAAACTTTCAAAAACCTCTTTTAAAGTCAAATATGTACTGTCACGAAATATTACAACCTGAACAAATAGGAAAAAGAAAATTAACAGACCGTCGACTTATTTAAACATGATAAACAAACTCCTAAGTACATTTTTAAATTCGATTTAGATTATGAGATATAATTTTTGTGATTTTTTTAAACTTATTGTGCTTTCTCACACTTTATAGCAAAAATACACTTTATAAATAATCTCACCCTTTAATTATATTCAACTAAATAGATATTTTTCTTTTATTTCATGTTTTCTCCCTCTGATGATAATAATTTCATTACGTTTAGATAAATCTAATAAACTCGAGAAACAATGATCTTTGCAACTAAATCTGAAACGCAAACATTTTGTAGTTTAGCCTAAAGGCCAACGTTGGTCAAATGATTATTTTCATATTCAAAAAATAATAGAAAAGAAGTGACAATTTTTAAGATCTAATCTAAAATTCAAATTTATTTTCTAGCTTTCACACTTTCATGACTCTATTAGTTTCCAAGCTTAACGATTATTATTCTCATTCTTGACCATTAAAACAAAAATAGTAAGACGATGAGTATATTGCAATCACTGTGTAACTATAAATCAAGATTATAATGGTTTCATAGACAGTGTTATCGCAATTCGCATGTTAAACTAAACAAAATGAAGACTTCCAACTGCAACATTTACATAACATACAACAAAAGCTAACAAATATCAATTCTTGGTTTAACATTTCAAGAAATCCAAAAGATTGGGTACCATGGTCCATGGGGCCTAAATCCAAAAGCTTGGGTGCAATGGTCCATTGGGGCCTGTGATGGTGGTCTTGTAACTTTAAGTTCAGTTAGGTGATTGTTGTATCAAAGACAGTGTATTATGGGGCCTGCAGATAAAGATGAACAAACAGAGGTGATTAATAAAAGAAACAATACGACTTTCTTTACCCAAGCGTGAACTTGAAGAGAAAGAAAACCACATTACAAATAGAAGAAAGACGACAACAATAACAACAAAGGATACAAAAGAATAGCGGCCTGGCCTCGTCGCAATTCCACCATCTCCCAAGCTGTGTAGAACATATACAACATCAGATACATAGACAACGTATATTAATTTAGAATTCGAATTCCAAAAGGAAACAGATCATACAGTAGAACCATATGCATCTTTGACTTGTGAGAAGAGGACGTGGAGTTGCAGAGACCCACAAACTCTTCACTCCGATTCCGATGATGATAACGATGATGATGATGATTTCTGATTTCTTTGTTTTGAAACTTGAAACCCTGTGCTGGCATCACCTTTGGTACGGTGGCACTGTAGCCACCGACCAAAGGTTTTAAATAGAATAATAATAACTATTATTATTATTTTTGGGCTAGGGCAACTAGGACCAATGACCTTTCTTGGTCACATAAAAACATTTATTTGAAGTGGTGTAACATATCTCTTAAAGCATAAGTTACAACTCTTAAAGCATAAGAGAAACCCATTCAACTCTTAAGCATAAGAGGGCAAAAGAGTCTTTCTCACGGGTCAAACCCCCAACAAGCTGGATCAACTCTTAAAGCAGTATCAGAGTTGCTTTCGGCAGTATCAGAGTTGCATAAGAAATTACATGCGGGTTCCTTACAAGGAGTGTACAAAGAAGAAGGTCTGCAACCTTCTTTTCTTCTACACATCTGAAAAGCATAAAGGCAACCATGTTTGTGATATTCAAAATTCAAATAACCCTACCTCTTTTGTACAACCTGTTCAGAGAGAGAGAGAAGCAGCGATTTCAATCCTCCATCTCTTTCTAGCAAGAAGGTGAACAATCATCCATTTAACTTTGGATTTGCATTAGAATCATCTAATGTCGGCGCACAAAGTTAGTCGATGAGAGCGCAGCCAAGCTTGAGTTCTTAGAGGTATTGCGCAGCCAATCTATTAATAATGTTCTTCGTTGTTACATCTTTAGCTTAGATGCTAATCAAATGAGGTCAACACCATGTTAATCCATTATCATCCTCCTTGTCTGATCGGCAACCCTTCGTGGTGGTAGGTGGCGGAGACAGGGCGTAAAGTGACCGAGGGTTTTCGCAAAGGGCTCAAGCGATGGCGGAGCAGTGAACTAGGGTTCCGACAAAGAGGTTCAATCGATGATTTCAGGCATAATTACTGATTGTATGTCGTTGGTCGCAATCAAATACGGAGGTATTTTATTAATCGGTATAGTAGTAATAATCGATAATAATTCTTGTATGGTAGTTTGCTGATGAATTTGTGGAGGTTAATGAATAATGATCTTACTAGAACATAATACATCGTTTGTTCATTTCAATGTTGGGAGTAACGATTAACAAATCTAAATCTTGTGGCAAATAGTTAAGAAACTATATTCACAGTTCAAGAGAGTACAATATTCATGTGTTATTTTGATGATATTACTTTTAGTACTTCCAATGTTTATGAACGAGATATTGAGGATGAGTTTCGCACCTTTGGTGTTATTAGAAGGTATTTACAGATAGTTGTTAAATGTTAGTAGGATGAAACTCCATGTAGGGTAAAATGTTATTGTTGATTAGTTTGGATATCTCTGTTATCTTAAATTGACTGATTAAGATATAATTAATGCTCTTAGTTGTCATGCATGATACTTATATGGATTATGGAGCAGATTATGATGTCTTGAATGGAAGGTTAAAGTTTGTTCTTTCTACTTATGTTGTTGGCTGAATGCTCAACTCTAGCATTTCTGTGCCAATATTAATGTACACTGCAAAGTACAATTGAGCATTCATTTTGGTTTATGTGAAGATGTGTTTTTACAAACACATTAGGTCCCACAAATTTCTCATTTGTGATTTTATTCTCTCTTTTTATATTGTATATTTGTTGATGTATTTTTTCTACTTCAAATGGACTATTTATTCACTATCTTATGCAGAGCTTAGTTGTCTCTAAACTGTTGATTTCTGATGCAAGTTGTAAGGTGCGTGATCTTTCATTTTTAGTTCATCTGATTTAGTTGATGCTAACAGCATCCTATGTTTGGTTCTTCTGATTTCTCAGTTCTCACTATTTTTTCTTGTTTTGGTTGTATCAAATGCTCCACTACTTTATGTTATGCAGTTTATGTAATTTTTTTATTCTCTTTTGTAAGTGATCTCTTATATCCTTTTTGTCTCTGTCATTTTTTTGGGCTAAGGGGATCGCACCCGAGCAAAACTAAAGAGTATTTAAGATAAATTTTGTCTGTGTCATGTGTAGTGTGTGGGTCGCAAGACGACCTCCTGGATATGCTTTTGTTGATTTTGATAACAAACGTGATGCTCTGGATGCCATCCGTGAACTTGATGGTATTATAATCATTATGTTTATTTACTTTTGGTTTTCATCTTGTATACATCTGTACACATGGATTCTTCAGCGGTCTTTGGGATTCTTCAGCGGTCTTTGGGCTTTTATATTATCTAAAAATTGATAATCTTCATGTCTTCGTACGTTTGTTTTCGCACTTGCCCCTTTTGTATCACACGAAGATTGTAGCTTTCATGATATAGGGTTTTGCACGTTCGTATTCATGTGAGTAATTCGCGTTTTGGGGCTGAAAGGTTTCTTGCTTTCCTAGATGCTTAGTTCAATAGCGAGTCGAGGCAGGAATTAGTCCGAATAATTCCTAGCATTAGAAACTGAGAATTTGATATGGAAGTACAGATTGATGGGAAGCAGATAGTTTTCTATGTTTGTTTGTCTGTTGATCACTTATGTGGACTTGCTATGTGTTGTTTATCTTCATTCTGTGTTAATTTGGGCTTGCTAACTATTTTTTAGCAAGCTTATGCTCTGTATGTGATCCTTGCTGGTTATGCGTTTACTTTCTTTTGATGTTGGTGTAATGTTGTGCAGATTTTGAAGAACTTTTTGCTCTGGATTAAGGAAGAGTTGGGTCCTTGGGGTCCACTTGTTCTGTAAGATATCTTCTGTTTTCAATGTATTCCATATTACTTGACTTTGATGGTGCAGTTAGAGACATTGGTCCATACAAGACATTCACCCAAATTAAACGAACTACACTTGACCATACACACATTTCTGAATGTTCCATAGAAGTTGGAAAACTCAGGTATATTTTTGATGCTTTAAAGAAAATGTTTACGAGTAATTTTGTTACTTACATGTTACTTTCTTTAGGATTTTGATGCAGAAACTCTGCAGTGTGGAGTTGAACTTATTGACATATAAGCAGAAGTTAGCATTCTGGATCAACATATACAATGCCTGCATAATGCATGTACTGTAAGAAATCCTGAATTAGTACGAAAAGTACCAAAATAAACATGTTCTTAGTTATTATTTCATCGCAGGCGTTTCTACAACATGGGTTGCCTTCAACACAAGAGAAACTGATACTTCTCATGAATAAGGCAGTAATCAATGTGGGGGGTATTGTGGTCAATGCACTCGCCATTGAACACTTCATTCTTCGGCATCCATCAAACTCCAATCATGTAAGTTGATCTCCATAAAATAGCTCAAATTTTTATAATTAAGTCTTAAGATATAAAATTAATATATTATTGGTTGATCCTACAAGGGTATAGCAGATAAGAGGGAAATGCTACTTCGACACGCGTATGGACTTGGGTTCCCAGAACCCAATGTGACATTTGCTCTTTTAGAGGGAGTTGGTCTTCACCAGCAGTAAGCTATATGCAATTACTGTGTTTTAAAACTTAATTATGGTGGCTAATTAAGTTTATCATTATTTGCAGCTGAGGGTTTATACAGCTGAGGACATAGTGAATGAGCTAGCAAGAGCGCGACAGGAGTATTTAGACGCTTCAGTGGGTGTTATCAGCAAGAAAAAGATTATGATACTGAAGCTTCTGCAATGGCACATGAAAGATTTTGCAGATGACATGGAGTCACTTCTGGAATGGATTTATAGCCAGTTGCCACCATCAGGCTCACTTAAAAGGTTGATAATGGAGTGTCTGATCAACGGTGAAACAAAGCCCAATCCGGCTAAAATGATACAAATTCAGCCATATGTCTATGAATTCAGATACTTGTTGCCTTCATAAGCAAAATGGGTTAATTACCATCATGTTAATGTCATTTGTATCAAAATACCTTATAGTTAGAAGTTGAATTTATAGGAATGTCTTGTTCCATCTCTTGTTATGACATGGTACTTGTGGTATCACTGTATTCAAAACACTAGGCTATTATAAGGTTATGTTGGTTAAGGTACTACTAGTGAATATTTAACACAAGTGTAACTGCTGTTACTAACATCCCCAAACATATTAATCAAGGAATCTTGTAACACAAATATAACTGCTGTTATGGTACCAAGATGTAAACATTTGGACTAAAATCCAAACCTAAGCAAACATATCAACATCACAACATGCACTTACATTGATCGCATTCATGAACATGAAATTATGCTTTTTAATAATAGATCTAACCAAAAAAAAACCAATCCCCTACCGTACGAGTGAGATATTTCATATTTGCTAGGTCATTATCTTTGTTTGCTTAGATCGAACGAATAAACTTCTAAAATTCCAAAAGTATTATATCAATAACATAAGTCGTGTATTCATATGATGATGACAATATAAAAAACATATAAAAAATAGAAGGCTGCGGGCCGTCATCAATCAAGGCATGACTATATAGTTCCGAGCCACTTCAGACCTCCTAATGACACTCTTCCTAACTTAAATTTAACTCTAATCTAACAGCAAGACAATATTTGTATAAAGATTTTCCAAAACACTTCACGTGGAATGTAGGCTCGCGTCGTTGGAATCATCGTTTGCAAAAACCACAAAGAGGTCGTATTGTTTATGCTAATCCAGCTGAAGGAGAAAGGTACTATTTACGCATACTTTTATCAAATGTTAAAGGGCCTACTTCTTTGAAGATCTTTGCACAATTAATGGCGTAAAACACACGACGTTTCGAAAAGCAGCTCTTGAGATAGGCTTAATTGAGAACGATGAAAGTTTATCGCAATCTCTCGCATAAGCGTCTCTATTTCAGTTTCCCAAGGCTCTTAGAAGGTTATTCGCGACTCTAATAATTTTTTGCGAACCTGGAGATGTTCGAAAGTTATGGAACAAGAATTAGTAGCGGTAGAAAAGGAAGTGACACAAGAATCTTCCACTTTGGACACCGATGAAGAATGGTGGTCGAAGCATATTGATGAGGTCATTGAGATTTGTAAGGCTTATGACAAAAATGATCTCATCAAATCCAAGTAGTTGACATGCGGATATTTTGTTTTAACGTACTATGTTTATGACTTGTATTCTCTTATTCGTGTGCTCAGATATTTAGTTTTAACGTATTATGTTTATAAAAAAACATTTTCTTATTCGTCTGCTATTATTTAATTGAGTTTTGTGATGCTCATGACATAAATAGACTATACAATAGAAGCCACTCATGTATTCAGAAAACAATATCGCATTGTGAAATATGTCGATGTTGTCGCCGCCGCATTGGCGCGGGTGCCTTACTAGTTATTATTATATGTGGATGATGATGAAGATGGGAGTAACCTTGAACAAATGTACTTTAGTAATGGGTCATGGCCATATATCTATTGTGGTCTTTAATATTTTGGTCTTGTTTAGCTATTGCTCTAGGATGTTTGACCTAGCAGCACATGTTTTTAACTAAATGTTTGAAACTTGATTGGTCTGGTTATACTTTGATAAAATACGTCCTTTTTTGCATGTCATGTTCATCGTAATCTAGTTTTGTTTTGGGCAACATGACATCATGATCGATGCTGGTCTAGGAATGCAAACCAACTAGTGTGATATTACTCGTCAAATCATTTTCCTCTAAACTTGTTACATACAAAAACTAACATTGAATTTCACAAAGAATCAGCACTACACTTAAGCTAACAGAGACTCATCCTGTCCTACAAACAAATTACGTCACCAATGTTAGCAAGTCCAATATCAAACTTTAATTTCCCATCAAAATTTAAGTTTCCCTAAGGTTTATAAATGTATGATGGGATGAGAGATTTTAAAGATCTTCTCAACCTCTTCTTTAATGCTCATGAGGTTGAACAACACCAATGCTAATTTGGTTTCACATATTCACCTCAACGTTACAAGACTTTGGGTTGTGGTTCGACAACAAATGTTCCTCTCAAATTATAAGAAAAAAAAGAGGCACACTAAAGATCAAGCAAATAGATTTAAAAAAAGCATCGTTAAGAGTCGTATAAAACAATGGCGGCTAAACTTCATAATGAATTGTCATTAATATCCTTGGTGGTCCATTATGGGTCTTCAAATTCAAGCCTCAATTTTTTTTCTATTTTTTTTCTATTTTTTTTATTCGCATTCAAGCTTGCAATTTGCCTTCACATCTCTCGTTTCTTTAGTGTTAACTATAAATATAACAAATAAACAAACGGATACCAAAAATATCATGACTTTGCTTATAAATCGTATAGAACGTAAAGGATACTTGTGTAATACACGTGTACAAACTTAGACATTTGAATGACACAAACCTCATAAAAATAGAGGGAAGAATTAGTCTATGAAGGATGATAAAATAAATAAAATGTAAGGGACCAGAGCTTGGAACTCGTGAGGAAAGACAAATGAACCCCTTAATGTCTTATATTTCGCTTATTATAAGAGATGGGAGTGACACATAAAATATAGACAAAATTACAGAAAACGTCCTTTAAGTTTATATAAAGTTGCAGGTATCGTCCTTTATCTTTAAAATGTACCCTAAACATCCTTTATGTTAACATTTTGTAACAGAATTCGTCCTTTAGACTAACTGTCGTTAACTTTTCAGTTAAGTCAATGGTAATTTGGTCTTTTTACCTTTAAAGGACTATTAATGTAGACTTTTCCAAACGTAAAGGACGTTTTCTGCAACTCTTTATTTTACATAATTTATGTATTTTTACAATAATACATCTACATATTATTTTTAAATAACATAATATATATTATTAATTATTTTCATCCACGTATTATCCGTAAATATCTATTGTATAATTTATTTATTTATTTATTTATATTATAAATACGTGGATGAAAAAAATAATGTGTATATATAATAATATATATATATAAATATATATATATATAAATATATATATATATATATATATATATATATATATATATATATATATATATAAGACGTGAGTGAATATAATTAATTAGCTATACGTGCATGAAAATATTTAATATATTTAATTATGTACGAATTTATATGTATATATATATTCGTTATATAAAATCATATGTATATGTATTCTTATAAAAATACATAAATTAAATAAAAGATAAAAAAGTGACAGAAAACATCCTTTATGTTTGGAAAAAATACATTAATAGTCCTTTAGAGTCAAAAAGACCAAATTGCCCTTGACTTAACGGAAAAAACTTAACGGCAGTTAGTGTAAAGGACGATATCTGTTACAAAATGTTAACATAAATGACGTTTAGAGTACTTTTTAAAGATAAGGACGATAACTGTAATTTTATATAAACTTAAAGGACGTTTTTGTAATTTTGTCTAAAATATATGTGATGTGACATAAAAGGTCACTTTAATCATCAAAAATTCAAATTTTTAAAAAAGAGAAAGACCCATGAAATAAACAAGAAAAACCTAGAAAGGTGAATAGGTTCATTTTAAAGTTTATGACTACGATTTAAAAATCTTTAGTTTTTTTTAATAATACTAGTTAAGATTTTATTGGTTGCAAACCAACAAGATCTTCAGTTTTTTTTTCAATACAAGAATACTTATATATAACCACTTCGTGTGGATATTAACTAATGATCAATAGTTTGTATTAACTAACAACGTCTATCTAAATAGGTAGACTTCACGTTTAAAACTTATAATTCTTTACGTATCTCAAGATGTTAATAAAGATAACCACTCATACAACCTAATGCTGAAGATTATATGAAAATCACACAACAATTCTTATTATACTAATCTCTAATATATATTTTAACATGAAAAGCGTTAAAAAATTAGTAATCATTTGAATATGACATAAAAGTTTGGAGTTTAAGTGTGCAACAGGTTAGGTCACATGTGGGCTCCATGATTGTTCTTGTAATCGATCCATAAAGCGATTTTGGACCTCCTCTTATAACTTGACCTTTTCCCAAAATAATTCCACTTCTAACCATGTTATTAAGAGTTGACATCAAAGAATACATCAATGTTGACTACTTATTTGGAAAGAACTTTTAGACATTTTGATTTTTGAGTGTGTCTTTAAATATGAAAACTTAGTGTCAATTCGAAAAAGGTTAACTCTTGCACTAGTAAGTACAAAAGCAGTTACATCACATGTTCATATTTTATTGTAATCAAAACAAAGAGTTCTTTTTATAATACATGATTATGCACGCATGAACAAGACTCGACATATACAACGAAGAATTAAAAATATCATGTAACAACAAAAGTGAAATGAAGACCCAAAGGCAAAAGATTAAATAGTTCGAGTTGTTATGAGTTGACAAAATAAGATAATCATGTCCTTGGATTACGGGGACAAAATGATCTACCAGCATATAATCACATCGAACGCCAAATCATTGACCATGCAACAACTCCACAATGATGCGTTATAACTATATAGCCCTTAAGGACATTTACTTCATAATGGCATCATAAAGTTATGTCTACACTATGACCTTTAGATTCAATTAGTGCCAATGCAAGACAGATTTGAATTAGCTTCATATGATCTAGATGACCAAAACATCCAGGCTGATCGAAACCTCAATAACTTGCACCATTTTCATGATACATCACGTCAAATTCAAATCTTGTTATGTTGCAAACAACTTGACATATGAACCAAGGTGTATTTGTGGTTTTTTTGTGTGTGTATTTTCATTAGTGAATAAACTAGTTCTTATGGTACTCAAAAAAAATAGTGCTTGATCATTTGAACACACACATAAGTAAGTACGTATGTACATAGCTTAAATGAACTAGTACATTGATGGATATGTCTAGATTGATACATGTGTTGTAACATGTATGTAACACAACAAGCAAAGAAAAACTCGTACACCTGTTAATGGTTTAATTGTCAAAGAACTCGTAGCGTAAAAATGAATATCTAAAAATCGAATATTTGTCTTGTATATCTGGTCTATGTTTACTTAATTCATATTAGTCACATTGCTTGTTGATCACCCCATAAAAGCTTTTACCCGATGGTTTAACGGTTTTAGAAAGAACCCTAAAAAATGAAGAAAAATCATGTAAAATGATCATGTTGACATGTCATGTTACCTAAGTAGCCATTTAACTTTTTATTAAACATACTCTTTGACCGTTTCAAATGATTATACAATCTTCGTTGACTTTTTACCGATAAAAAACGCTAAAACCATGAGAACATCATGACCAATATGTGACTCATTATCCAATAAAAACGTGACACTTATGTCTAGTAACAAAAAAAATTGTTTAGGATGTGAAGCGTGGTTACCTTTTAGTAAGTTTTTTTTAATGATGTTATTCCAACTTAAAGTTCACCAACTCATTTAGTTTTTGTTTCTTAACAACTATAAGACAATCCCCAATGGTCATTAAAAATAATAAAAATATCTAACATTTTTGCCAATATATTATCCTTATTCAGTTCCGGATTGTAATCTCTAATAAAAAATATAGCTCCATGAGCAAAAGCGGGTTGTTTCATGCCATAAATAAACTCGAATACTCGAAAATCTGTTGGGCAGACGGATTCACATCTCTCAAAACCAGCACAATCATATGTTCTTGAAGCAAAAACTATTTGTTTGACTTTACATCCGTCCCAATGTATTATTTCTAATACATTCGTATAATTCAAAGTACATAATATTTAAAAAAATTAAATAACAAATAACAATACTACACAGTAATTAGAAAAAGTACACAATATTAAATAAAATAAAAACAAAATAAAAAGAATACATAGTACAAAAGAAAGTACAGATTATTAAAATGAATAAAAACAAAATAACAAGATTAGATAATAAGTGAGATATTATACGGTTCATACAAGATTCAAATAAAATAAATAGATTATATTTTTGTTGCAACGGTAATATTAAAACGTTCAAAAGAAATCTTATATAGCCATTTAGGTCTCGATGAGTTCATTACTCAAGATGTTATTATTCGATAGTGGATCTTCGTCTAACAGGTTAGTTAGTTTCGATTCGTTTTATTGTAATCGATTTTTCCAAATTTATCTTAGAAATCAGTTATCTGCGATACTTGTGTTAGTTGATCGTATGGCACTTGGAACGATTAATGTTTGAGAGTTAGGGAAACTGTATGAAATAAAGTGAAATTGAAGGTTCAGATGGAAGATTGGGTATAATAGTAGCTGTAAAATTGAAGGTTTAGATGGAAAATTGAGTATAATTAGTAGATACGAATGTGTTTATGTTTTGATGTGTTGCAATTTGTGCGAATTATGTGAGAACTTTAGATCAGTTGTTAAGGGACGAATCGCTTGTGTAATGGCATTACTGATGAGATTGCTTGTAGAGAAATCACCACAAGGAATCACCGTCGGCCGTAAGATGTCATCGTTGGATCGTGGATCTTCGTTTAACAGGTTACTTAGTTTCTAATCGTTTTACTGTAATCGGTTTTCCCCTACTTTTCTTAGAAATCGGTTAACTGCGCTATTTGTGTTAGTTGATCATATGGCACTTGGAACGATTGATGTTTTAGAGTGAGGGAAATTGTATGAAATAAAGTAGAATTGAAGGATTAGACGGAAGATTGGGTACAATTAGTAGATTCGAATCAGTTGCTAAGGAACGATTCGCTTTTGTAATGGCATTACTGATGAGATTGCTTATAGAGAAATCACCACAAGGAATCACCGTCGTCGGCGACAAGAATCGGCCGTAAAATGCCATTATTCGATCGTGGATCTTCGTCTAACAGGTTAGTTAGTTTCTAATCGTTTTACTGTAATCGGTTTTTCCCTATTTTTCTTAGAAATCGGTTAACTGTGCTACTTGTTTTAATCGATCGTATAGTACTTGGAACGATTGAAGTTTGAAAATTAGGGTTTAGACGGAAGATTGAGTAAAATTGGTAGAGACGAATGTGTTTATGTTCTGATGTGTTGCAATTTGTGCGAATTCTGTAGTCGTGAACTAGATCAAATGTGACGCACCAATTTTGTAGTTGTAATGTCATTACTGATGAAATTGCTTGTAGAGAAGTAATGAGGTTCAGTTGTATATTGTTGGTCATGAGGAATATGATGTTGCTCTGTATTTTGTTGTCAAACATGGCCACTTTTGAGTTGCAGAAATGACATTTGTAGTGTTTTTAATGTGCCGCTGATTGCTATTAATTTGTTATTCTAATTGTCATCTTGTTCTTAAATAGTTAAAGTTGTCAACAATACACTTGATACACGGAAGTCTTGAGTCTTGTTTTGGGATTTAAGTAGTATGGAACTATAGATGTGCAGTTTTGCTGTAATAGAATTTTACAAGGAAAAACATGGTAAGGGTTCTTAACATACATTATTTATAAACTGAGAATGGGTATACATTTATGCTTACTGATACACTGTAGAGATTACACTATTGATGAAATGAAATCAAAAGATTTCAAGTTACTGGATAGAACGGTAGAGATTACACTGTTGTTTGGGTGAAGCTAGGGTTTGGATTACCGTGAAGATGATCAGGGAAAGTCTGCAAAATATGAAAGCAATAGGAGGAATGAACCGTCAGGTATTTTTTGCTTCATCTCTTTCAATCAACAGGGGTTTTGAAGTCATGGAGAGAAGAATAAATCAACAAGGGTTTTGGAATTTGACAAACGATAACTATTGCTCTGCATTAATTGTTCTAGCTGTTGTGGGTGTTATCTCTTGATTCATTCACTACTTCATCCTCAACCTTCTGGTTCGTCTTCACCATGTCTTTGCATTTGGACCGAAGTTTGGTTCAATCTGCCTGTTGACTCTCTTCATATGAAATATTGATTTTTTTCTTATGTTTGTTTATGATTTTTATTGAATTGATACTCCCTATTTCTGTTTCAGGCGTGGATATGTTTTGACGCTATCTAATCACTAAAGCTATGTTTTGATATGGTTGAATTTTTGTGCATTTTATTTTACCCATTTATACTATATGATAAGTTTTAGTGTTTAAACTGAATACATTGATCAAGTGATCATCTACATTCTACACTATCACAATTTTGTGTAGTTCCATATGTTAATCAATGCTTTTATATTAACACACTTTATGGTAGGTAATTTGACAACCATGATGCAACTAGGGAGATCTTAAGGTCTGAGTTTTCCCCCTATGAGTTATTATAACGTTTGCCTTATATATTTAAGTCCACTATTAAGTTAATTGTATTTGCATTCTCATAATTGCGGTATCTTTTTGTTTAAATTTGCTGCTAAAAGCTAGATCATTGATTTGTCTTTGGTACTCCTTGTTCTATTAGGTTTTTAATATTTGCTCTATTGCTTATAGATAGGCTGTTGTAATATATATAATTTCCAGGTGTTAGTAGCAATTGATAATGATTGTATGATATCACTTTTTGTAGGAGAATGAAAACTTGTCAGCTCAAAGTTATACAATTTGTTGGAAACCAGGTATATCTTAACACCTTCATATGATCATTTTCCTTTCTAATTTATTTTTTTGTGGTAGCCATTTGCTTTGCTTTAGGTAAATAAGCCGTATGAACTATTGTAGTTAAATAAACATCCCACAAAATCTCTTATTAGTTGATTTCATCATATTTTATGCGTGTTATTATTGTAAGCAAATAAAACTATTTTTTACATAAGGGCCCCCAGTTTTTAATTTTTTACTTCGCTTTGGGCCCCCAAAACGGTTAAGCCGGCCCTTCACTACTAGCTAGTTAAACTCGTTAGGCACTCTAAGGTGTTCAGACTTCAAAAGCCTAGGCGCGAAGCAGGAGACGAGCTCTATGTGTAACCAGAAGTTGCATTTGTCCATCGTTTTACATATTGACCCTTTTATCTTGTAAATTGTGCATAACCTCTTCATCCCTTTGATTGTTTCCATGTATGTTGACCAATTTTGGCCCAAATGTGCATGAGGCGTGTTCTTGATCACCTCAAGTGACTCACGCCTCAGGCATAATTTTAAAACCAAGCATAGAAGAATAACAAGTACTACCTGTTTACATTGTAGATAGGTGAATCCTCAACTGCACACCCTCTTCAGGAGATTTTCCCATCAGGTATGTGAATCTATAGAGCATTTCTTGAGAATGGAATAAAGAGATATGTTAAGAAGAGCATTTCTTGTCACAAGACGTGCTAATTGATTTGCCTCTTTAGCTAGCTATGTTATCTGTTATCACATTCATTATCTATGCTAAGAATTTTATTACTGAGTTTGGAAAGAGTTCTGAAATTATTTTTTAATGCTAAGAATTTTGAAACAAAAAAGGTATATTTTCATGTTGATGCTTGGAGGGTTAGAAAAACTATATGGTGACAAGTGTGGCATGGCATAATGTTTTGAGAAAAAGTTGAGTGGGTTCTCTGTTTTTTATGTGTTAATCTGTTCTTTTACACCAGAACAAACTGTTACCATCTGTATACATTACATCTCTTTAAATGAGAAGCTTCTTTGGTTGTTTGTAACTGACAATTTCAACCAGAAGTTCTCTTCCCATGTCAGAATATAACAGTTTATGAAGCAGAAATTCTTTATAATAAAATAGTAAGAATATGACACAATAATGACACAACAATATGTCAATATGGTAGTAGGTTACCCATTTTTTTAGCCATATCTGCTGCCTAATATCTTGAAAACTGATTTGTTGTGCCAGCAAAGTAAAAGCAATCTTGCAGCCAAACAAAATTGGAGGCGCAAAAGAAGAGTTTATGCCAAATTATCAAGAAGTCAATGGTGAACACCCAGAATCTAGAATGCAATTATTCGGCTTCGATTCGAAAGGTGAATATTGTTTCTGCTTTTATTTTTTGATCTTTTCTCTTTTCTACGAACAGGAACTATCATTTTGTTCCAGATAAACTTGGGGCATGCTAAAATTGAAATCCACAAGAAGTTGTACTTCTCGACACCAATTTTCTCTTTTGAGTTACGTTGGTCTTTTAGGTCGTTCAACTTATAGACCTTTATATGTTATGTTATGTCTCTTTTGAGGACGTGCCTTTGTCATGGTCTTCTAATATTATGGAGCACTGTTTAATGATCTTATCTGCTGGTACGAATCTACCGTTGGCCATTTCTATGGAAAAGCTAGTTTCTAGCATACTCGGTTTCAAGTCAAGCATGTGTGCAAAATCAGAAGATATGAAGCTGTTATCTGCTCCCGTATCAAACAATATAGATGCGAAGTGATCGTTGAGAAGATACGTACCCGTGACGACATTGGGATCTTGACGGGCATCATTAGCTCCAATGACAAAGGCACGTCCTCTTGCAGCATTTCCTTGATTTCCCTGGGCTGGATTACCAGCTATAGCCAGCAATTGCTGCTGGTTATTGCCTTGTTGACCGGGTGCTCTGTTTAGTCGGGGACACTTGTTTCGGAAGTGATCAAGACCTCCACATTCATAGCATGCCCTGGCGTTCCCGGCGGGGTTAACCGCATTGATGGGCGTTACCAGGTTTGGCGCAATCCTACAATCCTTCGCCCAATGACCCAAGCGCCTACAGTTTGTGCATTCCCGACACGGCCTTGCTGGGGAATGGTGCCAATTACACTTGCTGCACTTGGGGTGCGGTCCCGTGTAATCCTTCTTTTCTTGGGTCACGGCCACAAAGTTTTTGGTCGTTTTGGCCCTCTTATCAAACTTTCCAGTACCCGACCGACTTGTTTCCCCAGTCTCTTTCCTTTTCTCCGCTCCCCTACCCAGTACTCCTGTTCTTATCATCTCGTCAGTGAGAGCGCCCGCTTTCAGAATAGCGCTCTGGATTGTAGGAGGAGCAGCTGCAGTTACCATCGCCCGGATTTGAGGCGCGAGTCTCCAAATGTATCTTTCTATCCTCTTGGATTCCGGAGGGATTAGGTGTGGAACTAGTCTAGCCAGCTCGTGGAATCGGTCAGTATAAGCTGCGTGCCCTGCCCCCACCATAGCATGATTCCAGAACTCATGTTCAAGCTTCTGCATCTCGTTGAGGGGGCAGTATTCCTCGGTAATCAAGGCTTTGAATTCATCCCAGGTCATCTGTATCGCAGATTCCCTTCCCCTAGCTTGAACCTGGGTGTTCCACCAGGTTAATGCTCTGCCCTGCAGTGAGCACGTAACATACTTGATCCGCTGGCTGTCGAGGCATTCACTAATGTCGATCACAGCCTCCATTTTCTCAAGCCATCTAGTCAGGGCTATCGCCCCACCTTTCCCATCGAATTCGTGGGGTTTGCAAGCCACAAACTCTTTATATGTGCATCCCCGTTTAGTATGGTTGACGCCAGTTTCGTTTCCATTTATTCCACCAATGCCAATATCATCCACTACCCCTTGGTTATGTTGGCCGTTGGTGTTATGATCCCCGTGGAGAGGTTGATTCAGCAGGGTGTCGCTTTCTTGCGTCACAATTGTAGGAACTAATGCAGCTAGCTGCTGAGCAATCATAGCAGCTATATCAGGATTGCCAGTTTCCTGATTATTGTCGGCTGGAGCACCACCGGCTCTTGATGGTCTACCCTTTCTCCTATTTTGTGGGGCTTCAACTTCTTGGTTGGTTTTGCGTGTGACTCTTTTAGGTGCCATCTTCTTACTACAGAAAGATGGAAATTTTAGTCACCGCATGATTTCACTCAATAATTCATAATAACCTATGCTTCGGTCCATCAAGATCATTATGTAGCCCAGGTTAAGCATATTCTTAGTATACCGGTGATGCTTATATATAGGGTTCCCCGCAGCGTTCCCACCACATCCACGATATACCTTGAATAATACTTGAACTAGTTACATAACATCTTAATTTTCCTTAGCATCTACTCAAATAATAACGTTTTGTGTGGTTAGAGAGTATCATTACTCTTCTACATTCATGTATTCCTCATTCATTCTAAGCATTAATCAGTAGTTACTGAAATGCTAAGTAGAAGAATGTCCAATAAAGATTAAGGTCAATTGTCATGATTGGAAATACTATAAAGGCTTTAAGTAGGACAGGACTTGAGTATATGATAATGTTTGATTGCCTTCAACAAGGACTTACTAGCATTATGACCCTAGCACCCTAGGGTATAGAATAGAAACGCGTAATACTCATGATCGTTACCTCATGGTAAGGTTATATAAGCATCACCGGTATACTAAGAATATGCTTAACCTGGGCTACATAATGATCTTGATGGACCGAAGCATAGGTTATTATGAATTATTGAGTGAAATCATGCGGTGACTAAAATTTCCATCTTTCTGTAGTAAGAAGATGACACCTAAAAGAGTCACACGCAAAACCAACCAAGAAGCTGAAGCCCCACAAAATAGGAGAAGGGTTAGACCATCAAGAGCTGGTGGTGCTCCAGCCGACAATAATCAGGAAACTGGCAATCCTGATATAGCTGCTATGATTGCTCAGCAGCTAGCTGCATTAGTTCCTACAATTGTGACGCAAGTAAGCGACACCCTGCTGAATCAACCTCTCCACGGGGATCATAACACCAACGGCCAACATAACCAAGGGGTAGTGGATGATATTGGCATTGGTGGAATAAATGGAAACGAAACTGGCGTCAACCATACTAAACGGGGATGCACATATAAAGAGTTTGTGGCTTGCAAACCCCACGAATTCGATGGGAAAGGTGGGGCGATAGTCCTGACTAGATGGCTTGAGAAAATGGAGGCTGTGATTGACATTAGTGAATGCCTCGACAGCCAGCGGATCAAGTATGTTACGTGCTCACTGCAGGGCAGAGCATTAACCTGGTGGAACACCCAGGTTCAAGCTAGGGGAAGGGAATCTGCGATACAGATGACCTGGGATGAATTCAAAGCCTTGATTACCGAGGAATACTGCCCCCTCAACGAGATGCAGAAGCTTGAACATGAGTTCTGGAATCATGCTATGGTGGGGGCAGGGCACGCAGCTTATACTGACCGATTCCACGAGCTGGCTAGACTAGTTCCACACCTAATCCCTCCGGAATCCAAGAGGATAGAAAGATACATTTGCGGACTCGCGCCTCAAATCCGGGCGATGGTAACTGCAGCTGCTCCTCCTACAATCCAGAGCGTTATTCTGAAAGCGGGCGCTCTCACTGACGAGATGATAAGAACAGGAGTACTGGGTAGGGGAGCGGAGAAAAGGAAAGAGACTGGGGAAACAAGTCGGTCGGGTACTGGAAAGTTTGATAAGAGGGCCAAAACGACCAAAAACTTTGTGGCCGTGACCCAAGAAAAGAAGGATTACACGGGACCGCACCCCACAGCAAGTGTAATTGGCACCATTCCCCAGCAAGACCGTGTCGGGAATGCACAAACTGTAGGCGCTTGGGTCATTGGGCGAAGGATTGTAGGATTGCGCCAAACCTGGTAACGCCCATCAATGCGGTTAACCCCGCCGGGAACGCCAGGGCATGCTATGAATGTGGAGGTCTTGATCACTTCCGAAACAAGTGTCCCCGACTGAACAGAGCACCCGGTCAACAAGGCAATAACCAGCAGCAATTGCTGGCTATAGCTGGTAATCCAGCCCAGGGAAATCAAGGAAATGCTGCAAGAGGACGTGCCTTTGTCATTGGAGCTAATGATGCCCGTCAAGATCCCAATGTCGTCACGGGTACGTATCTTCTCAACGATCACTTCGCATCTATATTGTTTGATACGGGAGCAGATAACAGCTTCATATCTTCTGATTTTGCACACATGCTTGACTTGAAACCGAGTATGCTAGAAACTAGCTTTTCCATAGAAATGGCCAACGGTAGATTCGTACAAGCAGATAAGATCATTAAACAGTGCTCCATAATATTAGAAGACCATGCTTTCGATATAGACTTAATACCTTTCGAGCTAGGGAGCTTCGACGTAATCGTGGGAATGGATTGGTTGTCAAAGCACGGAGCCGAGATCGTTTGTCGGGAGAAAGTAGTACGAATCCCCATGCCTAATGGGGAGGTACTCAAGATTCAAGGAGAACGACCAGGAAGAACTCTGAAGCTTATTTCCTGCATAAAGACGCGACGATGTCTAAGGAAGCAGTGCTATGCACTCCTGGCTCATGTTGTAGAAAAGAAGAAAGAAGGCATCAAGTTGGCAGATATTCCTGTGGTGCGAGATTATCCGGAAGTATTTCCTGATGATTTGTCAGGTTTACCTCCTCTACGTCAGGTGGAATTTCGTATCGAGTTGGTTCCTGGAGCTACGCCGGTAGCAAAAGCACCATATCGGTTAGCACCATCTAAAATGCAGGAATTATCCAGCCAACTACAAGAGCTATTGGAGAAGGGATTCATTCGGCCGAGTCATTCACCATGGGGAGCACCGGTTCTATTTGTCAAGAAGAAAGACGGGTCATTTCGTATGTGTATCGATTATCGCGAGCTGAACAAGTTGACGGTGAAGAATCGATACCCTCTTCCCAGAATTGATGATTTGTTTGATCAATTACAAGGAGCTTCATATTTCTCCAAGATTGATCTTCGTTCTGGATATCATCAACTGAGAGTTTTTGAAGATGATATACCGAAGACAGCGTTCAGGACTCGTTATGGGCACTATGAGTTCTTAGTCATGCCATTCGGATTGACTAATGCACCAGCTGTGTTCATGGATCTGATGAATCGGATGTGCAAACCGTACTTGGATAAGTTCGTGATCGTGTTCATAGACGATATACTTACTATTCTCGTTCGAAAGAAGATCACGAGAAACACCTCCGAGCAATTCTTGAACTATTGCGGGAAGAGAAACTTTTCGCTAAATTCTCGAAGTGTGAATTCTGGCTCCAGGAAGTGAAGTTTTTGGGCCATGTTGTTAACAAAGATGGAATTCACGTGGACCCCAACAAAATTGAAGCTGTGAAGAAATGGGATACACACCAAACGCCATCAGAAATCCGACAATTTTAGGATTGGCCATGCTAACTTTTCAAAAATCCGACAATTATCGACGGTTTATTGCGAACTTTTCAAAAATCGCACAACCGTTGACTATGCTAACCCAGAAGGATAAGAAGTTTGATTGGGGACATGCACAAGAACAAGCTTTCCAGACGCTAAAGGAAAAACTGTGCAATGCTCCAATACTATCCCTTCCGGATGGAACTGATGACTTCGTGGTGTATTGCGATGCTTCGCATCAGGGATTGGGATGTGTGTTAATGCAAAGAGATAAGGTGATTGCTTACGCCTCACGACAACTAAAGGTGCAAGAAAAGAACTACACGACTCATGATTTGGAGTTGGGCGTCGTAGTTTTTGCACTGAAGATATGGAGGCACTATCTGTATGGAACCAAATGCATCATCTACACTGATCATAAGAGCCTTCAACACATCCTGAATCAGAAAGAGCTCAACATGCGACAACGACGATGGGTAGAACTACTTAGCGACTACGATTGCGAAATCCGGTATCATCCGGGGAAAGCAAATGTGGTGGCTGACGCCCTCAGTCGTAAAGAACGCGTAAAACCACTACGTGTTAGAGCTTTGGGATTGACTATACAAACAAACTTGAAAGCTCAAATTCAAAGCGCACAAGGTGAGGCTCTAAAAGAAGAAAACCTTGTAGGAGAAGAATTCCGAGGGTTGGATAAACAAATGAATCGCAAGGATGACGGCGCACATTATTTCATTGATCGCATATGGGTTCCCAAATGGGGAGGCGTACGCACACTAGTCTTGGATGAAGCACACAAGACTCGATATTCTGTTCATCCCGGTGCAGACAAGATGTACCATGATCTGAAGGATCTATACTGGTGGCCGGGTATGAAGAAAGACATTGCTCTATATGTGAGCAAATGCTTGACGTGTTCCAAGGTAAAAGCTGAACATCAGAAGCCATCGGGACTATTACAACAACCCGAAATTCCCGAGTGGAAATGGGAGAACATCACCATGGATTTCATTACCAAACTCCCGAGAACGTCAAGCGGGCACGACTCGATATGGGTCGTAGTGGATCGACTGACAAAATCTGCTCACTTCTTGCCTATCCGAGAAGATTATAAAATGGATAAGCTGGCAAGATTGTACATCAAGGAGGTCGTGACACGGCATGGGGTGCCGGTGTCAATCATATCCGACCGAGACAGTCGATTTACTTCACGCTTTTGGCAGACGTTGCAGAAAGCGATGGGCACTCGACTAGATATGAGTACCGCCTATCACCCACAAACGGATGGCCAAAGTGAACGAACGATACAAACGTTAGAAGACATGCTTAGAGCTTGTGTAATCGATTTTGGTGGTAGCTGGGATACTCATTTACCATTAATTGAGTTCTCTTACAACAACAGTTACCACACAAGCATTGGATGCGCTCCATTTGAAGCATTATACGGGAGGAAATGTAGATCCCCAGTTTGTTGGGTTGAGATTGGTGAAAGCCAGCTAACAGGCCCAGAAATCATTCAAGAAACGACTGACAAGATTTTCCAAATTAAAGACAGACTAAAAGCTGCAAGAGATCGCCAAAAGAGCTATGCCAACAACCGTCGGAAGCCCCTAGAATTCAATGTTGGAGATCACGTCTTACTCAAAGTCTCTCCCTGGAAAGGGATTGTACGATTTGGAAAGAAAGGGAAGTTAGCCCCTCGATACGTAGGACCATTCGAGATTACAGAAAGAATCGGTCCGGTGGCTTACCGATTGAGGTTGCCACAAGAACTCAGCGGTGTACATGATACTTTTCACGTGTCAAACCTCAAGAAGTGTTTGGCGGACGAGTCCTTACATGTGCCAATTGAAGAAATCAAGATTGATGAGAAACTCCATTTTATAGAAGAACCAATAGAAATAATGGATCGGGAGGTCAAACAATTAAAACGCAGCAAAATCCCAATTGTCCGAGTGAGGTGGAACTCAAGGCGAGGTCAAGAGTTCACGTGGGAACGTGAGGACCAAATGAAATTCAAGTACCCTCATCTTTCGTTTCAGCCTCCTCGTGAATAAATTTCGGGACGAAATTTCCTGAAGTAGGGGAGACTGTAACATCTCGTATTTTTTTTACTATTAAAAGTTAATTTTATAAATAAGTTTGATATGTTGATGTTAAATAATTATAAAAATACTAATAATGATAATAATAAAAATAATAATAATAATAATAATAATAATAATAATAATAATAATAATAATAATAATAATAATAATAATAATAATAATAATAATGATGATGATGTTAATAATAATAATAATAATAAAGCCCAGGGGGGATTTTGCCATTTTTAAAACTTCAAAAGAAGTTTTAAATCATAAAATGATAAAAACACAACCGCAGGGACCATTTGTGTAAATTTTAAAATTACAAAACCAACCCCCGATCATCCCCGATTTTCCGGCCGCCGTCCGGCCAAAAATCCGGCGACCTCCGGCGACTTCAAAAACCACGAAATACTCGATTTTAAACTCCAAAAATCATATCAAATCGCTCGTGGACAAAATTCGAACCTAACACATGCATTTAATCATTCAAATTACAGCTTCTAGAACCAATAATCGACCACTTTAACTTTCGGTCGAAGTGCGGCACTAAATCGAGCACTAAACACAAAAATAAACAAAAGAAATCGCATAATTAGGAACATTTTGTCGTTTCCAATCGTCCACTGAGTTCCAATTGCTATAAAAGGACACAATCATAGAGTTTAATCTTCACCCTCATTCTCGACCTGCAACTCGATCAACTGCCATCCTCCGAACCTTATAACTCACAAATAACATAGGGCTTCTGATCCTAAGCCTCATTCTAAGCTTCCTGCACAATTAATTTAAGTTCCATCACTGTTTGATCCCCTTTTCGATTTCGAGATAGCGCGGCTGTTCCTCGAGTGTTCTTAACCTCAAATCAAACTAAAACAGGTAATTGAATACTTAGATCTACTCGTTTTTACATAAGGATTAAAACCCCCATGATTATAACTATTAACAGAGTCGAATTCGTGACCAATTTTGGGGAAATCGAATTAGGGTTCTTCGGGGATTTGGGGGAAACTGAGAAGCTATGTTTAAAAACAATTAAAACTGAGTTTAGTCGCGGCCACGGCCTTTGGTTCACCGGTTCCCACGCTCCATCTCACCCGAGAGGTCCCGGGTTCGACCCCGGGCCACTGCAACTATTTTTTTTAAAACCTTTTGGGCTTCTAAAAATTATGCAAAAATTTCTAAAAATCATAAAAATAAATTTTATAAACTGTTCTTATTTTAAAACTTATAAAATTATTTCCTGAAAATTTATTTTGTTTAAAAACCTTAAAAATATTCATAAAATATTATTTGTAAATATTTTAAATAATCATTTTTATAAAAATAGACACCAAATCGTAGGTAATTATAACTTTGAAAATTATAGAAATTATATAACATATAATTTCACATATTATTTGCAAAAATAACCATAAGTTATAAAATATACTTAATTAATTAAATTTAGTAAATAAATCACAAAATTATAACCAAACTCAAATGTATATATCTAATCGTGTACGAGTCAAACATAACCGACTCGAATTCAATCAAACACATCTATTCGCGCTGAATATGTTTTAAAGGCTTAGTTATAATCAATATTAGGTATTGAACGTGTTTGATCGTGCATTGCTTGATTTTGTGAAGTCTTTGTGCAATACATCAATTCAAGGTGAGTTTCGTGGCCCCTTTTTATGTTTATACAAATTTTCAATGAAGTATGCTCACCCGTTTTCAATGCTGTACACTGTATATTCTGTTTTTATACTTGGAATCAATGTGATACTGTTTTGCACGCATACATGGTGTTATTCTATGATTCTTACAACCATTAATTCCGGGTTAGGAACCAACGGATAGGTATTGGTAGTACTACTGGGTTGCACCCCCACCCTTCGATGATTGGTTAACTTGCGAGTTACCAACACAGCTGCCAGCAATCCGGCCAAGGGTGAATATATTCCGTCGAATTTATATGCATAACGTCATTAGGGTTTGGTTGTCTTAAACACATGTTATGTGGTTTGTGCTTGCAGTATGATTCCATATCAAATTTTATACAGCATCAATTACATGTTTTCAATTTAAACCTGTGGAACTCACCAACATTATGTGTTGACATTTTTTTGAGCATATCTTTTCAGGTGAACATAACCAAAGAGGATAGCTAGTGCTGATGCCTTAGCAGAGACCCTCAGGATTTCATTAGATTTGCATTTGTAATGTATATCATTTGTATTCATTTGTGAACTAATTGTGTTTTGGATTTAGAATCAATAAGACTATGATAGTCGTGGAACTGACTAACCACGACACAAGTCACCATTGTGTCGGGGGACGTCATGACACGAGAAGTTTGCATGTATTATATCTCTGTATTTATGCCAATCTGTCACACCCTCAAAATCCACTAACGGGGTTTTACTGTCAGGCGTGTGACATAACCAGGATCTCAGATAAGCATCAATTACACCAAACGACTCGATAATCACAAATCATATAAGTTGCTTAATTATAATGAAACAGACCAAATATATTTAAGTGATGCGGAAGTGAATACAGTAAAACATTTAACAATAGTTTTGGAACACGTAAACACGTGTCCAATCCAGTTATGTAAAGTAAATGCAAATTAAATCTTGAAAACAGTTTGTGGTGAATACGGAATGACATGCTGTAGATGCTGTGCTCCTAAATGTGCCACATCAATGTCCTGAGAGAAAACATGCAAAAATCTCAGTACAAGACTGGTGAGTTCACAGGTTTATCAGAAAACAGTAATTATCGAAAATGAAGTTCCCGGATTATGTAATCCGTCAAGTATGTAATTCCCGGATTATGTAATCCGTCAAGTGTGTAGTTTCCCGGATTTAGTAATCCGATAAGTATAATGAAATCCCCGGATTTATTAATCCGATAAGTATAATGAAATCCCCGGATTTATTAATCCGATAAGTATAATGAAATCCCCGGATTTATTAATCCGATAAGTATAATGAAATCCCCGGATTTATTAATCCGTCAAGTATAATGAAATTCCCGGATTTATTAATCCGTCAAGTATAATGAAATTCCCGGATTTATTAATCCGTCAAGTATAATGAAATTCCCGGATTTATTAATCCGTCAAGTATAATGAAATTCTCGAATTAATTAATCCGTCAAGTATAATGAAATTCCCGGATTTATTAATCCGTCAAGTATAATGAAATTCCCGGATTTATTAATCCGATAAGTATAATGAAATCCCCGGATTATGTAATTAAAGCATATAATGGGTAGCTAGTCCATAATGATCACTATGTGTATGAAGGCGCGACCGAACTGACATGTAATCAAATAATAAACCAAGCCCGGATGTGGATCACACCACAACACTTGTAATTAGGCTAACCGTTCACCCGTTTGACGAACGTTGTGCTAGCGCGACTAGCCCGGGTGGGGTATGTCAATCCCAGTAGTACTACTAACAATTACCTCGTTAAGTCCATATTAACGGTCCGTTGGGCAAGTATACACCATAGTATCAAGTATATGCAGTATTACAAAAATCCAATGTAATGTAACGTTTTTGAAAACAGCATGTTTCCTCCCCCAAAAGAGTATATAAGTAAAAGTGGGGCTGTAAACTCACCTTGAATTGATGTAATGAAAGCAACAAGAGCTTCAAAGACTAAGACAATGCACGATCAAACACGAGCAATTCCGATTATTAATTGTAATTACGTCTTTAAGATATGCGCAACGTGAATAGATATATTTGGTTGGATTCGAGTCGGTTTGGGTTTGACGCACACGAATAAATATATCTATATTCTTTGTAATATTTTGAAATGAATATTATTTAACATTGATTATGAATATATTCCGTCGAATTTATATGCATAACGTCATTAGGGTTTGGTTGTCTTAAACACATGTTATGTGGTTTGTGCTTGCAGTATGATTCCATATCAAATTTTATACAGCATCAATTACATGTTTTCAATTTAAACCTGCGGAACTCACCAACATTATGTGTTGACATTTTTTTGAGCATATCTTTTCAGGTGAACATAACCAAAGAGGATAGCTACTGCTGATGCTTTAGCAGAGACCCTCAGGATTTCATTAGATTTGCATTTGTAATGTATATCATTTGTATTCATTTGTGAACTAAGTGTGTTTTGGATTTAGAATCAATAAGACTATGATAGTCGTGGAACTGACTAACCACGACACAAGTCACCATTGTGTCGGGGGACGTCATGACACGAGAAGTTTGCATGTATTATATCTCTGTATTTATGCCAAGTGTTATGACGATCCCGTCCGTCGCATAAATATAGAGATATAATACATGCACACATGCTTGACTTGAAACGAAGTATGCTAGAAACTAGCTTTTCCATAGAAATGGCCAACGGTAGATTCGTACCAGCAGATAAGATCATTAAACAGTGCTCCATAATATTAGAAGACCATGCTTTCGACATAGACTTAATACCTTTCGAGCTAGGGAGCTTCGACGTAATCGTGGGAATGGATTGGTTGTCAAAGCACGGAGCCGAGATCGTTTGTCGGGAGAAAGTAGTATGAATCCCCATGCCTAATGGGGAGGTACTCAAGATTCAAGGAGAACGACCAGGAAGAACTCTGAAGCTTATTTCCTGCATGAAGACGCGACGATGTCTACGGAAGCAGTGCTATGCACTCCTGGCTCGTGTTGTAGAAAAGAAGAAAGAATGCATCAAGTTGGCAGATATTCCTGTGGTGCGAGATTATCCGGAAGTATTTTCTGATGATTTGTCAGGTTTACCTCCTCTACGTCAGGTGGAATTTCGTATCGAGTTGGTTCCTGGAGCTACGCCGGTAGCAAAAGCACCATATCGGTTAGCACCATCTAAAATACAGGAATTATCCAGCCAACTACAAGAGCTATTGGAGAAGGGATTCATTCGGCCGAGTCATTCACCATGGGGAGCACCGGTTCTATTTGTCAAGAAGAAAGACGGGTCATTTCGTATGTGTATCGATTATCGCGAGCTAAACAAGTTGACGGTGAAGAATCGATACCCTCTTCCCAGAATTGATGATTTGTTTGATCAATTACAAGGAGCTTCATATTTCTCCAAGATTGATCTTCGTTCTGGATATCATCAACTGAGAGTTTTTGAAGATGATATACCGAAGACAGCGTTCAAGACTCGTTATGGGCACTATGAGTTCTTAGTCATGCCATTCGGATTGACTAATGCACCAACTGTGTTCATGGATCTGATGAATCGGGTGTGCAAACCGTACTTGGATAAGTTCGTGATCGTGTTCATAGACGATATACTTATCTATTCTCATTCGAAAGAAGATCACGAGAAACACCTTCGAGCAATTCTTGAACTATTGCGGGAAGAGAAACTTTTCGCTAAATTCTCGAAGTGTGAATTCTGGCTCCAGGAAGTGAAGTTTTTGGGCCATGTTGTTAACAAAGATGGAATTCACGTGGACCCCGGCAAAATTGAAGCTGTGAAGAAATGGGATACACCCAAAACGCCATCAGAAATCCGACAATTTTTAGGATTGGCCGGGTATTATCGACGGTTTATTGCGAACTTTTCAAAAATCGCACAACCGTTGACCATGCTAACCCAGAAGGATAAGAAGTTTGATTGGGGACATGCACAAGAACAAGCTTTCCAGACGCTAAAGGAAAAACTGTGCAATGCTCCAATACTATCCCTTCCGGACGGAACTGATGACTTCGTGGTGTATTGCGATGCTTCGCATCAGGGATTGGGATGTGTGTTAATGCAAAGAGATAAGGTGATTGCTTACGCCTCACGACAACTAAAGGTGCACGAAAAGAACTACACGACTCATGATTTGGAGTTGGGCGCCGTAGTTTTTGCACTGAAGATATGGAGGCACTATCTATATGGAACCAAATGCATCATCTACACTGATCATAAGAGCCTTCAACACATCCTGAATCGGAAAGAGCTCAACATGCGACAACGACGATGGGTAGAACTACTTAGCGACTACGATTGCGAAATCCGGTATCATCCGGGGAAAGCAAATGTGGTGGCTGACGCCCTCAGTCGTAAAGAACGCGTAAAACCACTACGTGTTAGAGCTTTGGGATTGACTATACAAACAAACTTGAAAGCTCAAATTCAAAGCGCGCAAGGTGAGGCTCTAAAAGAAGAAAACCTTGCAGGAGAAGAATTCCGAGGGTTGGATAAACAAATGAATCGCAAGGATGACGGCGCACATTATTTCATTGATCGCATATGGGTTCCCAAATGGGGAGGCGTACGCACACTAGTCTTGGATGAAGCACACAAGACTCGATATTCTGTTCATCCCGGTGCAGACAAGATGTAACATGATCTGAAGGATCTATACTGGTGGCCGGGTATGAAGAAAGACATTGCTCTATATGTGAGCAAATGCTTGACGTGTTCCAAGGTAAAAGCTGAACATCAGAAGCCATCGGGACTATTACAACAACCCGAAATTCCCGAGTGGAAATGGGAGAACATCACCATGGATTTCATTACCAAACTCCCGAGAACGCCAAGCGGGCACGACTCGATATGGGTCGTAGTGGATCGACTGACAAAATCTGCTCACTTCTTGCCTATCCGAGAAGATTATAAAATGGATAAGCTGGCAAGATTGTACATCAAGGAGGTCGTGACACGGCATGGGGTGCCGGTGTCAATCATATCCGACCGAGACAGTCGATTTACTTCACGCTTTTGGCAGACGTTGCAGAAAGCGATGGGCACTCGACTAGATATGAGTACCGCCTATCACCCACAAACGGATGGCCAAAGTGAACGAACGATACAAACGTTGGAAGACATGCTTAGAGCTTGTGTAATCGATTTTGGTGGTAGCTGGGATACTCATTTACCTTTAATTGAGTTCTCTTACAACAACAGTTACCACACAAGATATGGTGTCAATCATATCCGACCGAGACAGTCGATTTACTTCACGCTTTTGGCAGACGTTGCAGAAAGCGATGGGCACTCGACTAGATATGAGTACCGCCTATCACCCACAAACGGATGGCCAAAGTGAACGAACGATACAAACGTTGGAAGACATGCTTAGAGCTTGTGTAATCGATTTTGGTGGTAGCTGGGATACTCATTTACCATTAATTGAGTTCTCTTACAACAACAGTTACCACACAAGCATTGGATGCGCTCCATTTGAAGCATTATACGGGAGGAAATGTAGATCCCCAGTTTGTTGGGCTGAGATTGGTGAAAGCCAGCTAACAGGCCCAGAAATCATTCAAGAAACGACTGACAAGATTTTCCAAATTAAAGACAGACTAAAAGCTGCAAGAGATCGCCAAAAGAGCTATGCCAACAACCGTCAGAAGCCCCTAGAATTCAATGTTGGAGATCACGTCTTACTCAAAGTCTCTCCCTGGAAAGGGATTGTACGATTTGGAAAGAAAGGGAAGTTAGCCCCTCGATACGTAGGACCATTCGAGATTACAGAAAGAATCGGTCCGGTGGCTTACCGATTGAGGTTGCCACAAGAACTCAGCGGTGTACATGATACTTTTCACGTGTCAAACCTCAAGAAGTGTTTGGCGGACGAGTCCTTACATGTGCCAATTGAAGAAATCAAGATTGATGAGAAACTCCATTTTGTAGAAGAACCAATAGAAATAATGGATCGGGAGGTCAAACAATTAAAACGCAGCAAAATCCCAATTGTCCGAGTGAGGTGGAACTCAAGGCGAGGTCAAGAGTTCACGTGGGAACGTGAGGACCAAATGAAATTCAAGTATCCTCATCTTTCGTTTCAGCCTCCTCGTGAATAAATTTCGGGACGAAATTTCCTGAAGTAGGGGAGACTGTAACATCTCGTATTTTTTTTACTATTAAAAGTTAATTTTATAAATAATTAAGTTTGATATGTTGATGTTAAATAATTATAAAAATACTAATAATGATAATAATAATAATAATAATAATAATAATAATAATAATAATAATAATATAATAATAATAATAATAATGTAACACCCCGGCCCGGATAGGGCTGACGTGTCACTAATACGGATATCAAATCAAAACGCATTCCCAATATTAAAAACGATTACAAGTTCAAATTCCAAAACCTAATTAAGATGTTCAATACATTAATTAAAGTAATAGATAATCTTGGTCTTCAATTCACTCTTCACTGGTTTCCCGGGTTACCCTGCTGACCTGACGTGCATGAAAACAAAAGCACGTCTGAGCATAACGCTCAGTGAACGGAATAGCGGATAACAAAATAAACAGACATGACGATAATCAAAGAATCAGCAGATATCAAAAACAAACAGACATGTGATAATCAAGGAATTGGCAGATATCAAAAATAAACAGACATAATGATAATGGAGAACCAAAGATCATAAGATATATATATATATCAAATAGAACATACGTCATAAGACATATATCAGATAGAACATACCCCGAGCTAATAATCATATCATATAATAACTGAACAGGGGGGACACAGGTAGCGAGCCCGTGAACCAACGTGAAATGGAGTATGGGCAGACATACAAACCATTCACCAGAGTCATGAATGGAATGGTGTTTAACCATCCATCAGGAAATAACAGAACTAGCCTAGGATCGATCCATACGCCTCTGAGGAAATAATAATATAACCAGACATAATTTCAGAGTCCTCTTTAGAGACGCCGTGATCTCAGCTCACCGCCACGGTTGGTGCCACGTTATCGATGCCGCAATAACGCGTCTTGGTCACCCCCAAGATAGGGAGAGCTCGGGTAACAAATTCAGAAATATATAGTAGTCAAACTACTTATAACAGAATTAAAAGCAAATTATCAGGAATCAAAACTAGAAATGAACGGAAATCAAATACGAGACAGAAATCAGGAATCTGTACTGCAAAGTAACGGAATCAAAAGTAAATACTTATGATAACAAGGAAACAGGATCCGTACAATAAGTAACAGAACAAAAGTGCATATTATGATAACAAAATCCGTACTTCAAAGTAACGGAAAATATTATTTATACTAAGATATAAAGAATCACGAATCCGTACCTTATACACGAATGACAATAATCAGAAACAAAGTCTAGGCTCGGTTAACGCCGCGAGAACCTACGATAACGTAACGCAAATTATAGTTTGGATTTTCCTATTTTAAATTGGAAAAATTCCAGTTCTGCCCTTGTCTTTTCGCACTCTTTAAAAATACTAAACGACGTTTAAAAATTCTGAAAATCTCCAGTTTACTAGATTAGTGATTTCTAAACAACTTTTATTTAGAAAAGTTTCTGATTTGAATTATCGAAATATGAGAAAAACGTGGATCTTTATAGCTGCGCAGAACTGCTAGCTGTTACGAAAACGACTATTTGGAGGTCTAAACGAATGAGTTTTTCTATGTTTTATATATCAACAGATTCGTTTTTCGACGAACTTCGTCATGGACATAAGGTTTAACTGATTTGGATCTGTTATGATAAAGTTACGGCCTCCGTAAGTTGGCTGTAAAATACGTATAAATCAAGGTATTTTGGTAAACCGTAAAATTATTTCTAGTTAAAATACGTCCGTTACGGGTCTGGAAATATTTTTATAAATAAGTATAAATCATGATTGACTTCTGAAAAATTTGGCTAATCATATTATTAATCCGTTTGTCATTTATAAAATCACATTCCAAAATATTTATAAAACTAGTTAAACGTGTGACTCGTTTAAAATGCTCGGTAAATGACTAAATCTTAATTTGGTCAAAATACCTATATTTCCAGTAGCTAAAACAATATCAAAATAGGATCGTATCAAGTTTACTAAGTTAAGCAAGGAAACTATGTTTAAAACGTAAACCGAATTAAACGAGTACTTATGCAAACGACAACCTATGATCAAAGGCAATGAACTAGAATACTAATTAGGGTGTCTAAGATTCAAGGATAACATAATGGCTAATAACATCTTAATGATTCCCACTATTTAAAGTTTATTTTTATAAAAATAAACTAATTATCACATTTGTTAATATTTGTATATACGAATCGTTAAGGTGTTTAAATAAATAAATTTACAGAAAATAGTTAACTAACTTTTAAAATAAACAAAGTTTATAAAACTGATTTTTACAATTTTTAGAAATTTTATTTAATTTTTTTAAAGCCCAAAAAGCTTTAAAAAAATGGTTGTAGGTGCCCGGGTTCGAACCCGGGACCTCAAAGTTAACAAGGAAGCACAGAACCAGTAAACCAAAGGCCGTGGCCGCGTTATAAATCAGCTTTTAATTCTTAAAACCAGTCTTTAACAAATTCCCAATTTTCCCCAAGAACCCTAGTTTCAATTCAATCCAATTGAAGCCCAAATCGATGTTGTTAATCAGAGTATGGTTAGGGCTTTCAATCCCCACATGAAATCGAGCATAATGGTAGTTTAAATTACCTGTTTTGAAGCTCGAAACGTGGTATTCGACTAGTTGCAGGTCCGCGGCCGAGGATGGGGATTAAATTCGATGTACGTGTTTGATTCGGTGCAACTGAACTCGATGGATTGTTATAAATGATTAATCTAACGTGAGTGCGCGTTTAATTCGATTATTATTTGAAGTTAATGGTCGATTAAGTGGGTTGGTCGGCCGAACACTTTCGGTCGAAAGTGTTTTTAGTGGGTAGATCACTCGATTAATCAATTTAAGGTGGGAAACAGGTTCGAAACACCCACTCGAAGATGTCGGGAAGGTTTAATCGAGTCAAACCGCGTTATTTTGGCTGTGGAGGTTCGCCGGAGGGCCGCCGGTGTGTGGCCGGCGAGGTGATCGGAAAAACGGGTAGGGGGGCTGGGTTAAAATGAAAATTACACATATGGTCCCTGTGGTTTACTATGTTCACTATTTAATGTAAAACTTTCTGTTACAGTTTCAAAATTGGCAAATTTAACCCCCTGAACTTTTATTATTATTAATACTTTTATTATTATTATTGTTTATATATATATATATATATATATATATATATATATATATATATATATATTTTTATGGGTATTATAATAATAATAATAATAATAATAATAATAATAATAATAATAATAATAATAATAATGATGCTAATAATAATAATAATAATAATAAAATAATAATAATAATGATGATGATGATGTTAATAATAATAATAATAATAAAGCCCAGGGGGGATTTTGCCATTTTTAAACTTCAAAAGAAGTTTTAAATCATAAAATGATAAAAACACAACCGCAGGGACCATTTGTGTAAATTTTAAAATTACAAAACCAACCCCCGATCATCCCCGATTTTCCGGCCGCCGTCCGGCCAAAAATCCGGCGACCTCCGGCGACTTCAAAAAATTATTATTATAATAATAATAATAATAATAATAAATAATAATAAATAATAATAATAATAATAATAATAATGATGATGCTAATAATAAAAATTATTATTATTATTATTATTATTATCATTATTAGTATTTTATAATTATTTAACATTAACATATCAAACTTAATTATTTATAAAATTAACTTTTAATAGTAAAAAAAAATACGAAATGTTACAGTCTCCCCTACTTCAGGAAATTTCGTCCCGAAATTTATTCACGAGGAGGCTGAAACGAAAAGATGAGGGTACTTGAATTTCATTTGGTTCTCACGTTCCCAGGTGAACTCTGGACCTCGCCTTGAGTTCCACCTCACTCGGACAATTGGGATTTTGCTGCGTTTTAATTGTTTGACCTCCCGATCCATTATTTCTATTGGTTCTTCTACAAAATGGAGTTTCTCATCAATCTTGATTTCTTCAATTGGCACATGTAAGGACTCGTCCGCCAAACACTTCTTTTGGTTTGACACGTGAAAAGTATCGTGTACACCGCTGAGTTCTTGTGGCAACCTCAATCGGTAAGCCACCGGACCGATTCTTTCTGTAATCTCGAATGGTCCTACGTATCGAGGGGCTAACTTCCCTTTCTTCCAAATCGTACAATCCCTTTCCAGGGAGAGACTTTGAGTAAGACGTGATCTCTAACATTGAATTCTAGGGGCTTCCGACGGTTGTCGGCATAGCTCTTTTGGCGATCTCTTGCAGCTTTTAGTCTGTCTTTAATTTGGAAAATCTTGTCAGTCGTTTCTTGAATGATTTCTGGGCCTGTTAGCTGGCTTTCACCAATCTCAGCCCAACAAACTGGGGATCTACATTTCCTCCCGTATAATGCTTCAAATGGAGCGCATCCAATGCTTGTGTGGTAACTGTTGTTGTAAGAGAACTCATTAATGGTAAATGAGTATCCCAGCTACCACCAAAATCGATTACACAAGCTCTAAGCATGTCTTCCAACGTTTGTATCATTCGTTCACTTTGGCCATCCGTTTGTGGGTGATAGGCGGTACTCATATCTAGTCGAGTGCCCATCGCTTTCTGCAACGTCTGCCAAAAGCGTGAAGTAAATCCACTGTCTCGGTCGAATATGATTGACACCGGCACCCCATGCCGTGCCACGACCTCCTTGATGTACAATCTTGCCAGCTTATCCATTTTATAATCTTCTCGGATAGGCAAGAAGTGAGCAGATTTTGTCAGTCGATCCACTACGACCCATATCGAGTCGTGCCCGCTTGGCGTTCTCGGGAGTTTGGTAATGAAATCCATGGTGATGTTCTCCCATTTCCACTCGGGAATTTCGGGTTGTTGTAATAGTCCCGATGGCTTCTGATGTTCAGCTTTTACCTTGGAACACGTCAAGCATTTGCTCACATATAGAGCAATGTCTTTCTTCATACCCGGCCACCAGTATAGATCCTTCAGATCATGGTACATCTTGTCTGCACCGGGATGAACAGAATATCGAGTCTTGTGTGCTTCATCCAAGACTAGTGTGCGTACGCCTCCCCATTTGGGACCCCATATGCGATCAATGAAATAATGTGCGCCGTCATCCTTGCGATTCATTTGTTTATCCAACCCTCGGAATTCTTCTCCTGCAAGGTTTTCTTCTTTTAGAGCCTCACCTTACGCGCTTTGAATTTGAGCTTTCAAGTTTGTTTGTATAGTCAATCCCAAAGCTCTAACACGTAGTGGTTTTACGCGTTCTTTACGACTGAGGGCGTCAGCCACCACATTTGCTTTCCCCGGATGATACCGGATTTCGCAATCGTAGTCACTAAGTAGTTCTACCCATCGTCGTTGTCGCATGTTGAGCTCTTTCTGATTCAGGATGTGTTGAAGGCTCTTATGATCAGTGTAGATGATGCATTTGGTTCCATACAGATAATGCCTCCATATCTTCAGTGCAAAAACTACGGCGCCCAACTCCAAATCATGAGTCGTGCAGTTCTTTTCGTGCACCTTTAGTTGTCGTGAGGCGTAAGCAATCACCTTATCTCTTTGCATTAACACACATCCCAATCCTTGATGCGAAGCATCGCAATACACCACGAAGTCATCAGTTCCGTCCGGAAGGGATAGTATTGGAGCATTGCACAGTTTTTCCTTTAGCGTCTGGAAAGCTTGTTCTTGTGCATGTCCCAATCAAACTTCTTATCCTTCTGGGTTAGCATGGTCAACGGTTGTGCGATTTTTGAAAAGTTCGCAATAAACCGTCGATAATACCCGGCCAATCCTAAAAATTGTCGGATTTCTGATGGCGTTTGGGGTGTATCCCATTTCTTCACAGCTTCAATTTTGCCGGGGTCCATGTGAATTCCATCTTTGTTAACAACATGGCCCAAAAACTTCACTTCCTGGAGCCAGAATTCACACTTCGAGAATTTAGCGAAAAGTTCTCTTCCCGCAATAGTTCAAGAATTGCTCGGAGGTGTTTCTCGTGATCTTCTTTCGAACGAGAATAGATAAGTATATCGTCTATGAACACGATCACGAACTTATCCAAGTACGGTTTGCACACCCGATTCATCAGATCCATGAACACAGCTGGTGCATTAGTCAATCCGAATGGCATGACTAAGAACTCATAGTGCCCATAACGAGTCCTGAACGCTGTCTTCGGTATATCATCTTCAAAAACTCTCAGTTGATGATATCCAGATCGAAGATCAATCTTGGAGAAATATGAAACTCCTTGTAATTGATCAAACAAATCATCAATTCTGGGAAGAGGGTATCGATTCTTCACCGTCAACTTGTTCAGCTCGCGATAATCGATACACATACGAAATGACCCGTCTTTCTTCTTGACAAATAGAACCGGTGCTCCCCATGGTGAATGACTCGGCCGAATGAATCCCTTCTCCAATAGCTCTTGTAGTTGGCTGGATAATTCCTGCATTTCAGATGGTGCTAACCGATATGGTGCTTTTGCTACCGGCGTAGCTCCAGGAACCAACTCGATACAAAATTCCACCTGACGTAGAGGAGGTAAACCTGACAAATCATCAGGAAATACTTCCGGATAATCTCGCACCACAGGAATATCTGCCAACTTGATGCCTTCTTTCTTCTTTTCTACAACATGAGCCAGGAGTGCATAGCACTGCTTCCGTAGACATCGTCGCGTCTTCATGCAGGAAATAAGCTTCAGAGTTCTTCCTGGTCGTTCTCCTTGAATCTTGAGTACCTCCCCATTAGGCATGGGGATTCGTACTACTTTATCCCGACAAACGATCTCGGCTCCGTGCTTTTGACAACCAATCCATTCCCACGATTACGTCGAAGCTCCCTAGCTCGAAAGGTATTAAGTCTATGTCGAAAGCATGGTCTTCTAATATTATGGATGACTGTTTAATGATCTTATCTGCTGGTACGAATCTACCGTTGGCCATTTCTATGGAAAAGCTAGTTTCTAGCATACTCCGTTTCAAGTCAAGCATGTGTGCAAAATCAGAAGATATGAAGCTGTTATCTGCTCCCGTATCAAACAATATAGATGCGAAGTGATCGTTGAGAAGATACGTACCCGTGACGACATTGGGATCTTGACGGGCATCATTAGCTCCAATGACAAAGGCACGTCCTCTTGCAGCATTTCCTTGATTTCCCTGGGCTGGATTACCAGCTATAGCCAGCAATTGCTGCTGGTTATTGCCTTGTTGACCGGGTGCTCTGTTTAGTCGGGGACACTTGTTTCGGAAGTGATCAAGACCTCCACATTCATAGCATGCCCTGGCATTCCCGGCGGGGTTAACCGCATTGATGGGCGTTACCAGGTTTGGCGCAATCCTACAATCCTTCGCCCAATGACCCAAGCGCCTACAGTTTGTGCATTCCCGACACGACCTTGCTGGGGAATGGTGCCAATTACACTTGCTGCACTTGGGGTGCGGTCCCGTGTAATCCTTCTTTTCTTGGGTCACGGCCACAAAGTTTTGGTCGTTTTGGCCCTCTTATCAAACTTTCCAGTACCCGACCGACTGTTTCCCCAGTCTCTTTCCTTTTCTCCGCTCCCCTACCTAGTACTCATGTTCTTATCATCTCATCAGTGAGAGCGCCCGCTTTCAGAATAGCGCTCTGGATTGTAGGAGGAGCAGCTGCAGTTACCATCGCCCGGATTTGAGGCGCGAGTCCCCAAATGTATCTTTCTATCCTCTTGGATTCCGGAGGGATTAGGTGTGGAACTAGTCTAGCCAGCTCGTGGAATCGGTCAGTATAAGCTGCGTGCCTGCCCCCACCATAGCATGATTCCAGAACTCATGTTCAAGCTTCTGCATCTCGTTGAGGGGGCAGTATTTCTCGGTAATCAAGGCTTTGAATTCATCCCAGGTCATCTGTATCGCAGATTCCCTTCCCCTAGCTTGAACCTGGGTGTTCCACCAGGTTAATGCTCTGCCCTGCAGTGAGCAAGTAACATACTTGATCCGCTGGCTGTCGAGGCATTCACTAATGTCGATCACAGCCTCCATTTTCTCAAGCAACCTAGTCAGGGCTATCGCCCCACCTTTCCCATCGAATTCGTGGGGTTTGCAAGCCACAAACTCTTTATATGTGCATCCCCGTTTAGTATGGTTGACGCCAGTTTCGTTTCCATTTATTCCACCAATGCCAATATCATCCACTACCCCTTGGTTATGTTGGCCGTTGGTGTTATGATCCCCGTGGAGAGGTTGATTTAGCAGGGTGTCGCTTACTTGCGTCACAATTATAGGAACTAATGCAGCTAGCTGCTGAGCAATCATAGCAGCTATATCAGGATTGCCAGTTTCCTGATTATTGTCGGCTGGAGCACCACCAGCTCTTGATGGTCTACCCCTTCTCCTATTTTGTGGGGCTTAAGCTTCTTGGTTGGTTTTGCGTGTGACTCTTTTAGGTGCCATCTTCTTACTACAGAAAGATGGAAATTTTAGTCACCGCATGATTTCACTCAATAATTCATAATAACCTATGCTTCGGTCCATCAAGATCATTATGTAGCCCAGGTTAAGCATATTCTTAGTATACGGTGATGCTTATATATAGGGTTCCCCGCAGCGTTCCCACCACATCCACGATATACCTTGAATAATACTTGAACTAGTTACATAACATCTTAATTTCCTTAGCATCTACTCAAATAATAATGTTTTAAGCCACGATATACCTTGTATATAGATGTAATTAATTTCCTGATGAACGTTATTGAAAAATATTAAATAAGCCACGTGAGATAGTAAATGCATGAATGAATGCTCCTAATCGTGCGCGTCTTGTGAACCTGAAAGAAACATGCTAAAGTGTCAACACAAGGTTGGTGAGTTCACAGGTTTTGATAAACAGAACATAAAGTAAACCGATACAGTAAACAAAGTAATATCAGTAGGTAGCTAGTCTACTAAACCAGTTACTCAGTGTATGAAGTTCGCAACCGAAGCTGACAATCGAAACTGAACGCCTCGGCTGTGAATACCAGGTCACAGCAACAGAACTTAGGTCAATTAAACACCCGTTTGACGAACGTTGTGCTAGCGCGACTAGCCCGGGTGGGGTTTGTCAAACCCAGTAGATCTACTCAGAATTGCCTCGCTATACTACATACATTAACGGTTCGAGAGTGAGGACTTAAGTGGTATCACACTAGTAAACAGGTGATATTACAATAATACTTATCAATGAAAATGAAATTGTTTCCACGTTTCTACTTGCGTAGTAACGGACCGAATGGCAAAGTATACGAACATAGTATCATGTATATGCAGTATCACAACAATCCAATGTAATGTAACGTTTATGAAAACAACATGCTTCTCTCCCCCAAAAGAGTATATAAGTAAAAGTGGGGCTGTAAACTCACCTTGAATTGATGTAATGAAAGCAACAAGAGCTTCAAAGAATAAAGCGATACACGATCAAGCACGAACAATACCTATTACGGATTGTAACTAAGTCTTTGAAATGTATTCAATGCGAATAGATATATTTGGTCGAATTTGGATCGGTTCGGTTTGACGCAAACGATTTGATATATATATGTGTGTGTGTGTGTGTGTATTTGAGTTTAATTATAAACTAGGATTCAACAGAATAGAATTACTGCTCTCTCTCTCTCTCTCTCTAGCTCTCAACGGCTCTCTCTCTTTCGCTGCTCTAACACCACCGGCCAACGGTCGCGGTCAACATCATCGCCTTGTTGACCGCCACCGACAGGTCACCACCGACAGGCCACAGATCACCGCCGGCCAGCTCCTCCGCAGGTAAGTTCGCCTACACCACCGACAGCCTTCACCCCACCACCACAGCCACCCACCAACACAACCACCGGCCACAGCCCCGACGACCCCTGCTACCACACCCGCAGGTAAGTTCGTAGACCCTGCCACCCACCACAGCCCACACCCCATCGACCATCGACCATCGACCTCTGCTACTCAGTAGCCGAACCGCCGCCTCCCGACGACGACTTCACGTCCGAACCGCCGCAGCCCCCCCTGCTACTCAGTAGCCGAACCATCGACCCCTGCTACTCGGTAGCCGAACCTGCAACTCAGCTTCACGGCCGAAGAGCCGCCTGCTACTCACCCAGTCGCCACCTGCTCGCTGGTTTGTTTTGGTTCACGGCTGAAACTTTCTGTTTGGTGTTCTAGGGTTAAAACCCTAGATCTATTGATAAAGTCAAAGTACCAAATTGGGTGGTGCTAGTTGGTTCTGGTTGTTTTGCTAAAGGATTGGAATACCCTAACTTGGGTACCCTTGGGTGAGTTCGTTCCATCATTCTCTTCTTCCTGTTTTTATTATTCTGCATTCACGAATATTCTCTTGTTGTAGGCATGTTTGGGCTGGGTTAGGAGGTCCAGCACTGTTTTAACAGGGAGAGCCATCCCCTGTCTCTATTTGTGGGCATCTAATTGTGTTCTTAATTTGGGTGATCTATTTATATTTTGTTCTTAAATAGCTACTTGTTCGTTTAATTTGGGTGATCTATTTATATTCTGTCATTTGGACTGATTGTTCTGATTGTTAGGTTATATCTCTGCTACTAGTCTGATTGTTAGTTTATATCCCTGCTTCTAGTCTGATTGTTAGTTCATATTCTCTGCTCCTGATTTTAAATAGCTACTTGTTCTGACTTTAAATAGTTTAGATTGGACTGATTGGCTGGGTTAGGGGTACCAGCACTCTGCTTTTAAATAGGGATTTGATTGTGCCAGTCACATTGTCTTGTGATTTGATATATTTCTGTTGCTGGTGGTAATTGTGTTCGACTGCTTCTGTTATGCTTTACTAGTGTGGCATCCTCTTTTTAAGGTGTTTCTTGTCACGTTGGGTGAGTGAGGTATAATAGATAACAGGAGACATTATGTTGTCCCGAGATCATGTACGGTGACGAGAGATGCAACTACAGGGAATAAGGGTTATAAATTACGAGTGGCATCGTGGAATGTAGGAACACTTACTGGTAAGTTATTAGAGATAATAGATGTGTTAAGGAGTCGTAAGGTTCAGATAGCGTGTCTCCAGGAGACTAGATGGCGAGGTGGGAGGGCAAAGGAGTGTAATGGGTATAAACTATGGTACTCAGGGTCAGATGGAACAAAAAATGGAGTAGGTTTTTAGTAGCTAAAGAACTTCAGGATAATGTAGTGGAGGTTAGAAGAATCGATGATAGACTGATGTTGTTAAGGATAGTAATAGGAGACGAGGTAGTGGCTGTAGTTAGTGCGTATACACCGCAAGTTGGACTAGGGGATACGGAAAGAAAGAAGTTCTGGGAGAGTTTAGATCACGTTATGGGAGACATACCACGAGAAGAAAAAATATTCATAGGAGGAGATTTTAATGGGCATATCGGTAAGGACAACGATCATTTCCCATTGGTGCATGGAGGCTTTGGGTATGGTCTGAGGAATGACGTCGGTAGGGAGCTTCTTGACTTTGCATTAGCGCATGAACTAAGCATCATAAATTCGTTTTTCAAGAAAAGAGAATCGCATCTAATTACGTTTAGCAGCGGCGGGAGACACACACAGATAGATTATTTGCTGATGAGGAGAGAAGATCGTAGCTCGTGGAAGGACTGCAAGACAATACCGGGACAGACAGTAGTCACTCAACATCACATGTTGGTGGCAGATATACGACTCAAGAGAGCAAGTGTCCAACCAACTAAGAGAAGTAGACCTACGATCAGATGGTGACAACTCAAAGACGAAAAGATTACCATCTTTAGAGATAAAATCATACCAATGAACCCGAGTGAGCCACAGGAAGACGCAAACCAAAAGTGGGAGGCTATGGCAACTAGAGTCATTCAAGCAGCTAAAGAAACGCTTGGGACTACAACAAATAGGAAAATCGGTCACAAGGAATCCTGGTGGTGGAACGAAGATGTACAGGAGAAGATAAGAATTAAACAACAAAGTTTTAGAGAGCTTTTACGCTGTAATAATGAGGAAGAACGAACAGAGCTAAAAGATAAATACAAAGAGGCAAAACGAGAGGCGAAAAAGTCTGTGTCAGAGGCAAAGAACACAGCATATGAGAGGATGTATAAGCGATTAGAGACGAAAGAGGGTGAACATGACATGTTTAAGATTGCCAAGGCAAGGGAACGTAGTAGACAGGACTTGAGATCGGTGAAGTTTATAAAGGACGCGGATGGAAAGGTCTTGGTGAGGGAGAAAGACATCAAGGGGAGATGGAACACTTACTTCGATAACCTTTTCAACATAACGAACCGTAATCAACAAACGGAGATCGACGAAACAACTCAAACGACGCAACAAAACAAGTGTTATTGTAGAAGCATCACAGTCGATGAAGTTAAGAGAGCTTTGAAGAAAATGGGAAGGGCTAAGGCGGTGGGGCCAGACAACATCCCGATTGAAGTGTGGAAGTGCCTAGGAGATGAGGGCCTACAATGGCTAACGGACTTATTCAACACTATCTTTAAGACAGGAAAGATGCCAGAGCAGTGGAGAAGCAGTGTCATAGTCCCCATATATAAGAAAAAAGGAGATGTCCAATGTTGCGCAAATTACAGGGGAATAAAGCTATTGAGTCACACGATGAAGCTATGGGAAAGAATTGTTGACACGAGAATTAGACGAGAAACTCAGATAGCGGTAAACCAATTTGGATTTATGCCAGGCCGCTCTACAACAGAAGCTATACACGTCATAAGGAGGATAATGGAGAAATATAGAGAAAAGAAAAGAGACCTGCATATGATATCATTGACCTAGAAAAAGCATATGACAGTGTGCCGCGGAAACTCATCTGGGAAAGTCTACAACTTAGAAAGGTACCAGAAAGGTATATCAAAATAATAAAGGATATGTATGACGGGGCAAAAACATGTGTACGAGCACCTGTCGGAGACACAGACTACTTCCCGGTGGAAGTAGGACTCCACCAAGGATCGGCATTGAGCCCATTCCTCTTCACAGTGGTGCTGGACGAGATGACCAAGTCTATACAACAGCCAGTCCCATGGTGTATGCTGTTTGCGGATGATATTGTCTTAATATCAGAATCTAGGACGGTGCTTAACGAGAGATTAGAACAATGGAGAGCAGCAATAGAACGCAGGGGCTTAAAGATAAGTCGCGCTAAGACAGAATACATGCATTGTAACTTTAGTGGTGAGGCCGAAGAGGACACCCAAATCAGTATCCAAGGCATGGCGGTCCCCCGGACGTCTAGGTTCAAATACCTTGGCTCGTATACACAGCGATGTAGCACACCGTATACAATCAGGATGGTGCAAGTGGAGAGCAGCATCAGGGATTTTGTGTGATAAGAGGTTCCCGGCAAAACTAAAGGGAAAATTCTACAGAGTGGCAGTACGTCCAGCTATGTTATACGGCACAGACTGTTGGGCCATAAAGAAATCGCACGAGAGACAAATAGAGGTCGCAGAAATGCGAATGCTGAGGTGGATGTGTGGACACACAAGAATGGATCGGATAAGAAACGACGTCTTTCGTCAGAGGCTAGAGGTGGCGTGTATCACAGAAAAAATAAGAGAGGGAAGATTAAGATGGTTTGGGCACGTGAAGAGGAGAACGATGGCAGCACCAGTCCGAGCAGTAGAGAATATCAGCTTAGAGGGTAGGAGGAGCAGAGGTAGACCTAGGTTGACTTGGGACGAGGTTATTAGGAGAGATATGATGGACTTGCATCTCTCTGAGAACATGATCGAGGATAGAAGTGAGTGGAGGCGTAGAATTAAAATTAAGGACTTTTAGTGGGTTTTGTGGTTGGGAAGGGTATACGGTGACATATGGCCGTGCCCCACACGTTAGGTGTAGTTTTCCTCATCTATCCTTTTTGGGTGTTACAAGCGCATTATCTAATTCTTCTTGTGATATATATCATTGTGTTATATGCTTCGTATTATGATGGTTATTGCCTTTGTTATGCTTTGTTATATGCTTTGTATATGCGTTGTATTATGATTGTTATTGTTATGGCCTGTGTTAACGAGTCGGGGGTCTCTTCGGAAGCGGTCTCTCTATCTTTCTAGATAGAGGAAAGACTTGCCACCATATACCCCTCCCAGACCCTGCTCTTCAGCGGGAGACACTGGGTATGTTTGTTTGTTTGTTTGTTTTATATTCTTTGTAATCTTTCGAAATAATTATTATTACCATAACGTATTATCCGGTAATTATTTATTAATCTAAACGTTCGTTACCGTATTGCTGAAATTATAAGATATATAATTCCTTTGATTTTCATGATTATAATTAAACACGATCTAGTGTCTATTTTATGAAAATAGTTATTTGGTAATATTTATAAATATTAATTTATAAATATTATTACGGTTTTTAATTAAAATAAATTTACAGAAATAACTTTGTGAGATTTAAATTAAGAGATGTTTATAAAATTTATTTTTATAATTTTAAGTAATTTTTGGTATATTTTTTAGAGGCTTTAAAAAGGTTTTAAAAAAAATGGCAGAGGCTCGGGTTCGAACCCGGGACCTCTAAGCCAAAATCCCACGCCCCAACCACTGAACCAAGGCCCAAGGCCGCGACAGAACTGCGACTTATTTCTTTTTAATCCATAATCCCCAGTTTCCCCCAAATTCGTATAAACCCTAGATCACAATCGATCAAATTGAACCCTGATTCGAAGTTGATACTCAAATTAATATTAGGGGTTTCATTCCTTATGATGACCCGAACATATAGATGTAATTAATTACCTGATTTGAATCGATTTGATGATATAAACAGTCAAGAACAGGTCGCGGTTCAACTTGAACTCGAATGTGGATCAAACACTGATGAAAATCAAATTAACTTTCCAGATAGCTTCGAATGATTGTAATGGTTGAAATCCCTATGTTAATTTCAGTAATTATTGCTCGGAGTATGGATTTTGGTAGAGTTGCAGGTCGCGATGATGGTGATGATCGAGATTGATATTTTTGATGATTTAAGGTGCAATTGAACTCACTGGAAGATTGAAGGTAGTTATATACTCGTTTAGGTTCAATTAATTAGTTTATTATTAAGTGTAGTGCTCGATAATGGCGGGTTTCTTGGCCGACAATCGGGTGAGTGGGTTAGGTAAGCAATCGCACTCAAATTTCGACTTGTTTGTGGGTAACGAGTTCGAGTCATCCCCGCAAAGGTGTCGGTAATATTTAATTTGATTAAAATCTGCGTTTATTGGGTGTTTGGGGGTCGCCGACGTTGGCCGGAATAGTGGCCGGAGAGGGAGAACGGGGCGACGGGCAGGGGGCTGGGTTTTAAAAGGAATTTCACTTTTGGTCCCTGTGGTTTAAGATGTTATCATTTTATGCTAGAACTTCTAAAATAAGTTTTAAAATGGTCAAAATTAGCCCCTGGACTTTATTATTATCATCATCATCATCATTATTATTATTATTATTATTATTATTATTATTATTATTATATTATTATTAATCTTACTAAATAATAAAATGGATTAATTCGCGATAGTATTAACCGAAAAGAAAAAAATTTCGGGTTGTCACATTATCCCCTTGTTGAAGAAATTTTCGGACGCGTTAACGAACTACTAGCAAGCAAGCTGGTCAGTGAGTAAGCTGATTAGTTATCTAGGACATAGGCAAGATAGGGTCTCCGGGAGTTTCTGAACAAACCGTAAGGTTTCGTGAGAGCTATTTCTATGGCATGTTCAGGGTTCAAGTCAGCAGGTACTATTCCTAGTAACTTACTAACCTGTTGGATACCTAATTCTAATTGGCATCAAAATCAAAAGAGAAGACATAGTGACTATCTACAAGAAGTCTACCGGATACTATAGTAGGGTCATTAAGGGTTTACCTGAGCCTATGATAAACACTCTGCCTTTGGCACCACCGTTGTCATTCCCATTTCTGTTCCCGTTGCCATTTCCATTGTTCTTCTTTAGTTTTGGGCAATACCTTTTGATGTGCCCAGTCTGACCACACTCATAGCAGCCTCTTTGTTCCCCCCATTGAGCTGGCTGCTTGTCTGATAAATTCACACGACAATTCTTAGCAGAATGACCAAACTTGCCACATCTCTCACAGTTGTTCTTGTTACACGACCCAATATGGTGGTAGTTGCATTCTTCACACTTAGGTAATGTTCCATTGTAGCCACTACCATGCTGTGAAGATGTAGAAATTTGGTTGTCGAACTTCCGATGCTGGTGGGAAGGGTTCTGCTTGTTATGTGAGCCAGACTCCCACTTTCTTTTGTTATGGCCGTCAGTAGTGGTAGAGGTAAAACCACGTGGAGGTAGTTTACCTTGTGTTACTGCCTGGTCAGTTAATCTATGAGCCAATCTAATCGCCTCCTGTATAGTAGTTGGTTGAGAAGCAGTGACCATTCCTTGAATTTCCGGAGACAACCCATGCAGATATCTTTCAATCCTTAGAGAAGGAGGGTTGACCATGTTAGGGCATAGTGTGGCGAGCTCATAAGAACGAGTAGTATACGTTTCGATCTCAGAACCCGTCATCTTAAGATTCCAGAATTCCATCTCCAATTTTTGCACTTCATTGCGAGGACAGTATTCCTCTTTCATCAAGGTTTTAAAATCTTTCCATGTTGTCTGATTGGCAGTCTCTATACCGAGCATTTGTACTTGAGTATTCCACCAAGATAGGGCAGCTCCGCCCAGGGTGCCAGTAGCGTACTTGACCCGATTTGCCACAGGGCAGTTGCACAATTCAAATGCGGATTCGAGCTTCTCGAACCACTGCAAGAGTCCCACGGCTCCTTCCATTCCTGTGAATGGATTTGGTTTGCAGTCCATAAAATTCTTAAAAGTACAGACTGCTTGACCAATAGGAGCGGGCTGGGGGTTGGGGTTTTGGTTTGCTAGCGCATCAGCCACACGCTGATTTATGAGGGCTGCCAACTCCGCTGGAGTCATACTGATGGAACCTCGACCGCGTCCACGCCCACGTCCAGACATTCTTAAATTACCCTATACGTAAGTAAATAAATATCCAACCAGATATCAGAAATTCAAAGCTATCAGTCGCATGTAATTAACCCCTTTGTTTTGGGATGAGAAGGAAAAGAAGTCTAGGAATTTAAAGTAACGGATAACTAGAGGATCAGTTCGAATATGAGGGATTAAGACACACGTCACGGTTTGAATTTCATCCGAATTCGAGGTAAGAGTGAGCATTCGTACAAGTAGAATTGAAGGATAGTTTTCATATTAGTATTTATGTTCTATGAATATCGAGAATTTCTTGCTCACGGTGTAGATACGATGACTTATACTGACTACAACGTTACCACCCGACCAAATTCACCGGACTTAGCATGCACGACAAATTACAATTACGTGTGCACCCGTAATGGTAATTTGCTTTGCATGATCACCCCGGTTCCTCCTATCAGGCTAACATATCTTGTCAAGTACAGTGGTCATCAATGATAGAAGTACCAAGTATGTATGTATTATATCGGGGTTGATTAATCAAAGTATACGAAAGGATCAGTAAAGTTTTGGGAATCATTGACACGCCAAGGTAATTTGACCCATTTGCCTTAGAGACCTGTGTATTGACCATAGTTTATCACTCATCCCAGAAATCCCCAGGTAAGCATACCAGGTCTCGCAATGAGATATATGCGATATGCTTGCCTTAGCCCGAGGGCCTTTTGCCAGGAAATCCAGAATACAGGTGTCTATGTGTCACACAAATCACGAAGAACATTTAGGCGATGTCAAATGCACACAAACTCTCCCGTGACTCACAGCAACTTGGAGCCACCATCCCGGTAGCCATATGCTCACAGGGATATGTTAAAGCAAAAGTTTTCAGGTAATCAAAAGTTTGAGAAACCTCGTAAGTAACCCTTCCCGTGACTCACAGCAACTCGGAGTCACCCTCCCTGTAGACGAACACTTACAGGAAGACGCCAAAGCAAACAGTTCTTGAGCAGGTAAAAACTAGTAAGGCATGCAAACAAAACCAACTAACAAAACTAAACGTGTCTATATGCGTGTAACTAAGGCAACGGCTATAGTCTAAATGCAATGCAAATGAGATGCAATGTCAATTTAGTTCGCTATAACCAATGGCTCTGATACCAATCTGTCACACCCTCAATTTCCACAAACGGGGTATTACCGTTAGGCGTGTGACTTCCAGGATCTCAGCCACTAGTTACACCAAACGACACGTTAATTGTAAAACATAATTCATTTTTGAAGTTTGATATTACCAAAGACCAAGTTTTTAAAGTAAACATAACAGAAGTTGCGGAAGCATAATAAATCTTAATTGTTTAAATGGCGCAACACGCGCAAACCGAATAAATGAACGTTATTGAAAAATATTAAATAAGCCACGTGAGATAGTAAATGCATGAATGAATGCTCCTAATCGTGCGCGTCTTGTGAACCTGAAAGAAACATGCTAAAGTGTCAACACAAGGTTGGTGAGTTCACAGGTTTTGATAAACAGAACATAAAGTAAACCGATACAGTAAACAAAGTAATATCAGTAGGTAGCTAGTCTACTAAACCAGTTACTCAGTGTATGAAGTTCGCAACCGAAGCTGACAATCGAAACTGAACGCCTCGGCTGTGAATACCAGGTCACAGCAACAGAACTTAGGTCAATTAAACACCCGTTTGATGAACGTTGTGCTAGCGCGACTAGCCCGGGTGGGGTTTGTCAAACCCAGTAGATCTACTCAGAATTGCCTCGCTATACTACATACATTAACGGTTGGAGAGTGAGGACTTAAGTGGTATCACACTAGTAAACAGCCGTTTGACTTAAGTGGTCACAGCAACAGAACTTAGGTCAATTAAACACCCGTTTGACGAACGTTGTGCTAGCGCGACTAGCCCGGGGGGGGTTTGTCAAACCCAGTAGATCTACTCAGAATTGCCTCGCTATACTACATACATTAACGGTTCGAGAGTGAGGACTTAAGTGGTATCACACTAGTAAACAGGTGATATTACAATAATACTGATCAATGAAAATGAAATTGTTTCCACGTTTCTACTTGCGTAGTAACGGACCGAAGGGCAAAGTATACGAACATAGTATCATGTATATGCAGTATCACAACAATCCAATGTAATGTAACGTTTATGAAAACAGCATGCTTCTCTCCCCCAAAAGAGTATATAAGTAAAAGTAGGGCTGTAAACTCACCTTGAATTGATGTAATGAAAGCAACAAGAGCTTCAAAGAATAAAGCGATACACGATCAAGCACGAACAATACCTATTACGGATTGTAACTAAGTCTTTGAAATGTATTCAATGCGAATAGATATATTTGGTCGAATTTGGATCGGTTCGGTTTGACGCAAACGATTTGATATATATATATGTGTGTGTGTGTGTGTATTTGAGTTTAATTATAAACTAGGATTCAACATCTGATAATGTTTAAATATATTATGTATATATTCTTTGTAATCTTTCGAAATAATTATTATTACCATAACGTATTATCCGGTAATTATTTATTAATCTAAACGTTCGTTACCGTATTGCTGAAATTATAAGATATATAATTCCTTTGATTTTCATGATTATAATTAAACACGATCTAGTGTCTATTTTTATGAAAATAGTTATTTGGTAATATTTATAAATATTAATTTATAAATATTATTACGGTTTTTAAATAAAATAAATTTACAGAAATAACTTTGTGAGATTTAAATTAAGAGATGTTTATAAAATTTATTTTTATAATTTTAAGTAATTTTTGGTATAATTTTTAGAGGCTTTAAAAAGGTTTTAAAAAAAATGGCAGACGCTCGGGTTCGAACCCGGGACCTCTAAGCCAAAATCCCACGCCCCAACCACTGAATCAAGGCCCAAGGCCGCGACAGAACTGCGACTTATTTCTTTTTAACCCATAATCCCCAGTTTCCCCCAAATTCGTATAAACCCTAGATCACAATCGATCAAATTGAACCCTGATTAGAAGTTGATACTCAAATTAATATTAGGGGTTTCATTCCTTATGATGAACCGAACATATAGATGTAATTAATTACCTGAAGCCCCACAAAATAGCTAAAAGAGTCCACTGAGTTCTTATTTAGGTGAGTTCCACTGAGTTCCAATTGAGGAAAACGTTATTATTTCCGCTGAGTTCTTCATGACCAATTTATAGCTGGTTGATACTATCTCACGTGGCTTATTTAGGTGCCACAGTAGCCTATCAGTTAAATAAGAGTCCACTGAGTTCTTATTTAGGTGAGTTCCACTGAGTTCCAATTAATTTATAGTATCAACCAGCTATTTCAGTGAGTTTGCAATCCGGGAATTACATACTTGACGAATTAAATAAGAGTCCACTGAGTTCTTATTTAGGTGAGTTCCACTGAGTTCCAATTACCAGAAAACGTTATTATTTCCACTGAGTTCTTCATGACCAATTTATAGCTGGTTGATACTATCTCACGTGGCTTATTTAGGTGCCACTGCGCCACCGCCGCCGAGCCGCTGCCGCTGCTGAAGCCGTGATCGCCACTGCGCCACCGCCGCCGAGCCGCTGCCGCTGCTGAAGCCGTGACCGCATCCCTCACCGTCGCTGCCACCGTGAGTCAACCCACTAGAAGCCACCGATCGTGACCAGTCTAGTGTTCCGACGAACCTGTTGCTCCCCTCACCGGAGATCAGCCTTTTATAGACATCTTGCTGCTAGGGTTCAAGAAGGTAACATAGGGTTGAAGGAGGTAACAGTGGGTTTAGGGCAAAGAGTTCGAGAGGAACTGTGGGTTTGGGGGCAGACATCCAAAAGACAACATACATTCTTATATAATATATATATATTATATAAAAGATAAGTTCTTTACTCTTTCATTATTTCACTAATATAAATTACTCAGTGGTACGAACCAAATTGATTAGTATAATTTGGTAACTGTTTTAAATGGAAGAGGACGGTAAAATTAAAATCGATAAATTTGACGGGAAGAACTTTGGATGGTGGAAAATGCAAATTAGAGATTTGCTGATACAGAAAGAGTTGGATGCTGCCCTAGAACCTCCTCCTACACCAGTACCGAATAATTGGGCATTGATTGACAAGAAGGCGATGTCAACGATACGGCTCGCATTGTCCATGAATGTTGCATATAACATTATGGAGCAAAGCACGGCGCGTGGAATTATGGAAGCTTTGACCAACATGTACGAAAAACCCTCTCCCGCAAATAAGGTGTTTTTAATTCGGGAGTTAGTCAACACTCGAATGAAAGAGGGAAGTTCTGTCACTGAGCATATTAATCTATTTAAATCTCATTTGACACGTTTGTCGTCGGTGAATTTTAAAATAGATGATGAATTACAGGCTTGTTTATTATTGTTATCATTACCTGACTGCTGGTCAGGAACGATCACAGCAATCACTGGATCGATTGAGACACTCACATTCAGTAAGGTTCGGGATTTGATACTGAATGAGGATTCCAGAAGGAGGAATTCTGGAGAAACAAGCTCGTTGCTCAGTACTGAAGGAAGAGGGAGAAATATCAATAGAGGAGGAAACCGGGGAAGGTCGAAGTCTAAACGAAGAAGCAAGTCGAGACCTGCAAAGCCAAGAAAAGATATACAGTGTTGGAACTGTAAGGAATTTGGTCATTTCAGAAGTCAGTGCACACAACCTTCTAGAGATAAACAGGAGGTAAATGCTGCCACAGCCTCAGACTCAGAAGATGCTCTTATCTGCTGTGTCGAAAATACTATTGAAGACTGGATTATGGATTCAGGAGCATCATTTCATGCTACGTCTAGCACGAAGAAGATGAAGAATCTACGAACAGGTAACTTTGGTAAAGTTCGTTTGGCTAATAATTACAGTCTAGACATTACAGGGATTGGAGACATAGAGTTGAAGACATCATTGGGAACAATCTGGATCCTGAAAGATGTTCGGGTTATTCCGGGTTTGAAGAGGATGTTAATATCCATCGGTCAGCTTGATGATCAGGGATATGATGTTTACTTCGGTAAAGGACAATGGAAAGTTGTCAAAGGCATTATGGTTGTCGCTAGAGGGAAGAAGAGAGGCACTTTGTACATGGTTGAAGTACCAACTGACGGGGTAAATGCAGTGTCTAGTGAGCTGAGTAAGTCAAAGTTATGGCATCAAAGACTCGGTCACATGAGTGAAAAGGGGATAAAGATGCTTGTTGCCAAGGGAAAGCTTCCAGAATTAAAGCATGTCGAGTCTGAATTCTGTGAACCGTGCATTCTCGGGAAGAAAAAGAAGGTTACTTTTCTAAAGAAAGGAAGAGCACCAAAAACTCAGAAGTTGTAGCTGATTCATTCAGATGTGTATGGACCGACATCAGTAGCTTCACCTGGTGGAGCTCGTTACTTTGTGACTTTCATTGATGATTCAACACGCAAGGTATGGGTTTACTTTCTTAAACATAAATCTGAAGTTTTCGATACTTTTAAGAAATGGAAATCTGCTGTTGAACTTGAAACTGATTTGAAGGTTAAGTGCTTGAAGTCCGACAACGGTGGTGAATACATCAGCAAGGAGTTTGCAGATTATTGTGCTGATAGAGGGATCAAGATGATAAACACAGTTCCAGGAACTCCGCAGCAGAATGGGGTTGCAGAGAGGATGAACAGAACATTATGTGAGAGAGCCAGAAGTATGAGGCTGAATGCGGGGCTCCCAAAGATGTTCTAGGCTGATGCAATTAACATATCAGCCTATCTTATCAATCGTGGACCTTCAGTACCGTTGGGTTTCAAGATTCCTCAAGAAGAATGGAAGGGTAAAGCAGTTGAGTACGATCACCTGAGAATCTTCGGGTGTAGTGCTTATGATATCAACCTGAAGGTGACAAGTTAGATGCTAAAGCAAAGAAGTACATCTTCATTGGATATGGAGGTGATAAGATGGGCTACAGGCTTTGGGATTCTGAAAACAGAAAGGTAATCAGAAGCAAGCATGCAGAATTCAATGAAGCAGAACTGTACAAAGACAGAAATGTGGAAAAATCAAAGGTTCAAAAGGAAACAGTTGAGTTTAGTGTCGAGAATAAGAGGAACAAGTCTGCTACAGGACCAGTGGCGGATCTTGACAATGACACAGAACCAGAGACTAAGGATGGTGATGATGAAGAAACAATGGAAGTTTCTGACAGTGGGAGTTCAGGGTCTGAAGACGAACCATCACCACAACAGCCTTCGTTAAGAAGATCAACCAGAGTTTCTAAACCACCGAACAGGTACAGTCCCTCTCGTACCGAACCTTCTGTCAACTACATTCTCTTGACAGAAAATGATGAACCAGAAAGTTATTCTGAAGCTGTCAAGTTGAAGGACTCGTTCCAGTGGGAGCGAGCTATGAAGGATGAAATGAATTCACTAGAGAAGAACAAGACTTGGGTTCTTGTTAAGCTTCCACATGACAAGAAAGCTCTTCATAATAAATGGGTTTTCAGGGTCAAGGATGAACAAGATGGATCTAAACGGTATAAAGCCCGTTTAGTGGTCAAGGGTTTTCAACAGAAGAAGGGGGTTGATTTTGATGAAATCTTCTCTCCAGTGGTGAAGATGACCACCATCAGATTAGTTCTAAGCATTGTAGCAGCAGAAAACTTACATCTAGAGCAGCTAGATGTAAAGACAGCATTTCTACATGGTGACCTTGATGAAGACATTTATATGGCACAACCTGAGGGTTCCAGGTTGTTGGAAAAGAGAAATAGGTTTGCAAGCTGAAGAAGAGTCTATATGGTCTGAAACAAGCGCCAAGGCAATGGTACTTGAAGTTTGATGATTTCATGGTGAGAACCGGTTACAAGAGATGTGAAGCCGATCACTGCTGTTATCTGAAGAAATTCAAGGGTTCGTATATCATTCTACTGCTTTATGTAGATGATATGTTGATTGCAGGATCAGACATGAACGAGATCAGCAAGTTGAAGAAGCAAATGTCTAAAGAATTCGAGATGAAGGATTTGGGTGCAGCTAAACAGATACTCGGGATGAGTATCACCAGGAGCAAGAAAGATGGATCTCTAACACTATCCCAGGAAAAGTACATCGGGAAAGTGTTAGAGAAATTCGGTATCAATAATGAGAAGACCAAGCCAAGAAACACACCCTTGGGGAGTCACCTCAAGCTTACCAAAGATCAGTGTCCAAGAACAGAAGAAGAAAAAGCTGACATGGCTAGAGTCCCGTATGCATCTGCAGTGGGTAGTTTGATGTACGCTATGGTGTGCACAAGACCCGACATAGCACACGTAGTCGGAGTTGTTAGTCGGTTTATGTCAAATCCGGGACGAGAACATTGGGAAGCAGTTAAATGGGTGCTTCGTTATTTGAAAGGAACATCAAAGATGGGGTTATGTTTCAAAGGAAAGGATTTAGTTCTCAGAGGTTATACAGATGCTGACCTGGGTGGCTGCAAAGAGACATTTAAAAGCACCACAGGTTTCGTTTTCACAGTGGGAGGAACTGTAGTCAGTTGGATGTCCAGGCTCCAGAAAAGTGTAGCTTTGTCCATAACAGAAGCAGAATACATGGCCATTGCTGAAGCCAGCAAAGAGCTTGTATGGTTGAAGGCTTTTCTAGAAGAGTTAGGGAAGAAGCAGACTGAGTACATACCGCACTGTGATAATGAAAGTGCAGTGAAACTTGCTAAGAATCCTGTGTATCACAAGAAGACGAAGCACATTGGGATAAGGTATCACTTCGTGAGAGGATTGATTGCTGATGAAACAATCAACTTGAAGAATATCTCAGGTGCTAGTAATCCAGCGGACATGTTCACCAAATATGTAACGTTGGATAAGCTGAAGCTGTGCGTGGCTTCAGCTGGTCTCCAGGAATAATGTTGAGGAGACCGGGTAACTGGAGATGCATTGAAGATACTTTTCTTACAGAGATACAAATGCACAGTTGAAGCACAGGTGAAGATTGTTCCGTGGCTTCAAGTGGGAGATTGTTGAGTATGAATCCACTACACAATTAGTGGATGAAGGTTGGTCTCCACTACACAATTAGTGGATGAAAGTTGTTCAAAAGCAAAAGCAAACCATAATTCACGGATGTTTAATAGTATTCTTTTGTAAACCACTATATCACAATCTCTCTATATAAGAGATTGATCTAGTATCTGTAAGGTATCTCTAAGCAATATAAACTTCCAGTTACCCGTGGACGTAGGTCAGCTTAGACCGAACCACGTAAATCATCGTGTTTGTGTTTGTGTGTGTCTCGATAACCTAACACTTTCAGATTATATTTGGAATTTGCCTAAATATATTGCTATTTGACATTTTAAAGGTTTCTCACTCTAAGCATAACATATGTGAACATTGTAATTTTTTTAGCTAAGTTGGGTGCACAATGTTAGTGCTTTCTTAGCATCCTTCAAATTTCCAAATACAGATAGTCGCAAGTCAAATTTGGGACGATGATGTGGAGTTTTCAATCCATGCTTGCAGAACATTTTGGGAATTATTTACCACATTAGGTTTTCATGTTATGTTTTTCCTCTTTTTGGTTTGTGTTTACGGCAACTGTTAACCAATCACCAATTTATCAAGGCTCAAGGTGCACACGAAGCCTAACTGTAAGATTCCTATGCTTCTATCTTGTCTTGCTAGATTCAAACCTGCTAATGAAGTTTAAGTGGATTCTGCTTTATGTTTTAGAGTCACCATATTGAAATTTGTTGATGCTGATGATTATGTGGGTAATCTTTCTAAAAAGGGCGGTTATGTTTTTCTTTGATCTGTGTTTTTTTCTATTCATGAGAATAAAAATACTGATTTCCTATTATATTGAGATTTGAAATGCAGGATTGTTGGCATGGTGGGCATAGGTAGGTCCCTAGCGGTAGTTGCCTCGTGTGGCTTGTGTGTTTTTCTTGACTGCGGTATCATTGAGTGCAGTTGCAACTAATGGTCAAAAAAAAGGTGGATAAATATTACTTTCTTCCTTGTTTGCTATTGTCTGAATTTGTATAGGCTTCCATAGTTACTAGCATTATGACATATTTAATTAGCATAAAATTTAACGCTAATCTTAAGTGTTTTATCCCTTTATTTTTGGGGCGGTGGACCTTATTATCTAATTGGTCTTGCTTTGGGTGTCGAAGTTGGAGTTAGCATAGGACTATGTTTCTTTCAAGGGAATAAAGTTGCCGGATCTATGTGTGCTTTTAGTTTTTAGTCCTAGAGGTGGCAAAATGGGTTGGTGGTGTAATGGGTTTAAAGGGGTCAATTTGGATTGGGTTGACCCTCAGACACTTGTTTGTCCATTTTTGTTCTTTTATACAAGATTAATGCATTAATTATGTTTACAATGTTGATCGAGTCTAGAAAAAAATCCAACAAGATAGAATAAGATAAGGTCACAAGTGGCAAACAAGTGGGTTGAGTCTTCCAATGTATTAGATAATATATATTTAAAGTAGCTTGCTTATTGTTGTTCTACTATAAATAGAGTAGGAAACTTGTAATTATAACACGAAGTTAAAAGAGTCCAGGCTTCCCTTAACAAGTGTGTTCTAGTTGATTTATGAACCAAATTGTCTAACATTTGGCATCAGGGACTTGATCAAAAGGAGGACCAACCGATCAAGAAGAAGCAACTGAGTTTAAAGTCCCCGTTGCTGTCAAAAAAGAATATGTAAGCAGACCTGCTGCTATTTTTCTTTCAAACAGCTTACTACTGATTTTGCCAGGTTGAAGGAGTCGATTGGAAGGCTACTCGGTCGCAAGGTTGAAGGTGTCAACCTTATTACAACCACTAACCAAAAACACTGTTTGGTTGCTATTGTCCTTTTTGACATGGCTGAAACAAACCAAGGTGGTAACAATGATGAAACAACATAAACAATTCTATTGTTGTTCGAGCTAGAGAAAGAGGCTCAATGTTTTATCAGTGGTCGTTACTTACCCAAACGTATTACACTTCGTGGGCTGTCAACATATCAAAGGGAAAGATAATATTCTTGCAGATTTTCTGTCCAGACCAAAAGCCAATATAAGACCAAATACTAAGATGATCCAACGATGACACACCCAACATAAACAGATTTTACCAGCAATATTCACAATGAGTGCTACAAACCCCTTTAAAAAACACTCACTCCATAAAGAGTATAGAGGTAATTGTAGAGTTAGTTCTAAATGATAGATCTCTCTTGAGCCGTAAAACATTCGTCACAATCACTTCTAAAACCATGGTTTGTTCATTTAAGGTCTCGTGTTCCACCAAAATTACCCTTTCTTAAATATCTTTCATATCCGAGACGTGTACAATCTACCTTTCGGGTCTTGGTTCTCTACAAAACATGGTTGCCAGTTTGGAGATCCGTCAAACGAAAAGAAACATACCCTAACGTTATTGCAATGGTTCCTTCCTGTACACGATTTCAACATTTGGAATAGGCTGAGGATGGAACCCGAAAGTCAACTTGATTAACTTCAAATAAGTAGTACAAATAGAGCCCTGTTCGAGAAGGGTGATCTTGTTAAAATTGTAATTCATTATTCAAATATAAGTTGTATTATATATTTCATGTTGTATTAATTATTCTTTTATTCTTTTGGATTTTATGTGTGTATGTGAAATGCTTGGTGCTTGGGCTTTGGATTAATTGCTGAGGAGCTGATAGCTGATGGGCTTAGCTGGGCTTTGGGCTTAGGAGCTGATGGGCTTATGGGCTTGGCTTTGGTTGAAGACGCTGGAGTTCATGTGCATAGATATTAAGAGAGATCTGATCATAGATCAGATTAGTTGAATCATCTCTTTCACACACATACACACATTCGTTCTCTAGAGAGTTCTTGTGTTCTTCATTAGGGTTTCATCGTGTTGATGAACTCTAGTTTGTAATCTTGCTGTATTTGTTCATAGTTAGGTCATCACAATGATGATCTGATTCTCAGTATATTTCGTTGTAAACGATTCACTCAGATTATTGAGTTTTGTTTTCATCTTCGTGACATGGTATCAGAGCCGAAGGCTCAGATCTATAGTTGCGTTTGATTCGTGGTAATCATCTTCCGTTGCAAAAGTAGTTGAATCGCCATTTTGTATATTAGGGTTTTCGCATTCTTGAAACCCTAAGTTTTACGTGCGTGTGCTTGTTTGCCTTCATTCTATTGTGTGAAAGAGTAAAATGGAACAAGAAACACCCACACAAACACCTACAACAACTTTAACAACTACGCTAGTAAGCTTGACGCTAGTGATCCTCTGTATCTTCACTCTAGTGACTCGTGTGTTCTCACTATTGTAAACGTAAAACTTAAGGGAACAGAAAACTACACAATATGGGCAAATGCTATGAAATTAGCATTACAAGTTAAAATAAAACTGGATTTGTGGATGGAACATGTAAAAATCAACCGAAAATGATATATTGGCTGTGCAGTGGGAAGGGTGTAATTCTATAGTGTTAACTTGGATTCTAAACTCCATATCAGAAGAGTTATATGTAGGTCAAGTATTCTCTAAACTAGCCTCTGAAGTATGGAATGATTTAAAAGAAACCTATGATAAAATAGATGGTTCAGTTGTCTTTAATCTTTACCAGAAGATAAACTCTATATCCCAAAATGGAAGTAGTGTCTCTGAATATTACCACAAACTAAATACTATGTGGAAACAAATGGATAATATACTGCAGCTTCCATCATGTACCTGTAAAGCATCAAAAGAGTTTAACAACTTTAACCATCTTATTAAGCTCATGCAGTTCCTTATGGGACTGGATGACATATATCAACCTGTTCGAACTAATCTGTTAACAAGAGATGAATTACCCTCTATTAAAACTGCATTCTCTATTGTCTCCAGAGAAGAATCCCATAGAAATTCAAATCAAACACCAAAAAACTCAACTCAAAATGTGGGATTTATCTCAAAATCAACTCAAAACTTTGACAAGAAAAGAAATAGCAGGCCCCCTAACCCTAATCTGAAATGTACACATTGTAATAAAATAGGTCATATGGTTGATAAATGCTTTGAACTTGTTGGATATCCACAAGGGAATAAATCAAGAAACAACTCTTATCCTGCTCAAAGTTCAAAAAACTCAAATCAAAGTTGTGTGTCTCCTAGCAAAACTAACTCTGCATCTGAATCTCAAGTGACAGCCTTAACAGCTGATCAAATATCAAAATTGTTAGGTCTTTTGAATGAAAAGAATGAGCAGTACTCATCCAATCTGAGTGGTAATAACTCCATTCACTCACCCCTATTAAATACACGAGCATATAACTTCTCATCAGGACATCCCACAAAGGGACATCCTGGTTGGGTGGTAGACTCTGGGGCTAACCAACACATGGTTATGAATGATAATGATATCATCAATCCAATAAATGTTACCAGCTTAAATATAAGTGTAAAATATCCAAATGGTACAAGTGCATTTGTCACTAAAATAGGAAATATAAAACTAACTAAACACATCATCCTACAAGATGTGTTTGTTGTCCCAGAATACTATGTAAATCTCATTTCAGTTCATAAACTGGCTCGTGATAGCAAACTTCTAGTTACATTTGATGAACACAAATGTCTTATCCAGGATTCACTCACAAAGAGCACCCTGGCGATTGGTAGTCAATTTGATGGCTTATACTTCTGTGGTGAGACTCAATCTCCTCAGAATATCTGTTTTAATAGTTTGGAGTCCTATAACCTTTGGCACATAAGATTAGGACATCCTTCCGATCAAGTCTTAAAAGTCATAAAAAATGATTTAAATATAAATAACCCAACTGAATCACTCCCTTGTGACACCTGTCATAAGGCAAAACAACATAGAGAACCTTTTCCCTTAAGTGATCATGTGTCAAAAGAAGTTGGTGATCTAATTCATTTAGATGTATGGGGCCCATATAAGGTGCCAAGTCAGGAAGGATTTAAATATTTCTTAACTATAGTTGATGATTATTCCCGAGCAGTCTGGGTTTACTTAATGAATAACAAAGGAGAGGTATTTGAAAATTTTGAAAGTTACTTTCAAATTCTAAAAACTCAGTTTAACAAAAACATTAAAATAATTCGAAGTGACAATGGATCTGAATTCATTAATCAAAACCTAATGTCGTTTACCAAACACAATGGAATAATTCATCAAACCTCCTGTACTTACACACCCCAACAAAATGGTATAGTTGAGAGAAAACATAGACACCTTCTAAATGTATCTAGATCTTTGTTATTCCAAAGTGGACTACCACTTAAGTTTTGGTCTGAATGCGTTCTAACAGCTGCTTACTTAATCAACAGGACACCTTCATCGGTACTTAGTGGAAAAACTCCTTATGAACTTATGTTTGGCTTTAAACCCTCTCTGTCGCATTTAAAATCATTTGGCTGTTTGTGTTACTGTACAGTTTTAAATAAAACACATAAATTTGAAAGTAATGCACAAAAATGTGTTTTCATTGGATACTCAAATTAGAAAAAGGGTTATAAACTTTGGTCACTTGATCAAAAAACAATTCTGTTTTCTAGAGATGTAAAATTTTATGAAAATATCTTCCCATTTAAAACTGATTCATCTCTAGTTGACACGAACCTAATTGTAAATCAAAACTTAAATCATACAAATTTTTTTGACACAAACAGTTCAGATACCTATCCCGATGATGAAGAGGGGGTATATGGTGATAGTTCTAGTCTCGGTCAGCAAACTAGTTCCAATGCCGAGAATGTGAGGGAGGCTAATGAGCAACCATATTCTCTTGGTGATGAAACTAGTAGGGCAGACTTGATAGACAAACAAAATGATAACACCATCCCATCTGAGGGGACAATTTCATCACCTGTGCCTGATAATATAAGGAGATCCACTAGAAATACTAAATTGCCAAGCAGCTTAAATGATTTTATTGTTGAGGGAAAAGTAAAATATGGTTTAGAAAAAGTATTAAACTATTCTAACCTTTCTCATGACAACTACTGTTTTGTCACAAGCTTAAATAAAAGTATTGAACCTAAGACATATACTCAAGCTGCTAAAGATAAAAATTGGGTAATTGCCATGAATGAAGAAATGGAAGCGTTAAATAGAAATCATACTTGGGACTTAATTGAATGTCCTAAAGATAGAAAACCCATAGGATGCAAATGGGTCTATAAAATCAAATATAAATCTACGGGTGAAATTGAACGATTTAAAGCTCGGTTAGTTGCAAAAGGCTATAATCAAAAGGAAGGAATAGACTTTGAAGAAACGTTTGCACCAGTTGCCAAAATGGTAACTATTCGTTGTGTGGTATGTTTGGCAGTTCAAAATGACTGGCCACTTTTCCAACTTGATATTAACTGCATTTTTATATGGTGCATTACATGAGGATGTTTATATGTCCCTACCAGAGGGATATTTTTCAAAACATGACAAACGTGTATGTAAACTAACTAAATCTCTTTATGGGCTTAAACAAGCCCCACGTATGTGGAACGAGAAATTAGTAAGTGCTTTAACTGAGTTTGGCTTTGAACAAAGTAAGAGTGATTACTCTTTGTTCATACGGTCAAAAAATGCTACTGTTGTCATCTTACTTGTCTACGTGGATGATATAATTGTTACTGGAAATAATCTAAATGAGATTCATTATATCAAAAAACTCTTACACACTAAGTTTCTAATCAAAAATCTTGGTGAACTGAAATATTTCTTAGGCATAGAAGTTCTTCGAACAAATAATGGTATTTGTCTTTCACAAAGAAAATACTGTGTGGAACTTCTTACTGAATTTGGTATGTCAGCTTGCAAAGCAGTTAGTACTCCATTAGAACAACATCATGTGGTTACTAATATGTGTAGTAAAGATGAGCACATTCTTGAGAATGTGTCTGAATATCAAAAATTGATAGGTAAATTAATTTACCTATCTCACACACGGCCTGACATATCTTATTCAGTGCAGTTTTTAAGTCAATATATGCATAGTCCAACAATGACTCATTTTAAAATTAGGCCTTCGATTATTACGCTACTTAAAGAATAGTCCTGGTAAAGGGTTGTTTTTTAAGAAGAGTAGTAGTTTATCCATTACTGCATATGCTGACTCTGATTGGGGGAAGTGTCTGCAGTCTCGTAGGTCGGTAACTGGGTACTGTATTTTCTTAGGAGATTCTTTAGTCTCCTGGAAAAGTAAAAAACAGTCCACAGTTTCTAGATCTTCTGCTGAGGCAGAATATAGGGCTATGTGTGCAGCAACTTGTGAAGTTTTGTGGTTGGCTAATGTACTTAAAGAATTAAAGATCTCTGTTACCTTTCCAGTTCAATTGTTTTGTGATAGTAATGCTGCAGTTTCAATAGCTGCTAATCCTGTATTTCATGAACGAACAAAGCATTTCGAAATAGATTTGTTTTTCCTTCGTGAGAAAATTACTGCTGGTGTAATAAGCACAGTTGGGTTATCATCTGTTGATCAGCCAGCTGATATTTTTACCAAAGGTTTGTTTCCTCGGCAACATGAAATTTTGTGTGATAAACTCAAACTTTTTGATGCGTTTGGATAATGAAATTATGGGGGGGTGTTAAAATTGTAATTCATTATCCAAATATAAGTTGTATTATATATTTCATGTTGTATTAATTATTCTTTTATTCTTTTGGATTTTATGTGTGTATGTGAAATGCTTGGTGCTTGGGCTTTGGATTAATTGCTGAGGAGCTGATAGCTGATGGGCTTAGCTGGGCTTTGGGCTTAGGAGCTGATGGGCTTGGCTTTGGTTGAAGACGCTGGAGTTCATGTGCATAGATATTAAGAGAGATCTGATCATAGATCAGATTAGTTGAATCATCTCTTTCACACACATACACACATTCGTTCTCTAGAGAGTTCTTGTGTTCTTCATTAGGGTTTCATCGTGTTGATGAACTCTAGTTTGTAATCTTGCTGTATTTGTTCATAGTTAGGTCATCACAATGATGATCTGATTCTCAGTATATTTCGTTGTAAACGATTCACTCAGATTATTGAGTTTTGTTTTCATCTTCGTGACAGATCTCCGATTAACTTCAAAAGGCTCGCTTGCAAACACTTAGAAGTGAGTTGGAAGCAATGAAGATGACTGAAACAAAGACTATTGATGAATTTGCAGGTAAGATTAATGGGCTACAATTAAAGTTTAAAAGTCCTGGATCTTCACTTGATGATAAGATAGTGGTGAGGAAGTTCCTAAATTCCATGTCAAAGAAATATGTACTAATCGTTGCTTCGATTGAGCAATACTCAGAGATTGAGAAAAGCATTTGAGGAAGTGGTGGGTCGACTTAATGCTTACGAGGAGCGGGTAAAATCCCTAGATGGAGTTGAAGAAAAGGAAAGTAAATTGATGCTCACCTATAATGATGAACATCCTAAACCAAGATACGGTAGTGATTATCAACAAGGCCACGGATGGGTTAACCGGGATGGAAGAAGTCGTGGTAGAGGCCGAAGCTCAAGAAATAATCAATGGGAGATAATGGGAGAACGAGACAAGTCATGGGTTAAATGCTACTGATGTGAAAAGTTCAGACACTTTGCATATGAATGTCCAAAGTCAATACCAAAGTATGAGGAGGCCAACTTAGTTTGTAAAGATGATGAGCCGACTCTACTTTAGAGAAGAAAGACAACATTAGGACTAAGGGGGTGATTGTTAGAAGCTAATCCAAATTGTGGTCATATGTGAAAGTTTAGGGGGAGAATCGTTAAGAATCTAAAAATAGGTTTGTTTTATTAAGTTTTAATTAGTTTTATTTAAGGTATTTTGAGTTTATGTTTTGGTTGTGAATAGACTATCATTCCAGCTGTATTTGAGTGGAGTTTCTTAGTAATTTAGGGTAGGGTTAGTATAAATGAGGGTCATTGTCTAAGAGTTTATTATGTGGTAGAGGCCGAAGTTCAAGAAATAATCAACGGGAGATAATGGGAGAACGAGACAAGTCATGGGTTAAATGCTACTGATGTGAAAAGTTCAGACACTTTGCATATGAATGTCCAAAGTCAATACCAAAGTATGAGGAGGCCAACTTAGTTTGTAAAGATGATGAGCGACTCTACTTTAGAGAAGAAAGACAACATTAGGACTAAGGGGGTGATTGTTAGAAGCTAATCCAAATTGTGGTCATATGTGAAAGTTTAGGGGGAGAATAGTTAAGAATCTAAAAATAGGTTTGTTTTATTATGTTTTAATTAGTTTTATTTAAGGTATTTTGTGTTTATGTTTTGGTTGTGAATAGGCTATCATTCCAGCTGTATTTGAGTGGAGTTTCTTAGTAATTTAGGGTAGGGTTAGTATAAATGAGGGTCATTGTCTAAGAGTTTATTATGTGGTTTTTATTCAATAAAATAAAAGAATCATGGGTGTGTTTTCCCATAAAATCACTACTGTATTTGTGTTTTTGTGACCAATTGACTAATATAATTTAACTTCAACTACTTAGGAATAATGACCTATTTCTTTTTTTTAAACGATTAACAAATACTATAAGCCCGGTCACCATGGTAAATCTAATGGCGAGGCCACCCATGCCTGCAAACACAGACAATGTTGGTGGCCTGGCTCGCCCGCCATTCCAGGGTGAACTCACCACCTAAAGGTCCACTATGGTAAAACCTCTGGCCCACTTGAAGTATATTGTATCAAGTGACACTCGAACCCATGACCTTACTTTGGAAAGCCATTGGGGTGTCTCCTCTCAAACCAATTGATCTAGGGATCATTGGCGACATGTTTATAGTGGTCAAGTTAGATTTAGGTCGAATATTTAAATGTCTTTGCTAAATTGCTCACTGGTCATAGATTGTTTATAACACATTAACTTCAGCCGGTGTGATTCAGATTTACTTTGATCTCAAGCAGTAAACACATTATACGAACTCCAATCTTTTTTCCTTATGCCAATCCCAAACTGTTCCCATTATTTATCTTTTGCTTTACTTAATTAATTTCACTGACAATTTTGGGTTATTGTTTCCAATTTAAAATTACAAGGATGAACTAGGAGTCAGTCTTATTTAATTCAAGTTCGTTGAAATGAAACTCGAAATTAATGTTTGATTGAGCCTTCAAATACTTTTAATTGAAATTGAGAATGAAATCTTTGTAAATGTAGTTGAATGGGTTTAACGGTGTATGGCACTTTAATCACCGAATGGGTATTCGATCTCTGTAGAACAATGGATGTGCTGGGATAGGTAGAACCGTAGAATGTTCTGGCTTAAGAAAAAATTGTTCTAGCACTTGATCTTAATCAATGCACATCGTAAGAGTTTGTTAAAAACAGAGCATCATTGCAATACTTTGGGTTTAAACGATAAGTATATATAGTAAAGATTTGAATCAACTAGCAATTCAGACTATTCATTTCTAAAACACCTATTCTAAAGCATTCACAGTAGAATCTCTAAAATTATATGAGTGTGTTTCCTATATTATAGGGAATGGTTTAGAGTGGTTGTGAGTGAATAAGAGAGAAAATGTTATTGTTTATCGATATTTTTAGGGAATCACTGTTCAATCCCTATAATTTTTTTAATATTTTTGAAAGTGGTCGTGAATGGAGAAAAGAGAAAAAAATAATGATAAATGTATAAAGGGTATTATTTAATTGAAAATAAGAGAAACATTAGTGATTTTAGTGTAACTATATGGATAAAGATTTGATGGGGAATCCATTATGAATGCTCTAACCCATACTCATTTTGAACACAACCTCTTCTAACCCGATCCAAAACAACCATTTCTTAAAACGACCCGTTTTGGCCTGAACCCACCCCGACTTGTAACCCAACGTGACCCGACCGAACAGTTTTACCAGGTCTAGTTTTCACCATTTTGATCTTGCAAAGCAGTTCATCTGATGCTAAAATGCGAAAGTCGAAACATGAAATAAGTTGAAACATAATTGATTTGATGAAAATGACCCAACCCGACCCTAATCCGTTTTGACCCCGACCCCGTCCTAACGCTGAAATAAGTTGAAACATAATTGATTTGAAACATAAATTCTGATTGACCTTTTGTTCGAAATTTCTGATTTTTTTAATTACAATTAGTGTGTCAAATACGATTATAAAAATTAGTGTTAGTGTAATAATAGAATGATTTAAGAGGTTTATGCATTCGACCTGTTTTCTTTTAAGCAATATTCTTTTTGTAAGAATATTCTCATCTGACCCATTAGAGATGGTAATCTAATATATAAGCTGATTCTACCCATTCATATATATGGGTTGAAATTGCACTTCTACATTTGATTATTGCATTTATAGAAGTGGCAGTAGGAGTTGAATGTTGATATCTCATACTATGAGTAGTTATCAGGCTATGCTTCTCTAAAGCTGTGGTCATGGTCAAATTTATAGAAGTGGCAGTAGGAGTTGAATGTTGATATCTCATACTATGAGTAGTTATCAGGCTATGCTTCTCTAAAGCTGTGGTCATGGTCAATTTGTAAGTTTGATTTTCCATTATGTGATGCAGATGGAAGTATCCTTCAAAAAAATTTACTAAAACTTCCTAAAACATTTAGTCACGTGATTGACTGAAAAGTATTACAATTCTGGAGTAATGAGAACATATAGAGGTTAAAGTATCTATGCAGATGCTATAAGTTTGGATTTTGTATATGAGTGGCAATCATGTTTAACTTAATGTCATGGATTTTCCTATATAAATGACAATCATGTTAAACTTATTAGCAAGCCCTCTCTGATAGATACTTGTATATAAACACACATATCTTTTCAGCCTTGTAGTGGTTATGTATTCATACATTAATTTAATTGTAGTGGTTATCTTGGTCATTTACCGTGGTATCCCTTGCTTTTGCTAGTCTCATATATTACGCGAGCATTAAGGGAAAAAAGCGCTTCAAGTGGGGTCTCCATAGGAGCGGTCTCTTTTATCCTGTGGATAGAGGTAAGTTTTACCCTATCTCTCTCTACGTGGACACTACCATCAAGTGAGATTTTTGCTAGGTTTTTTGTTTGTTTGTTTAAGAGGAAACCCAGACACTAGGGAGATGGTTTCAAAAGTGCTTATTTTCAACTTGTTCTTTGCCATCTTCGTGAGTCCTATAAGAGTACCTATTATTAATGTGACTCTTTTTTTGACGTATCACGGTCTATAATTTCTACAATATTAAGAACTTACGCTGCTTGTCTACTTTGTCACATGATAGCTTGCCTGAACCAGTTTTGTTGATGTAGAAATCTAATAGTCATGCTTCTTATATTTCCCCTTGTTTATAGTGTGTAATAATAGTCTACCTTACCATTTCAAACTTTATCATCAATATAGATTTGGTGTTCCAAAATTGCCCTTCTGTTTTGAAGCGTAGGGGAGTCATTTTGTTAAGCTGTAGATGACCATGTGTAATAAAACTGTCATTTCTCTTTTAAGCGCGTCAACCTTCTGTGCAGGCGGGTTGGAGTAATGGGTCAAAACAGATATGGGTTTAAACAAGATATCTTTTAATAGGGTCCGGGTTGGTTAAGTTGGCCTGCAAACTCTTTTTAAATGAATTCTTTATTTTGACTCGTTTGAGATAAAACAAACCCAAACCAACACTCCCAAGTGAATGAATCGAAAGCCACCTGTAATTGCTGACTTTTGCAAATTGCATGAAGAAAAAAGGTCGCGATATGTCCATATTAGTTGACATTTTAGATGGTGACCTTCATGATTGTGCAGAAGCTACCAAAGCCGCTTACAAGGGGAGATGGGAAGAATGATTTGCTTGATGACTGATGCTCAGCTTCAATAGCTGATTAAGAAAACTTGTTTTGTTTCTTCCTAAAGTCGAAGATGACGGTTTGTAGATTTAACATTCGATTCATTCTGTTTTTACCATGAGAACTCACGGCTGCTAAACGCATGTGACGCATCAAGACCCTGATCACCAATGGGATCAGGTAAACCACGGCTTGTGAAATGCAGTGATATTCAAGAGTTATGATGGTTAACTTGTGACTTCCTTAGAGAGAGTCTGTTGCTTACAATAACAGACCCGTTTAGAAGTTATTAGATTCATTCTTTGTGCTACAATATGCAGTTTTGCACTACTAAAACCAACCTTTAATCTTCAAGCATTCTCAGTTATAATGTTTGTTTCAATAGATTATTTAAATAAGTAATTTGTTTTAAAAATAACCTCCTTTACATATATCATCCTACCAACTGATATAAAATATATTTAAAAAATAAAAAGATAAATTATGTGATGATATATAAGATGACTATTATAATTTGTTTTTTGTAATAGTTTTTAAAACCCGTTGGTATATTATGTCAAAAGTTAAAAAGGAAATGGTTGTTTGAATTTACTAGTTAGGACAATTGTTTTATACAAACTTATTTTTTTAATTTATAATTTTCTACGCAAATACATGAATCATAGTCGGGTTAAATACTTTTCCCATGAAAATGACATGCTTAGCACTATGGGTGATGGGGTTGTTTTACCCAAATCGCACGGGTTCTTCTGAGTAATTGCAGAACACCGTGTACTCGTCATGAAGTTGGACCTTGGGTGGTTGCACCCAAGATAGAAGCCTTTTGTAGATATTTTTGAGTGTTTAATTTGAAAAAAATGGTTTATGATTAGAGTACTTTTTATGAATGTAAAGAATATTTACATAAGAAAATAGCTAAACGTAAGAAAATAAGACCGTCAAAATCCACCTTAAACTTCATTTTGGTAATCTCACATGTTTAATCAAAACTGACATAAATAACATCTCGAATGACTTGTATGATTGATCACCAGAGAGCCTAGGGTCTTTACCTAGTGATATCTAGGTGTATAAAATGATGTATTCTTTCATGAGGTTGAAATTTTAAATCCCATAGTAAACAATAATGTAGTATTAATATTGGACTTGTGTTAAGAAAACTTATACATATGATCTTTATACAAATAGTTAAACACATAGGATCCTTCCAAAATTTAAGTAAAAGATCACACTTTTACTAAAAGCAGTACCATTTATATATTAAAGTTAATTCATTTTTTCTACGATACCTAATTTTCATAATATTAACGAGTTAGATTGAAAATAAAGTAGATTGAATAATAAATTAGTTTTTCTGAGTTATAAATAATATTCCTTCATATATAAAAAGTCATTTTCTTATTTAAATCCAAATAATATAGAAGAACACTTTTATGATCCCTTAATTAAAATTTAAAAAGCAAGTGGTTTTTGACTTTTTCATGTTCATTAAGATATGAATGTCATGTGCAAGAGATCTATTTCTCCCAATGTGTTTTGACTTTTGACCTTGACTAATACCAAATATTACCTACCTACTTCTTGCATCGATGGACTACAATCATATTGTTTTCATGTCTTTTGTACGGTTCGGTTATAGTTTAAAACCAAATTTATTGTTAGATATTTTGTTTTTTGGATCGGGAATTCTGCACACACCGCAGTTTCCTGTAAAAAATCGATTCAAATGGACACAGTTAGGCCTCCCCGTGACCGTTCAATCAGGTGTGAGACCTAACTGTCACGGTGAGGCCTAACCGTGACAGTTAGCTCTGGGGATCTGTTAACAATGATTGGGTATGTTATTAATGGGGAATTGATTATGTGCAGTTAGGGTTTTGGGGGCTATATGTCACGGTTGGGCCAAACCGTGACATATTGACTATATTTTTTATATTTTTTTATCTTATCACTTTGTTTTTATTTTAATTTTATCACTCGTTTAACCTAATCGTAACTCACAAGTTTGTGTTTTGTGTTTATTAATAATTTATCTTATTACAAGTATTTATTTATTATTAATGTGACAGTTTTGTGTTTAATTTGTTTACGAGTTTGTAAAAATCGGTTGTCATTATACAGACATATTGTATATATTTCTAAATTTGAGTAATCACACTAATCGTAACATACGTGTTTGTGTTTTGTGTTTATTATTAAATTATCATATTACAAGTAATTTTTGTGTTTAGTTATTTATTAAACAAGTTGGTTGTTATTTTATCACATGGTTAACCTAATCGTAAAAATCAGTTGTTATCAAACATATACAATTAACATTATCAACATTACAAATATAAAACAAACAAACAAAGAAACACAACCAAACAAACACAACCAAATATACAAGTCATCATAACTGAAACTGCACATATATATATACAACGAGTTTTTACATACAAAAAGAAATAAAATACAAACAAAATACCTATCTAATCCATCATCCCAGGATCGCTGCCCTGACCAGACCCACCCGCGCCGGATGGGCCAGCACCGTCATGGCCTAACCGCCTCGGTGGCTGTGACAACGACGGCGTACCGGAGGCGGCATAGTCGGCGACCATGTGCTGGATGACCCAGTCCAGCATATCCTCCAGCCTCGTGACCCTGTCTCGTGTGTCCTGAAGCATATCAAGAACATGAGCAGGCAATCGCACGGCATGGTACACGCGCTGAGGATGCTGGGGCGGTGTGACATCCGTCACCGAAGGTCCGTCATTTAACGCGTTTGATTTAACTTCTGTAGTCGGTCATTCCTCACCCTTATAACCATCTATGTGAATACTATGTCTATTTGTTTGCTTAGGTTAACCTTATGCGTGTGCTATCGTAGCTTAAATCGTCATCACCTTGAAACATTATCTAAGATTTGCCCGTTATCATTAAACGTACCGTTTTTATAAGTACATAATGTCACAAATAAAACCGTTTTTAAATTATAAATATCGTTAATAACATTTTATCATTAATAAAACAAGACTAATTAATAACGTTTTCAACCGAAACAAAATTTAGGAACTCGGGGCAAAGTGTAGGGACTAAAAGTGACATTTTGCAAACTTGGGATGGGTATAAAAAACCCCATTCCCAGCCATTTTTCATCATCTTCTTCATTTCTTCATCTTTTCTCCTCTTCTTCACACTCTTCACCATCTTAGCACCAAAAACCGCTCGTTTTCTCGTGTTTCCACCGTCAAATCTTGGTTATCTTCGTGAATACTCATTCTTAGCAGGTAGATAACTTTGTTTGACCCGTTTATTTCTCGGTTTAGCTGCTGCGTTTTCTAGGGTTTCGGGTGCTCGGGTTCATCCGAGCACATGAGGTCGTGTGGGCTTGCATGTTGCGTTTCTGAGTGTGCTTCTTGTTTAGGCATGTTAGAATAGGTATTCTGGAAGTTTTTGGGGTGTAAAACGAGTGCATGGAGCAGCTGGAGACTGCTCTGCACTCGACAGTCGCGAATATGCTGTTCATCGCGACTGGGTCTGTTCACGCGACTGATCCGTGCGATTGGGCGAATCGTACGACTGAGTCATGCGTATGGGTGTATCGTGCGACTGAGTGGTACAACTGGGGCGAGTCATACGACTGAGTCATGCGACTGGGTGTGTGCGATTGAAAGTGTGTGCGAATGAGTCCATGCGAATGAGTGTGCGTGCGATTGAGTCAGTGCGAATGAGATTGTGTGCGATTGTGCGTGAGTCGTACGACTGAAAGGCCAGTCGCACGAATGAATGTTCAATCGCACGAATGAATCTGATTCGTGCGAATGAAGGTTCAATCATGTGTATGGAGGTTGAGACATATGAATGGGTCTTGCATGGTACGACTGAATGCTTAGTCGTATGAATGAAGGTTCAATCGTACGAATGAAGCTGATTCGTACGACTGAAGGTCCATTCGTACGAAGAAAGGGTTGAGTCGTGCGTCCGGTCCTGTTGTGTGACTGATGATGGTGTGTGTGTGTGTGGATCCCATTTTCGGAGATCTCACGACGATAAGGTAACATTAATAAAGTGTCATAGCTTGACCACAAAGATTAAAGTCAACGCTATCAACAGGCACATACTATTTAAAATAACCTAGACTGATATGTGTATGCCCGCTTGTGTGTGTACTACCCACGACCGAACCGAAACTGCCCGAGCCTATTGATATCATCTTATGCTTTATGATCATTATTAATGCTTGTCAGTAACTGTCAATAGGTGTTTGACGGTTCATAGCATCTTACCCTTGGAATTTTTCATCAATTGTGCATATCATCTATTCAGTGAGTTTCGTGACCCCTTTTTACTCTTATAAAACCTTTTTAAATAGTTTTAACTTGGGGGAAAAGAATGCTCACGTACTTAACTTGATTTCAGGCACCTTCCCTAGTAGAAGTTGGCTGCTACCTCTATGAGTAACTTATCTTGCTTATCTTGTGATTGCTGCTATATGAACTTGAACTATGTGCTATGTTACCACTATGTATATTACTTAGTGGTAACATATTACTATGTGCTACTACTTGATGTTATGTGTTGATTGATGCTACTTGTGTATGCTATTGACCCTGGGATGCTCTCGGCTGTGTGGTTCTTCTGTGTGGTTCTTCTGTGTGGTTCTTCTGTGTGGTTCTTCTGTGTGGTTCTTCTAAGCCGATCATCCATTACAACCATTAATCCCGGAAATTGGGACCTAAATATTGGTTTGGTTGTAACCTATACGTATGCGCTGTGTGGATCTTGCTACGTCATGTTAAACTCATTTTACTATGGAAAACCTTTTTATATAACCATTAATCCCGGTAATGGGACCTAAGGACTGGTTTGGTTAAACACTATACGTATGCGCTGTGTGGATCTTGCTACGTCTTATTAAACTATTTATGCCTTGAGAATACTTTCTTTACAGCCATCAATTCCCGTGAGGAACCGAACATTAGGTTTGGCTGTAGCTACTTATAACTGGTACAACCGCCTATAATAAGTATAGTTACGGTGGCTCTTATTAAACTTACTGGTTTCATCTTAACATCTTTTATTACTTAAAACCTGCGAAGCTCACCAACAATTATGTTGACCATTTTGAGCATCTCTTTTCAGGTGATCAAGGTAATTGAAGATCAAGGAGTGCTGCCTTTTAGAGGAGACCCTAGGATACATTTTGTAATTATTACCCTTGTAAAGCTTGAACATGGTCTTTTGTATACTTGTTCCCGAGTTATGGGAATATTACATTACAAGTTATCCTTAATGCTTATGTGATCATTTATGTTGTGCTTACGGCTATGCTGTCGTGAACGTTGACTATACACGACACAAGTCTCCAATTGTGTTCGGGTGTCGTCATGACACGCTTGTCATCATATTATTTATTGCTACTCTATTGCATACCATGTGTTATGACGATCCCGTCTAGCTCATATTCCCCGTGTTTCCGCTATCAGCGGGGGTGTGACAGGCGGGTCCTGGTCGTGCGGCGGGGGAATGGGCTGATCCTCCCCGCCGCCAAGGGGCTCGTGGGCATCCTGAAGGTGGACCTCAGCCCCCGCCAGCTCGGGGGGGTCCACCAACGGCTCGGGCACCCATGTCACAAGCTCATGGTATCTACTGAGCAGGTGCCACATGCCGTCGGGGAACCTCCGAACGATCCTCATCCCAGTGGCGGTGGTCCGGGCGGCCACACGCACAGGAGTCGGAGGTAGCGGGAGCTGGGACATGGCGTGCGCGTACCCCAAGCCCCGAGCGATCCGGAAAACGATGTTCCCGCCCACTAACGCCCCTCACGACTGCCAATGATAATAACTAGCAAAATAATCAGCGAGGACATGCGGGAGGTGGCAGTGTCGGTGTGTGAGTACACACCGAAGAAAGAAAAGGTCGGCGGCGTTGACCCTGTCGGTCTCCGCCCCACGACCGGCGATGGACGTGGCGATGAGTCGGTGAATGTATCTATATAGAGGGTCTCGTATATGAGATGACCTCGTATCACCACCGTACGGTCCATCGCCAATGGCAGGCCACCAGACCTGATCGGAGTCGTCGGCCCCGCGGATCAAGGCCGTGGTGTACATCGGCTGTCCGACCTCCACCTCCGTGTAGAGGCCGCTGATGACAGCGAACCGCCGAAGTGACATGCGGTGGAGGTGCCCGAACAACCGGAAAGAAACCTCCGCGGGCGCACGACCGTCCGCTATGTCGTCCTCATCCAGCTCCGCAAGTCCCTGCTCACGTGGACGGAATGTGAAGGTGCAGTAGAACTCCACGGTCAGCTCTCGATGGGCATCGTCGCTCATCCGGAACATGGTTTTTTGTATACTTGTTCCCGAGTTGTGGGAATATTACATTACAAGTTATCCTTAATGCTTATGTGATCATTTATGTTGTGCTTACGGCTATGCTGTCATGAACGTTGACTATACACGACACAAGTCTCCAATTGTGTTCGGGTGTCGTCATGACACGCTTGTCATCATATTATTATTATTGCTACTCTATTGCATACCATGTGTTATGACGATCCTGTCTAGCTCACATTCCCCGTGTTTCCGCTATCAGCGTGGGTGTGACAGACTGGTATCAGAGCCATTGGTTATAGAGAATTAGGCAATTACACTTGACCTAGACTATAACCTAGGAACCTTCATGTAGATTTGCATGCTTAAGCTTGTGTGCATTTATATATCTCATGTATGTGTTCCTCCTTACATGTTTGGTTAGCCTTCTGTTATGTGATCTTTTACTTTGTGCTTGAGCCCTTGTGCTCGACCCCTATGAGATGCTTCCTATTGGATCTTCCGTTCCCTCTGCGCACCAAGTTATCATAACCAAATTCGGGTATTGAGACCCAAAAAGATCATCACAGATCATACATTGCGCTTGACCTCAGATACTGAGACCGAACCGAGGAGGCTATGTCTGAGTCCTTTCAGGGACGCGAGATAGACAACCTCCGCCAGACCATACGTGATTACGTGTTTAGGCTCTCAGTTGACTTGATGGATTATTATGGAATGATGTGAAGGAACGTCGGATGTCATGTAACCGGATTAGGCATCATTCTCGGTACATCGTGGGTGTGGTGGGAACGCTGCGGGGAACTCTATATATAAACATCACCGGTATACTGAAAATATGCTTAAAATGGGCTGCATGGTGATCTTGATTGACCGGAACATGAAACGTTAGAACTTGATAAGTGGAGTACTTGTGTATCTTAAGGTGACTAAAGCTTATTTGTTGCCTCTTGTATGAATAGAACATGCCGCCTCGAAGATCTACCCGCAGCAATAGTAACGGAAGTGAAGCCCCGAGTGGCAGAGGCAGAGGCAGGGGTAGACCTCCAATAGCAAATGAAGGCCCTTCTGGCAATACCCAAGGGACTGGAAACCCTGATATGGCAGCCTTAATTGCTCAACAATTGACTGCCCTGATTCCAACTATCGTAGCTCAGGTGAGCGACACTTTACAACAGTAAAACCACCCCCACGGGGATGGTGGTAATGAAAACGAGGATAATGGGAACCCGATTGGGAATGAAAGCAATTAGGATGCCGGAAATGGTGGTACAGCAGGTAATGAAACTGGGGCTGCTAACGCCAAACGGGGCTGTTCTTACAAGGAATTTGTGGCCTGTAAGCCCCGGGATTTCGATGGGAAAGGTGGGGCGATAGCCCTGACTAGATGGCTTGAGAAAATGGAGGCTGTGATCGACATTAGTGAATGCCTCGACAGCCAGCGGATCAAGTATGTTAAGTGCTCTCTGCAGGGCAGAGCACTAACCTGGTGGAACACCCAGGTTCAAGCTAGAGGAAGGGAATCTGCGATGCAGATGACCTGGGATGAATTCAAAGCCCTGATTACCGAGGAATACTGCCCTCTCAACGAGATGCTGAAGCTTGAGCATGAGTTCTGGAATCATGCTATGGTGGGGGCAGGGCACGCAGCTTATACTGACCGATTCCACGAGCTGGCTAGACTAGTTCCACACCTAGTCACTCCAGAATCCAAGAGGATAGAAAGGTACATTTGGGGACTCGCACCTCAAATCCGGGCAATGGTAACTGCAGCTGCTCCTCCTACAATTCAGAGCACAATTCTGAAAGCTGGCGCTCTCACTGACGAGATGATAAGAACAGGAGTATTGGGTAGGGGAGCGGAGAAAGGAAAGAGACTGGGGAAACAAGTCGGTCTGGTACCGGAAAGTCTGATAAGAGGGCCAAAACGACCAGAAATTTTGTGGCCGTGACTCAAGGGAAGAAAGAATATGCTGGGCCGCACCCGAGATGTGACAGGTGCAATCTTCATCATCCTCCAGTAGCGCCGTGCCGGGTGTGTTTGAACTGCAGACTCCCGGGGCATCAAGCGAGAGACTGCAGAGTAGCGCCAAACCTGGTGGCACCCATCAACGCGGTTAACCCCGCTGGGAATGCCAGGGCTTGTTACGAGTGTGGAGGCCTCGATCACTTCAGGAATATGTGCCCCCGACTGAATAGGGCACCGGTTCAGCAAGGAAACAACCAACAGCAGATAATGGCCATAGCAGGTGCTCAAGGCCAAGGGAACCAAGGTAATACTGCACGGGGTCGTGCCTTCGTCATTGGAGCTAATGATGCCCGTCAAGATCCGAACGTTGTCACGGGTACGCACTTACTCAATAATCACTTCGCATCTGTATCGTTTGATACGGGGGCAGACAATAGTTTTATATCATCTGAGTTTGTGTAAATGCTTGATTTGAGTGCCAGTAGACTAGAAACTAGTTACTCTGTAGAAATGGCAAATGGTAGGGTTGAACAGGCAGAGGAAATTATTAAGAACTGCACCCTAATATTGGCAGGCCAGGTCTTCAACATAGATTTGATACCTTTTGAGTTGGAGAGCTTTGACGTAATAGTGGGAATGGATTGGTTGTCTAAGCATGGAGCCGAGATTGTTTGCCGAGATAAAGTAGTGCGGATCCCCATGTCAGACGAGAAAGTACTCAGAATACAAGGAGAGCGACCGGGAAAGAACTTGAAGCTTATCTCATGCATGAAAGCACGCCAAGGTCTACGAAAGCAGTGTTACACCTTTCTGGCTCACGTGGTAGAGAAGAAGGAAGAAGAGACGAAATTGGCAGACATTCCAATTGTACGGGATTACTCGGAAGTGTTCCCTGATGATTTGTCTGGATTGCCTCCTCCATGGCAGGTGGAGTTCCATATAGAGCTGGTTCCTGGAGCTACACCGATAGCTAAGACACCGTATCGGTTAGCACCCTCAGAGATGCAAGAGTTGTCAAGCCAACTACAGGAACTACTGGAGAAGGGTTTCATTCGACCGAGTCATTCACCGTGGGGAGCACCGGTGTTATTTGTCAAGAAGAAGGATGGGTCGTTCTGTATGTGTATCGACTATAGGGAATTGAACAAATTGACCGTGAAGAATCGGTATCCTCTTCCTAGAATCGACGACCTGCTCGATGAGTTGCAAGGAGCCTCGTTTTTCTCTAAGATCGATCTTCGATCTGGATATCATCAACTAAGAGTATTCGAGGACGATATTCCAAAAACAGCATTTAGAACTCATTACGGGCACTATAAGTTCTTGGTCATGCCGTTTGGGTTGACCAACGCACCAGCTGTCTTTATGGATTTAATGAATCGGGTGTGCAAGCCTTATCTGGATAAGTTCGTGATCGTATTCATAGACGGCATACTCATCTACTCCCGTTTGAAGAAGGATCACGAAAAACACCTCCAAGCAATTCTAGAACTGTTGAAGGAGGAGAAACTTTTCACCAAATTCTCGAAGTGTGACACCTGGCTTCGAGAAGTGAAGTTTTTGGGTCATGTGGTTAACGAAGATGGAATTCATGTGGACCCCGGTAAGATTGAAGCTGTGAAGAAATGGGATACTCCCCAAACACCCTCAGAAATACGGCAATTCTTAGGATTGGCCGGATACTACCGTCGTTTTATTGTGAACTTTTCGAAGATCGCACAACCGTTAACGCTGCTAACCCAGAAAGACAAGAAGTTTGATTGGGGACATGCACAAGAACGAGCCTTCCAGACGTTGAAAGAAAAGCTGTGCAATGCTCCAATACTGTCCCTCCTGGACGGAACTGATGATTTCATGGTATACTGCGATGCTTCACATCAAGGGTTGGGATGTGTGCTAATGCAAAGAGATAAGGTAATTGCCTATGCATCGCGACAACTAAAGGTGCATGAAAAGAACTACACAACTCATGACTTGGAGTTGGGCGCCGTAGTATTTGCACTCAAGATATGGAGGCATTATCTATATGGAACCAAATGCATCATTTACACGGATCATAAGAGCCTTCAACATATTCTTGATCAGAAGGAACTTAACATGCGACAGCGACGCTGGGTAGAGTTGCTTAGCGACTACGATTGTGAAATCCGGTATCACCCCGGGAAAGCTAACGTGGTGGCTGATGCTTTAAGCCGCAAGGAACGCGTGAAACCATTACGTGCTTGAGCGCTAGGATTGACTATTCAAACCAATCTAAAGGCTCAGATTCAAATTGCGCAAAGTGAGGCTTTGAAAGAAGAAAACCTTGCGGGAGAAGAATTCCGAGGGATGAATAAACAAATGAGTTGCAAGGATGACGGCGTACATTACTTCTTAGATCGTATATGGGTCCCCAGATGGGGAGGTGTACATACACTAGTCTTGGATGAAGCACACAAGACTCGATACTCTGTTCATCCTGGTGCAGACAAGATGTACCACGATCTGAAGGAGCTGTACTGGTGGCCAGGTATGAAGAAAGATATTCCTTTATATGTGAGCAAATGCTTGACATGTTCAAAGGTCAAGGCCGAACACCAGAAACCATCAGGATTATTACAACAACCTGAAATCCCCAAGTGGAAATGGGAGAACATCACTATGGATTTCATTACCAAACTCCCGAGAACGCCAAGCGGACACGACTCGATATGGGTCGAGGTGGATCGAATGACAAAATCCGCCCACTTCTTGCCTATCTGAGAAGACTATAAGATGGATAAGCTGGCAAGGGTGTACATCAAAGAGGTCGTGACACGGCACAGGGTGCCGGTGTCAATCATATCCGACCGAGACAGTCGATTCACTTCACGATTTTGGCAGACGTTACAGAAAGCGATGGGCACTCGATTAGACATGAGTACAGCCTATCACCCCAGACAGACGGCCAAAGTGAACGAACGATACAGACGCTTGAGGACATGCTGAGGGCGTGCGTTATTGATTTTGGTGGCAGTTGGGATACTCATCTACTGCTGATCGAGTTTTCCTACAATAACAGTTACCGTACTAGTATTGGTTGTGCACCGTTCGAAGCGTTGTATGGACGGAAATATAGATCGCCTGTATGTTGGGCCGAGATTGGTGAAAGCCAGCTAACAGGTCCCGAAATCATTCAAGAAACAACCGATAAGATCTTCCAAATCAAAGACAGACTCAAAGCTGCTAGAGACCGCCAAAAGAGCAATGCCGACAACCGTCGGAAGCCACTAGAGTTTAATGTTGGGGATCGAGTGTTGCTTAAGGTCTCTCTGTGGAAAGGGATCGTACGGTTTGGAAAGAAAGGGAAGTTGGCCCCAAGATATGTTGGACTATTTGAGATCACAGAAAGAATCGGTCCGGTGGCGTACTGATTAAGGTTGCCACAAGAGCTTAACAATGTACATGATACTTTCCATGTATCGAACCTCAAGAAGTGTTTAGCTGATGAATCACTTCACGTGCCTATTGAGGATATCAAGATTGATCAAAGCCTCCGTTTTATGGAGGAACCTATTGAGGTCATGGACCGAAAGGTCAAAAGGTTGCGGCGCAGCAAGATACCTATTGTTCGTGTAAGATGGAATTCCAAACGAGGGCGAGAGTTTACATGGGAACGTGAAGATCAGATGAGACTCAAATGTCCACACCTATTCGAGGATGACACCCTTGAACTAGCACCAGTGAATTTCGGGACGAAATTCCCTCAACTGGGGGATACTGTGACATCCGTCACCGAAGGTCCGTCATTTAACGCGTTTGATTTAACTTCTGTAGTCGGTCATTCCTCACCCTTATAACCATCTATGTGAATACTATGTCTATTTGTTTGCTTAGGTTAACCTTATGCGTGTGCTATCGTAGCTTAAATCGTCATCACCTTGAAACATTATCTAAGATTTGCCCCGTTATCATTAAACGCACCGTTTTTATAAATACATAATGTCACAAATAAAACCGTTTTTAAATTATAAATATCGTTAATAACATTTTATCATTAATAAAACAAGACTAATTAATAACGTTTTCAACCGAAACAAAATTTAGGAACTCGGGGCAAAGTGTAGGGACTAAAAGTGACATTTTGCAAACTTGGGATGGGTATAAAAAACCCCATTCCCAGCCATTTTTCATCATCTTCTTCATTTCTTCATCTTTTCTCTCTTCTTCACACTCTTCACCATCTTAGCACCAAAAACACTCGTTTTCTCGCGTTTCCACCATCAAATCTTGGTTATCTTCGTGAATACTCATTCTTAGCAGGTAGATAACTTTGTTTGACCCGTTTATTTCTTAGTTTAGCTGCTGCGTTTTCTAGGGTTTCGGGTGCTCGGGTTCATCCGAGCACATGAGGTCGTGTGGGCTTGCATGTTGCGTTTCTGAGTGTGCTTCTTGTTTAGGCATGTTAGAATAGGTATTCTGGAAGTTTTTGGGGTGTAAAACGAGTGCATGGAGCAGCTGGAGACTGCTCTGCACTCGACAGTCGCGAATCTGCTGTTCATCGTGACTGGGTCTGTTCACGCGACTGATCCGTGCGATGGGCGAATCGTACGACTGAGTCATGCGTATGGGTGTATCGTGCGACTGAGTGGTATGACTGGGGCGAGTCGTACGACTGAGTCATGTGACTAGGTGTGTGCGATTGAAAGTGTGTGCGAATGAGTCCATGCGAATGAGTGTGCGTGCGATTGAGTCAGTGTGAATGAGATTGTGTGCGATTGTGCGTGAGTCGTACGACTGAAAGGCCAGTCGCACGAATGAATGTTCAATCGCACGAATGAAGCTGATTCGTGCGAATGAAGGTTCAATCGTGTGTATGGAGGTTGAGAAGTATGACTGGGTCTTGCATGGTATGTAACACTTGCGAATTTTTTCATATTATATTTGTTAATAAATAATCATAGTTATGTTGCAAGCGTGACTTTATGACTTAGTTTTTAGATAAATACTTAATGGCTAAGCCTTCAAATGCAACTTAATAGTTAAGTTATGGATAAAACTTAACAATTAAGTATTGAATAAAACTTAGTGTCTAAGTTTAGATAAAGAATAGAATAAAACTTAACGGCTAAGTTTTGGATAAAGCTTAATAGCTAAGTCTTGAATAAAATATAAAACTTAATAGCTAAGTTTGAATAAGATATAAAACTTAATAGCTAAGTTTGAATATAATATAAAACTTAATGGTTATGGTTTTAATAAAATATAAAACTTAATAAGTAAGAAATACTTAATGAGTAAGAAATATCCATATATAAATAGATGCATCTAGCTTCATTTCATTTCATAACCTTTTGATCGACTTCCCTATTTTCACACACGAAACTCTCTACTACCTTTTAAACACCACAAAGATAACCCGAGATTAGGAAGCCGGTGTATATGCTCTAGACAACAAGTATAGGAGTTCTGAATTAATCAAGGTGTTAGAAGCCCGTGACTTAATCCTTAAGTTACTTCGAGGTTCAGAAAAACAAAGCTTATCAAGTTTAGAGGCTCTGTTCAACTTACCAGGTGAATATGTTTAATGCTTTCAAAACATTCAAATGATTTTATTTTGCGAAAATGGCATTAGTATGTTAACCATGTTAATGCATAGAGGTATTCTGCTAAAACATTTAGACCAGAAGTATATGTACGTTTGATCAAACTATATCTGGGGGATGGGTGAAAATCCCATACTAGGGTTGGTTCAGACTCAGTGCAGATCCGGAGAGTCCCGTAGTAAGACTGCCTGAGCACCAATACCAGTATATAGGAGGGGGACTTCCAGTTGAAATAGACTGCTAAATGTGTGGTTTATCATTAATTTATGATTAAATGTTTATCGTTATTCATGCCAAAATATTTTTATGTCAAATTAAATGTATTCACCAGCTTTTCGCTGATGTATTATTTTCAAACATTTTCAGGTAAACATAAATAAATATGTTTAGTCAGGTGTTAGTGCTGGATGGACTATGAATCCTAGGCATGGAAACCCTGTGATGAACATATTAGCAAGAATAGTGCTGGAAGGACTAAGCTTCCTAGGCATAGATCTTGTGGCAAGTTTTGAATATCTGTCAGTAGACAGAAAATTTGTAAACATTACGTTGAACAATGTTATGTAAAATTATGGGTATTTAATTCCCAAAGAATATATGAAAGTTTGTTTTTTTATAAATCATCAGAATATTTCATTTTATGAAATAAATTGTGAAATGTTTTTCCGCTGCGTAAACGTCTTTCAAGACAAACAATAAAAAGTGAACAATGACGCGTACCAATCGGTCGCACTCCGGGGTGCCCTGAGGTCGGGGTGTGACAGGTTGGTATCAGAGCCATAGGTTTTAGCGAATTAGATACTTGCCTTAGTATCTAGGCTTTAACCAATATTAGAAATATTGCCTACTAAGAAAAAGTAGCTAGATGCCTTGTTATAATGATATGTAGGATATCAGAAAAAGTATTATACTGACATAATTAACGAACCTTATTTCTCGTAAACGATGGGAATACCTATCGAAGTATCCAATAATTCTATTTACGAAAATTCCGAATCTTAGTATTAAGATACTCCCTCTTATTCTCGTTGTAGAATGTCAAACAACAATGATAGTAGACCCGCGGTGTATACCAGTGGGAACCGTAATATAGTTAATGAAGATGAAGGTCGTGCGACCCAGAAAGCTGAGATACAAAGGATGATCGCCGAGGGAATTAAAGACGCGATTCCTACCATACTCGCGGCATTAAAAGAAAAAGAACCACCTAGTCAAACTAACGAAGTTTCAAGATATAGAAAGAAAAATGATGATCGTCATAGCTCGAGTGGTGAAAATTTCGAAGATGAAATGCCTAAGAAAAGGAAGAAACAGGATGGATGTTCATATCGAACATTTCAAGCGTGTAACCTACCGAGGTTTCAGGCAACGAAGGTGCAATTGCAGCCATCCGGTGGCTAGAAAAGATCGAAGCAGTCTTAGCCATTAGCAAGTGTGCTAATGAGGACATGGTTTGTTTGCCTCACATTCTTTCAAAGATGAGGCATTGGAATGGTAGAACTCTATTATTCAGTCAAAGGGACGAGATAAGACTTATTCAATGACTTGGGATGAATTTCGTGCATTGGTAACTCGAAAGTTCTGCCCAATGAACGAAAAGGAGAAAATCACTAATGAATTTTTGAATCTCCGAATGGTTGGTTCAGATAACAAGGGGTATAATACCAAATTCTTTGCATATGCCCGACTCGTGCCACATCTTGTGACACCCGAATGCAACATGATCAGTCGCTATATTTAGGGACTGGTCAATGAAATTCGTGATATGGTGAAGGCCATCATGCCACAGACAATAGAGTCTGCGGTAGAGTTAGCTAGACTTTTGACAGATGGAATGGTTAGAACCCAGGAAGAGAATAAGAAGAAAAGGTGGTCCATAAACCAAATATAGAGGTAAAGAAACTTGAAAAAGGGCAAGGAAAGAAAGAAGATTCATACTCTCTCCCCAGATGCAAAACGTGCGGGAAGAGACACATGGGAAGATGTAGATCCACTCTATTCTGTAACTATTGCAAGACTTCAGGACATACTTCTGAAGCTTGCTACAGGAAAAGGGTGATAACTTGTTTTAACTGCAATGAACAAGGGCACTACAAGTCTGAATGCCCAAGGCTTAATAAAGAAGGTGGTGCTGGAGGATCTGGAACCAGACAGATCCTGGTGTGAAGAAGACAGCACGAGCATTTATGATGAATACTCGTGAGGCTGCTGACTTGCCGGACGTCATTACGGTACACATCTTATCAATAATGTCTATGCTAGAATTTTATTTGATTCTGGTGCAAACCAAAGCTTCATAGACAATAAGTTCTGTAGTTTGTTAAATGAACCTCTAGTAAGGTTAGACAAATCCTATGAAGTTGAAACCGTGAACGGAGATCTAGTTAAAATCTCAGAATCCTTAGATAATGGTAGGATTACTCTTCTAATCATGTCATCCCTATGAAACTTTTGCCTATGACATTAGCGGGATTTGACGTGGTACTTGGTATGGACTGGTTGGCCTCGAACCAAGCGATATCATTTGTAATCAAAAGCTTATTAAACATATGCGCCTACTGGGGAAGAGATTATTATCAAAGGTGACAAACCAACAAATCATGTTGGAATAATCTCAATGTTAAAAGCAACCAAATACTTAAGGAAAGGATGTTTGGCATATCTGATCACTATATCAGATGACAAAACGAAGAAAAAGATTGAAGACGTGCCAGTTGTAGCCGAATTTACCGACGTCTTTCCAGATGAATTACCGAGGATCCCACCTGATCGAGAAGTTGAATTTAGAATTGATCTTGTAGCGGGTACATCAGCAATAGCTAAAGCCCCGTACAGATTAGCTCCAACTAAAATGAAAGAATTAAAGCAACAGTTAGATGAACTGTTAGAGAAGGGATTTATCCGACCGAGTTCTTCGGCTTGGGGAGCTCTAATTCTATTTGTTAAGAAGAAGGATGGATCAATGCGTATGTGTATTGATTATCGTGAGCTGAACAAGGTAACCATCAAAAATCGGTATCCACTTCCTCGAATCGATGATCTATTTGATCAACTTCAGGGAGCGTGTTACTTTTCTAAAATTGATCTAAGATCAGGTTATCACCAGCTCAAAGTTCAAGAAGAAGATATTCCTAAAACTGCATTCCGAACTAGATACGGACATTATGAGTTCACAGTTATGCCCTTTGGACTCACTAATGCCCCTGCAGCTTTTATGGACATGATGAATCGAATTTGTAAACCCTATTTAGATAAGTTTGTAATCGTGTTCATAGATGATATTCTTATCTATTCCAAAACTCGAGATGAACAGCGAATCACCTTAAAATACTACTTGAGGTACTCAGAAATGAGAGATTGTACGCTAAATTCTCGAAATGTGAATTTTGGCTTACGGAAGTACAATTTCTTGGCCATATTATTAACGCTAAAGGCATTCAAGTAGATCCTTCTAAGATTGAGGCTATTTCTAAATGGGAAATCCCTGCATCCCATCTGAAGTTCGTAGTTTCCTTGGATTGGCTGGATACTACCGTCGATTCATTCAAAACTTTTCTCGAATCGCTGCCCCTCTTACATATTTGACTCGAAAATCCGCAAAATACGAATGGGGACCAAAATAGGATGAAGCATTCAAGACCCTTAAAGAAAAGTTAACAAATGCACCCATCCTGACTTTGCCAGAGGGTACTGAAGATTTCGTCATTTATTGTGATGCTTCACACATTGGTCTTGGATGTGGTGTAATGCAAAGAAATAAAGTTATCGCTTATGCATCACGTCAACTAAAAACACATGAGAAGAATATACGACTCACGATTTGGAGTTGGGTGCCATAATCTTTGCGCTAAAGATATGGAGACACTATCTTTATGGAGTCAAATTTACTATTTACACTGACCATAAGAGTCTAAAATATATCTTTGGTCAGAAGGAACTAAACATGAGACAGAGGAGATGGATGGAAATCCTAAGCGATTATGATTGTGAAATCTGTTATCATGAAGGTAAAGCCAATGTTGTGGTTGATGCCTTGAGTAGAAAGGAAAGAGAAAAGCCAAAAAGGGTTCGTGCCTTAAGGCTTGATCTTCAAATTGATTTACTTAGTCAATTGAAGAATGCTCAGAAAACAGCCTCACAGAGATAGAAAAAGAAGAAGGAATGAAGGGAATGCTTGATCGTTGGGTCAAAGGAGACGATGAACTAATCAGATTAAATAGAGAATCTGGGTGCAATAAAATGTATAAGAATCTGAAAACTAAACTACTGGTAGGTAGGTATGAAAAAGAGCATGCACTATATGTTGCAAAATGTCTTACATGCTCTCAAGTTAAGGCAGAACCAGAAACTTCCGCAACAACTTGAACTACCTGTCTGGAAATGGGAAATGATAACCATGGATTTTATTACTAAACTTCTCGAACAAGTCGGGGGAATGATACTATCTGGGTTATCATTGATCGACTAACTAAGTCCGCCCTTTCATTCCAATGAAAGAAACATTTAGTATGGATAAGTTAGCACAATTGTACGTCAATGAAATAGTAACTTTACATGGTGTGCCACTATCCATCGTGTCAGATAGAGATAGTCGTTTTACGTCTCGGTTCTGGCAAAGTTTTCAAAAAGCGTTAGGAACTCGATTAAACCTAAGCACTGCTTATCATCCGCAAACGGATGGGCAAAGTGAAAGAACGATCCAAACGCTAGAAGATATGCTTCGAGCATGTGTGATAGACTTTGGAGGCAGTTGGGATAATCATCTACCTCTAATGGAATTCTCCTATAACAATAGCTATCACTCAAGCATCCAGGCAGCGCCATTGAAGCCTTATACGGCAGAAAATGTAGAACACCTGTGTGTTGGTCTGAAGTTGGAGAGAATCAAGTGGGGGACCTGAAATAGTCCAAGAGACAATTGATAAAGTACTACAGATCAGAGAAAGATTGAAGACAGCTCGCGATCGTCAGAAGAGTTATGCCGACAAAAGACGTAAGCCACTAGAATTTAACGTCGATGACAAGGTGTTACTAAAGGTATCACCATGGAAAGTTATTGTACGATTTGGAAAAAAGGGAAATTTAAGTCCTCGATTTATTGGACCCTTTAAAATCTTAAAATGAATCGGACCAGTAGCCTATCAACTAGAATTGCCAAATGAGATGAATGGAGTACACGATGTATTTCATGTGTTCCACTTACGTAAATGTTTGGCTGATGAATCGCTAGCAATGCCATTACAAGATGTAGAGGTTAACGAAAAGTTGAAATTTATCGAACAACCTCTTCAAATTGAAGACCGTCAAGAAAAACATCTAAAGAGAAGAAAGCTAGTATTGGTAAAGGTAAAATGGAACTCAAGATGAGGTCCTGAATATACGTGGGAACTAGAGTCAGAAATGAAAAAGAAATATCCACACTTATTCAATAAATCTCAAGGATGAGATTTAAATAAAGGTGGGGAGGATGTAACACTTGCGAATTTTTTCATATTATATTTGTCAATAATAATCATAGTTATGTTGCAAGCGTGACTTCATGACTAAGTTTTTAGGTAAATACTTAATGGTTAAGCCTTCAATGCAACTTAATAGTTAAGTTATGGATAAAACTTAACAATTAAGTATTGAATAAAACTTAGTGTCTAAGTTTAGATAAAGAATAGAATAAAACTTAACGGCTAAGTTTTGGATAAATCTTAATAGCTAAGTCTTGAATAAAATATAAAACTTAATAGCTAAGTTTGAATAAAATATAAAACTTAATAGCTAAGTTGAATATAATATAAAACTTAATGGTTAAGGTTTAATAAAATATAAAACTTAATAAGTAAGAAATACTTAATGAGTAAGAAATATCAATATATAAATAGATGCTTCTAGCTTCATTTCATTTCATAACCTTTTGATCGACTTCCTATTTTCACACACGAAACTCTCTACTACCTTTTAAACACCACAAAGATAACCCGAGATTAGGAAGCCGGTGTATATGCTCTAGACAACAAGTATAGAGTTCTGAATTAATCATGGTGTTAGAAGCCCGTGACTTAATCCTTAAGTTACTTCGAGGTTCAGAAATAAAAGCTTATCAAGTTTAGAGGCTCTGTTCAACTTACCAGGTGAATATGTTTAATGCTTTCAAAACATTCAAATGACTTTATTTTGCGAAAATGGCATTAGTATTTAACCATGTTAATGCATAGAGGTATTCTGCTAAAACATTTAGACCAGAAGTATATGTATGTTTGATCAAACTATATCCTAGGGATGGGTGAAAATCCCATACTAGGGCCGCTTCAGACTCAGTGCAGATCCGGAGAGTCCCGTAGTAAGACTGCCTGAGCACCAATACCAGTATATATGGAGGGTGACTTCCAGTTGAAATAGACTGCTAATGTGTGGTTTACCGTTAATTTATGATTAACTGTTTATCGTTATTCATGCCAAAATATTTTTGTGTCAAATTAAATGTATTCACCAGCTTTTCGCTGATGTATTATTTCAAACATTTTCAGGTAAACATAAATAAGTATGTTTTAGTCAGTGTTAGTGCTGGATGGACTATGAATCCTAGGCATGGAAACCCTGTGATGAACATATTAGCAAGAATAGTGCTGGAAGGACTAAAGCTTCCGAAGCATAGATCTTCTGGCAAGTTTTGAATATCTGTCAGTAGACAGAAAATTTTGTAAACATTACGTTGAACAATGTTATGTAAAATTATAGGTATTTAATTTCCAAAGAATATATGAAAGTTTGTTTTTTATAAATCATCAGAATATTTCATTTTATGAAATAAATTGTGAAATGTTTTTCCGCCGCGTAAACGTCTTTCAAGACAAACAATAAAAAGTGAACAATGACGCGTACCAATCGATCGCACTCCCGGGGTGTCCTGAGGCCGGGGTGTGACAGGTTGGTATCCGAGCCACAGGTTTTAGCGAATTAGATACTTGCCTAGTATCTAGGCTTTAACCAATATTAGAAATATTGCCTACTAAGAAAAAGTAGCTAGATGCCTTGTTGTAATGATATGTAGGATATCAGAAAAAGTATTATACTGACATAATTAACGAACCTATTTCTCGTAAACGATGGGAACCTATCGAAGTATCCAATAATTCTATTTACGAAAATTCCGAATCTTAGTATTAAGATACTCCCTCTTATTCTCGTTGTAGAATGTCAACAACAATGATAGTAGACCCGCGGTGTATACCAGAGGGAACTGTAAGATAGTTAACGAAGATGAAGGTCGTGCGACCCAGAAAGCTGAGATACAAAGGATGATCGCCGAGGGAATTAAAGACGCGATTCCTACCATATTCGCGGCATTAAAGAAAAAGAACTACCTAGTCAAAACTAACGAAGTTTCAAGATATAGAAAGAAAGATGATGATCGTCATAGCTCGAGTGGTGAAAATTTGAAGATGAAATGCCTAAGAAAAGGAAGAAACAGGATGGATGTCATATCGAACATTTCAAGCGTGTAAACCTACCGAGTTTTTAGGCAACGAAGGTGCAATTGCAGCCATTCGGTGGCTAGAAAAGATTGAAGCAGTCTTAGAAAAGATCGAAGCAGTCTTACCGAGTTTCGTGGCCCCTTTTTACTCTTATAAAACCTTTTTAAATAGTTTTAACTTGGGGGAAAAGAATGCTCACCTACTTAACTTGATTTCAGGCACCGTCCCTAGTAGAAGTTGGCTGCTACCTCTATGAGTAACTTATCTTGCTTATCTTGTGATTGCTGCTATATGAACTTAAACTATGTGCTATGTTACCACTATGTATATTACTTAGTGGTAACATATTACTTTGTGCTACTACTTGATGTTATGTGTTGATTGATGCTACTTGTGTATGCTATTGACCCCGGGATGCTCTCGGCTGTGTGGTTCCTCTGTGTGGTTCTTCTGTGTGGTTCTTCTAAGCCGATCATCCATTACAACCATTAATCCCGGAATTTGGGACCTAAAGATTGGTTTGGTTGTAACCTATATGTATGCGCTGTGTGGATCTTGCTACGTCTTGTTAAACTCATTTTACTATGGAAAACCTTTTATATAACCATTAATCCCGGTAATGGGACCTAAGGACTGTTTGGTTAAACACTATACGTATGCGCTGTGTGGATCTTGCTACGTCTTATTAAACTATTTATGCCTTGAGAATACTTTCTTTACAACCATCAATTCCCGTGAGGAACCGAACATTAGGTTTGGCTGTAGCTACTTATAATGGTACAACCGCCTATACATAAGTATAGTTGCGGTGGCTCTTATTAAACTTACTGGTTTCATCTTAACATCTTTTATTACTTAAAACCTGCGAAGCTCACCAACAATTATGTTGACCATTTTGAGCATCTCTTTTCAGGTGATCAAGGTAATTGAAGATCTAGGAGTGCTGCCTTTTAGAGGAGACCCTAGGATACATTTTGTAATTATTACCCTTGTAAAGCTTGAACATGGTCTTTTGTATACTTGTTCCCGAGTTGTGGGAATATTACATTACAAGTTATCCTTAATGCTTATGTGATCATTTATGTTGTGCTTACGGCTATGCTGTCGTGAACGTTGACTATACACGACACAAGTCTCCAATTGTGTTCGGGTGTCGTCATGACACGCTTGTCATCATATTATTATTATTGCTACTCTATTGCATACCATGTGTTATGACGATCCCGTCTAGCTCACATTCCCCGTGTTTCCGCTATCAGCGGGGGTGTGACAGGCGGGTCCTGGTCGTGCGGCGGGGGAATGGGCTAATCCTCCCCGCTGTAACATCCTGTATTTTTGTGTTAATTAAAAGATAACGTCGTTTAATCTTGTAAGGACTATTGTCACCAAGTATGAAACTTGTGAGTTACTTATGACTATTTTCTGATTTATTTATTTATTTAAAACTTAATAATGTTAATTATTACTTAATAATTAATAATAATAATAATAATAATAATAAAAATGATAATAATAATGATAATAATATTATTAAAAATAATAATGTCAATAATGATAATATTAATAATAATGAAAATATTGTTATTAATAATAATTTATAAATTGATTTAATAAAGTCCAGGGGTTGTTTTGTAATTTTTGAAACATGTTTTACAAACTTAAAACATGAAATAATAAGGTTTTGAAACCCCAGGGACCATTCTGTAATTAATTCAAACCCAACCCCACCCGCCGTCGACCCTGTTCCGGCACCACATCCGGCCAACTCTCCGGCGAGACCCAAATCACCAAAACCACGCGGTTTTAACCCGAATAAAACATCCCGACACAACCACCTGCAAGATTCGAACCAGAACCCCACACCAATTGGAATACATTATTCGATTAGTGCGATCTACAACTGCTACCACGATTGTCGGATCACTTTACAGGCTAACATCGCATTACACAGCTCGATAATGCAATTAAACTAACCTAAACGATCTAGTATAAGTTCCTGAACTAATAGCACTTTCAATTGCACCATAACACACACAGAAACCTCAATTTGAACCCCTCTCGACCGCGGACCTGCAACTGAATCAAAGTCAAACTTCCGAGCATCCTTAATTGAATCTGATGGAGGGCTTTCATTCCTTGGCACTATACGAAGCTTCTACAAGAGTAATTCGATTATCATCATCGAATTCTCCTGAACCAAATCCTCCTCTGCCGCGACCACATTCGAGCTTGAAACCGATGAATTCCATTGAATTAATAGGTGATTTTACATTCTTTAGGTTCTGTTTTACATGGGGAATCAAAGCCCCATGATCGTTTCTGTAATTGTTGATGAATTGGGGTTCGATTTGGATCTAATCGGGTATTAGGGTTCTTGAGTTTGGGGGATGCTTTCTGATTATCGTTTCTGGATTTTATTTAAAATTAAATAACTTTATTTAAAACTATTTTTTAGAAGGTTATTTTGGTTTAATTTTTGTTAATAATACACAATAAAATAGTTTTGACTCAAACGTTATTTCTTTAAAATCATGATTATCTTAAAATGTTTATTTACAACTTATATTTAAACTTTATATGTCGATACAAATGAGTTCTTTTAAAAATAATTAAATAATTATTTATGCAAAACTAAACTTGAAACAATAAATCTTCATAACATTAATAGGTATTATATCAAAGTTTTATCAATTATTTACAAATATTGTTTTCTTATAAAATATACTTTAATTGACGGTTTAGATTAATATTTTCATAATTATTCTTCGTAAATCATAAAGACACATTTTGAACTTTATCGTTTCTAAAACACTTAATAATTCATCTAATGGATTAAAAATATGAATATTACTCTATAAATTTAATTACTTAACAAAGCTCATAATTGTATCAAAAACCCTAATCCTTGTTGAACGTAATCTTAACCTTAAACTTGTAATATATATTTAGGTGCTTATAATGGATACTTTGGATCATCGTTTAATCTTTTATTATCATCTTGTAATGCATATATCAATGTGAGTATTTCTATACCCCTTTTTCTTATTTTCACACTTTGGGGTGAAACATGTTAACTTATATCATTGCACTTATAAACTTATTCGAGACTTGTAAACTTATGGCAATTTACTTGTGAGTTGTGGTTAGTTGAACTTTTGTGGTTACCATGTTATGGCATTATATGTACAATCATTAACTATTGCTAGCCCAGCGAAGTCATAGATCTATGGGTAAGACAAGCCTACTTGGTTGATCCAAGTACACTTAGCTGATCGTATATACTTTTAACGTTAATAGAATATTAACGTTGTTTGATACTTGTAAAACATTGTTGAGGTTTGATTGTTGCATTGTTCATAACATCCCTAATCACTTTATTCACTAACTTATAACTTGAATTGCCATCTTTATATACTTATGTATTCAAAACTATAGAATGCTCACAACAATATGTTGACCTTTTATTTTTAACATGTTTCAGGCAATAGCGTTATGTGGCTGTGAACAATCGTAACCTTCACGCCTCGACGATTCCGCCGTCAAGGTTGGGGTGTGACACCCGCCGCCAAAGGGCTCGTGGGCATCCTGAAGGTGGACCTCAGCCCCCGCCAGCTCGGGGGGGTCCACCAACGGCTCGGACACCCATGTCACAAGCTCATGGTATCTACTGAGCAGGTGTCACATGCCGTCGGGGAACCTCCGAACGATCCTCATCCCAGTGGCGGTGGTCCGGGCGGCCACGCGCACAGGAGTCGGAGGTAGCGGGAGCTGGGACATGGCGTGCGCGTACCCCAAGCCCCGAGCGATCCGGGAAACGATGTTCCTGCCCACTAACGCCCCTCGCGACTGCCGATGATAATAACTAGCAAAATAATTAGCGAGGGCATGCGCGAGGTGGCAGTGTCGGTGTGTGAGTACACACCGAAGAAAGAAAAGGTCGGCGGCGTTAACCCTGTCGGTCTCCGCCCCACGACCGGCGATGGACGTGGCGATGAGTCGGTGAATGTATCTATATAGAGGGTCTCGTATATGAGATGACCTCGTATCACCACCGTACGGTCCATCGCCAATGGCAGGCCACCAGACCTGATCGGAGTCGTCGGCCCCGCGGATCAAGGCCGTGGTGTACATCGGCTGTCCGACCTCCACCTCCGTGTAGAGGCCGCTGACGACAGCGAACCGGCGAAGTGACATGCGGTGGAGGTGCCCGAACAACCGGAAAGAAACCTCCGCGGGCGCACGACCGTCCGTTATGTCGTCCTCATCCAGCTCCGCAAGTCCCTGCTCATGTGGACGGAATGTGAAGGTGCAGTAGAACTCCACGGTCAGCTCTCGATGGGCATCGTCGCTCATCCGGAACAGCTGCACCCACGGGCCGTCCTCCCCGATAATCTCAAAAAAAACGGTCCCGCTCTCTAACGAGCTGTAAGAAGTCCTTCGACAGGACGGTCCCCGATGCCGGCACTCGTGCTCTCAGGGTCCTGAACCGCTCGTACGGTGTAGTCCCCTGCTCGAACTGTAAAAACTGACAGTCATCAATGCCGGGGATAAAAGCATCATCGGCATCCATATCTGCGAAAAAAAACGTATTTGTCATTATTACAATGCTTATAAAATTAATGGTTGACGGTTAATTATTATTATTATTATATTATTGGTATTATTACTATATTATTATTATTATGTATACTATTATTTATTGGTATTATTATTATTATGTATACTATTATTATTATTAGTATTATTATTATATTACTATTAATATTATTACTATTATTATTATTACTATTATTATTATTATTATTATTATTATTATTATTATTATTACTATTAGTATTATTACTATTACTATTACTATTATTATTATTACTATTACTATTATTATTACTATTATTATTATTATTATTATTATTATTACTATTATTATTATTATTATTATTATTATTATTATTATTATTATCATTATTACTATTAGTATTATTATTATTATTATTATTAGTACTATTATTATTACTATTACTATTAATATTATTATTATTATTACTACTATTACTATTATAACTATTATTATTATTATTATTTAACTACTACTATTATTATTATTTATTATTACTATTACTATTTAACTATTATTATTATTATTATTTACTATTTCTATTATTACTATTTCTATTATTATTATTTCTATTATTACTATTATTATTATTATTATTACTATTATTACTATTATTATTACTATTAGTATTATTAATATTACTATTACTATTATTATTATAACTATTATTATTACTATTATTTATTATTATTTCTAATAATAATAATAAACCGTCGACAAACTACGCTACACATACGGGAAAACCTATCAAATCTATAAGGGAAAACCTAACAAATCTATTTGGGAAAACCTATCAAATCTATAAGGGAAAACCTATCAAATCTATTTGGGAAAACCTATCAAATCTATTTGGGAAAACCTATCAAATCTATTTGAGAAAACCTATCAAATCTATTTGGGAAAACCTATCAAATCTGTTTGGGAAAACCTATCAAATCTATTTAGGAAAACCTATCAAATCTATGTTTACCTCTATGGATTAAAGCGGAAAATTACGTACCGAAATGATAATGTAGCGGCGGTGGTGGTGCGACAGCGGTGTTGCAGCGGCGGTGGTGCAGCGGCGGTGGTGCAGCGGCGGTGGTGGTACGCAGATGGTGAGCGGCGGTGGTGGTGGAAGATGGTGAGCGGCGGTGGTGGTGGTGGAAGATGGTGAGCGGCGGCGGTGGTGGTGGAAGATGGTGGATTCACGGCGGTGGTGGTGGAAGATGGTGAGCGCGGTGGTGGTGGTGGAAGATGGTGGATTCACGGCGGTGGTGGTGGAAGATGGTTGAGCGGCGGTGGTGGTGGTGGAAGATGGTGGATTCACGACGGTGGTGGTGGAAGATGGTTGAGCGGCGGTGGTGGTGGTGGTGGAAGGTGGTGATGAGCGGCGGCGGTGTCACGGGGAGGGCTCGCGGTGACGGTTTGGAGGCGGTGGAGGTGAAAAGTTGGGAGGATTGTGATGGTGAAATGGTTGTGGTTGTGTGGTGAAATCGGGGAGGGCGAAAGGTTGAAGATGAAACCAGTAACCACGAGGTCACGGTTTGGCCTCCACGTGACCTCTTACAGACAGGAGGTCACGGTTTGGCCTCCACGTGACCTCTTACACACACGGTGCTCGAGAGGTAGATGCACTAATCGAGGGGAAATCATATTCAAAAAAATATCTCAAGAGATCACGGTTTGGCCTCCACGTGACCTCTTCCCTTTTTTTGTATAATTGTTATTATTATTATTGTTTATTATTATTATTATACTATTATTATTATTATTATTATTATTATTATATTATATTATCATTATTATTAACCGTAACCTTTTAGTTTCTGAATACATAAAATAATACTATTAATATTATTATTATTATTAGCTTTAAAATTATTACTATTAAACTTTTTATTTATATTAGAGTATACTATTATTATTGTTATTATTATTATTTATCATTATTGTTATTATTATTAGAGTTTATTTGTAGTTTCTGGATATAGACAAAATATTATTATTATTAATATTATTATTATTATTAACATTTAAAATTATTGCTATTAAACTTTTTATTTATATTAGAGTATATTATTATTATTATTATTATTGTTATTATTATTATTTATCATTATTGTTATTATTATTGGAGTTTATTTTATAGTTTCTGGATATACAAAAAATACTATTATAGTTATTATTATCAACTTTAAAATTATTACTATTGAATTTTATTATTATTATTATTGTTATTATTATTATTTATCATTATTGTTATTATATTAAAATTATTATGTATGTTTGAACATTGGTTTACAAAATATAAGGTGCATATATGTCGATATGTTCCCGATAAGATTGTTTAGGTTATCATTAAAACGTTACGGTTTGTTCACGTACGCATGTTTATATGTACGTTTTACGAAGTGTATTTGTTCTTATTGTATATATATGTTGATGTGTGTGTATGTTCATGAAAAAATATCCGATTCGATATACGTAAATGATCATAAACGGTAATGTGTAGGATTAGGGAACTCCAAAAGGTCACGGTTAGACCAAACCGTGACCTCTTTTGTCAACAAGCTGTGACGGTTCGCCCACCACGTGACACTTTGTGTCAACAAGCTGTGACAGCTTCATTCCACAACGCCACATGTAAACAAAGGGGTCACGGTTTGCCCAAACCGTGACCTTTTGGTCCAGATTATTTTAAAAGAATAAGTTTTCTATACCTATCAGCGAACCACTCCCGTCCCGACCGGTTAAGACGGTAGGGAAACAGGGGAGTGGTGTGGGCTCGAACCCACTACCACCGGTTCAAGTTGGTATTTTTTATAAAATTATTTAATTACTAAAATATTAAAAAATTATGCAAACGGTCACGGTTTGCCCTAACCGTGACCTTTTGCCCTACCCTAACCGTGACCTTTTACAAGTGTCATGCGCCCGAACAGGTGCCGTGCGCCCGAAAAGAGGTCACGGTTAGACCTAACCGTGACCGTTGCCAAACCCTAAACGTCACGGTTTGGTCAAACCGTGACAGTTTATCTTCCTGTTTGATTTAGTGTTTTATTATTATTATTATTATTATTATATTATTATTATTATTATTATATTATTATTATTATTATAACTTTAAATTTATTACTATTATTATTTCTTCTATTATATTATTATTTCTATTATTACTATTATTACTATTATTATTATTATTAACTTTAAAATTATTACTATTATTATTTCTTCTATTATTATTATTATTTCTATTATTACTATTATTATTATTATTATTATTATTATTACTATTATTATTTCTATTATTATTATTATTATTATTTCTATTATTACTATTATTATTATTATTATTATTATTATTATTATTATTATTATTATTATTATTATTATATTATTATTATAGTTACTATTATTATTATTGTACTATTATTTTTATCATCATCATCATCATCATCATCATCATCATCATCAAATAAAGGGATCTTTATTAATATGATAAGTATCGGAAAATGATAACTTACAAGAGGCATTGGTGCCTCTATGACGATCCGTTATTCTAATGTAATTATTTATACGATCTTCATACATATTTTGCCATTCTAGTGCTTGTTGATATGCAAATCTCGGCCAATGATAGCTCACACTGGGCATTGGGTAATCCCCTTCCAATTGTAGCAAATAAAGTGACATTGGTTAACATGAGCAAGTGCGACAACTGGATAGGTGAATAATGGCTCTGGGGCTGTTCTCAGCGGGAACCATGTCTGGCTACCAAATGAAGAAATAAGATGCACAATACAAGTGAATGTTTCCGCAATTACGAGTCTATGGGCCGGAAAAGTTAGCCAATGGGTATCGGGTGCGGGTTGAGTCGTGACAAACCGATTTAAGTTATTACGAACAGAATCATAATAGCCAGGCAACTCGCGGTTTAAATTGCTCCGCCAATACCACATGTTTCTGTCCATCTCCGACAACATTTGACGCCTAACCCATTCCCATTCATATTGCTTTTTCCCTAAAGCCACCGCGATCGCCCGAAAACCACAGTTACCATCAGGCCGTACATCTTTTATAGTCGAAACGTACCGGTGAATCCATTGGGGCAGCTGATCCTTAAACTTCATAACTTGTATCACGTCCTTTGGTTTCAATATTAAAGGAAATCCTAGGGCAGCTCCCGTAATCGGTACATTTGAAGCAGCCTTTGCCTGATTAGAACGGTCGTTGGGCATTTTAAACTGAGGGATATATGAGCTATGCCTCGTCGGGTCAGGCATAGTTTGTTGTGAGGAAGTATAGGAGCTGTGTCTAGCAGCCTCATACTGTGATGTATTGGAGTCCGCTCTTCTTTGTTGCTCCTTAATATTTGGACGACCACGTCGGCATGACGCACCTCAGGTTCTTTAAGTTTTGACTTGCTCTTAAACAAAGAGTCAAATACTTTCTTAAACAATTTTTTTTTCTTGAGGTACGTGTTCGGGGCATGCCCGTAAGAATTGCAAGGGGGATATCTGTACCATTCACCGTAACCTGTCAGTCCAAATAAAGAGTTGTACGCCTCTTGAGCAAATGTGTTCGACGGGTTGGTTTCCTTCTCCCCCCACGGAGGGTGACTCCCGTATACGTAATATTCCTAAAAAGATAATGGTTGGATATTTCAAATAATAAGTTATAATAAAAATATACTAGTTCAACCTGGTTCGAATCTTCGATATGTGGCACCTCATTCAAATCTAGAAGCTTCGGCTTTTAATAATGATCTCCCGAACCCGACATTATTTTCGAATTAACGTGTTTTTAGAATGACTGAAGCTGAAAAATCTCGAGTGTTGGATGAATGAAAGCTCAAATGAAAAAAATTCGAATGAGATGTGTAGAGGAAAAAAAATCAGAGGAAGGTATTTAAGGTGAAAATATGGTGCACAAACCGTCATGGTTTGGCCTCCACGTGACGGTTCGTGACGCGATTCCCGGTCTTCTGTCAAAATCACGTCTACCTCGTACCTTAAATCGAGACCTCGTACCTTAAACTGAGACCTTGTACCTTAAATGAGACCTCGTACCTTAGAGGTCACGGTTAGGCCAAACCGTGACGGTTTGGTGACCGCTTTTCAACTTTATCAGACTATTTTGTCGTTTTGTTGTCACGAGGTCACGGGTAGTACCACCTCAAACCGTGACAGCAAGGCCTTGCGGTCACGGTTAGGGGCCAAAATGTGACCGCAAGCCCTAACCGTGACCGTTTGAACCGGCCTACCACCAAAACCCCAGCGGTGTCCCCAGCACCATCCTTTTGGATTCACGGTTTTAGTAATAAATGTTTGGTGCTTCTTAGAGGGGATGTTCTGGTTTTAAACACAGACAATGATGTAATATGGAGTAGGATAAGTTTGTCGTTTAAAAAAAAAGTAATAAATGGTTTGGTTTATTTTTTTATTAAAATTATTATTTATTATTTGTATCGTTTCAATTTTACCGGATGTCCCGAAGGACCCAAAGGAACAATAGAACTGATAGAAGAAATAAAAGAGTTGTTGTATATGTGCTTATGCAGCTGCTTGCTGCACGCTCACATGTTGTTATGGTGTAATGTTTAATCGTGGCTTTCATTTTGCTGTTAAAAAATAATGATTTAGTGCATTGAATTATCATTGGTGAACCATTTGTTTTGAATATGAAAAAATACAAGTAAATCTGTTTCACTCTCCCGACCTCACAATTTCTTTTTTTAGAGGCGTCGGATGGGTCGGATGGACGGATAAAACAATACCTGTCAGTTACGTATGTACGGGCCGCCACACTAAACTTTAGTTTATGTTGTGATATTGGTTCTTGCTTTGGTTACGAATGATCCGATCTATCTATTACAACCACCTCTCCTTTTAATAGATGGAGATGCTCAATAACAATATTTTCAGAACCGGATCGGATGTCGAACCGGACACCTTACTGGTTTGATGGTCGGACCGGTCAGGTCGGATTTAAGAACCGGATGACGTCATAATTATATATATAGTATATTATATATATAGTTATATATATAATCAAATTTAAGTAATTTATATATGATTTATAAATGTATTTTATAGTTATATATAAAACTTAACTATATTTATATATCTAAAACACTAATTTATGGTTCAACACCCCTTTTTACCCATAAAAATCAAAAAAAAAATACCAAAATCCGGTCGGTTTCCCGGTCCGACCACCGGTTCGGGACGAATCGGCCGGTTCGACCAGACAAAAACGAATCATAGCAGACCGGACCGGCCACCTAAACGATCCCCGGTCGAATCGGTCGGACCGGCCGGTCCGATCCGGTCGTAAGAACACTGCTCAATAGGATAACACAAAATAGACCTACTTGTTAGCCGGTGCTAGCAATTATTTTAATTTACAAAGGAAAATAAGTGAAAATTAAGAGGGTGTTTATGAAAAGTATATTAAAACTTTTTCCGACGCATTACACATTCTTAATAGAAGATAAAAATAAAAGAGTTAGTTTTAATATCTATTCGTTCTGTTAATTCGAATATAAATACACACCATAACCGAAGCATAGAAACATGTTATTAAAAAGTTCATAACGGAATCATTAGTTTTTTCAATCATCTAGTAATTTTGATACGATTCGGTTATTCTACTTTTTAGCTTCCCCTAGTTTAGTCCAGCCTCTACCCTTGTTTCAATTTATTTTTAGGTTTCATTTTAACTAGGTTTTGGCGCCGCGCGTTGCCGCGGTCGTTTGAGTTTTAACGTAACCTAAAACCAAAATCAAAATCAAAATGAAGGTTCGAAATCATAAAATCAACAAAATACACAAAGTAAAACACTCCAAAGCCCAAAATTCATAACACACCAGAACATGCAGAACCCAAAAGTAAATCAAAGCCCAACATAATACACAAAACAGACGAAAATCAAAGTCGCAAGAAGACGACACGGTCCAAAATAGAAAACAAACGAAAATCAAAGCCCCGAAAAAAGCAAACAAAGGAAAACTCAAACCTTAATTGCGAGAATCATCAGGATATCAATAACGAAAGAAAAAAAGCAGGAAGTCAGAGGAAGACAACACCAACGAACCCTATAAACGAACATGCGTCACAGACACCAAAAACCCACAAAAAAACCCCACCTCCAAACCTCAAACTCACACCCAAAACAAACTCTATAAAAAGACAAACACGCGCGCGCGCACACACAAAAAAAAAAAGAAAAAAACACCGACGACCAAATTGTTTAATAGGAATAGATAATATATATGTTATTTACCCTCTTATAAATTTTTATCTAGATCGTTTTTAATTTACTCGAACTTTTTATTAATAAAAATATCTCAAGATTACATCTTTTAGTTATACTTGTTAAGCGTAAAGAATAATTCTTGACGTTAATTAAAACTTTTAACTAAACAACAAAAATGTCATCCCAAATTCAGTTAAAGCCAAAATCTTGATCGTTGAAATTGGTTACTTTTAAGTGATATGCCGACCCATAAACAGTTGAACATCAATTAATCAATATGCTCCCCACTCTCTACTTAACATACTCTCTCTCTAGCAAACAATCAATCAATCACTTAAAAAACATTTGGTGAATATTACAAATAATATATAAGTCATTATTAGAGAACATTATTAGTGATATTATTAGTATGATTCTACTGGTCCAGTTAGGTTTTAGGGTTTAAATTATATTTTTTATATATTATAATCAAAAAGTTTTAAGGTTTGAATTATATTTTTATATATTATAACTAAAGCTTTGGTTACAATATATAGAGAAAATAATTCAAACCCTAAAACCTAACTGGGTCCGTAGTCTCATACTAATAACACTAATATCAATAATTAAAGCATATATAATCAATCATTACATGAAACCATAATCCATGTTCATTTTAGCTCTTGTACCACATTTTATCCCATCTATGCGGCTACATCATGTCATGTGTGAATAACATCTAACATCTTTTTTTGAAAATTAAATAACATCTAACATCTCTCATAATTTACTTTGTGGGTATCTTCAACACGACATGTGTTTTGTTAACAAAATTCAATATAACATGAGATTAGTTTGCATAGGTATGCCTATTTAAAGCAAAAAGTTAGCTAATACCTCATGAAATACATACAAAGAATACAGAGTCACGAAATCATTATGTGATAGTCATTTTTTATGTATCTCTTTATTTCTTAGTATCTCTTTATTTCTTTCTAGACTGAAACATGAAATAAATGTTTTGGATGTATAAAATCATTCACGAAGGTAATCTTCCTACTCTAATAAAAGGGTAACTAAAATTAACACTTATCAACACCATATCATTCTCATCAATTTTTTCCCGTTTCTCTTTCCTATTTAATGCTCACGTTAATTTACTAATAATATTATTTAATTTCTATTAAAATTAAATATATTTTTTACTAAATTAAGAAAGAAATAATATTATTAATGTTATTTCTAAATATGCAATTGTTTTTAAAATGATATTTTTTTCTAAAATATAAAAAATATAAAATAATTTACAATTGGTATTTTAAAGAATAGAACTTTTATAAACAAAAAATAATTATAATTAGAAGGTTTTTAAAAATAATATTTCTTTAAAACGTTCGTTTTGAAATATAATTGTCATCTTGTTTATCATAATGAATGTTTCAATCAAATATTATTTTAGAATATCATCTTTAAATAATAAGCTTTTATTATATTTAGTTATTTTATTTATACAACCCGTGTATTATACGGACTTACTAAAGCTAGTAATTAATAATTTTTTATTAAGGATTAATTATTATTTATTATTATTATTATTATTTATTTATGTGCAACTAAAATGAGAATATTCATACACATGGGATTAAATCTAAGCATTTCACGTCTAATCCAGTGGTTAGGATCTAACTAGTAAAAGCTTAACCCAATAACGGACCCACTCATACCAAAGATTTCCAACAATTATCGCTCTATTCATATACTTTATTATTTATTTGTTTAAAGGTAATTTATAGATTTTGTCTTTGATTTTATTGGTTTCTTTCTTTAATTTTTTATTCACTTTACAAAACCATTTACAAAACATGACTGAATATATCACAATGATTACAAGTTTCATATATTTTATTAAACAAGTTAAGCATCACTATTAAGTGGGAATGGTGTCTCCGCTCGTCCCTTGCTGCTCGTCTCGCGTCTTCTTTTTCCTTCTTTGTCTTCATGACCGACTGGCATAGAGATATATGCTACAACGGTTATGTCTTGTGGTAACAAGATGTGCAGGATGATGTTTCCCGTCTATACCGTTGCCACCTCAAATCCTCAATCATACGAAGGTTTATATAAATATGATGCATATTTATATGAACGCGTACATCTACACCTAAAATAAAATGTATAGTATGATTCCATTCGGATCATACATTTAAAATACCTATATATATGATTAGTAAGAAAGAATCCAAACATCTACCTACTTTGTGTGGATTTCCAACATTGATGAGTGGGATGATACTCACCTCCACCATTAATTAATCAACATGTCTTCCCCAAAGCACGCTGATCATGATTTAATTATTAATCGCTAATAACATATCTATACTATATATAAAACATATGAAAGAGGTATTTTAAGATACCATAAATTAAGAACACTTATTATATTCAATCACTTTTAAGGGTAAAATAGTATTTATAATATTATTCACACATTACCCCTTATAATTAGTTACACAATAACCTTACACTTACTAATATTTGTATAAAATTTTATATTATCTACCCATACACCAAAAAAACTTAATATGTTTTAAGATTTCAGCTCTATCTTTTAATCTATCACATTAAAAAACGTTTGAGACTACAACTTAATCTGATTTTATTTTTAAACATTTTGGTGTAAACTTTTTGCTGAAACGATCTGTATTTTGTGAGGTACAATAAGTTAATGCGTATATACAAGTCATCATGCAAAACTCATTTATCTGGTGTTTTAAATTTTAGCTTAGAAAAAACATAATAAACTTTTGTAAAATTACTACAAGAATAACAAAATATTAAATGCACGTGTCAAATGTAAAATTTCATCCCGCTGTATTGCGCGGGCACCCTTCTAGTTTAATTAAATGCTTCTTCTCTAGTACAATATATATTATATGAAAATCAGTAATCTTATACCAATTAGGATTGTTCATTGACCAATCTTGATAAATGATCTAGTTTAAATAGTTAACTTTTTTTTGAACGGTCAAGCCCGGTCACCCGGGTAAACCTATTGACGAAAGGTCACCCACGCCCGCGAACACAGACAGCACTGGTGACCCAGCTCACCCACAATTTCAAGGGAAACCACCATCCAAAGGTCCGCTGTGGTAAAACCCTTGACCCACTTAAAACATATTGCACCTATCGAGACTCCAACCCATGATCTCCACTTTAGAAAGCAATAGTTAACTATGATTTCAAGTTAAACCACCTAGATTTTTTTTGGCTCAGTTGGGCCGACTATAATGGTTTAGTTTGAACATATATATTTTTTAATCTTTCCAAAAGTTAGTGTGTATTAGAGTTTACAAAATGATGATGCTATTTTATAGATATTATACTTATATATAGTTTCATATTCTAAAGTAAATAATAACAAATAGTTTGTTTTATATGGTCGTTTTCAAATTTTAAGCTATGAAATAAATTAATAAATCTAGATTTTCAAACCGTAAACGGAATGGTACAAAATTTAAACCGGTCGAACTAACTGATTAGCTTTAGTTTGGATAGTTTGGATTTTCAGCAATTTATGAACACCCTGATCATGACAATATATGAAGATAACATCCTAAGTTGGACAACGTATGAGGGAAAGAAAAGAGAAAGATTAGCTTCGTAGATGTGAAAATGGTTTTAATCCGAAAAGTTTATAATAGAAAAAATAGAGATAAATAGATCAAACAAATAAAAATTAATATCCTGTAAAATGTGTACTATAGCTTATGACCTTAATATGTCCAAGAGGATACATATTATAATCATGCTTAACATACTATAAAAATTAACGTCTAAAAAGAAATGAAGTAACTCAAAATGTTGAATCATGACGATCCCAATTAGCCCACGATATATTTTTCTAAGACTAATTACATCAAAGGTAAATTAAGTTTATTGCAATGCTTGTTTAGACAGTGTCTAACCAAAATTATGATAAATACATTGATTTAGGTAAAAGTAGAAGATCATATATAGGTTCGTTAAGTCTAATCTAATTATACAAGTATACAACAAGATAAAAAATAATTCCCTTTTGTAACTCTGTTAACTTAAGTGGATCCAGGCGGATGAACAAGATCCACGATCAATGTTTGTAGCCACCACAAACCAATCGTCATTGCTACCACCGACACTGTCTTTCGTCACACTAACCATTTTCATCATCGTCACCACCTCCACCACCGTCAGCACTAAACTACCGGTCCCACCGCCCATTTCCCATGCTTAGGGATAATGATATATATATAAGATAAAAATAATAATAAGGGGTTGATGTGCAAGAGGGAATTTGGTCCCATCACACACCCTCAGACAAATGGAGTTTTACAGCTCTCAAAGATACGATTTGATTTAGCGAAAACAACAGCAACATGTGATGTGTTCATCAACCTCAATCCACGTGGGATCCTCATACTCAAAATTAAATTTCATTTTTAACTAAAAATCTAATTAAAATCTTCCTATTCTAATAAAAAGGTATTTAAGATGACACGTGTGAACACCACAATCATTCTCACCAAAATTTTCCCGCCTCTGTCTCTTATTAAATAATTACCTTAGTTACTAATAATACTATTTAACACTTTTTTAAATTTAATAAATTAATAAAGAGATCTATTTATTAATGTTATTTCTAAATAAACAATTTTTTATAAAATAATAAATTTATTTAAAGCATAAGACTTTTTTTAAATACGAAATATTTAAAATTGGTATTTTTAAAAGTTATTTTTTAAAACCAAAAATAATTAAATTTAAGAGTTATAATAAGAAAATTTATAAAAATGACATTTTTATACGGTTTGTTTTAGAACAAAACGTTTATTTATTTTTTTGAAAAAAATAAAGTTTTAAAAAGTTCATATCACTATTTTATAACTTACAGTCATTTCTAATACATAATTTCAGTGATATTATATCTTAAAATATTATTTATAATTAATAAATTTTGTTATATTAATTTTTTATTTATTCAACCCGTGTAACACACGGGTTACTATAGCTAGTCATGTATAGACGTGTAAATTATTCTGACCAACTTATATTTAATTATAATAAATAATATGTTTAGCTAAAATCAGTCAAAGATTTTTTTCAAGAATCTTATCAATTCATATAATTAATATTAAAATAAATTACATCAAATCATCTTGTATTATGTTATATTTTTAGCTTTTGATTTTAATATAAAAAAATATGACTAAAGTCTCTATGTTTTACTCAAACTAGGCGTTTACCACATCGCGCGTCGCGCGATTTTTACCCGCAACATATATCACATACACGACAATCAATATAGGTAGATTGTATTGATAGACGACGAAGGCTCGGAACAACTAACCAGTTGTGGCTCCATTGAAAAATGATGCCACGCCAAACAACGAACAATAATTTTGTTTTCATCATCACCTTTTACATTAACACAATTGCATCACTATTATACATGATGAAAAACATAAGGCACCTATACAGGAGTCCAAAAAACAGTACTTGTATAAAGCACTTGTACGTAACGCATGAACTGTTTAAAAACACCGTCCATCTCGTTACTTTATTAATATATAGGTAATATAGGCAAATAAGCCCAATAGATCTTTACGATGGCCTAGATGAGTGAAGGATCATCATCATAGCCCTCAATATCCAAACATGTTAACGTTGGGGATCGATATGTAGCAACAAAACAAAACTCAACTTTCAGATTTCATGCGAAATCAAGGCTCAGATGAGTGATGACTCGAAATCATAGCCCTCAACGCCCAAACACATAAAGGTTTAACATCAATATGTAGCAACAAAACAAAACCTGACTTTCAGATTTCAAGCAAAATCGAAGCTCAATTGAGTGAAGGCTCATCAAGATAGCCCATAATACCCAAACAACATAACAAAACTCGGCTATTAGATTTCAAGCGAAATCAAGGCTTAGATGACTGAAGGCTCATCATCATAGCCATCAATACCAAAACATATTAAGGTTTGGCATCGATATGTAGCAACTGAATAAAACCCAACTCTTAGATTTCAAGCAAAATCGAGTCTCATATGAGTGAATACTCATCATCATACCCCTCAATATCCAAACATGTTAAGGTTAACATCAATATGCAGCAACAGAAAAAAACCCTCCAAGCAAAATCAAGGCTCAGATGAGTGATGGCTCATCATCATTGTCATTAATACCCAAACATATTACTGTTTGACATCAATATGTAACAACAGAACAAAACCCAACCTTCAGATTTAAGTGAGATAAAGGTTCAGATGAGAGCTTGCTCGTCTTCATAACCCCAACACCGATAACTGTAATGGTCCACCATCGGTATCGAACAACAAAAGCGTTTCAACTAAAACCCTCAAGCTCATATACAACCAATGCATAATCACAATGAACATGAATAAAATCAAAACAATGTTAGGGCATAGAGAGATTTCTCGGATGCACCAATACTCGTCGTCATCGAGTCAAACATAGAAAACACCACTCCATATCATGTTTTACCGATCAAAAATTAGGATTTTAAACAGTTGAAAACATCAAAGAACCTCAAGCAACCATCAACGAAAAAACCCCAAAACTGTAAAGTCACAAAACCAAGAATAAAGAAGCCAATCAAAGAGAGATACATGACAAAGCCCAACATTTAACGGTTGTATAGCCGTCGACACCACATACGATGTTTAGTCCGCATGACGTCCGGCAAATAGCCACCTGTTGGATGGTGATCGTTGCTACAAACGTTCATCAAATGAGACGACTCCGACAATGGCAACACAATCACAGTACCATCGTTGAAACAACATCCAGGCACAAGTCAGCCATAGTCGGCGGAGGCGGCGATGGAAGCTGCATAGTTGTCGTCGCTACAGACACGACCACCGGCAACAGCAGCAAGCACACGTCCCTCGCCGAAAACGGCGTGAACGGCAACCTGCCGCGACAATAGCCACAGGCGTCGACCATGGCGGTGGCGGTGAGTGTAGCGGTGGCGGTGGTGGTGGAAGTCGAATCCAGTCTCATGTGCGTGAAAATGAAGGTGAAAACCCTAATTTAAAGGGGCACCGCAAACGATTGTACATGATGCATTAAAAATGGTACGTGCATAAAGCACTTGTACCTAACGCATGAACAACTCAAAAACACTGTTGGTCGCACTCCTTTATTAATATATAGGTAATTACACATTTAGCATTCTTGACATGAATGTTTATTAGTTTTGTACGTTATTTTTTTTATCAAAATGATCATTTTGATCACTATGTTTAAGAAAACAAAGAAAATGTAAGGTTACCATTTTGTGGTGAACCGACTCTGTTAGACCACATTTTTTGCCAATCCATGTTGTCACAGAACAAAAAACAAAGAATCTCCTTCACTGATCTCCACCCCGAAGCCACATATTTGCAAATTTAGCACTGGTGCTGAGAAGATATGTAGTTGTTTTTAGTGTTCAGGGACTGTTTTGTATATAGGTTCATTTACATGGACCATATATGTCATTTCTTATGTTTAGTTTGTTACTAGCTATAAAAGGTTGTTAGGGCAGATTTAGGGGAATTAACCACATCCCAATCTGCATATAAGAGGGTGATGAGTTCTCTTTGATCAATGATTCTCTTTTCTCGTGTGTGTGTGTAATTCTTCTGCTCATAATCGATAAATAAGTTTGGTAGTTGAAAGTATTCAAGTTCAATTTCTCGTGTTCGTGTTCATACTCTTTGTTTACACAGTTGTTTCTTGAGTGTTGCGATATCAATTCATTGATGTGTTTATCACAATTGGTATCAGAGCCTGGTTCGTGGCTCGATTCAGTGGATTGAATCAAGCAGGTTGTTTCTCGAATTTTTTCATTTTCTTCTGAAGCTTGATCAATCTCTTCCGAAGCTTGACCAATTTCTTCTGAAGGCCGAAATGGTGTCGACAAAGTTTGAAATAGAGAAGTTTGATGGGAAGAACGACTTTGGATTATGGAGAGTCAAGATGAGAGCGTTGTTGGTTCATCAAGGGATTGTGTCAGCCTTGGGTGGGGTAGCACCACAATCAGCGGCAGATGCAACAGAGAAGGAGAAGGCAGATCTGGCTTCGAAGTGGAAAGACACCATGGATAAGGCTTATAGTGCGGTAATCTTGAGTCTTGGTGATCGTGCCTTGAGGGAAGTTTCTAAAGAGATAACAGCAGCAACTGTATGGACCAAACTTGAAAGCCTGTACATGACAAAGTCTCTTGCAAATAGGCTCTATTTGAAGAAGAGACTTTATACCTTCCATATGTCATCTGGTAAGACTCTGAAGACCATTTTGATGAGTTTAATAAACTAGTGTTAGATCTAGAGAACATTAATATGAAGTTAGATGATGAAGATCAGACTGTCATTTTTCTAACCTCTCTTTCATCGTCTTTTGAGCATTTGTTAACACATTGATGATGGAAGATAGACCTTGTTAATAGAGGAGGTTTTTGCAGCCTTGAACTCAAAAGAACTCAAAAAGAGGACTGATGAAAGAGATGAACCAGGTGATGGATTAATGGTTAGGGGAAGGACTAAACATAGAAGTTTCAAGGGAAAAGGAAATTCCAGGTCTAAGTCTAGAACCAAACGAAGGTGTTATGTTTGTAATTCTGATAAACATCTGAAAAAGGATTGTCTTGAGAAAAGAAAGAAGCAGGGAAAAAGCTATTTCTTTAAAGGGCAAGGGGATGTTTCATAGGGAGACTTAACAAATGGATATGAAAGTGTTGAGGTGCTAGTAGTGTCAACCTCTAAGAGAACTACTGAATGGATCTCAGAATCAGGGTGCTTTTATCATATGACACCCCATAAGGAGTGCTTCAGTATAATTAAGATGAAGTCTCTTGGAATAGTTCAATTAGGGGATGACAAGCCTTGTGAAATACATTCCCACTTTGACCAGAAATCTGATTTCTCTAGGCATATTTGAGAAAAATCTGGTTTTAGGGTCAGTCTTAGGAATGGTAAGGTCAAGATTGTGAAAGGGTCTATGATTATAATGACTATACCAAAGGAGAAAATAATATTTACTTATTAGATGGTCAAGTGTCTAATGGTGTGAATGTAATTGCTCACTCAACTCAGTTAAGTCAGGTGGAGTTGTGGCATCAAAGGCTTAGGCATATAAGTAGTCAAGGGTTGCAAGAATTGCAGAAACAAGGTTTGATTGACAACTTAAGAGGAGTTGATTGGATTCTGTAAACATTGTGTAATGGGCAAGGCACACAAGGTAAAGTTCATTAGAAGTAAGCATACCCCTCAAGGAGTGTTGGACTACATCCATTCAGACCTATGGGGGCCAACTAAACATCAGTCACTCAGGGGTGGAAGGTATTTTCTCTCCTTAATTAATGATTACTCTAGAAGGGTACGGGTTTACATACTCAAAACCAAAAATGAAGCTTTTAATAAATTTAAAGAGTGGAAAACTCTTGTTGAAACTCAAACTGAGAAAAGAATTAAAAAGCTTAGGACTGATTATGGTTTAGAGTTTTATAATACCCAATTCAATTTATTTTGTAATTCACATGGCATAGCAAGACACCTTACTATCCCAGGCACCCCTTAGTAAAACAGACTTACTGAGAGAATGAATCAAACTTTATTAGATAAAGTAAGATGTATGCTGCTAAGTTTAGGGTTTCCCAATGCATTTTGGGCTGAAACAATTACAATTGCAGCCTATCTAGTAAACAAGTCACCTTCTAGTGCCTTGGGTATGAAAACTCCCATGGAGACTTGGTCAAACAAGAAGACTGATTACTCTAATCTAAGAATATTTGGTACTATTACTTATGGACATATTAAGAAAGGTAACTTAGATGCCAGGGTATATAAAGGGGTGGTCATAGGGTATCCTGAGGGCTAGAAGGGATATAGGATATGGAGGTTTGATAATGTAAGTCTTAAGGTGGTAGTGTGTAAAGATGTAACTTTTCAAAAGAATGTCTTTTGTAAGGATGAAATTGGTAAGATCAGGAGCAAAGGTACTCAGTCTGAGATTGATAGCCATGGATTTTAAATTGAGGTGGAGTCTGATGAGCAGCCTCATGGCTTTATTCCTACAAGGTCTGATAATGACAAGTCGGGGTGCAGTTCTGATAGCAATGCCGAAGGAACTGAACAACAGGATTCTTTGAGGTATATATCATATAGCCTTGCTAAGAATATACCTAAAAGGAATATAAAGCCACCTGTTAGGTACAAGGATTCAGAAAAAAAGAGTGATGCTAATGGGGATGTGTTAGTATTTGTATTTGTAGCTGTTGAAAGTGAAGATACCAAGAACCTTTGACATTTAAGGATGTTATACGGTCTCATGATAATGATAAATGGTTGAAGGCTATGTAGGAGGAGATGGATTCTCTGTATAAGAACCGAACTTGGGTGTCAGTAGACAGGCCTGATAATCATAAGATAGTTCCATGTAAATGGATTTTTAAGTTGAAATATGGTATTTCAGGTGTTAAGAAACCAAGATACCAATCCAGGTTAGTGGCTAAGGGGTTCACTCAAAGAGAGGGTATAGATTATCATGAGATTTTTTCACCTGTTATGAGTCACACATCTATAAGAGTTTTATTGTCTCTGGTTGTAGTCATAAATATGGAGTTGAAGAAACTTGATGTAAAAACTACATTTTTACATGGCAGTTTAGATGAAAGGATATACATGACTCAACCACTTAGTTTTAAGGAACCAGGGAACAAAGTATGTTTATTGCAAAGGTCACTGTATGGACTTAAACAAGTACCTAGACAATGGTATAAAGATTAGATGAATATATGCTATCATAAGGTTCTTATAGGAGCAAATATGATTCTTGTGTATATATAAGGAAAGGTAAAGATAGGTCATTCTTATATTTACTCCTATATGTAGATGATATGTTGGTTGCAAGAAAAAATGTGACTAATATAAAAGAAGTTAAGCAAATTTTAATGGATGAATTTGAGATGAAGGAATTGGGGCCAACTAAGAAGATTTTGGGAATGGAAATTGTAAGGAATATCGAAGTTGGTCAAATCAGATTAACATAATCATCTTATGCCAAAAGGGTATTGAAAATTTTGGCATGGATAAGTGTAAGTCAGTGAGTACTCCTTTAGCTTAACATTTTAGCCTGTCTACTCTTGACTGTCCTCAGTCAGATGAAGAGGTGAGCTACATCAATCAAGTACCCTATGCTAATGCAGTAGGAAGTTTGATGTATTTGATGGTATGTACAAGACCTGACATTAGTTATACGGTAAGTATGGTGAGTAGGTATATTTCTAATCCGGGTAAAAGGCACTTGGAAGCAGTGAAATGGATACTTAGATATATCAGTGGATCAGTTGAAGTTGGATTAGTCTTTGGTGTGAGTTCTGATAATGTTGATAAGGTAAGAGGATATGTTGATTCAGATTTGCTAAAGACTTGGAAAGAGGAAGATCTCTCACTGGTTATGTGTTCAAGACATTAGGGAGTATTGTTAGTTGGAAAGCCACTCTTCAAAATGTGGTTGCTCTGTCAAGCACAGAAGCTGCATATATAAATTTAACTGAATCAGTCAAAGAGGCTATTTGGTTAAAAGGTTTTGTTGGTGAATTGGGAGTTGAATCTAATGGCATGATTGTTTTCTATGATAACACTGGTACAATTCAGCTTGCTAAGCACAGTGCTTTTCATAGAGAACAAAGCACATTAGAGTTAAACTTTACTTTATTAGAGATATAGTTAATTCAAAGGAAGTTATAGTAAAGCATGTTTCAACTGATGAGAATGTAGCTGATACTTTGACTAAAGCTTTTTCTTCTGCAAAGTTTCATATGTGCTTGAAGTTAATGGGTGTTGGTTAATTACAGTTGACCATTATGTGCACTAAAAATCAGCTCCAAGGTGGAGATTGATAAGATATGTAGCTATTTTTAATGTTCAGGGGCTATTTTGTATATAGGTTCATTTACAAGGACCATATATGTCATTTCTTATGTTTAGTTTGTTACTAGCCGCTAAAGGTTGTTAGGGAATATTTAGGGGAATTAACGACATCCTAATCTGTATATAAGAGGGTGATGAGTTCTCTTTGATCAATGATTCTCTTTTCTCGTGTGTATGTAATTCGTCTTCTCATAATCGATAAATAAGTTCGGTAGTCGAAAGTGTTCAAGTTCAATTTCTAGTGTTCGTGCTCATACTCTTTGTTTACACAATTGTTTCTTGAGTGTTGCGATATCAATTCATTGGTGTGTTTATCAAAGGTGCGGTGATGCCCGCATCAAACTCAATAGTTTTATAGCGACTCTGCTAATTTTTTGATTTTCTTGGCGTGCCAACGGGACCATATTTTTCGAGAATCAATAAATCTTAAAAGTTAAAATGTCCAAATCCAAGGAACAGTTCATCTAACTGATTATTGACGTAAATTTATAAATTAATAGACATCATTTGAGCGTACAAGATTATTATATTTTAGATATTAAAAGAAAATTTAAATACATGATGATAGATATTGAAATATTATATAATAAATAACGCGTCAAATCAGATAAAGAAATACGACTTCTATATAAACAACGTGATATAAAACACTATAAAATTATTTGTTAGATGTGTTATAGATTGATAAGGTTAGAGTAGATATGTAAGGCTTCCTTTATAACTTATTGCTTAAATTTATGTATATGTATATACATATGTGCATCCCATACGCGTTCTGATCTAAAGGTATGAATGTGATGATTTAGGCTAAGGTATGAATGTGATGATTTAGGCTAAGGTATGAATGTGATGGTTTAGGCTTGGAATGTTTAAATTCTTAGGTTCAAATTTGATTCAATATTGTTTTCTTATAGTGGTGTGTTTCCTCTTTGATAGTGCTCTTGTGTGAGTCAGAACAAAAGTGGTTAAATCAATATGGACAATTGACATCTGATATTTGAAAGAGTCACTCGGGTATTGTGGGTAGTTACAAACGTCGTTCAAAAAAATATTCATATGTGCATGACCTTAGTATATATTGATAATGTTTCGTGAATCACTTTTCACGTGATATATTTACTTTCGGTATCCTTAAAGGAATACACGATACTAAGATGTGTGGTCTTAAACAAACATTATATGAACGAAAACAACGGCATAATGATTATGTTTTAAACCAGACGTAGAAAACTCTAGTGATAAACATGTTTAGCTTTTTATCTGGTGACAACTAAGTGTACACGCCATAATCAATATCATGACATATCATAACACAAGTTCAAAATGACAACTATGAACATCGTCATCAAACATGCATTAGATCGTCATGTGAAACGGTGCCTCTGACTCTGAATGAACCAACATTATTTAGTTAGTGGTTTTATTAATAACATTCAATATACTAATTATGTACTAAACTAATAAATTAGAAAAAAAATGAAGTCAGTTAATCTAACTCTAATGTGTTGTGTCTTAACAATTTCATTTTCTCTAATTTCAATTTGGTTATCCCAGTTGTCTATTTTATAACCCATGTTCACGATCAAGGCTTAGAAAATAACCCGTGGCTCACACTCATTTGTATGTAGCTCACTAAAAACTCAATTAATTCAACTCGAGCTTAAGATAGCTTGCTTGAATAATAAATTATAAAGTTGCTAGATGTTGGCTTGTATAAGTTTCCTATCATCATATATATATGCAGGAAATGCGATGATCATGTTTTAAAGCATGCTTAGAAACTCTAATGATAAACACCTTTTATCCGATGACAGATTTATGTATACGCAATGATGAATATTGTAACGTCTTAATACAAGTTCAAAATGACAGCTATAAACATCGTCATCTAGTATATATTGAATCGTCATGTGAAATGGTACCTCTGCGATGGATCAAATAACATTATTATCATTATTATTCTCATTTTGAACAATAGCATCTAGATTTTTTGAAGATAAGACAATCATAACCTTCATGTTATAGGACTGGAACCACAATCACTTACCATTAGAATGTTCCTAAAGAGATAAACACTACTATTTAGTAAATGGTTTTAACAATTATTCATATACTAATTTTTAAACTAATAAAATGAAGAAAAACATAGTCTGGTTAATCCAACATGTTTTGATGTGTCAATAAATTATTTGTTTTAACCTCAAATCGGTTATCCAATTTCTCTATTTTGTGAAATTGGTTACATGTGTTTATGATCAACGTTTGAAAATAACCGATGGCTCACAACTAATTTGTATGTCTCACTAAAACTCAACTAATTCAGCTCTAGCTATTTAGATCATAAAATTTTTATAATCGAGTTCAAGCTATAGATAGTTCTTTGGAACAATACATTATAAAGTTACTAGATATTGGCTTGTACAAGTTAATTTACAAACATTACAATTTTCCATATCATGAATAATAAAAACGACTTTATTTTATGGTAAGTTTATCTAATTGGTTATTATTATTGTTACACATGACATCAATTTGAGCATACAAGATTATTTCATTTTAGCTTATTAAAGAGATCGAACTTAGATACATGATAGATATTAAAACATCAATTAATAAATAGCACATTAAATCAGATAAAGATATTGGAGTTTTATATAAATAATGTGATACAAATCATTATATGATTATATGTCAGATTTGATTTAGGTTAAATAAGGTTAGAGTGGATGTCAAAGTTACCTTCAAAACGCTAAGCTTATATGTATATACATATGTACATGACCTTACTATATATTGAGAAAGCGTCATATATCGCTCATATCATGCTATCTTTACATTTGTGTCGTTAAGGGAATTTACGACACTAAGATGTGTGATTTTAAACAAACATTATACGAATGAAAACAATGGCGTAATGGTTATATGTTTCAGACTATGCTAGAAACTACAACGATAAACACGTTTAGCTTTTATACAATAACAGCTACAGTTGTGTGCACACATTAATAATGTAACACGTCTTAATACAAGTTCAAAATAACAAGTATGAACATCGTCATCAAGCATACTATGAATCGTCATGTGAAACGGTGCCTCTTCATAAGCATACTATGAATCGTCATGTGAAATGGTATCTTTGACTTTGAATGAACCAACATTATTTAGTAAATGGTTTTAATAATCATATTCGGTATGCTAATTGTGTACTAAACTAATAAATGTAGAAAGAACCATGTCGGTTAATTTAATTTTAATGTGTTCTAATGCATCTTAATAATTTTATTTATTTTGATCTAAATTCAGTCACCCCAGTTGTCTATTTCATCACATACGTTTATGATTGTCACACCCCAACCTTGACGGCGGAATCGTCGAGGTGTGAGAGTTACGATTGTTCACAGTCACATAATGCTATTATTAATTCCAAATATATTAATCAAGATTCAATTATAACAATACAAGTAAAAGGCTCAAACAAAGATACATCATGTATACAAGGTTGAAAGTAACAAGATTATTGTTTATTTCTCTAAGTCCAGTCCTAAGTGAGATAAGCTTCAAAGAGTAGAACGCATACTTGGGTTTTTCCTGAAACATGTTAAAATAAAAGGTCAATATAAAAATGTTGGTGACCATTTCATAGTTTTCAATACATATAATATATAAAAGATGGCAATTCAAGTTGTAAATTAGTGAATAAAGTGATTAGGGATGTTATGAACAATGCAACAATCAAACCTCGATAAAGTTTTACAAGTATCAAACGTTAAAAGTATATACGATCAGCTAAGTGTATTTGGTTCCCTAGTGCACAAGCATACGGCTCCTAGGAGTCGGCAATACATCTACTTTAGTACCAAATAGGTTGTCTGTCCCATAGATCTATGACTTCGCTGGGCTAGCAATAGTTAATGATTGTACATATAACCCCATAACATGGTAACCACAAAAGTTCAACTAACCACAACTTTACATGTTGAATTGCCATAAGTTTACAAGTCTCAAATAAGTTTGCAAGTGCAATGATATAAGTTAACATGTTTCACCCCAAAGTGTGAAAATAAGAAAAAGGGGTATAGAAATACTCACAATGACGTATAAGTATATAAGAGAATTATAAGAATTAACGATGCTCCAACGGATTCTTTTACAAGCACCTAAATGTATATATTACAAGATTTAAGGTTAATAATAGTTTTAATGTTCAAATAAGGATTAGGGTTTTGATGGAATTATAGGGGTTTTAATAAGTAATACATCTTTATTATTTAAAAATAATTAGTATAACGTTTTGATTAATAACAAATTATTAATCTAAACCTTTAGTTAGTATATTTTATAAGAAAATAATATTTATAAATAATTTGTGAAATTATAAAATATATAATTTCTACGATTATCATGATAAAACTTTAAGTAATAATGTCTATTAATATTTAAGAATTTATTGTTTCAAGTCTAATATTTATTTAATTATTTTAAAAAGAAAACAAATTAAATATAAAAATTAAATAAACATTAGAGATAATTATGTTTTTAAAAGTAACATTTGAATCAAAAATTTATTATCTATTATTTGAAACAAATAATAATTAGTAAGCTAAAACAAGAAAATAATCCAATTGTAATGTTTTGTTAAGATAAACAAATTTTAAAGTCTATTGTATAAGATTTTTTAACTAGTTATACTATTTGTTTTAAAATAAAATCAAATATTAAGATATTATTAGAAATAAATTTTCAGAAAATAATTTGATGGTTTTTAAAAATATTTAATGTTTGTAGAAACATTTTTATAATTTTTAAGAATTTTTCTGAATTTATTTAAAGGCCAAAAAGCCCTAAAACAAAAATGTGGGGTTTCCTGGGTTCGAACCGGGGACCTCCGGCTTGTGAGGCGTGTGTGTTACCAGTGAACTAAGGGCCGTGGCCGTGCTAAGTCTCGGCCCTTAATCCTTAAAAACCCTTGATCCAAAGTGTCCCCAAAACCGGATGAACCCTAGTTCGATGTGATGCAAAATTGAAGATCAAAACATCATTGATAACGTTACAGATTATAGGGCTTTTGTTCTTCAACTAAAATCGAGCAAATAGGTGTGTTTAATTACCTGTTTAAAGTCGATTTGAAGGTGGACATATGAAGAACAGTCGTGACAGAGGATGGGGATTGAAGTCGATGTATGTATTTGTTTCAGATGCAATTGAACTCGAAGGAAGATTATAAACGATTAAAAGTTCGATAGTGCGTGATTAATTGAATTATTATAATGTGTAGTGCGATCGATTGTGGCTGGAAAGTGGCCGAAATCGTGGGGAAGAAATGGGGCGGTTTAGATCGCACTATCGATTATCTTTTTAAATTATTTTGATGTATGGGTTTGAATCTTGTTCTAGAAGAGGTTGGGACCGGTTTTAGATTGAAAAATGACCTGAAATTTGGTGATTAAGGTGGCCGGCGCCGCGGCCGGCGGTGGCCGGCGGCTGGCCGGAAAAGCGAGGGGAGGTCGGGGGTTTGGTTTGGGTTTTTACATTAATTACACAAATGGTCCCTGTAGTTTTGTTTCTTTATTATTTTCTGCTAAAACATTCTTATAAAGTTTCAAATTTAACAAAAATAGCCCCTGGACTTAAATTAACTTTAAGTTTTATACATTATTAGGTTTATTGCCTTTTACAAACTATTATTACTATTATTATTATTAATACTTTTAGTATATTTTTACTACTATTTTAGTTATCATTATTATCATCATGGTTTATTATTAAAATTATTATTGTTACTTGTTGTCATTATTATTGTAATTTGTTATTATCATTATTATACTCAATTTAATTGTTCAAAATACTAAGGATGGAATATAAAAGTAAAGAAAACAAGTATAATTTGCCCACAAATTTCATAAATGACAACATCAGTCCTTACAAGAACATAACGATATTAACTTATAATTAACGTAAAATACGAGATGTTACAGTCTCCCCAACTTAAAAGAATTTCGTCCCGAAATTAAAAATGAACTTAGATGAACAAGAAATTATGATGCAAGGTAAGTGTTCAACGAACAATGTTTGACGTTTGATTACAGGTGAAACGTTTCACTTTATGGAATCTTACAAGATTTTTGGCATAATGCATGCCAATTTGAACTCTTCCAGTGAAATACGAGACGTTTTGAGAGGAAACATTGGAAATGATGATGAGTTACGATGGTATGTTAGACTTATAATCACAACTTCCAGAATATAATTTCGTGGTAAGGTGATGTCTAGAAATCAATAAAAGACCAACAATGATAAAAAAAGGTTAACCGTCGGAATTTAAGAATTCCAAACGTCACCATATGAACGACCTTAACGCATATCTTGTGAATATGTATTTCTCCTTTGACCAAACCGTCGATCTAAGAATAATACGGTATGCAAAGATCTTGGAATGAGCCCACGACGATGGTTAAGAATATTATTAAAAACAGAAAGTGAATCAATCATTCAAATAACGATCGATGTTTTAACGCCATACCACGGTATACGAATATTTGAAACAGATACAGGTCAATTTCTCGACGTTGTGAGATAATGGGTCGAATTGAATTTTTTAGCCAATCGGTCTATAATGCACCAATTATCATCATGATATTTAAAGTAAGAAGCTTTTAGTGAATGAAAAGTTAAACAGGAGATTCACGGGAACACGAAGGTTAGGTTTTGTCATATGTGAAGGTAAGACACTTGGACACATGCCAAGTTATGTCTTTTCCTTTATGCCAAACCCATAACTATAAGTTACGAAGGTTTATGAACCTCGACGTCACAATGTAATTAATAACGAGTTTCGTTGATCGAAATCAAGATAGAGTTTTAAGGATTTCTAAGGTTACGGGTTCGAAAGTGATTCAAGAAGTGACACAGTCAATAAGAAAGGTATTTGTAAACATGTTTTACAAGGTAATAAATTTTCAAATGCAGATTGCATACGTAATTCATCAAACCCGTAAGTACAGTCGAGAACATTCGTATGACTAGGGACATAATCACAAGTTGGTAACGTCTTTATTTAGCATAAATATTGTTTAAGAAAGCTACCATCACTCAATCATATGTTGATGATATCTCAAAATGAAAGTTGATAAGTAAGGAATAAATGGTTCGATGTAGCTAGATCGAGTCAAAACATGAAGATAAAGGGAAAGAAATCGATTTAAGAATTTAAGTGCTCCAAGCTTGGAATCAAAATCAACATAAAACGATCGGGTCTCCTTTCAAGTTCAGAGATCATGCCTTGGCTTGATAGGTCAGAACACTAACATTGATTCACCCTTCAAGTTACTACATGTTTCTCGTCACTTGATTACAACCTTGATAAGTTGAAGATCAAGAAATGAGAATAGTCATCAAGGTATGGTTTTCACTCCTAACTTGATGGTGTACTCTCAAGGTATGACCACTAACCTTCCAATCAAAAAGTTCAATCCCAACTCATTGTTGAGGATCCACAGAAATAAGACGAGGTAACTCACCATTAAGGTAAGGGAAATCACTCATATCTTAATGGTGAAGTTTTACAAAAACAAAATATAACGAGATGAACTTCTTCATCAAAATCCAGAATTCACTCCTACTTTGATGAAGGTCGTCTCATTTGAACAAATACAATTCATAAGAATGATATTATCATCAAGGTATGGAATTCATGCCTATCTTGATGATTGAATAATAACAAGAAAACAATCGAAGATTGACATTTGTCACCAAAGTATGGGTTTCAATCCTATTTTGGTGAGATCACGTCATTCGTGAACTGCAAGTTCCAAGGAAAATAATTGAAGTCAGTCTTCAAGATCAGGAAATCACCCCGATTCAGAGGATGAAATTTCACACAATTGGAAATCATTTATCGAAATGAATGAAGAATCTTCATCAAAGTAAGGGAATCACCCCTGTTTTGATGAGTTAGAATTGTTTAGGAGGTACGAGGGTTCTTAGTCATAGATTGACTTACAAACTCTTGCATCTCCCACGGTGCAGACGGTTCAAGGTTTAACTTAACAACGAAAGGAAAAGAATATCACCTAGAAATTTAGAAAATTTCAAGTTACATCAATGTAACCAAAAGGAAAATCATGCTTACAAAATTTAAGGTCAAAGTTCGAGGTAACAGGATTTGTTATGATGGTGTTCAAATCTTGGATGGTTTAAATCGGGAAGACGAAATCAAGGACAAAATGATTCGACATCACAATGAGATGTGAACATTCGATTCACAATCGAAGGGAAATACATGGACTTCTCATGATATGAGGTCAGCCATAACCTTATTGAAGACACGCGTACTTATAAGTGGTAATAAAGTTATAATTAGTTTATTTGATCATTGAGGTAAGTGACCACTTATAATATTTAAATTAACAAAGTTAACATTCAATTAGCAAAGTATCTCGAGATGTAGGAATTCCACCTACAACATTGCATGTTCTTAGTTATGGGACACATCCTTAAGAAGATTTGAGAACTATAAGTAACGGTTTAAAGTTTTAAAGACCATACGGTTTAGATTCCCAATATCTTTGGGTATATTAAGAGTCATGTTCACGTAGTTCGAGGTATAGAAATAGTTACATGAAACGCTGAGTTCAATACCGTTACACATTACACGTTGAGCGTTTAAACGTAAGAGTTAAAATGTAGGATGAGTTCAATATTAAAAGGAACATTATGTAGCTTAAGAATGAGAAGATATTTAAACTTTGGTGATAAACCGTTTCAAGGATTCAAGGATTTTTAAGACACAAAAAGGATGGTTCCATTTGGTAACGCATTACCATTTGGAATCGTCAAAGTAATTTGACCCATTTGCCTTAGAGACTTTTGTATTAACCATAGTGTTAGGACCGTGTACGGACGGAGTACTAACTGATTCTTCGTTATACCGGATCAAATAGTGCGGAATCCTATTTGATTGGCGATCCAATCAGGGAGAACGAAATCAAGATCAATCCTAACGATTAGAAAACGTTAAGAATGGACTAGGAATGATCTCAGACGTTCTATGAAGTTGGAATTGACGAACAGGGCGCTCTGGGTCGACTAGGGTTATGAATATTCGAAGTGTTACGTTTTTCCACGAATTAAGTGGTATTTATAGGTTACAGCTATCAGTCGTACGACTGAGCCAGGCGACTGGCTCAGTCATGCGACTGAGTCATACGATTGATTCATTCGGACGACTGAGACAGTCTTATGACTCAATCGTACGATTGACTCAATCTCTTGGTTCAATCGTGTGAGTGGTCCATTCGCATGGTCCAGTCGTGCGACTGAATCAGATAACTTAGTTAAACACATTCTTGAACCTTTAATGGTTTAGAACTATGTATAACAACTGTAAACCTATATAACATTGTCATATATGTGTGTAACAATAAACAATATAGATAGATATAACATTAAACAACCAATACACATATATAGAAGAGTTTCTTATTCAATTGATCAAACATTACATAAGTGTTACAAGAAAAGAAAGTCTATTACATTTAAGCTCACTGGACTAGAACTGGGGACATGTGTACCAACAAACTCCCCCTTGGACCTAGTTCTATCTAGACTTTGACTTTCTTCTTGAACTCTTCAAATCTCTTTATTCTCTCCTCTTTATAAACCCCGACATGGATATTCAGTGCGAAGCATAGACGTATGATATGCTGAAACTGTAGTGCTTGCACTATATCCTGCGTGTCAAAAAACAGTGGCCAGTTGTACAGCGTATAAACATCGGACGCTGACAAGTTTATTAGCCACATAGGGTTACACATCCTTATTGTGTCCATCGACCCGTCCTTCTCCAAAACAATGACTGCCTCTCCTGAGCGCCAGTCATAGTACCACCACTTAAAGTGTGGGGTAAAGTCCTGTGGCATCTCCCTCAGTGGAATTCGGGACATTGTGCGTGGAGGTCGCCACTTCAGGACTATCTTCGGTTGACCGGTAATGGGACTCACTTCAGACCTTCTGATGTAACGTGTGGCCTGCTGTGGTCTGAAGTTGACCCATCTAGTCCTGTACTCCCTTTTCAGGGCAGCCTCAAACCAGCCTGACATTTTCTTCGGATCAGCGTATAATAGCTTCAGGCGCGCCAGCTGGTTGAGCTCAAAACCAGGGAGAGTCTTCAGATCGTGAGGGAATCTGAAGTACTCTATTCCCCTCTCTCTCTTCACAGCATAAACCCCAAGATCCTCAAAGTGAGCCCATGCTATAATCTTCCCTGACACCTTCATGTTTTTCTTGACTTTGTAGAGTTTGGTGTAGGTATTCTGTGTCGCTGTAGCACGTTGGGCTCAGACCTCGGCGAAGCAAGCCGCCCATTCAGCCTTTCGAATATCGACTTCGGCGTCCGAGGCTTGGGCTTGACTTGTTGAGGCTTCTGCTCCTTTCTCCTTATCGCTGAGTTTATCCAGAATGTCACTGTCAAGGTTGTTTACCAAATCTGGAAACACGTTTCCCTCTTGATCAGTGTATTCTGGATAGTGCTGATATGTGATGTCTTCAATTTCGATTTCTTCAACATCGTTGAGCTCGTCATCATCAGCATCATCAAAAATTGGAGCATCCTTAACAATTTCGTCTGGATTCAGACGAAATATTTCAGCAAGCTGCTCATCAGTAAGATCGTGAATAATTTCTCCTTCTTCAGGAGTATAACTCACTGACCTTCTGACGATCCCCTGCAGATCAAGAATCATTGTGAGTTGAGACTTGACCTGTTGGAGGGGAGCAACATCATGCTCATCTTGCTGAAATCCCTTATCTGTTTAATATCAACATGTAGAGTAGCAAACATTAGTATAAGCTCAAGTTAATTAAACATTAATCATTAAATATTTACAAGAGTTTCATATACGTCAAAAGATGAATCAAGTACAAAAGCTTTAGAAATAAGACATCTAATCAGTACTTTTGTCTTGGATCATTGCTGGATCTCCGGCAGAAGGGGAGGTAGGTGGGGCAGCAGTTGATGCTCCCTGGTCTTGTCTTTTCTTGCTTCGATGCTCATGACCAGAGGCAGAGGTAGATGCATCTTCGTCCCCTTCATCATCATCATCATCTTCTTTATCTTCATCATCACCTTCCTCGTTATCAGCATCACTATCATCATCCTCATCATCCTCCTCATCATCATCATCTTCACATTCTCCTATCTTGAGAGGCTCAGTCAGATTTGCTTTCAGCTTTAGCAAGATGGACTTGTTTTCAACCTGTAACTTCTCCAACTTCCTGTCAGTCTCAATCTCGTGCTCTAATAGACCAGTGATCTGATCAGTCTGTGAAGCGATTAGCTGAGCTTGAGATGAAGTCAACTCCCTTAATTGATGAATCTCTGCTGTCTGGGAGGAACACTGCTATGTTAACTGCTGAATCTGAGCAGTCTTGGCCTTGTCAGAAGCTAGCAGCTGGAGCACCATGCTGTTCAGTGCTGCAAGCTGCTCTGTCACTGAGACAGGTGGAATGAATGAGCTAGAGGGTGCAGATGAAGGTTGGGTTTGGTGAGTGGTGGTTGTTGTGGTAGCTGTGGTGTAGATGGGAGGTGGTGGGAAGGTTGTAGTAGGGGGTACAGTGGTGGTGGTGGTGGTGGCTGTGGGAGTGTGAGATGTAGGGATAGTGGTGGTGGTTTGAGGTGCTTGGGATGGAGTGGATGTGGTGGGTATGGTGGTGGTAGTGAGCAGATTAAGCCTTCGGCGTTTCGGCTTCAGCCCATGAGGCCGAGCCATATGTTTCCTCCGCGTCCCCCTTGACACGGAGGCTCCCCCTCGGTTGCGGGAGAGGCTGGGGTGTAAGATGGATCAGCTGAAGAGCTCCCAGACTCTCCTGGCCGTCCACCAACCGCTCGTATTCCCTGCTCAGTGGCCACTACCCGACTGCCCACAGTCCGGGTAAGTGGCACATCATCAGAATCCTCCTCTTCTTGCATATCGAAATTAGGATGAATTGGAGCTGGTTCTGGTCCTCCCTGACCAACTCCCCCTTGATCAGTACCATCATCGTCATCGTCGGAGTCATCAGAGGGAAAAGCAATCGGCTCGACATCCGAGTCACTATCATCGTGACGCCACTTTCTCCTAGCTGGCGCCACGTAATCCTCACGGGCCAAATGCCCAAACAAACTCCTCACCGGGGGCTTGACCTGCTTGCCCTGGTATACTTTCATCCTTCCCAATGTAGTTTCGTCCATGATCTCCAGGACGACAGCATCATCTTGAGCTTTTGGGAGCTGGGGGAGCTTCTGGTCTATAATCATCTGGAGGAACCTTGGGTACATGCAGAAGCTTTCCTTCCCTTTGATTTCGATGTTTTCCACCAAATAGGTGAAAATCATCCGTGAAAAGCTGAATGGGAGGTTCAGCACCAGCGCAACATATGCACTCTGCATCTGCTCAGAAAGCTCATCAAAGCCTCCCTTCCTCGAGGCAATGCAACGTAGAAGCACATGGGCCAGATACTTGAATTGGGGGCACAAGTTTCTTTTGTTAAGCATCCCTGAGTTAATGTCCCCCGAGTATTTTGCCCTCATAAAACAACCTCGGACAGTAAGGGAATGCAGTCTAATTGGGTGTTCTGCATCGTCCCCAAGCTCCAATACCGTTCGTATATCCTCCTCAGATAGCTCGATATCTTGTCCAAAGATAGAGCTTCTAATAGTATATGGCTCCCTGGATCTGTCGACCACATCATGTTCCCAAAACGCCTGCTGTATCGACCTGTATGGTGTACACTGTGTAGAGATCGCTCGGAATATCCTTGATCTTCTCAAAAATGTGATAATGCCCGAAAACTCGGCGGCATTCCTGGAGGTCAAGTCCACATGAGCACAAATGTTGTGCTTCGTGCTCATAATCCATCGACTTGCCATCTGTCACACAATGTAAGTAACGTTAGTGCATCAAGAAGATAGCAAATTTAAAGTCAATGAGCTTTACACCTTGGTTAAGTCGGGCGACTAAGCAAACGAATGAACATAGTCGTGCGACTGAGTAGAACGACTGAGCTTTATATGAGTAATTGATTCATACGGGTGACTAAGTCAAGCGAATGAACCTAGTCGTGCGATTGAATCATTCGTCCATCTCAGTCGGGCTACTGAACCTAGTCGTCTTCTTAGTCGGGCGATTGGAGTTCATCAGTGTGTCCAGTCGCCTACTCGACGGTTTGTCAATACAAATTTGTATTTTGAGTCATACTTGATGTTAAACGTCGAAATTTGGCTCATTTGACTCAGAAATGACCGATTAAGCATATTTTAACTTTTGTTTGAACGTTTAGATCAGTCTTGATTGTCTATTTGGTCATTAAACTCTCGGTTACTGTTAGGTCAGAATTCACGTGATTCACGATGTCATTGAACGGTTTCAACGATGAAACACCATAAAGATTACCTGTTTAAACACAAATGAGTGTTAGAACACACCAATAGGAGGTAAAAATGAATCAAAGGAAATTTTGACAGAGGTTCTTTAGGTCGTGCGTATAGAGGGGGCGATTTGGGTGAAGGAGCGACTGATTCTGATTCGGCCTGTATTTATACTAGGTCATATCCCAGTCGGGCGATTGAGCTTAGTCGCTTAGATCAGTCGTGCGACTGAGCCTAGTCGTCTAGGTCAGTCTTGCGATTAAGTCTCAGTCGTTCAATCTACCCAATCGTTCATCCCCAATCGGGCGATGGAGGTTCATCCAAACGACTGTTACAGTCGGTTACCTCCAATCGTACGATTGGATTCATTCGCACTTCCCATTCACACGATTTGACTCATAAGTGTGTTTCAATCGGACGACTGGACCATATTTATGGTCAGTCGTGCGACTGGGTCATCCTGATCATCTTTTGACCATGTTACCATAACGACATTTAGTTCCATTTAATAGTAGATAAAACGTTATGAACAAGTTGATCATATCAGACATGACCATTTTAGTAAAACAGTTTGATCACCTCAGACGTGATCCATTTATCCACCTGATCACCTCAGACGTGATCCATTTATCCACCCGATCACCTCAGACGTGATCCTTTTAACTTTTCAGAAACAATTTGTTTAAGTAAACGTTAAGCACATTTGGTGACGTTTAGCAGATAACAATACACACAGTCCGACATTGACACATTATACTAAAAAATTGAAAAATCTTAAAACTACGAATAAAATGAACATGTTTTTGTTGTTTTTGTTGGGTCAAGTTTGTGTAGCTTATTAGCATTGACATGATATCAAGGACAGACTCATATGGAATCAGACAGGCATAAACAGCATTACTTGGAACCTTTGATTAGAATTGAACTTTAAACACTTGCATATCACAGCTTTCTCACTTATCTAAGACTTCTAAAATCTAACTGGGAATCATGCTTGATACGATACGTAACGTACTTTGATTATCAACTTCAGTCAGTGCATACACGACGATTGTCAGTATACTTGTCCACTTAAATCCATACACAGACTTTTGACAAGCATTGGTAACGAATTAAGTTATATTATTTCAACCAACATTTGTGGATCCCAAGCTTATATGGTAGTCATTATTCCTTAGAGGACTTTCGAGCGGTCTATAGGTATTTTGACAAGAAGAGACTATTCTTAGAGCTTTTAAAGAGAAGCCAATCCTCAGGTCAGTGCCATCGCACAGCAGAGAGGCGGCAAACAACAATGAATTCTAGAATATGTAGGTTATGCTTATCCTCAGGTCAGTGCCATCGCACAGCAAAGAGGCACACAACCTATCTCCTTGTTAGAGCATTTCTTATTTTTCTTTTTCACATAACGCACCAACAACATTTTGTTATCAGTATGATTGCGCTTGTATTCATTTTTCTTTTGCTCCTTTTGCAGTCACACGCGCACCTTTGGTGGCGTTTATTTGCTCGTTGTCCCTTATTGGAAATGGCTGATTGTGTTAACCAGTGATAAGATGGGAACCCACAATTGATTGAACCATTTAGTTTAGATTTAGTCTACCAATGGCATCTACTCGTCTAATGTGTTGAATCTACCGACACATCGTATAGTGAACTAGCACCTCCCTAGATCAACTTTCTCCGTGTAGTTACAATACCAACCAAGCGTACTATCATCTTCCCATTTTGTTAGACTTAGACTTCTCGGATTTATAATTTTTCTGTGATTTAATTTACTTTGCTGAACCGAAAATCCTTTTAGTGTTCCAATTAACTCGATGCCTGTGTACTATCATCTTCCATATTGTTGAGTCACATTTCCTGTCTTTTTGTCTATGCCTTTTCAGCTTTACTTACCTTCCCCCCCTTTTTTTTTAAGTAAATGAATACTGAAATAAATCTCCCCCTAAAATACTAAAACAGAAAATCTTTTTGTGTTTTTGGATTTTTATAACGCAAGGAAATTAAAAACTTAAAATAAAAGAAATAAAAAGACTTCAAAAGACTGTGTCGGACTATGTATCTGTTTCTTCCGCAATCACATCACTTTTCTTTTTAACGCCGTTGACCTCTAGCAGATAGAAAAATCTAGGTTTATCAAATGGTTTGGTGTAGATGTCAGCGCGCTGAAAATCCGTGTTAATTTTAATCACATCAATCAATTGTTTTTCATAGCAATCGCGTATGAAATGATATTTAATACCGATGTGTTTTGTTTTCGGATGTTGAACAGGATTTTTAGTAACAGCTATGGCAGCAGAATTATCAACATAAATAGGGGTGTTAGAAAATTGCAAACCGTAGTCGCGCGTTTGCTGTTGGATCCAGATGATCTGAGAGCAGCAACTTGCAGCAGCAACATATTCAGCTTCACAGGTTGATAAAGCAACCGAGGTCTGCTTCTTGCATTGCCACGTGACTAATCGCCTTCCAAAGAACTGACACCCTGCTGATGTAGACTTGAAGTTCATCTTGCAACCACCATAGTCTGAATCGCTGTACGCAGTAAGCTCAAAGTCATCATCATGAGGATACCACAACCCTGTGGATGCTGGCTTCTTGTCTTTATCTTGCCTATTGAACGAGGAGAATGGATTCCCGTTCCCAGTCTTCTTAGGCTTCACGCATTCTCTTTTGAAATGACCCTTTTCTCCACAGTTGAAGAACGTGACTTTAGACTTGTCAAAACCAAAGGTTGTATCTTTAGTAGCCACGAGATTCTGCCCTGTTTTCTTCACAAACTTCTTGGCTCTCCTGACAGCACTTGCAAGAGCCCACATGATATCCATCCTTTCAAGCTCGTTTTCATCTACTTGCTCGTAGTCTTCATCAGCAAGGTGGCAATTTCCAATCTTACCCGCCACCAGACCATCATAAGAGTGCACAACTGCAGTAAGTAGATCCATGTGCGCTTTAGCAACCTCCACTGTTACTTTTCCCAAATTTTCTGTCATCAACTTAGCAGATTGAGTAACAATTGGACTTTGTAGAACCCCAGATGCACCATGAGACTCATTTGCAGATGATGAGCCTTGATCCGTAGATGACGATGCATTGGACACAAATGCTGTATGCAGAGGTGCTCCAGAAGACTTTGCAGCAGGAGTAGAAGTAGGAGTTACATTGTAGAGTGATGGGTCTTGTGCATACGCTCCTCTTTTCATCCTGTACTTGTGACGCACTTCTTCCTCTCTCAGTTTTAGAATAAAGTCATTAATATCCAAGGTCTCTAAAACTGAGTTGTGTCGCATAGTGGAAATGAATGAATGCCACTTTTCAGGTAGACCGTCTGCCAAGCTTGAAACTTTGTCTTCCATTGACGTCTTTACTCCATGAGTGTGAAGTTCACTCATCAAGTGATAGAAGCGATCGATAATTTCATCCAAGCTTTCATTCCCAATTGCAGAGAAGTTGTCAAATTCCTTCTTCAACGCTTTACCCTTTAGTGACTTTAGAGTTGAATTCCCATCATACCTCTTCTCAAGAGCTTTCATCAACTTTTTACTTTGCTTGTGCTCTGAGTATTGGTGAAAAATGGCCTTGGGAATGGACTGGGTCAAAAGAGCATATGCCTTCTTTTCAGCATTGTAGGCAACCTTCTGTGTATCAGTGAGTCCACTTAAAGTCAAAGGAACACCATCAGCTCCCACGGGGATGTTATAACCAGTCTCAATAGAGTTCCATAAGTTCGGGTCCACTCCATTTAGATGAATCTCAAAACGTTGTCTCCATTATGGAAATTCATCTATAGTCAATAGCTTAGGTGGCTTGTTATGGTTCCCTATCTCATTTTCCAGTAAAAGCAGGTTCTGTATCCTTGAGTCCTTTCCAGTTGACATTGCAAAGTTTTCTGAGTCCATTATGTTATAACTTTAACTTGTGAATGAAACTGCTAATGCAATTGGGGAGTGCGACTGGGATGCGACCGACACTTGCTGTATGCGATTGGACTCAAACGTACGATTGAACAGACGACTGAGAGACTTAGGCGACTGAACAGACCGAACGACTCAACTGGGCGACAGAACTGGGCGATTGACTCACTCGGGCGATTGGACGAAGCGATTGACTCAATCGGCCGAATGAATGGGCGACTGGACTTCAGTCGTACGATTGAGATAATCGTGCGACTGAGACTGCAGAAATCGAAATTTTTCACACTTTTGACCTAAAACGTGTTTTGTGACACCCTAGACGGCTGAAAGTCGAAAAACACTGATTTTGCAGAACATGCACACGTAAAGACTCGGTTTTGGGCAGAAAGATTGGATCTTTTCGCGAAAAACGTGGACTTTAACAAAAACTTGATTGAATCAACGAAGAATCAAGATCCAAAGCTCTGATACCACTTGTTAGGACCGTGTACGGACGGAGTACTAACTGATTCTTCGTTATACCGGATCAAATAGTGCGGAATCCTATATGATTGGCGATCCAATCAGGGAGAACGAAATCAAGATCAATCCTAACGATTAGAAAACGTTAAGAATGGACTAGGAATGATCTCAGACGTTCTATGAAGTTGGAATTGACGAACAAGGCGCTCTGGGTCGACTAGGGTTATGAATATTCGAAGTGTTACGTTTTTCCACGAATTAAGTGGTATTTATAGGTTACAGCTATCAGTCATACGACTGAGCCAGGCGACTGGCTCATGGGACTGAGTCATACGATTGATTCATTCGGACGACTGAGCCAGTCTTATGATTCAATCATAAGATTGACTCAATCTCCTGGTTCAATCGTGTGACTGGTCCATTCGCATGGTCCAGTCGTGCGACTGAATCAGATAACTTAGTTAAACACATTCTTGAACCTTTAATGGTTTAGAACTATGTCTAACAACTGTAAACCTATATAACATTGTCATATATGTGTGTAACAATAAACAATATAGATAGATATAACATTAAACAACCAATACACATATATAGAAGAGTTTCTTATTCAATTGATCAAACATTACATAAGTGTTACAAGAAAAGAAAGTGTATTACATTTAAGCTCACTAGACTAGAACTGGGGACATGTGTACCAACACATAGTTTATCACTCATCCCAGAAATCCCCAGGTAAGCATAACTGGTCTCGCAATGAGATTTATACGATATGCTTGCCTTAGCCCGAAGGCCTTTTTGCCAGGAAATCCAGAATACAGGTGTCTATGTGTCACTCAAGTTTCTTTGGTTCATAGAATCAAAACCTTGATAAGATTTTCATAGATTAGACATAAAGTCTATGGAATTAAACCCACGATGATAAGTGTAGATTCCACATGTCGTTGAGAATAAGTTTAGGAAGTTCATTTATCGGGGAGAGTCAAAGAGTCAAAGTTAAGTTTAGGGAGACAAGTTACTAAGTTTTAAGCATACACAAGGCAATCCTATGCTAAGGCATCAAGTTGCACAAAAGGCATAGCATTATGTAGCATGCAAACTATATATGTATCTACAAGAATATATATATATTATACTATAAGGTTCATGCATAAGCTATAGTCTAGGTCACCATTTCTAATAACCTGAATCCCTATAGTTATGGGCTCTGATACCAATCTGTCACACCCCAACCTTGACGGCGGAATCGTCGAGGTGTGAGAGTTACGATTGTTCACAGCCACATAACGCTATTATTAATTCCAAATATATTAATCAAGATTCAATTGTAACAATACAAGTAAAAGGCTCAAACAAAGATACATCATGTATACAAGGTTGAAAGTAACAAGATTATTGTTTATTTCTCTAAGTCCAGTCCTAAGTGAGATAAGCTTCAAAGAGTAGAACGTATACTTGGGTTTTTCCTGAAACATGTTAAAAATAAAAGGTCAACATAAAAATATTGGTGACCATTTCATAGTTTTCAATACATAGAATATATAAAAGATGGCAATTCAAGTTGTAAATTAGTGAATAAAGTGATTAGGGATGTTATGAACAATGCAACAATCAAACCTCGACAAAGTTTTACAAGTATCAAACGTTAAAAGTATATACGATCAGCTAAGTGTATTTGGTTCCCTAGTGCACAAGCATACGGCTCCTAGGAGTCGGCAATACATCGACTTTAGTACCAAATAGGTTGTCTGTCTCATAGATCTATGACTTCACTGGGCTAGCAATAGTTAATGATTGTACATATAACGCCATAATATGGTAACCACAAAAGTTTAACTAACCACAACTTTACATGTTGAATTGCCATAAGTTTACAAGTCTCAAATAAGTTTGCAAGTGCAATGATATAAGTTAACATGTTTCACCCCAAAGTGTGAAAATAAGAAAAAGGGGTATAAAAATACTCACAATGACGTATAAGTATATAAGAGGATTATAAGAATTAACGATGCTCCAACGGATTTTTTTACAAGCATCTAAATGTATATATTATAAGATTTAAGGTTAATAATAGTTTTAATGTTCAAATAAGGATTAGGGTTTTGATGGAATTATGGGGGTTTTAATAAGTAATACATCTTTATTATTTAAAAATAATTAGTATAACGTTTTGATTAATAATAAATTATTAATCTAAACCTTTAGTTAGTATATTTTATAAGAAAATAATATTTATAAATAATTTGTGAAATTATAAAATATATAATTTCTACGATTATCATGATAAAACTTTAATTAATAATGTCTATTAATATTTTAAGAATTTATTGTTTCAAGTCTAATATTTATTTAATTATTTTAAAAAGAAAACAAATTAAATATAAAAATTAAATAAACATTAGAGATAATTATGTTTTTAAAAGTAACATTTGAATCAAAAATTTATTATCTATTATTTGAAACAAATAATAATTAGTAAGCTAAAACAAGAAAATAATCCAATTGTAATGTTTTGTTAAGATAAACAAATTTTAAAGTCTATTGTATAAGATTTTTTAACTAGTTATACTATTTGTTTTAAAATAAAATCAAATATTAAGATATTATTAGAAATAAATTTTCAGAAAATAATTTGATGGTTTTTAAAAATATTTAATGTTCGTAGAAATATTTTTATAATTTTTAAGAATTTTTCTGAATTTATTTAAAGGCCAAAAAGCCCTAAACAAAAATGTGGGGTTTCCTGGGTTCGAACCGGGGACCTCCGGCTTGTGAGGCGTGTGTGTTACCAGTGAACTAAGGGCCGTGGCCGTGCTTAGTCTCGGCCCTTAATCCTTAAAAACCCTTGATCCAAAGTGTCCCCAAAACCGGATGAACCCTAGTTCGATGTGATGCAAAATTGAAGATCAAAACATCATTGATAACGTTACAGATTATAGGGATTTTGTTCCTCAACTAAAATCGAGCAAATAGGTGTGTTTAATTACCTGTTTAAAGTCGATTTGAAGGTGGACACGATGAAGAACAGTCGCGACAGAGGATGGGGATTGAAGTCGATGTATGTATTTGTTTCAGATGCAATTAAACTCGAAGGAAGATTATAAACGATTAAAAGTTTGATAGTGCGTGATTAATTGAATTATTATAATGTGTGTCACACCCCGACTGACGGCGGAATCATCAGAGCAGACGAGAGAATGATTGATTGTTCATAACACATGATTGTCTAATAGTGGAGATAATATTAAAATCAGATTACAAGATAGCAGGAGTTTAACATAAGCAATTACAACAGATGAAGTCACAAATAGTAATTGTCTTTTATTTAGACTAAGTCCGGGTCTTAAATGAACACGTAGAAGTCCACTAACTTGCTTAACCTGAAATCATGTGAAAAGTAACGAGTCAGCCAAAAATTAGTCGGTGAGTAAACACAGTTTTGAATATACATATAGATGATTGATTGATTGAGAATAATCCAATTCACAAGGTAACGTTAAGACTTATATTGCAATAGTGAAGCATATAGATAAACCGACACAATATAAACCCCTTGACTTGACACTTGCATATAATAGACTTGCACACATACACCATAGATTGACTAATTGCCTCTGGCACAATCACCACTAGACTATTCATATGGGATGGGTTATCCAAACCAGTAGATCTACCATTGATACCAGGATTGATTGATTGACTGAATTAGGGTTCTTACTGTCGTCCAGTTTATCATAATATGTTCACATAGTTGCAAGTAATAACATAACCTGTCTTGAATTGAATTTAGAATAAAATAATAATAAAATATCATGATTGAATATTATATCACATGATTTCCCCCAAATAAGAAATGATATAAAAAGGGGTTATGAATACTCACTTGATTGATGAGATTAGTATTTGGATGTGATAGATTAGACACCAACGATTTCCTTATGATTAACCTAAGGAACGACGCCTCGAATTAGAATAATAGTGATTTGAGAATTTGGGAATGAATTAGGGTTTCCATTAGGATTGGGTTTTAAATGGTAGTTTAATAAAATAATTTATTTAGTTTGAATGTTTCAAAATAAATAAAATGAATTTATTGAGAGTGATTATGTTTAGAATTTAATAAATGTATCAACACGCGTAACCGTTTGATTTATTGTTAAAGTGTGAGAAAAACAAATAACTAATTTTATTAATTAATTAATTATATGATAATTAATTAAAATATTTAATTATTTAAATAACACAAAATGACTTTTTGTAAATAATCTGTGAAACTATAAAATATACATAATTGCAATTATCTTGAATAATTCATAATATAGTGCCCAATAATAATTAATAATTTAAATTATTATTAAAAGTTCACTTTTATAGAATTAATTTTGTAACACTTGTAATATTATTTATTTAACACATTTAATAAAATAAATAAAACATTAAGATAAATTTCAAAAATTAATTAGGTGGTTTTAAAAATATTTAATATTTGTGGGAACATTTTTATAATTTTTAAATTTTTTTTATAATTTTTCTAAAGCTGAAAGGGCCTAAAAAAATATGTGAGGTTGCCCGGGTTCGAACCCGGGACCTCTAGTGTGGATTGTGTGCACAGAACCGGTAAACCAAAGGCCTAAGCCGCGGTTATAAACCAGTTTCAAAAGCTTTTAAACATAATTTCAGTTAAACTCCCAAATCCCGAATGAGCCCTAGTTCGAATCTCATCCAATTGAGGTTCAATTCGATTTTGAAAGCATCTGCAATCATGGGGCTTTTGTTCCCCATGTAAAAGCGAGTGTAAACATGTATTAAATTACCTAAATTGAAGACGAATCAGTGATGAACAAATCGAAGAACAGTCGCGACAAAGAGGGTGATCGAATTCGATAATTTTGTTTGTTTCAGTTGGATTTGTGAGTTGTATTCGCTTATAAACATTCAGATGATGGTGTGGGTGCGCTCAATTTTGATTATTATATTGTTTAGTGCGATAGCAGCCTGGAAATCGGCCGAAGTGGGGGAAGGGATTGATCGCACTAATCGACTTCTAATTTTTCAAATTGAAGTGGGGCACGGTTCGAATCACCCATGTGAAGGTGTCGGGAGTTTATAATTGGGTTGAAGTCGAGTATTTTTGAGTGTGTGGCCTCGCCGGAGGTTGGCCGGAGGTGTGGCCGGGGAACAGTGGTTCGACGGGGGGGATGGGGTGTTTTAAAAAATTTACAATTTGGCCCCTGTGGTTTAAAGTTCATCATTTTATGTTATAAACTTAGTGTTTAAGTTTTATAAATTACAACAACACCCCCTGCACTTAATTTAAATATATGTTTTTTATAAATCATTGTTATTATTATTATTATTATTATCATTATTATTATTATTATTATTATTGGAATTAAAATCAACGTATTAAACTTAATTGTTTATAAATTAATTTTTATTTAACAAAAATACGCGATGTTACAATGTGTAGTGCGATTGATTGTGGCTGGAAAGTGGCTGGAAAGTGGCCGAAATCGTGGGGAAGAAATGGGGCGGTTTAGATCGCACTATCGATTATCTTTTTAAATTATTTTGATGTATGGGTTCGAATCTTGTTCTAGAAGAGGTTGGGACAGGTTTTAGATTGAAAAATGACCTGAAATTGGGTGATTAAGGTGGCCGGAGCCGCGACCGGCGGCTGGCCGGAAAAGCGAGGGGAGGCGGGGGTTTGGTTTGGGTTTTTACGTTAATTACACAAATGGTCCCTGTAGTTTTGTTTCTTTATTATTTTCTGCTAAAACATTCTTATAAAGTTTCAAATTTAATAAAAATAGCCCCTGGACTTAATTTAACTTTAAGTTTAATACATTATTAGGTTTATTGCCTTTTACAAACTATTATTACTATTATTATTATTAATACTTTTAGTATATTTTTACTGCTATTTTAGTTATCATTATTATCATCATGGTTTATTATTAAAATTATTATTGTTACTTATTGTCATTATTATTGTAAATTGTTATTATCATTATTATACTCAATTTAATTGTTCAAAATACTAAGGATGGAATATAAAAGTAAAGAAAACAAGTATAATTTGCCCACAAGTTTCATAAATGACAACACCAGTCCTTACAAGAATATAACGACATTAACTTATAATTAACGTAAAATACGAGATGTTACAATGATCAAATCTTGGAAAATATTGACGGACTTTTAATGCTTTAATGTTGTACAATATTGTTGTCACTTGAAAAACTTGTACAGTTCTGTAGAAGAACACAGGATTATGGCCTGGAAATATGATCTAGACTAGGATTGTGCAATCATCAAGAGGACATTATCTATTTCATATGCGCAAGAAAATTCACTGTATTCCAGTAACTCCGTTTAAAATATACTAGGTCCGTCCCTGTTGGAAATAACCCGTCGCTCACTAACTCATTTGTTTGTAGCTCACTAAAAACTTAAATAATTTAGCTAGAGCTATTCGAATAATATAAATTCTAAAATCGAGTTAGATCTAAAGATAGTTCACTAAAATAAAATGTCACAAAGTTGCTAGATGTTGGCATGTATAAGTTTTGTAAGCATTACATACATGGGAAACAGTAACGCCATGGTCATGTTTCAACCCATACTTAAACACTTCAATGCTAAACGCATTTAGCTTTTTACCTGTTGACAGATGTATGTACATACAATAATGACTATTGTAACGCCTTAAGATAAGTTTAAGATGACAACTATAAACATCATCATCTAGCATATGCTAAATCATCACGTGAAACGGTGCCTCTAACCTTGAATACTAGTTTAGCTCACGAATAAATCATTTTAGCTCATATAGTGATTCTTACTCGACTTCAAGCTAATCTTGAACTAACTCAAACTCGCTCGTCGAACAATGTTAAACATGGTCGACAATGTATGAACATGACTACCAACATGAACAAGCAAGTAATAGATACAAGAATACCAGTTTCATCCCACAATCATTATATCAGAAACCAATTTCTTTTTAACAACACAAATACATAAAACTTGATGTTTGTTCTATAAAAAAACTACAATCACAAAAACAGAAAGAAAAAAAACAATAAATATGTGATGTGTTTTTTATGAAAGTACACATGTACCTTTGAAGTACCAAACATTATGCAAGTGGTATACACAATATGAATAAAGTTACTCTAACAATATATGGTAGGGTCAAAGAGTGGTGACCCATGCCACTATGTGTTTTGGTGTTTGTGTCTCTCACCCTCTGAAAAAAAAAAAAAACCAAAAAAGAAAATATAAATATAATAATAATAATAATAATAATAATAATAATAATAATAATAATAATAATAATAATAATAATAGTAGTAGTAGTAGTAGTAGTAATAATAGTAATAATAATAATACATAGTCGATTTATAATTTAGATTTCGTTTTACTCATGAGTCTAAGGAGGAGACGATTTTTTTCTCGAGATAAATACGTAATCTTAGTAGAGAATACTACTTCCTACGTCTTGAGTTTATTATCTCAAATATCACAAAACAACTTTACCGGTGCGTCTTTACTAAAAAAAATAAAAATAATAATAATAATAATAACAATAATATAATAATAATAATAATAATAATAATAATAATAATAATAATAATAAATAATAAATAATAATATAATAGTAATAAATAATAATAATAATAATAATAATAATAATAATAATAATAATAATAATAATAATAATAATAATAATAATAATAATAATAATAAATAATAATAATAATAATAATAATAATAATAGCTCTTCACCTATTTCAGGAGCCAACACAGAAAAAAAACACACACCCAACAACACCTTCATCCCACCACTTTCTCTCTCTACAAACCCCATACATATTCACAGGCACACACACAGCCACATAAACAATAACCTTCAAGATTCAATCCCCAAATTCCATTTCTCACCTTAAATTCTTCATCACAATCTTCCAATTTTGAATTTTCTTCCCCCAATTCAAACAAAATGCATTACTGGTCTCCTTCATTGGATGTCGATCACGAATTCGAGAAGCTCGTTCATCGTATGCACCCACCCAGGTATAATTTAGAAATTATCCGTTCTTTCGATGAAATTCGACCTAATTCCCCCAAATCAACACGCGAATCGAATGATTTCATTCAAGATTTCATGATTTCTGTGTGTTTTTAATCGATTAACAACCGATTGTTGATGAATTTTGCGTATGTGTTTGTATAGGGTTACTGTTGATCATATCACGGATAAGAAATCGACTCTGATCAAGGTAATTGTTGAATTCTTGAATCAATTGTTGAATTGTTGAATCAAATCTTTGAAAATAATAATAATATTATTATTATTATTGAATTCGAATGTTGATTTATGAATTTTTTGCAGGTTGATAGTGCGAATAAACGAGGGAGTTTATTGGAAGTTGTTCAGGTTTTGACTGATATGAATCTGTTGATCAAAAGAGCTTACATTTCTTCTGACGGAGGATGGTTTATGGATGGTATGTGTGATTATAAATTTGAATTTGTGTTTTGATTTATTAAACTTTATTAGATTTTGTTGTAATTGATAAGGTTTTGATTGTTATTATTTTTATTACAGTGTTTCATGTTACCGACCAGTATGGAAATAAACTGTCGGAGGATAATGTCGCGGATCGCATCCAACAGGTATCGGATTTAGAGGTGTTTATAAACCGTTGAAACGGAGCGATCTGATAACAATAATAATAGCAATAATAATAGCAATAATAATAGCAATAATAATAATAACAAAGCAGGTCGGCTGGTTTGGTCGGTTTGAGATTCAAACAGTTCGGTTTTAAAAGGTTACGTCGGGTTTGGAACTTGAAACAGACTGTTTAAACCAAACTGGCTTCTTAACTTTTATTTTTATTATTATTATTATTATTTTTAGATCTAGTTTAGTGTATATATTTTAACCATTAACTCATCTTTATAATTCCAAAATATTTAATACAAAGTAATGAATTTAAGTATTTAACAACCAATAAAAAAAGTTTGTTGAAAACATTAAATCAAATCATTAAAACATCAAAACGGTAAAATCAGTTATTCCAACTAAAACATCATAGTTAATGGTTTGGCCTAATTTCTTTTTTTTTTTAAACTAGCCAAAAAAAATTAATACCAATCTCAAATGTTCATTAGGTTATTATGTTAAAAATTGGACCGAAAACCTTCACACAAGCTGAAGGTTTTGGGTTCAGTTTTTTATTTCTGATTCACTGACGGTTTTATGTTATGTTGCAGTCACTCGGGCCACGGGGTTGCAGCTTCCGGTCCTTGAGAGGTTCAGTTGGGGTCCAATACGCGTCCGAAAACACCACAATCGAGCTCACAGGTCGCGACCGGCCTGGCTTACTTTCCGAGGTCTTCGCGGTTCTAACCGACCTCAAATGCAACGTGGTCGCCGCCGAGATATGGACCCACAATTCCCGGATGGCGTCCATCGTCTATATCACCGACGACGAAACCAATCTCCCTATCGCTGATCCCGACCGCCTAGCTAAAATTAAACAGCTGTTACTTTATGTTCTCCAAGGCGATCTAGACCGCCGCGGTGCACAAACTGCGGTTTCTGTTGGGTTGACCCATACACAAAGGCGGTTGCACCAGTTAATGTATGCAGATCGTGATTATGATACAGATGAATATGATATGATCTCGGGTGACTCGGGTGGTGGTGGCCATAGACCGGTGGTGACGGTGGAAAACTGTGTCGAAAAAGGGTACACCGTCGTTAACTTGAGGTGTCCCGACCGGCCGAAGCTACTGTTTGATACAGTTTGCACCTTGACTGATATGCAGTATGTGGTGTTTCATGCTACCATTATTGCTGAAGGTCATGAAGCTTTTCAGGTAGATTGTTATAACTTAATGAATAATTAAGAGTTCAAAAGTGTGAATTATATATGTTTTGTTTATTAATTAACCTAATTGTGTTTACTTTTTTTATTATAGGAGTTTTATATCCGTCATACTGATGGGTGTCCCATCAGTTCAGAAGCCGAGAGGCAACGAGTGATTCATTGCCTCGAGGCCGCTGTCAAGAGACGGGTCTCAAAGGTATATGACTGATACTATTAGATTTGTTATTTTTTTTTTTTTTTTGAAAGGTGAATTTCATTCAATACCAATACCAAGTTAGTTGTTGTTAGTGGGGTTTGAACCCCTGACCTCCCTCTTAAAATCCCAAACCAATATCACCACACCACTAAGGGGTGGGGTAAAATAAAAAATAAATAAAAAAAATTAGATTTGTTATTTGATTATCGCGATGTGATAATCGGCTTTTTAGTGTTTGGATGAACAGATTAAATATCTTAATCATGAGAAGATATTCACATGTCCAATAATCATTTTTGAAAGTTCTCTTTTTAACAATAATTTTGTTTTTCAAAAGTAATTGGTTATCTAATTATTACAAGCATGAACAGTAAAATCGCTTTTGTTAAAATAATTATTCCATATGGTTACTTCTAAAACACAAAACACGTTGATTATGTTTTTTCTTTTAAGTTTATTTAATTAGAATTTGTCCAATATTCTAACATCGGATTCTTTTATAATTACAACTTAAAATCAAAAAAAGCTGTTAGAGTTGATTATTTGATTTTATTATATTGAATTTCACATCAATGTGTATATCACTTTTAAAAGATTACACGAAAAGCCCCTAAGTTTATAGGTCACATTTGACTTTCAAAGGTCAAAACTAGCATTTCTCATACCTTTATACTTGTGATTCACAGGGCCTAAGACTAGAACTTTGCGGTGAAGATAGGGTCGGACTATTGTCCGATGTGACTCGTATCTTTAGAGAGAACGGGCTTTCGGTTACTCGGGCCGAGGTGACAACCCGAGGATCTACAGCTGTGAACGCTTTCTATGTGACTGATTCGTCGGGTGATCAAGTTAAAAGTGAAACAATTGAAGCAGTTAGAAATGCAATTGGCGAGACTGTACTTAAGGTCAACGAAGATGAAATGTTTTCGTGTTTGAAATCGTCCCGACAACAACAGACGGGCGGGTTCTCATTGGGTAATCTCTTTCGGAATCGATCGGAGAGGTTCCTTTACAATTTGGGTCTCATTAGATCTTGTTCAGAAGTTGCTTAAGTTAGGGTTTAGTAAAGAACTTAGGTTATATTAAATGTTTTTTTTCTTCATCAAGTGTAGATTCTTGATTCAGTGGGTCCCAGTTGTGTACTACTCTTGTAAATACAAACATGAATGGTTTTCTAATTTTCTAAGTTTTCTTTTATTTTTGTTGGAGTACATATGTACTGGTTTTTGTTATGTGATTATTTTAATGTTAAATAACCAAATCAATATAAAAAACCTACTTACAAACGTTAATTATCTATTTTAACTAGTCATTATAAGCCACAAAAAAGTTATATGATTAGCGGTTAAATATATAAAGAAGATATTTTTATAATTAAATAGAAAATGAAGAATAATTAAGCTATTGAAATTCATAAATATCTCTTAAATCTTTTATCTTTTTCTCTCTTCAAATTCAACTCTAACTGGTTCATGTCTTATTCTTCGGTTTCTCACAATTAAACCCTAGATCCATTGTATATTCCCTTTCTTTGTTTATTCTTATACAATTCAAATAAGATCATTACATAATTAGAATCTAAATGACTAAATAAGTCATACTTTTGACTAGTTTTTGAACTCGTTCCTTTTGTTTTATATAATCATCTTCAATAATGTACATGATCAGACCAACTAGTCGAACATGAAATTAAGAACAAAAAAATCTGGTTAAGCCTTCTAAAACCGGTCGGTTACTAGTTGGATCAGTTTAACCAGTAAACTGGTTGTTTGAAATCTTCAAACTAAACCATCCGAATCTAAAATTTTAAAAATATAACATCTTTCTATTTCACGTCAGCCACAGATTAGACTAATACCGTGTGATGAAGGTAGTATTGATGAACCGAACTTTTCGAATCTAAAATTTTAAAAGTATAAACATCTTTCTATTTCACGTCAATCAGAGATCCGACGAGTGGGGTGTGGTGAAGGTACTACTAATGTCATTGGCGGCTAAAAAAAATAATAATAATAAAAATAAAAAATAAAAATAAATAAAAATAAAAAAATAAAAAAAAATAAAAAAACAAAAAAAACAAAAATAAACAAAAATAAACAAAAATAAATAAATAAAAAAATAAAATAAAAAAGAAAAAAAAAAACCTTTCAAAAAAATGTCATTGGCGGCTACTTATTTTAATTGGTTGGTTTATTTTTTAAGGGTTAGTGATGGAACAAACAAAGAGGTGGGAAAGTGACAAGGACAAGGAAAAGTCACGTGATTAAACTCTAAATAATTTGAAAATGTGAGTCATCATCTATGTAGCATCCACCTTTTTTATTCTTGTTTAAATAGGTCCAAAACTTTGTTTCTTCTTAAAATATTATTTAACTACCAAATAGTCCAATAGCACTAAGGAAGCCCAAGGGATTGGGATAATTTTTATATATTTTATTATATAATATTGGTCATAATATAGATTTGATCTAGGTTCATAGAATATTCAAATTTGGAGAGCTCTAATAGTAATAGCTCAAAGGTTATTTAATAAAACCATGTTGTATTAAACTTCCTTGATTCAAAGATCAATTTAAAAGATATAAAGTACGAGTTGAAGCAAACTAAACTCAAACAATAGGCTAACTCTAAAAACATGATAAAGAATTAGCGTTTGGGATTTATATCATGCTCCCTTCAACGATATTCAACACAACCCGATGTCTTTTCGTAGTTTTTTTTTTTAATTTTTGTTATCAAGGGAAGCTAAAATACTTCTTATTGACGAACGATTAACCTTGGCTAAAGTGGTCCTAAAAACCTTTGTCACTACCACTTATACATGTTTCGGGTTCCCTTAAAGCGATAAGCCACATCATAGACATCAAAATGTGTTTATTTTGTGGTTGGAAAGAGGGTATAAAAGATACTCATTGGGTCCACTAGGAAATGGTTTGAGGTAGCAAAGAGTCAGATGTACGACATATATTTCTCATAGCAACATCTCTTTCTTTCAATAAAAATGCAATCAAGCTTTATTTTGATGCTTATGTATTATTACGCTGAAAAATGTCACTATATTAATAGTGCAACAAGTTATACATAACAATACGATCCATGCAAAATAAAACTTTCCTATGAGTAGAGCATTCAAAATGAATTTCTTATCTATATTCATATAATTACAGTAAAAATCATTATTTTTTCTCTCTTCTTTTCAATTAAATAATATTTTTTATACATTTATCATTATTTTTTATCTTTCCTTCACTTACAATCACTTTCAAAAATTAGAAAATTTATATGGATTAAACAATGATTCCTCAAATATATCTATAAACAGTAACAATTTCTCAATTATTCACTCACGACTACTCAAAACCATTCCCTACAATATAAGAAACACACTTATATAATTTTAAGGATTCCACTATTAATGCTCTAAGTGTTGAAAAAAAAACTCTTAAACCCTAACAACATGATCCATGGAAAATTATCTTCATTTAAGCATCTAGAAAATCACTGTTTCCATCATTATCTATTTTCTAATACAATCTTTTCATCAAACGCAACATAATCGCACAACATAATGTACATGAGATCATTCTAAAAGGTAATTGACAATTACAATCATTGGCATTAAACTCAAATACAACTTAGAAAATACATATTTCTAACTAGGTGGCCTAACTGTAGGCGGCTTGGACTTTACCCGAATTCGATCCTCCGTATGCAAACACTTTGGGGTGACCAACTCAAGACAAAGATCGGGAGCCCAAACCAAGGTCCAGGCATATGCGATGTTGTGGCTAGACATGTACAAACCCGTTTTTTTTTCCAAACTGGCTCGATTTTAAATCAGATCGTTTTTTTTTGTTTTGTGATCAAACCAGTTTTTTTTTTCAAATCGCTTTTGTTTTAAACTGGTTTTTATAACTGAATACTCAAATCCCTCAAATTGGTTTAGACCGGTTTTTGAACAGGGTTTTTTTTCCGGTTTAACCATTTTTTTTGTGATCCAGATTTGGGTTTCGGGCTACCAAACATTACAAACCACCGGGCCAGTTTTTATGTCAGTTTTCTAATCACCTCTAGCAGTGACAAAGATAGTAGTTAAAACTTTACTACTTGGCTATGGATGACCTCATGAGCTTGCCTCCTGTGAACTTCTGGGGTGAGGATGTCACAGCCCGGTTAATAACTCCGGTGACACTCACTTTTATATAAATTCGTCTTTTTAAACCCAACAAAAACTAAATCCTAAATCTGTCATTCAAAAACTGAATGTATATCATTCAAAGATTTACCATTTGTGGGTAAAAAGTGAAAAAAAGATTGCTTGCTAAAAAAGAGAAATTACCGACAAAAATGACAGTGGTGATGGTGGTGTACCACCATGATCCGTCGCTTTCCGCCACCCTAATAACACAATAAACTTCAGGCCACCACTAGCAACAGTGTAGGACCACCAACAAACAAATCTTGCACCAAATCTTCATTGACTATTTAAGGATAATCCTCAACCAAGTAAAACAATCCACCATGTGTTCTTATCCACCAAAAGATTCAACCTTTAATGAGGACTATCTTCACATTATTCCCTCATTATCATTCATATTTTCTTTTCAAGATTCAACCATAAGTTTTAATTATCTTACATTAGCCAACACGTGCCGTGTAACCAGCTTATTTTTGTTTTTAACGGGCTAACACGTAAGCTTTTTACGCTACATCTGCTCCACTACTAAAATCATAACACACGTATTGTAGGATTTAAACTTACAATTTTTAGTTGTTGAATGTACTACTTTACCATAGTGGCGTCCCTTTGTGGATTGTAACCCGTTTATCTAACAAGTTAGACTTATTAATGAGTTGTAAAGGTTGGTGGGTGTTCCAAACAGGTTGTAATAAATGGGTTAAATGGTTCATGAACTAGTTGGTGAGTTAACATTATAAATTTTTTTATTTTTATTTTAGTTATAATCGGATTGAAGTGTTAGAGATGTCAACCCAAATACGACCCATATAAATATACACGTTAACCCGAATACGACCCGTAAGATTATGTATGTTATACATAATGCATTAACTAGTGTGTAAGAATGAAGAAGTTTTTTTTATTTCTTTTGAAACTTTCTTTGTGAAATATGACCAGTTTGTGTGAGAAGCTTGATGAAACCTTAACAAAGTTGCATCATTTTTCTATAAACAATAATAATATATCTCAAGAAAGAAAACTGATGTAACCTTTTAATAGGTTAAAAAAGCAAAAACTATAAAACTTAAAATTGGCTTCGCCCGGGTTCGAACCGGAGACCTTCAGTGTGTTAGACTGACGTGATAACCAACTACACCACGAAACCATTTGTTGCTGTCCAATATAAATTGACTTACATATATTGTTTAGCAGGTGTAATAATAATAATAAGAGAAAAGTGATTATTAATGGAATGAGTTTATAAACAAATTAAAACTAACGGTTCAGCAGTTAAACAGAACTGAGTCTAGAGGTTGGATTATATGTAAATGTGTCCTTAACAATCACAACTACTCGTTATGAGAACTTTGCTAGAGCGGGCTAAGCTTTTACTTGTGTGCCGCCTATGATTTTCTTTTGTTCATAGAATGATAATTGACTGTAAAAATAGAGGTTGTATTTTGATGTAATTGAAGCCTTCATGATTAGAGGTGGGCATCTCATATGCCGACCCGAGAAAACCAATGATCCAAACCGCAACGCATCTATCAGTCCCTTTATTTGGTTTGGGTCCTAGGCCGGTTTGGTCTGATCCTTGATCACCCTAAGACTAAGCACCTCGTATGCCAACACGAGAAAACCAATGAACCTGTCCGGACAACACCAAGGCATACCCAAAACACAAAAAAAAAAATTGAATTTTAAACCTTACAGCAACTGGGCTCTAGTTTAACATGTTGTTGAAGAGTGGTTAAAACATCATATTCATCATTTCATGGTACACTATTTACCAATTGTCTTGTTAAGTATTGTGTTCGCTTCAGAGTTCAGACTGAAGTTTATTGAAGCTGAAGTCTGATTGTCTCGCGAAAGCAGTCTCTCTACAAGGATAAACAGTGACGTATCTACATGTTGGGGGGGGGGGGGGGGCAGCTGTCCACCCTAAACAAAAATTTTTCAATGCTATGTATATGGGGAAATCCTGATCGTCCCCCCTTAAAATTTAGTAATCACCACCTGGAACTTTTGAAACTGAAGGGAAAACAATAATGTCTCAAAACACATTGTCGGTGGTGAAACTACAATTGGGTTATAGTTCAATGAATAATATTTTCTTGCTAACCGGGGTCTATAACCAATAGATTTTTAGTACTTAGACCCTCAAATAATCAAGTAATTAGTAGAAAGAAAAAAAATATCAAGATAAATGTCTTTGATTATTAAGCAAGTTAAATTTATATTGACCGACATTGTTCTCAAACATGTGTTTTTCGGCATTAAAGAGTTTGCGAACCATTTTAATGATAAGTATAATTGTTTCACACATATTACTATTATCAGTGTAATTGCCTTAAACATCATATATAACCACTTTTATGAGTATAATTATTTTAATGTAATTCTTGATATGTATGAAAATACAAGATTTTAGGGACCATTTTAACGATACTTTTCGGTAATAAACCGGATCCGATTCAATCTAACCCCAACCGGATCAAAAAATATATTATATTGTGATAGCTAAATTACTCTTAAAAATCTCCGGCACCCCCCCCCCCCCCCTCATGAAAAAAGATTTTGGATTCACCACTGAAGATAAGATTTGCTTACATCTCATCATCTCTAGATTTCAATATGTAGCCTTGCTATGAACGAAAGCACTGGGTATGGTTATGGTATAATAATAATGATAAATCGTTAGTTGACATAATTACATATAATTTCCATAAATAAATGTGTGGGCTTTGTTTATTTGAACTGAACGGCAGATCAGATATTAAAAAATTAAAGGTATGTACAAGCTATACAAGCAAACTCTATGCAGGCCTTTTCTCATTTCCCCAACATCACAAACTTTGGATGCAAAACTGAGGCATATAAAAAAGGCTTTGCACAAAAGATTTGTATAAATCAATAATAAAACAACATATGATGAAGTCGGGTCGGGTTGGGTTAATCTTCTACACGTTGAATCTCACCCATCATTATTCGGTTACTGGTAACCTTGAACCCCAGAAGAGCGGGGTCGATTTGCCTCCCTTTTTTCCCTTTTTTCTTTCCAGTTTTACCCCCTTGTCCATCCACGCTTTCTAAAGCTGCTGCTGCATTATTATCTGCCTTTTTAGCATTGTTTTTAAGCATGTCACTAAAAGATGTTGTCTCTGACACATCAGTATCGCTCCATGATGACGTTCTCCTAAAAAGAACATCCGTATTGGCGGTTGTCGTGTTCTCAGTGGCTTGGTTTGCTACATTGCCTCCTGCTTCCCGTCTCCAATCTAATAGTAATATACATAAGTTGAAAAAATATATAGAGTGAAAAAACGGTTGGTTTTCTGGATGTTTCTAATGCAATATGACTATATGATGAGCATATAAAGCAAACTGCACAAGGAGAAACGAACATTACCCTTTTTGCTTTCACGATTTCATAACAAATGCAGTATGGAAACCATTTATGATTCATTACTGATTTAAACAAACAAACAAACAAACAAACAAACAAACAAACAAACAAACCCTTTTTGTTTGTTTGTTTGTTTACTGATTTGAGAAATCAACCCCCTTTTAACTGACGATATTTGTAAATTGCTGATGTGGCAATAGTTGATGCCATGCTAGCAGTTATATCAGATGCCACATATGCAAAAAGTGCTTCTTTAAAGGTCTTGTAAACACAAACTTATAAGATTACAAAATAATCTTCTTTTTAAAACATATTTTAAATGAGTTAATAAATTTCAAATAAGCTGCCACAAGGAACATACAAAATTAAATTAAAATGACAAAAATAAGATGCCGACTCAGCAATTTTGGAAACAAAAGCAAAATAGGTAATTACTGGTTGCTAAAATCTGTAAAAACAAAATGAAAATAAGGTTTCTATTTTGTGCAGTTTGCCCATCAAACAATTGCAATATATACCTTCAGGAGAGACATTGGTAGGGACACTCCTTCCTCCGACATCTAAATTTGATGCCAGCTCAGATAACCCTTCATGTGATGAGGCTGCACGTGGCATCGGTGGACGTTTCAACATAATATTTTCAGGTCTCTTGGATGTAGCTGTGCCTGTAACCCTGCAAACCAAACTAATACTTTAAGATATGCTGAAAAATAAACTATTCAAAGTTTTATCTTTTGAGTTATTACACTAAATAGAGAAAAAACTCAGGTGACGAAAAACCAAATTTCAACATTGAATAACACAATAAGAAGTTGGCCTGTTGTTCAAGGAATGTCAGATGTCACCATGAGTTGTTTACTGGTATGTATGCATGTATGAATACATCTATAATTCTGTACTATATTAGAAAGCTTTTAACCAATTCATTTTAAGACTACTTTGAATTTAAGATTAATACTATGTTCAATAATAATGAACTAAAAATCAACACAGCATACATTCACCTAATTAAAATAATGACAAAATATAACCTTCTTCAGCAATGTAAATGAAAACTAGAGAGAAAAGATATAATATTCAATATTGACTTATAAGTAGTTTTCCTTACAGATTTTCAGCATCTAATGAAGAAGAATCAATAGGTCCAACTCCAATATTGTCCATGAATAAGCCTGCATTCCCAATAATAACCATGTCATAAACATTACTTCAAATTAAAGAACATATACATATAAAGAGTGTGTGGGAGATAAAGAGAGAGATTACCACCAATTCCAAGAGAGTTATGTCTGTGATCTACAGCAGTAACGCCACCCTGCCGAGTCATCTTACTTTCTTGCGTTTCTACACCCAACCCATTCATTATATTTATCGGGCCCGGGCTCTCTTCAATGCCTTTGAAGCCCACTACTGTATCAGTAATGGGTGCATTGGGATTCAAACCATAAGATCCAACACTAAATGAACGGTTCAGTCCACTATTTATATCTAATAATTCAGTAGGTTGATTGGCTGGTTTTTGGTGAAGTAGTTCCATAAGCAGTCTTCTTTAAGTGTCATCACTGGTCGCACCAGACATCCATCGACTTTGATCTTCTGAGCTCCTCCTTGCTTCCATATCTCTTCTATGTTTTTCATTATTAATATGCAATTGTTGAAGCCTTGATTCCATCCACTCATTTGATATTTGTCCTTCCATTACATCCACATGTGAGCGATGGGAACTATCAGGCACTAAAAGATGGTGAAATCCGCCAATATCGTGAGCCATTCCTGATTTGCCACCTGGCATTGACAAAGACCGTTCATAAGGTAACAACTGTGGGTCATAAATTTCCCGTTGAATCTGTTCCTGCATTAAAAGGTTCCGTTTAATGTCACTCGAATCTAAAGAACCAAGTGCAAGTCCAGGTGAGTTGGCTCGGTGAATCCAGTCAGAACCGCGTCGTCTTTCTTCCTCCATTTCAACTCTCTGCCTCATCTCTAACTGTCTCACTTGCTCACGTTGAAGCATCTGGTGTTCTAAAGATGAAACTGGTCCATGCTTAGCGTGCATCATCATCTCTAAGAGATCATTCGTGTGCCCTTGATGGCCATATTTTGCTTGAATCAGTTGCTCACGTTGTTGCATTTCACTTAAAATCTGATGCTTCAGAAGCATGTGATCAAGTACATTATTGGACCTTGCAGAATCCATGTGTGACCTCTGATTTTGTAACAATTGTTCAAGCAGCATTTGCTGTCTAGATTGTTGCTCTTTAAGTAACATTTGTTGTTGAAGCTGAATCTGCCTCTGTTGATGTTGTTGTTGTTGCTGTTGCTGTTGCAATCGAAGTGCCAAAATATGGCCAAGATCTTGACCAGTTAGACCTGATAACCATTGTTCATTCAAGTGAGAAGAAGATAATAGATTATGCTGTTGAAGTAGCTGCTGTTGGATGTGTTGAGACCTAAGTTTCTCTGCCAAATTAAAGTGATTAGCCTCTCCATACATGCTGGATGCTGACATTGCATCTTGATACAAGTTAGTTTCAGAAAGTGCATTCTTTCTGTAATCAGCCACTCCACCAACAGGATTCATAAGTTGCTGCTGAAGGCCACCAGTAAACGGTGTTTTAGATGGCTGATCTTTCCTTAAGCTTGACCCTTCAAGCTCAGACCACAACAACACAAATGGATGCATCTTATTGTCATTTTGACTAGACGCACCAGGTCCTCTAGAAACCATGTGGTTGTTCTCATAATTTTCAGGCCTTTCTGGGAAACCAATTACTGGAAGTGAAGAAAAATCATGATAAAATAAATGTGATCAAATATTCAAATACAATAACAGAAAAAAAAAATAAAAAGAAGTTTGACCTTCATTATTGAAGCCTAGACTTTCAAAGTATGATGTTGTAGATGAACCATTATTACCAGTAACCTGCCAATGAGGGTCATCCGTCAAAACATCAACTTCTGAAACAGGAGCCAACACCGCAATGTCAGCATCTGTGGTGCAGCTATGTGTAGCTTTTAGTTCTGGCATAACATCTCCTAATTCCTCAAAAGGTGTTCCTTCAGGTGCATCCGCCACACGAACGGGTAATTCCGCCCCAAAGAATCCTTGTTCAAACCACGAAACGATGTCGACCCCAAGAAAGGGGCCCTGGATTTCACCTTGCGGGTCGCAATAAAACAAACTTAGCTCCTCAAGCGGGACACCACTAGCCAAATGTTTATTAATATTGCTCTTTATGGACTGCTGCATATTTCCAACCGAATATTGCTCAGATGATGGCAAGGCAAAGAGCATGTTTGAATTGTTAGAGCGTCCGGACATGATGACATTATCAAATGACTGATGCTTCATATAAGCTGAATCAGTAACCTCCAGATTAGAACTATCAATGATATTGCTGACTACGATTTCACTCTTTGACCTCGTTAATATATCTTCATAAAATTCTATTTCAGAAATTCTTTCATCCCCTGAAATAAAGTACAACTTGTTTTATAATTTAACTGCTAATTAATGTTATGTTTGGGAATAATTGAATATGAAACTATGTGACTCACCATCTAAGTTACTTTTGGGACCATTTGAAAGCAGGGTACTCTCAGCATCTAGTTGATTAATCAGGTTTTTTGGATCAACCAATTCCTTCACTAAGGATATATTACAATCTTTTCCAGCATCTAAATATAACAAACTCAGATTTTTAAGGTATACAAACTAACCTTAAGATATACAAATTAACCTTTAATCACAAAAGGTGTTTTTATTAACAATAACCTTTAACTACCTGCAATACTCTCAGGTGACCTGACCTTGGAAAATGAATTGTACGGCATCTCACTGCTGGTAACTTTTCCCTTCCAAATATCACCAAGAATAGACTGTGCCAGCACGTTAACTTGTTAAACAAAGATAATAAGAAAGGAAAAAAAAAGATTCGGTGATAGAACTGTGAGGATACATTAGCGTACCTCTTCATCTTTATCAGGAGCGACAAAAGCAAGTGGTTCAACAGCAGTTTCTTGTGTTATTGGATCAACTTGCATGATATTTTCAGGCATGATAGCAAAAGACAGGTCAAGCTTTTGTGTACGGTATATATCAAGAAGTTTTCCCCTTGGATAAGAAAACATGCCAACAGAACGACTAGGTTTGCCAGGCGCACTATCATTGCTTTCAATGGACCCTGCAGATGAAGGCCTTGCAATCAGTCCCCTAGACCTCCCACGTCCAATGGTGAAGCCAGTGGTTTGACCGTCAACCCTTCCTTTCTCTAGCCCGAATCCAGGTGCAGCCAGAAAAGAACCTGGACCAGTAGAGTTTGCCTCCATCCTGTGGCGAGGCCTCCATTTATCACAGGTATCTGGATCATGGTCAGATGTTAATCTTGTGGTTCTTGAATGCATTTGAGTTTCTCTATGATTATATTCCTTTTTGACATCTGTTCGCTTTTGAGGTCGACTTTCCTGGTCTTTTTCATCAGGTCCCCACCTAGAAGACCACTTGCTGTCACGACAGGCCTCAAGACCAGAATTACGGTTACCAGCATCATGCCACCTGTCAGGATTAAGTGAGGCTCTAGTATCGGTGGTGTCTCCACCAACGTCAACACGATGGTTGTCAGCTTTCCAGCGGTCCCTTTGACCAAGTGAACCTGTGTCTCTTTCTTCTTCCCGCCAACGGAGTGCATTTGTTGTGCCATTTGCAACTTTTCTCCAATCTTTTTTGTCATTAGTGACATCAGAACGCCATTCCTTTACACTGGGATCATATCCAAGAGAAAGGGAACTTGGTGCACGCATTTCCTGCCAGCATATTAAGAAAAAAATATTGCTCAGAACACAGGTATATTTTGATAGGGAAAAAAAACCATGATCAATACGAGACTTGTTATCCCTTTATGATTCAACATTCAAAAAAATAGTTGGTGTCACTTTATGATACCATGTTTCTATATATAAAGGGAGCTCTAATTATTATTCAATCACTTACCAGCTTACTCTCATTTGGTTTAGCATAAAGCCACTGAGGAGACAAGGGAATGTTGTTGTCCAGACCCACATGATCTTTGATAAATCAAACAAAGCACGAAAATCATAAGAACTCTAGAAAGATAATGAATGAAAGATGGCAGTCTAAAGAAAAACTCCCCTTCAGAACTACTGGTTATTTGTTAAACAACAAATCAAACGCTATAAAACTACAAACCACGTACAAAACCTACCTCTAGAATCATCCAGTAATCGTTTCATCTTATCCTCCGCATGCCCTCTTGAAGCTTCCACCGTCATTAAACCTTCATATGTAAAGGAAAAAAAATGATGATCAGATGAGTGTTGATTTTGTAATTTTGTAAAACAAATCCACTGAAATCATATGAAATCTCAGTTGTATCAATCGGATGGTAGAAAGACAGCCTGATAAAGGCCCAATTAAAGTATATTCTAGAAGAAGGAAACGGGTCACAGAAGCTGCCCATATGGGCCAACTGAATTCTGTTTTGGAAGAGTGGGGAGCAGTTACTATGCTTAATTATTAGCAGGAAGATTGAGGGTTGGGGAGCTCTTCCTATGCCACCTTCCAGGAGCAATTATTAAATGTCATGGGTATTAAAGCGGGCTTTTTACTTTCATATTTCTGATCCTTGTTTTTCATTATCAAAGAAGTGTGTAATTGGAGACATTGCCCCTCTCGAATCGGGCTGTTTTATCTCAGTTCCAATAAAGTTTCCTGCTTGAATTTTAGCTTTTATCATTTGGTTCCATTGCCGGGAAATCGAAGATGGTTCAAACCCGGAATAGTTCTGAGTCCAGTGGTTCAAACCCAGACCAAATTACTGCTCAATTGGCTGCCATTGCTGCAAAGTTGGAGTCCATTGATTCAATGAAGGAAGACATTGCAGCCTTGAAAGGAGATCGATCTAAGGGCAGCAAGTTTGATGAGGGGGAGAGTTCGTGGAAGGGAAGAACCGGATACAAACCCTACAACAAAATTGATTTTCCTAGTTTTAATGGAGGGGATCCTCGTGGGTGGATATTAAAGGCGGAAAAGTATTTTCGGTATTATCAGATACCCGACGAAGAGAAGGTAGAAATAGCCTCCATGCACTTAGAGGGAGATGCGTTAGACCTTTATTCCTGGCTTTCAGACGATCACTCCTTGACTTTCTGGGAAGAATTAGTGCAAGCCTTTACCAAGAACTTTGGTCCAGCCGAGTTTCAAAATCCAGATGAATACTTATGCAGCATCAAACAAACTGCATCCGTACAGGAATATCGTCAAGAATTTGCCAAGCGGTCTTCGCGGGTTTCGAACTGGCCTGACCACTGTTTGTTAGGGGTTTTCCTTAACGGGTTAAAGGAAGAATTAAAAGCTGATGTGAGGATACACAAACCACGAACTGTTTACAATGCTATGAGTCTTGCCTTGGAATTTGAGTCCAAAGCCAACCAGCACCGACCTTTAAAAAGTTCTAACTGGGCACCAAACTCCAAACCACCACCACCACTTGATTCCAAAACTGCTACCCCTTACATCTCTCAACCCTCTAACCAACCCAAAACTCCATTCAGAATTTCAGACACTGAAAAACAAAGCCGTTATCTAAAGGGTGAGTGCTTTAGATGTGGGGAGAAATATGGTCCTGGGCATAGATGTAAAGCTGGTACGCTGAAAATGTTAGAAGCAGAAGAGGACTTAGTAGAGCAGCAGGGAGTTGAAATTCCTAATAATAATGAGCCACAAGAAGAGACAGCGAGATCAGCCTACATGCTATTCTCGGGAAATCGCATCCTACAACGATGAAAGTCCATGGTATGTTAAATTCTACCGAGGTTTTGATTTTAATTGATGGAGGTTCCACCCATAATTTTATCTCAGATTGTTTGGTGAAAGAGCTTAAACTCGAAACCCAGCCGATACCACCTTTCGGGGTTCAAATCGGTAACGGAGACGTAATCCGATGTGGCCAGATTTGCAAAAATCTTTCTGTACAGGTTAATGATTTGAAGATTACTCAAGACTTCCATCCTTTTTCAATCGGAGGGGCTGATTTAGTTTTGGGTATTCAATGGCTAGCTACCTTGAATACGGTTCAAGCAAATTAGAAAGAATTATTTATGATTTTTACCATTGAAGGGAAGCGATACAAGCTGCAAGGCATTGAGTCGGGACCCCAAAAATCATCTAGCTTCCAGCATTTGGCTATTGAACCAATAAGCAACCAAAAAATTCCAACTTCACTACAACCTATTATCGACAAATACTCCACTGTTTTTGAGGAGCCCAAAACCCTTCCACCTGTTAGAACCCAAACCCACTCAATCCCCCTAGTTCCCAACACACTTCCACCTAATATCCGACCCTATAGATACCCCCATTCGCAAAAAACTGAAATAGAGAAACAAGTGGATCAATTGTTGACAGCCAGGTTTATTCAATCAAGTACTAGTCCATTTTCGAGTCCAGTGTTACTAGTGAAGAAGAAAGATAATACTTGGAGAATGTGTGTCGATTATCGAGCCCTTAACAAGATAACAGTTGCCGACAAGTACCCCATTCCAAATATCGACGAGTTATTGGATGAATTGTATGGTGCAACGGTATTCTCGAAGCTTGATTTACGATCTGGGTATTACCAAATCAGAGTTACTGCTCAAGATGTTGCAAAAACAGCTTTTCGTACTCATTCGGGGCACTATGAGTTTAAGGTCATGCCATTCGGGTTGACGAATGCGCCTTCCACCTTTCAAGCTATCATGAACGATTTATTTCGGCCCTTTTTACGGCGTTTCATACTTGTATTTTTTGATGATATCTTGGTTTACAGCCATACCATGGAGCAACACCAATCTCATTTGGAACAGGCTTTAAAGTTGCTATATGACAATCAATTTTTCGCTAAGATGTCGAAGTGTTGTTTCGGGCAGCCACAAGTGGTGTTTCTTGGGCATGTGGTTAACTCGAAAGGTGTTAAAGTTGAAGAAGAAAAGATCTCAGCAGTACAATCTTGGCCGATACCTACAACAGTAAAGGAAGTAAGAGGGTTCCTCGGTCTAACGGGTTACTATAGACGTTTTGTACGGAACTATGGTTTGATAGCATGACCTCTCACAGCCTTGACTAAGAAAGATGGATTTGTGTGGTCAGATGAAGCCCTTAATGCCTTTAATAAATTGAAACAAGCATTGCTGTCCACACCTGTTTTGAGGTCACCTAACTTCTCACAGCCGTTTGTAGTCGAATGTGACGCTTCTTCGGATGGGGTAGGAGCTATATTGTCTCAAGCAGATCACCCCGTCGCCTATTTTAGCAAGGGATTTTCCCCTTCTAATCGATTTAAATCAGCTTATGACCGGGAGCTGCTGGCTTTGTGATAGGAACAAAGAAATAAGAAACGATTGCAGACTAGTTTTTATTCCAATAGAAAAGATAAGGCCCGATTCGAGAGGGGCAAGGACTCCGATTACAATAGTGATAGTGAAAAACAATAATAAGGTCCTAAAACACCTAACTAGTCTGCCTATTTATAATAAGAATTGCAAAGTAGCTGATCCTAGAATTGTGGCACAATTGCCTCTAGAATTATGATAATTGATTCCAGCTAATCATTGCTAAATATACCCGAATGGGTTAAACAAGCTGCCAAAAATAGCATTGAGTTGCTGGTTAGTAACAGTTGTCCCGATTTTCTTCTTTTTCCTTCTAGAATACATCTTTATTGCCTGAGATTTCCTTGGTATTGCATCATTACTTCCCGCCTGGAAATTTGCCTTGTCCTCAAGGCTGAAATGAGGGAACTGTTCAGCTAACAGATCGTATGGTTCCCAAGTAGACTCCTCTACTGGGCGAGTTTCCCAAGAAACCAGGACTTCCAGAACAGTTTTACCCGCTTCACTGGTCCAACGATGATCCAAAATGGCAGCTGGTTGGACGTGTAGCTCCCAATCGTTGGTAAGAGGTAATGGGGGAGTTGGAGTAGAGGAGTAGTCCCCATGTGCCAATTTAAGCATTGAAACATGAAAAATTGGGTGAATTCGTGCCTCAGGAGGAAGTTCCAATTCATATGAAACCGGACCAATGACTTTTTTGATGCGGTATGGGCCAAAAAATCTGGGTGAAAGTTTCTCATATTTCCGCTTAGCAAGTGTTTTCTGCCGATATGGTTGTATTTTCAAAAACACAAAGTCTCCCACTTGAAAAGTGACGTCTCGTCTCTTCGTATTGGCTTGATTCTTCATGCGACTTTGGGCTTTTTGGAGGTTATCACGGAGAAGCTTTAACATATGGTCCCGATCGATTAGCTGCTGTTCAAGCTCAGCATTTGGGGTTTCTCCCACCATGTAAGGCACCAACAGAGGAGGTTCTCGCCCATAGAATGCTGCAAATGGAGTTGTGCCCGTTGATGTATGATAGCCAGTGTTATATGAGTATTCTGCCCATGCTAAATACTCGCCCCATTTCTTCGGCTGTTCACTTGTAAAACAGCGCAAATAAGCTTCCAAACATCGGTTCAATACCTCTGTTTGACCATCTGTTTGGGGGTGGTAACTTGTGCTCAGTTTGAGTTTTGTGTGACTCAAACGAAAGAGTTCTTGCCAGAAATGGCTGAGGAAAATCACATCACGGTCCGAGACAATAGATCTAGGGAACCCGTGTAACCGAATAACTTCTTTGCAAAAAACAGCAGCAACATGTTTGGCTGTGTATGGATGAGATAAGCACATAAAATGTGCATATTTACTCAATCTGTCCACCACAACCAGGATAGTATCAACTCGGTTAGAGGGTGGTAGGCCCATAATGAAGTCCATTGACACATCTTCCCATATTCGCTCGGGAACGGGCAGGGGCTGAAGAAGACCGGCTGGGGATAAAGCTTGATACTTTTGTTGTTGGCACACCACACATTGTTGTACAAACAAACGGATATCATTCTTCATTTTGGGCCAATAATACCGTGTGGACAGCCTTTTGTAAGTCTTTAGAAATCCACCGTGCCCACCGCTTAGGGTATCATGTGCCTCCTGCAATAATTTGAGCCGTAGATTGGGAATATCGGGAATCACTAATTTACCTTGGTAGAATAAGAGTTGATTTACCAAAGTAAATTCAGTGTCACCCTCCGGAGCCTCCTTCAACTTGCGAATCCAGCTGTTGGTCACGGGATCAGTGTGTAATCCAGCTTTGATCTCTTCAATTTCAATACAATAGGGAGTTATAAGTGCTAAGAACTCTCCTGAATGTGGTCGCCTAGATAGTGCGTCTGCCCCTTTGTTTTCTTTTCCTGCTTTGTGAACAATAGAAAAATCAAATGGCATTAGTTTTAACAACAATCTTTGTTGTTCAGTGGTGGTAATCCGCTGTTCCAACAAAAATTTTAACGTGTAATGGTCTGTTCGAATAATAAAGTGACGTCCTAACAAGTAATGACTCCATTTTTGAACTGCCATTACTAGAGCCAGCAATTCTCGATCATAAGCCGATTTGAATTTGTTTGAAGGGGAGAAACCTTTGCTGAAGTATGCTACTGGGTGATCATTTTGGGACAAAATAGCACCTATACCCTCGGAAGATGCATCACACTCAACCACGAAGGTTTTAGAAAAATCTGGGAGGGTTAGAACAGGAGTCGACATTAGAGCCTGTTTCAAGGCCTCGAAAGCGGCCAATGCTACGTCGGACCACACAAAACCGTCCTTTTTTGTTAAAGCCGTCAGTGGCCGGGCGATGATCCCATAATTCTTGACAAACCTCCTATAGTATCCGGTCAGCCCCAAGAATCCTCGCACTTGTTTAACATTTGTGGGTATAGGCCACGACCGAACTGCTGCTATCTTTTCTTCCTCCACGCCTACTCCATGCTGATTGATGACATGACCCAGAAAAATAACCTGGTCTTGACCAAAACAGCATTTGGACATCTTAGCAAAAAATTTGTGGTCTTGCAATAACTTCAAGGCTTGAGCTAGGTGTTCTTGATGCTGTTCAACGTTGGCACTGTAAATTAAAATATCATCAAAGAAAACAAGGATGAAACGACGTAAAAATGGTCGAAATAAGTCATTCATAACAGCCTGAAAAGTTGAGGGAGCGTTTGTTAGGCCAAAAGGCATAACTTTGAACTCATAATGCCCGGAATGAGTGCGAAAAGCTGTTTTTTCAATGTCTTCAGGTGCCATTCTGATCTGATAATAGCCTGATCGCAGGTCCAGCTTTGAAAAAATTGTTGCACCATATAACTCGTCTAATAATTCATCAATGTTTGGGATCGGGTATTTATCGGCCACAGTAGCTTTGTTAAGAGCCCTATAATCCACACACATCCTCCATGAATTATCTTTTTTTCTTACTAACAACACTGGACTAGAAAAAGGACTTGTGCTTGGTTGTATGAAACCATCAGTCAAGAGTTGAGCGACCTGCTTTTCGATTTCATTTTTATGGGAATACGGGTACCAATATGGTCTGATATTGGGTGGACTGGTGTTGGGCAGCAAAGAAATGGAATGAGTTTGAGAGCGGGTAGGGGGTAATTGTGTAGGTTCCTCGAAAACAGCCCGGTATTGGTTGACAATGGATTGAAAACGGGTGTGTATTGCAGGTGTAGAAATGGGTTCAATGGCTAAGTGTTGAAAACTTGAAGACTTTTGAGGGCCTGATTCAATACCTCGCAGCTTATATTTTTTCCCTTCAATTGAGAACACCATAAACAATTCATTCCAGTTAGCTTGAACCGTGTTTAAAGTGGCTAACCATTGAATCCCCAAAACCAAATCTGCGCCTCCCAAAGAAAATGGATGAAAATCTTGAGTAATTTTAAGGTCATCAACCTCTAACTGCAGACCTTTGCATATCTTACTACAACGGATGATGTCTCCATTACCAATTTGCACCCCAAAGGGTGCAACCGGTTGCGTAGGCAATTGAAGCTCGTTAATGAGAATATCAGAGATAAAATTATGAGTAGACCCCCCATCCACCAAGACCAAAACCTCGGTTGAATGTAACATACCTTTGATTTTCATAGTCGTGGGATGGGTTTTGCCCAATATAGCGTGCAGGCTGAACTCCGCAGTATCATCACGATCTGATTCAGCCCCGTCACCATCTCCACAGGTTTCTTCCTCATCCTCTTCTACCTCCAACACCTTGAGTGTTCCGGTTTTGCACCTATGCCCAGGACCATATTTATCTCCACATCTAAAGCATTCTCCTTTCAAATATCTTTGTTGTTTCTCAGTGTCCGATATACGGTTGTTTCGGGCTGGATTAGTAGTAGGGTTATGGTTCAAAGGGGCATTGGGTCGGGATTCAGAATAGGAAGTTTTGTTATGGATAGAGGCGGCTGTATTTCGGACAGATCGAGAATGAGTGAGTTTAGATTCAAACTCTAGTGCTAAACTCATTGCGTTATAAACGGTTCTAGGCTTATGTATCCTAACATCAGCTTTCAGTTCTTCTTTCAGCCCATTTAAAAACACCCCCAATAAGCAATGGTCCGGCCAATTTGAAACTCGGGAAGAACGTTTAGCAAATTCTTGCCGATATTCATTAACCGTACCTGTTTGCTTAACACTACAAAGGTACTCGTCTGGATTTTGGAATTCGGCCAGACCGAAATTCCTTGTAAAAATTTGGGATAATTCTTCCCAAAAGGTTATGGGTTGGTCATTGGCAAACCACGAATAGAGATCTAAGGCATCTCCCTCCAAATGCATTGATGCCACTTCTACTTTTTCCTCGTCAGGAATGTGGTAGTACTTGAAATACTTTTCCGCCTTTAGTAACCAGCCACGTGGATCTCCCCTGCTAAAAGTGGGAAAATCAATTTTGTTGTAGGGACGGAAATGTTGCCTGCTCCTCCAATGGCTTTCTCCCTCTTCATTTCGGCTGCCTTTTGAATTATCCCCGGCTTTCAGTGCTGCCAGATCTTCTTTCATGGACTCTACACACTCCAACCGTGCTGCTATTTCTGCCAACTGTGCCGCTAGGGAATCTGTTGGCGGGTTGTTTTCTCCTGAACTGCCTCGGGTCTGCACCATCGTGGTTTATTCCTCATTTCCCGGCAATGGAACCAATGATAGGAACAAAGAAATAAGAAACGATTGCAGACTAGTTTTTATTCCAATAGAAAAGATAAGGCCCGATTCGAGAGGGGCAAGGACTCCGATTACAATAGTGATAGTGAAAAACAATAATAAGGTCCTAAAACACCTAACTAGTCTGCCTATTTATAATAAGAATTGCAAAGTAGCTGATCCTAGAATTGTGGCACAATTGCCTCTAGAATTATGATAATTGATTCCAGCTAATCATTGCTAAATATACCCGAATGGGTTAAACAAGCTGCCAAAAATAGCATTGAGTTGCTGGTTAGTAACAGCTGTCCCGATTTTCTTCTTTTTCCTTCTAGAATACATCTTTATTGCCTGAGATTTCCTTGGTATTGCATCACTTTGGTATTGGCAGTACAAAAGTGGAGTCATTACTTGCTTGGCTGACATTTTCTCATTCGTACCGATCATTACACCTTGAAGTTCTTACTTGAGCAGCGAATTACAACTACCGAGCAGCAACGTCTACTGTTAAAACTCATGCCTTATGACTTCTCTATTATTCACAAAGCAGGGAAAGAGAATAAAGGAGCAGATGCCTTATCTCGCAGACCCCATTCAAGTGAGTTATTGACACTAATGGTACCCTATTGTGTAGATGTGGCTGACATCAAACTGGGACTCCAAAATGACCCGGTTACCAGCAGTATAGTCAACAAATTACAAGCTGATCCTACATCAATTGTTGGCTACTCCATGGTTGATCAGTTTTTATTTTACAGGAAGCACATGACACCCCGACTGGAGGTCATGGGGGATTTTTAAAGACTCTTAAGCGTCTCACAGCCAGGTACTTTTGGTCGAAGCTGAAACAAGATGTTCGAACTTTTGTGCAACAGTGTGTGATTTGTCAACAACAGAAATACCAGACATTATCCCCTGCTGGGCTGCTTCAGCCCTTACCCATTCCTAATCAGATTTGGGAAGATATTTCAATGGACTTTATAGTCGGCTTACCTCCGTCAGGTCGTTATGATACTATTTTAGTGGTGGACGATCGTTTGAGCAAATATGCTCATTTTCTTTGCCTCTCGCATCCTTTCACAGCTAAAGGGGTGGCTGCCATTTTTTGTAAGGAGGTAATTCGGTTGCATGGATTTCCACGATTCATCGTATCTGACCGGGATGTGGTTTTTCTCAGCTATTTTTGGCAGGAATTGTTTCGTTTGAGCCAAACCAAGCTCCAATTGAGTACAAGTTACCATCCCCAAACGGATGGGCAGACCGAAGTCCTAAACCGTTGTCTTGAAGCCTATTTACGGTGTTTTGCCAGTGAACAACCTACACGATGGAGTACTTATTTACCATGGGCTGAATATTCGTATAACACAGGGTATCACACGGCAACAGGCACCACTCCTTTCACCATTGTTTATGGCAGGGAGCCCCCTCCTTTATTCCCTTATGTCATGGGGGAGACTAAAAATGCAGAATTGGAGCAGCAGTTAATTGACCGGGATGACATGTTGAAGCTTCTTAGAAATAATTTAAAGAGGGCCAAGACCGGATGAAGAATCAAGCTAACCTCAAACGGAGAGATTTGATGTTTCAGATTGGGGATTTTGTTTTCTTAAAAATTCAGCCTTACCGACAGAAGAGTTTAGCCAAACGTCGCTATGAAAAACTTTCTCCACGTTTTTTCGGACCATATCGTATTAAACGGGCAGTAGGTGCAGTTGCATATGAGTTGGAGCTCCCACCTAATGCTAGAATTCATCCAGTGTTCCATGTGTCCATGCTTAAACTCGCTCATGGATCATTTTCATCTGACCAGCAGCCCTCATTACCCATCACTAAAGATTGAGAAATTGAATTGCAACCAAGTTCCATTATAGCTCATCGTTGGGTTTCCGAAGCTGGTCATATGGTCCTAGAATTGCTGGTATCTTGGTGTAATCGTCTAGTGGAAGAAGCTATTTGGGAATCCTATGATCTATTTGTAGAACAATTCCCTACATTTCGCCTTGAGGACAAGGCGTTTTACCGGGAGGGAAGTAATGATAAAGGCCCAATTAAAGTATATTCTAGAAGAAGGAAACGGGTCACAGAAACTGCCCATATGAGCCAACTGAATTCTGTTTTTAGGCTTCAACAGGACCCGTTCAGTCAAGGAGTCGGCAGTAGTTTGGAGGAGTGGGGAGCAGTTACTATGCTTAATTATTAGCAGGAAGATTGAGGGTTGGGGAGCTCTTCCTATACCACCTTCCAGGAGCAATTATTAAAAGTCATGGGTTATTAAAGCAGGCTTTTTACTTTCATATTTCTGATCCTTGTTTTTCATTATCAAAGAAGTGTGTAATTGGAGACATTGCCCCTCTCGAATCGGGCTGTTTAATCTCAGTTCCAATAAAGTTTCCTGCTTGAATTTTAGCTTTTATCACAGCCCTTAGGCTAAGAGAAAGAAACTTCCATTATTAAAGATGGTTTATGGTCCTTACAGATCCTCTTAACATGTAGTTAAATCGTATAACATTCAATTTATGTGTCCTAATAACTTAGAAATGCTGCACGAGACCACTCCAATCAAATTAAGTAGCTTAAAGAAAGAACGAGAAGCTTTTCAAAGTACTCGAGCAGAGTACCATGGCAAACATAATGCAGCTAAAGATCTACTCCATGAAGTGTTATGATGCTTGAGTCCCAAGAAACTACTGATATCAACAAAAACCAAAGTAAATATCTATGAAGTAGATCAAAAATAGCACCGAGATGATAATTAACCCAAATAAAGCAGAAATTCATCATTCTCCTACCAATGTAGCTGAACTTCTTGAACTACAACTCAACTACTATAATGATAAACGAGTCTAGCAAGTATCCATTGCTCAAATAGTCACGCAACTAAACATAAACAAACTAAAAATAAATGAACTAAAACTCCATACAAATTCAAACCTACATTCTCACTCGTCAAAAAACAAACGAAATGAATTCACAATCAGCACAAAGCAATGCGATGATAGCCTGCAGTCAACAGAAAGTAACCACACTTACTCCTAGGGGTGTGCATGGTCGGTTTGGTTCGGTTTTAGCCTAAAACCGAAACCAAAAACCAATATTTCGGTTTCTAGGTTTTTAAAACCGTTCGATTTCGGTTTTTTTGGTTTTTGGTTTTCGGTTTTCACATCGGTTCGGTTCGGTTTCAGTTTTTTTGGTTTTACCGTTTAGGCTTCAAGCTTTTAAAGAAAATTTGGTCCAAAGTAATTAATTTATACTAAAAACTTTAGGTTACTATCATTTTGTTGATATTTGAATATGATGTAAATATTCTCATAAATGACTTGACATTAAAATAAATTGCAATTCATGAAATACAATAATAAAAAATTCAATAAACATTTTAATCTACCAATTTAAACAAAGAAGTTTAAGATTATTCTAAAACTTAAATATTCAAAAAAAAAGTTAGACAAGTTAAGTTAAATAAGTAATTAATAGGCTAATCATGTTTACAAGTATATAAATACACCTCTAAATTAAGGGGGTGTTTGGGATTGCTTTTGAAAAGTCTTTTTGACTTATTGATTTGTCAAATAAGTTAATAAGTTAGTATGGAGTGACTTATTAACTTATTTTCCTCACAACCATCATATTACCAAACACTATAAAATGACTTTTAACTTTTTAAAAGTTAATAAGTTCAAAAAGAAGTAAGAAAAGCACTCCCAAACACCCACTAACAAGTTCGGTTTGTATGGTTTCGGTTCGGTTTTTTTGGTTTTGATTACAAGGAAAACCGAAACCAAACCGGAAAAAAACGGTTTTTAAAAGTCATCAAACCAAACCGTTGGTGTTTAATTGGTTTCGGTTTTTCGGTTCGATTTTATCGGTTTTTACAATTACGGTTCGGTTATTATGATTTCTTGCTCACCTCTGGAGGCTACTCCAAACTCCAAAACATACTTAAAAAAACTCAAAACCGATAAGAAGCGTGACGCACTAGCTGACAAATTCTGCATTACAGAGCATAAACCCTAACCTAACACATAACCATAGATAAACAAAACAATCAACGAAAATCCAAAAACGCATATAAACAGGATATTGAATAGTACCTTTAGAACTCGATGAATTGTTAGCGAGTTTGGAGGAGATGAGATCTTTGGGGAGATCAAGTGTTACTTTCAGTCATCGAAATTTGTTGAGAAGAATTGGAGATTGAACTGCAAGTAGCGAGTCAAATCGAATAGACTTCAATGTGGAGATGTGATTAAGGGGATAGAGATTGAAATCGAAAGTGTTGGTAGGAGAGTGAGTTATGAGTAGCAGCAGAGAGTGTGCAGGGGCATGCGTGGGTGAGGGGGAAGAAGACCAATCAACAGGAGCGATTGTTGTTGTTTGTGCGTTGTGTTCGAGAGGTGCGTGTGACAAGAGTAGCAAAGCGGTCCGAACCGCGGTCCGAACCGCGGTCCGAACCGCGGTCCGAACCGCGGTCCGAACCGCGGTCCGAACCGTGGTTGGGTGATCGGACCCATATGGTCCATCATTAGGGCTGCAAACGAACTTAACGTTCAGCGAACAGTTCGTGAACCGTTCGGCGGGAAGTTCGTTTATGTTTGTTCATTTATTAAATGAACGAACATGAACAAAAAATTCCGTTCGTTTAGCTAAATGAACGAACACGAACAAAGGACTTGTTCGTTCATTTATGTTCATGAACGTTCGGTAATATGTTCGTTAACGTTCGTTCGTTTATGTTCGTTTATGTTCGTTCGGTTATGTTCGTTTGTGTTCGTTCTGTAGTTAAAGTTTTTATATATTTTTAATTACCTATAATTTTCAAAACTTAAATCCTTTATAATATAATTTTATAATATAATTGACTTGAGTTTTCTCTTCCAAATAAACTTGAAGTATCAGATTAAAATTAGGGCACCGTATATCTTTCTTTCTCGGTCGCTACTTCCGCCACTGCTTCCGCCACCTCTATCGAACCACCACCGCTGCTTCTGTCAACCTCCGCCGCTGCTTCCGTCGGACCACCATCGCTGCTTCCGTCAACCTCTAGTTGTGATTCGGCCGGTATGTAGAGTTCTCATATATGTTTCTCATCTATTCTTCTTCATGAACTAATCCTTCAGATCTGGGGTTATAATTATTTATGTTGTGATGACCGATGATTACTCACGTAAGTGAGTTGTAGAATGACTTAAATCATAAGTTTTTTTCCTTCATTGATTCATGTTATTGAAGCTACGGTCTTTGCCTAATTCCCTGCCTTCAAATTTTTTTAAGATGTTGATTTTGGGGGAGAAATTGATCATAGCAGTAAGCATTGTTAATTTTTTATGGTTAAATGATTACTTTTAGTTCATTAAGTTTTTTTCCTTCGTTTGTGTTCGTTTGTGTTTGTTAGTGTTCGTTTGTGTTCGTTAGTGTTCGTTTGTGTTCGTTAGTGTTCGTTTGTGTTCGTTAGTGTTCATTTGTGTTCATAAAATGTTCGTTTGTGTCCATTTGTGTCCGTTACATATCCATTGTCGAACGAACACAAACGAACGCGAACATACAGGTTTTGTTAACAAACGAACACGAACACCAAATCCAGTTCGTTAATATGTTCACGAACAGTTCATGAACGTGTAAAATGTTAAACGAACGAACACGAACAAGGTCTTGTTCGTGTTCGTTCGGTTCGTTTGCAGCCCTATCCATCATGATCGTGAGACTGGGCTCGGTTAGGCTAATGGTCCTTTTTACGGGACTTTGATTTGTACTTTTTAGATGCTGTTTGTTTTTTCTGTAGAAAAACGTCTGCAGTCTGCGGACCACGTCTGCAGACATCTGCAGCAGAAGAGGTGGACCAAATGTCTGCAATCTGCAAGAAAAAGACTGTTTGTTTTATTTAACATCTGCAGAATGCTGAAATATTCTGTAATTAAAGCAAACTTATTTTTTAAACTTTAAAAAATATTTTAATATTAATATATAAATAATCGATCTGCAAATCATAGATAATAAAATAATCGGTAATATCTCATGTGTTTTACGATAACCCTTTCTCATGGTAAAGTAATCGATCTGCAAATCATAGATAAAGAACACAATGTATAAAAAATTATTATTTTATTTTAAAATAAAAAGGGTACATGACAACAAATCAGTATTCTACATGATAATACAAATCGATTTGAATAGAGATGTACCAAAAAAACAAAAGAAATTACAAATTATTTGATTAATCAATTAATTAGAAATAATTAATAAGAAATTTGTAAGAAGCCATTGGAGGAGAGCTTGAGATGCGAACCAGAGTCTTTCTTCTTCATCTTCTTCTTAAACTGCTTCGATGCAATCAAAAACCTTACCTTCATCTGAATCGGAGAACAAGAAACCGAATCGACTACCAATTTCCCCGAATTCGACGAAATCGACCCCAACTGATCAAACCCTCTGTAACTACTTCTTCTCCTATTCATCTTCACAATCTTCTTGTTCTTGAATCTGTGATGAACATTGACATTGAAGCACCCAATCATACAAGAATCAAACTTTTTCACCATCATATCTGCAACATCCTCCTTCCCCTGTTCTTCTTCATCTTCTTCAAACGAAAGCTTCCTCTGCACATCAATCACCGGAGACGATGGGTGTGAGGGCTCGGCGGCAGGAGAGCGGCGGTGCGGCGGCGGTTGGGTGGAGGTCGGGCGGTGGTGAGAGGAGATGTGGGGAAGAGTTGCACACAAGTGAAGGTGGTTTCAGGGTTGGGGGGAGTTAAGGAGAAGTGAGAAGAGGTTCATAAAATGTCTTCCCATCTGAAGACTAGGGTCCATGTCTGCCCCATGAAGAGCTCAGGATAATGAAACGTCTTCCAGAAAACAAACAGTCTGCGAAGTAAAAACCTCTTCCCGCGTCTGCGAGCGCGCAGATGAAGAGGTGGGGAAGAGGTTTTTTTAAAAAACAAACACCCCCTTAGCCTACTCAACATTTATTGCTGCTATCTTATCTATTTCGCTAGTTTTTTTTTTCTTTTATGAACGAATAACGTAAGACTCTGCTTCGGATGATAAGTGTTATTTTAATCGGGTCCACCTACCCGTGTCCCAGACATGACCGCACCCCCAACCCACTCAGAAGGAAAACCCATTGCTGAAAAAACCATATGTCTCAACTCTAAGCATATTAATGACTTGAACACTAAACATCTCTCATATTTACATATCATGAGTATCTTATCTTAATCAGTTGAGCTAAATATCATTGGTATATATTTTGCTAGTTGATAAGAGAAATGCATTAGTTACTCCGAGGATGTCCACATTAGAACACCTAGTTTTCTATTGGCATTTCAAAAATACAGGTATTATAACAACATTTGTATTATGGTCTTTAAAGTTTGATTCTTATAATATGGTCATATTTGATATTAACTTTTGAAGATTACTTCATCATTGTTTGCTTGCAGGCCACACCACTATTATTTTGTCCTTCAGAGTACATGTGAAAAGTCCAATTTACTCTTATGCTAAAATAATAATAATAATAATAACTAGTAAAAAACGCCGCGCGTTGCTGCGACTTTCTTTTATGTCATTGCGAAAATTAAATTCATAGTAATCAAGTCTGAATAAGAGATAACAATTTTACAAAGTATGTGAATAACTACTAATATTACTGATTTCAATTTGAAGGTTTGCAGTGTCTATATAATATTTAGTTACCTGAAAAAAAAGTTGTGGTCAAGGTCAGAAAACAAATGAGAAAATAACTATACATATTGCATCTCACATAAAATAATATTGCATGTTCTATTGCTTTATGTTTAGATAAACATTTACTTGATCAATAATACACGTAAGTGGTCAATTATGTTTTAGTTTGATAATTAGGGTTTTAGCAACTTATATATACGATAATGATTTGCAGACTTTTTTTATATTATGGAAAAGTAGATGTGGAATAACACAGGTAGTTATTTTCTTGTAATTTATAATGTCATCTAAGCAATAATTAAAAGTAGTATGAACCATAACTTAGAAATATAATTGGTCAGACAATAGTTTACTTTCATTACTTTAAATATTAATAAAATATATATATAACCAAATAAGTACACCATACCTGAATTTAATGGACTTCTATATCAGCAGCACAATTGTAACATCTTAGAAAATCAAGGTATAAACCATCATATGTGAGTAAATAAATAGAGAAGGGAAGTCAAAGTCAAATTCAACTGACTTGTCACAACTAAAATAATAATTTAAGCTAACATAAAATTTAACTGCCAGGAATATTAGCAGCAGCCTTTCTTATGCATATTCTACTTACCAAAGGGACACCGATGATCCCTTCAAACCAAACTACAATAACCTTGCCCATCTTGACTTTAACTCTTGAGTCAAATAACTGCAGGGGTTAATCAGCTCTGACGACATAGAATATTGCCTTCCTTTAGGTGTTTATCAACAAAATAAAGGAAATTTATAGCAACCTTTTATGGGAACTTTAAAAGGAAATATATTATATCAACAAAATAAAGGTCAACATAGTAATCTTTCACTAGTTGATTGTTAAAAAGAATAAAAGTTTCATAGTCTTGTTGTGTGGTAAATGAATGAAACACCACCATCTTAAGCTATACACTTATTCGTTTGAAATATATCATCCCGTTCAAATATGTATTCACTACCAAGTATATGTTTGAATTAGGATTTGATAAAATAGAACTTTAGTTTATGCTAAAAAGAGATTGAATGATATCAATATATTTACAGAATCACTATTTACTTGACACTTATGTTTATATTGTTTTAAAATGGGTTTAACATCCAAAGTCCAAACAATATTAAATCTTTATGTAATATGATTATATGGAGTATTAAACTAACTTGTCCTATAGCAAATATTGATCTGCAATGGTCTCCTACGAACACCATTCTACCATGAACAAATCAAGTAAACGAAAAGAACAGATAATGCATGACTTAGACAAATATGCTTATGTGAAGTGAAAATCAGTCAAGATTATAACCTGGTGATTTTGAATTCGTAAACCCGTAAAGGATTAGCCGGGAACTCGAATCACAGACCATGTAATTGAAGGAAGATCTATCATCATCTTCCATCGTTGATTTCCAGACATGTCTTCACCAAGCAATAATTTGTAAAACCTTTCTTTCATCATCTCCACATCTACTCAAAAACTAAAGCAACAATTGTTTGTAGATATGTTAAAGAAGAAAAAATACAAATGGAATCAAAAGTAATAAAGTTTTTCAGTTTCTCCTAACACAAATCTTGAAGGTAATGAAGGTATCCTTATTCACCAGTCAGATTTTAAATTTGAATAATAACTAAAAATACACAAATAAAGTTGAATTATGCATTTTCCCTTATTCTGATTCGAATTTTCTTTTAGTGCAAAGTAAGAATGGATTTTAAGAAACCAAACGTACAAACGTACCTGAAACATTTGCATTGATTTTCTTGGTTTTGCATAATTGGTGAATGGGGAAAATGCTGAAGTACAAGGCAAGTGTTCATAGTTTGTCTTTTGTTATATGTAACTTTGGTAATACACGCGTAAAAAACCTTCAAACATATAAGTATATAACATTTCAGGGTAGAAAGATCCTTAAACTCTTTAAATCATTACCTGAAAACGTTCATTACCAAAAATAAAACCAATATGTGATTAAGTGAATAAGCATTTAAGATAATAATAGAACATAAGAGCAAAATTCGATTTTTTTCCTTATGCATGTGATTTCGCTACATTCAATAGTATGAAGTTAGTTTAGAATGAAATGTATTCAAAAAATTTGTAATTACAAATCAAATCAGTTTTCACTTCTGATGTGTTACGTATGCCACTTCTGAAAAATGCCTTTCATCACCATTTACATTTACAACCTAGTTCCTTCATTCAATCCAACTAAGCACGCACTGGAAGATTAAGCACTGAAAGCAAAAGCAAGAAACTTTATATCAATTATTCAAAATTAAATGGAACATAATATGATTGAGATATATATCCAAACAAACCCATTTAAACAAATAAAAAATCAAGTTTTATAAGGGTTTATATATATTTAAAAAGGGTTCAAGTTGAATTGATACAATGAGTTTCTAACAGATATCTAATAAAACCCATCTAAGCAAATCAAGATTTTTAACTATAGCAACGCCATGATCAGGGGTTGCGGCCAGCTAATTGAAATTGCCCAATAGAGAGAGGAGAAACAAAGAGAGCTTGATGAAGTATCACCGGGCCGCCTTCCAGCGGTGATAATATTCCGTGGACTCCCACCAAAGTAGCACCACCGCCACAAATGTTTGCTTCGACCTTCTCCGTCGATTCCCACCGGCGGTGCCTTCTCCGTGTACTACTCCATCGACCGCCTCTTGTATAGTGGAACACAAATCGATAATCAAAATACAGATAACACCTAAATTAAAGACTTAAATCAAATAAACCGAACCTGGGGAGTCAGATTCAGGCGAATCGGTAAGCACCTAAAGCTGATTACCTACGATATGAAATCAGAAGTGCAGTTTTCCATCACTACCGGAAAATATCACAAAAGTTCGAGATCTAACCTTGGTCTTCGGAAACCGAACGACACACACACACTCTCTCTCTCTCTTAGAATACGAAGACTGAAAAAGATGATAAAGAGAGAGAGATTAGCAACAGGGGAGAGAGAAGTCTGGTGGAGGCGGTGGTTGCTCTCAAGATGATCTTCTCTAAATCTCCAGATGGATTCAATGTGAAAAGGAAGCGTAAAGTGCAACACGTAGCATTTGCATTGTAAAATTACTAAAATAACCATGGTTACTGTAGTAACCGACCAAATGTAATAATATATATTATAATATAATAATAATAATAATAATAATAATAATAATAATAATAATAATAATAATAATAATAATAATAATAATAATAATAATAATAATAATAATAATAATAATAATAATAATAATAATAATAATAATAATAATAATAATAATAATAATAATAATAATAATAATAATAATAATAATAATAATAATAATAATAATAATAATAATAATAATAATAATAATTAAAATAAAGATAAATATAAAAATCCTGTCAACTAGGGAAACATGGTTCAGGTGATACAGGCAACGGATCCTAGCACTAGGAGCTAAAAAACCTTCCGAGCACCTCTCTATCAACTTAACCCAACACTACGGTGTTCCATTTCAAAAGATTTCTTTGTAAATGATACAAGTACATGTCTCACACACTCTACTTTGTTTTCCACTTCACAAACCACCACCGCAAAAATCACAGTCGTTCTCTAAAGCGGCTTCAAATTACCTCCTAATATGGTCAGCTCTCCGTCTCTCTTCTTCTTCTCTGAAAATGGTGCAGGTTTCATTCACATAGATCCACCCTACCTACAGTAACACCAACACCTCCCGATTGTGCTCCCATCCCTCCCTCCGTCCCCTCCGTGTTACGAGAGTGTTATAAAAGACATAGAAAACAATCACAACAAAGAATAGAAGCAAATTATGCATACTTAAACTGATTTCTCGTTCAAAACCAAATCGCCACAGATCCAAAGACCCCACTTGCTTTTCGTTTGCTTCGTACAAGTGATGGCCCACACCATTAGCAGCCGAGAACCATTTGAATAAATCAGCTCGATCAAGATTTTCAAGCAGGTCCATTCCAAATGGCATCACCAGTCACAATCAAATCGTTTTGCTGCACAACTCAGATCCATTTTGCCCAAATAGTCATGCCTGCAGAATCATTTATAAATTTCACATCTTTCCCATTGATCTGATATTCATCCACAGATTTGCAAAATCCTTCATTCCTAGGTAGCTTATACAAACAAACATACCTAGAAACATCTCGATCTCTTATGGTATGATCTAGCTAACCTATCTAGTAGTTTTCATAATTAAATGATCCTGAAAAGTATAATGAATAGTTTAGTGACCTTTATTATATATAACTTCAAGAAATAAATGGATTGGCTTTGATTTATTTTGAACTAATATACATATTAGATCTTATTAAAAAAAATAGTATGTACACCCTTTACAAGCAAACCCTGTCTCATTACCTCAGCATCACAAACTGTGGATGCAGAATTGAGGTGCAGAAAAAAAGGATTTGCACAAAAAACATCGTATAAATCCAAACAACATTACAACCTATAATAAAACAACAAATGATGAAAGACCTGTTGGGTCGTGTCAGGTTAATCTTCTATACGTTGAATCTCGCCCATCATTATACGGTTACTGGTAACCTTAAACCCTAGAAGAGCGGGGTCGATTTGCCTCCCTTTTTTCCCCTTTTTCTTTCCAATTTTACCCCCTTGTCCATCCACGCTTTCTAAAGGAGCTGCTGCGGCAGGATTTTCTGCCTTTTTAGCATTGCTTTTAAGCATGTCACTAAAAGATGCTGTTTCTGATACGTCAGCATCACTCCAAGATGACGTTCTCCTAAAGCGAACATCATTGTTGTCGGCTGTCATGTTCTCAGTGGCTTGATTTGCTACATTGCCTCCTGCTTCCCGTCTCCCGCCTAAAATAATAAAAATTAGGTTGAATGAAAAAATGTTTGGTTTTCTGAATGTTTCTAATGCAATTCACGCATAGCATTACCCCTTTCGGCTTTCACGATTTTAAATTTTAATACAAGTGCAGTATAGAGACTAGTTAACAACTTATTACTGATTTTAGCAATCAACCTATTGTATCTGTAAATTGCTGATGTCGAACTGGTAGATGGCATGCTAGCGATCATCAGATGACACATGCAAAAAGTGCTTGTTTGAAAATTTTGTAAAATCAAATTAATTTACAAGCTTATGAATTTGATAGTTTTTCCAAAATTTATATATAAGAATTGTTGGATTTCAAGTAAGATGCCACATAGATCATAAATATAATAAACTAAAACAACAAATAAGACGCCACATCAGCGATGTTGAAACACCAGCAAAGAGTTTGGATGATAACTTGCAACTTCCTTGCCAAAAACACTAATACTGAAAGTCAGTTTCATTTTTGTACCTTATTTGAGTTGGTTGCTAAAATCAGTAAAAAGGTGAAAAGGTGGTTTCTAGTTTGTGCAGTTTACCCTTCAAACATTTGCAATATATACCTTCAGGAGAGATAAGAACAGGAACACTCCTTCCTCTGACATCTGATTTTGATGCCAGCTCAGATAAGCCTTCATGTGGTGAGGCTGCACGTGCGACTGGTGGGCGTTTCAACAGAATAGTTTCAGGACTTTTGGATGAAGATGTCACCCTGCACACAAAGCGAATGCTTTAAAATATGCTGAAAAAAATAAATTCTTTAAATGTTTATCTATTGAGTTATCCCAACAGCTTTAAAAATACTTCAGCTGACAGAAAACAACTTTCAATATTGAATAACACAACAATAAGTGGGCATATTGTTCAAGGAAAATCAAAGGTCATGATAAATTGTGTGCTGGTATGTATGTATGACGTATGTATACCATATTTAGAGCTTTAAGCATCTCATTTCATAGCCTCTTCAAATCTAAAGCTAATATTATATTAAATATTAATCAACTATAAATGGTAATCAAATCGCACTATATAGATTCCTCTAGTTATATGAAAACGAAAATAGAACCTTCTCCAGCATTGCAAGTTTATTTTATAACTGCTTGAATATTTATGAAAAATTAAAGACTTCATCACAAAATCATAAATGAAAACTAAAGAGAAACTATAATATTAGATATTGACCGACAAGGAGTTCTTACCGATCTTCAGCATCTAATGAAAAAGAATCCATAGATCCAACTCCAATATTGTCCATGTATAAGCCTGCATTCCCAATCAAAACCATATTCAAAACAATACTTAGAATTAAAAAATAAGGCTAAAACGAAAGGGTAAATGCCTGCATTCATACACTCACATATATCTATGTGTTGGGTGTCTGTGTGTGTGTGTGCGAGCGCGCATAGAGAAAGAGATTACCGCCAATTCCATGTGAGTTATGCCTGCGATCTACAGCAGTAACACCACCCTGCGAAGCCATAATACTTTCTTGAGTTTCTGCACCCAAACCATTTATTAAACTTATCGGATTTGGGCTCTCTACATTGCATTTGAAGCCCACTACTGTATCAGTAATGGGTGCACTGGGATTCAAGCCATAAGATCCAACACCAAATAGGTGGTTAAGTCCACTATCTATATCTAATATTTCAGTAGGTTGATTGGCTGGTTTTTGGTGTAGTAGTTCCATAAGCAGTCTTTTTGAACTGTCATCGTTGGTCCCACCAGACATCCATTGAGATTGATCTTCTAAGCTCCCCCTTGCTTCCATCTCTCTTCTCTGTTTTTCATTATTAATATGCAATTGTTGAATCCTTGATTGCATCCACTCATTTGATATTTGTCCTTCCATTACATCCACATGTGAGCGATGGGAATTATCAGGCACTAAAGGATGGTGAAATCCGCCAATATCGTGAGCCATTCCTGATCCCCCACCTGGCATTGACAATGACTGTTCATAAGGTAACACCTTTGGGTCGAAAATTCCCCGTTGCATCTGTTCCTGCATCAAAATGTTCCGTTCAATTTGGCTTGAATCTAACGAACCAGGTGCAAGTCCAAGTGAGTTGGCTCTGTGAAACCACTCAGAACCAAGTCGTCTCTCTTCCTCCATTTCAACTGTCTGCCTCATCTCCAGCTGTCTCAATTGCTCACGTTGAAGCATCTGGTGTTCTAAAGATAATAATGGTCCATGCTTAGCATGCATCATCATCTCCAAAAGATCATTTGTGTGACCTTGATGGCCATATTTTGCTTGAATCAGTTGCTCACGTTGCTGCATTTCACTTAAAATCTGATGCTTCAGAAGCATTTGATCAAGTACATTATGCGACCTTGCAGAATCCGTGTGTGATATTTGATTTTGTACCAATTGCTCAAGCAGCATTTGCTGTCTAGATTGTTGCTCTTTAAGTAACATTTGTTGTTGAAGCTGAATCTGCTTCTGTTGATGTTGTTGCTGTTGTTGTTGCTGTTGCTGTTGGTGTTGCAACTGAAGTGCCAAAATATGGTCAAGATCTTGACCAGTTAGACCTGATAACCGTTGTCCATTCAAGTGAGAAGAAGATAACAGATTATGTTGTTGAAGTAGTTGCTGTTGGATGTGTTGAGACCTAAGTTTCTCTGCTATATCAAATTGATCAGCCTCTCGATTCATGTTGGATGCTGAAAATGCATCTGGATACAAGTTACTTTCAGGAAGCGCATTCCTTCTGTAATCAGCTCCTCCACCAATAGGATTCATAAGTTGCTGCTGAAGGCCATACTGCTGAAGGCCATCAGTAAATGGCGTTTTAGATGGCTGATCTTTCCTTAAGCTTGACCCTTCAAGCTCAGACCACAACAACCCGTGCATCTTATTATCATTCTGGCTCGACACACCAAGTTCAGTAGAAACTGTGTGGTTGTTCACATAATTTTCAGGCCTTCCTGGGAAAACAATTTCTGAAAGAGAAGAAAATTAATAAAAGCATAAATGTGATTGAATATTCAAATAGAATGATAGCGTAGAAAAATATATAGGGGTGTTTAAGTTTAACCTTCATCATTGAAGCCTTGACTTTCAAAGTATGATTTTGTAGATAAACCATTATTACCAGCAAACTGCCAATGAGGATCATCCGTCAAACCATCAACTTCAGAAACAGGAGCCAACATCCCCATGTCAGCATCAGTGGTATAACTATGTGTAGCCTTTAGATGTGGCATAACATCTCCTAATTCCTCAAACGGTGTTCCTTCCGGCGCATCCGCCACACGAACTGGTAATTCCGCCCCAAAAAACCCTTGTTCAAACCATGAAATGATGTCAACCCCAAGAAATGGGCCCTGGATTTCACCTTGCGGGTCGCAATAAAACAAACTTAGCTCCTCAGGCAGGACACCACTCGCCAAATGTTTATTAACACTACTTTTTATGGGCTGCTGAATATTTCCAGCCCAATATTGCTCAGATGACGGCACGGCAAAGAGCAAGTTTGAATCGTTAGACTGCTTGGTGTTGATGACATCATCAAACAACTTATGTTTCTCATAAGCAGAATCAGTAACTTTAAGATCAGAACTATCAACTACATTTCTGACCATGATTCCACTCTTTGACCTTGTTAATTTCCCTTCATAGGATTCTATTTCTGGAATTCTTTGCTCCCCTGAATCAGAGTACAAAGTTGTTTTATAATTTATCTGCTACCATATGTTATGTTACTGAATAACTGAATATGAAAATATGCAACTAACCATCCATGTCGGCTGTAGGATCATTAAAGAGTAGGGTACTCTCAGCATACGGTTGATTAATAGACGTATTTGGATCAATCAATTCCTCCACTGAGGAAAGATTACCATCTTTTCCAGCGTCTAAATATAACAAACTCAGATATTTAAGATGCAAAAGTTAACTTTTAATTATGAAATATGTTTTTAAATAACAATACCCTTTAACTACCTGCAAAACTCTCAGGTGACCTGACCTTCGAAAATGAATTGTACGACACCTCACTACTGGTAACTTTACCCCTCCAAATATCACCAAGAATAGACTGTGCCAAACACATAAACTTGTTAAATCAAGATAACAAGGAAAAAAAAGTCGATGATGGAACTATAAGGATGAGTTAGCATACCTCTTCATCTTTATCAGGAGCGACAAAAGCAAGTGGTTCAACAGCAGTTGCTTGTGTTATCGAATCAACTTGCATGATTTTGTCAGGCATGCTAGCAAAAAACGGGACAAGTTTTTGTGTACGGTATATATCAAGAAGTTTTCCCCTTGGATAAAAAAACATCCTAGTAGAAAGACCAGGCTTGCCAGGCGCACTCCCATTGTTCTCAAGGGACCCTGCAGATATAGGCCTTGCAACGGGTCCAGTAGACCTGCCACGTCCAATGGTGAAGCCTCTGGTTTGACCATCAACCCGTCCTTTCTCTAGCCCCAATCCAGGTGCAGCCCGGAAAGAGCCTGGTCCAATAGAGTTTGCCTCCATCCTGTGGCGAGGCCTCCATTTATCACGTGTGTCTGGATCACGCTCAGATGTTAATCTTGTCGTACTTGAATGTGTCTGAGTTTCACCATGATTATCTTCCTTTTCGACATTTGTTCTCTTTTCAGGTCGAGCTTCCTTGTCTTTTTCATCAGGTCCCCACCTAGACGACCATTTGCCATCACGCCGGGCCTCAGGACCAGAATTACGGTTACCAGCATCATGCCACCTGTCAGGAGGAGGTGAAGCTCTGGTTTCAGAAGTGTCTCTACCCGCATCAACACGACGGTTATCAGATTTCCGGCGGTCTCTTCTACCAAGTAAGCCTGTTTCTCTCTCTTCTTCCCTCCAACGGCGTGCAATTGCTGTGTCATTTGCAACTTTTCTCCAATCTTTTTTGTCATCAGTGACATCAGGACGCCTTTCCTTCACATTGGGATCAAATCCAAGAGAGAGAGAACTTGGTGCACGTAACTCCTGCCAACATATTAAGAAAGAAGATATTGCTTAATACACATGTATAGTTTAATTAAAAAAAAACATGATTATTAAGAGACTTGCTATCCATTTATGATTTAGCGTTCCAAAACATAGTCAATGTCAATTGATGATGCCATGTTTCTAAATATATAAAGGCAGCTCTGATCATTATTCAATCACTTACCATCTTAGTCTCGTTTTGTTTAGCATAAAGCCACTGGGGAGACAAGGGGATGTTGTTGTCCAGACCCGCATGATCTTTAATAAATCAAGCAGAGCACAAAATCATAAGAGCTAAAGAGAAATAATGGATGAAAGATGGTAGTACAGAAAACAAAATTCAGAGCACAAAATCATAAGAGCTAAAGAGAAATAATGGATGAAAGATGGTAGTACAGAAAACAAAATTATACTTCTGAACTACCGCTTTTCTGTTGAGCAAATACTAGAAGTCTAAAACTACAAACCATGTATAAAACCAACCTTTAGAATCATCTAGCAAACCTATCATCTTATCCTCATCATTCCCTCCTGAAGCTTCCACTGTGATCAAACCATTACATGTTAAATGAAAACAATGATGATCAGATAAGTGGTGATTCTGTAATTCCAGTAAACAAGGAAATCATATGAAATTACATAGCCTCATATGTAACAGCTAAATGGAAATAAGACGGCCCTTAGAGAAAAGAAACTTCCATTTTTAAAGATGTTTACTGTCCTTACGGTCCTTTTAACCTGTACTTAAATCGCTTAGGTTTCAAAGTTACGATCGAAGATCAGAAGTAGTACCAGGATAAAGCTAAAACACATAAAGCAAGAACTAATCAATTTATGATCAATGTAGCTGAACTTCAAGAGGTAAAACCCAACAGTTAACGGTGTTAAATAAATGACAAAAAGACAGCCCTAACTGAATGCAAATTTCCATCATTAAACACGGTAACGGGCCCTTCTAACCCATAGATAAGTCGATGATCATTACAATTATTTTTCTACTAACTTAGGAATGCTGCACGAGCAAGCCTCCAGTCAAATTAAGTAGATTAAAAAAGAACAAAAAGCTTCTCAAGTGCTCAATTAGGCTACTTGGGCAAGCTTAATGCAGCTATATATCTAATCTATACAGAATTACAATGTTTACATCCTACGAAACTACTGAGTACCAACGAAATAGCACTTACATTGAACTAAATCACATAAAGCAAGAATTAATCATTTTCCTACCAACGTAGCTGAGCTTAAAGTAAAACTCAACCGCCATACATAAACCTCAGCTCATAAACATCAATTGCTCAACTAAACATAAATAAACCAAAACTCCATACAAATTCACAAACCACATCCTCACCAACCAAAACACCAACAATACGAATCCGTAACAAGCACAAATCAACGCGAAGATGACCTACAGTCAACAAAAAGTCAAAAAGTAACCAACACACGTAATCCAAACACACAGCGACAAATTCAAAACAGATACAAATTCCACATTGCAGATCAGTAAACCCTAACCTAACACGAACTACAAATAAACAAAACAACCAACAATTATCCGACCAGTGCAACACAGGCGATCAAATAGGAGCTTTAGGAGTAGACAAATTACCAGAGAGGTTGGAGGAGATGAGATCGTCGGGAAGATCAAGCTTGCGTTCAGTCATCGAGTTTCGTTGAGAAGATTGGAGATTCAACGGTGAGTAGATGATTAGATGAAGGAGAAATTGATGAGGAGATGAGAGATTTGAATTAGGGCTTGAAGATTGAAATCGAAAGGGTTCGTATGAGGTAGAAGAAAGAGAGAGAGCTGGGGTTTGTTTGGGTGGTGGCTAGAGGCCAATGAACGCACGATGGGGAGATTGTGTCTTGTGCGGTGTGGTTCGAGGGGTGCGTGTGACTGGACCAATAGGAAGCCCGATCGGACTCGGTGGGTGGTCAGGCTCGTGGAAGTGGGCTCGGTTAGGCTAACAAATTCTTTTTTGAGGGTTTATAAGTTGTGTTTTTTTTAGTTCTTTGGTTTTGGTTAAATGGTCACTTTAGTCTAATTTTTGAAATCTTGCACGTGAGTGTTATACTTTTCAATTTTCATCATTTCAATTATTTGGACTAATATCGTCTATTTGCGTCGTTACCTTGACATATGTGTTACCAGCGTGCAGAAGTAATTATGTTTTTTTACCCGGACATTTATTAAAACTAAAAAAGTTATTGGGTTTTTAATAATATATATAACATATAACTTATACAAGTTGACTGATTATGCACAGTGACGGAGCTTAAACATTATCCTATGAGGGACGGGGGCGAAATTAATATTCTTTGGGAGGGTGGGGGGTTGTCACTAATCCTGTACAAGTATCTCAATAAACTCGAACCCAACCACAATCAGTAGAATGTGCAACCTAAGATGCTTCCAATCCCAGATTTACAAAGATGAAAAGAAAACCTAGAAAAAAACTTAAACAAAGATTGACAAATTGCTATGAAATCGTATAAAAGACATGGGAACGAACCGTTGACGAGTGTGGGGGCACGATGTAACCGGAATGCGGTGGTTTTGGTTCGACTCCGGTGAGGTGCACGGCGGTGGTGGCGAAGGGTGATGGAAATGGGGGTTTCGGGTAGAGGGAACGCTTGGACGGCCCTTGGAGAGTTGCAGAAGCATATTGGAGGCGATTTGGAGCAGCTAGATCGTGGGATTGAAGAAAAGAACTTTACTTTCGGCTTTTCACGCGTTTGACCATTCGGTTTCTCTTCGTTTCTCTTCGTTTCTCCGTTTCCATTCGTGTTCTTCACAGTTTATTCATGGTTTATCATTGTAAATCTGATTTGATTATGATTAGTGGCTAATTGTTCTTTATCTACGTAGATTAGGTGATGGTTGACTTTGTTTGACTTGTTTGTCAGATTATTTGACTTGTTGATGAATTCTATCGTATAAAGATTGATGATTTATGAGTAATGATGATGATTTACTTCTGTTGAAATTGATTTGATTCATAATTAGGCTACTCGTATATTTTGGTTGATTTACTTGTGTGTTAATTGACTAGAATTGCATGTTAGGATCACTACTTGGTGTTTTGACCTAGATGGATTGATCACCCATAGGAGTTTTGTGTTTAAAATCAATTTTCAGAAGTTAGCTTATCTTGAGTCCGAGAGGAGAGAGATAATTGATTGATCTTGGGGGTTTTTGGTTTGGGTAACGAGTGCACGAGAATGATTAGTCCTAAAATTAATAGCTTTTCTTGTCAATTCAAGTCATTAATCATATTCATCAATTTACTCCATGTGTCTAGTGTTGCTTAGGGTAACCTATTTCACATTGTGCTGTTGAGACTGAGAGGTAAAATAGTTTTCGAGTACGTAGAGTTTCAGGGAATTTTGAGACCGAGAGGTGAGAAATAACCTGTTCAGTGCTACAATTGATTTTCATGGTATTTAGAGTGTGTCAGCGAGTCCGAGAGGAGATCTGATATGTTTCAGGTGTCTAATTCAGAAACTGAAGTCAAACAGTCAGTCAACCCGAGAGTCAGTCAACCCGGTCAACCTGATACCGAGTCTAGGTAGTGCTTTCTTTTATTTGATTTCCCTTTCCATTTACAGTGATCTGCGTTAGTCTCCTTGTTTAGATTTTATTTCTTTTAATTTTCAGTATTATTGCATGCTTTATTAGTTCGTGTTTTGTCTTATTATTTGATTGTGTTGCTTAGTTGGTTTACTAATTTTCTCATCTTCTTCTTAATTATCAAAAATCCGTTAAAAATAATCGGTTGGGATTCGACAACAGTTCAGTAACAATGGTCGCCACCCATTCGTGTCCATGGTCGATACTCAGTTTACTTTCCATACTACACGCGACCGGTACGCTTGCCGTGAGTGTGTGTTCGAGAAGTAATTCGTTTTAAATAATTAAAACTTGGTCTTTATAATTTAAACTACATTTTCACACAAATTTTAATACCACCGACGATAAAAAGAGAAGGCACCCCCCCACAGTCTCCCTTATGCTTCGCCCCTGATTATACATATAATTTTATTTTTATTTGCATGAGCAATTTCACATCTAGAGATGTGCAAATGTCGGTTCGATTCGGTTTTCACACATCATCGAAACCGATGATCAAAGTTCGTTTTTAAAAAATCAACCATCGAAACCGAAGAGCGGTTCGGTTATTTTGGTTAAGATGTTGGTTTTCGGTTTTGGTTATTTCGATTAATAACCAAAAACCAAACTTTTGAGTAAATTAACAACTATCATAGTGTGCCAATCAACATGGTAGTTCCTTTGGCTAGCAATGTGGAATAGAAACAACATCATCACATGCAATGGTTATAAGTTTTTAAACACTTTAGGTATTAGATGTGTATGAAAACCTTATGTGTCATATATCAATACCTTATTCTCCATTTATAATCTTTTTATTATAATAGTTTATCACAAGTAGCCTTAAAGATACACGAAAAATGGAGGTATAAAAGCTAGAAATACATGAATATATGAATGGTTCGTTTCGGTTTCGGTTAATTCGGTTAACCAAGGGCACAAAACCGAAACCAAAACCAACTTTCTGTTAATTCGGTTTTCGGTTATTTCCGTTTTTAGTTTGGTCAGTTTTCGGTTAATTTCGGTTCTGATTCGTTAGTTAACGGTTCGATTTTTGCTCATTCCTATTCACATCCCATGAAGAAGTAACTTTATTTGCCTTTTTTTTCCTTCGAATATGATTATATGTTAGTGTCTCGTACTCGTATTTTTACCAATCACCCATAAATTTTACTTTCTTATCAATACCAAAACATTGCATGCTCTTACCATTTACTTTTCATTAGATTGTGATTGTATTTTGTAGTAAAAATGAAAAGTTACAAGTTTCATTGCTCAAAATTGTAGGTATGAATTATTATATGTCAATTGGTAACAATATGAACTAATAATATCTGTATTTTTTACGGCAAGTTAGAGATTAGAAGTTAGTAACACCAAGTTATTAATAATTTACCAATGCTAAGGTGGAACAAAAAAAACGATAACAAAAGCAAGACAGTAAGTCGTCCTTCATTTCGACTCAGTTCCTCAACAAACTAATAAATCTTTATATACACTGCCAACACTAGATATAAAAGATTGGAAATAATTAACATATCCATCTTAGGTATATTCCCATCTTACAAACCAAATTCCAAATAAAGAGAGGATACTCCATATTTGACTTAGCTTTAACTTTAAGCATGTTCCATGAAGAGGTTGGATCGCTTTGTGACTTCATGAATGCAACCTTACACTTTGTGTGAGAGGTTGTTTCTCACGAATTAAATCCATAGCAGAGTAGCAATCTTATCAGCTGCTCCAAAGCCCGATCTCATAAAGAAAAATCTGTATGCAAGCATCAAATGCAAAGCAATCAATCAGATCTTCGGATCCAAAGTTCACAATATCATTTATCACTCTTTTTATACCTAAAGAATATGTATAGATTATTCCTATAAGAAACAACAATGAAGAACAATGAACCATGCCAATGAGGTTCTATGGAGTATAATGTGACAACCTTACATTTCAAGAAAACTAAAACAAACAATTCATTAATTCAATACTCTGCAATAACTAATATATCACACAAACATCAACAAAACTTATGAACTTAGTGATCTACAAACCAATTAACAACCCTAAACTACTTTTTTCTAGGTTTGTCACAAACAAATGCTTTCTTCAGCTGCTCAACTCTCTGACTCAGTGAGCCAAGCATCCGAGTCTGCATCTCATTCCTCTCGAATATCCTAGTCATCAACATCATTATATTCTCATTATCATCCTTCAGTTTCTCCAGAAAACTTGTTATAAATACGAACCTCAACTTAACTTGATCCGATTAAGCTGAACCATGATTTACCAAATGATGTCCGTCGATTCAAAGCCTGTACACAACAAAAAACATCAGTTAAGGCGTTACAAATGGGGTAGTCTCCCTCTAACCACCCTCCAATGTGAGAATAAGTAATTGAATATATAAGTGTTGGGATAAGGAGAAAATGGTGAGAGTTTTATGGTGTATTTATGCATAGGAAGATCGTTCCCCTAGTAATCCATGATTTATGCTTCCATGTCATGCATGAAGGTGGAAGAGGTCCTAAAAGAGTTTGTTACATCACCGGGCCTTACCCCGCATGCGTTCGACAGTGTGTTTAATCAATGGTCAGTATTGGTGATAAATATAACACCGTAGATACATGAAACACGTCACTTGTTATGGTGGGTTGGGCGTTCAGGTTTTAATTATGTTTATTTTGGTCGGATCCGGGTATGCGCTAGAATTTGGAACCCTACGTCAACACCAGCTGTGTTTCTCTTCTTATCATCAATTTTTGTGTTTTCCAACACGTAATCAAATCGATTGCAATTCACATCGATTACATTAGCAACCTCCATTGTTGTATCAATTACACCATCTATATTCATCATAGAATCATCATCAGAATCAATTTCACCAGATCTAATCGAATCTACCTTCTCCTATAACGCAATTGTTTTGTTGATTACAACTTTTCTAAAATCTTTAGCGCCAAAATCAACACCGCGTATCGAATCAAGCTTGAGCAACAACGACATTAGGGTTTCATTCACTCTTAATCGTTGCTTCTCATCTACACGAATCAATTCAACAATTCACGATTAATACTCCGTTCGACTTCACGTACCTCGTTTCCGGTCACCGAGATCTTCTTCACGCTTCTCCTTGCCTAAAATCCTCTAAACACTCGTTGAATCTTCAACATTGTTGATTCATTGGACACTGATAAACTGTGCATGTGGTTTTGAAGAAAATAAAGTGAATCAACACTGAAACTACCTTCGGTGAGGGATTCTGATGGTTTTGATGGACCCTTACGGGATGTGTGGTTCATGAAAAATGGATCTTCGAGCATGATTTGGAGTGTGATTGCATCTATATAATGAGATTTGTGTGTATGAATAGAGATTTGTGATTGATTTTGAAGAATTATGAAGATGTTGTTAACGGATGAAAATAATATGAATTCCAGAAAATTCGCCATTGAAAAAATGGAGGATTCGTGGATCATCTCGATTGATCGTGAAGGGAGCAAGAGTGGTTTCACTAAATATATATATAGTTTTCAACTTTTCAATTTGTGAAATAATAATAAAGTAAAATAAAATCATGTCAAAAAATGCAAAATAATAAAAAATGGTATCATCATTTAAAAAAAAGTCGTTCAATACGATCAAATGATTGGGACTACGTTTTGTAAACTAAATGTCTGTTTCTAAAATAAGTGTTCTCAAGAAACTACTCTAAACTTATTTTTTCTTTTTCCAAAATTATGTTTTATGACAAAGAAATTTTTTGATGGTTTGTCAAACACGTGTTTATATTATTTATTTTAGAGTAAATTACATGGATTGTCCTTGAGATTTGCTAAAATTTCACATTTCGTCAATGAGATTGAAAAATTACAAGTTTAGTCTTAACGTTTGAAAGAACATTGCACTTGTCGTCCCTAAGTCTAATGAGAGTTAAAAAGTTTCATTAAATGGGTGTTAAATGACTATTTTACCATCAAAGCTTTTTAATATTTATTAATTTAACTTGGGAGCACCACACGCCATTTCACACCTCCACCTCCACCCCACCCCTCCAACTCCACCCCACCCCTCCACCTCCACCCCACCCCTCCCCTTTCATCATCTTCTTCTTCTCCATCCGAACCTCCACCACACACTCCCATCTCCACCACCACCTTCACCACCACTACCACACCACCTTCACTACCACTACCACACCACCTTCACTACCACTACCACACCACCTTCAACCCACCACCACACTACCATCAACCCACCACCACCACCACGCCACCATCGATCCACCACCACCAAATTTATTTCCCACCTTAAGTTATTCATTTCACCTTCTCAACTCAATCTACTACCCCAATATTCTAATAAACACCACCACTACCTACAACTCCAATTACAAACTCTCCAACACCAATTACAAACTCTCCAACACCACTGCATTCTTTGCCATAGTCGACCTCTTCCAAATCAAGAGCATCCTGTCACTTCTCGTCACCAACAACCTCCCCGCCACCACCCAAAACCCAAACCTTCACCCTTCTCCAAATCCTTAAAATCCCCTTCCATTGTTTATGCTAAAATGCCACCGGAGTATCCAACCATCGTCGAGGTGCTCTCTTGGGTGGGTTTATCGCATTACCACCGCTGTCATGGTGGTGGTTTTGTTTTTCAAATGCTTCAATGTTGATATAGGATAACACTGGTAGTAAGGTGGGATGATGGTGTTGTCAAGGTGCGACGGTGGCGGCGGAAAGGTGCGACGGTGGCGGCGGAAAGGTGCGACAGTGGACGGTGGTAGTGAAGGTCGGGCGATGTGGGAAGGGAAAACTCCAAAAGGGGGGATATGCGTGGAGTGTTGGGTTTAGGGGTAAAATCATCATTTTATAAATTTTAGAGTTAATTACACAAATAGTCCCTGTTGTTTAGCGCGTTTTCCAGGTTTGGGTATTAACCTTTTTTAGTAACAGGTTTGGGTATTGTATTTTTATTTTGTAACGACTTTAGGTATTAAGGCTAACTTCCGTTAGTTTTTTCGTTAAATCAATGGTATTTTAGTCTTTTCAAATTTGTGGACTAATTTTACAATTTAGCAAACTGAAGGGGCCATTTGTGTAATTAACTCTGAAACAAAAGCCTGAAACCCAACCCCACCATCCCACCCGTCGGCCCCCCTTAAACAACCACCACCGCTCCAATCCGACCACCACTCCCCCTCCGTCACCATCTGACCACCACCGCCATCATCGCCACCATCGCCATCTGCCGTTGCAAACCCTCTTTCCACCGTATGACGCCGGTGCGTCGATGCCACCGGAATCACCACTTTTGCCACCGCCGGAGCAGGGGCCAATTTGGGTACCTCCGATTCCACCGCCGGTGAGGTTTCCATATCAGCTTTATCAGACTCCACAACCACCACCGACCACCTTTTGAGAGCTTATCGCCTTCCGATTTAACCCCTAGACGATCTTCCCCTCTGTCATTGTCGAGCTCAACGCCGGCATGAAGATCTTGCGGATCTTGGCCTGAATTTTGGTGGATTTCCGGTGGGTGGAGGCGAAAGACTGAGAATGACGGTGGAGGGATGTGGTGGGAGTGAAGGGAGGTGGGATTTCGCCTTATGGCCGGCGGTGATGGTGGAGATGTTTGGTGGTCGTAGTGGATGGGGGAGATGGGTGGGTTAGGTTTTTTTGTTTTTGAGTTAATTACATAAATGGTCACTAGATTAAGATATAAGTTACATAAATGACCCTAAAAGGGTACTTTGGTCATTTTACCTTGATTTAACGAAAAAACTAATGAAAGTTAGCCTTAATACCTAAAGTCGTTACAAAATAAAAAATATAATACCCCAACCTGTTACTAAAAAGGTTAGTACCCAAACCTGGAAAATATGCTAAACCACAGGGACTATTTGTGTAATTAACTCTAAATTTTAATGTAAAAAACTAACGACCGTTAGACCTAGGGACGAAAAATGCAATGTTTTTTCAAACCTTATGACTAAACCTATAAAATTTTCAATCCAAGGCGAAAGGTGAAATTTGAGCAAAACTCAAGGATGATGCGTGTAATTTACTCTTTATTTTATACAAAGTTAAAAGCCTCGTGCATTACATGGTTGCTTAAATGTATGGTTGTACTCTTAGTAATAAAGATTCACATATTACATATTTATGAAATATCAAGACCAGTCATGAGGATTTTAGTGATCTAAATGAGCCAAAAAAAGGCTTCTGGACCCTAACGACTTAAATTATATAAACTCATTTTTAAACGAAAACAAACATTTTAGCAATAAACATAGCAACATCGTAGTATTATAAATTTACAATGACACAATGACATATTGTAATAGGTAACTGGTAACTCGTGAAGCTCTCCTAGCGGTCTTGATAACAAATTGATTTATCATATCTCTTTGTAGTTTACAAATCTCTAAAAATTAAAAACAACTAAGAAGTGACAGTTACTTACCTTGAATTCTTGATTGCTTGAGTGATTAGTTGCACAATTCCACAAAGGCATAATTAAATAATTAATCGGCAATCGGAAGCAGCATGTCGCAGCAGGCCTCGCACAAAGCACATCGCAACAAGCTTTAAATAATTAAAAACTTTTGTGGGCTGCTCAATATATATATTTTGTTCATTTGTAATTGCAATCAGTATCTAATTTTTTTTATATATTACTTGGGTTGCTCAATTAACCATACTAAGTAATTAAACAAGTAATAGTAGACCATGGACCATGATATTTGGGTATTTTATTTTCTAGCAAATAGGCTTTTATCTGAGTAACTGGGTTAATAAAATATGCCCAAAAATTATATTTGGTTTAAAGCATAATTGGGTTTAGTTTTTATTGTGTTATCTGTACTCATTTATAATACACTAGCTTTAGTGACCCGTGTATTACACGGGTTTATTTAATAAAAATTTAGTAATAATCATAAGAATCGTTGATTGGTAGGAAGAATACAGAAAATCACAATACATAAAATTGATTTCATAACTGTTTACATGATCAAATTACAAATGTGTGAAAACCTCCTTGTAAACTACATTTGTAGTAACATTAGAAGGCTTACCATGTTCATCTAAAATTAACAACTTCAAACCGTCTCTGCTCGTAACTCTTGATAATGCTACGTAAAGTTGACCATGAGTGAAAACTGGTTGCTTTAAGTACAATCCAACCCTTGAAAGAGATTGTCCTTGGCTCTTGTTTATTGTCAATGCAAAACAGACGGCTAGTGGAAACTGCCTTCTTTTGAACTTGAAAGGAATTCTTTTATCTTATGGTGTCAAAGTTAATCTTGGAATGAATGTACGACTACCAATGTTACTACCAGATATAATCTTCGCTTCTATTACACGATTGCAAAGTAAGATTACCTTAAGTCTAGTTCCGTTACACAAACCACTTTTTTGATCAATATTACGTAGAAGCATTACAGGAACACCAACTTTTAACACTAAAGAATGGTTTGGTAAACCAGATACCTTAAGCCCATTTAAAAAATCAGGTGAGCATAAACTCTGATCAAAAGTATCATTAACGAACTCATCTGCGCTTATACTATCTGAGCTTAGGTATTCTCTTTCATCTCCGGGGAACATCGATAGCAAACGTTCATTAATTTTTCGAACGACATCATTTTTCGGGGCAAGAATTGCCCTCTCTTGAAAGAAATTTGGAATTTTAGAATTCTGAATACCTCTAGAAAAGTAGATTAAATCATGGCCGTTTTTATATTAAGTTAAACGTATTACAATTTAATGTGATATAAATACGAACAAAAATAACTGATTTTATTATCTTAAAGTCTGTTATGTAATAATAAAATCATAATAAATATTAAATATTTATATAAAAATTGTGCTAATCAGGAATTAATATTATCAACTATACATTTTCCTTATATAAATAAAAGATTATAAAAATACAGCATTTATATAAATATTAAGTATTTATATAAAAGTTGTACTAATTAGGACAAATCAGCATAATGGAGTCAATTAATATTATCCAAAAAAACCACATTAATAATATCCAAAAAACCCCATTAATAATATCCAAAAACCACAAACTTAAACATTTATCATATCCAAAAAACCACATTAATAATATCCAAAAAAACCCCATTAATAATATCCAAAAACCACAAACTTAAACATTTATCATATAAAAAAAACCACATTAATAATATCCAAAAAAACCCATTAATAATATCCAAAAACCACAAACTTAAACATTTATCATATCCAAAAAACCACATTAATAATATCCAAAAAACCCCATTAATAATATCCAAAAACCACAAACTTAAACATTTATCATATCCAAAAATAACCACTCTGAAAGATAATAAAAATTACCCAGAACAAACATAATAAAATTGTCATCAGCCCCAAAACCATAAAAAACTACTTTTCTATCTTAGGAGTAAGCAGCTGATGTTTGGTCTTCTTAAGTGCATCAGTCGAATAGTCTTTATACGCCTTAGTTGCTAAAGAGCTTGCCATCTCATCAACATCATAGATTTCAACTAAGTTATGCTTTAAAGAAGCTCCGATGCATCTATTCTTCCCACTGTGGTTAACGCCTGTTGTTCCATTTGAATTACTTTTATCAAGAATTGACATGGGGGTTTCATTATCACCGGTACATGAAATGGCATCCTATTACAAGTTTCAAAAAAATACGTTTCAAGAGTTAATATATAAGGTATAAAGATATGTGAATAATAATAGAAAATAAAATGTAAAATGATATAAAATACAAAGTTGTAGGGATGAAAACCTTGAAGGTACTTGTATCCATTGATTTGAAGTCTTGGGATGTCAGATTAAGTGATTCAGATGCAGGCCCCTTTAATAAACATAGGAAGATCATGGTATTAGGATATCTTATATGCATATGGATGTTATTCAAGTTATGATATCTATAAACAGAATGAAATTACTAATACATGTTCAAGCTGAAATTTCTTCTCGAGTTCAGATATTATATGTGGATCCTCGGTCACTTGGAAACTCCATAAAATTTATAGTTATTCTCAATATTGAAGTTAGTGATATCTATCTTAAATGCAAACTTTCTATCCAGCAAAGTATTAAATATCTCCGGGTAGGCACACATACCATCTCCCTAAAATGTAACAATAAAAAATATAAATTATAGAATGTAGTTGTAAGAGAATAGTATAAATATCACATTATAATAAAGTATGACAAAGTAGAGTTAATAAGGAGAAACCTGCAGGTAATCTTCATACGGATCACTGGCATTTTTTTTCAAGAACCTTTTGGCTTCACGATCAAAAATCGTTAAAGAGACAATACCAGACGCATCCTGGACTCTTATTGGTATCTTGAACCTACATATCAGTCATGGGTATAGCTTTAGTATTTAATTAAAATACAAAGTTAAAAGTAATGGTACCGTTTGCATTTACCTTGGAACAACGTCTATCAAGATATTCTCACATGTTTAGGTTCTGCATTTATAAAGTTCGTTGTCTTCTACCTGTTTTGACACATCAACAATAGCATTTGTATTGTCTTTTCGATATACCTTTCTCATGCATAACTCACATGACTGATAGAACCATTCAACCTCTGAGATGATTAGCTTAACATGACCAACCACAACCACTGATTTCACCTGAATTTACAGAAGTATGATAAAGATTTTAATATTTTTCATATTTACATTGATAATGAATAATTATTACAGTAAATATAATATAGTATTGATGTAAGATATTATAGAAGATGTGCTATGCTAATGAGGTATCACCATAACTTATTTCATTATTTTAGAATTAAACATATATATCATATGGCAATCATCTTGTCAAAATGTAAGAAACTTGACAAACCTCGGAGATTTCATTAACCTCTGCTATGCTGTTGAAATCTGTCTTAATGAGAAAATCATCACTCATACTAACCAGCATCGACGAAGCAGGAAGACCAACAGTTAATCTACTCTCATCATCATTTTTTTCTACATAACTATAACACAGAACATTATCAAATACAGATTAAATATCGTGAATATATATATATATATATATAGGATCATTACGATACCATTTTTTATTTTCAGAACCAAAAGAACCATTGACTTACATAAATGTAGATTATAAACCATTGGTTTACATAGATGTAAGTTAAACCTGGTGATATTTAGTTGTTTTTTTATAGTTTATTGTTCATGTCTGATATACACATATGTAAAACAGATCAAGTATTACCAGACTTAATATACATTTATGTAAATCAATGGTTCTATAGTTCTGAAAATAAAAAGTGGTTCTGTAATGATCCTAATGATGCGTTCATGTTTTGTATATGTTTTAAGTGTTTAAATGTATGCGTTTAACGTGATTTTATATCGAGCGTAATCACTTTGTGTTAGGTTTGAATTGTAGGTGTGGAAAGCTTAAATGATGTATTCAAGGGGTGCACGAAGATTGGATGATATATAGATGAAAAGAGATGAAGAAAATGAAGAAATTGGTGCAAAATGAGCATACGACGTAACTTACGTCCTAAAGGACATAAGCTACGTCCTAAAGGACATAAGCTACGTCCTTTCTAAAAATGACAATTTTTGGGACGTAAGACAGTAGCTCAGGACGTACAAAAGAGGTGAGGACGTAACTTACGTCCTTATGGACGTAACTTACGTCCCTATCCTGGGTTGACCAAAACTTTCGGGTTTTGACCACATTTAAGGGGGGAATTAGGGCAAAAACAGATGAAGCAGTAGCAGCCGCGGGAAGAGACGAATTTGGGCGATTTTGGAGCTCCTCTCTACTTCTCTAACTCATTTTCATCATCATCAAAAGTCATTCCAAATCCAAGTGCTATGGAGTTGCAACCAACATCATCAACCGGAGTCCAAGCTTCAATCACCATGAGAGGCTAAACTTCTTTGGGTTTTCCCCCGGTTTGTGTATTGTAAGACTATGGTTTATTAACATTTGAAAACTAGATTGCATCCTTGTGTTTTGTATTTGATTGCTTGAACCATTTATGCTAGTACTTTGAGCTTAACTTGAATTCCCAAATTGAATGAATGAGCATGAAGTTTGTCTTTGAGAAATAGAGTTGGTCATGTGTGTTATGTAATGTAGAGTTTGAATGTTCTTGTGTAATGAAGTGTATTATTGTCCGTGTTAACGTTGACGATTCTTGACACCTAAGCCGTGTAATGATGAACTCGTTAGCATAAATCATACCTTGGATGCAAGTTAGTTGGATTGGTAGAACCATAGCCTTATGATATCAACCGGGGGTGAACCTTATTACTAAACGTTGTTTTATTAACCATTGTTCTAAGTTTTCCAAGTTTCATTAATCATTTTTAAGTAACCTTTGTGTTTTGTTCATTTCTTTGTGTTGGACAAAGTTTCAACACCATTTCAAGTAAACATATCAAGCTTTTATAAACAAAATAGCAAGCTTCATAATTAACTCAATAGTCCAATTCAAGTCTAAACACAAACCACATACTCCTTGTGATTCGACACCCTTCTTACCATTTGCTACATAGTTTTGGTACTAAGGAACTATACAAATACTATCTTTGACTAGTGCACGCGACAAGCCGGTCAAATTTTGTTGGGGGAAAATTAGAAAAATTTTCAAATTTTCAAATACTTTTTGGTCCTCATTTTATGCAAACAACTTAGTTTGTCATCAAAATATTTTTAAACCGAGAAAATTGGGTAAAAGGTCGTTAGTCATGGTTGCCCCGAAAAGTCTCACCAAGTGCCTTTAAAGAAAACTTTAAGTGAGACGCCTAGCTAGTTTTAGCATGCTTTAAAATAGTCACACATGCTACATGTCGGCAACCCATTTCTCCTCCATCATGTGAGTTTTGAGCCATACTTACCTAGATTGCTAGATCACTTACATATATATAAAAGTTCGTTTGTTGAGTGTAATCATTATGCGATTAATTGGTAGAACTTGTATGGTTTGATACGTGCTAAGACCGCAAAGGAATATGTGAACGGAGATGAAAAGGCATTAGGATCCCCCATTATTCCCTATTACCCATAAAAATTACAAAACTATACCCCTAGTTGCCAATTTTGAGCCTATTTATGCGAACACAAGTATGTGTAATAAATTGTCCTTTCGTTTGTCAACCCACTAGCCGAGCATCAAAGAGTTATCCTCTTGAAAATTTTGATGAGAATCCAATTGATTTTGTCCAAGTCTTAGTCAAATTAGTGTTCTTTAGTTATATATATATATGAAAAAAATTTGAATGAAAAGAATATATACATTGTGTTTGAAGAAAAGATGTCAAGAAAAGGAAAAAAATAGAATAAGAAAAGCGTTGGGATAGAAATTACCCGAGTACCATTATTAGTAGTTTGTATTGTTTGGATTTCTAATCACATTAGCCACTAAATAAAGCCTTATTCCTCACCCAAGCCTAAGCCCAAAAACCACAAAAGTCCTTTGATCTGGGAATTATTCCATTAAAGCGGTGGAGGCACGATTGCTTTACAAGCTTATGCTCACATTATTGCATATGGTTTTGAGTGAAAAACATACTAGCACATCACATGCTAGTCCATAAAATAGCCGAGAGGAGTGTATCATTGTGAGGTGCATGAAACATGTGTGCAAGAGTTTAAAGCATGGTAGGATTAGTTAGGCAAGTCTTGGCTTGTTATTACATATATCATTCACTTATGAGCTTGAGGGGCGGGTATGACTTTGGACCTTAACTTGATAGAAGGTGAGAAATTTCTAAATGTCTTGTAACGTTTTGAAAAATATTTTATGGTAGTTTGCTTGAGGACAAGCAAAAGATAAGTGTGGGGATGTGATGCGTTCATGTTTTGTATATGTTTTAAGTGTTGGCGATTTGGAGCTCCTCTCTACTTCTCTAACTCATTTTCATCATCATCAAAAGTCATTCCAAATCCAAGTGCTATGGAGTTGCAACCAACATCATCAACCGGAGTCCAAGCTTCAATCACCATGAGAGGCTAAACTTCTTTGGGTTTTCCCCCGGTTTGTGTATTGTAAGACTATGGTTTGTTAACATTTGAAAACTAGATTGCATCCTTGTGTTTTGTATTTGATTGCTTGAACCATTTATGCTAGTACTTTGAGCTTAACTTGAATTCCCAAATTGAATGAATGAGCATGAAGTTTGTCTTTGAGAAATGGAGTTGGTCATGTGTGCTATGTAAATGTAGAGTTTGAATGTTCTTGTGTAATGAAGTGTATTATTGTCCGTGTTAACGTTGACGATTCTTGACACCTAAGCCGTGTAATGATGAACTCGTTAGCATAAATCATACCTTGGATGCAAGTTAGTTGGATTGGTAGAACCATAGCCTTATGATATCAACCGGGGGTGAACCTTATTACTAAACGTTGTTTTATTAACCATTGTTCTAAGTTTTCCAAGTTTCATTAATCATTTTTAAGTAACCTTTGTGTTTTGTTCATTTCTTTGTGTTGGACAAAGTTTCAACACCATTTCAAGTAAACATATCAAGCTTTTATAAACAAAATAGCAAGCTTCATAATTAACTCAATAGTCCAATTCAAGTCTAAACACAAACCACATACTCCTTGTGATTCGACACCCTTCTTACCATTTGCTACATAGTTTTGGTACTAAGGAACTATACAAATACTATCTTTGACTAGTGCACGCGACAAGCCGGTCACCTAACCCTATATATATATATATATCATATAATAATGCATGTATATAAGTACTTTTTTCAAACATAAGGATCTCATCAATGTCTGAATTGATGAACAAACGTGACACGACATAAGAGTTTGAAACTGAATATCCATCTGAAATTGAAAGAAGAAAATAATTAAATTAGGAGCATGATTGAAATCAATAAAACCATGGTGTAGTGAAGATATTTTGATCAAATACCTTTAAATCTCTTAAACCTTCCAAATTGTAGAATGACGACAATGTTACATGCATCGGCATTATTTCCAGATACTCAAAAAGCTGTCTCGCATAATCATACCACAAGGTAACTGAAATCTTAAGACCCCTGCATCAAAAGAGTATAAAAGTAATTATTTATATAAAATGAAGGCGGTGATTATTTTAAATTATAAAATAATACTCCAAGTCTTTGATCTGGATGTTCAGCTTGGATGCTTGTTTTCCACTTTTAGTCATGAGATCCTCCAACTTAAAATATCTGACGATGATACCAATCACATCTAGAGAATGAAGAAAAATAAAGAAGATAACAAACCCTAAGTTTCCATGCAAATATTAGGTTTAGTAAAGACGAATAACTGATGTAAATACAAACTGTTACCTATACCTCCAGATTCTGAAACTTGAAGGTCAAGTATGGATCGAAAGCTTGAGAAGGAAAAACCATATAGTGGACCACTAAAGTCGGTGCATTTGGTAAGAGTGGTATTGTAATAAAGGCAAACCTTTAAAGGGTTATCAACATATCTAAAAGATGCAATATTATCACCCAAGGTAGGTTTTCGGATAATCAAGGTTGCTTTCTCTGTCAAAAACCTCTCAAAGTGTGTAAATCATTTGTGCAAGACACTTGCTTAGATCTTGTTTCCCTGAAACATAAGGAAAATAAATAAGAATGAAAGGTATTCCTGTACTTTATTATTTTGATTTCAACAGCACTAACCTGTTCATCGATCAAGATCATCTCTATAGAAAATGTTTGGGATTGATTCTTAAACATAGGCTGCCTCCACAACCTTATGATACGAACTCGGATAGTATAATCATCCCTTGAGATATCAAAATCATTCTGAAAAGTAATAGAAGTTGCCTCCATTTTGCTATGAGAATGAACAAATTATATATGATTAATCAAATCTTCATTATAAAAGTTCATTATATTAAAAAAGGATGAAAGTAGTATGAATAAAGTAATGAATTAGATTACCTTAATGGCTTAAACGTATTGTTGAGTGCAAGAGAGAAATGTAGTGAAGAGTTAATTGTACATGTTTATGGGAAAACTATTGTATATATAATAAGGTAAACGTGAATTTATTTTAGAAACTGATTATGTTTAAAAAAGTAGATTAAATCATTTCCAAAATTATATTACATCAAACGTATTACAATTTAATATGATGAAAAATATAACATAAATAACTGCTTTTATTTGTAGAAAGTTCTTATATAATAATAAAATCATAATAACCATCATATTAATTTAAATTCTAAATTCTTCACATTAAATAAAACAAAAAGACTTGATTATCTTTATAACATTAGTCAAATCATTTCCATTTTTATATTAAGTAAAAACGTATTACAATTTAATGTTATGAAAAGATAGCAAAAATAACTGATTTTATTTGTACAAAGTCTGTTATGTAATAAATTGATCATTATAAAATCATAATAACCACAAATTATATTAAGAAATTAATATAATTATTAGAAGACTTGATTATGTTTAGAAAAGTTGATTAGATTTTATAAAAAAGCAACTTCGTATTAAGTCAAACTTTTTAAATGATGTTAAGGGGGTGTAGATTAAATCATTTTATTAAGTCAAATATATTACAATGTAATGTAATAAAAAGATAAAAAAAACTGATTTATTATCAGAAATATGTTATATGTTATTTAATAATAAAATCATAACAACCATCATATAAATTAAAAAAATTAATATATAAATTTAAACACTTGATTATATTTAGAAAAGTAGATAAAATGCATGGTTAAAGATAGTGTGATGCAAATTCCAAAAGACTACAACAAACATAAAGAATGTCAATGCACCAAAATACGAATCAATAGCACTTTGCACACTGAATCCAAACTGAATATCTAAGTAAACTTGTGAAGTAAAAATTATAAGCAAAAATACATAGCCATATCAAAGACTTTAAGATTACAGATATGAAGTTATTAAACCAAAATAAAATCTATTACCCGAGTGTTATTTTTTACACCCATCTTCAAGACAGACAGTGGACCAGTATTGAACTCCTCTTCCTCATTTTTGGTCTGTAAATACAAAAAATAATAATATACTAAGCGCACAATATTATACATAATGAATTCCTTTCTCCCCTAACACATATCAATTTCGGGCTGCCTGTGTGATCAATATGATACTGAAGTTGTTCTTTCAAAAAGAATCTACACAAGACAATTTGATGAATTGTTATTCAACAATCTATAAGCAGTTTATACTGAGATGAAAGTCATCAATTACTGTAAACATCCAATGTGTTGTCAGATCAAAAGAAGACAAACTCTAAAGCTAAATGAACTTACTTGTCCGTCTTCTTCCATTGGTCGACTGCAAAAATTAAACAAAGAATCAGTTTAATCTCAGCAAGATCTACGAATAAGAGTATTCAAATCACATAGAGTTTGCTTAACGCAATCAGTAAGCCGTACGCGTACCAATTACCTCATATTCGATGTCTGAGAGAATGAAAGAGTGCGATTTAACAAAGGAGATAACCTGGTAACACGATTAAAGCCTAGGGTTTAGTGTTGAGAGTATATAAGAAACCCTAGAAGTGTGATTTTGATGAAGCTAATGATCACCAGCAAGATTGGGTAAGCAAAGAGAATGAGAATGTTAAATCAAAGAAGAAATTTGATAAAAATTTAGGGGAAATGCATACCTGCGAAAAACACAAACTTTGCAGTAGAAATGGTTTTGGTAGAAGAACACAAACTTTTAGATGTAGGTGAAGAACACAAACTTGAATTCGGTGTAGGTTTTTGTTTAGTTGGATGATCCGACCCGAAGTAAGTTCCGCGTTTTCCAAAAGAACCGGACAAATGGGTGGAAAAAAAAAATACAGGGGTTGTAGAAACATGTCACGTGTCCACAATTATACCTTTTTATCTCTAATACTATATAATACATATTGGATGTCCACATTTGTAATTTTACACCTTCCGTAAGACGCACCTCTTCAGGCGACCTTCTTCACCGTTACCACCGATTGAGCCCTTACCACCGATGAGTCGCTGGTAGGGGGACCGGCGGACTTCCGTTGTCGCACATTGAAGTGCATTGATTGTTGTTTCTTCGGTTGAAGGAGTAATGTCGCCTCCCCGTGTATACCCAAATCCAAAATTACAAAATTCAGCGGCCGCCGATTGTGAACATAGCCGCTACGAAGTCGATCTGAAGGTGATGTTTCTATTCCCCACGCACGTTGGTTGATTTTTACTACTGATTTCGATGATTTCATAGACCCACACGGAGCTCCTTCATGTCGACCATTGGTTTTGGTTTCTAGGTTAAGTTAATTTCTGCTCTGTTTGATTAATTGGCTTTCTGCGCATATTTGTTTACGGATTGTTGTTATTGGTTGATTTTTACTACTTATTTCGGTGATTTCATACACCCACACGGAGCTCCTTCATTTATGTCGACCATTGGTTTTGGAACGATGGTGACTACACTTGCTTAGTTTTCATATGTTGTGTTCCTAGCCTTGCTTGCGATTAATTTACAGACCTTTGCCTTCTTATGAACTCATGATCTGTGATTTGACTAAGGTGTCATAAATTTAGCATTACTAATTATCTGAAGTGTAATGACGGTTTTTTGTCATGGATCTGTATGAAGATATGCATTGATATCAGACATAACATGTGTAGAAGATGATATCTTATTTGCTGGATATTTGACCTTTTCTTTGCACCTTTAATAATTCATTCATATCCTTGCTGTAAATACGTCATCATTGTTTGTCTATTTGAGTTCACTTTCAACTTGGTTCAATATGTAATCCCATTTAAAATTTCCCTATGATTTAATTTGAATAATAGTTAACTTTCCATTATGTGACTCAAATTCGACATCCATAATTTTGTTACAGAACTTTAAAATGTTTAATGACAAGGCATGCTTGAATCTTTCTTTCTTGAAGTTGTTGTTTTTGAGATTCGATGATCTTAATGACCTTGAATGTGACAACTTGATGAAGTAGTAATTGAGTTAAACAAATTAACAAGTTTAGCAGGATAAGAATACAATAACCTGATTTATAAGAAGCTGTTTTACAATCACGTATGTAGATGAAACTTTTAATTAGAACTAAAAAGAATCCTTACAAAGAAGATATAGAACAACAAAAATCATCACTGATATTCCCACCACAATTTACACAAACAAAACTATATATGATCATTTGATTTTTTGAAACTCAAGCTTAAAGATCCATCTTGTCTTCCACTCCATGACATATCATCTTTGGTGATCTTCATACATTACACCCAACCCTCTTGCTTCTGAACCTTTCATGATTCTCAACCTCTTGCAAGATAACATAAACATTCTGCATATCACACCATAACAATCATCATCATCATATATATATTTTTTAACATGTATGCATGTCATGTATAGAGACAGAAAGTTAGAGGACATACTCCCATGGAACATCTCCAACAAGCATCCAATCACTATCTTTGTCTTGATAAGTAGGTGCATACTCAGACCCTTTATACCCATCTCTCTTACATCCACACGGGATTTTGGTTTGTAGGTTAAGGTGTCTTCTGTTATGTTTGTCTAATTTTCTTTGCTTTTATCTGTATTTAGGGTGATTGATTGTTGTGACTTGCCTTTCTTCTTAAGCCTATTTTCCTATGTGCATACAAACTATTAGGAGTAACAGGTAAGTGGCAAATTACAGACTTTTGCCCCTGTTTGTTTTCATGTCTTAGACGACGCACCATCAACCACCCCTATTTTCTTTGTTGCACCCCCAGAGGCTTGGATGCTGCTACTGGTTTCCGACCGCCCTTCTTTTTCTAGGTTAAGGTTTTCGATTGCAAGGCTTTTGATTCATTTGGTCAGATATTATCTGTATTTAGGGTGATTGTGGTTGTGATTTGCCTTTGTTGTTAAGCCTTTTTGCTATGTGTCTACAACCAAGTAGGAGTAACAGGTAGGTGGCAAATTACAGACATTTGCCCTGTTTGTTTTGATGTCTTAGACGACGCAGCAGCAGCCCCCCCCCTTTTCTTTGTTGCAGCCACTTTTTTCTTATTTTTAATTCCCCTACAATGCACACATGCACTATGAACTTCAAGTGAGTATATTAAAGTCTAGACTCACCCAATGTTCCTGCATTATTTAGCTAAATTATATCAGCGACATCACACATGAAGACATATGAAAGCTTGAAATGCTAGAAATTGTATGTATTGATATCTGACGTTGCCTAATTATTCATCCTGGATAGCACGACTTGAATGACCAACTGATTTGATAAATTTTGATGTCAATCAAGCAACAATTACATGTTAATTGAGATGGATCAAGTGGGTTAACAATTTGCAGACTGTTAATATTGTGTGTAACACCGTTGAATCTATATTGTTTCTCATACACATTATACTTTCTAATAAAATTTGCTTTAAAAATATTAACAATTAACTGACCTCTATAAAAAGAGGATGAAGAAGAAGGTAATCTTTATATATCTGCAGAAATTAATATTTTTATAATGATATATGCTTGACTATCTATGTTTCAGTTACGTGATTGGATGCAACACAAGTTCAGCCAGACAGACAATGACCCAATCATAGAATTTGCTCCCAGTAAGTTATTAATCTCCCATTCTAATCTTTACTTATAAATGGGTTGATTTGGGTTGTGTTTATATCAAACGGGTCAAAACAAATAAGTTAGCTAAAGATGTCAGCAGTCGTTGAAAGTCTCTTTCTAATCTATAACATGTAATTGATTATTGTTGCAGCACAAGTTTAGTGTAATTATTCATCCTACATAGCACGCCTTGACTCACCAAATTGCATGTTAGGTACACGAAATCCTGTTTCATGAATGTTATTTAGATTATTGTTGCGACAATATTGTCTTATAGATAAAAAAGAAGATGCTTACCCCTCTTTCAAGCGGTTGGTTAATTCTCTCTAAATCCTTTAAAAATACATATTACAAATGACCCTTTCAACCCACACCCGTTGTCATCTATTACCCAATCAAGTCAGACCCACCCAATGTTCCTGCAATATTTAGCTAAATTATATCAGCGACATCACACATTACTTTAAAAATATTACCAATTAACTGAGCTCTATAAAAAGAGGACTGAAAAGAAGGTAATGTTTATATATTTGCAGAAATTAATATTTTCATAATGATACATGCTTGACTATCTATGATTCAGTTACGTGATTGGATGCATCACAAGTTTAGCCAGGCAGACAATGTGCCACTGATAGAATTTGCTCCTAATAAGTTATTAATCTCCACTCTCATCCTTACTTATAAATGGGTTTATTTGGGTTGTGTTTATATCAAACGGGTCAAAACAAATAAGTTTAGTATTGGCACCACTACTATTGATTTATAGTAAGAAAAAATAGGCTTTAATTGTTGAAGTTCTTACCTAAAAGCACAGTAAATTATGTCCTAACGAGATAGCTTAGGAACTGAATTATGTTCACAGAAGAGAGCTTAAAGAGAGAGAGAATTCAATTGCTGAAGTTCTAACCTCTGTTTGAATTATACTTTTGATTACCTTTGTGGATAGTTTAGTATTAGTACCACTGCTACTGATTTCAAGTAGGAAAAAACATGCTTTAATAAACATGTTTACTGTGTATTTTAAGTTACTGGGAGTTTAATGAAATACATATGCTGATATTCATAATTAACAAGTAATTTGATTCTCGTAATGGTCTTATCTTTTATATGCAGTTGCTAAATTTTAGATCCAGTACCATGAATTATCGTAATGTCGCTTAAACCAACAATTTGCTGTGTCTTTATGTTACGAATTCTACAGATGAATTTGCTAACTTTCTAGGTCAACTTTACTTGGAGTTAGAAGGAAAGAACATTATTTCTGCATCATACTTATTACCTTCCTTAACATGTTGTATTTGTTTATGCTTCGAGCTTATGTAACCTGATTAACGCATGTGTCATTTGGGTCGATTTTAGATTACCATGAATTTTTTCAAGGTCGCTTAAAACAACAATTTGCTGTGTGTTTATGGCTCGACTTTTGCATATGAATTTGCTAACTTTGTATGTCAGCTTTAGTTGAAGGTAGAAGAAAAGAACATTATTTTTGGCATCATACTTATTACCTTCCCTAATATGTTGTATTTCTTTATGCTTTGAGACTATGTAACCTGATTAATGCATGTAGTGCTCTCATTTGGGTCGACTTTAGTTTGCTGCCTACTGTTATTATTCTCATCATTAGTTCTCTTGTTTGCAATGCATGCTGGTGTAGTCCTACTTGGAGCTTTATCGGATTTGAATTTAGACGCTTCATCGGGTTTACATTTTACAAAACTGCCCAATGCATTGTAAGTTCCTTTCCATATACTTTTTTGTTTTGATTTGTTTCACAGCATGAAGAAGATATTCCGATTTTTTGGTAACTAGGAGTGCCATTTAGAATGGTTTGATTTTGTTACATGTTTCCAATCAAATTGTATGTGGTAGTTATCATACATTGACTATGTGTTCATTTGTATGTACGATTTAAATACATCACTCTCTGATGTAGTTTGCTTTGGGCTTTGATTCGTAACAAATGTTATTTAATGTTGATCGATGTGTACCTATGTATGCTACTAAGTATCAAATTCATCCTACAATGACTGTTAACGAATAATAACATAATGCTAGGTTTGAATTTCGTTGATTGTGTAGGTATTTTCCCATACGTATTTTAGCATTAAGGTTATATTAGTTCTCATATTTTGGGTTCATAAATCAAGTATAGTATAATTTGAACTTTCATATATGTCCAAACATAATTTAGACATTTCGCTTTATTTTCCTTCAAAACCATAAACCATAACCTTCAATTTCCCCAAAATACATACCCTTTTTACTTATTGATAGCAGTGGATGCGGTTCTTTTTTACCATGTATTCTCCCTCCCATTCAAAACTACTAATAGTAGTCCTAAGACTTTTAGTATGGCGTTTGCTCAGGCCTTGCCTATTGCCACCGGTAAGATGGCCATAGGCAAAAGTATATAAACGCATCGACGAAACAATTATTATTACCTCGTTACATATTGCGACTTCTCAAACTATCGTATTACTATATCATATTTCTACATATTTTTTATGTCACAAAATATTTTACAAAATTTTTCTTTAAACACCCAAACCATAACCTTAAATTTCCACAAAACACAAACCATTTATGGTTATTGAATAACAATTACCTTTTATGTTTACTAAAAATAAGATTATCGCACACCTACATACAACCACACGATAATTTTCAACGATCCAACTACACCATGCACAATTAAAACTCTTCACAACACCCTTCTTTCAATTAACATGACGCATGTGCCGCAACGCGCGCGGGCACCCACTAGTTAGAAGTAAAGGATAAAGGACGGTTATTTTTGTAATTTGACAAAATCTGTAAGACGCGTCTGTAATCTGTTCCCTTTCCTCCTACCCCTCTCCGATCGCCGGGAGTCCGGCTCACCTACCTGGCATTACGATGCCTTTCCGCACCCCCATTCAAACCCCCCTGCCCCTTTACCTTCCATTGATACCATTACACTGATATCAATGCATACTACTCAACAACACCAAACACACCCATAAACTCCATCGATCATCAGTGTACGCCTGCAATCGGTGTGTCATGACTCATGGACGAGGTAGGTCGAAGAAACAGAATCTTTGCATCATCACTTTTTATCACTCGTAATCATCGGTATGATATTCATCTATCCTAATAATCCTTTAGACACACGACATTCCCACAATCATTCATCTCTTAATTTTCCCGCCCTATTTATCCCTCTTTCATCCCAGAACGATGATATCGGATTGCTGTTAAACACCGAGGCGATCCATTCTTTGAATTGTTGGAGGTTGCTCCCAATAGGTATGCTGTCTGTCGATCTTCGATTATCTGTTGATTATGTTTTCAAAATCCTGATTTCATTGGTTAGATACCAAATTGATGTGTCGATGTTTGTCTAGGGTTTACATCATGGGTTTTTTTTTGTTACATCAAGTGACGATGAGGTGTGCTTCGAATTGAACATCTGTTATATGTGTTTTTCATGTATTTCTGATTCAGAATCATGTATTAGGAGGAAGATAGGTGCTTTAATCTTTGTACATTTGTGGGCTATTTGGTATTAGAACACAAATATCTGTACTTGAGCAAGATTTTGAAATTCTGCATAACATTCTTATACATGTTAATTGAACACAATCTTAGACTTACTGTTATTCATACTTGTTCCTGATATTTTGTCATTCTGTATACTTGTGTTATGGCTCATTGATATTTTAATTGTTGCAATACAATTATACAAATGAATCTCTCTATTCATATCCAGTGAGCTTCAGGTGATTCAAAACCTCAACTATCGCTGTTTGATTCATCTAATTACACTTCAAATTCTCTTCAATTATACTCTTGTTGACGTTGATGTGATTTGTCTGGTAGTTTATATTGTAATTTTTGGGCTTTGATTATAATCCAATATTTTCGTTTTGTTTTTATCGTTTGTAGTAGATGGATATGTAGTGCTAATGGTAGTGAACATACCCACATATTTACATGATGGATCAATGGTAATTGGTTATGATACTGTTTAAGCTTCTATAATGCATGATTAGTCATTGAATCAACTTATGTGGGAGTAGATGATTTAGACTTCAGGTCTATCAAATTCGTATAGAACAAGATATTTTGACTTTTGATGGACTTTTACTACTGATTGATAAATATAAAGGTGTTTGTGATAATTTATTGATGAATGCATAATCATCTTTGAATCTGGAATGCCTGTCTTGGGGAATGGGCTATGAATATATGATTTGATGTATTTGTTTGAAGGAGTTTGCCAGTGAAAACTGGGGATAATGTGAAGGAGCATGGTGTAATGGTTTATGATATTCCGAGGCTCGACGCGTTTACAAATTGCTTATGTTAAGATGTTCTTTAGGGCTATGGGATATGCTCTGAGTAGATTGGAAATATACCTGAAATATTCTTATAGTGAATCGTCTCTTTTGGAGATGAAAATGGTAGTCTCCAATCTTCATTACAAAATGATTTGGGTCATGAAATTGCTCAACTAACAAAGATGAGGTCAGCACCCCATGAAATATTAAAGCGGATTCTTTCACGAAGAAAGGAGCTTTCGTTTTCACCTGTGAAGATGCTAATGGGGCGAGAAGGGAATTATTCAGGTCGAGGGAGGTTTTCTGCAGCCGATCGTTGTCATATTCTAAGCAAATACTTGCCTGTTAAAGGTTCTTCTATTGTTGACCAATTGACTACACAAGCTTATGTCTCATGATTTTTAAATGATGGTTCCCTTTTTGTTGCTGCATTTCAAGTATTCTTGGCTATTGTTATATTATTGAAGTTATGATAATTAAAACACAAATTGAATATAATTTCACAGCAGGAATATTGTGGTTTATTAGGGTCAAAATCGTCTTCACAATTTGGAGCTACTGCATGTTCTAAACTGGTAAATTATTACCCTATTTACCAGGAAAGTTATATTAAAGTTTATAATGCTGAAATGGGGGTGGAACCTTCAAAGGAATATTGTTGCTAAAAGCTCGTGATGGACGGTTACTGATACATTTTTTCTTTACATAAACTTTTTCCTAAAAGTGATTCACTTTCAGTTATATGTTGTAGTATAGAAATGTGTTAACTGTCCGTTCATGGGGTGTTAAGCCTATCAATTGATTATGGAATTTGTTTTAGTTTTTAATGGATCAACAAAAGCAGTTGGTTTAATTTATTTGTTTATATAGTTCTTTGAGATATAGACATTATATTGCTACTTGTAGATTTATGCGAGTACGTTTTCTATCCTCAATATTGGTATTAAATGTTAGTATTTTAGGTATAATTTTTCCTCTTAAAGATTTAATCAAGCAAATTCTTTGTTTATTCTCCCTCCATTAGTAATATATTATCGTTGTTTGACTGACAATTAGATGCTTCACTTTTAGTTTTAATATGTTATCTGAAAATATATAATTGCAAACTGTTTAGTTCTATAAATTAATTTTGGATTGTTAATTAGTTAAATGATTTAGAATTTTAATTTTTTACTGAATGATAAACTTGCATGTTATGATAATGAGTTAGTGTGAAGGATTAATCATGTAGTATCATGGAAAAACCATATGAATATGATCACGAAGGTTTAATTGAAATAGAATAGAAATATAGACGTCTTGAATGATAGTAGGGAATCGAGCTATCGAGATTGAAGAAAATCAAGTGGGTTCATCCTCAACATGGGTATGTATCTTGGTACATTAGTATCATAAGTTTTGGGTATATTTACTAATTATACCTTAATGTAAAATCTAGGATTATTGGTAATACTAATCCATTTGGTACATTAGTATCATAAGTTTTGGGTATATATGCTAATTATACCTTAATATGTAGTTTTTTTACCTTCAAACCCACGAACTTTGGTGGTCTACATAGACTTGAAAATCAAGATTTGCTATACTTTTGTACATTTCATATTAAATTTAAAGATACAGAGCAGAATGGTTTTGATAGCTACATTGAAGTTTTGGTTCAGAGTGTTATTTTTCGTAGGTTGATAGATATAAATAGCTTAAATGTTGAATTCAATATTCTAACTTGAAGGTTTATGTTAACTATGGTTGTTGCAGAGAAATTTTGGAGCTAAGGGGGTGTTTGTTCTAACTTTTTTAACAAAGCTTATAGCTTTTTTTAGCTTTTTTGTTTTTTTTTATAAAATAAGCTTAATTTGGTGTTTGCTTTTGATTATTAAGCTTATGCTTATTAGTTTATATAAGCTAATCTGAAGAAGCTTATTTGAAAATGGGTTTTTAGCTTATTTTAAAAATCTTATTTGAGTAAGGGTGTAAATTATGTGATAATATGTAATCATGCCCCTTTTGATCATTTTAATAACATAAGTTAAAAGATCTTATCAACTTGTAAAATATAAGTTAATCCAAACACTTAAAAATAGTTTATCAAATAATAGAAAATAAGCTATAAGTTATTTTAAAATATAAGTATAAGTCAAAAAATAAAAGCTAAGCCAAACATCACTTAAGTGCTTGAATGCATGATACGAGGGATTAATAAACTAACAAAAGAAGAGTACTACATTGTAACTAACAAAAGAAGAGTAATACATTGTAAATTGTCGCCGTCGCATCGCGCGAACCTCCTACTAGTAATCTATAAAATATTTAATATAAAAAATTTATGCCCCCTGAGCGAGTGCTCCTTGGACGAGAGTCCACCCCGCCCCTCCTTAGAGAGGGCTTTGTGAAACATCATATAGTTTTAATTACAATTTCTATAAACATCATACAATTGTCTTTAGAAATGTTTTATCAAAATAATAAAAGTAATGTTTAATTTATAAAACTGTTTTAGAGTAAATTACACTTATCGTCCCTGAGTTTTGTTCAAATTTCACTTTTCGTTTCTGGGATTGATAAATTACAGGTTTAATCCTAAGGTTTAAAAAAATATAACGTTTTTCGTCCTAGCCCTGACTGCCATTAAAATAATCCGTTAAGTGAGTGTGAAATTACCGTTCTACCTTTTTTTTTTTGTTTAAAATGAATAATTTAAAAAACAATTCAACATAGGGCCCACCCCCATCCCTACCCCACCCCATTTCACCATTCATCTTCCATACACCTTGCACCCATCACCACCACCACCACACACTCCATCCGATAGCCACTAGTCCTCCACCACCATATATGTTCATCTCCAACAGCCATCACCACCCGTGCTAACCTCCACCTGAAACCACAACCTGTACCTAACCACCATAATACCACTCCCATCTCCACCACCACCACCACACCAAGAAATGCAATATGCTTGACTTTTCAACTTCGATTAAGGAGAATTTGACTGACCCGATCACATAGAAGCTGTGTGCGAAAGTGGCTCAACAACACTTTAAGGCTTCAAAGCATCACCGAGGTTCGACAACGGTCTTGGCAAGGCACGGCGGCGGTGGTAAGGCGCAACGGTGGCAGCAACAAGGTGCGACGGTAGGGCTGCAAGGTGGTGGTGGTGGGGTACAAGGTTTTGAATGTGGATTTTTAAATTATTCATTTCAAACAAAAGAATATAAAGGTAATTTCATACTCGCTTAACGGATTATCTTAACGGCAGTTAGGGCTAAGAACGAAAAGCATTACATTATTTCAAATTTTAGGACTAAACCTGTAATTTTTCTATCCCAGATACGAAAGGTGAAATTTAAACAAAGTTTACGAACGATCCGTGTAATTTACTCTAAAAATAATTATAGAAATTATTTAATAGAAAGAGACAAAACAAAATCAAAAATAAAAAATAATTAAAGAAAATTTGTATAATTGACAGGTGAAGGAAACGAGTAAAAAACCTAAAGAGACATGATCAAATGACACATGTCACTTAAGATTTTTATTTATTAATACAGAGATACATAATAGATATCTCCTCCAAAACTCCCCCGTTTTAACAAGTTTCAGTTTCTCAATTTTTTTGGTTTTCCTAAGATTCAATATCAGGAAAAAGAAAAAAGGTTCTGGTTACAAAATTTAACAAATGACTAATTTAATAGTTTTTAGGATTACATTTTGTAGCAATCATGTGTTTTGAAATAACATTTTGGATAAGATCCTTTCAAACTAATAATGCAAAGCAAAATTTGTTATTCCACAACATACAGTTTTTAGTTTCATCCAAACACTCAGAAGCATATAATTTACAAACTAAACAAACAAACAAACAAACAAACCCAGTATATCCCACTCAAGAGCAGGGTCTGGGAGGGGTAGGTGGTGGCAAGTCTTTCCTCTATCAAGATAGGTAGAGAGACCGCTTCCAAAGAGACCCCTGGCTCGATACAAAAAATATATCGCTCGCGATTTAACATATAATCAAATAATCAAACAATCAATCATATAAAGCATACATCATACAAGAAGCATTCAAAGCATTAGGATATCACCAAAAGGAAGTATAAAATGGACAAGCATGCATCAGGAAAGCCGCAAGTTTCCCGTAACAGGGTCCACGCGTACTACATACACATCAAGCCCCGTGACAAGTAAACAAAGTCCTTTCCTAGCTACAGAAACTACTAAAAGTCCTTAATTTTAATTCTACGTCTCCAGTCATTCCTATCCTCGATCATGTGCTCAGAGAGGTGCAAGTGTTCCATATCTCGTCTAATTCTCTCTTCCCAAGTCAACCTAGGTCGTCCTCTACTCTTCCTACCCTCTATGTTGATGTTCTCCACTGCTCTGACCGGTGCTGCCATTGGTCTCCTCTTGACATGTCCATACCATCTTAATCTTCCCTCTCGTATTTTATCTGCAATAGAAGCCACTTCTAACTTCTGTCGAAACACTTCGTTTCTTATCCTATCCAGTCTTGTATGGCCACACATCCACCTTAGCATTCGCATTTCCGCTACCTCTATTTGTTTCTCGTGCGATTTCTTTATGGCCCAGCAGTCTGTCCCATATAGCATAGCTGGGCGTACCGCCACTCTGTATAGTTTTCCCTTAAGTTTTGCTGGAAACCTCTTATCACATAGGATCCCTGATGCTGCTCTCCACTTGCACCATCCTGCTTGGACACGGTGAGCTACATCGCTGTGTATCTCTCCGTCCTCCTGCAGGTACGAGCCCAGGTATTTGAACCTAGATGTCTGTGGGACCGGCATGCCCTGGATGCTGATTTGGGTGTCCTCTTCGTCATCGCCACCAAAGTTACAATGCATGTATTCCGTCTTAGAGCGACTTATCGTTAATCCTCTGCTCTCTAGCGCTGCTCTCCACTGCTCTAGCTTGTCGTTAAGCATCATTTTAGATTCTGATATTAAGACAATATCATCCGCGAATAGCATGCACCACGGGACTGCCTGTTGTATTGACTTAGTCATCTCATCCAACACTAGTGCGAAGAGAAATGGGCTCAATGCTGATCCTTGATGGAGTCCCACTTCCACTGAGAACGAGTCTGTGTCTCCTACCGGTGCTCTCACACATGTTTTTGCCCCGTCATACATATCCTTAATTAATTTGATATACCTCTCTGGTACCCCTCTATGTCGTAGACTTTCCCAAATTAGTTGTCTCGGTACACTGTCATAGGCCTTTTCTAGGTCGATGAATACCATATGGAGGTCCCTTTTCTTTTCTCTATATTTCTCCATTATCCGTCTTATGACGTGTATGGCTTCAGTTGCAGAGCGTCCTGGCATAAATCCAAATTGGTTTGTTGCTATCTGGGTTTCCCGTCTAATTCTCGTGTCGATAACTCTTTCCCATAGTTTCATCGTGTGACTCAGTAGTTTTATTCCCCTGTAGTTTTCGCATCTTTGGATATCTCCTTTTTTCTTATATATGGGGACTATGACACTGGTTCTCCACTGGTCTGGCATCTTCCCTGTCTTAAAGATAGTGTTAAATAGGTCTGTTAGCCATTGGAGACCCTCATCACCCAGGCATTTCCACACCTCAATCGGTATGTTGTCTGGCCCCACCGCTTTAGCCCTTCCCATTTTCTTCATAGCTCTTTTAACTTCTTCAATCGTGATGCTTCTACAATAGCATTGGTTTTGTTGCGTTGTTTGGGTTGTTCCATCCATCTCAGTTTGTTGATTTGGATTCCTTATGTTAAATAGGTTATCGAAGTAAGTTTTCCATCGCACCTTGATATCTTTCTCGTTCACCAAAACCTTTCCATCCGCAGCCTTTATGAACTTGACCATTGTTAGGTCCTGTCTTCTTCTTTCTCTTGCCTTGGCTATCTTGAACATGTCATGCTCTCCTTCTTTCGTCTCTAATCGCTTATACATCCTTTCATATGCCGTGTTCTTTGCCTCTGACACCGATTTTTTTGCTTGTCTCTTAGCCTCCTTGTACTTTTGTTTTAGCTCTGCGTGTTCTGCCTCACTGTTACATCGTATGAGCTCTCTAAAAGTTTGTTGTTTGATACGTATCTTCTCCTGTACAATTTCGTTCCACCACCATGATTCCTGATGACCAACTGTCCTTTTTGTTGTAACTCCAAGCGTTTCTTTAGCTGCTTGTATGAGCCTAGTTGCCATAACCTCCCACTTTTGGTTTGCATCTTCCTGTGGCCCAGTTTGGTTCATTGGTATGACTTTATCTCTAAAAATGGTAATCTTTTCGTCTTTGAGCTGACCCCATCTGATCTTGGGTGTGATTCTCCTGTTCCGTTGGGCAATTGGCCTCTTGACGCGTATATCCGCCACCAACATATGGTGTTGCGTCACAACCGTCTCTCCCGGGATTGCTTTACAATCTTTCCACGAGCTATGCTCTTCTCTCCTCGTCAATATATAATCTATCTGCGTGTGTCTCCCGCCGCTGCTAAACGTGATTAGATGCGAGTCTCTTTTCTTAAAGAACGAATTTATGATGCCTAAGTCATGTGCTACTGCAAATTCAAGAAGCTCCCTACCGCCGTCATTCCTAAGACCATATCCGTATCCTCCATGCACCAGTTGGAAATGCTCATTATCCCTTCCGATATGTCCATTAAAATCTCCTCCTATGTATAACTTTTCTTCTCTAGGTATGTCCGCTATAACGTGGTCTAAACTCTCCCAGAATGTTTTTCTTTCCGTTTCCCCTAGTCCAACATGAGGTGCATACGTACTAACTACCGTCACTACCTCATCTCCTATTACTATTCTTAACAACATAATTCTATCATTGTATCTTTTCACCTCCACTACATTGTCTTGGAGTTCCTTAGCAACTAGAAAACCTACTCCGTTTTTAGCTCCATCAGACCCTGAATACCATAGTTTATAACTATCGCACTCTTTTGCTCTCCCACCTCGCCATCTAGTCTCCTGCAGGCATGCTATGTGTACCCTATGTTTCTTCAGCACATCAATTAACTCTAATAACTTACTGGTTAAGGTTCCTACATTCCACGATGCTACTCTTAATCTACAGACCTTATTCCCTGTCTTCGCACCTCTCCTCACTGAACATGATCTCGGGGCAGCATAATGGCTCCTACTATCTATTATACCAGACAGAGTCTACTAAAACCACCAAGAAATATAAGGCACGGACAAGAAAAGCAGGATTCACACAAGTTAAATAAGCAAATCAGCAGAATTCTCACAAGTTAAATAAGCAAGACTAACCCAGACTAAAATAAACAAGACTAACCCAGACTAAAATAAACAAGAAAAACAAATCAGCAGAATTCACACATGTTAAATAAGCAGGATTCACACAGAAAAGCAGAATTCACACAGAATTCACACAGAATTCACACAGAATTCACACAAAAAGACTACGAATAGGGGATGACTCTCCCTGTTAAATAAGCAGAATTCACACAGAAAAGCAGATGCTGGTACCCCTAACCCAGCCAAGCAGTCTAAGCAAGAGAGTAAAAATAAACAAGACTAAAATCAAATATGAGAAGCCGAGATGAAAAGGTCTCACCAAAAGTACACGCAGGTTAGGGTTTTTCGGTTAGGCCCCGATGGCCAACAGATCTCACCAGTTTGTGGAGGTTGCTAGATGTCACCAACAGATCTCACCGGTTTGTGAAGGCTGCTAACTTCCGGCGGTGGGTAGATGAAGCTTCCGGTGTCGGGGATGAGACTTCCTGGACGAGAGATAGAGAGGTCGCCGGCAAATTGGTGTGGTCGCCGGCTGTGGTCGCCGGCTGTGGAAGATGAAGCGTACCTGGACGAGAGATAGAGAGATACTTCGGCGGTGGGTAGATGGAGCTTACCTGGACGAGAGATAAAGAGGTCGCCGGCTAATATGTGTGGTCGCCGGCTGTGGTCGCCGGTTGTGGTCACCGGTCGGTGAGGGCGGTGGGTCTTTGGGGTTTGGTCCGCGGTGTGGGCGCCGGCTGTGGTCGCCGGCTGTGGTCGCCGGTCGGTGAGGGCGGTGTGGATCGGCGGCGGAGGTGTGGATCGGCGGCGGAGGTGGTCGCCTGTGAACAATTTTTGAACGTTGGAAGAGAGAGAGAGAGAGAGCGTTGGCCTGTAATGTTCCATATAATTTACAAACTAAACTACAATAATCAGATAATCAGTTCCCAAACATAATTCCCGCTAACAAAGTAAGATTAAGTTTAAGTTGCTCGTGGCATGTAAATCATTTGGTCGTCTTCATACACGCTGCACGTTGGAGCTCATATGAGATTCATCCTGTTTGGGATCTGTATGCCTGCCCTATTCAAAAGTTGTGCAGAAGCATGCTTTGCCATTGAAATGATTTCGGCCTGTTTTGCACGAGTTAGTTCGTTAAAAAAGCATTATATTTTTTGAGTGTGTATAAGAATAATGTATGCACAATATTATAACATTACCTCATCGACGTTCATGATTTTCTGATTCTTCATGATCCAACAGCCATTGCACATAACAGAGACTATATTTTCAGTTCGCAAGGAATATACAAGGCTGGAGATGCTGAAAATGTAAAAAGTTATCAGATAAGGAGGCCGCCTTTTACAAAGTAGAAGCATAACCAAATTCTTGAAACATTTGAACTTAGTGGCGTAAACGAGCCGAGCCACTTGTGAGCTATTCAAGATTGACTCGATAAAAGCTCGAACCGAGCGGAGCTTAAACAAACTCGAACCTCTATTGGAGCTCATTTGATAAAGAAGCCCCAGGTTAACTAAGCCGGCGAGCCTTATATATATATATAGATAGAAGAGGGATCAAATGAAAACCACATTTATAATTGAAAACCGTGAAAACCATCACTACCCAATCATATAATTCATAATCGATTTAACTTTTTAATTGTTTAAAGTATATTTGAGTAAATTTCAACCTTATCTTTTGAGGTCATTATATATATTTTAATATAAACTCCAAGTAACGTCGATGATGACGAAACGACTTACGTATACGTAACTTGTACGAGGTACATGTACGTAACTCTTAGTTGTACACTTGGTAACATATACTTACATATACATAACCCCTACATATACATAACTATTAGTGGTACACTTTGTAACACGTACTTACATATATGTAACCCTTGGTTTTCATTTATAACATGGTTTTCAAGAGATCCCTTGAAAACATCCCTTGAAAACATCCCCTGAAAACCTCCCTTGAAAACATCCCCTGAAAACCTCCCTTGAAAACCATATTATAAATGAAAACCATGAAAACCAGAGGTTACATATATGTAACTACGCGTTACAAAATGTACAACTAATAGTTACGTATATGTAGGGGTTATGTATATGTAAGCACATGTTACCAACGTACATCACATGTACCTCATACAAGTTACGTATACGTAAGTCGTTTCGTCATCATCGTCGTTCCTTGGAGTTTAAATTAAAAATTTATAATGACCTCAAAAAATAATGTTGAAGTTTACTCAAATATACTTTAAACAATTAAAAAGTTGAATCAATTATACGTTATGTAATTGGGTAGTGGTGCTTTTCATGGTTTTTAATTATAAACATGGTTTTCATTTGACCCCTCTCCTATATCGTGATACTATAGAAAGTAGTAAAATTACAAGTATTTGGATATATTTATATAATAAATTGTACAAGAGTTAAAGTGGTTTTTTTGGTTCTTTATAGATTTATGGTTTTCAATTGAATATCCCCGCTCTCTCTCTCTTATATATTGTATATATAAAAGTTATAGTATTATATATACCAAAAGTAAAAATATATGCAAATTAAATAATTAATAAAAAATAAACAAAAGAAGCTCAACTCAAGCTTGAAAAATACTCACGAGCCAAGATCGAGGTTTAGAAATATAGATCGAGCTCGACTTAGGCAAACTCAAGCTTGAGCTGGGCTTGACTTATTTACACTCCTGAGTATTGAACAGGTTAACAATTAACATGGCTGAGTGTTGCTTAAGTTTAGGGTCAACTGTTTAGTTACTGTCACCAAATTATCAGTGTACGTAATAAGCTATTATCTGGTATTTTGTGGTAAACAGCAACATAAACAGCATGTAATCGTAACATGACAACCACATAAGCGGCCATGTGAGCAAAAACCATGAGCATGGTGGCTGACCTGACAAAATTTGTTGCCACCTAAGCAGTTAATGCGGCCGATATATCGGTGATATATCACCGATATATCGGTTATCGGTCTCTAGAGAAATATCGGTCCAAAATATCGGTCCTTATATCGTTGGCGATAATATCGGCCGATATTACCGATATATCGCCGTTATTACCGATATATCGGCCGATATTGCCGATATATCGGCCGATATTATGTCATCATGTTTAATACTAACTATTGACTTTTAGTTTTTGAGTATTTTGACTATTTACTTGACTATCTTAGTATCTTATTATTAATATTATATAGGTTTTAGTGTTTTATATTCAACATATAAATATATATATATATATGTATATATATTATGTAATTACCGATATCTCACCGATATATCACCGCGAGAACCGATATATCAAATATCGGTCAATGACCGATATCCGATATTTCACCTGCTTAGGTTGCCACATCATCAACTAACCAGTCATGGGTAAGAGTTTGCATAAAATGGTAACAAAATTAAAATAGTAGCATGAAAAGGTAAAAATCATACTTCATTGCAATATTAAATCAATGATGAGCTAGTGAAAGTCCATTACATTATAGTTGAGGTCCATTTTTCTCCTTGGGCAAATTGCATAAGAAATGTAACCAAATCTGGTCCAATGTCCATCTCTGGTGACAAATTTTTGTTTCCTAAGAAAAAGCCTTCAAACTTTCAAGTTATTAAAATTAATATCATCTACAACCTTGAAAGTAGGTGACCTATATCTAATAACCTAGTTGGCACCAAGTAAAAAAAGTCCACGTGTTTTTTATTTTATTTTTAGTTACTTTTGAAAGTCAGCCCAAATCAGTCGGTTTTTTGGGGTTATATGCCCAGGTCTTGTTACCATCAGGAAATTCAAAGTCTGAACAAATTAAAAGGCTTTGGAGTGTTTAGTAAAAGATGTATATACCAGTCATGAATCGGAACCATAGACCACAAGGAAGGATTGATTACAATCAAATCAGCCTGCAGAAATATGCGTAAGAACAAGATTAGAGTAAGAACAAGATTAGAGTAAGAACAAGATTAGAATCATGCATAGTGTGCCCAAAAGCCCCAAGCAGATGAAACTATTAACAGCAGCATCCGTAGATAAGTGTATAGTAGATTAGTAGGTAGAAGTGGCATGTTGACCCAAAGTCACAATCGGTCATGTCGGATTGACCACAAACACCTCTTACTCCATTTTTCACATCTTTATTATATATAATTAAAGACTTATGTCGGTGGGGTGTTTTTTTTTTTTTTTTTTTTTTTTCATTTAAAGAATTACTATTCTATTCAAAGCTTTTTATATGGGTTTTTTTTGCGGTCGGTTGCGGTTCTGCTTCCGGCGGAGGAGGGCGATGGCCGCTTGGCTTGCCGTTTCCGGCGACGCCGCATGGCCTGTCGTCTTCGGACATCTGCGCCGCCACAAGTTTGGCCGGTTGCGGTTCTGCTTCCGGCGGAGGGCGATGGCCGCTTGGCTTGCCGTTTACGGCGACGCCGCTTGGCCTGTCGTCTTCGGACATCTGCGCCGCCACAAGTTCGGCCGGTTGCGGTTCTGCTTCCGGCGCAGGAGGGCGATGGTTGCTTGGCTTGCCGTTTCCGGCGACGCCGCTTGGCCTGTCGTCTTCGGACATCTGCGCCGCCCATAAGTTCTTTGTTTCTCTTTTTTTTGTGTTACAAGATGTAGGTGAGATCAGTATACTTTTTTCGCTTTCCATTTCTGCCACAAATGTTTGTGGGTGTTTACTTAGGCCCACCATTTCTTTTCTTTTAAGGGGATGATCTGTTCATTTGATTCGGCGACGCCGCATGGCCTGTCGTCTTCGGACATCTGCGCCGCCACAAGTTTGGCCGGTTGCGGTTTCGTTTTCGGCGGAGGGCGATGGCCGCTTGGCTTGCCGTTTACGGCGACGCCGCTTGGCCTGTCGTCTTCGGACATCTGCGCAGCCACAAGTTCGGCCGGTTGCGGTTCTGCTTCCGGCAGAGGAGGGCGATGGTTGCTTGGCTTGCCGTTTCCGGTGACGCCGCTTGGCCTGTAGTCTTCGGACATCTGCGCCGCCCATAAGTTCTTTGTTTCTCTTTTTTTTTTGTGTTACAAGATGTCGGTGGGATCAGTATACTTTTTTCGCTTTCCATTTCTGCCACAAATGTTTGTGGGTGTTTACTTAGGCCCACCATTTCTTTTCTTTTAAGGGGATGATCTGTTCATTTGATTTACAGTAGAGAGAGAGGGTTAGAGAGAGAAACATTACAAAAACGATTTGGATTGATTGTATTTTATACTATATCGCATCACATACGACGCCGCCGCAACTTTATAGGTTTGTTTTGGATGTGGGTTTGAGGTTTGGGGGTGCGGTTTTTTTACGGGTTGTTGTCGGTTTTCTATTTTGGACTATGCGTATTCTTGCGATTTTGATGTTCGTCTGTTTTGTGTATGGTGTTGGGCTTTGATTTAGTTTTTAGTTCTGTATGTTCTGGTGTGTTATGGATTTAAGGTTTTGATGTGTTTTACTTTGTGTATTTTGCTGACTTTTTGGTTTTGAACATTCATTTTGATTTTGGTTTCGGGTTACTTAAAACTCGCATAGACGCGACAACTATTTTAGTTTATCATATAATAATAGTAGTAGTTCAAATTATATCTATCTTAAAAAACTTTATTATATAATATTACGTGTTTATTTTAATGTGTAAATTTTGTTTTGAACGAGTTGGGTCAAATATTATAATTTTATTTCATTGGTATAAATTCAAGTTACTCTATGTTTTGATGTAAATTTTGCTATGAAATATATTAGAGCGAATGTAATCTATGCTTTATCATGTCACCTTCTTTCCCGCACTTGCTTATTTTGATGTACATTTTGAGTTGTTATACGTTCGATAAAATTATTTTATCACTTTTACGAATTGCGATGAAGTAGCCGTTAAGGTTATCGACGGAGTGAGAGTCGTAGCGGCGGGTTTGTTTTACCTTTCTACATGCTTTAGGATTTTACATTTGAATGGTAACTGTTACATTTTGTTTGACATTTGCGTTTTGATATTTGAGATCATGACGAAAGACCCCGGTTGCGCGGGGCAAAAAATCTAGTTGATGATTATATGCGCTAAAATTATGATTACAAAACAGTACTATTATAATAGTAATATAAAATATTGGCATAAATCAATTTAGGAGGTTGCAAGCATTAAAAACTTACTTTAGCAGTCTTTCAGCCCGTTTGAACCCTAACTTGTTTGAGATAAAACACAAACCAAATTGACATATATAAACGTAAATGGGTCAAAACTGTTACCACTACAGGTAGGCAGTAACCCGGTATTAAACCCTAGTGTAAGGAAAAAACAAGAAAATAGACCTTTTTTCCAACTTCAAGAGATCCTATGTCATTCTCCCAAAGTACTGTTTTTGCCCCATTTATGGTTGCCATTTTTAAAATGGTTTCTGCAGGGAGAGCTGTAGGGTCAGTCGTGCCTTTTGAATATACTTCCTTCCCTTTATTGATCAAAGAAGCCAGGTACATCTCATCAACTGCAGATGATTTAATATAAAACCTCAACCACTTGATTAAATAGCTTAAAAGTAAAACATCTGAAAACAACATTTACAATGACTGGTGAGAGGCACTTTATAAAAGCAAAAGATGTCTTTATTATAGCATTTTACAAAAATTCAACTGTACGTATATATATGGAAATAGGATGGATATTCTTATTGAGAAGAAAGGGTGCCACAGTCAATAAACAGAGAGAAACCTACAGTTTAAGGTTAAAAACGTACCAATGCTCATTCGGTTATTTGACGGTGCACCATCTGTCCCCAAGGATACACAAACATTGGCATCAAGCATTTCTTTAATTGGTGCAAATCCAAGCATGCGCATGGCAGCAGCAGGACAGTGGGACACCTTAACGCCAGAATTAGAAAGATACCCAATCTGAAGAAGATATAATCTGAAATCAATCGTGTTACATATACATTGACACTTTAGAATTTCTTCACTAATTTGTAAGTCGGTCAGTTACTAGTGACAGGATGCAGCATTAATTTCAGAAATTAGTAATTACCTCATTTTCATTTACCCAAACAGTGTGAGCTGCAAGCAAATTGCTTGTCAGAAACCCAATTTTCTCCAGGTATGTTACTGTTCCATGATCAACTTCCCGAGTTTGCATCACGAGATGATTTTCAAAGGGTATCTCTGCAATATGCTAAGGTTTGAAACAAGTACGAAATAAATATCATATTTTTTTCCTTCTTTTGAGGGGAGGGAGTCAGGGAGGGAGAGAGGGAGGGGGAGAGAAGGAGAGAGACCATATGGATTCCAGTTTGCAGTTCTTTTGCTGTATCTCTTGTTTGAAGAAGTAATTGATCAGTTGAATTCATGATCTGTCTAATCCCAAGCCATATTCTGATGCGTCCATTAGCAGTATTATGATGCTTCATGTGCAATTCCTTTTGGGACTGTAATCTTAGAAAACGAACGTTAATTTCTCACAAAATGCATAACAGAAAACACTACGGATCATGAAAGTCCATGATGACAAATACAGAAAAAGAAAAGAGCAAAAGACATATGACTTCGGAGCAAAACACCAAAGCAGATTCTCTTTGTATAAAACAATAAGAACAAGTTACAAACACCCCAAAGTTATCCAGTCCAATCTATTTCAAGCTTGTAGTGTGGAAATTTACCTGAATACATTCATCTGTAGTCCTAATGCCCCATGAAGATGGTAAACCATCACCAGAATCCATGATTGACTGTGTTAAACATGCACGCAAACCTAGTAATTCTACCGCCTTTGCCATTCCTGATACATGCTGTCCTCCTGCTTCTGCAAAGCACGTGACCTGATAATTCATTTAATTAGAACCCAAATTCTGAAAAGTTAATCCCCTATGTATCAAAAAATCTGATTAATAGTTGAATTTTATGGTTATAAACAAACCTAAGCAAACAACTATTTACCTTCAGCACTTTTAAGACCCGTACAGTTTTTAGACAGAAACTGGACATGATTTGTTTTATTTCAAACCATAACAATAATAACCAGAATAAGAAAGCAGTAAATCAGTATCCACGTTTTTCATCTTTTAATCGGTAAAGACTACCATTCTGTTGTAAATCCAATCTAACAAAAGAAAACTTCTTAAAATGTCAACTCTAGTAGTTTTCAGATTCAAATTTGGTATGATTTTTCAGTAAGTTTATAAGAACAGTTTCAAATAACAAAAACCCTTCTCAGGTTTATCATGCTTCTGGTATGATCTAATCTGGTTTTAACCACGTATCAAAGATTAATGCATACAAATTTTTAAAGTTGAATAAACAACTCGCTCAATAAATCAAATATGGAACCAATGAAACTTACACCAGAGTGAATGAGTTCGATTCCACAAAGCAAAGTAGAGATATACGAATCCTCTTCAGTCATATTCGATTCATACGGCCAAATGCGATGGTGCAACCACGTCAGCAAATCGACATCATCAGCAATCCCTCTACCTAGTTGTTGAGACGTATGAACATGTGTATTGATCAACCCTGACAAACAAAACGCGAATCAAACCTATTAATCCAATAAACCCTAACATTGATTATCAAAAATCGACCACTTAAATCTACTAATTAATCTCATAAACACAAAGCATTTAGCACAAATGAAAACCAAAACACTCGTTAAACGGATCTAGTAGACGAATTTGAATCAAATCCTCAACACAATACATCGATCTTAGGTAAAAACGAGTCAAAATACGCTGATTATGTACGGAATAGCACCAGGAATTAGAAATTGGCCATTGAGATCGATGATTTCGAGTGAATCTGAAGAGTAATCACGAACAATATCCGACGATCGACCGATGGCGATGATTCTATCGTTTTCAACAACGATTCCGCCATTACGAAATACACCAAGTTCATCATCCATAGTGACGATCAAAGCATTGTGAAGGATCAATCGTGAGTTGTTGATTTCAGTAGGATTGTTCATGATTGTTTGGTGTGTTTCAGTGGTTGTTTTTCTAACAGAATTCAAAAACTAAGTTCAACAAGTATACAAGTATACAACTATACAAGATAGTGTTTGATGGTGATGATAAACAAGTTGAAAATAATAATAATAGTTAAATAATAATAGTTAAAGTGATTTTGTGTTTAATGATGTTGATAAACAAATTCCTAGTTCCTGCCCTAAATGGAAAAAATATTAGTTAAAAAATTCACTAATGATCCGTTGTACAACTAGTTAAGATTAAATACTTATGATATGTAAATAAAAGGAGGTAGTGAGTTCAAGTTTCATTCTGATTAAAATGTTCAGAGTTAAGTCAGAGAGTTTTTTCAGCAGTGGGGTTCCTCCTAAGGGGGTTGGCGGTGCAGTTCCAGCTGGGGAACGATATGTCTGCCTGATTAAGATAACACATATCCTCCGAAACAGGGTCGTACATTTTCCATTAAAAAAAAAATTTAAAAAGATTCGCTACTTGCTAGATTCACTGTTACTAGACGGAATTCTTTTTATTAAAAAATGATATCGGTTGTTTCATAAAGTATTTTTTACTTTAAATATTTAAGGTGAAGTACTTTAAAATCTTATAAAAATAGACGAATGTTTTGGGTTTAAATACTTTGATGAGCCAGTGGTTTGTCAGGATCCTATTAGCCGTTCAAGAAAAAAAAATATTTTCTCTTCCTAAACACATTAATTATATATTCATCTAATCTAAAAAAAATTATTACATGTTTTCTCTTTTTAAAACATATATTACATATTTACTCATTTTATTAAAATAAGTTATTGAATGATTATTCTATTCATATTTTTACTGATTTATTTTACATATTTTCTTTTTTCAAAACATCAATAACATATATCCTCGAGTTAGAGTCTTTTATATAAATAAAAACAATAAAATTATAACTTAAAATACAAAGGTTTAAAACTTCATTTCAAAAAATAATTATCGATAATCAAAATTATATATGAAATATATATGTATTAGAGAGGGGAAAATATGTAAGTAACTAGTAAATATTCTCACGCTTCGCGGCGGGTAGGTTTCACAATGGCTCGTATTGAAGCATTTTGCTAATCTTTATTTGTGTGAACTTCAATAGGTTTTGAATATATATATATATATATATTATATTATTTTAATAAACTATAAACATAAACATGTCTTAACATGCGCGTTAACAGGTTAACAGGTGTTTGATCTGTTAAGACACAATTTTTATCGTGTCTTTAACACGTCGACATGTTAATGACACGAAACCTGTTAAGCTCAAACACAAAACCTGTTAACTTCATGTCTTGTCGTATCGTGTTAACAAGTTCGTGTCATAAATTATGAACCATAGACTTAAAGTGTTTGCTTTCTTGAAGAAGTACCTAGGTTCAAACTTTTACCCCATGTATTAAACTAGTATAAGACACGCGCGTTGCGGCTCAATAAATCATGGATAGTTCACTAATAGTTAGCAAAGACATAATAAATGCTATAGAATTTATATAAATATCTAAACTATCCAACTTATATTTTGATATACAGAGTGAACAATCCCTTTGAATGGGTTAATAGGCTTGTCTTGCTTTAGATAGCACAAACTTTAGATATAATATTGTAGTTGGATTTGAGGTGATATCGCAGCCGTTTAGCAAGTGAAGAGAAAGTGATTGCATTACCAACCCGTTTCATGGGTTACACCTACGCATCCCAACATCATGTGCAGCAACTTCAATAACTGTCCCCTTTACTGAGATTCAGTAAAGTGCTCAACCTGCACATTCAATGTCTACTTTGTCTGTGTATCATATTATGGTGTACCTACTACCGTTGATGTTACCAGTTTGCTTCAATCAACTATTAAGAATTCATAGGTCACTGCAAATGTTCCATGAAAACCACATTTAAATGTTCCAACATCCAACAACGAATCAAGATCGGAATCATCCACCATTGAATTAAGACTTAAGCGTGATTCATACGTACTAATTTACTATGAATCTACCATCACTGGCATAGGCTATAAAAATCATATCAGTTACATAATCCTCACAAACATAAATGGTCATTAATAGATGTCTTTTGTCGTTTGCTATTTCTAGGGTTTCAGTTGGAAAACATAAGTAAATCATTAAACCTACCAATTAGGTTGCGTACCAGATGAATTAGCAGCAGGCATGCTTAATAATGTTCTTTTCAAGCCTTTAGCTCTGCAAGCAAGATAATAATGAGACATAGATACACATAATCAGTTTCTGATAAACATAAACATATTAATGTCTGAAGGCAACGATGATCAGGGAAAACATAATACAATAGTTTGTTATCAAATCAAAATATTTAAATGCTGAATTGAAATCTAGAAACCGGCTAGAGCTAAATTATTAGTCCACGTATTTAAGCATAAAGGTTATTTACCTTTTAAAAGTAATTATGCAAACATTAGTTTTTAGCCTTTAGAAACCTCGTTATGCTATGATTTTCTGAAAAAAAAATGTCCATCAATATAAGCTTTCGAACCCCACGTGCTACAACATGTTTTGCTAGTGATAACATGACCTTGATTGCTTATATACATCCTTATTTTTTAGATAAATTGGATCATGTAATTACCTTACGTGCTTACTAGTCTAATCACAGTAAAACTTGTTTTAAAGAAGACTTGCCCTTTTTTCATATGCATGTGTAAGCTATCGACACATGCACATATATGTAGTTAATTTTTTTTGAATGGCTAATTGGATCACTAACAGGTCACTAGCCCATCCGATCATCTTCATTACTCAAGTACGAAACCTGAAACCACACTCAGGAGGAAACCCACAATATGTGAGAGCACCCGTGGCCTACCTGAAACCTCTTTTTATTTTCGTCACAAAGTGGGACTTGAACCCAAGACCCCCCACTTATTTTTATGAGATCTTGGGGTCCCACACCTTAACCATTTAAGCTAAAGATTATTGGTTATATGTTATTATTTAGCATAACGTTTGAAGCATAACAGATTTTGTTATTGTTTATTTAAACATAAATTATATATTACATTAAGATAAAGCAAAGGAGACTACTCTAGACCAATCCAAACTTTCGGTGACTGATCTCAATTGTTGGGATTAGCCTATTAGTATATGTAGGTAATGCAATAACCACCCTAGAATAAGAACATACATGGGCTGCTCATTCATAACAGCAAACAACTATGAAAATGGATTAGAACAAATATAAAATTCACGTCTAAAATACTTGATATGAACTTATACTATCTAAAAACCCTAAATGCAAGGCAAAAAAAATAACGGAGAGAGAGAGAGAGAGAGCATAAATTATTTATACCTTTAACATTGGCGGCCTCTTCTTATCAAGCTTCTGATCATACATGACATATTCCGGTTTTCCTCTGCGAGAAAGGCATCCTCTTTGCAGTCTTGAGCATATATGTTCAATCTCAACATGGTGTTCAGGTTCTTCAATGGGTTCTTCTTCATCGGGTCTATCTTCACCTCCTTCTTGATTAGCTTCACCGTCAATTAATCCTCATGGAATTGATAATACGCCAAAATTGAAGGCCGGATAAATTTCTTGTTTCTTAACGTACACTTGATTAAAATATTTGAGCTCATCAACTAAGTTAACCTGCAAGCATAAATAGGTTTTCAAGATTCATGATTAAAAGTGATAATAATTTATAAATATGAAGTTATACATGAATCCATAAAAAGGACAGAAAGCATTCACATATCATGCCACCGCCTCTTACAAAACTCATCAAGTTTTGCTATGGTAAGGTTCTTCTTTACTTGAATTATTGATGTGAAAACACGTCCCACTTTTAGTCAATGTGGTAAGGTAGTTGATTCTTTAAAACAGAACACAAATTAAGAATACAAACGAAGGTTGGAAACCATACCTGTGTACTGTTTAAGGGCTGAGGCAACCAATCAGACGATGAAGAGCAGTGGTAAACTTTTTGCATCAAAACCCTAACCATACTTGAAGCTAAGAAAACAGAAGATACCTTGCATCAAAACCCTAATCCCCTGGCTGGTTCTCGATCTGTCTGGTATAACATTTGATGAAGAAAAGGAGAAGGTGTAACTTCATGCTTCCCAATCTTACACGTAATGATGTAAAGGAGCAGATGATAGTTCCTGTATCAAGAAGAATACAAGCTGGACACCATGCTGAATTACTTATGGAAGAAGCTGATGGGAAATGTGCGAAGAGGTGGAAGAAGAAGGACCACAAAAGTTTATAAGTACCATCTGCATAAAAAATGGTAATTTACTGTTAACAAATTTCAAAATGTTATATTATATATTGTTTGTTTTTTTCGGTAAGCCCAAACTTTTCTTCTTTACTCTATTGCATTGCCTAATTTTCATTTTGGTTTCTTTAACTTTGTTTATTATCTTAAGGTGGCCTTTATCGTTAGTCAATTCTCACCTTTCAATTTTGAAATTTAAACTTGCAACCTCTTTAATTTCTAAAATGTTTATAAATTATTACATTGACCCTTTTGAGTTTCACAAGTTTCGGGTTTACCCATGTATCTTTTTTTACTTAAGAAAGCTAATTTATCACATTCTTATTTTTATATACATGTCGGTACAAATTCGAGTTCGTCTATGTTTTGACACTTATTTGTTCGGAAATGAGCAGAGTCAAATATAAAATGTATACATGCTTATTTTTAAGTCCGTTTTAAGTTTTTCTACATTTTGATTCGACGATATAAAATCGAGATACTCTATGTTTTGATATAAATTTAGTTTGGAAACGAGTCATTTATGAGTTGGTTTACTCTTCAACGTAAATTTTGTTTAGAGTGGTATAAGATATAAAACATATTATTTGACGCCATAAATTCAGGTTACCCTATTTTTTTAACATAAATTTAGTTCGAAAACGAATCAGGTTAATTGTAGATTATATTATGTGCATACCACCACCGAAAAAAAAAACTAGTAAATACTAAATTGTAATATTACCCTGTATATTTAAAAAGCAATTGAAATGAACAGTATGAACAGTTGCCACCTCATTCACATAAACAAAATCCATCATCTCCCCCAGTACTCACCCCTTTCTCCTCCATCATCTCTGCAAATGGAAGAATCATCTGCACAAATCATCACCTCCATGACCAACTGGCTCACACCCACTGTCCTCTTCATCTTCCTCAACCTCATGATTGCCACCATCTTCTTCACCTACAACAATAATAGTAATAAATTAATAATCAATCTCCCACCCAAAAACCTACTGCAACAAACCACACCATTTCTGATCATTCGAAGCTCCATAGATCCCCCTCCATCATCCACCGTCTCAAATCCTTCACCACCCACCACCACCACCTAGATCTACCACCACCACCTACCACTTTCGATTCCAATCAGACCCATTTGGGATTCGGGTCGGAGAGTCTTGAAACGGGTGCCCGACCCGAGGATGAAGACGATGAGTTGCAGAGTTTGGATGAGGTTTACAGCAAGATCATCGGAGGAAAGGTTAACAGGACAAAGTCCGATACTTCGCCGGCGTCCGGCGAACTTCCGACGAAGTTACCGGCGAAGATGAAGAAGTCTGCGAGTTTGAAGTCTGCATTTGCCAATTTCTAGGAGGATAAGGTTGTGGAGGCTCGCCGGCCGGCCACCGTGAGGGAGCGGCGGACGGCGGCGGCGGAGGAGGATGACGTGGAAGTTGATGTGAAGGCGGATGATTTCATCAACAAGTTCAAGCATCAGTTGAAGTTGCAGAGGATTGATTCGATTATCAGGTATAAAGATATGGTAAGTAGAGGGGGTGGAAAGTGAAATGTGTTGGTTTTGGAGGGGGGATTTGTGCATTTTTGGAAGATGAGGTTTTGTTTGATGACAATGAGGCTGTCATCTAAGAACCTGTTGGTTGTTTGTGATTTTCGTACGTTCGATGATGATGATAGTATCATTGTCTGAGAAGCTACTATATTTTCCTGGCTTTTTTTTAAAGCATAGGTACTAGTTTTGTGTTTGTATTTCTTTCCGAGTCTTGAACGTTAGTACATGTACAATCTGAACGAAAATTAATTTCGCGCAACGCGCGATCCGGATATCAACTAGTTTAAAGTAAAAAATATCGATAGCCGTGATGTGAATATACTGTTTTTTAACTTTATTTTTTACATTAAATAGAAGTTAGCCGGTTTAGCCCAAAATTAATGAAATATGTGAATTTCAGCCCAATATGTTAACAACCAGTTGGGCCCAAACTAATGAACTAGAGGCAACTAGATTAGTCTCAAGCCCAATAGAAAATTGGGTCATTTTTCTACTTTTTAGGGTCCAACTTCAAGTGCCAAGCTAACGAAGCCCAACTTAATCAGGTTTAGTTTTTCAGAAATAAAAAAACAATAAAAGAAACACAGGTATCGTTTTCTAAGGCTTTTACTGTTTTGATGCTAAAAACGTAATTAATTAAAACGATTTGTATCTTTAAAGTTTGCTTACTCACGATCCCACAAGCGACCGATATATATATATGAACTAAGTTAGTCTTATTTATCTTTAGATTACTATCTGTTGCTTCCTTTAAATCCAAAACGTCTGTTCAGGAATTTGGGTTATTTTTTTTAAGCCCTTCTATATTTTTTTTCCAAAAGGTTATTATTTAGGATAAGTAAAACCTTTGATGAAATCTTGTCACAAGATCATTAGCACATAAATTAGTTTACATGTGTAATTCCATAACAACTACTTGTGTACAAAAGCTGTTAACTTCACTCTTTTTCTTTCCAAAATGTTTTGAAAGGTGAACTCCGAATTGATAATTCCAACGATCTATTGGTTCATCCGGTTGGTCTGATCTCAAAACCGATTGACCAAAAAATAGAGCATGCAATCATCATTTGTTTTGATCAGTTAGCTTTGATATTCAAACACTTAAAACCGACATGTTTATAAATGATCTTATAACATCGACCATTATGTTCTAACATCGACATGTTTTGATCAGTTAGTTTTTAAAACGGATTTTTTTATGTTATCATGTCGGCTAAAATATGTGTACAAATACGCCTATTCTTAAACACCGATTGTTCCACTTTAATTTGTCGAGCTAGCACGTCAGGTTGTCAAAATGGATGGTTTTGTATAATCATGTCGGTTACGATATGTATACCAAATACACCATTTCTTAAATCCACAAAAATGAACTACTTAAATACGCTACAAAACACTTTCTTGTCTATTTTCACAAGAAATTTAAAATACAATTTCCCCGGGACCGTTATATCACACGACTTCCACCTTTCCACGTCTAGCGTGTCTTTTACCCGAAATGCAAAACACGAAAACCGGTCGAGTGTGCATATAAACATAATATATTTTGAGTACAAAAATGCTTTAGAAGCTAAAAATGGTATAGAATCTTGAAAAAATAAAAAAAAGATGATTTTAGTTGGAATCTAACATGAAATGGAAGGTGCATAGAGATAGAGGTATCGTGTTCTAATGTCCAAACACAAAAGTGAACACCATTCTTCGCTATGCCTATACGTTTCTTTTTCTTTTTTCTTTTTATTTTATTTAACTTTTTTTTTCTATTTTAGCTAATGTTATTTTTCACGAAACCTATGTGTCCCCACATATACTCCACTAGCTTACACTACAACGTATAAAAGTACACTCCATGTACGTTGTTTGGATTTATATACACAAACATGATTTCACAAAAATGTGTACAAACCAAAAGAAAATAAATAAAATAATGATTAAACTCAATATACGACCTGATTTGGCTCGAGCTTGGTGGCTTGGATGAGTTTTGAGCTTAAGGGGTTGTTTGGTAATATCTAAATAATTAAGCGGTGAACCAATAAAAGGTCTGAACCATTAAGTGCTGAACCATTAAGAGGTCTGAACCATTAAGAGCTAAGTATATCGCTTAACTATTCAAAGGAAAATGTCTGACCGATTCAGATAAAAGGTCTTAACCATTCAGCATTAGACCTATTAACCATTCTGTATCAGTATATTGTTTAACCATTCAGAAGTAAATGTCTTAACCATTCAGACATTTGCTCGCGAAACAAACAGTCTGAACCATTAAGTGCTGAACCATTCAGACATCTGAACCATTAAAAGGCTGATTAAGAGTCTGCCAAACAGCCCCTAAGTTTGAGTTGAGGACAAATCGTTTATGAACTCTCACTGAATTATAAACTTTCGAGCATGTACTTAATTTCGTGTTCTCTTTTTCTGTATAGTGGTCGTCTGGTAGTGTATATTAATAACTATATGATTCAAAACTGTTGATAACTGATAGGTTAAGCCTTGTATAACTCAATCATCAAAGTTTTTTTTTTTTAATTTCTTTAAAGAAATAAGTTAACTTATGTAACCATAAGCTAGCTCTAGTAAATACGAGCCAACACCAAGTTGAGCTTCAACTCGGGTGAGACATTAGCTCATATTGACTAAGCACAAGTCACGATATTGTTTAAAAGTGTGTAATTATTGAGTTGAACCTAGAAAATATCTAAACACTTAGTTTTTTTAATTCTACTTCCGATCATATTCTTAGTTATTCTCAGTTATCGGTTAGAATCAAGATCAATTCAAATATCTATTAATTTAGAGTTATACTTATCCAAGGCAACACTAATAAATATCTTTCTATTTGTTAATTATAGTTAATTTTTTTCATTTCTCTTAATGCAACATACTATATGTCATGTCATCAATACTTTTGGGATACGCTAAGAATTAATTAAAAACATTTAATAAAGTAACAATAAATAAGGGCAACCAATTGAATTAATTAGAGGGTGTATCATGTGACAAGATTGCGGTGGGGAGTGTAATTAATTCAAGATTACGTATCTATGTTTGCTTGTTTGGAGGTGGACTTAATTAACTTGCATCATGTTATGTTTTTAATTATAATTAATAATATATACTTAATTAAGATTTATTATTTTAAGCAACTACCTAAAAGTAAAGCAAACCATTAACCACCACTATTTTAATTTGATTTCTTCTTCATCTCATATATAACTTTTTTACGTCTCTTAAACTTTTCAGGAGAGTTTTAATTTAATAAAAGAACATACCTAAAATATACGTGCATTATAGGTATAAGTTCTAAATCTAAAAAAGATTAAGAAGTGTTTAAAAATTCATGACAATTAAGGGGTACACAAAATTTCGACTTGAGAAAGAAAGTCGGTGACTCTGTGTGTAAATTACAGGCGTAAACGAGTTGAGTATGATAAGTTGAGCTAAGAGTTTGACTTAAAAGGACTTAAGATCAAGCTTTACTCGTTTCACGTCATATGTTTAAAGCTTGACATCAAATTGTGAATATATCAAGCCCAAACTCGACTTGTGTATTATTTATATATTTATTGTTTATTTTGATATATAACTCTTTTTAAATTTTATATATCTACAACTATAATTATTTTTATAACATACAATATATTATTTAGTTTTATTTTATTAATTATTTATAGTAACGTTTTTTTAATCACACATTATACTATATAAATGCTATTATATTTATACAAGTAATATCGACGTTAAACCATACGAGGCTAATAAAAAATAATATATAAATGGGGAATCGAGCTCAATTTATCTGATGAGCTCTTATTCTTGTCTAAGCCCGACTTAAGATTATTTAACCTCGATTAGAAAAAACTTTCAAGAAGTCAAATTCACTAGTTTATGAGCTGCTCCGCTCGTTTACAATCATGCAATAAAATATTAACTAAAGTTATTAACATGGATATTATTAGGTACATCTAGCCAAGGCTCAAAAGTAAATTAAAAGAAAGACATCCTATTAACCACTAAATTAAAATTAAACACATGGAGAAAAGTTTCTGCCTTGTATTTGAAAGAAATACATTACTTGTATGTTTCAATTAAGTTTAACAACTATACCATGCTTAGAAAGTTGACAAATATGAGCATTGAATATAGATAGATAAAAGATGCATAAGACATTATTTCACATAAAATGCTTAAAGATGTTAGAAATTATAATATTGATAAGGCACAAATATGTGAGTTGAAACATAACCATTAGCCATTATCAAATGATAGCCTAATGGAATGGAAAAGGTGAAGGCATTATATTTGAATGATTGACATATATTATTATATTAGTAATAATTTGAGTGTCCGCTGGTTATAATAATAAAATGCATGTTCATCCATTATATTAACATTTTCTAACTTGTGCAACTCCCTTTTGCTTTAATTATTATTCAATGAAAATGTAAGCCCATCATTGCCTACCAGGCTACCACCCTTTGATTATGTATAAAAGAAAAAATAAACATGTATGTATTATTTATTTATTTACATATAAATATAAATATTTATATGTTAATAAACATTGTTATATAAATTTTACATCTATAACAACATACAATTTCACGTTTCGCGTGTATGAATAGATCTCTTTTGGCTTGTTATTTATTTACTTTCACGTGTGTATTTGTTTGGGTGTCTACTTTTCATGTATCCGTCATCCGAATATATATTTTATTTTTACATAATCGGTTTATTTTCTTGAAAATGTAATTCCGTTTTACAGACTCATAGACATTATAATGATACGCAAATAATTTGTATATGTATATATAACCAGTCTCACTCTCGTATAACTTGTCCCGTCGACTCATAGAGCATGTAAACTTTCATCACGAGCATTCCACCCTCACAAAACGATAGACAATGTTGATTACTAATTAACGAGCATGATGTTTAACTTCACCCAAAGGGTCTACAACACCATTAGCAGAGGGCTCGACAAGACATCTTGACGTAGGAATAAGGCAAGAGATATTAACATCATAAGTACCGGTATTGGTTTTACAATTCGCGTAATCTCTTATGTAGATATATTTCAAATGTTATAGTAACTCAAAAAAATGTGTACAACATAAATGTTTCTTTTGCCAATTATGTATCTTAATTACACATGATCACATAAATAAAATTTTGCAAAATAAAGAGGTAATGCACTTGCTTTAAGAAAAATATAAGTTGTAAGTGGGAAAATCATGAAATAAAAATAAAAATTTTAACTGTCTCGTTGAATTAAATTAAAAAACTTTGAGTTTAATATCACTGAAGTTTGAATACTTTTTTTATTATCGTCATTTTTTGTAACCCATTAAATAGATTGAGCTAAGCAAAATAATTATGAAATTTGGTTACTATTTGATGACTTTTTTTCACAGTTGCCCATTAATTAATTAAACTAGTAAAGAATAATTAGTAGATGGTAAATAAATTTCGCATCTATTTCATTTGACTCAATTATAACTGACATTTATAAAAATTGTGCTAATAAATAAAATATTAAACTTGAATGAACTTATAATTAAGAAAATATTAGTAATACAGTAAAGTTGATGATACTATTTTGAACATCAATCTATTCTCCTAATTTCATGTAGTTTTATACTTATAAGAATTTGAATCCGTAACAGATTAGTAATACGGAGTGATCAAGGTCACTAAATCATGGTTAGTGAAATTGATTATAAACCAATGATCCTTAGCTCATCTGGTTAAGATGAGCTACCCATAACATGTAAATAAAGAGGAGGTCATCGGTTCAAGTCTCACTCTGAGCATAAAATGCTTAGAGTTGAGTCAGTGAGTTTTCTCAGCAATGAGTTTCCTTCTGAGGGGTTGGGGGTGCGGTCCCAGCTGAGAAACGGATATGTGGGCCCAATTAAGATAACACCTATCATCCGAAACAGGGTCGTACATTTACCGTTAAAAAATGTAAAATTGATTATATGAGGTGATATTAGCTTAAGTTGGAAATTAAACTATTAGGGAAACTATGTGAAAAAATTTGATACCTTGTGACTTTTTTTCCTTGCTGTTTTCTTTTGGTTTGTAAAACATGCGTCTTTTTATAAAAAGCAAAGAGGTCAATATGGTATGCTTCAAAGAAGGGCAACCTCTTTAAGAGTTGAATTTAACCAATTCCTTTTATTAAACTATTACTCCACCATCACCTCAAATCAAAAAGACCCCCCTTTTCCCTATAAAAATGGAAGCAAAAAAATATTAAAGTCACATTTTAGAGGCATATCCCCTTTTCTTTTATAAGTAAAACATATAAAATTATTATTATTATTATTATTACTATTATTATTATTATTATTATTATATTATTATTATGATTATATAATCATTATTATTATATTAGAATTTATAAACTTACTTTTACTATTTGATCCCCATTTACAAGTCCATTTTATTAGATCTTCGAGTGTCATCACATAACTTTCGTTGTTCGTAATCTGGTTAGACTCGATATCATACGTTACAAAATTACATATCAAAAAACTTTGCAGTGACTTGACCCCAGTGCTCGTAGCCTATGTCCACCTATTCACGACTGATCTAGAACGTTCTTCGGCATGCACATGTTTATTTATTAATCAAAACTCAAGAAACTCATTAACAACATTAATGAATTTGCAAAAAAAGTAACAAATAATAAAAAAATAAAACAATTGACTCATACCGGCTAAATTAAAAGGGTTAATTTTCTTAAAACCACAATCAAAATATAATCTCTTTTCTTAAAACCACAATCAAAATATAATCTCACTAATCACACCCTAATTCTAAAAAAGTCATGTTTTTTCTATGGATTACATATATGATATTTTAGGTATTAATTTGAGTTTATGTAAGTTTTTGTTATATTTTATCTTTATTTTATATTAGAAAAATATGTTTATATTATTATATTTATAAAGAGACTAAATTATTAAATGAAAATATAATGGTTAGTAAAAGGAATAATTGCAGGGTTTGACGTTTCTATCTTTTCTCGTTCTCTTCAACTCCCACACGCAAACTACTCCCAAACAATTTATATTTATATTTATTTCATTTTATTTATTTATATTAGTTATTTAAGAACAATATAAATAGAGTGGGAAAATTTTAGCCGCAACACATCCAAAAGTATGACGTTACTTTTACATAAACACTAACTTTTGTTTCTAGAATTCTCAAACAACAAAAAGAAAATGCACACATGATTCCATTTTATATTATTTTTCAAAAAATGATACGTTGAATAATATTTTTATATTCATATGATTAAATAATTAAAATAAAAAAGCTAAAAGACGTGAAATATTTTATCTTAGATCATTTTTAAATTTTAATCACTTTACTCTTTTACTTTTACATATTTTAAGTTGTTAAAAGTCTCACCATTATACATTTCACAAAATTTGTATTTAAGCAATTTCCAATGTATAGTCGAAAGAGAGATCGACCCTTGTGGTTTGTATCTTTTTTTTTGAACGACATCAAAATTTATTAAAAAGAATCGGAGCTACATAGAAAGCAGAACTGAAAAAAGTAAAATTACATAAACATACTAAACATAATCCATTTATCCCAATCTAATTTGTGCTATTTTGTTCTATGTTTATCCATAAGAAGGTAGTCATCTTAATATCTTCAAATAGCCTATCTTTGCTCCACAAGTTCATTCCAAATGATTTTTTGTTCCTACCCTCCCATATACTCCGTAATGTCCCCAAACGATCACGGGGATTGTTTTTTTAACGTATCATCTCCTTTTATTTTTATTGCTGTTTTAACATATCATTTGTTGAAGGGTTAATTGAGAAAGTCATCTTCATCCAACAGATGATCAAATGGCGCACATCTTTAGCAAATTACAATTCATGAAAATATGATCAATGGATTCAGATTGATTATATAAGTCGCAGGTTGAGTCGATATGAATATTCCTTATTTGTATGAGAGAAATAATTTATAAAATATAAATAAACTCTTATGTGTTGTTTGATAGTATTTGTCATAACTGGTAAATAAAGGCATGGCGCAGCTACAATATTTGTTATTCAAGATTCATGAACTAAAATAAATTCATGCGCCAGACAATTGTCATTTCCTACCGCTAATGGTCTGGTGTTTCAAATCAATGTCACTTTTGTTTCTTCCTTTTGCCCTTGTCTACTTCGGCATTGAGCTCGTCGTTGTCATTGACTATGCCCTAGGAATGACGAAATGTTTGTCATCATCCCACACATTAAACTTTACCAATAACTTTGTTGTGAGTAAAATTTACTAGATATGTTTGTTTGTTGCTTTCATTTACTATCTAGGACATGTTTTATTGTTCTTTTAACTCTTTTGATCTCTACCCAAAATTATGAGTGTGTGTTGTCGTTGAGCTACAAAGTATAATTCTCATAAAAGTCAAACTATGCAATAGTTTAAAATGCTAACGTGTGTGTATATTGGTACTCTTCTAGCAATCAAAGTATCACTATTGCACAAAACTCTAGTAAATATCAAACACAATATCGATAACTTCCATGGTAAAAGTAATAACATGGTGGGCTTCCTTGAGGGTTAAAATGTTGGTTCAAGTCTCACACAAACAAAAAGAAAGGTGTTTTTTTTAGGGGGGGGGGGGGTGGTTTCAGATTGAGACAATGAGTTTTCTTACATGTGGTGGGCTTCTTTTCGAGAATGGTCTTAGATTCGAGACTGATGGAGACAGACTGATGTACGAGATTCCTTTCGGGGATGTGCCAATCTAATGCCTCACGGTTCTGTACTTAAGTAATGAAGATGATCGGGTGGACCAATGACTCGTTAGTAATCCAATCAGACGTTAAAATAAAAGTAACAATATGTTCACCAACTATGTTCTATTGAAGGTCATTATGCCATAATGATTTTCTAGGAAGACAATCTTTCTCATCTCGTAGTATTGTGAATGATAAAAGACCCCCACTTCAAACAATTATCTTAGTATTTTGCTATGATTTTATTATCCATACGGAATGGATAACAAACTGAACAAAATAAGTAATATAAAACAAGATGAACGCATAAGAGAGATTAAATTTATAAATATGCGTAAGGTTTTACAATTACAAAGTATTAAAATGACTATAATAAATATACGCAGTGGCGAAGCATAGTTGGGACCGGGGGGGGGGGGGGGGGCCGCCCCCCCTCTTTTTTTTAAACTTTAATCCGGTAGTGTAAATTTTTGGCTCGGTAGTGTAAATTTTTATATAAAACTCGAGTTCGCCCCCCCTAAAAAATTAATTTCGACCCCGCCCCCTACTCCCGTGTTCAAGCTCCGCCACTGAATATACGTTACACCAGGTGTGTAGTAAGATAGGACTAATTTTGCAAACTCCAAACACAATAAGGTATCAAACTGTTTGGTTTGTTCAAAATTAAATCACACATTAAAGGAGTGAACATAAAACTATTTTCTTTTAATTTGTTAAAAAAATAATAGAATTTCATTTGTTATTAAATTATTTTTTTTATCATTTTCCCTATTTATTTTCTTTTGGTAAGTCTGCCACACCATATAACCATTATTTTCACCAACAACACTCCACCACGGCACTTAGGCACTCACGTCTTTAGTTCACCACTAGAACGATATTTCTTAACTTCCATCAAATAAATCCCAATCTTATTCATTTTTGTCTACTACTTTGATCATAATTTATTTAATATACATTAATTAGAAAAAAAAAGATACATAAAATTTAGGGCTTAAGCATGTTCTACTGTTCCTAATTACAACTGTTTCTAAATTACGAGAACACCAAAATCTCTAATTGAGTCAAGATAAATGAGCTTATTTAGTAAACAAGCTCATTTTTTCAAATGGATGACGTTATTATACAAAGTGTATTTTTGCTACAAAATGTGAGAATACACAATGAGACTAAAAAAGCTATAAAAAATTATATCTCACAATCTAAATTTAATTTCAAAAAGTACTTTGGAATCCCTGTTCCTTTCGTCGTCCTCTTTAAAAAAAAATAAAAAAATTCATTGTGTCTTTTTATGACACAATGGTGACGTCATTATGTCTTCCATAAAGACACAATGACGTCATTGTGTATTTCATAAATGACACAATAAAAAACGTTAATGTTTTTATTTTTTATTTTTCATTTATTTTTTTCTTAGGGAGGACGCTAGGGGAACAAAAGCTCGGAATTAATTTTTTAAAATTCGATTTATATTGTGAAATATAATTTTTTTGTGACTTTTTTTGACTAATTGTGTCTTCTCATATTTTTTAGCAAAAATACGCTTTGTATTTGAACCTCTTTCTTTTCAAATATACAAAATCTATTAGGCTCACGAGCATGTTATAATATAGCATGCATATAAAAATTTTTTATAATAAATATATAAATACATATTTTAGATATAATTATTTTAAAAATAACTAAATAATATATTCTTCCATATATGTAATATAATAATAAAAATATATACATATTATTTTTATAACTAAAATAATAAAATATTTAATAAATAATAAATAAGCTGAGCTCCAACTTCAATAATTTATTAACGAGTCTAAAACTTAAAGAAGTTAAATCAAAGTTTAAACTAATTCGTGCTCGACTCAACTCAACCCGTTGGTATCTTTATTCAAATGTCTTTATGTTGTTTACACTTTAAAAAAAGTTTGATGTGATACTTTGGGAGGTGAAAATAAGTTAGAAATATCATTCTAGCAAAAAAAAAACTCGATTGATGGTTTTGCCAATCAAAACAAATGAATATTAGATAAGAGATTAATTTAAATAACTACGATATGATGATTAGCAAATGATAAGAAAATAAAGCATAAATGGAAAAACAAGTGTTTTGGAAGTGAATAAATTGTAGCTAAATGTGGGATATTTAGAAATATGATCCAAGATAGTGAGACAAGGAAATCATGAAAATGAGGGCACCAATTTCATTTGCAAATTGGTTTCGTATGTCACAATTACACCACCACCACCACCAATACGACGTGAGTGTCTGTCGTTTTGGAGGCATGTAGGACCATTTGCATTTATTCCAATCAACCACTCGAACCCTTTTAAGGATGACGGGTAAAGCCATATAACCGGTTAAGTTTTTGTTGTTTTTTAACGGCGAATTCACGCATGTACTCTTAAATTTGTATCGTTTGTTCATTATAGGACACTGGTGGCGGAACCAATATGTTTTTCTATAGTGTCAGTATTTTACGGTTCTTGAATTCTAACAACCCAGATGTTATAGTTTTTGGGTCGGTCAAAGGTCGGTTCGGATCATAAAATAATACACTTTTACTAGAAAAATAAATCAATGTCATTACATATAAAAAATTCTTATATAGTTGTTTCTCTAGGAGTTTTCATATTATAAACCGATCCATGACATCTTCAATAGTAATGTTTGCAAAGAATCATTTTTCACCATAGTTTAATTATGTATTCAGATTGTGGAAATTCAGTTCGTTGAATAAAAATAACTATTAATACTCGTGGTTGCAACCAGTAAAATTGATGTTAACTAAAATAAACGATAAAATAATGGATATTCGTTATGTTTTTTTGCAACCGGTATTACTTAAGAATTGGTAATAGAAAATAATAATTGATTAGGGATTAGGGTTTTTACTTACAATATTCTACAACCTATACAACTAAGACAAGAATATTTAGTTAAACTTTTATATAACTTTTTAATTATTTTTTAACTTACAAAAAACTTATATAATTTTTTTTAAAACCAACGCGCAGTGGGAAACAACTTGCCTTTTTTTCCAGAAAAAATGATGTCAATCGTAAAAAAAGGATTTGTATCATTCAGAATTTGTGTATTAGATGTTATTCTTAGAACCGAAAAATAAATGATGTCAGTTGATTTCATGCTCCCCAAGGTAGTTTCGTCCCTGTATATAATACATTTACGTAAGCTAGATTGATTAAGATGGAATTGAATAGCCTCTTTTTGACATATGATACTTTAGATAATTTATACAATAAACGTATATGATAATAAAAAAAAATAAAGTTAGTGAAACTAAAGGACATGCCTTTGATGGTTTGTCGACTTAAAAGGAGAGAATCTCCTCCAACTTAGATGAGGCCCCAACCATCTCACCAAAAGCATCAAAGTGGTTAAAGATGACATGATATCAATTGAATCATGATTTTCAATATCCTATAAACTATCATGTGTTTTTCTTATGTATTATTCTAATGTCTTCAACACCTATTCAACTTGTGAACATACTATATACGTGGAAGTGTGGAACTACTAGCAAAACGCAAAGGGGTGAGTTGTTCACATTGTAACAAAAAAAATTCTATTATGGGTCGATGTTGCTAACATTTAATTCATTCTTTTTGAACGACTGAAGAAATTTAAACCATCCAACTAGCAAGACGCTAGAAGAGAGAAGCAAACAACATTACAAAATTTAAACTGGGTTTTGCAACCATCAAGCCTAACTAGTATTCGTCCTGTTATTTTTGTTGACAAACCAAAGAAGCACGTTTCAGACATTTAAACAAAAATTATGTGTCTACTTTGTTTTTGTAAATCAGTAGCAACTATTTGAAAGAATAACGTATAACATACTTTTAAATTTTCTTCAAGTTTATAGATTCTTTATGTAGTATTTTATTGAGGATCTGAATTTTTATTTATAAATGTAGAGCTTGATTCGTATATTCAACTGCATTACGACGATTCTTGAATATAAAAGAAGCACTGGAAATTTGTTTGTATAACTAATGCCTATAAAGAGAAAATCACAAAACAAGTCATACTGAAATATGATATACCACGATAGACATGTTAACATTTAGTTACGTAGAGAGCCTGATGTTATGCGAAATAACAGTTCAAGATTCACTTATTTTCGTTTGTTCAACTTTGTATAATCAAACGTATGTCTTAAGAGGGATGTGCGAGTTAAAATGGACACGTGATCATATTATCGTGAAAATCCTGACTATAGTTGTAATTTATTACTAATATAACTGTAGAAATAAACCTTAAACTTTAAAAATGATTAGTTTCAGTATGATTTTCTCGAAGATGATATCATAGTAACATTTTAGCATACATGATACCATATAAACATTCTAAAAATCCTAATGAACAAATATATTTATGATTTCTCATAATTGAGTTTAAGAATTGGTCAATTGGAGTGATTGAATGGTTAGCATTTAGAATTTCGTGTTTCATTCTAAAACTCAACCCAAGTGAAACAAACCCCGCCACTAGTCTCACTTACAAGTTACAACTTTAATTCTTTATTCATAACCTAAGTTAACTACCAACAATATTAACTAATCCTTATTTTATTTATCTCATTTGGTTTCAATTTATAAATACTTGATATTAATCATATCATATACTTTTAATGATATGTGTTTGGATCCTTACTCTGTCATCAGCAAGTAAATAAGTTATAACGTAAGATATATGAATTTAGTTATTGAAACAAAGCAAAACTCTCTAAATTTGTATTTTAATACATGAAAGTTATAAATTTTAATATTTAATGTTGTTATTACAAAAACATAGTATGTATTGTTAATAATTATGTTCTATATATTTATTAAAGATGTACATCCTTTAGATAAAAAGTATGTAAAGATCACTGCATATAATGGACCTTGTTAATAACTTTAATAATATCATCTAAATAAATAAAGGGTGCTTGAGATTTGATTTTAAAAACGGATCGTACAATCTTTTCTCTTCAAGCCTTAGGAGATCTTCGATTCAAATCATCTGTTTAAGTGAATAGAAGTGTTTAAGGATTGAAATATAAAGAAATTGCATTTGAGCTGAGATTAAAACTTTAAATGAAACTGCATTTAAAGAAAATAAAACATAAGAAAAAAATTAATTGTGTGATTTATCCACAATAACAATGCTTGCTTTGTAATCTTATTTAATCTTAAATTTAACCGTACGTTGCAACGACAAGGGTTGCAGCAGACAACGAAGGCGATCAAATGAGAAAGTTCTGTTTTATTTAGTTGAATTCTTTCACTATTTGAATAGAATGTTGAATTGTTTTATTTGAATAATTTTTTATAGATCTCATTTAGAGTTATTTTCATAATATTCATTCTCTGATCAAATATACGAACCTGAATTCGCATATAAGAATCATATCCATAGAGTTAGTATTCAAATCTAGTTGCAACATATAAAGGATTTTTTGACATTTTTACAACATTTATGCATTGATCCTTATAATTAGGCCTCGCGCGAGGGGGATGTTGTCTCCTATAAAAAAATTTAATGTTATATGTATGTAAAAATCATAAGCGCCCCTGAAAGTTATGCAATTATTCTAATTTTGTCCTTAATTATTAAATTTCTTTTAATAAATCACTTAATATTTTAAAATAAAACGGCAAAATAAATCATACAATTATTGTAACTTTAAACAATATTATTTATATAAAAAAAACATATTTACGTCAAAGAGGAAAATAGTATTGAATCTTGCTCACGCCAAACACAGTTTTCGTCCTCATTCCGGTCTTCTTCCACCTCCATTACTATAAAGAACCCTAATTTTCCTTCAAACATCCCACCAAGACATCCCCAAATTCTCCTCAATCTCCACAAAATCCCCAATTTTTCACCATGAATTCTTAACAATTCCCCAAATTTTCAACTGGGTTCACCCCAAAATCACCGAAATCCGTTTCAATTTCCATCAATCAATCACCTCCCCTGTTTCAAACACCCTGTTGTTGAACATATTACGATATGGAAAAGCTTAATTTCGTCAAAAATGGTGTTTTGAGATTGCCCCCTGGGTTTCGATTCCACCCCACTGATGAAGAACTGGTGGTACAATACTTGAAGCGCAAGGTACACTCGTTCCCTCTGCCTGCATCCATCATCCCAGAAGTTGAGGTTTGCAAGCATGATCCATGGGAATTACCAGGTACCCATTATGATTCTCACTCACTCTGTTGAAATCAAGACATTTTGTTGCTTATTTCCGATTAAACAGAGGTTTGATCGATTGATTATCGATAAATGATCGATTGATTGTGTTAAATTATGGTGTTTTATGTGTTTGATTTAGGTGATTCTGTGCAAGAGAGGTTCTTTTTCAGCACGAAAGAGGTGAAATACCCCAATGGAAATCGATCGAATCGAGCTACTGTATCTGGGTACTGGAAAGCTACTGGATTAGATAAACAAATTGTTAGTTCGAAGAATAATCAGATCGTGGGTTTGAAGAAAACACTTGTGTTCTACAGAGGAAAACCCCCAAATGGGTCACGAACAGATTGGATCATGCATGAATACAGACTCGTAACCCCACAATCAAAGAATCCCACACAGGTTTCTATCGAATTCTTATAAATTCATTCGAATCGATGCGATTTGAGTCGAATTTGTATGCCAATTTGGCTAATGATGTGTTTTTTGTTAAAACAGAGAATGGAGAATTGGGTGATTTGCAGGATTTTCTTGAAGAAAAGAGGAGGTAATGCTAACAAGAACGATGAAATTGGGGCTGTTAGTGATCTCAAATCGGTTGAATCGAAGCCGATTTTCTACGATTTCATGGATGCAAGGAAGAACAGAAGAACCGATTTGAATTTGATGCCGATTCCATCGTCTTCGGGTTCGAGTGGGATCACTGATGATGCTTGTTCTTGTGATGAACATGAGGAGAATAGCAGTAATCTTGATAGTGTTTCGAATGTAAGGAAAAAACAGTCGTCTTAAATTAATGATCTTTTTTTTGTGATTATAAATTAATCTCGATTTGATTATCTATGGATATCTTGTTTTAATGGCATTGGTAATCATGAATTAGTGTATTTGAAAAGTAGAAAATAATGAGATAATGACTAGATGGGTGCTTAAAACATCAATTTTTAGTGTTCCCTACAACTGATTGTTGTTTTAAAATTTTAGTTATTTGTGTTTAAAATGAGCAACTGTCGTTAGAGAAGTTGATTTAACGGGAAATTAGTGTGGGTGTAATTACTTTAGGAGTAAAGTAGGTGTAAGATAGAAAGTGTGTGTTCTTGATTAATTTTTTTTAGCATAAAGTGTTTATTAAAAAGGGTGTCAGATTTTTTTTTATCAAATGAATTGAGTTGTTCGGTTTTGAAAATTTCCAACTAAAGTTGAGAGTTAAAGTTAATATTCGAACTTTTATTGAATTCGAACTTTTATTGAATTTAGATAAGCCGGTTTTAATTAACACGGTTAAAAGTCCAATCAAACTAAAAAAATTATCTTATTGAAATTAGAATTTTTAAAATTTCTGTCATATTAAAATTTAATGGAAGTTTAAAATTTCTAAGTATTCAAGGAGCAAATAAAGAGTATTAAGTCTTTTTTGAAGCTTGAAAAAAATCTATATATGTACATGTTTGTATGTGCACGTTATCGATTTACCGCCATATAAAACCTTTTGGTGTTTGTTATGTATATGTCATCACATAAGTCACATTATGACACCAAATAACTTCATCATTTAGAGATTAAGGGTGCTACACAATGTAAGGTCGTTCCCTATGTGAAATCCACGAGGCAAGGTTAAAAGAGAGGAAGCTTGTTTGGAGACATGATAAAGGGAGAGTGAAGCCAATGAGAGAGGGTGTGAGAGAAGATGGCGGTATGTGAAGGCCAACTTGTGGCTAGTTACTTTCTTCGCGGCGTAATTTTAACTGCTAACTTGTCCATGATCTTTTTTTAAACGTTGATATTGTCGATGTGGAGGTGCATGTCCCTCCTCTAACTACCAATGGTCTAAGACATTTGTGATGGGATGCCCGTGAAACACCCATGAGGTGAGGGGGAAGAGCGAGGAGGTTGCGTGCAAATGTGATAAGGAGAGAGGGCGGCGACTGCTTGTGGAAGAGGAAGGTTGGTTTGCGAGAGCGAGAGGAGAGAGCAGAAGACCTCTGTATAGAAAATATAAAAACCGGTTTCCACCCGATCAACACGACAATACAATAAAAATTTTAATTTTATAACTTTATCCTCAAAGATTATAGTCTCACGTTGTATTTCTTCTTGTTAAAAGGAATGTTTTGTGACAAAACACTTTTTAAAGAATATTGAAGACAAACACCTTTGTTTAGTATATTCGCGGCATCATTTGTTGGTTGATTCGACTACGATAAACTAAAGATTTTGAAACGAAATTGATTACATTTGTTTTCGTTTGAAATTGGTATTCTTTGGTAAGTATAGATGTTGGAAAAATGCAACCATCGATGGGCCATAGAGTCCTAAAAGTCGCATAATAGATTCTTTCAGAAAGAATTAATACAAAAAATATGATTTGATTTTGAAGAGATGCTAGAGACAATAAGAAGTGTTTCACCATCACCAAACATTTTTTGTCCTTAATTATTTTTTTAACAACTTCGTAATTTATTTTTTTAACAACTCGTAATTTATTGCGTTAATTAACTGCATCTACATCTTTTAAAATTTAACCATTCGAATTTTTAAATAGATGAAAGACATCTTAGAATATGATATATTAAGGGAAAATTTCATGTTCTTATTTAACATGCTAGTTTATCAAATTAGTTTTTGTTGGAATTTAGTTTCTCTAGTCAAAATTTAAATTCCGATTGAAAATCAGATTTTCAAATTTAGTTGAATTCAGGTTGAGGAGAAAGCTAAATAATATATAAGAAATAAAATGAAATTGTATATATATATTAAATAAACATACATGTATTCTTCGTAAAAGAAATAAAATTTACATGTATATGTACAATTGGAATTCAAATATTCAAGTCGAATAAAATCACAAATTTAAATTCAATTCAAAAACCTTGTTCGATTGCTAACCTTATTTGTAAATTTTAAAAGACTTAATTACACGGGTGGTCCCTGTGGTTAGGCCTGATTTCACTTTTGGTCCCTAACTTTCTGAAATTACAAGGTTGGTCCAATAATTTACACAAACGTAACAACGATGGTCCCTGAAACGGATGGACGTTAGTTATTGCTGTTAAGTGCGTATGAAATGACAAAAATACCCCCTTTCTCTTTTCTTCTTCTCCATCTACACTACTCCCACCACCATTGAAGCCTCCACCTTCAACCACCACCCCCACCACCTTCAACCACTGTCACCACCACCTTCAACCACCACCACCATCTTAATGAGCCAATCGACGGCTTTACTGGGACGATCGAACCCAAGGCGGTCCTGTACGTCGTAAAATTGAATGGCGGTGTGAGCTGCAAGACGAACACGACGGTCTCGTGGTCCCTTATCTCGTGGCCCCTTAGCGGTGCACACCTTGCTGTGACGGTCTTTCCGGCCGGTGGACCGTACAATGTGACCACCGTGAACCTCCACTATCTCCCCACCGCCACTGCCGCCGACGGTGGTCCTCAGCCCCAATCTCGACGGCGTAGTTGTTCGCCGGTGGTTGAATTGGTGGTGGTGGTGGTGGCGGTGATGATTTTCTTCCATATTTTCCGGCGAATTGGGGGTGTGTACAGAAAGGAGATAAGGGTGTTTGTTCTGTAACCCTAATCCGCCATTGAAGAGATGGCGTTGGGAAGATGAAAGCTCTTGAATTTGCTGAAATTGTCGATGAAATTGAAGGAATCCATTGGAGTTGATATTACTATTATTATTATCTTCTTCTTCTTCTTCTACATTCAACAGTTCTTGATTTTGATAAAGATGGAGATGATTAGTATTCCTATAGTTATTATTATTATAACTATACCTCTGAGAATCCAGATTCACAGACTGATAAACCTAAATTCTGAAGAACCCTGAATCACAAACTGATGAAGTGAATTAGATTCATAAACTGATGAAGCTAAATTGAGCTGACTTGCAGGCTAACCCATGTCTATAATTCAGTGAAACGTGCTTTAGAATGATAGACCACCCGTGGTGGTGGAGGCGGGAAGCACCCGTGGTGGTGGAGGCGGCGGTGATGGTGGTGGATGAAGGTGGTAGCGGGTGGGCTGGAAAGATGATGATTCAGGTGGGGAATGGTATTTTAGTCATTTAAAAAAGTTAACAGTCAAAGTTAACGTCCATCCGTTTAAGGGACCATCGTTGTTACGTTTGTGCAAAGTTTTGGACCAAACTTGTAATTTCAGAAAGTTAGGGACCAAAAGTGAAATCAGGCCTAACCACAGGGACCACTCGTGTAATTATGTCGTTTTAAAACTAAATTCAAATATAGTTCCGTTTGAATTTCAGCTTTTTCGAGTCTGATTCAAATAACATACGTATTAATAATTTAAGATATTTTATTGTCTCTTTAGTTAATTAACTTGTATAATCTGTTCAAAAAAAATTAACGTGTATAAAATAAAATCAAATATATCACTAGTACAAAAATCATTTTTATAGGCGTTGAAAAAGTTTTTTTTGGGCAGTTTTTAGCCGCCCTAAAAGAGGTCGCTGCAAAAATTAATATGATTTTTCTGGGCGGTTATAAAAACTGCCCAAAAAGATATCTGCACCGCCCAAAAAGATTCAAATAAAAGGCAATTAATTAAACCGCTCGAAAATAGGAGATTGGATATCAACCGCCTAAAATTGTTTTTATCTAAATTGAAAAAAAAATTATATAAATCCAGAATTTTATAAAAACCACAACTAAAACAAAATGTTACCAACACCAAAGCGCACAACAGTATTTTATAAAACAAATCACACAAAAGTATTTTATAAACATACAATCAAAACCCATAGAATTCAAACCAAAGCATCAAGATCGAATATAAATATAAAGTTCATGTTTAAATTGCATGCATCTAGACATGTAATACTAAAACATAGTCAAAATCAAAACAATCTAGTTTTCACTAGATACTAATACAAAGGTACTTGTTCAATTACGATATTAGAATATATAAAAATCTACATATCATAGCTACTATTTTCCAAATACCATTTTAAGAAACCACTTCAAGACGTTTGCGACTAACTTTTCGATCTTCACTTGTGTGACATAGGACCGGCTGGTTGACTTCCAAATCTAAAAAGTAAAACAAAAAAGAAATAAATTTAGTTAGACATGAATCAAAAAATATACACACACTTGATTAGTTTTACAAATCCAAATTTTTTTAACTAAAAATATAACATATTCTAACAGCCTGAATACCTAAATAATATAAGCCCAAATTATCATGTAATAACCCAAACAATCAATACCCAAATAAGAAAAACCCTTAAGATATGCATGTAAATTCTAAACAAAATACATACGTTACCGTTGGAGGAGGAACTTGTGTCACGTGAACTTGTGGGGCTGGTTCAAACTATATCAAAAAAATAGTAGTTAGATATATATGCACACGCACACACAAATAATAAAATGTAGAAATTGAGTTGTTGATTATCATATCCGTAAACGTTCCCATACTAGCCATATATATTTGATCATATTCTGTTGGGTCTTGTTTAAGTTGACTTTGATATTCAACATGTTGTATAGATGGCGAAAACTAAATAAAAAATAAAAAAGTTATAAAGTATATGTACTTTTGTTTATATGTTATCAACATTAATTTTTTAATATTGATAACATTATTTGCATCATAACACCTTAAACCTAAATAGCCCGACTAGTATAAACATATAATCCAATTTAAAAAACCAAAAACACTCATAACCTATGGTACATAACACGAGTTGAGTGGTGTCCGTGGCAGGGTTTGGTTCCGGCAAGGAGTCTCTGTGTTCGAAAGCTACAAGTTAACAAACATATTAGAGTAAATCTTATGAAAAGATAAAATAAAGTATATATAATTCTTTTAATAAATAAATATACCTTTATGGCGTTTCTCGGCCACTGAATAAAATAACCACAAGCATCACCAATATCTTTAAGTTCATCATAGCAAGAAACATGAGGGAGAGGCACATACTGAAACTTTGAATCAATGGTTTCTACTTGAACTTTCACATAATCATCATGCATTTATCTCCCATGTAACAACCTATTAGTAGTAGGATGCACATACCCAGTACCTATTATTTTCTCCATACTAGAATTATACGGGAATAACAACTCACAGAATAAAACCTCCAATAAAGCAATGTAACAATTTTAAAAACAAATATGATGTGTGTATATATATATATATTAAAATGTTTATATTAACATGATATAAATATACCTTGATAGGTGGATAGTGAATATGAGATCCACCGGACCCACACCTCGAGCCTCGAACATCAAGACTCGAGTCCAACCCTACATCACTTCTTCTTTGAGTAGTAGACACATCATTATGACTTTGTTGTCTACCATCTTGAAATAAGCCTCCGTGAACCATTGTGTGTCCTATAAAGAAAGTATATATTTAAAATTGCATCAACATTTATATAAGTGTGTGTGTGTATATATATATACATATAGTATTTATAATATATTACCTATGATATTAAAAATGCACGCGATCGTCCTCCATGCTCAGGTCCAAAAAATTTAGTTAATGGATCCTCTTTCACAAGACCATAACTACCATCATCAATCATTTGTTTTTCCAAACGAGCCTATAAAAATATACAATTGTTAAAACAACTTACTATAATACATATATTTTTATATAACTAAATAAATATATATTAAATTACCAATTCAGAATATGATACCATTGCATCATCCGCAAGTTCATACATTTTGGTTTGTTTGTTTTTTATCATGTTCCCGGCGATAAACTTTCTAGTACGTGGATCTTTAATATTATCAAGATCTGGATATTTTTGTAAAAGATGAGACCATCTTTCTTTAATTTTTTCAGGAGTTAACCTCGCAAATGAGAGACGTCCTAGATGAGAAAAGTTTTTGTTTGCCTTTGCGCTTGCTTTAGCTTTCCGACTGTTTTCCTTCAAACAAAATAAACAAATTATTACTAATGAATGTATATATATCACAATAATATTGATAGTAGTAATAATAAAAGTAAATATTAATTCTCATATACCAAAAAAGTCGGATTAGCTCTTTCAGCAACAAATTCATTCCAATATTCTTCATCAAGACTCTTATACTTCTCAAAAGGAGTCTTGCCTATATTTACAAATTTTGTTGTAAGAGTACTTTGCCAATTTGTATGACTTTTTTTCGCCCTTTTAATAAAAAAGGATTTACCCAAGTTGTCTTGAAGACGCCACGTATTCTAAGTATTTACAAAACATAAAAAAGTTAATAAAACATTTACACCTGGACTCCAAAGACATTTTAAGTCATCAATCAAAGGTGAAAGATATACATCATTGTCATTACCGGGTTGTTTTGGCCCCTGAATTAACAACGACATCATTATGTATTTCCGTTTCATGCATAACCATGGTGGAAGATTGTAAATGCAAAGAAGAACTGGCCATGTGCTATGACGACTACTTATGTTTCCAAAAGGATTGATTCCATCAGAACTAAGTCCAAACCTTATGTTTCTAACATCATTACCAATTCAGGAAATTTTATACTAATATATCTCCACTGAAGTGAATCCGCCACATGTCTTAATTTTCCATCATTTATACGTTCATCTGAATGCCATCGAATTAATTTTGCTTCTTTCTCATTTGAGAATAATCGTTTTAGTCTTGGTATAATAGGAAAATACCACAATAATTTAGCCGGTGGTCCATTTTTCATCACATCATCACTATATTCAACACTTTTATTTTTATTTTTATATCTTGATTCACCACATGTAACACATTTATGACTTTTTTCAAACTCATTTCTATACAAGATACAGTCATTTGGACATGCATGTATTCTTTCAACTTCCAATCCCATCGGGCACATCAGTTTCTTTGCTTGATAGAACGAAATTGGTAACTCGTTATCTTTTGAAAGCATGTCATGCAAAAGAACTAATAGATCTGTAAAACTTTTATCACTCCATCTGTTTTTTGCCTTCAAGTTAAACAATTTTAATATAGCACCAAGTTTTGAAAAATTGTCACACCCCAACCTAGACGGCGGAATCGTCGAGGCGTGAGTAATACGATTGTTCACAGCCACATAACGCTATGTTTAAATGTAAATAATCAGATTAATAGTTTCAACAGGAATTACAACATAAGTCTCAATCATGAAATACATTCAAGCAAATATCAAACATAACATAACATTTCATTTATTTAACTAGGTCCACATCCTAGTTTTATTGCAAGCTTCAAAAGATCACTCTAAACTCGAGGGTTACCTGAAACATGATAAAAATAAAAGGTCAACTAAAAATAGTTGTTGAGTTTACCAAGTTTTCATACATAATATGAAAAGATTATAAGTAGCAATTCATGTCATGGGTTATAAGCTAGTAAGGTTATAGAACACATATCTTCATAATCAAACCTCGACTTGATTACAAGTATATAAGATTGGCTAAGTGTATTTGGTTCCCTAGTGCACAAGCATACGGCTCCTAGGAGTCGGCAATACATCGACTTTAGCACCAAATAGGCTTGTCAGGCCCAAAGATCTAAGACGTCGCCAGGCTAGCAATAGTTAATGATTGTAACAAACTATGTATCTCATATAATCACTTACAACATACAAATAACCATGACAAGATATAAAGATGAATTGCAAGTGCTTTACAAGTCTCAAACGTTTATAAGTGTGTAATATATAAGTATCATGTTTCACCCCAAAATGGTGTGAAATAAAGTAAAAGGGGCAAGGAAAACTCACTTGTCAAATAAGTATATAATGACGACTAATAAGAATAATAGTAGGCGTCGTTCCAACGTGAATCGTTACAAGGCACCTAAATATGTAAATATATATTCACAAGGTTAAAGTCTTAATAATAAGCTTTAATGTTTTAACGTGAACTAGGGTTTCAATTGGAATTGTGAGGTTTGTCGAGTAATTAAATTTATAAAGTAATTATTCGCGTTTCGATCAATTAGAAGAATTTCATATATGTGTTTTAGTATTTTAAGAATGAATTTTAAGTATAAAAATTGATATGGTTTAATATATATAAAACTTTATAATTATTTAAGATTAATTAGAATAACGTTTTGATTAATAACAAATTATTAATCTAACCTTTAGTTTGTATATTTTACAGGAGATTAATATTTTAAAATGATTTATGAAATTATAAAATATATAATTTCTACAACCTTTTATTATTTATTATTTAAGACAAATAATTATTTATTATTTGAAACAATAATAATTAATGACTAAAACATGAAAATACTCCAATTGTAATGTTTTGTTAAGATAAACAAATTTTAAAGTCTATTTTATAAGTTATTTAACTAGTTTTATTATTTGTTTTAATAAAATAAAATCAAATATTAATATATTTTAAGAAATAAATTTGCAGAAATTGGTTTGATGTAAAGAAAAATATTTAAAGTTTATAAAACTGGTTTCAATAATTTTTAAAATTTTTATACGATTTTTAAGGGCCAAAAAAACCTTTTAAAAAAGAATGGGGGTTGCCGGGTTCGAACCCGGGACCTCCCGTGTATATTGTGCATGTATTACCGGTGAACCAAAGGCCGTGGCCGTATTAGTCCTCGGTTTTTAATTGTTTTAAAGTCTAATCCCTTAAATCCCCCGAAACCCATGAACCCTAATATGCAAACGAATCAATCGAGCCTTTAGTCGATGATTACAACCAAATTAACCATGGGGCTTTTGTTCCCCATGCTTAATCGAGCAGGTTCATGTATTTAATTTACCTGATCGTGTTCGAATCGAGGGTGAACGCCACGAAGAACAGTCGCGGCAGGGGAGTCGATCGAAGGAGACGGAATAAGCAATGAAAATCCAATTAATCCTGTGTGCAGCTTCTTATGGTGATGAAGAATTAAAGCCCTCAATCAAACTCGATTAATAATGCTCGTACACTGAATGGATTGAGTTGCAGGTCCGCGACAGAGAGGGAGGTCGATGGTGTGGTTTTGGGTGATTTCAGATGCAATTGAAAGTGGGAATCGATTGAAGATAGATATATGCTCGTTAGTACGTGTTCAATTGACTTATTATAATCGTTAGTGCGATCGATGGCTCTGCAAAGTAACCGCATGCGTGAGGCGATTCCAGATCGCACTGAAGGTTTAAATTTTAAATTGTTTTTGATGCATGCGTTCGAAACTCCCACGTGAAGGTGTCGGGATGTTTGTTTCGGTTGAAAACCGAGTAGTTTGGCTGTTGTGGGCTCGCCGGAGCCGTTCGCCGGCGACGAGAATCCGACGGGGACAAAGGGGGGGGCCGGTTGGGTATTTTGAAATAATTACAGAATGGTCCCTGGGGTTTTGTAATGTTATTATTTCATGTCATAACTTAGTTTTCAGGTTTCAACAATTACAAAACAGCCCCTGGATGTTATCATTATTATTGTTATTATTATTATCATTATTATTGTTATTATTATTATCATTATTATTGTTAATATTATTATTATTATTATTATTATTATTATTATTATTATTATTATTATTATTATTATTATTATTTATTATATAATTATACTCATTATAATCTTTTAAAGGATTGAAAGAAAAATCAACGTAATATGTATGAGCCACCTATAAGTTTCGTATATGACCACAATGGCTCATAAGTTTAAACGCCTTAAATTTTATTTAACGTAAAATACGAGATGTTACAAAAATTCTCACAACTTTTATACAATGGTTTTTCTGCATCATCAATAGGTTTTGTAATCTTTTGTAATCTTTCTTTGTCGTTGTCACCGATATTATTGTCTGAATCATTTAACATGTTATTTAGATTGTCATCGTATGTATCGTCATTGGCATAATTTAAGATGCCATTTTCCATATCATCTAAATTAACCGATGTCGTGTCATAATTAACCGGTGATTCCCCATGCTTTAACCAACAAGTGTATCTAGGCATAAAACCATTTATAAACAAATGATACCCTATTTCATTAATATTGTCAAATCTTTGAAGATTTTTACAAATCGCACATGGACACCAAATCCATTTAGAGCCAACATTCATCCGATTAGCTTCAGCATTCTTAATAAAACACGAAACATCTTTCGTATATATTTCAGTAGTACGTCCACTTTTGTACATCTAAAAATCTCTACCTTCCATCTGAAAATTAAAATAATCAAATAAGTAATATGCATTTATGAACATGTTTAGGTATTCTAAGGTTGTGGATCCTAACCCACTTTTTGAGTATTATATCTCATATATATACATTTTAACGAGTGATTTTTTAAGAAAAAATCGGCAGCATTTCCCTTTAACTCCCCAAGTATGCAGATAAACTGCAAACTCAAAAGAGTTAAAAGGAAATGAAACCGTTTCTTAAATAGTCACTCCTTAAAATGTATACATATCCTAATGAGATATAATACTCAAAAAGCAGTCCCAAATAGGAGACAATCCAAAATTTATCTCTATTAGATAATTATCGGACGGGCATAATTTTAAATGGTTATATATCCTACATGAATATGAATACTAATATACAAATATGTACATATACATATTTAATTTAAATACATATTTAATTTTTTATAATTTTTTTATACTTTTTATATACTTATATACATATTTATATAATAGATCATGTATATAAATATATATAATATCTAACATATACATAGATATATACTAGAATATCCCTATAATATAAATCATTATACATATACATATATATAAACTAATCTATATTTTAAATAATAAAGTTTGAGTTAGAATTTACTAACCTTTAATGAAGATGCTAAATATATGATGAATATACGTGGGGATGGATGACGGATCTTCAATATAAGTTGAATCACTAAAAACATTACATAATAACATTAGATCAAATACAATATAATTATTTATGTATCTATATATAATGAGGAAAAAACTAAGTAGAACAAACCTTTAATCAAATTAGTAACAGTAAATTTTTCTTTCTTCGTAAAAAGATGTAGAAATAAAAGAAGAAATGATTGAATAGGTTGAGGGAGTCAGGGAGGGGTAGTAGTTGAAAAGTGAAAGTAATTGAAGAGTTTGAGAGAGAGAGAGAGACTAGAAACCGAAAGTGAGAAATAAAATACGATAGAGTTTGAGGTTGAGGTTGAATAAGTCGAGATTTCGGTTTAAATTTCAGGCGGTTTTAATTTTCTGGGCGGTTTTTTAATTTTCTGGGCGTCTTCTAGGCTTTCTCGAACGGTTTTTTTCATGATTTATTTTAAAATTTTAATGCTTTGGCTTTCTGGACGGTTTTGCCCCTCAAACCGCCCAAAAAACTAATTTATAACCGCCCAAAATACCTCTTTTTCTACCAGCGTATCTAATTGATTTAAATAAGTGTGGAGACGAGTGAATAGAAGAACGACAAGTGAAAGGTGGAGTATTTATAAATTATTACGAAATTGCCGACCAATGTTTCTTGTATGTTTTAAAATTGTGTATGGTTCTTGGAGTTTTTCACGTCACTCATTATAAATCATATTTTCCTGGATATTATATATACATGTTACTAGGTTATAATTTCATGTATTTACGGACTAAATAAATTTACTGTTACATGATTTATAATTAAAAAAAATATATAGCTATTATAGCACTCATAATTAAAAGAAGAGATAAGCGAGAAACCAATTATTCAAATAGCTTAAAATGGTAATAAGTGTTCAGATTTATTTTTATTTATTAATAAAGATTATTTTTTAAAGAGGTTATTGGATTCTAATAATTCTTACTTTTATTCATTGGCCAAGATTAATTCCAACTCAGGAAATGTTTACAAACACTTCTAACTTTGAGCTTGTTTTCTTTAACAATTCCTTAATAAATGAGAGTTAACGTCCGTTAGTTTTTTTTATAAAATAGGGCTAACTTTGAGACATTTTTTAACTTCACCACCGCCCAACCTCTATTAGGTTCTTTTTTTAATGTTTAGTATGTATGAACCGTTCATATAAAAAAATCAAACAATTTTATTAATGTATTCAATACAAATGAACATAAAGAAATGATTATCTATCACTTTTACAATGATAATTTTACAGAAATAGAAGAAACAGAAATGTAAAAGCTGAGGATCGTGTTCAACACGGGGCCGTTAAAACAAATTCCGAGCCTCCCAAGAGAACTCAGTTTGTTTCCCAGGGTACAACAGCCGAAGCAGTTTGTACTGCCAGGATTGATCTAGAACCCGAACTTGTTTGTAGAAGAGAATCCAGAGAGATAGAGAACCTGTTTGCTGCAGGTTTCGAGATGTGTGTTTTTGTGCCTCTTCATACTGAGGCACCCTCAGTATTTATAGTGGATTCGAACCATAACAGCCACCCAACCATTAATCCGAATTCGTAACCGCTCATTTAATCCGTCATTATCAGTCGTCGGTTTCGTGTAACGGAAGCTGTTACGAGTCATGGCTTTGACCACGCACCAAGGTCTGTCGCACCTGACCAGACCCTCGAACCAACCTTCAAAAATACTAAGGCGGCTCTCAAGCGGCTCGCGGTGATGCGAAGTGCGCCATCAAAGCGCCACATTGCGCCCACATGCCCACGCCGCGCGCGCGCGTGTTCGAGTGCGAGTGCGAGTTAAGGGTGCTTCGCACCCTTCGCGAATCCACTTAGTGTGAAATCTTAGGAAACAATATAGACAAGAGGTTATAGAATATAAACCATTTTATATTCTCTCTTTCCTCCGATGTGGGACAATTTCCCACACTATTAATTCCTAATGTCACATTAATTTTCATTCAACACTATAATTTATTGACTAAATATTAATAACCATATTAATATTATCAATAAATTTCCAACATAGTATATATCTTCACTTGAAATCTACCTTTAACGAGTCAAGTGGTTCAAATCAGAAGGTGAAAATTGACGGGTTTTAGATTGCAGAAGTTTCAGACTGATGGACCCGACAGTTGATTTCAACATTCTGCTTAGTGCTTTGGCCATATAAGTAGTCCACGTCATCAAAAAACTAACGGTGTTAACTCTCAGTTAGTAAGGGACCGTTGAAGAAAAATAAGCTTAAAGTTGAGAGTGTCCGTAAAAATTTGTTGAGTTGTGATTAATCCAGACCAATATATAAAAGTTGAGATTATTAAAATTGAATAACCCTTTTTAAAAATGTAATTTCATATAATCCCATAAAATTTCTGGTAACAATTACAAACGCCAAACTCGAAAAGAAAACCAAAAGCAGTAATATAAGGTTTAAGGTTTATAAATCATATATAGAATATCACAATTATTGAGCAAAAGATACTATGTCAATATACACGTTCGAAACAAAAATATATTTGTACTCATTTTATTATGGACCATACTAATTATAGTATTATTTTTACTCACAACGAATTCTCCGTAAGAAAAACATAAAACACCCCAAACCTTAAAGCAGAGGTCTAAATGAGTTTAGGCGAGTTTAAATTCGTTTGAGTTGGAGGTAAACTTATTTAATTTAAGAGAACTCGAGCTCATCATATTTATTATTTTTTAACTATTTAATTATTTTTTGTATGTACACATAAATTCACTTATGTATAGTTATACCTTATAATATATAACATAATATATATTATTTAGTTATTTTTAACATATTATATACAGTATTATTTGTTGTTTGTTATTATATTTATATATATATATATATATATGTTCGTCTAGCCCACAAGTCTAGTAACTTTAGTATGGGAAATCCTAACTTGAATTTGTTTATTAAAAGTGCTTCAATATATGCTTAAGCTTAATTTGAGCTTAGCCGATCTCAAATGAAATTGATAAGTAAATTAAACATATACCAACTTTTAACCTGTCTCGTGTTGCGACAGCATCTTCACGAATGAAACATGTTATATTTGACCCAACACTTTCCAAACAAAATTTATGTCGAGATGTTGACCAACTCAAAACTTACATAAAAAAACATGTGCAGTGTGACATACGACGTGATAAAATGTAGATTACAAGTGCCACGACTCATTCCGAACTAAATTTACGTCGAAAGGTAGAGTAACTCAAATATCAAATGTATACAGCGGAAGAAACACATATTATATTTGACTCGACCTGTTTCCAAACAAAACTTATGTCAAAACGTTGAACAATATAAAGTGTACATAAAAATTAGTGCGGAACGTTTTATATTTGACCCGACTAATTTCAAATCAAAATTTAAGTCAAAACGTAGACCGTCTTAAGATGCATATAATGATAAGGAAGGAAACGTTTTATTTACAAAATAAAAATAAAAGCAAATTAATAATTAAAAAAAAAAAGAAAGAAAAGAAGTGACACCCGTTAGTTTTGAACCTGGGTTAACATCTAAAAATTAAAAAGCTTAAACCACTCAACCAAAGTTAGTTGTTTTGTTTTAATTACACTAACTTTGTATAACTTCATATATATACGTGAAATTATCGACATATGCAATTATCCTTGGTGTTCGGGTGAAAAAACTATGTTTCCTTATTTGCTTATTAAGTGGGTGTTTGGATGTGCTTTTCCAAAGCACTTATTGGCTTTTGAATGGGTGAAAAGACAAAAATATCACTCCAAAGCCTTAATAAGTTAAAAATTCTGACTTATTAAGACTTTTGAAGGGTATTATTGTCTTTTCACCCATCAAAAAAGCCAATAAGTGCTTTTAAAAGCACATCCAAACACCCCCTAAATGATAAATATATAACTTATCTTTACTAAAGTTATGCTTTACACACAACCATATAAAATAACTATTGCAATGTGTGAATTTTTCTTTACTTTGGAGCTTAAATCTAACCATTTATTAAGATTTTGTGTAAAGCATAAAGAAAAGGAGATTCAAAAATACAAAGGGTTGTTTGTTTCAGACTATTAATTGTTCTGATGTCTTAATGGTTCAACACTTAATGGTTAGACGGTTTGTTTCGTGAACAAATGTCTGAATGATTCAAACATTTGAATCTGAATGATTAAGTATTATATTAATTCTGAATGGTTAAGTATTATATTAATTATAAATGGTTAATACATCTTATCTAAATTGGTCAATATTTTCTTTGAATAGTTACGTGATATACTAGATACTAATGATTCAGGCATTAATAATTTATCACTTAATAATTCAGACCTATTATTGATTTATCACTTAATTATTAAGAAATAACCAAACGGACCTAAAACGTATGAATATAACCGTCTTTAAATACGTAAAAAAATGTGAATAAACGATGAGAGAGGGTATTTCAATCACGTGGGAGGTCCCACACGATGGACCCCAAATATATATTATACATACACCAAATACGACCTCGTCTTATAAAGGTCAAACACGCATACTCTACAAAACTCCAACCACGCCACCATATATTTTATAAGAATAAATACACTCCATCAATATTTTGTTAGTATAAATTCACCTCATTTATATAAGTTATTAACCAAAAATAAAAACAAGTAAATTGGTGGAAAATGATATATGGGTATTGGGGTTTGAGGAGCTAGTTGACCCTCCAACTGATTAATATTTGTTAATTTAAAATTGCTGCGTACCGCTGATACTTAACTCAAATGATTGATCTGAGATATCTTAATACTTCATGAAATTAGTGTGATCTTGAGTTTAGGTCGCACAAATGACAAAAAAAATATTTTAGGTTTGGCCATGATGTTCTCTCACACATATGGTGCGTTTCCTTTGGATACTAACCTTGGGTTGCGTACTAGAGTAATAAAGATGATCAGGTGTACCAGCGGCCCATTAGTGATCCACTTAGCTATTAAAAAAAGTATTCTATGTTTCAAGGTCAGTCAATCTTAAGCCCAACTGAATCAAAAAGTTAGGGGCCTTAAAAAATACAGGGCCCTTATTTGGACTTCTTTTTGTTACTTTGTATTTTTTTAGGTTGCAACATCGTTGGATTTCACTAGGCCAAAAAATACAAAAGCCGGAAAGAAGGGATATGCCGATTAGCTTTGATCGCAAGGGAATGAAGAGACAAACATTAAAAGTTGAACTCGAAGAGTCATCATGTGTTCTTGTGATCTGGTAACTTGATCTTGAATTCTTGATAGTAATTAGCAATTTAATAATATTCAATCTCGAGTTCTCATTTTCTCACATTCTCTGCTTTTGATTAATTGTGATTGGAGATTCGAATTCAGATATTGGAATTTTCAAAGGCCAGTGGTAGCCCGATGCTGCGATGTCAATTAGCTTCTTTGCTTTTGTTACTTTCTTCAACCGTTTAGGGTTAGTTTGCGCAATAGTGGTTTACTGCTTTTGTTATCCTTTAATTTCAATTTACTGATTTGATTTGATGCTTTTGTAATTTGATGATTTGGTGCAATATCGATTTACCGATTTAGCACCCTCGTTATAAACCCTTGTGTGGTACGGTATCATACCAGTAAAAAGTCTTGTACGTCTCGTAAATCTTCAGATGATACACATTGTATTTCCAGATGACGATACGACAACAAATAAAAAATTAAAAAAGAATAAGTAATCATATAAGTGGTACAATGTCAAAATCAACCACCTTAAATGCTATTTATTCGGAACATATTTCAAATTTTATAAGGATAGGTTGCTTATAATGTATGCAACAGCGACCGCACCCAATAGCTTCTATTCAAAGAGCCAAAATTATAAAAGACAAATGCAAATAAAAAAGTACAACTTCTAATGCATGATGTACAAGTCACAACAGCAGGTCTGGTTGAGCAAACAATTTACGTAAGAAATATTAATGTCTAGTAGGTCCCGGATATTTGTCGGGTATCACGAGCCCCCAATATATCACCATCCTGTCACATGCAATTTATCATTTTATTGAACTTACATTTATACATCATTTACTCACTTTCTCCTTCAAAATAATCTAAGGGAAATACAATTTACATAAGGTTGTCTTTAGTATAACTTTCTTGCCACTTTCACCATGCAACCGTCGCGCGTGGTTGGCGGTGTTACTGCAACTCCCGTCACGCCTCATAACCTATTTCTATCTCGTCACACCCAATTTCTTCTTTGTTCGTGGTGTGATTTAGTTGTGGATGTCTTTCGACGTCGTGCATGTTTACTTTTTTTTTTTTGCCATCATGTCCATCGTCATGATGGTTCGTCGTGAGCAATAAAGATAAGTAAGATGAACTGGTAATCGTTTTCATATTATTTTATGTGACAAATTGACTTATTAGGATATTATTTAGTGGTGTTGTATTTTATCTTGGTGAAATCTTTGAGAAAGAAAAGGAACAGTAAAAATGAAAGTATGAGTTGTAAGTTTTTCTAATACCTATTTGTCTAAAACAACTCTTAAATCGTTTCAAGTTTCAATCAGAATATGATCTCACTATAAGTTTTCTTATTAACTATTTATTAAAGGAGATTAAAAATGTTTACAAATCGAATAAAAAAGTATTTAGCCAAATAAGAAATGGTTTGGCCTGTTAAAAGTCAAAAAATTACGGTTTCAATTAATGTTTTTAAAAATACATCGGCAATCAAATCGGTCGGCCGATGTGTAAGAAAAACTATATGTTTTATTATCCTTTGAAACTAAAAAAAAACATAATAAATATGTTCTGTAATATATATGTATTAAACACACTTATAATTATTATCCACAGACCTGAGACCACCCTAACCAGTCCATCCGTACACAGGCGGTTCACAAGTGCCGAACTGAAGTATAGGACTGTTAGTTTACATAGGTACTGTCTGATCAGAAAACATTTGTTTTGGGTAGTTTTAAATAGACACCCCATTATTTTAAATCAACACCCCAAAATTTCTATACGGGTCGTATAGCCACATACGGGTCGTATAGCCACATACGCGTCGTATAGGGGGGTCGTATAGCCCTATACGGGGCGGCGTATAACCCCCTGATAGCCCCCTGAATTTTTCCTCGTAGTCAGTGTCAAAATTAGCTATACGCGTCGTATAGCCCTATATGTGTCGTATAGGGGGGTCGTATAGGGCTATATGGGGCGTATAGCTCTCTGACACCCCCCCTGAATTTTACTCGTTTTCAGTGCATTCGACCCTATACGCCACGTATGGACCCATACGCGGCGTATAGGGGGGTGTCGATTTAAAAAAATGGATGTCTATTTATTAGGACCCTTTGTTTTAATGCATGTCTTACTTTATGTTAACAAGAGTGTCTTGTTTTTCTTCCTTTTTTGTCATATTTATGCATTAAGAAGTAAAAAATCTAAAAATTAATAGAAAAATACATTTTCAAGTCAACCAAACTTTTATCATTATGTTTCGGCTTAAACAAAAAGTAACATCATCTGAACCGTCAACCGCCTTTATTTTTGACGTTTGTATGTAGATGGTTTGCATAAAGGGGAACGGCAATCGACAAACGATGTACTCAAGAAATCGACTTCATATATAGTTTCGGTTAGTATTTCAACCAATTGCATTGAACAATTTCATCACGTAAGGTCTTATAACAACTTGAAGGGGGCCTCACTCCCCCCCACTTGGGGGCATAGAAGCAAAAACATAAAAGCAACGATAATAGGTTAAAAAGACTCCCTACTTTACAAGTATTTGATTATTTCGTATCAAAATAAGATATTATTATACAAATCTTATTTAAGAATGGACAAGACTTGTATTATATTTATTAGATAAAAATAAGTGAGTTAGAAAAGGTTTAGAACAAGCTTCAACTTTTGGACCCAAAATCTCTCAGAGACCGATTTTGGCTTTGAACTATTTTCTCCGAATTTAAAGATTTTACTTGACTTGGTATTGATTGTAAAAATATGTGAATCATGGATTTCATTATTTCACATGTTTATTTAATCGGGTTCTATAAAGTGTATTTTTCCTATAAATGTGAGAAGACACAATGATGCTAAAAAGTCATAAAAAAATTATATATCATAATCTAAATTGAATTTAAAAAAGGTAATTCGGAGTCTCTGTGGCTCTCGTTGTCCTCTTTCAGGAAAAAATATAAATAAAATAAAAGAAATTCATTGTGTCTTTTTATGACACAATGACGTCATTATGTCTTTCATAATGACACAATGACGTCATTGTGTCATTCATAATGACACAATGACGTTATTGTGTCTTTCATAAATGAAACAATAAAAAAACGTTAAATTTTTTTTATTTTTTGTTCATTTTTTTTCTTAGTGAGGACGGCTAGAGGAACAAACGTTCTGAATGACTTTTTTGAAATTAGATTTAGATTGTGAGATATAATTTTTTGTGACTTTTTTTAACTCATTGTGTATTCTCACACTTTGTAGCAAAAATACACTTTGTATTTGAACCTCTTTCTATTTAGTCATTTAAATTTAATTTTTTGATGTCAATTTATGTTTCTTAAGATTCGTCAAAATTTAAAAATAAAGACTTTATAAGATAGTTGTCTTATTCAGAAATTTATCTACTTTTCTCTTTACACATAACATTTTATACCTTGTCATTCCCGCTAGGCCGCTAAGTCACGTCGTCCTTACTTGATAAATCACCATCAAACTTGGTCTCACAAATCTTAGACGTATCTTTATTATCTTATTTCAAGATTCATTTTCGTACCCTTACTTATGAACGCCAATGTCTTTTATTGCTAACTCGTCAAAAACCCAATCCTATTGTATCTCAAAAACAATGGTATTGAATGAATATAATGACGGGCCATCCAATCAACCATTTACAAACCAACAAAACCTCATATACGTTTGTGAACAATGACATATGTGATACGACCCGCGTGTAACATATCTTTGCTATAACTTGATGACACTATCGAAAAGATACGTATTAGGTATACAGTGAAGGATTCATACGCTATTGTAATCTCAAAGTCTATAACTAATATCAAGACATATTGTTCACTTAATAAATAAACAATGCTAAAAATATAGAAAGAGGTTTTGATCATCCAAATATTGTTACGAGGACAAGCTTACAATAAAAGGGACGTAAACGGTGTTTGATTTCAATTTGATGTACGCAGTTTTACCCACATTTTTGTGTAGAAAACAGTATCTGACTGCTTGAACTAATGACCTCAAAGGTCATAAAGTAACAAGTTTGTTAATTGCTCCGAAGCCCACCCTTTAGGATAGACTTACAATATTATAACCAATAAAAATAATGAAAAAGTTGAATACTGCAATTATGAACAGATATAGAGGTGACAAACCCGCACTTCAACTCATTTAGTTATAAATAAGTTGATTTGGGTATGTTTTATTACAAACGGGTCAAATGAGTGAAAGTTAGTCAAAGTCTGTTTATCTAATGCGTACAAACTCTTAAATCGTTTTATAAAATATTTAGATTGCTATTAAACTAATATTAACTTTGTAATAACAATTTACGGGTTTAAGTATTTATAAAATCTGTAAAACAATAGACAAAAAACTGTTTGCAAGTCAACCCATCCTGACCCACATACTCTTTTCAACACGGTCGTGTTTTCCTGGTACCCAACCTGCCTTGGTCCCTACGGTATATATGTAGTAAAATACCATGATAACATAGGAAGGCAAAGGCAAAAGATAGCTTTTTATCCATAAAATTTGTGAAGGTGGTGTCTCAAAGCATGCATTCAAGAAAGAGATCTATTTTACAAAAGCAAGGTTCTTGATTGATCAAGATTATGTGGAGATAGATTGACCCACTAAAATCTTTGTAATATCATCGCATTTATTGAGTATGAGATACAAACTTTACATTAAAAGTGTGTTTGGGCGGTCCGGAAAATAAAAACTTGCGTTTGGGCGGGGCAATTTATGTCGAGTGACATTCTAAGAAGTCTCCACTTATTTACAAACAAATCCATAGGATATGAGTGGGCAAATTAGATAATATTTGCTGGTATGAGAGGTTGGATGTTAGAGAAACGGGTAAAAGTTATTTAATGAATATTTTAAAGATAACAAAAGAAATTTTATAATATCCTTTTCGGAATTGTGTGGAGACGATAGCAATAATGTTGGAGAAGCAAAAGCAAAGTTAAAAAGCTATAAAATCATGCAAACTGTGGGCCTAATAATAATGAAATTGAACTTGACTAATTGTTGCTGCTGCTAGAAACAAAATCTTGAAAGATATATGCAATATTAATACATAGTCAACAAAATTAATATATTTAATTTAAACGCAAATACACAAGTAAAATATCACAATAGCGAATGTCAAATTGTCAATGTTGAAGCCTCAATCACAAAGACAGCAAATTGTGTTAAAAAAACAAGAATGTCTTATGAAAGACATCATATTTAAATTAGTAGTTATAGATTAAAACATTGTAGACCTCCCCATTCCTTAAGTTATTAGTATTTTGGAGGATATGCGCTATAACTTTAGAGGACAATAATTTATATATAAAAAGTTGATAGACGAAGGTATGCTTAATCTTCGTGTGTATGGAAGGACATAAGGAGTGCGCCTAGGCGCTCATGCAAGACCATTTTGCCTCAGGTAGACGTAAACGAGGTTCTTTATTTAGGCGTGAGAGAGGTGCATGGCGAGGCGAGATGCAAGATTATTTTATGTTCTAAACGTTTGGTTGGTGACGATGAACAATGAATGTCGCTTGCTCTATGAGTTTTTATAAGTTTTGAGTTTTGGTATTAGTTGTATGATTCTGATTGTTAGTTTTATTTATTTGCAGAATATTATTAAATTATATATTTTTTCATTATTCTTTAAAAATTGGGCTTTTTCCTGTCACGTTTCTTGTGCCTAGATGTCCCTTCGTATTGCGACTTTAACAACCATGTATAGAATTTAATGTTAACTTATGATATAAGCAATATTACTCTGTTGATTTTCAACTTGCCCAGATTCACCGTTGTTTTATCGCGATGCTTGATGTGTATCTAACATAACTTGACCCTAGTACTCCACCATATTACTTTTGTGTTCCATAAGTTTTAAAATTGGACTCAAAATTTGTTCATCTTATTAGGTCCTCAAAATACCACGGATGCACATATATAGGTAAATTGGACTGTATATTAAAATTGGACTCAAACTCTCAAAGTTCCATGTGAATTTTTGCAACTTTTTTGTTAAGCCAAGTGTATTGGGCCACAATATTTTATAATTGGGCTGTAATCCATGTTCTGGGATTGTTTCTCGGGCCCAAATTGAAAGCTAAGTGAAGGCGTGAAGCTGTGAAGTGTTTGAACCTTAATGCACTTTATAAAACATGTAAAGTACAAACCAAACATGAAATTTGTATTTTTTTGGGTATAGTCTAATTGTATTTGGGCAAATTTTAGGTTAAACCATAAATAATTTTAGCCTAAGCGTGGGTCTTAAGTCAATAATTCATGGGCTGATCCATTCATTTCATATATAAATTTAAACTGCGTATTTAACGTAAAAACTTTGAATTAGATAATGACCCATTCAACACCCCAACTTGAGGGGTGTTGGTATTGGCTTATTTAAGGGGTGTTTGGTTTAGAGTAAGGACTTAGGATGGGTATGAGATAACAAAATGGGTGACATAGGAATATATGATTACTTTAAAATTGTTGTTTGATTTGTTCATGAGTTTAAGAGACATTTCTAAAGCTAATATTTTGTATATTATCTAAAATTTTATTTCAAAATGACAACTTTTGTTACTCACAACTGCATATCAGTACAATTTACTAAAGATCGAATTGAAATACAATAACAACCACAAACTACGCAACTCATTATCTAGTTGTTTGAAGAAAGGCACACACATATAGTAGGACACGCGATATTGTTCGAGAAGATTCAGAAAAAAAATATATTGCTACAAAGACCTACCAAGATGTAATACAGACCATTGCAGAGGGGCAGATGGACCAGTCACACTCCGTATTCTCCAATATAACCTTCCGATGAAGTGGTAAGCATCAAGGAAAACCTAATAGAAGGGGCTCGATGCAAAGCCCTAGGGACCATCCTTTGACATTCAATTTGTTTCAGATATATCAATGCGTGAAAAAAATGAATAACGGGTAGAATCATAGAGCAGCCTCCTAAGTAGTTCATAATTCAATGATTAATAAAACTCGGATGATCTGAGAATCATGTATCACTTTCATATTGAAATAATTTGGAAGTTTAATCCAAAGTTTCAGTAGGATAAAATTCAATATCAAGAATCAAGTATGTGTCTGTTCGTGAAGTTCAAACCAGGGAGCGTGACATGGATTGTTCGAATTCATATCTTGCAAGAATGAAGTTAAAAAAATTGCCTTCGGTGGCAATTATTTTTCTAAGTAAAATCTTCTTGAAATTACGTCATTTTCATATCCAAAATAAAATTTTATTTATTTTTAAAATTTCGTGAAAATTAAATTCTAATGAATTTTTAACGAAGCATTTTTTTATTTAAAAAAAATCAAATTCTAACGAATTTCACAGCTTAGATCCTGCCAAGGGAGCGTGCTTCTTGGAACCCTCATGACTCCGGGGCTTAGTTCCTAAAAAGCAGTGAGGTTATAATAACAAAAATCATAATAAACTTAAACTAACCTACACTTCGTACCTTCAAACTAGTTTAATGAATATTATAATTACATTGTACATATAGTCAATTTAATTAAGCTAAAATATCTAGGACTAAATAGGTTATAACGCCCATGGGCCAGCCCATTATCGGTATGTTCTACAAGCTGTTAAGTAGTTTCCGATGCGGCTTACAATCTAGCGAATGTTATAATGTATCATAGCATGTTGTCTTTGTTGCATTGGTGAAGTTTGAGGCTGTTCACTTGTTTGAGTTGAATCTGTCCATCCCAACATACAATATGATCAAAATATGTAAATTTAGTACAAGCTAGTTGACTGGTTCGGCAAGTTATATATTCTTAAATTACTTTTAAAACAATCACCATCAACATTTTATAATAATTAATAAAAAATATTTAAAAACAATCAACTTTGGATATAAGTATCAAAAAGCTTATGTATTGTTCAAAATAAATTGGTATGGAGATTATTTTTTATGCTATTTACGTGACTATGAAAAAGTCAATAGAGTAGGTCATTGATAGTTTAACATATTCTAAAAGGATTAGAAGGGTATGTTTTAATTTTATGTGGCATTTCATCAAACATGTGTAATTAATAGTAATTTGGTCGATATATGACTAACTAAAAGCAGAAAACCTAAATGGTAAAATCAAAATCCAAAACATTTGGTCTATATGGACTCGTTATAATTTTATATCACATCTCTCTAGTCACGTTGAAACTGAGTATATATGTTAACATATTACAAAATTTGTTCAAGCTTTAAGAAACTTAAAATTACTAAAAAATTTGAATTGTTAAACTTATGTGTGAGTATTTTATATTTTTTGTTCGGTTTTTAGGATGCGTTTGGGAATGGGTGTTTGTGGTGAGAATTATACCGGGTAGGCTTTTACCATCTAAGATAATAAATTGTGATCCCCGTACATGAAAGAAAACCCATGATCCCAACAAGTAATGAGTAATTAGGCACTCGACAAGTATATATGAGACTAGAAATGATATAAAGTTTACATTTTAAAATATATAGGACTGTTTGATCAAACTAGGTCCATAGTCATCCCAACATGAAACATATATTTGTTTGCAAAATCATTGTTTTGTCAAAATTTTCAAGAAAAAATGGTAGTTGAGGTTGGATAGTTGGAAGCTAGTTGGCTTTTGAAACAAGTGAAGAGGCAGTTTACTTTCATAAGAATAAAAACCAAGTAATTGTTGATGGTCTCTTCTATCAGTGACATTTATCTTTATTAAAATATATATGGTTATAGGTGGATGTTAGAAGTAAATTTTAAGATGATCAGTGTTTTGTGTTTGTCATTATAATAATGGTGGTTTTTCAAAATTAAAATTAAGTCAGGTGGTAAAAAAAGGTAACGTGTCTAAACAAAAAGGTTAAAATCATCCAACCTTTGTATGGTATTTACCTCTAAACTTTTCACATCATGAAATATTTTTTTTCTGTTAATTTACGTTTTTAAATTATTAAATTAGTAGTTACTCTAAACTGGATATACAATATAACAAAGAATTTCAAACAAAGATAATTAACATTTTTAAAAGATGGACAATGATAGATCGAGTTCGTAATTTCAAACAACATATGGTTAGGTTACTTACGAAATATTTGATAAAAATGAGAAATGTGTATTTCATTTAATTTGTAGTATAATAGTTTATCAACAAATTAATAAATTCTTTTATCAAGAAATAACATTAGGACTCACAAACTTTGTCCAAAACCACATTTTCACTGAATTTTTTCAAAGGAAAAGGCCCTCGGCACAGATACTTCGATGATTCGTTGCTAAAGTAGACATCGGTAATCTGTTGATGAAACCTGCTGACGACTATCTGTCACAAATTCTATCACCTGCGACCATCTTCACGAATGATTGTCACTTACGGAATCTCATTGAATTTCATCGACAATTTTATAATAGAGCCATCCATCGATAAAAGCACGATTTTTAGTAGTTTATTTCATAATATTATTCAACAAACGAGTTATACTGGCAAGTTATTTGTGTGTTTCATCATATCAATATGTTTCTAGTTTGTTTGTATGACTGTGAATTTATCATCATTCAGTTGAATTAAGAAGCTGTAAGTAATATAAGTTTATCATTAAGCCTCGGGTATGTAACGAGCATCTAAGAATGAAATATTACATATAAACATGGGTTTGATCATAAGGAGTAGACACACTATGGTTGTAAATGACTCTATACGCTTTAGAATGGGTTATAACCCTTCCAAAAGAATGCACCAAATGACTATTGAGAAATAGTATCTATGTTGCAAGTGAAGAAACTAAGAATAATTGAACATCAGCAATTTGCTAACATGGTCGTGTTCGAGGAGCTTTGTTGACTGATATGGTTGTCAGTTAAAACACAACTGCGTCTGTTTGAGGAGCTTTGGCCATCGATGATCTTCTCGGTTACTCAAACAATGACACAAGGAACCCGATCAACATGAACATGTAGTGCATGACATGAGCATGATGACCGAAACCACTGAGCGCGTGTGGCTGTCCCTGGAGAAATTGTCGAGAACCTTAGACTTGCTCGATTAACGAGAGCAGGCCATAGGACACATTCGTGTCAATCTCTAGATTGACTTGGACTTTTGTTTAACTTGTGCATTATCGAATAAAAATAATACATCTTATGTGTAAATATACGACAGATATTCAAAAAATTCAAACAAATAGCCGAAATCTGGAAAAATCTGAAATTTCTAATTACTATTTATTGATTAATTAGTTTTATAAACGTATTTTGGATAATCGAGTCATTCGAAAATTACCAAACACAACATCTATTCCGAATCCAAAAATTTCGGATATCCAAAATTCGTATATTCAAATTCCAGATTTTTAGATATTTTAGGTTTGAAATTTTAGATAATTCGGTTTCAGATTTAGATATTTTTACAATCCAAAGAATTGCACTCATTAGTTTATTTTTCTAAACGACTAATTGAATTACTGACAGGTCACTGGATCACTCGATCATGTCCATCACTTGAGTAACCATCAGAAGGAATGTCACCATAAATATAAGAAAACCCATTTTTAATCATAGATGATACTTAAATTACTTGAACCAAAACGCTATAACCCAGCCTAAAACTTATTATTATTGTGTTTTATCACAAATAAGACTTCAATTACTTAAACCCAAGACGCTCCCTTAAATTAAGGGTGTGGATATTGGGACACCCTAAAATTATAAATTAACGCCTCAAATTTCTATACAGGTCTTATAGCCCCATACACGTCGTATAAGGGGGCCGTATAGCCCTATACGAGGCATATAACCCCTCTGACAACCCCCTGCGTTTTTCTCGTAATCATTATAGAAATTTACTATACGCTTCATATAGCCCTATACATGTCGTATATGTATATAGGGCATATAACTCTCTTACAACCTCATGAATTTTCCTTTTTTTCAGTGTATTCGATCCTATACACGGCGTATGGTGTCATACGAGACGTAGTAGGTGTCGATTTATAATGTAGGGTGTGTGTATATTATGACCCTAGTTTAATCCAGTCGTTAGGTATACCCGTACCCTTAGAGCATTCACAGTGAGTTTCTTATCTTTATCCATAATTACACTAAAAATCACTACATTTTCTTTCACCTTTTCAATTAAACAATATTTTTTATACCTTATCGTTACTTTTTTCTCTCTTCTCCACTCAAAACCACTTTAAAAAATATTAAAAAATTTATAAGAACTGCAGAGTGATTCTTCAAATATACCAATCCACAATAATATTTTTTTTTCTCCTTCACTCACAACCACTAAAAACCGTTCCATATAATATAACAAACACACATATTTTTAACACATATTTTTTAGAATTCGACGCTGAATGCTTTTAATTATAATCTTCAACCATCTAGACTCTAGAGGAATACACCTCCTACCCTTACCAAACTAAAGTTAGGGCCAACGTACACAGAACAATAGAACATTACTAAACTAAACTAAACAACCCCTTTACACCACCGAAAGACACCACTTCATTCTGAGGAATCATCTCCTACAACCTTCTCCAGCCGGTGATCGGAAGTTGTAAGCACCGAACATCCCTCACTTTTATGCTCTATCTCAAAATTCATCTGTTGATTTCAATCTAATATCGTTTGTTGTTCATCATTCACCGTATTTGCATTGTTAGGAATTAGGTTTTGTAATTTGTACGCTTGTAGATTTCGATGTGTTATTGTTATAGATCCGATGTCGTAACGATCTGTTTTTCATTATTTGATGTGTTCGTGTTACACGTTGATTCTTCGTGCTTTGGAATGTCGTTGTGTGTTTGGATTTTGTAAATTAGGTCACTGTTTAGAGGTGTTGTTGATTATACGTTTGTTTCGCTATTTGTGGTGCTTGAAGCTTTTGGCGTAAAAGAAGAAAAGATGTGGGGGATTTTGAGGCAAAAAGTTGGGGGAGCTACGGGATTATCGTCTCAGGTAAATGAAATGATGTAGCGTCTGTTATAACAAATAATGATGTTGTTAGCATGAGAAATGGCTGATGTTTTATGTTTATTCAGGTACTGGGGAATAATATGTTGAGGTTAAGGGCTGTAGCATCAGCTATGAGAAATTACTCATCTGCAACCAAAGAGGTGAATGGAGTTTTGCTTTGTATGCTTGTTTATTATTGTAATTTGGATTTGTTTTTGCTACACAACTACCCTAGAGGATACCAGACTGTTGGTTAACTATTGAGCTAAGTTGATATGAATCCACTTTGTGAGCGATATTAATTTGAGTAGCAAGCTTGACACTTACGAGAAGACATTGTTCAAGAAAAAGTTTGGGGTTGTAGTTAAGTCTTTATGCATGGCAGTAGAAGTAAAAATCACAAATACGGGATGTATGTGTTGTTAAAAGTTAATCCTAATTGTGGTCATATGTGGGAGAATCGTCAAGAGTCTAAAGATAGGTTTGTTTTATTTAGTAAGTTTTAATTAGCTTTATTTAAGGTATTTAGTGTTTATGTTTTGACTGTGAATGGGATGTCATTCCAGCTGTGTTTGAGTGGAGTTTTCATTAGTAATTAAGGTTAGAATTAGTATAAAAGAGGGTCATTGTCTAAGAGTTTAGAGTGTGGTTTTTATTCAATAAAGAAAAGAGCCGTGGGGGTGTTTTCCCACAAAAATCACCGCTGTCTTTGTGTTTCTGTGACCAATTTGCTAACAATTGGTATCAGAGCAATAACGATCAAGGGTTGTTGAATACAAAACCGACCACCATCAAACCAAGAATGAACCTGTGATTGGTTCAAATATTGGTAAAGAGCTGCTGATCGAACATGAAGGCTGCTGCAAGGTTCTAATAAAAGGGCTGTTTGGGTAGCAATTAACCAGCAGAGTGCAGACCAGATTTGTGAAGTTTCTGCTCTATTTCTGTTGAAGGATCAAAGGGCTGTGAGAGACGGTTGCGAGAAGCAATCAAAACAGGGTGAAGATAAGTGACTGATCTGTGACAGATCGACTGAAGACAGGTTGTATGATGCAACTGCAGTAGAAGATGACCCGTGTGATACAGGTTACAAAGGTGTGATACCGGTGTGGAGAAGTTATTTAATCCGTGAAAGATTGAACCAACTTTGCTGTGAAAGCAGGTTCGAGAAGAACTGATCCATGATTGATCAGCGTGGGAAAGCGGGTGATCCGTGTGAAGAAGTGAGAAACTGATCTGTGTGAAACAGATTGTTTTCTGTGTATCTGTGAGAAACAGATTAATTTTTTTTCTGCTGAAGTTTGAGTAAGAAAAAAAAGGAGGGAGGATTTTGCTACATCTGTAGGAACTGTTTGTGTTTGAGCTGTAAGGTTTCTTTTTGTGCAGAAAAGAGTGTTAATCAAGTAGTTTAGCAATGGCAAATCCAGCAGGGGCGATGGTACCTGCCCGTGAGTCAAGCAACGTGTTTCTACAATGCCCGAAACTAACTGCTACTAATTTCACTGCATGGTCTATTATGATGGAGACCATCCTAGCTGCACATGTTTTGCAAGAAGCCATTGATCCTGCGACAGGTGGTGCAATAGAAGAAAGAAAGAAGAACATGGCAAAGGCGATGCTATTTCAGTCGATTCCCGAAGACGTTTTGCTTCAAGTTGCAAAGCACCGAGATGCCAAAGATGTGTGGGATGCATTTCGCGTTCGTTACTTGGGAGCCGAGAGGGTTCAAAAGGCTAGGCTGCAAACACTTAGAAGCGAGCTGGAGATAATGAGGATGAAAGAAACTGAAAGCATAGTAGAGTTTGCGGGTAAACTAGCATAAAAGTCTTGGGTCGTCACTTGAAGATGAAGTACTTGTGAGGAAATTTTTAAACTCAATGCCTAGAAAATACCTGCTTATCATGGCATTAACTGAACAATATTCAGAAATTGAATCAATGTCTTTTGAAGAAGTGGTGGGTCGGCTAAAGGCGTATGATGAGAGAGTGAAACCACAAGAAGACCAACCTGAAGACACTCAAGGTAAGTTACTACTCACTCGTGATGATGAACAAGTTAAAGGAAGATGTGGCCATTGTGAGTGTTGCAAACAAAGCCGTGGGAGAGGTCGAGATCGAGGAAGAGGTCGTGAAGGACAGCCTAGTAACAATCTGCAGGAACACAGTGGAAGACGAGACAAATCACGAGTTAAGTGCTATAGGTGTGAAGGCTTTGGTCACTTTGCATATGAATGTCCAAAGTCAAAACCAAAGCACGAGGAGGCCAATTGGTTTGTGAAGATGATGAGCCGACTCTACCTTAGAGAAGGAAGACCACATTAGGATTAAGGGGTGATTGTTAAAAGTTAATCCTAATTGTGGTCATATGTGGAAGTTTAGGGGAGAATCATCAAGATTCTAAAAATAGGTTTGTTTATTTAGTAAGTTTTAATTAGCTTTATTTAAGGTATTAGTGTTTATGTTTTGGCTGTGAATGGGCTGTCATTCCAGCTGTGTTTGAGTGGAGTTTTCATTAGTAATTAAGGTTAGAATTAGTATAAAAGAGGGTCATTGTCTAAGAGTTTAGAGTGTGGTATTTATTCAATAAAGAAAAGAGTCGTGGGGGTGTTTTCCCTCAAAAATCACCGCCGTCTTTGTGTTTCTGTGGCCAAGTTGCTAACATGTGTTATTCATCAAGTTCAAGAACCATCTGGCTTGTATGTACAGGGACAGAATGAAACTCAAAATCTCTTAAATGATCATAGAAGCTGTAGCTTTAAGAGCTAGCATTCTCCGACCGATAAGGGGTTAGTCAGGAGTCTTTCCCCCGGCCGGATGCGAACCGCGAAACTTGGCGGCTACAGAGTACAGACAAGACGGCTATGATCAGAGTTAAGGGGGCGTTTGAACTAAAAGACTCCGCGTTTCGGTCACTGTATTAAGAAAAAGGGGACCAATTAAAACCCACAACCCTACATAATATTCTTTAGATGCTAAGATTTTATAGTGTTCTCGTTTCATATTAGGTTTTATATGTCCGTAGCCCGTAGGAGATGCTTTCATTCTGGTCTCATATGTGTATATCAATGTGGTGGTTAATATGGTGAAATTTACTCACCTTAAACTTGTAATATCTGATTTCCTGACTGAAATCCAGAGAATATGGAGATATTCATTAAGGATAAATAACCTATTAAAGTTTGAGAGCTCAGTCGAGAAAAGCTCCTACAATTTGCCAATTTCAATTTTCATGTTTGAAGTATTTTTTTTTTTGTCAAGCAGTACATTTTTTACTTAAAAAACTGTTTGGTGTTAGTGTCTTACGAATAGGTCTTAAGAAATTTGGTTTTTAGATTTACTTTTCAAGTTTTTACAGATGACAGTACGAGATGCTCTGAACTCTGCTCTTGATGAGGAAATGGCTGCTGATCCTAATGTTTTTATTATGGGTGAAGAGGTAAAAGTATTTTCATAAAAGGTTGTCGAGAGCTCTTTTTTCGTTTATTTAATGCTTATATTTTTATAATGTACAGGTAGGAGAATACCAAGGTGCATACAAGGTTAGAATTTTTTGCCTCTCTCATATTCTACAAATCAAACTACTAAAGATGGCAAAATAGGCAGGTCAGCGAGTTTGGTAACGGTCAAAACTGATAATTTTGTATGGGTTAAAATGGGTTGGTTTGACTCGATACTGCTTTTGTCCAATTTTTATGTTTTTAATTAGGTATCTCCAATATTATTACAAAATATATATTATTTCTACAGTGATCCAATTTCTTTGAATATTATGATTTAGGAGGTTTTGTGCATTTAAATTACATGTCAGGCGACTTATGATATGCAATGTTGTAAAAATCGCTAGGCGCTAGTCGGGCGGCGAAGTGGGGACTAGGGATTAATCGGGATTAACAGGGATTAATCGGTTTGGAATTTTTATATATAATTTTCATTTTTATATATATAAATACACATTTTTATATGTAATTTTTATAAATATGTTTAGTTTTATATATATAAACAACTTTGGCCGGAATTTCAAAATTTTCGCCGGAATTTTTGAACTTCGCCGGAATTCCGCCGGAATCTCGCCGGATTCTGCAAAAATGCAGAATAGAGGCCGAATAACAGCCGACTAGGTCTGATTAGGGCCGATTTTTTCCCGATTTGGACCATTTTATGCTAGACACAATTGGCACAAGAATTGAGCAGAAAACAGCTAGAAAAAGTGTTGAAGTAGTCAGCACAGATTAATCTTTATTAAGAAAACAGGAAGGGAAAACTGATACAAAAACTTCAAAGCACCTATCTCTATTTATAATAGAAACAGGACATGGAAATAAACTACAGACCAAAATAAAACTCCTATCTTATGGAAGGTAATAAAGGCTCAAATCAATCAAAATAAACCCAAATCAGCAGCTATAACTTGCTGTCAAAATATAGCTGTAGCTAGCTGCCACAGAAAAGAATCCGGAATTATCCAACATTCACCCCCTTAATTCCGATCTTTACTTCCGACGGGTCTTCAACTCCTAACACTTCTCTCATGTCAATAAATTTGACTCTGGGCAAAGCCTTGGTCAAAATATCAGCTTTCTGCTCTTTCCCGGCTATATACTCGATAGTCACCAAGCCGTTTTCAACACACTCACGAATAAAGTGATAGCGTGTATTGATATGTTTGCTACGCCCATGAAAAACAGGGTTTTAATCAGTAAGATAGCAGACTGGTTATCCACACATAGCTTTATGGCCTCCACATTTTTTCCGGTTATTTCTTCAAGTAAACCCTTAGCCAGACTGCTTGACAGGCTGTAGCAGTTGCAGCCATAAATTCAACCTCACATGAGGACAAAGCAACAGTATTTTGCTTCTGGCTGCACCACATTATTGGTCCACCCCCATAATAAAACACCATACCTGTTGTGCTTCTTCCGTCGACCAAATCAGTTGAGTGTGAGCTGTCACTGTAACCAATCAGCTCTGCATTTCCAGTATGACGGTAGTATATGCCATAGTTTACCGTACCTTTCACATATCTCAACACCTGCTTAATTGCTAGCATGTGTGTAGCTTTTGGTGATTCCATAAACCGGCTGGCTACTCCAACCGCGTAGCAAATATCTGGTCTTGTGTGTGTTAAGTATCGAAGACACCCAATCATTCTTCGATACGTGGTAGCATCAACCGACTCACCATCATCTTCCTTCGTCAATCGTAAACCCGAGTCCATAGGAAACTTGGTTGGGTTACATTCCCACATGTTTGCCTGCTTCAAAATTTTGTTGCATAACCAGATTGCTTCAAGGATATACCATCCTTTCTTTGCTCAACTTCAATGCCCAAGTAATACTTCAACATCCCCAAGTCGCTCATCTCAAAGTTTCCCTTCATTTGTATTTTAAAGGCTGCTATGTCTTCGGTACAAGAACAGGTGATGATTAAATCATCTACATAGACACCAATGATCAATGTGCCTTTCTTGCCCTCTCTTTTGTACACAGCATGCTCTCGTGGACATTTTATAAAACCTAGCTGCTGTAATGTAGCATCAAGCTTTGCATTCCAGCACCTAGGTGCCTGTTTTAAGCCATACAAGGCCTTTTTCAGCTTGTAGACCATATGTTCTTTCCCTGGCGTCTCAAAGCCCTCGGGTTGAGACACAAACACATCTTCTTTTAGGTCTCCATATAAAAATGCTGTCTTGACATCTAGGTGGTGCACCTCCCAATTGTTTTGAGCAGCTAAGGCAAGAATCAAGCGAACTGTTTCTAATCGTGCGACAGGGCAAACACTTCATCATAGTCGATGCCGTGTTTTTGGACGTACCCCTTTGCCACCAATCTTGCCTTGTAACGGACTACATCACCTTTAGCATCTTTCTTTGTCTTGAACAACCACTTCAGCCCGATTGGTTTGACACCTTTAGGAAGTTCCACGAGCTTCCAAGTGTTGTTTCGTTCAATAGATTCGAGCTCATCCGCCATTGCTTTTTCCCAATCTTTATTACCTTTTGCGCCTTTGTAATCAGACGGCTCTTCATCTTTTGATATCAATAAACGTTCGAATTCTACCTGTTGAATTGATTCAGTTCTGCCATACACATCATTAACAGGATGAAAACCTCGGACTGGCGTGTCATCATAGGTAGTTCTCTGGACAGGTTCGGTTGCTAAGGTAGAGCCTGAAGAAGTGGACTGTTCTGGACTATGATAAGAGTTTTCTAGGCTGTTAAGATTCTGCCCAGATGTATTTTGATGACTGCTGGTATCTACGAGTTGATCAGCAGCTGGAGCAACTGGGCTGTCTGGAACATTTGCTGAGAAGTCGGGTCCACTTTGTGCTGAACCGAACGAACCATGTTGGTCCTCGCTTTGATTGGGCGAGGTGCCAACTGGTTCAACACGAAGGGAATTCCCGCTTCCTTGTGATGCACCATGGCCATGTATTGTGAACTCAAAGTTATTCACAGCTTTTTCTTTGTTTGTTTCTGTTGACCAATCCCACGGCCTTCCTTCTTCAAAACGAACATCCCGGCTAACACATATTCTTCCACTTCTTGGGTTGTAAAGCCGATATGCTTTACTTCCCGGTTCACTTCCAAGATGCACCATTTGCTCACTCCTATCATCAAGCTTTCTAAGCTTTGTCGATGGTACCTTCACATGAGCCGTACAACCAAATACTTTCAAATGATCCAGATTTGGCTTTCGGTTCTTCAGGGCTTCATAAGGAGTTATATCCTTCAAAGCTTTTGTCGGAGAACGATTTAGGAGGTACACTGCATGGCGGACAGCTTCTGCCCACATGATTTGAGGTAGGTTCATGGCCTTTAGCATAGACCTAGTAGTCCCAAGAATGGACTGGTTTCTTCTTTCTACTACCCCGTTTTGTTGAGGGGTGTATGGGGCCGTCAAGTACCTTTCAATTCCTTCTTCGTTGCAAAGTTGATTAAAACTTGTTGAGACAAATTCCCCACCCCTGTCCGTTCTCAAGGCCATGATTTTGTGACCACATTGTTTCTCCACCAATGTCTTGAAAGTAACAAATGCATCACATGCTTGATTTTTGGCCTTAAGCATATACACCCACATATAACGACTGTAGTCATCAACGAGTAATAGGAAATAAGGTGTACATGGTGTAATGGGGCCACATAAATCAGCATGGATAAGTTGAAGTGGAGAAGTGGCCCGAAATGATGAATTATTTTGAAAAGGCAGCCGATGCTGCTTTCCTGCCAAACAGGCTTGACAAATTTGTGAATTGTGGCAGATCATGGGTACTCCCCGCACCATATTATCACTTGCCAATCTTTTTAACGCCCCAAAGTTAAGATGTCCGAGACGTGCATGCCATAACCATGCAGTCTCGTCCATCTTAGCATGTAAACATATAGGAGGAACAATGTTTAATTGAATTTTATACAACCTGTTTGGGGATCTTCGAACCTTCATTAGCAAGGTTCGATCTTCTCATATAACCACAAACTGCCATCTTCCATAACCACTTTACAGCCCACTTCAGTGAATTGTCCAAGACTCAAGATGTTATTACAAAGATTAGGAATATAATAAACATTACTCACTAACCTTTGATCTCCTGTTTTGCATTGCAACAAGATTGAGCCTTTACCTTTGATCTCGACCCCGGACCCATCTCCAAATCGAACATGACCGCTAGTCTTCTCGTCTAGTTCACTGAAAAACTCTTTCTGCCCGGTCATATGATTTGAGGCCCCGTTATCCAAGTACCAAGTGCCACTATCGAAACTATCTTTGGCATAAAGGCTTGGGAAAACTTTTTCTTCATTTAGCATTACAACCTCCTGTGGACATGAGGCCATAAGTAAGGCTGGTTCGTCTTCCTGAGTCAGATTTGCTTCTCGATCAGCTCTTTTGGGTGCACGACATTCTGCTGAAAAATGACCCACTTTGTCACAATTATAACACCGTGAATTTCTTCGATCTCGTTTGTTGTTGGCCTGTTGCTCAGATTCACGGCTGTTTGAAGGGTGCCTCCCACCCCTTCCTCGGCTGTTGTACCTTCCTCGGCCACGGCCACGGCCGCGATGGTCGAATGAACTGGAACCTCGCCCCCTGCTGATGGTTTTGCCTTCTGTTCGCTGCCATTCATCCTTGGTCAGCAGCAGTTTACCTGATGAGTCAAGTTTGGTAGGTTTAATCCTTTCTTCATAGGCTTTGAGGCGCCCAACAAGGTCCTCAAATACCATCGTTTCCAAGTCAGAAAACTGTTCTATTGCTGCAACAACCGGGAGAAATCTGGTTGGCGCGGCAGTTAGGAGTTTCTTGACTTTGGTCTTCTCATCCATCGTGGTTCCAAGTGTCCGAAACTTAGATACCATTTCACCAATCTTGCTTGCGAAATCATCAATGCTGTCTGCTTCCTTCATGTTTAGTAACTCGAACTCGCGGTTCAAGTTTTGAATACGTGCCTGTTGTACCCTATCTGCTCCGAGGTACCGAGTTTTGAGGGCTTCCCAAACGTCTTTTGCTCCAGTATGACCAGCAACCTGCAACAGAATTTCTTCGGGCAATGCTTGGAATATGAAGGCCCTCGCCTTCTTCCCGAGTTTGACATCGATATCAACACCCGCCGGAGGTTCTATGGCATCCCAAAGACCTTGGGCATCCATAAACGACTCCATTTTAATTGCCCACGAAGTGTAATTTGTTGCGCTTAACATTGGACACTGATAGGAGGTTGAACCTCCTCCTTCCCTGACCTGAACAAGCTGATTGTTCTGTGGAATATCAGCCATTTGAGCAGTACTTCCTCTTTGATGGCAGAAACAGGTTCCCTAGGACTGATGAAGGCTCTGATACCAATTGTTAGACACAATTGGCACAAGAATTGAGCAGAAAACAGCTAGAAAAAGTGTTGAAGTAGTCAGCACAGATTAATCTTTATTAAGAAAACAGGAAGGGAAAACTGATACAAAAACTTCAAAGCACCTATCTCTATTTATAATAGAAACAGGACATGGAAATAAACTACAGACCAAAATAAAACTCCTATCTTATGGAAGGTAATAAAGGCTCAAATCAATCAAAATAAACCCAAATCAGCAGCTATAACTTGCTGTCAAAATACAGCTGTAGCTAGCTGCCACAGAAAAAGAATCCGGAATTATCCAACATTTTACCGACTAGCAATTATTGAGTCCGATTAGGGGAAATCCAATCGGTGGCTTGGCCGACTAGTCGCCGATTAGTCGGACGACTAGTCCGATTTTTACAACACTGATGATATGTTATTACTTATTCAACTGTTTCCTTTGAGTTTGATTTAATTGAGTTGTTAGAGCTAAACCAGTCTTTCATAAATAACTAGGTAAAATAACCCCCTCTCCAAGTTAATTTTATCTTTGTGTTTTGTCTCACGCTCTCACTATACATTTTTTTGGCTTTGTTAGATAACTAAGGGATTATTGGACAGATATGGTCCAGATAGGGTTGTTGATACTCCTATCACAGAGGTTTGAAAGTTTTTCCCTACATTTTTAGTAGAGATCTAACCTTTTTAGCTACAATTTTTAAAATTTTCTCCATAATTTTTAGGCTGGGTTTGCTGGGATTGGAGTTGGTGCTGCATATCATGGTCTGAGGCCCGTGATAGAGTTTATGACTTTCAACTTCTCTATGCAGGTTACATTCCCAGTCTTAATCTCCTGATAGTTCTTGTTTCTATTTTACCTTCACATTTTGTTAACACATAGATCATACATTATTAAGCGTGTGTCTATCTGTGTTGAACATTCTGTGTACTGATAGAAGTTGTTAATTACATTGATTTCTCTGAACCATTACAATCAGAATCTTTATACTCTCTTGCAGTTTTAGGCAAAATGAACTTAACTTTGAGCTGTTGGTGATCATTTGCAGGCGATTGATCATATTATCAATTCCGCAGCAAAGTCAAACTACATGTCTGCTGGACAGATTAATGTACCAATTGTCTTTCGGGGACCAAATGGGCCTGCTGCTGGTGTTGGTGCTCAACATTCCCAGGTTAGATCGGTGGACCTTGACTATTTTATATTGATTTCTCATCAATTGCCACATTTGTTCCCACAAGTGACGTCATATGGTTTATTTGGATCCATTTGTTACATAGCAATGAAATAGTATAGACTATAGAGTGTTCATGGTCATCTTGCATAGAGAAAATGATAATCTTGTTTGAAATGAGATACATAACTCTAACTGTTAAGAAAAGATTAACCCTTTTGTTATTACTTATATATATTTTCATATCTTCCAACTTTTGTGTAATTAAGTGTAGCCACGTACCCACTTGAAGTCTTGGTAGTTGGTTCTTATACTACCTGGGCACAAATCTAGACTACAATATTGATCAAATGCTGCAAATGGTAACAATGGGTAATTGATAAGCCTAAAACATAACCAGGCATTATGCTACTTGATTAAGGAATGACATTATATGAGTTAGGGTTTTGATATTTTAGTTTAAACTTTAACAAACTTTTGGTGATTACTGTCATTAGTAGTTGGCTAATTTGTTAATCATGGATTTTAAAAAAAGTATTCTCTTGTAACCGAAACTAATATATGTTTTTCACTCACCATTCTCCATCAACAATTTTTTTTTTCTGAAAAGAAAATTAACACTCATTTAAATTTTGCAATATTATGCAGTGTTATGGTGCATGGTATGGGTCAGTACCTGGTTTGAAAGTGCTTGTACCTTACTCCTCTGAAGATGCTCGCGGGCTTCTAAAAGCTGCAATTAGAGACCCTGATCCTGTTGTTTTTCTTGAAAATGAGTTGCTGTGAGTAAACGACACTTACCAATTTAGAGGTGGCATTTTGACCCATTTATCTGTTAAAAGGGTCAATTCTGGTTATATACTTGTATCTCTAACTCTAATGATTCAAATGGTTTAAAGCAAAAAAGTTCGCTAATAAGTCATCCGAGGCGTACTTCTAATGCGTAAAACCTCGTATATTATTTTGTTAAAAAATTAGATATATACTGAAATAGCAAATCTTATAATCATATTTAACACTAATTATTTATAAAAAAATTAAATTTTTTGGTCAAACTATTTTGGGTCAACTAGACTTGCAATTAATTGCTACCTCTACTTATCATCTATGTAGGTCATTACAGTTCTTTTGATTTCTTATTTTACGCTCATTAGATACGGTGAATCTTTCCCTGTTTCCGCTGAAGTCCTTGATTCAAGCTTCTGTCTTCCAATTGGAAAAGCAAAGGTTTTTCATCAAAATAGATTAAGTTTTAGTTGATTTTTACTGTGAGTTTGTTGGATTTGGCTCAATCTGTTTACTGGTCACAGATTGAAAGAGAAGGGAAAGATATCACAATTACAGCTTTCTCTAAGATGGTTGGCTATGCTCTTAAGGTCTGTTGGAACAGTTACTCTTGACGCATGAGAATTTTCTTGTTTATGCATTTATATATATTCCATGGCGTATATTCCATACACAGTTAGGAAAAAGAAAAACTTTATCTCGTTTATAAGAAGAGTGGAGAAGTTTCCTTGATTGAGGATATATCACGTAAATAAAATAGCAAGCTTTTGTTATAGGTGGCAACCGGGCAGGTTGAGTACCTGGTTAAAATGGGTTTCGGAAAAATTTTAGCGTGAATCTAAATGGGCAAGACCGAATGACCGGTCAACATTTTTCTACCTTTAAATTTATAGATACTTATCGTGGTAAATAGGATTACAAGAAGTCAAAAATCTGTACTATAAGATAATATAATTTTGTACATAATGAGCATAATGAGTTAAGAGGTTATAATGATATGAGTACGCTGCAGGCGACGTTTGACCCACTTTACCTGCTTTGGTTTTACTACTATATAAAAATGTACTTATTTGACCTGTTCATGATAATATATGACCCAAGTTGGCCTTTTTTTCTGTTAAATGTGTCGAAATTGAATACACACTAGACAATTTTCAACATTATTCAACATGTTTCAGTTTCAGTTATTAAGTTTTACCAAAATGACTTTCTTGAATCCACTTCTAGGGGCTGTTTGGTAGTATCTGAATGATTAAGTGCTGAACCAATAAGAGGTCTGAACCATTAAGTGCTGAACCATTATGAGGTCTGAATCATTAAGAGCTGGTATATCACTTAACTATTCAAAGGCAAATGTTGACCAATTCAGATAAGAGATCTAACCATTCAGCATTAGACCTCTTAACCATTCAGCATTTGTATAATGCTTAACCATTCAAAGGCAAATGTCTTAATCATTCAGACATGTGCTCGTGAAACAAACAGTCTGAACCATTAAGTGATGATCATTCAGCATCTGAACCATTAAGAGGCTGATTAAGAGGCTGCCAAACAACCCCCTAATATTTTATTGAAGTTAGTAGATCATAACAGATGTCTCTGAGGTCCTTCTTTCTTAGATATAGCTCTTACTGGTTTTGGGCATATTTCAATCATCTTTTTGTTTAACATTATTATTTGCCAATCTGGCATAATGGTTTTGTGCAATTTTAGGCTGCTGAAATACTTGAAAAGGAGGGATAAATGCCGAGGTAATCTTTCTATGTCCAAAAAAGCAAGTTAATTTTGTATCTTGTAAAATGAAATTAATGTGCTTATATAAGTGAACACTGCATAATTCAACAGGTTATAAACCTGCGTTCTATTCGACCACTAGATAGAGCTACAATCAATGCTTCTGTTAGAAAAACTAACCGCCTGGTCACTGTTGAAGAGGGGTTCCCTCAACATGGCATCGGTGCTGAAATCTGGTATCACCTACTTTCCAATTTAATGTTCTTAATAATTAGTTAGCTTGTTAAGTAAAATTACAAAAAATAAATTATTCCAATAGCAATCTATTTTTTTCTGAACAAAAAGATTTCGCAGACTTTTACCATATTAGCAGACTTTCAACCTGTTGGACACGGTTGACTCTTTTCCTTTGTAAACCTATTATTTTTGTTGACTTTAGTTCTTTAATCCCTTCGAAATAAAGCCAAATCAGAACTGAACTGATTATTCTTTTCATTGCACTAAATATTTGCCACGTCTAGTTAGCAGATTGATGATCTTTCAACTCCACCAATCTTTTAAATAACAAAAATGAAGAAATCGGGTTTTAAAGTGATCGTTTGTTGCAGTACATCGGTTGTTGAAGATAGCTTTGTTATCTTGATGCACCAGTCGAAAGGATCGCAGGGGCTGATGTTCCCACACCTTATGCTGCTAATCTTGAGAGAATGGCTTTTCCACAGGTCAAATCTTTTACCATTCGTTCATTTTTAAATACACATTTTACTTTACTTGTGGAATTCTGGCTAATTTATCTATTTTAATTTTTAATGTATTTTTGACAGATCGAGGATATTGTCCGTGCGGCTAAGAGAGCATGCTACAGGTCCGTACCTATGGCTGCAGCTGCTTCATGAACATGAAGGGTATTAATATGCCGACTCTTTTGGTTTGGGATGCTTTGAGAATACACCTGATTTTTGAGGTAAGTAAAAGTGGGAAGCTTCAATCTTCAATATTATTGGTGTATTGTGTGAATTAAATTTGTAGAATTTTGTCCCTACACATGAATGCTTTCAAATTAATAAGGTTGTATGCAATGCAAAAGATCTCAGGTTTTGATTTCTTTGACATGCATTTCTTCTAATAAAAGAAAGTTCAGATCTCAGGTTTCGATTTCTTTTGACATGCATTTCTTCTAATAAAAGAAAGTTCACTTGCAATTAACAAAAGTGGCTAACCTCTAAATTCTGAAATGTTGAATCTGTTTCATCATTTGGCTCCTACTTGAAAAAACCGAAATGCGTTAGTCAAGTTCAGATTAACAAGCCCGTTAGCCAAGTTTGAATTAGCAAATGGTTGTAACCGAATCACAAAACGTCATCAAGAAACAGAAAACACTTAAGAGAATTTTCCGTATCTAGCATCACTCATTATTTCCTCTACGGTAGAGACTGTTCTGTAGCATTAATGACACCTATCTACCACAAAACTCAACACTATAAGACTACAGCCACTATTACATTTAGTCTGATCGCTGGTCCAAACCCCAATGGCGTGACTAGCTGTTTTTCCAGTGTGCAAATTCAAATAGACTTTCACAACACTTGCTGGGAAACGCTCACAATCTGGTCACATGTAGCACCTTGCTTTGCACATATCGGTCTAGTAGCTAACAACTGTGTGTATGTAGCGTTCAAGTATGTAACAAAGTTGATGAGAGTGTAGATTGTGAACAAGCATGTGCCATATGTTTGAACAAATTGGATGAAGTTCATACATCTAACATACCAGTTAGAGGACAAAACCTAAGGGTCGCATGAAGCCAGTCCGATTAACCTGAAATGTTTAAAATACATGTATCTGGTGTCAAAGTGTTTTTGTCAAGTTTTTTCCGTAGTTCATATTCAGTCTTTTTTCACACCGCACCATTTAAGAACACCATTTGCACAAAAAGTTTATAAGCTAAAAATAAATCATTCTCTATCAAATCGTAGTCTATACCCAAATGAACCGATTCCATACGAGTTTGTCTGTTAGTTGCACTAACGGATCTTGGTCATTGCATAGCTTGATGTCAAAAAGGCTGAATTTCTAGATATAATATTTTAGAGTAAATTATAGTTTTTTTTGTACTGATTTAGTGAAAATCTTGGTTTCAGTTAATTTTTTTTTCTTCGTGTTTTAGTCATTATGGCTTTTCCGCATTTCAATTCATGAGTTTACTACCGTAAGAATTTTATTGTTAGTTTTTCATAAATTGATCAAAATGTGTAAGTTAATAAAAAACATCCCACGCTTGAACTCATATTAGGTCTTACAAATCCCCGCCACCAGCTTTCATGTTCTTCACTAGTGGTTCACCATCTCACCATCGCATAAACCACATCCACACCACCACCACCACTAACAAGATCCTAGTCGCTCGTTGATTTCACTCTAATTGCATTTCGATCAACGAGCACACACAATAGTCACACCACCATTGGCCAATAATTCCACTCTTTTCTCTCTTACATTTTTCTCAACCCATTGATCGGTATGGTGATGATGAGGTCATCGAAAATCATTTCTTTTACAAGATTTTTGCAATTCGAAACACCATCATAGCCGGTCACTAAAAATCATTTCCTCAAACCAAAAACAAAGTTGCGGACTACACAAGCTACAACTTTTGCCAAAATTTATATTCTGCTCACATCTTTAGGATAATTATCTACAACAATAGGGTTGTGAGTTGCAGCAACACCAAATTATTTTAGCTCTCCCAACCACCACCAACTCACCAAAGAAGACTTCTGGCGACTTGATTTTGGCGTAGGAACCTCCTTGACACTCATGGTTTAAAACTCTAAGAACAGATCTTGAGGCAACTAGTAATGTTGTTGTTTTATGATCTTGAGGTTATAAGCTCAAGTCGTGAAAATAACCTTCTACACAAAGTGTAAGGTAAAACTGTTTATATCATATTGCAAAATCCGGCTTCACCATGGACCTTGTGTAAAATGGGAGATAAGTCAAGCACCAAGTATCCATTCAAAACAAGAATAGCTACCCAAGGACCCGTTTAAAACAAGAAATTTGGTGGCTTGATTTTGGTTGGGATAAAATCTAAAAAGGGCAAGTTTTGAAGTTACTCTGTGATTTTAAGATTATGGGTTTAACTCGTGAGAAATAGACTCGTGCATGAAGTGTAGAGTAAAGCTATGTACATTAAATAACAAAGTGATTCGACTCTTCTCTGGACCTTACTCAAAACGGGAGCTAGTCAAAACACTACGCACGGCATATCTTTTTATTGACCGGAGAGGAGTTGGGGGATTTTTAGGATTTTAAATTTTTATATTTTTAAGAACCACAGGGACCGTAAACTTAAAAAAATCTTGAATTAAAACCGAGATTAAACGTCGCATATACGCGTTACAAGCTAAAAAACTGAATAGCATCACAACACAACACATTATTACACTACACAAGTGTAACGTTCCGTATTTTTCATTTTTTCTTTAATGTAATATTACTCCTTATTCAATCCTTGTTATTCAAGACTTGTTCATAGAGAAAATCTTTTTATATCATTCTTTTTGATTATATGCTTGTGCAATGCTTAAACAATTACGAATACGCATTTTAACGTAAAACAGAGCAACTTATCGGGACTTGTATTTATTTATTTTTTTTCTCTTGGAAAATTATTTATATGTTTATATTTATGGTTCATATGTTAAAACATGATTAATAATGAGTTTATGGTGTAAATTAATAAATAAAATAAGTTGAGGGTTAAAATTGAAACTTTAAAAATTAACTCCACTCATCTCCCCAACTACTTTTCTTTAATACACAACCATAATTTTTATCTATAAATACTAAACCAAATCCCTTTCTAATCACTTTTATCACTCTAAACTCTCTCCTAAACTTTATCATTTCATCCAACAAGTTCATCTTTTGCAAGAAATCTTCAAGAACAACTTGTGAGTTTTTATTTATTTGTTTATTTTTTTTCTTTTCTTACTTTCTTCTTTCATTTTCTTTACCATTTGGAATAACCTCTAGGATATAATCACTTAGTTACCAAGGTGAATAAGTATAGTAAACCCCTATTTTGAGGTCCAAGTTGTAAATATTCTACTTGATTCTTTCACACATGTTTTTTGTCTTTTTTTTAAATTTTTTCATACTAAACCAAGTCACCAACAACTTAAATGTTGGAAGGCTTGTGTTGAAGTTATATTTCAGAAATTTTAAGGCTTTTACACCCCATTCTTTCATCTTTACAAAACACTAAGTGATCTACAAATAAAGAAGTGGATGAAACCAAACGAGTCTCCAACCTATGTTGAAAGGCTTGTGTTATGGTATGAAATGTTGATGTGAACCTTGGTTCTACAACTAATCTATCCACCATACCCCACTTGAACACTTAGTCAAACTAGTTAGTTTACTTTGTACTTTTATTTATGTACTCATGACCATCCGAATCATCCTATGTGGAGATTTTTGGCAATGGTGACTGTTGGATCATGATGAGGCTGGTGCAACCAAAACCACTTCACATAGTCATTTTGGTACTACATTCAAAGGCTTCCGAAGCTGAGCATGAGATCTCCGAGAGTCTGAAGAACAACAGCTGAAGATATCAACTGAAGGCAAAAGCTGAAGTCAACTGCTGAAGACCAGCTGAAAACTATCTTCCGAAGACAAAGTCTGAGCTTCCGAAGACAAAGTCTGATGAAAGAGCTGAAGACAAAGTCTGCTTCCGAAGACAAAGAAGACTCCAAGCCTCGGAAGAAGCAGTCTTCCGAAGTATAAGTGCCTTCGGAAGAAGTTATACTTCCGAAGCACTTTATCCTTCGGAAGACAATGCTATGTCCAGCAGATAAAAGTATGGTCCCTGACAGTCCGCTGCAGACCTCTGATACAACATGGCACCTTCCTAAAGAGCCATGTTGTTGACCATACTTTATTCTACTGTTCACCTTTTTTGATGAGTTTATATTACCAACTTTAGTTGGTGATAAAAGGTAAGTCAGGGACATGTCCTGACTACCAACTCTCAGGCAAAATGTCTGAAAGACCTCACCTAGAGTCTTGTAGTATAGATGTAAGGTTAGAGGTGTCCAGCTGGTATCAAAGTATACCCGGCTGTAGGTAGTATTATATATATCTTCTCCTTTTAACTCTTTAGATAAGCGATTTGAGTCTAAGAGTCTTGTAATCCTTTGAGTTGAGAAGCAATATATAAAAGTACCATGAAAATTTACTTCCTGTGTCAATTTTCTTACTGCCTCTTACTTGTTATATTGTGATCAACTCTTCACAGACTACTTGCTGAGTGTTATTCGCAGTGAGTTGAGAGAAAAACCACCCATAATCGATCCTGCAATTGGTATCAGAGCTCCAGGCTCTTGATTGTGAGATCTTACCATCCAAATCAACCTGTTTTTCACTCCTCACTTCAAACCACTTACTCAAATGGCCGCTCTCTCCAAAGCTGATATGGAAACCGGTACCATGACCAAATCCCCAATGATCACCCCTGAAGACTTTGACACATGGTGTATCAGAATGGAAGGCTTCATCAAGTGTCAAGATTCAAGGATGTGGGACTCCATTGTCAATGGTCCTTTCATACCAAGCACTACTTCTGCCACTGGTAATCGCATCATTTCAAAAGATGTTGATGATTACTCAGAGGAAGACAGGAAGAGAATAGAGCTAGATCAAAGGCTATGACTTCTCTCCAAACTGCTCTCTCCCAACTCCGTCTACAGACGCTTCAAGAAGTGCAAGACTGCTAAAGATTTATGGGAAGCATTGAAGCTGATGTATGAAGGATCCAAGGAAACCCAAGAGAACAAGAAGGATCTCTTGAAGCAGCAGTTTAAGAACTTTACTTTCAAGGCTGGTGAGACCTTGACTCAACAATACTTCAGGTATGTTGAGATAGTAGATACTCTGGTGGATATTGGAGTAGTTCTTGAGAACAGAGACATAGTTAGGAAGTTCATGTCTTCCCTTCCTAAACTATGGACTCACTACTGTGTGTCATCAAGAGAACTTCAGAACTTAAGACTCTTACTCTCACAGAGTTGTATGGTATCCTAAGTGCATTCCAGATGGAGATGAACATGCAGAACTCCTATGATCACTCCAATAACCAGCTGAGTTCAGCCCTTCATGTGGTTGAAAGGGAAATCATAGACCCACAACATCAGTTGCTATGTTACCTTGACAACTCACATAGTGGACCTACATTACTCTACCTGAGACTCCAAAGTCTCAAAAGGTTCAACACAACTCCTTTCAGGATAGTTGTGCCTTTGTCTCTGGAAGTGGACACTCTGGTGATTTTCAATACTGCTTTGATGATCTTGAGTGCTTCAGTCCAGATGATGTGGAGTATGTGGACATTGTCCAACAGATGGCTCTTTTAACTTACAAAGCGAAGAAGTTCTTCAAGAGAACTGGAAGGCAATTCCCTCAAAACCCAATCAACAGCAATTTTGGGTTTGATAAGAGTAAAGCAAAGTGTTATAACTGCAACCAACTTGGTCACTTTGCTAGGGAATGCAAGGCTCCCAAGAACAACCCGGGAACCCCACAGGCCTCCACACATCCCACTGCTCCAAAGCATGAAGAGAAGTCAGCTGAAACAGCTGCTGTTGCTCAAGAAGTTGACTGGAGCTTCATGGTACAGGATGTGACTCCCGCTCAAGCACTCATGGCCAGAACAGATGATGATTAGGTATATGAACATCTTTGTACTGCTGCCTGTATTGCTAAAGTTAAACTCTATAAGGATTACATTTCGAAAATCAGATCTGAGGTTGAGTCTTTAAATGTGCTAAAATCTGATTTTAAGAGAGCTGAATCTGACTATCAAAAGAAAATTGAAGAGTTAGAGAAAACTGTATCTCTTTTAAAACATGAAAAGACCAACTATAAGACTCAAATCAAAGATCTGATATCCAAACTATCTGAAGTTCAAGCCCAGTGGTCACAGCTGAGGCTCAGGCCAGGAAGTAAGCCATTGCTGAGCAAAGCTTCCAAACTATTCTTGCATCAACCTCTCATTCCAAAATGTTTTATCAAAACAAAGAAGGGTTGGGAACCAATGAAATAGCTCCACCACACTCTTATGAGTCTATTAGACTACCTAGATGTGGTACTGAAGAGCAAGAGGTTCCAACTGCTGACCCTTCTCCATTGGAACAAAAGGATGGGGCAAAAATAGTGGCCACCACAGGGGAGAAACAGGAAGATACACCCATCTCCACCTGTGAAGACCAAATCCTAACCACCAAGGCAAGAAGAAGCAGAGCTAAAGCTGCCAGAAGGACTGCCAAGAAGGTTGCAGAGTCCAAGCTTAAGATTGACCCAAAGCAAAAGGGTGTCTTCATTTCTGCCGGATTTCAAGTGGTAGGTACTCCTGATTCAGGTTAGGAGTGTAGTACCAGCACTCCTGTCCTACTGAAGGATCAGAAGTTGAGAGGAAAGTTGCTGATGAAGAGAAGAAACCTAAGAAACAGCAACCTGCAAGTTCCCAGAAAACTAACATTGCATGCATAATGTGTGGTCTGCACAACCAATGGCTAAAGATTGTTACTACAATCCAGCAAGCACACATTATGCAAATAATGTTAGAAAAGAAGGAGTCAGAGAAGGTTTCTCAGTTGGACCACTTCAAAAGGTCCAAATGATGAAGAAAGGGAAAGTTGGTCTCGGAAGCCAAGTTGCTTTCGGAAGGAAGTACTCCTTCCGAAGGGAAAATGGCTTCGGAAGCCAAACCTTCTAAGGTTCGAAAGAACAAGAAGCTCCCTTGAAACTATCTCAGAAGAAGACTACTTCAAAGAAAAGGCGGTGGAGGCTTCTTTCGAAAAGAAAGAAGCTTCGGAAGAAGACCATGCTGCAAAAGCTTCAACAAGTTCATCCTTAAAGATCAACCAAGGGATGGATTGGAAGATCAAAGAAGATGCTGCAGCCCAAACCTCTTCTTCAACGACCTCTATTGAACCCTAATGCATATCCTTTGGTTCAATTATGTCATCTTTTTGGAAGATCCCAAGACCTGCAAGGCTTGGGCTTCCAAACAAAACTAACCATCTCATCTTATGTGCAGGGACGTCCATTTGACAAGAACAACAATGTCTGGATTGTAGATAGTGGATGCTCCAGGCACATGACAGGGAACAGATCTTTCCTTAACAATTCCAGAACTTTGATGGAGGGCCTGTCCAATTTGGAGGTGAGGCCGGAGGATATATTTCTGGTAGAGGAAGTATATCCAATGGCAGAATAAACATTGACAAAGTTCACTTTGTCAAACAGCTTGAACACAATCTGCTAAGTGTTTCTCAATTCTGTGACCAGAAGCATCAGATGCTTTTCACAGAACATGAGTGCATTATCCTCAAACCAGGGATGACAATTCCTCCGGAATTGGTGCTTCTTAGATCTCCCAGGAAAGGGATATGTACAAGCTTGATATGAACAATGCTTCTCCTATGGGTGAAGTATCATGCTTTCTTTCCAAAGCTGATAGTGATGAGTCAACACTATGGCATAAACGCATGTGTCATGTGAATTTTAAAACAATGAATAAATTGGCTAAAAATAACTTGGTACATGGTTTGCCTAAAAAGGAATTTGTCTGCAAAGATAACTGTGTTGCATGCCTGAAAGGGAAACAACACAGATCATCTCATAAATCCAAATGTGTTAACTCTATCACTACTCCATTACACTTACTGCACATGGATCTCTTTGGACCCACAAGTATAATGAGCATTGGAAGGAAATCATACTGCCTTGTGATAGTTGATGATTTTACAAGATTTACATGGGTATTCTTTTTAAGAAGTAAAGATGAAACTGCTGAAACTTTAAAATCTTTTATTCTTAAAATAGAAAATCAAATTGATCACAAGGTTAAGATCATTAGAAGTGATCAAGGGACTGAGTTTAACTTTGTTCTTGACTCATTCTGTGACTCAAAAGGGATTGCAAGACAATATAGTGCTCCCAGAACTCCTCAACAAAACGGTGAGGCTGCTCGAACCATGTTAGCTGATTCAAAGCTGCCTCTAACATTCTGGGCAGAGGCAGTCAGCACTGCATGCTATGTGCAGAACAGGGTTCTTGTAGTTAAGCCCCATGGAAAAACCCCTTATGAGTTATGGAACAAGAGGCCACCGTTCATTGGCTTTCTAAGGTCCTTTGGCTGCAGGTGTACCATACTTAACACAAAGGACAACTTAGCAAAGTTTGCTGAGAAGTCGGATGATGCCATCTTTGTTGGATACTCTTCTAGCTCCAAAGCTTATAGAGTATACAACATCAAGAATCAACAATTTGAGGAGTCATCCAATATAGTTGTTAATGAGCACACTCCTTGTGTTAGGGGGAATGGACCTGAGTATATCTTTGATTTAGAGTTGTTTCCAAACTATTCTAAACAATCTTGTGAGAATGTTTCAGCTGGAACAGGTGCTCAAGGTGATGCTGATGCTGATGCAGATCAACTATTTGAGCTTCCCAGACCTCGTCCAAATTCTCCAAGAGCTGAAAGGCAACAAGCTTCAACCATTCACAGATCTGATAGTGTAACTATCTCCAGGAATAGTGAAGCTTCAACAAGTGAATCACTTGATCAACCTCAAAGCTCTTCAGGTGATCCACTACAACACCAGGTTGAGGGAAGTAGTATTCTGAAGGAACAGGCAACTGTTAATACTACTTCACAACCAACCATTGATGATGTTTCTCAATCATTCAATCAGTCCTCATTGAATGACTTTGAAACAGTAGTTGGACAGAGTAATCCAGTTCCTGATCAGAATATGTCCAATCTGGACTTATCTCTGCAACTGGAAGTGATTCCTCGCCTTAGGATTCACAACACTCATCCAACTGAGAACATCATAGGGAATGTCTCTGAGGGTGTGAGAACAAGAGGACAAACTCATCATGGAAATGTCTGCTTGTACTCATGCTTCTTGTCTCAGATGGAGCCAAAGAAGGTAGAAGATGCCTTAAAGGATAGTAGTTGGGTTGAATCGATGCAGGAGGAGCTGCTTCAATTCAGAAGACAAAAGGTCTGGAATCTATGCCCACTACCATCTGGTCAAGTACCCATAGGCACTAAATGGGTATTCAGGAACAAGAAAGATGATAGAGGCTTGATTATCAAGAACAAGGCAAGACTAGTAGTTCAAGGATACACCCAGGAGGAAGGAATCGATTATACTGATGTCTTTGCACCTGTTGCAAGACTTGAGGCAATTAGGATCTTCCTTGCTATGCTGCATCCAAGAACTTCACAGTCTACCAACTTGATGTCAAGTGTGCTTTTCTATATGGGGATATAGATAGGGAAATCTATGTATGTCAACCTCCAGGATTTGAAGACCCACAGCACCCCAACTATGTGTGCAAACTGGATAAAGCTATATATGGGCTGCACCAAGCACCTAGGCTGTGGTATGAGACCTTGTCTCAGTTTCTCCTGAAGAATGGATACACTAGAGGTACCATTGACAAGACTCTTTTCATCAGAAAGAGTGGAGAAGACATTTTGCTTGTACAAGTCTATGTTGATGACATCATATTTAGTTCTTCAAACGACCAAATGTGCAAGGACTTTGAAAGCATTATGAAGCAGAAGTTTGAGATGAGTTCCATGGGAAAATGGACTTTTTCCTTGGAATTCAGGTGAAACAGATGAAGGAAGGGTTCTTCATAAGTCAATCTAGTATGTCTCAGACATCTTAGATAGATTTGAAATGAAGGATTGTAAACCAGTCAAGACACCCATACCCAGAAACCATAATCTTTGCCCTGACCTTGAGGGGGAGGATACTGATCAACATCAGTATAGAGCAATCATTGGTTCTCTGATGTATCTCACTGCTAGTAGACCAGATATCATGTTTGCCACATGTATTTGTGCAAGATATCAGGCTGCTCCAAAGGTGTCTCACCTAGCTGCTGCAAAGAGGATCCTCAGATACCTCAAAGGAGCACCTAAACTAGGTCTCTGGTATCCAAGAAATAGTGATTTCAATCTCTATGGATACTCTGACAGTGACTATGGTGGCTGCAACATTGACAAGAAATCAACATCAGGAGGATGTCAATTTCTTGGTGGAAGGATTATCTCATGGCAATGCAAGAAACAATCCTGTGTCTCTACATCAACTGCTGAAGCTGAATACATTGCTGCTGCTAGCTGCTATGCTCAACTGCTATGGATTCAAAATCAGATGTTAGACTATGGATTCAACTTCATGACTACTCCTATCCATATTGACAACAATAGTGCTATCTCCATTACTGAGAATCCGGTGAAGCACTCCAAGACAAAGCACATCGATATCAGGTATCATTTCATTAGAGATATTCATGAGAAACATCTGATCAAGTTAATCAAAATTGACTCAAATAAAAATATGCTGATTTGTTCACAAAGGCATTTGATGAACAAAGATTTAAGTATCTCATATCAGCTATTGGGATGATAAATATTGATTAACTACCTCTTTTGAAAAAGCTTTTTAAATATGTAATGTCTTGTGTCAATACAATTTAAGCCCTGTTACAAAAGATCTTTAAATTATTCTAAGTGTAAATTCCTTCCGAAGAGGAACTAACTCTCAGAAGATATTCTTGAATATCTTCCAAAGCCAAAATTCCTCAATGGAAATTGTCTTCTCGGAAGAGTTTTTGGTCTCGGAAGAAGCGATTGATTTTACATCAGATCTACTTCCGAACCCTATAAAACTCTCCATTCGGAAAGATAACTTTACCTTCGGAAGCAATGCTTTGCTTCGGAAGAGAAAGTACCTTCAAAAGACCATTTTACCTTCGGAAGCAATGCCTTGCTTCGGAAGAGAAATTGACTTCGGAAGACAATTACCTTCGGAAATGTTTTACATTCGGAAGTAAAAGTTTTTATATGTAACGGATATCTTTTGGGCCCCACTCTATAAAAAGTAAAGATTTTGTCCATGATGGTCAGATTATTTAAAATTATCCTTGCCGCCACTATCATTTCTCCGCCGTAAACCACCATACCACCCACAGTAACCCCAAACAGTTACCCTATTACAGCCACTACCACAATTCATCCCTTTAAATAATCTTGACTGATCAATTTCATCTTCTTTTACCAATTTACTGCCCTAACTATTCCCTTCACTTTCAAACCTGCAATTTCACCCAAATTTCAAGCTTATCTTTTCTTCAATGGCGCTAAACCCTCAGCACAACCAAGTCGCATTACTTGATTCGTCAAGGGATGCCGACTTCACCCAAATCATCACCTTTCTTACCGAATCCACCTACCTCACTGCACTTACAGTTAACCCCACCGTATACTCCAACCATATGTCCAAATTCTGGAGCAACGGTCAAACTGCAGTTCTGAATGGGGTTCGAGTCCTGAGAACCCGCATTTGTGGCCAAGAGTTGGTCATCACTGAATAGCTCATCAGGGAGCGTCTCGAGCTTCATGATGATGGGGCTCCTACTGAGTTCCCCAAAGAAGACTTGGAAGGCACTATATCCTCATAGGATATGGAGGAGATGTCAGCAGATCGACGTGTACAAGTTTAACTTTTCTTACCATTGGAAGTTCCTGCTGCACATTATCCTGCACTGCCTCTCCAACAAATCAGGGGGTTGGGATCAAATCCCATATGAACTAGGATGCATAGTTCATGGGTTGGTGAGAGGTCTCCGATTCAACTACTCACGATTTGTGTTGAACAACCTTATCAGCAATCTGAGCAGGGATACATTCTTCATGTATCCCAGATTTATTCAACACATAATCAACTGTGAGCTGAAACCGAGCAAGCTTGTCTGCGCAGCTGCTCTTACTGTTCCACAAGTGAGGCCTACCATCTTCAAATACTGAAGAAGGTTTCCATCAACTTCACTGGAAGGTACACTCCATTACCTCCAGAGATGACTGAGCGCATAGCTCCTGGTGACATCCCTGTTATCCCCACAGGTGATGAACCCACACCAGCAACCTCCACCACAATGCCAAAATCTTCTTTACCCATCAAAGTTACATACCAGAGACGACCCAAACGAACCCTTGTTCAATCTACTCAGATTGAACAAGCTCCTTCTGTTCACACCCAAAGGGCTAGAGTGGAATCATGGGCTCCCACTCAGTCCGAGGTCACACCATCCTTCACATTCGACCTCAATGTGGGTTTTGAGCCTCCTCAGTCTCAAACCCCTGAGCCCGAACCCCAAGCCTTAAGCCCACAGGGTAAGTCTCGATACTCCCCTGTGCAGCCTTCTAGGGACAACCCACCATAGGCTCAATGCCTGTAGACATTGATCTAGGTCCCGGGTCAGTAGGTTTAACTTCCCTATCTTTCACTGACCTTTTACTCCGCACTGATGAAGAGATTACATCTCTCCATGGCCATGAAGTTGATCTACAACACCCTCTGAAATATCAACAGAGCCAAGAGGGATCCCTTGTCTCTAGCCCCTATCAGCAGCCAATTACTGAGGTGAGTCCCACTGATGTGGAGGGACTCATGTAGGCTCAGCTGCCACTACTCAGAGTCTCTCATTGAGCTCTTAGGACAGTGGTAACATAATTAGGACTGAGTCTATGGCAACTTTGTCCATTGACATCTCTGAAAGAGATGACTCTGAGCAAAGGAAACCAGGGTGCCAAGAAGCCACATCTGGTGGTGAGACTGAGCATACTAGGTATGTTATCTCATCTCCCCGTGATTCTTCTCATGAAGATGAGGGAAGTATGCAACTAACACTTCAGTACTTGCTTTCTAAGGTCTCCAACCTGGAATCACAGGTGAGGATCTTAGAATCAAGGACTGCCACTCAACAACTTGAGATTAACACTCTCAAGGCTCAACTAGCTGAGAAACTGACGGAGAGGTCTGTTAGGCATGTACCCATTCAGGTCTCAATGACTTCTTCCTCTAGCTCATCTAGCTCTCAAGATGATGCTACCAAAAAGGGGGAGAAAGTTCAGAGACAAACAATTGAGGAACCACATACCCAATCCCTTACTTCCCAACTCATCACACTACCTGAGTCATCTCAATCTTTTCTAGAGATTGACTCAAAAATGCTTCAAGATCTCTACAGACTTTTCACAAAGTTTGTATTGAGATCCTCCCTAGAACAGCCCAGCCCCGACACCACACTCATATATTTTAGGGCTGAGGAGCTTCAAAGATTGACTGCACCTTCTACCACTGTGGAAGAAGTTAGTCAACCTAAGGTCCACATGGAACCTGAGATTAGCTTCGAAGGGGAAATGGGGACTGATAGCCCAGCAACTGAAACAGTTGGGACAGAACTTGCAGCAGTCTTATCTTCCGAAGCTCAAGCTGAAGCTTCCGAAGCTGACATGGAAGCCTCGGAAGAACAAGAAAAGTCTTCCGAGGCCGAAATAGAAGCTGCGGAAGGCTTATTCCAGATGTCCGAGGAACTGACCATCACAGATGTTATTGCTGAAATAGCATCTAAAGTGAGCAGGGAGGACATTTCTGACATTCCTCCAACCCAACCACCAGCTGAACCTCTCTCTCAATCACAACCCTCCATCCAAGAACCACCACAGTCAAGCACTTCCAAAGACAAAGGAAAAAGAAAATTGACTGTGGAAGAGCTTCAGGAGGAGGAGAGGATTGAGAAGCTCAAAAAGAAAGGTAGGTTTCCTACTGAGAAACTGCTAGCTGCTAGTTCTAAAGCAGCTGCAGCCAATCAGGAAGAGATCAACCAAAAGAGAAGGACAACACTCATTGACCAGCTCATCAGCCTAGGAGCTGCCAATGAGGAGATACTCCTGCTACCACTAGAGGAGTTGGTGACTTTGGAGAGGTCAACCAGGCTAAAACAACAAGAAAAAGTCAGGTTGGCCTTGGAGAGTGAAGAAGAAGAGAGAAGGGAGGCAACCCTGAAGTTGAGAGAGGATAGGATCAAATTCCTACTCTCAAGAGGCTTCAGTCTTCCTAAACTTTCTCCATATGATGATGACATGATCCTGCTGCTCCACAACAAAGAGCAGGATCAAATGGAGAAGGAAAGGAAGAAGGCTGCTAGGGAGAAGTTAAGGGAGAAGAAGAGGAGGGAAGAAGAGAAGGGGGTCACTACCACCAAGAAGTCCAATGACAAAGCCTGGATGAAAGACTATCTCCGGGCTCATGGCTTCTCTGGTAGGCAGGTGGGACCTATGTCCGAAAGGACACTCCAGCGGATAGTCAGTGAAATAAAAGCTGACATCCGTTTGGGGAAAAGGAAGGAGATGTATAGGAGGGGACAGGAAATGGTCTTCACCCCAGCCACTCAACCACAGCCAACCCCTAAACCACAACCCACACCAGAACCAATCCCTTTTCCCTTCAAAACCGAACCCTCTGATGAAACCTTCACCCCTCAACCCACAACTCTACCCAAACCTACCACATCACCTCAACCACCCAAACTACCCATCCTAAAACTCTAAACACAACCCAAAACCACTAAACCTAAGCCTACCCAACAAAAACCAAGACCATCCCCTCAGCCTCCTTAACATCTCTCCCTTGAGGAAATAAAGGAGTTCAAGACAAGGCTCATCAACTGCACCACTTTGAGCAGCATCTCCTGTGAGGGAGACCTTATCAACATCACCTATGTTGATAACTCTTCAAGGTCCCTCACCCTAGGACAATTTCTTGAGTTGCCTAGAGACACCTTGGGCCAGGCTGCAAGACTTCTTGGTCTCAACTCCGATACCCTCAATACTGAGGAGAAGAGACTAAGAAGGAGACTGGTGACTCTGCTGGATACCAGGAAAGAGGACAGGATTTCTAGTCAATCTCCTGGACCTAGGAATGCTATAATCCAGTGGAGGTTCGATGAACCTTCTCACAACTTTGTTGTGGAATGGGAGAATGGAGAAACCAACAGGCTTAATGCCACTTCTCTACTGCATCTCAGCAGATTTGACCTTGCTGAGCTTGCAGAGAAGCCATTCTCCAATCCCTCCAACTCTGAGACTACTGCACACATCAGAAATTATATCAGCGGTCTCCACTTGGCTGAACTAAGTAGAAGAGCCAAGATTGAAGAAGAGTTGAAGTTGAAAAGAGCGGAAGACAAGGAAAGACCAACCACCAAAGGCACAGCCTTTCTACAGATAGTGGAAGGTCCTGAATTGGAACCAATAGTTAGATGGGAATATGACTATAGTTCCCATCAACTAACTCATTTCAGAGGGCCACAACAAAGGGTACACATAATCCAAGGTGACAGAGTGGAGGTTTTGTCTACCAAGGATCTGTACAAGATTCTCAGCACCACATCAGGAAAGAATGAAGACACTGATAAACACCTACTTTCCATGGTGCTGAGAGCTTTGAGAAGAAGAGGGAAGTGAAGTTTTGGTAGCATCAGCCTAGGGGGAGTTTGTTGGATCATGATGAGGCTGGTGCAACCAAAACCACTTCACATAGTCATTTTTGGTACTACATTCAAAGGCTTCCGAAGCTGAGCATGAGATCTTCCGAGAGTCTGAAGAACAACAGCTGAAGATATCAACTGAAGGCAAAAGCTGAAGTCAACTGCTGAAGACAACAGCTGAAGACTATCTTCCGAAGACAAAGTCTGAGCTTCCGAAGACAAAGTCTGATGAAAGAGCTGAAGAAAAAGTCTGCTTCCGAAGACAAAGAAGACTCCAAGCCTCGGAAGAAGCAGTCTTCCGAAGTATAAGTGCCTTCGGAAGAAGTTATACTTCCGAAGCACTTTATCCTTCGGAAGACAATGCTATGTCCAGCAGATAAAAGTATGGTCCCTGACAGTCTGCTGCAGAGCTCTGATATGTCACACCGTCATTTTTCGCGTACGGGGTTTTACCGTCAGGCGTGTGACATAACCAGGATCTCAGATAAGCATTAGTTACACCAAACGACTCAATAATTACAAATCATATAAGTTGCTTAATTTTTAAGGAAACAGACCAAATGCATTTAAATAGTGCGGAAGCGAATACCAAACGACTCAATAATTACAAATCATATAAGTTGCTTAATTTTTAAGGAAACAGACCAAATGCATTTAAATAGTGCGGAAGCGAATACAGTGAAACATTCAACAATAGTTTTGAAACACACAAACATGTATCCAATCTAGTTTATGCAAAGTAAATGCAAATTAAATCTTGAAAACAGTTTGTGGTGAATACAGAATGACATGCTGTAGATGCTGTGCTCCTAAACGTGCCACATCATTTTCCTGAGAGAAAACATGCAAAAATTCTCAGTACAAGACTGGTGAGTTCACAGGTTTATCAGAAAACAGTAATTATCAGTAATGAAGTTCCCGGATTATGAAATCCGTCAAATATGTAATTCCCGGATTATGAAATCCGTCAAGTATGAAATTCCCGGATTATGTAATCCGTCCAGTATGTAAATTCCCGGATTTAGTAATCCGATAAGCATAATGAAATCCCCGGATTTATTAGTCCGGTCAGTATAAATGAAATCCCGGATTTATAAATAAAGCATATAATGGGTAGCTAGTCCATAATGATCACTATGTGTATGAAGGCGCGGCCGAACTGACATGTAATCAAATAAATAAACAGGCCCGGATGTGGATCACACACCACAACACTTGTAATTAGGCTAACCGTTCACCCGTTTGACGAACGTTGTGCTAGCGCGACTAGCCCGGGTGGGGTATGTCAATCCCAGTAGTACTACTAACAATTACCTCGTTAAGTCCATATTAACGGTCCGTTGGGCAAGTATACACCATAGTATCAAGTATATGCAATATCACAATAAGCTAATGTAATGTAAGGTTTATAAAAACAGCATGTTTCTCTCCCCCCAAAAAGAGTATAAAGTAAAAGTGGGGCTGTAAACTCACCTGAATATGATGTAATGAAATGAACAGGAGCTTCAAAGAATACGGGCAACGCACGATCAAATACCTATTATTAATTTGTAATTTAAGTCTTTAAAATGCGTTCAACGAGAATAGATACATTCAGTCGGTTCGGGTCGGTTCGGTTCGGGTCTGATGCGCGACTCACATTGTAAGTATATGTGTATATATTTTTCTCTTACTTTTACCTAATGTGATTAAACTTGTGAATATATACACACACACAATTAATGTTAGTATTCTATGATTATTTACATATTTATATGCTTATAGTCACATGTTCACACTTAATCATACATATTCATGCTCACATACTATATACGTATACATACATATGCTTGAACCATTACACACAGTGCACCACATTATATGTATATATATATATATATGTAAAGGCACACTTATATACATAAAACATTCACACTGCAATATATATGTTTATATATATGATGGCACAACACATGATCCATGCATACACAAGCTGAATCCATTCACAGCAACAATATACATTCATACCTACATATGAACACATTTATATATAGTTACTACACGCATATATACACATATATATATATATCGCAGCTTACATGTATATATATATATAAAAAGCAGTACACATGATTATATATACATACATACAACACACGTTAGAACACACACACACACTGCTACATATACAACATATACGCAGCATACATACATATGTATGTATATATATACAACACATATACACACACAAATCGCAGAGCGTATATACACACATATACATCATGTACACAGCAGCCGAAGGCTGCTGTGTTCGTCCTTTCTGCGCAACATACATACACAACCTGCGCACACACATATATACGTACATATACAACAGCATACACATACGAACAGAAACGTTTACATACATACACAGCAACATACAGTCACGCACACAGTAGCATACGTACATACGCAGTAATATACATACATATACACGCATCAGCTTATACGCATGCACACAACATATACACGCACACAGCAGCCTTCGGCTGCTGTGTTCTGTTTCTCAGCACATATACCCACGGGTACATACATACACATCGCAGAAACATACATACATTTCGCACAAGATCGAACACATACATTCACGTACACAGCAACTAGGACTGCTGTGTTTGCTTCTTGTGGCAACACCCACACACACAATATACATGTTTATATATAGGTTGCACACACACAGCATCATATATATGCATACAAATAGCATATATACATACTCGCACAGCATATATACATATAGACACGCACAACACAGCAGGCTGCTGTGCTTGTGCCTTCTCTCGATTGGAATCCCAAAAACATATGCATACGTTCAAGATACATACATACGCATATACATACGCATATACATACGCATCCACCCGTTGCGTACAAAGCCACGAAAGGGCCCGATTCAACCGAACCAATCACGACTATATAACGAAACGAAACGAAACGAAACGGAGTTCATAACGACCGGTTACCTTCGAAACGAGTATACGACGAGACGGGGACGTCAAACGGTGGCTACCGGTGGCGGAGAAGGGTCGCCGATGGAGGTCTTCGATCGCGAGTCGTCTGTCGAAGGAGGGCTTGTGCGGGCGAGTGGAGTGATCGACGGTAGTAGGGTGCTCGGCGGTCGACGGCAGAAGATCCGAGGGAGTTTCTAAGGTTTGTGAAAGAGAGGTGAAGGGGAGTTGGTGAGGAAGAGAGCTGGTTAAGAAACAGGGGAGGAGAGGCGGTGAGGAGGAAGAAATATATGAGATGTGAAATTTGTTTGTTATATGGTTGTGATTGCAGAAGACATGGAGTAGTGGTTATTCCACTTCTTAATAATCCCTCAAATTTCTCCACTAACACAAGCAGACATCCATTCTTATTAATATTATTATTATTATTATTATTATTAGTATTATTATTTTTATTATTATTATTATTATTATAAAATATTATAAAATGGAAAAAAAAAACTCGGGTTGTCACATTATCCCCTTGTTGAAGGAATTTTCGTCCTGAAAATTAGAACACTAGGGTTAACAAACGAGTATACGAAGAATTCAGTTAAACCGATAAATAGATTATGAAAATACATGAGGACAGTTAATACACACAGTGAGTTAAGGAGCTTAATGCTAACTGACGTACTGGTTAGTGACAGATGTCACACACCGTCACATTCACCTCATGATCTTCAACAAGAAGAATCTTAGGTTTCCTTTCTGATTTGGGAATATCTTGAATGTTTCTAGCACTTTTGTTCATCAGAAGATGGCCATGAAACCATAGGTAGATCATAGGTAGCACTTTGAAGAGTTGATGTCATCATCTGATGACTCGTTGTCAGTTACATCATCAAATCCATCTGTATCATCTGAGCTATCATACGCATGTGAAACTTTATGAGATAGAACAAATGTGAAAGTAGACCCACAATGTTCTTTGCTTGATATCGTGAGATATCACAGTATCCTTCAGCTGAGAGGTTTTCATGCTGAAATTCAGTTGGAGTTAGGTTCTGAAGGTATATCCACGAACAAGTGCGGATATTTAGACTTCATCTGATCCTCCCGTTCCCATGTAAATTCTGGTCCCCGTTTAGAGTTCCATCTTACGCGCACAATGGGAATTTTGCTACGCTTTAGTGTCTTGACCTCTCGATCCATGATCTCCACTAGTTCTTCGATGAAATGTAGTTGATCATCTATCTTTAATTCCTCCAAAGGCACTATCAATGATTCATCAGACAGACATTTCCTCAGATTGGATACATGAAACACATCATGTATCCCCCTGAGTTCTTCAGGTAAATTTAACTGATAGGCTACAGGGCCAATCCGTTTGACAATCTCGAATGGCCCCACGTATCTTGGGCTTAACTTCCCACGCTTTCCAAAGCGTATTACACCTTTCCAGGGTGAGACTTTCAACAGTACTTTGTCACCAACCCGAAACTCCAATGGTTTACGACGCTTGTCAGCGTAACTCTTTTGTCGATCACGTGCTGCTGCCATACGGTTACGAATTTGCACGATCTTCTCAGTCGTTTCGTGCACAAGTTCGGGTCCTGTAAGTTGGCTTTCTCCTACTTCTGCCCAACAGATAGGTGATCGACACTTACGTCCATACAATGCTTCAAATGGAGCTGCCTTGATCGAGGTGTGATAACTGTTATTATAGGAGAACTCAACCAATGGTAGATGAGTTTCCCAACTGCTGCCAAAATCGATCACACAGGCACGCAACATGTCTTCCAGTGTTTGGATTGTACGCTCACTTTGACCATCGGTCTGCGGGTGATATGCAGTACTCATATCCAGCCGCGTTCCTAATGATCGTTGTAATGATTGCCAGAAGTGAGAAGTGAACCGAGCGTCACGATCAGAAATGATAGATATTGGTACGCCATGCCGGGAGACTATTTCCCTTAAATAGATACGTGTTAGCTTCTCCATTCGATCAGTCTCTCGGATTGCCAGAAAGTGTGCGGATTTCGTTAAGCGATCTACTATAACCCAAATGGTATCGCATCCGCTAGGAGTTCTGGGTAACTTCGTGATGAAGTCCATTGAGATCTGCTCCCATTTCCACACTGGAATTTCCGGTTGTTGGAGTAAACCGGATGGTCTCTGGTATTCCACCTTAACCTTGGAACAAGTTAGGCATCGGCTTACGTACGTGGCTATCTCCGCCTTCATTTTCGGCCACCAGTAAAATTCTTTCAGGTCCTGATACATCTTGTCTGAACCTGGATGGATCGAGTAACGTGACTTATGAGCTTCATCCATTATCAGCTCTCGCAAGTTCCCGTACTGTGGTACCCAGATCCGTTTCATAAAGTAACGGATTCCATCAGCTTTAACCTCCAATTGTTTCTCCATGCCTCGCATGGATTCTGCTTTGAGATTCTCCGTCTTTAAAGCCTCAGATTGAGCATCTTTGATTTGCATTGGTAGGTCAGAGTGGATAGTCATTTGTAATGCGCGCACCCGACGAGGCTTTAGGGTTTCCTTACGACTAAGGGCATCAGCTACCACATTAGCCTTACCCGGATGGTACTTGATCACACAGTCATAATCATTGAGTAATTCTAACCATCGTCGTTGCCGCATATTTAGTTCCTTCTGGTTAAATATGTGCTGGAGGCTCTTATGATCTGTATAGATCGTGCACCTGGTTCCGTATAGGTAGTGCCTCCAGATTTTCAAGGCAAACACTACAGCTCCTAGTTCCAGATCATGCGTTGTATAGTTCTTCTCATGCACCTTGAGCTGTCTAGATGCATAAGCTATGACTTTGTCACGTTGCATCAATACACACCCCAAACCTTGGATGGATGCATCACAGTAAACAACAAAGTCATCAGTTCCTTCTGGTAAAGCTAGGATTGGTGCGCTGCAGAGTTTGTCTTTAAGCGCCTGAAACGCTGTTTCCTCTTTGCTACCCCACTTATAAATTGTTCCCTTATGAGTCAGGGCAGTCAAAGGTTGTGCCAATTTAGAAAATCCTTCAATAAATCTCCGGTAATAGCCTGCCAAACCAAGGAATTGTCGCACCTCAGTAGGCGTCTTTGGTGCCGGCTAATCCTTGATTGCTTTAATCTTTGAAGGATCAACATGTATTCCCTTTTCATTCACCACGTGCCCAAGGAATTGCACTTCACGCATCCAGAAGTCACATTTTGAGAACTTTGCGTAAAGCTGTTCATCTCTTAGCAATTCCAGTATGGTTCTCAAATGTTCCTCATGATCTTCCTTATTACGGGAGTAGATTAGTATGTCATCAATGAAGAAATGACAAACTTATCCAGATAAGGTTTGCAGACACGGTTCATGAGGTCCATGAAAACTGCTGGGGCATTGGTCAGCCCAAAAGGCATCACGGTGAACTCATAGTGCCCATAGCGTGTGCGAAATGCAGTCTTGGAGATGTCTTCCTCTCGAACCCTCAACTGATGATAACCTGATCTCAAGTCAATCTTGGAATAGTAGCTAGATCCTTGCAACTGGTCGAACAAATCATCAATGCGTGGAAGTGGATACCTATTCTTGATTGTCACCTTGTTCAGTTCGCGGTAGTCAATACACATCCTGAAGGTTCCATCTTTATTTTTAACGAAAAGCACTGGAGCTCCCCAAGGTGAAGAGCTGGGACGTATGAATCCTTTGTCTAACAACTCTTGCAATTGCTTAGATAGCTCTTGTAGTTCGTTCGGTGCTAGACGGTACGGCGCCCGAGCGATCGGAGTTGCTCCTGGTGCTAGTTCAATTTGAAATTCTACCTGTCTGTGTGGAGGAAGGCCAGGTAGGTCTTCGGGAAATACCTCAGGAAAGTCTCTAACAACAGGAATATCTTCAACTCGCCTTTCATCCGCCTTCGGTTCAGTAACAAGTGCCAACAAAGCAAGGTGTCCTTTTCTGAGACATTTCTGAGCCTTCAAATATGATATGATGCCGACTACCGCACCCACCTTTTCACCTTCCACAATAAGAATTTGATCGTCCGAAATAGGTAACTTGATCAGCTTCTCCTTGCAGACGATCTCAGCACTATTCTGGGATAACCAATCCATCCCGACGACTACATCGAAGCTTCCTAGTGTGACAGGAATAAGGTCTATGTTGAAGGTGTGTCCGGTTAAGCCTAGCTTACAGTTTTTAAACACTTGTGTTGCTGTTATCGTCCTACCATCGGCTATTTCTATGGCATAATTAGAACTCAAATCAGTAGGCACCATCCCTAATGTTTTACTAAACTTGGTGGACACATAACTCTTATCAGCACCAGAGTCAAATAAAACAGAGGCATAACACCCATTAATAGAGAATCTACCAGATACTTACAGTAGGGTCGTTTCGAGCCTCACCTGAGCCCATGATGAAGATTCTGCCTCTACCACTGCCACCACCATTGTTGTTGTTCTTGGGCTTATCAGCAGCACCATTATCACCATTCTTTTTCAGTCTCGGGCAATCCCTTTTAAAGTGTCCGGGTTGACCACATTCATAGCACACAGTCTGATTGTGGTTTTGCTGTTGTTGAGGTGCTTTTCCCGAGAGATTCACCCGGCAATATTTGGCAACATGCCCGAACTTCCCACACCTCTCACACGTGCTCTTTGTGCACTGCCCAGTATGATGGAGCTGACATTTGCTGCACTTTGGGAGATTTCCCTGATAGCCGCCCGAATGAGAGGGTTGGGACTGATTAAACTTCTTGTGTTGAGGTTGATAAGTGGAGGATGAAGATTGCTTTCCGCTGGTAGATGGTTCCCATTTCCTCTTGTTATTGTTGAAACCAGATGCAGCACCTCGCGGGGGCAGTTTTCCTTGTGCGACAGCCTGGTCGGTCAACTTGTGGGCCAGTTGAACAGCTTCCTGAATGGTAGCTGGTCTAGCAGTGGTGACCATGCTTTGAATTTCAGGTACTAGTCCGTTGATGTATCTTTCAACCCGTTTGTAAGCCGGGTTAATCATAGTAGGGCACAGAGTAGCCAACTCGTGAGAACGAGTTGTGTAGGCTTCGATTTCAGAACCTACCATCTTCAGGTTCCAAAATTCAGTTTCCAATTTTTGTATTTCATCTCGTGAACAGTACTCCTCTTTCAGCAGATCCTTGAATTCTACCCATGTTGTGGCGTTTGCAGCTTCAACGCCCAGCATCTGAACTTGTGTGTTCCACCAGCTCAGAGCAGCACCATCCAGTGTGGCAGCAGCATATTTTACCCTACTCCCTGCAGGGCAGTTGCAGATTTCGAACACCGATTCTAGCTTTTCGAACCAACGGAGCAGTCCCACCGCTCCCTCAGTTCCATTGAACGGGTTAGGTTTGCAGTCCATAAAGGACTTGTAGGTGCAAGTCGGTTGACCAATAGGGTTCTGCTATGGAGGGGGTTGGTTTGCCAACGCCGCGGTGATACTATGATTGATTATCGCTGCCAATTCTGCAGGCGTCATTGAGATGTTACCTCTCCCGCGTCCACGTCCTCTTCCAGACATTCTTTACATTACCAAATATCAAAAGCTATTAGTCATATGAAAATAACCCTTTTGTCTTGGAATAAAAAGGAAGAGAAATTCAAAGATTTAAAGAAATAGGCAAGCTAGAGAATCAGTCCGAATCCTAGGGATTAACACAAATGTCAAGGTTTGAATTTCGTCCAATATTCAAGGTAAGGGTGAGCATTCCTACAAGTAGGACTAATAGATAGTTTCCACATTCGTGGCTATGTTCTATGAAAACCGAGACTTTCTTGCTCAAAGTGTAGGAATGTTGACTTATACTGACTACAATGTTACCACCCGACCAGGTTCACCGGACTTAGCATGCACGACAAATCACAATTACGTGTGCACCCGTAATGGTAATTTGCTTTGCATGATCACCCCGGTTCCTCCTATCAGGCTAACATATCTTGTCAAGTACAGTGGTCATCAATGATAGAAGTACCAAATATGTATGTATTATATCGGGAAAACGAAATCATGGACAAGAATTATTCAACACGACAATGAGATGTTCCGAGTGTATTTGTTTGATTCGTGAATCAAAGCGAGTACGTTGACTAATCAAAGTGTTTAGTCAACCACAACTTTGTTGAAAACATGCGTACCTATAAGCAGACACTCATCCCAAGGGTTCCCAGGTAAGGTAAACAGGTCCATCGGTTGATTTGGATATATGCGAATACCTTGCCTAGACAGAACACCTCGAGATACAGGCATCTTACTCTTCCAGCATTGCGTGTATTCAGTGGTGGGACACAGACTTTGACGAGATTTTGGAATAACAATCGAGTTTTGGAGTCTAAAATCACTTGAATTAGGCACTCAAACCCTCCCGTATGTTAAAGTAAAAGTTTTCAAGCATCCAGATTAAGTAAGCATAGCTTAGAAATCTATGTGTGTGTAACTAATGCAAATCCAGCTATAGTCTAAAATGCAATGCAAATGAAATGCAAGTCCATTTTAGTTCGCTATAACTAATGCTCTGATACCAATCTGTCACACCGTCATTTTCCGCGTACGGGGTTTTACCGTCAGGCGTGTGACATAACCAGGATCTCAGATAAGCATTAGTTACACCAAACGACTCAATAATTACAAATCATATAAGTTGCTTAATTTTAAGGAAACAGACCAATGCATTTAAATAGTGCGGAAGCGAATACAGTGAAACATTCAACAATAGTTTTGAAACACACAAACATGTATCCAATCTAGTTTATGCAAAGTAAATGCAAATTAAATCTTGAAAACAGTTTGTGGTGAATACAGAATGACATGCTGTAGATGCTGTGCTCCTAAACGTGCCACATCATTTTCCTGAGAGAAAACATGCAAAAATTCTCAGTACAAGACTGGTGAGTTCACAGGTTTATCAGAAAACAGTAATTATCAGTAATGAAGTTCCCGGATTATGAAATCCGTCAAATATGTAATTCCCGGATTATGAAATCCGTCAAGTATGAAATTCCCGGATTATGTAATCCGTCCAGTATGTAAATTCCCGGATTTAGTAATCCGATAAGCATAATGAAATCCCCGGATTTATTAGTCCGGTCAGTATAAATGAAATCCCCGGATTTATAAATAAAGCATATAATGGGTAGCTAGTCCATAATGATCACTATGTGTATGAAGGCGCGGCCGAACTGACATGTAATCAAATAAATAAACAGGTCCGGATGTGGATCACACACCACAACACTTGTAATTAGGCTAACCGTTCACCCGTTTGACGAACGTTGTGCTAGCGCGACTAGCCCGGGTGGGGTATGTCAATCCCAGTAGTACTACTAACAATTACCTCGTTAAGTCCATATTAACGGTCCGTTGGGCAAGTATACACCATAGTATCAAGTATATGCAATATCACAATAAGCTAATGTAATGTAAGGTTTATAAAAACAGCATGTTTCTCTCCCCCCAAAAAGAGTATAAAGTAAAAGTGGGGCTGTAAACTCACCTGAATATGATGTAATGAAATGAACAGGAGCTTCAAAGAATACGGGCAATGCACGATCAAATACCTATTATTAATTTGTAATTTAAGTCTTTAAAATGCGTTCAACGAGAATAGATACATTCAGTCGGTTCGGGTCGGTTCGGTTCGGGTCTGATGCGCGACTCACATTGTAAGTATATGTGTATATATTTTTCTCTTACTTTTACCTAATGTGATTAAACTTGTGAATATATACACACACACAATTAATGTTAGTATTCTATGATTATTTACATATTTATATGCTTATAGTCACATGTTCACACTTAATCATACATATTCATGCTCACATACTATATACGTATACATACATATGCTTGAACCATTACACACAGTGCACCACATTATATGTATATATATATATATATATGTAAAGGCACACTTATATACATAAAACATTCACACTGCAATATATATGTTTATATATGATGGCACAACACATGATCCATGCATACACAAGCTGAATCCATTCACAGCAACAGTATACATTCATACCTACATATGAACACATTTATATATAGTTACTACACGCATATATACACATATATATATATATAGCTTACATGTATATATATATATAAAAAGCAGTACACATGATTATATACATACATACATACAACACACGTTAGAACACACACACACACTGCTACATATACAACATATACGCAGCATACATACATATGTATGTATATATATACAACACATATACACACAAATCGCAGAGCGTATATACACACATATACATCATGTACACAGCAGCCGAAGGCTGCTGTGTTCGTCCTTTCTGCGCAACATACATACACAACCTGCGCACACACATATATACGTACATATACAACAGCATACACATACGAACAGAAACGTTTACATACATACACAGCAACATACAGTCACGCACACAGCAGCATACGTACATACGCAGCAATATACATACATATACACGCATCAGCTTATACGCATGCACACAACATATACACGCACACAGCAGCCTTCGGCTGCTGTGTTCTGTTTCTCAGCACATATACCCACGGGTACATACATACACATCGCAGAAACATACATACATTTCGCACAAGATCGAACACATACATTCACGTACACAGCAACTAGGACTGCTGTGTTTGCTTCTTGTGGCAACACCCACACACACAATATACATGTTTATATATAGGTTGCACACACACAGCATCATATATATGCATACAAATAGCATATATACATACTCGCACAGCATATATACATATAGACACGCACAACACAGCAGGCTGCTGTGCTTGTGCCTTCTCTCGATTGGAATCCCAAAAACATATGCATACGTTCAAGATACATACATACGCATATACATACGCATATACATACGCATCCACCCGTTGCGTACAAAGCCACGAAAGGGCCCGATTCAACCGAACCAATCACGACTATATAACGAAACGAAACGAAACAAAACGGAGTTCATAACGACCGGTTACCTTCGAAACGAGTACACGACGAGACGGGGACGTCAAACGGTGGCTACCGGTGGCGAAGAAGGGTCGCCGATGGAGGTCTTCGATCACGAGTCGTCTGTCGAAGGAGGGCTTGTGCGGGCGAGTGGAGTGATCGACGGTAGTAGGGTGCTCGGCGGTCGACGGCAGAAGATCCGAGGGAGTTTCTAAGGTTTGTGAAAGAGAGGTGAAGGGGAGTTGGTGAGGAAGAGAGTTGGTTAAGAAACAGGGGAGGAGAGGCGGTGAGGAGGAAGAAATATATGAGATGTGAAATTTGTTTGTTATATGGTTGTGATTGCAGAAGACATGGAGTAGTGGTTATTCCACTTCTTAATAATCCCTCAAATTTCTCCACTAACACAAGCAGACATCCATTCTTATTATTATTATTATTATTATTATTATTTATTATTAGTAGTAGTATTATTATTTTTATTATTATTATTATTATTATTATTATTATTATTATAAAATATTATAAAATGGAAAAAAAAAAACTCGGGTTGTCACATGATACAACATGGCACCTTCCTAAAGAGCCATGTTGTTGACCATACTTTATTCTACTGTTCACCTTTTTATGATAGTACATGTTACCAACTTAGTTGGTGACAAAAGGTAAGTCAGGGACATGTCCTGAATACCAACTCTCAGGCAAAATGTCTGAAAGACCTCACCTAGAGTCTTGTAGTATAGATGTAAGGTTAGAAGTGTCCAGCTGGTATCAAAGTATACCCGACTGTAGGTAGTATTATATATATCTTCTCCTTGTAACTCTTTAGATAAGCGATTTGAGTCCAAGAGTCTTGTAATCCTTTGAGTTGAGAAGCAATATATAAAAGTACCTTGAAAATTTACTTCCTGTGTCAATTTTCTTACTGCCTCTTACTTGTTATATTGTGATCAACTCTTCACAGACTACTTGCTGAGTGTTATTCGCAGTGAGTTGAGAGAAAAACCACCCATAATCGATCCTGCAGTGACAATCTTGAGGTTTGTGGATATCCCACCTCTAATACATGACTTATATGAATATGACACTTGAGGTTTGTGGATTACCCTACCTTTAATACATGACTTATATTTATATCTATATAATATTTAGTCAAAACCAAACCATAACATCAATTAAACCATGGTTGAATGTTATGTGTTAAGGTAGACACTGTACTAATCTTATGATTCCTTACTTTGTACTTCCAATGAGTGACTAATACTCATAAAGAACACACAAATACATGGTGTCCAAATAAGTGTCTAAGTAGTATATACTTTCATGTAGGGCTGGCAATTTTAGACACGAACACGAATACACGACACGAACCTACACGATCTTAACATGTATTGGGTATGACCTTAACAGGTTTCGTGTACGAAACAGGTAGACACGAATATACCTGTTAAATTTGGTGTCTAAACAGGTATTTTACCTGTTTACCTGTTATGTACCTGTTAGTACCTGATAAATATTTTTAAAAAAAATATAAATAATATAACATTAAAATACATAAGTGATAACCCTAACCCTAACCCGTTAGTATCTATCATAGATATGTTTCCAAGACCAAGAAGTACCATTAAGTATAAAAATTAAAAAATGATATTGGATAACTACTCAAACTGATGCATATCTACAAGAAAATGACTAATTGACTATATTTATTTTGTGTGTAGGTTTAATTGTTTGGAATTGAAGATTTGAGAAGAAAGATCAATTGGAAGTTGAAGTTGTTTGCTTGTTTTCAAAGTTGTTTCGATTAGACTATTATGAATTTGTGTCTTTTATTTGGTAAGAATCATGTATTTTTGGTACTACTTAAGACTTTTGTGAATTTCGAATGATTTTTGTATCACTGAATGGTTCCTAAATATGTGTTATTAATGGTTCTTATCGTGTCTTATCGTGTATACCTGGTATTAACAGGTTCGTGTTCAGGTTTGGAAACAGGTACATGATAAGTTATCGTGTCATGTACAGGTATACAGGTTTCGTGTTCGTGTCTTATCGTGTTCGTGTCTTAACAGGGACAAGTATACCTGTTATGTCAGCCCAACTTTCATGTATACTCATATTTGAAATTTCGTATACCTTTCAATTGCTAAAATCTCAAACTTTGAATCCTAAACTTACACACTATTGTTTAACTTTTAGGGTGATTTTGGTGATTCAATCCTTTAAACTCATTCATCTATCCTTGTGGACTCTAATCGTCAAACCGTGAGTCATACTTCACCCATTTTGTTTTAACACTATTTGGGTTGTAGCATGTATCAATTATCAAATACACTGAAGTATTCATTCAATCAAAATTATTCTAAAACTCATTCATATAAACATGATTACTTGTTATACTATTTGTGAATACATTCTAGAATACATTATCTTGCAAGCAATCTACACCTCCCTTAACATGTATAGCGCTATAGGACTAGCACATCCGCCCTATTATGATGGTTTATGTAAGTTATCAATCTTTACGGTCTTGCTCACTTTTGATGCTAAGATTACACTAGTGGATACTTTGGTCTGACTATGGCTTTGCATGCTAGCAATGTACCAACTTTAGTATACTTTACTCATGTTGAATTGAGATTTATTCACTATTATGCTATGTATTTAAATTTATATGCTCACCAACATATTCATATGTTGACCAATATTTATACATGTTGCAGAAAATGCTTGAAGCTTTATCAAGAAATTCAATTAGGTAGACTTAGAAACACACCAAATCTATCATTTTGTTACGTTTGTTTTAGACTTGTATTTCTCCAAATTATTGTATGTTTATTTGAAACATTGTAATAAATGGAAATGAAAGTTAATTTTAATTTATTGTCACTTTAGTTCTATGATATCTTTAAACAATCTATCACTTCTCGCGCCCTGATGTTTCCGTCATCGGTTGAGGTGTGACAACAAATACTAGTACTTGCCATCAATAATTATTATTTGTATTTCAGTTGTGATATTCACTCCAACTATGATCAATTCCCATCACTATCACCGTACTTAGTAGAACCATAATATCTTGTCCCAGTCTTGGATTATTCTTTTTTTAAACGGCTAAGATCTTGGTGTAAACCTATCCTTCCGAGGTTATGTCCAAGGTTGACTACTCGACCGCCCACAAGACCCAGCCCCCTGATACGCAGGCCCCTGTCAGGTTCGAATCCGGAATAAAACCAGATTCGTCCCTCATCCAAATGTCCTTCCAACTGGCACAAGTGGGATTCAAACCCAACACCTTCACTTTAGGAGGGCAGGCTCTTAACCACTGGACTTTTTGAAACTGAATTCAAGAACAACTTTCATGTCATGTTTATCGTAGCTTTTTTCTTAGACTAGGGACACTCATATTTATGTATATTAGGGTTTGGTAGAGGTTATTTTTTAATAGCTCATACTAGTGTTGTACAAATCGGCATAATTGGCCAGTTAATTGGTGATTGATCGCTAGTCGATGGGTTACCTTGGCGATTTAATGTAATCGGTGGATAAAATCGGTAATCGGATCTAGTTGGACATGCCAATAGGAAGCAGAGGAGAAAAGACGCCCCCAAAAGCTCATCTGACCCCAAGGTGGTACGTATCTTATAATAGCTGTCCGTATCGACGCCTAATCAGAAGAAAGGTCCCTGCTGATGAGGGTGAAATCCACGGTCGGGTATCGTTAACTTCCTCACCATCCTTGTAACTGTCACCTGTAATCCGCGCAGGTGTGTCATAAAATCGGACCAAATCAGTCCTAATTGGTCCAAAGCGATCCTAATCGGCGGCTAGGTTCCGGACAAATTCCAGTCACATTGTGGTAAGATTCCGGCCAAATATTTGAAATTATGGTTAAACCTTGAAAATTTTGGCCAAATACATATAAATTTTGGTCAAATGTGTTCATATATATATATCTGAACATTTTTATAAAAATTCCATATAAAAATGAGTGTATATGTATATAAAACTAAAGATTACTTATAAAAGTTCCAATCCGATTAATCCCGAGTAATCGCTATTCGGGTACCCCACCGCCTGACTAATGCATAACGATTTTTACAACCATGGTTTATAGTCTCTTAATAGTTAAAACTTAAATTTAAGTTTAAATGATTAAGAAATATCATAATGGTTGCCTATTAATTATTAGAAAATATTACATTTTAATCATTAAAAGTTTATAAAGCATTAAAAGATACCCTTTTAATAACAATTAAAAAATAACCCTTTTAATGATCATTATCAAACAACCTCTTACTCTTAAATTAGACTAAATTCGAACACTATAAAAGTGTTAGTTGATTCCATATCTAAATACCTAACAAGTTGTCAATTTGATATGATAAGATTTTAGTAAGATCTTGTCAAGCAAGTGGATAGAGTCTTAAATGTTTTAGATATTATATTTTAGATGTTATATTATAGAGTTACTGATATCGCTGAAAGCGGCCTCTCTATAATTTGTGATAAGTGTAAGGTTTGTCTACATCTCATACTTCTCAGATCTCATCTGTAGTTTTGTTATGGACGGGAAATACTGGGTATGGGTATGATTATTTCTAGTATAAATAGGATACGATAATTAGAGTCAAGGGACGTCTCCCCAAATATGTTGTGTTCATGCTGTGATTAATTGTTAACTAACAAAAAGCGTATCCATATTTTCTTTATGAAAGAGGTTAAAATACAAAGTGTATTTTTGTTACAAAGTGTGAGAATACACAATCAGTCAAAAAAGTCACAAAAAGTATATCTCATAATCTAAATCGAATTTCCAAAAAGTGATTATGAGCTTTTTTTTCCTTAGCCGTCATCACAAAAAAATAAACGAAAAATAAAAATAAAAATAAAAAATTAACGTTTTTTTATTGTGTTATTTATGAACGACACATTGACGTTATTGTGTCATTATAAAAGACACAATTTCGTCATTGTGTCATTATGAAATACATAATGACGTCATTGTGTTATAAAGACATAATAAAATTTTTTGCATTTTTTTTCTGAAAGAGGACGACGAGAGGAACAGAGACTCTGAAGTACTTTTTCGAAATTCGATTTAGATTGTAAGATATAATTTTTATGACTTTTTTAGCCTGTTGTGTCTTCTCACACTTTGTAGGAAAAATACGCTTTGTAGAATAAACCCACCATTTCTTTATGATGGACAAAAAGTGTTTAGTGATGAACCTAACTTATTTTGATACATACTAAAAGTTACCGTTTTAACATGTTACTTGGCCTGGCCTGACACGATGTGTGCCAACCAACACGTCATCGCACCTCTGTAATATATGATGAACGTCAACTCTTGACCATTTATGTGTTGAAGAGACTTTTTTTTTTATTGTTTTGAATCTATCGATGATACAAAAGCTAAAACATGCGAAATCAAAAGACATTACTTGAATGCTACTATATGTACATATGAAGAAATGATAATAAAGGATTTTTCCTGATAATTGGACGTGCCTATCACAAATGCAAATCATGGCATGCACTTTCACGTTGTCGATGAGAATTCAGCAGGTCAGGCTATAAGAAAACAAAACCGAATACACCTTGTAGTGAAATGTTTTGTTCCACACGAACGCTTCAGACCCTTCTCTAGCGTCAACCATTTTAACTGAAAACACGCTTTGTTTCTAAAGTGTGACAAATGCGCGCCTTTTTACTGTTTGAATGAGTTAGTGATGACATAATGATTACATTGAGTTAGTCACAAGATATTATTATGTTGAATAAGTTACCAAATCAACAAACTATACTATGACCCCTTAAATACCATCTATCCCGCACAAGCTAAAGGTTAACTTGTAATAAGTTAATAGACACCAAATTAGAGTAAATCTCGGTTTGGTCCCTGTGTTTTTCAAATTGACTCCACTTGAGTACCAACTTTTATTTTGTCTCCCTTTGAGTACCAAAGATTGAAAAGTTCTCTGTTTCAGTCCAATTTTACAACGCCGTTGAATGTGCCGTTAAATAGGAGGCACGCGCGCTGCACATGAGGGTATTTTGGTCATTTCATGTGTAAACGGTCTCTTTTGTTGTGTTTGTCTGCACTCGTATATATACACTCATATCTCCGTCTCTATCTCTCTCTCTTTCTCGCTGTGTGTTTCTTGCGTTGATGAAAATGGTGATATGTTCTGTGGATCTCCAACAGAATAATCACGTCTTGGACCTCAGCAAACCCGGGACGTCGCTTTCATTGTTGTGCTAACACGGTAAGACCTAAATTGTTAGGTTTCAAGATTATTGTATGTTTGTGAGTTGTGTTGACCCTCCTGTATGTGCAGGTTACGAGTTGTGGGTTTGTGAGTTGGGTTGACCCTCCTCTGTGTGCAAAGGCCACTCGAATTATATCCGGATTGTTGAAATCCAATAACAAATTACAAGCTGATTGTAAGAGCTTAGCATTTCAAGTGAAGAAACTCAGATTTGTATTAGGTTTAAGTTGGTTGTTCTTTGTTATGTATTTGGTGTTTAAATGATGTAATAGAACTTGCAATGGTAGGGCTTTGGTTTATGTATTTGGTGTTCAAATTATGTAAAAGAACCCTCTAATGGCAGTGGATTTTGCTTGCAATGCTAGTGGGTTTTGGTTTATGTATTTGGTGTTCAAATGATGTAATAGACCCCTGTAATGGCAGTGGATTTTGCTTGCAATGCTAGTGGGTTTTGGTAATTGCATTTGGTGTTCAAAATATGTAAAAGAACCCAACTAATGGCAGTGCATTTTGGTTGCAATGACAGTGGGTTTTGGTAATTGCATTTGGTGTTCAAAATATGTAAAAGAACCCAACTAATGGCAGTGCATTTTGGTTGCAATGGCAGTGGGTTTTGGTAATTGCATTTGGTGTTCAAAATATGTAAAAGAACCCTGTAATGGCAGTGCATTTTGGTTGCAATGGCAGTGGGTTTTGGTAATTGCATTTGGTGTTCAAAATATGTAAAAGAACCCTGTAATGGTACACTACATGCACTGCTAAAACAACAACTTGTTATGGCCCTTGACCAGTGCAGGATCTTTGTTCAACAAATACATCATTGTTTAACAAAATAGAACATGCCATAACCATAACCATAATGTTCAACAAAATACATCATTGTTTAACAAAATAGAACATGCCATAACCATAACCATAATGTTCAACAAAATACATCATTGTTTAACAAACATAAGACAGTACAAAATACATCATTGTTCAACAAAAACTGATAAAACAACAACTAAACATCTTGTGTTGCTTGTGGAGCTTGTTGTGACCCCCTTGACCAGTGCAGGATCTTTTGTTATGGCCCTTCTTGTTACACTTTGAACATGTAGTAGAATATCCCTTCTTAACAATCTTGCCCCTATCATTGATTTCACTCAATTCCTCTGCACTTTTCTTCCTTTTTTTTCTTGGCCTACCCACCTGAGTATGATGTTTTGGGGCTGTTAGAATTGTTGGGCATGCTGATGGAGTCCACAAGTCTCTCCCATTGATTGGGTCAATGGTGTATTGGTAAACATCTTTCCAAGTTTGAAGCCAATAAACTCTAGAAACCCATGACTCTGGATTGTAGCCTCCTCATCCCCCTTTGAAAGATCCCATATGGCTGCCACTGCATGCTTACAAGGCATACCAGTGAGCTCCCATTTCCTACATGAACAAGTTTTCTTCCCCAAGTCAACCATCACTTGATCTAACCAAGGCCCACTAACCTGATATTTGTTTACTCCAGCCATGATGACATTGTACTCTGCAGCCTCAGATTTTATTGAATTAAAGATCTTAGTTGCATATGGTGTTAAAGGTCCTTCACACTTGGCAATCAACTTGTGGACTCCAACAATCCTTTTCATCATGTACCCCCTTATGTATTCTAAGCAAATAATTATAGGCCTATCTCTACCTCCTACCAATTGTTTGTTAAAGACCTCACAAACATTATTAAGCAGTATATCACACACTGCTCTTCCTGTAGTTATTACACCATAAAGAACAAGTTAGTTATTATAAATAGCACTAATTATTTAGTTTTAACCAAATAAGAACATATATTACCACTAAAATAAGCTCTGCTCCAGTGTTGTGGGGGATTTCTTTTAACCAATCATGCAAAGAACCATCTTGTTTTCTTACTGCTGCCATTGCCTTTTCAAATTGAGGGACTGTTGTTGCACTTGCACACTTCCACAATAGGTCCTTGTACATATGCCCTCTCCATTTAATTTCATATTCTCATGTATGTGTCTCAAGCAATACCTGTGCTCAGCAGCTGGGAGAACTTCTTCAATGCAGGTATTAATCCCTATAACAGTTTTTATTTAAAACATTAATGAAAGTAATGATTGATAAGTACAGTGAACTTAAAAGGATAAGTACCTTTTGCCTATCAGTGATGAAAGTGAAATTTGAATTAACAGATAGATCTAGATCATTAGCAAGTAGTTCCAAGAACCAAGTCCATGAGTTGGTGGTTTCAGACTCTACTATTGCATATGCAACAGGGTAGATGCCATTATTGGAATCAACCCCAACAGCATTCAAGATTTGACCTGGATATGGACCCTTCATAAAGCATCCATCTAAACCCAGTAGATCCCTTCCACATGCCTTAAAACCAGATTTCATAGCACCAAGACATATGTAGATTCTTCTAAATTGTCTACTTTCACTTGCTGGATTGCACTCCCTTTCAATATCAATTTTTATAGTTGTCCCAGGATTTGATCTCAACAATTCATCACAATAATCCCTCAACAATTCATATTGTGCCTTGTAATCACCATGTACCTTATGAAGGGCCATCATTTTTGCCTTAAAGATTTTCTGAATTGAAATCTTTACCTGGTTTTTCTTTTGTAGCAGATCTTGTAGGGCCTTCAAAGGTATAGTAGGGTTAGAATCAATTACTTGCTCCACTTCTCTTGCAACAGAGCTAACAGTATACATCCGTATCTCTCTTGTCTGTAAACACTCATGTTGCTCAATGAAAGTCTTCACAAGCCACACATCTTCTTTATTGGTTCTAGATATATGCAAAGTCCAAGGGCAAGTGGGCTTTGGATTCTTTTTCCTTGCTTTTTTATTTAATGCAGTTGAACCACCAGCTTTTGAAGATTCCCCACACTGCTGGGACCCACCATCTTTTAGAACATCTCTATTTTGCCCCTCATTGCAAACAAAACTTGGATTATGCCCTTCACAAACAACCCTAAATCTACGGTTGTCATTTTTCACAATACGAAGTTGCCTTCTAGTCTCAATAGCATTTTTCTTAACTGCCAACTTGATTTGTTCTTTGTCACCTATAGTTTGACCAACATAAAAAGGGGCTGATGCAACTGCTTTCCAGTTTTTTTTCCTTTCTCAACTGTTTTAATCTTTTGTTAAATGGAGTATCCTCATCTTCACTTAAACTATCAAAGTCATCCAGATCTATTTGTGCAGTCTCCTCATCAACATCATTATCTATTTCCATCTCATCTTCTACATCCATATCAACAGCTGCTCTAAATTCATTCATGTCCACCTCCACATCCTCTACCATGTTATCTTCATCAACAATAAAATCAGAATCCCCATCTGCACTACTATCCATTTCAGCCATGTTAACTTCACCCTCAGCCATGTTATCCCTTTCATCTTCATCATTAACTTCACCCTCAGCCATGTTATCCCTTTCCAGTCATTGTTATCCCTCTCAAAGTCATTATTATCCCTTTCAAAGTCATACTCATTCATAAACTGGGCTATAAATGTATTATCATCCATGACATTCACATTACCTTCAAAAACAGCCTCACTAACATTCTCTCCTACAGTCTCACTAACATTCACATCACCTTCACCAACAGTCTCACTAACATTCACATCACCTTCACCAACAGTCTCACTAACATTCACATCACCTTCACCAACAGCCTCACTAACATTCTCCACTTGGCCTTCACCAACAGCCTTACTAACATTCTCTACTTGACCTTCACCAACAGCCTCACTAACATTCTCTACTTGACCTTCACCAACAGTCTCACTAACATCTTCATCACTAGACCATGGGTTATCATTATGCCACTCAAGTGCTAATTGTCGTTTACAATTATAAGGCCCAACATCAACAATCTCCTCAATCACTACTTTAGAACCACTGTCAGGTGATTGAAAGTATGTGTTTAGCTTAGTTTTACCATGCTCTGTATAAATCTCTATCAACTTAAGAACAGATACATATTGCAACATGTTTAGTACATCCTTATCATTTCCAAGAGCTCGTAGACCGAAATCTAAATCTTGCCCTGGAATCTTGAAGTGATAGTAAATTACCTCATCTTCAGGATAGCCTAAAGCTTTGATAATTGCATCAATCACATGGGCAGAGAACACATCTTGATCAACTAGGTCCACAAAATTTACCTTGCCATGCATGTATCTTCTAAGTGGAAGCCCACAAACTCTCCACCGTGATTGATTTTTAAAGAAAACAAGTTTGGTTCTTGACCTGCATTAACAATGCAAATCAGACATTGCAAAACAGAAATCAAAATTCGTTGGCAAAGATTGAATGCACTTACCGTATATTTCTAGAGTATCATACTCTACTTCAGTGACAGCACGCAAATGCCACATGACGAATGACGAGGAGTGAAATCAGAGAAGTGAAAAACGTGGGGGATGAGTAAGAGATTTGACCTAGTTTCAATTTGATCATATGCGAACACAGAGACCAATTACACATGAAATGACCGAAATACCCTCATGTGCAGCGCGCGTGCCTCCTATTTAACGGCACATTCAAACGGCGTTGTAAAATTGGACTGAAACAGAGAACTTTTTCAATCTTTGGTACTCAAAGGGAGACAAAATAAAAGTTGGTACTCAAGTGGAGTCAATTTGAAAAACACAGGGACCAAAACCGAGATTTACTCCACCAAATTATATTTGCTATTTACAAAATTTCCTCTTTATTACATTTGTTCATGTCATTTGCCCTATAAACGGGCCATAAAACCTTAAAAACAGTAGATTAATAACTTCTTCACATATGTTGTCACAATACATGTTCTAAACCGAGCTTTATCACCTATATCGTCATTATTACTCACTAGAGGTCCTAAATTCTTCGAGTTGACCTGTTGACCCGAGAATCGCAAGTAACAATTACAACATTTGAGATACAAAAGAATAAAATTTAGTACAAAGTCGACGACAATGAAGATAACCCTGTCTAAATCTTTGTTTTCCTCTCTCATACTTCTAAAAATCCTGCAAAACGTGGAAAACATCTAATGCTACTTGTCGACAGATTAAAACCTACATAAATACACATACATGCGTCATTAGGAGACCAGTTTAACCACCAACATCTTCGGTATTAGCCTTCACAAATCGACCCTTTACTCGCTTTCTAGTATCGGCTCTTGCCTTCCTTGACTCGTATCGAATGTGTTTGTCATATCTACACAAATATACATCATCAAAAGCTACTTGTTTATCTACAAACTTATTTGGATATGAAGAATCAAAAATAGAATACTTAAATGCTATAAACTAAAAAGCATAAACAATAAGAAAAATACCTTCTTGTTTTCTTCTTCTCCTTGTAACGAAGCATAGCGTCACCTCTATTCTTCACCAAAAGCTCGATATCAGCTTTAGTTAGTGACGTGGCAAGTTTTTCACCCGCGGTTGTAACATTTTGCTCCGTGAACTGGATATCATTTGAACTACCATATCCGTTTTGTGTTCCAAAACTTAATGGTGCTTTTCTGTCATTTGAGTTGTTCTGATATATGAGCTAAATGTTGATATTTGGCAAGTACATAACTGGTTAATAACTTAACATATACCTTCAAGATATAATGACCACAAAACCAAAAAAAGTCTTACATTTAAAGCTGCAATATCAGTATGTGATGTGGAGTAACTTATCCCTTGCAATTCTCCTAACCTGTTTTATCAGGTAATGATGCTTCGCTTAAAATTTCATTAAATGTCTTCATCATGAACCCTTCATTATTTGCATCAGATTCTTCGGGACTAGCCAATCGACCCATGTTAAAGTCCCATATCTGCAAGAAAGAGATGTAAACAATTAACATTTGTTAATCCAATGGAAAATGCATATTGTGTTTTCTGAAAACAGACAAACACCTTTGCGCCTAGGGTGAAATGAAGAAAGGTTATTACGCTTCTCTGGGGTAACGATCAAATGTTAACCCTCTATTATTACGATAACCATGTTAACTTTTCAAGATCAATCAAAACCATTATTATTTTTTTGTTAGAACAGCATGTTAAACAAAAATATGCTTTTTTATGTATATGTGTAAATTTGTAAGCGTAAAAAAGTTTACGCTAGTGTATTACACTTACATTTGTATATGTTTACGGATGTAAGTGTAACTTAACCTAATGTAAACTTTGTTACGCTTACAAATGTTACATAGTATAATGTTATTTCAACAAAAAAAATAATGATTATAATTGATCTTGAAAAGTTAACTCGGTTATCGCAATAATAGAAGGTTAACACTTCAATCCTTACCCTGCTTATCTGCTACCTTGAGGGTGAAATAAGTTGTTTTCAATAAGCAGATTGCTAATCTCGAACAAATTATTTTTCTAAATTCAAAATTACAATTTGCTTTTAGGGTGAAATGAATTGTTTTTAATAAATTGATAATATACTTCTATTTTATAAGCATAAGCTGTTTATGAGAAATCCCAAACACCCAAGATTTAGTTGATAAATGTGCATAATATCATATGTTTAGTTTTAACAATCCTTTTACATAACACTGAACAAAAGTAGTGATTTCAATTCAAATGGTACCAAGATATCGTCTTTCTTTGAAAAAATAACCAGGGATATTAAAAAATCTTAAAACCGACATTTACAATATATATTAGACTGTAATCTGTATGGATCAGTAACGACCCGTTGTAGATTTAAGTACACTTGAGAGTATGTTAAAACCTCTTGTTTACATAGGGAAAAAACAACAAAACTGAAACACATGCTGATAATACTATATTTCAAGAACATAAAAACGGGAACTACAAACCTTTAGAATTATAACTAAATAACTGTAATCTTGATAGTAAGGCAATTCTAAACCAGAGCCCCAAGCTATGAATTTGGGCTACAATGTATGACTCGTTAACCTGATTCCAACCCAACTATCCATTTGACTCGTTTAGATCGTTTAGATAAATGGGTTAAACGTCGTGTTCATGTAACCTGATTTCACAGATTATAACTAGTCCATATCACTGGGGGCAAAGTAGCAATATATTGAGCTTTTTTGCACAATCAAAATCCACAAGTGACTAATCCTACACTACAAGCAAAAAGATATGATCTTTAAATTCAATCTACTTTCAAACTATCACAAAACAGATTCAAATGCTTCAAAAACATAATTCTACAAACTAATTCAAGAAACTAACCTGAGTGCCTCTGTGATCTTTCTGTTTAGAGTCCCACATCATGTTATGCTCCAATGTTCGATCCTCCAACGAATCGACATCCAACGGACCCTGCATCATCAACAAAGACGTAAACGGTTGATGCTCATATCCACATTGTACCTCATCATCCTCTTTCCGATGCGATTCATCCCTCGCGCCATTGTTACTATCCGATGACAATAAGCTCCTGTCATACAGCTCAATCAACTGCTTCAATATCACATGCTTTTGCTTCCCACAACTAGTATCCAATTCAAATCCAAATTCACATTCATATTCAAATTCACATTCACATTCAAATTCAACTTCTTCAAAGTGTCTTCAGTCTCACTCATCACATTAGTCTCCTCAGGCACCATTAGATCCTGCATCCACGAATACGGGTCGGGTATCGGGTTTGCCCATCGACCCGAATCACGACCCGAATCGTGAATCGGGTCGCCGTCGTTTTTCCTCTCCTCCGTCTCCGGCAGCTGCTGGTGGCGATGGTGGTGGCGATTGCGGTGGTGATGGGGGAGATCCAACCCCCAATTGGACGCGAGATCCAACGGCGACGGGGTTCCGGTGAAACCCTCAACCGGAGTACGATCATGTGGGGCGGAGCAAACGCCGTGGGCGTCCCAATCGCAGTCGCGGCAGAGGACGAGGTTGTCGGTGGAGCAGCGGACGGAGACGGGGGCGGAGCGGCAGCCGTCGCAGATCTGCGATCGGAGGTGTTTGCCGGAGAGGGTGTTGGCGGAGTGGACGTGGTGGTCGCAGAGTAGGCAGAGTTTGGCGGAGTCAGCGCGGCAGAAGACGGTGGCGATGCGCTGGTGGCAGTAGTCGCAGGGGGTGGTGGGTCGTCGTCTCCGGCGGTGGTGGGTGTCGCCATGAGTGATGAATTTGGAAGGTGTTGGTGGGAGGTGAAGTGATGGTGGTGATGAGGGTTTCCTCTTGGGAAGGGGTTTATTTTGTTGCATTTCTTTATTATTATTATTATTATTGGAAGATAAAAGTTTTTATTTTTGTTTTTGTTTTTGTTTTTCGTTTCTTTGTTTGACGTTTTTAAAATTGGTTAGTTGGTCGGATTAGTGTTAAGAATATGTTGGTTAGAAAAAGTCGCTAATGATGGTTTTTTGGTTCGTTTTGTCTGGTTCATTTGTAATAGGTTGATGCGTTTGTGTTGTTGGTTTAGATCAGAGGTGGCAAAAGAGATCCAAAGATGTGATTTTGGGTCATAATGGGTGTTTTAAAAATAAAGATGGGTTAGATTGGATTAAATAAAAAACACAAGTGGGTCAAGATGGGTTAAAAGCTTTTTTAGAAAAAAAGAAAATAGGTCAAGATGGGTTTTCAAAATTAGATCTATAAGTCTAAGTCAACGTTTCTTTCACTTAAATTGATCGCCTCCGTCGCAAAAGACACCACCGCACCACCACCGCATCACCACCGGTCCACCGCACCACCACCGCATCACCACCGGTCCACCACACCACCGCCGCATCACCACCGGTCCACCTCACCACCAACACACATACAAACTCCCACCTCTGTCGAGTTTCATCGCGCATCACCACCGGTCCGCCTTATCGCCACGGGTCCGCCGCGTCGCCACGGGTCCGCCGCGTCGCCACGGGTCCGCCGCGTCGCCACGGGTCCGCCGCGTCGCCACGGGTCCGCCGCGTCGCCACGGGTCCGCCGCGTCGCCACGGGTCCGACGCGTCGCCACGGGTCAGCCGCGTCGCCACGGGTCCGCCGCGTCGCCACGGGTCCGCCGCGTCGCCACGGGTCCGCCGCGTCGCCACTGGTCCGCCGCGTCGCCACGGTCCGCCGCGTCGCCACGGGTCCGCCGCGTCGCCACGGGTCCGCCGCGTCGCCACGGGTCCGCCTCGTCGACACGGGTCCGCCGCGTCGTCACGGGTCCGCCGCGTCGCCACGGGTCCGTATATGCATATATCTATATGTGTTGTTGAATTGTAGAATACTAGTGTTGACTTTTTAAAAAATGATCCATCCTGATCCGAACCCATCCTGATCCAAACCCATATTGACCCAAACCCATCCTGACCTTTTTTTCTAAATGACTCATCCTAACCCAAACCCATCTTGACCCAAATCCATCCTAACCTAACAACCAACCCAATTCAACCACCCATTTTGCCACCTCTAGTAATGGATATGATTTTGGGTTTAAAGTATCAGATTGTGTAGTCTAGTGTGGTTTGCAATTTACAAATAAGAGGTGTAGACAAGTTGAGTTTTTTTGTAAGCTATTTGAGTTTGATTGTTAAAAGCTAAGTAGATTGTATTGGAGCTTATGTAATAAATAGTAGAGTGTGATTTAGCTTTTAAGGTTTATAGTTTAACTTCTAGGATTTGGGATTTATATATTCCAGTTTATGATTTAAGGTACGATGAGTGGTTCCAATGCATATGAGATGAGTTTAATCAAAAATTCTTTTAAGTCGATTTCCAAGGTTTTCTTGATAAATATTAAACTATCTATACTAATAATTAATCACACTGAATTGACATGTGTTAACATTATACTAACTCAACCATTTATTTTCCCGTCTAAATTATTTATTAATTTTTAAAAAAGTTATCAATTTTTAAAAAGTTAAAATAACTAATTGATAAATTCTCTCTCCCCCCTCTATTTATCTCTCTCATTCTCTCCCTCTCTCTTATTTTAAACATTTTAATTTTTTCTAAAATCAATATCTTTTATAAAACATATTTTTTCATTAATTAAAAACTAAACATTTTGATTAAAAATACACTTTTTTGAAAAGAAAAAAAGATTTTTAGAAACTATGAATTTTTTTAAACAACGTATCTTTCTACACATATCAAATATTCTAAAATCAATCTTTTTTAAATAAAGATTTTATATGACAATGTTTATTAAAAAAATTAAAAAAATAACTGAAACTTGGAGTTTTTAAACAATGAAATATTTATAAATATAATATTTTGTCAAAGAAAAATTTTATTTAATACGAAAATTTATTTCTAAAACAAAAATAACTAAAACCCATAGTTTTGAAATGATGGGATTTTTATTAAAAATGTCATTTTACAAAAAGAATATTCTTAGAACGGAATGTTTCTTAACATATTTCTACGATGAGAGTTAAAACAACACTTTTTTAAAATGAAAATGTTAAAAAAAACAATAAAAATATATTATTAACTAAATACCTAGTCACTCATAGTTTTAATTATATATTATATCAAAAGAATATTTTATATTTTCTAGCTTTTTATTAATTTTTAATATGTTTTTAATTAGTCCATATGATACACGATGTTATAACCTAGTTAGTTTAAAAAATCAAGAAAATCATGGAGCCCGAGAAATAATATTACATTTTGTTCCACGTGGAATATAAATATATAATATTATGCCTTATCATGTTTGGTTTCAATCAAATATCATATTTTAATAAGATGAAAGTAACGTAACACCTTTAAGAGGATACAAAGGGTTTGATCAATAATTTCTTAATGATTTGAATAAATGAAAATGGTAGATATTATCTTACACAAAAAAGTAACTTATATAAATTAATTAGGTAGAAATCAGATATAATTTAAAGATTTGTTTTATTAGCTTTTCAAACATGGTGGAAGTCGTCTTGTCACGGTTTCTCACATTCCTCCAACATGAATCATGGGTGGTATGTTACAAGTTACATTTAAACATAATAATTTGCTGAATCTCGAGAATTTTAACCGAGTTAGAGGGTTAATTTTCTCACCAGTACCGGGGATGGTGTTCTCACTCGCGGCCGGGTTTCCCTCACCCTTATCCGGTCACGAAGGAGAAATATATAAAGATCCCTAATTCATAAATGGGAAAATTATCTAACAAGTTAATTTTAATAAACTAGATAAATATGTAATCTCAATACATATGTGAAAATCACTTGGTAAAACTAAGGGTAATGTAGTTATATAATAAGTTAATTTTAATAAATGAATAAATATGTAATATATATTCTATGAAGAGAAAATATGTAATTGATATTTTCACTTGAGAAAATATGGAACTAATTGTCGTTGGAAGGAGTGATACGTGTCCACGCTTGATTGATTGATTATTGATTCTTTTACTATGTAAAACGTTCTTATTACTTACCTAATTTGGGCTTACGTTGAACTTGGGCTTAAGTTGAAGTTGGGCTTTACTTGAAGGCCTTGAGTTTTCTTCTGTGGGCTAGATTCTTATGCAACCTATTATTTTAAAAATTTTATTAGGAAAAGACTTTATATATGTTATAAGAGATAAGCATTTGGGGAGGGTAAGAAAGTAATTTCACCCAAAACTCTTAAAATTAAGAGATGTACAACATATTTTGCATATGGTACAACATACTTTGCATATGGTACACCATACTTTGCATATGTACAACTCTTAAAGGAAATACTATTCCTTTTGTAAAATGTAGTTTTTAAGAGAGAGGGAGAGTTTTTTTTGTGTTGTGTTGCATGTCTTATTTGAATAATAAAGAGAGAGCATGTGTTCTAGTCAATGGAACAATGCATGTGTGCAATGTTCTCAGAACCGGATCGGACGTCGAACCGGACGGCTTACTGGTTTGGTGGTCGGACCGGTCGGACCGGTCGGATCGGATGAACCGGATTTAACTATATTTTAATTATATTTATATATGTAATTAAATATAAGTAATTTATATATGATTTATACATATATTTTATAGTTATATATAAAACTTAACTATATTTGTATATACAAAGTACTAATTTATGGTTTAACACCCCGTTTTTACCCACTAAAATCAAAAAAAAAAAAAAATTCAAAATCCGGTCGGAACCGAACCGGTTCGCCGGTCCAACCGCCGACTCGGTTCGAACCGGCCGGTTCAATGCTCCAAAAACGAACCACTATCGACCGGACCGGACAGGCCACCGAATCCCGGTCCGACCGGTCGGACCGGCCGGTCCGATCCGGTCCTAACAACATTGCATGTGTGTGTATATCAAGAGAATATGTTAGTGGAAACACATGCATGTGTGTCTCCCACTCCATGGAATAAAGGGGACGGTTCATGGGTAGTGTTTTTGTTGTTTGTTTTTCTTTTAATAAAACACAAACACATATGTCTAGTTTTGTAACAATTAACCATTTAATTGTATAAGTAGTATACTCTCATTATTATTTGGTGTTATACAACTAATTTAAATAACACTTCAAATAATATTATTGAACAAAATATCCTAATAAATTGTTCCATCTCATATGCAACTTATTTAGAAAACCCATTTTCTAAATTGGTGTAAATATTTAATTGTATGATCATATCATCAATGAAATATTGATTGGTGTTTGCTAAGCTTGTTATTGGGTATAACCCGACTTGAATCATAACGTACTAACCACATCAATATTCTATGTGTCTTGGGCATATAGAATCCTACACTTGTGTCCAAACGCTGCACACTAAAGAGAGATGGATGAGGGAAGGACTACAATTAAAAGTCAATGAACTTCCAGTGAAAGTGTTGAAGCTATCAACAAAGGTCAACAAAGGGAAAGTTCTTGTAGCAGATGAAGATGATGCAAATGATTGCATAGGGCCCGAAGGCACCATCAATCTTTACGGAAAATGGCAAACAGAACCCTTATGTTTGTCTTTAGCAGAAAATGAGATTGTGCCAAAGGTCATATGATTTTGTTTAGATTATAATCTCTTCTATTATGGTCATAACATTTTGTTTGTTATATTGGTGTACAGAATGAGCTCAATATAGTCCCCTTTTGAATAGGGTACCAAACCTTTCTTAGAATTCTTCATCTTAAACCTTTTCAAGATCTTTCAATGTATGTCACTACAAGAAAAGTGACTATTAGGAACTGAATTATTAGAGACTGATTTATTAGTCTTGGATACATAGTATTGAAGACTAATTTATCAGTTACAAAGGTTTTTTGAGACTGAATTTTGTATGCCCAATGTAAGTAACTGATAATCAGTCCCCAAAACTAGGACAACGTATTGAAGACTAAATTTCAGTCTCAAATACGCATACACACTAAGAGTTTCTAGAGGGAAGTTTGATGGTAACTGAATTTCAGTCCCAAATAGGATATCTAAATCGTGTTATTATTTGAGTAACTGATAATCAATCTCTAATAAATAAGGCATATATTAAAGACTAAAAATTAGTTCTTAATATTCAAAATGCATATTGAATTAGGGACTGAAATTTAGTCTGTAATGGTTTTTAGAATGTGAGATGATTAATAATTGATTTACAATGTCTAATTATTTTATATGGATTACGTCATTGTAAGAAATGTACTGAACACTAAAATCAGTCTTAAACATACTATAATTATAGTTATTTGGAACTAATATCGAGTCTCTAAAGAAGATTGTAGATGTAATAATTAGGGATTGATATTTAGACTTTAATAAAGAAAATAAATTTACTATTTCTAGAGAATATATTAGAGACTATAAAAAAGTTATTGAATATTTGTATTGTAAATTGAATCCGGGATTGACTTTCAGTGCGGAATGATTTTCACATAGGAATAATAATTAAGGATTGATTTATAGTCTCTAATAATACGACGCAACTTATATAATTTTAAATAAGGTATCGAAGATTAGAATTCTGTCTTAAATATGTTATGAGTGTCTTTATTAAAATAAATATTAAGTCTCTAAGGAGTTATGTAATGTAATAAGTAAGAACTAATATCCCGACTCCAATAAATAAACACATTTAACTGTTTCTAAAAAACATAGTATAGATTACAAATTAGTTACTAAATTCCTATATGAACGCTGATTTTCAATTTGGAAATGCTTTTGTGTAGAAAACTAATTAATTATCGAATCATATTCTCTAATAATATGAACCAAATTATACAATTATAAAAAGGGTATTGAAAACTGAAAATCAGTCTCTAAATTAAAGTGTTTCAAGACAAAAAAAGATGATAAACTAACGGAATACTATTTATGAAACCTGTGCACTGCTATTAATTACTGAAATAAAGAAATATAATATACACATTTCAAATCAATAGTTTGTTCAAATGGTATATGCATCAATATAAGTTTAGCATAATACATAATAGTCTAAGTCAATCCAACAAAATAATATAAAAATAAGTTCTAAAGTTCAACAAATACAAAAAACACTCATTATCATCCAAACCAACTTGCAATAACATCACACTAGCAATCGCTTTATGCCCAAGTAACACAAGCATCTATAATAAGTTCTTTTGAAATTCAGCATTATCACAAATCTGAAAACATTATAGTCGGGTTAGCTAAATCATTAAATACAATGGTTAAAATTTAGAAACTTTCACCAAAAATATATAGTTTTTAACTATCATGCATAGCAGGTCATGTTAATGTCAACTTGTAAATTACTTACGAGCATACCTGTAAAAAACAGATTGGCTCGGGTAGGGTGCCTTATCAAGACAGGTTCGGGTAGAACGTGTCGATTTAAAAACATATTAGGATTGGTTTAGGTCGGGTCGGGTTGATTATATATATATATTTGCATAAAATAAGTTTAAAAATCAACAAGTACACTAAATATCATCAAAATAGAAAAAATACCTCGTATGCCCAAGCCATTGAAGCAAATCCAAACCATAATCGAGTGTCATATGGGTCAAATTAGATAAAAGCTTATTAAATACTACCTGTCTTTATATTTACCTGCCACCATTATATCGCCAATGAATGTTTGAAAAGTATTAAATAATTATGTTAATACATATATGTTAGAAATAGTATTTGAGAAATTAATATAATTAAAACTTTTACAAAATTTAAAGACTTGAACCTTACAAATCATCATCGTCTGAGTCATCATCTTCATCATCATTTTTGGATTTATCAGTGTCTGAATCATCCAGGTTTATCTCTGAACCAAAATCTTCCATACTGTGATCAGAATCATCTATCTCATCGTCAATTAAATCATCTATAATGCCATCAAAACCCTGAACATCAACATTTTCAATAATATTTTCGGTAATATCTTAACGAAGAAGGTTGAAATCTTCTAACAAATCTTCTGAAGTTTTGTCTTCCGGAATATCCCATAGGTGTCTGTGATTTATTCTTTCAATGATTTTCCAGTCTGAATTTGGCTTAAGTGGGTCATTTATATAAAATACTTGTTTTGCCTGGTTTGCAAAAATAAAAGGATCCTCCTTATAAGCACTCCGAGAAGTGTCTATGCTTATGAAAGGAGGTTCAAATATGATGTGTTTTCTACGACGATCAGTGTCAAACCATGTGCATTTAAATAAAATAACACGATAACCTCGTATGAATGACAATTCAATCACTTCGTTGAGATATCCATAATAATCATCTTCAACATCATTATGAATGCCGGGGACCGTTACTCCACAATTTTATATTTGCCTGCAATCATCTCTTGACTTAACTATGAATTTAACCCCATTCACTATGTATCCCTTGTGATACGAAACTCGATTATCAGGAAGGGAAGACAATACATATAACTCCTCGTTAATTTGAGAAGGATTTAACGTATACTTTTCTCGAATCTGTTCTCAATTTTAAACATAGTAATCATGTTAGTGGAGAGAAATGCAGCTTTATAAATTAAAGCAAGTAAATAGGGTGTGATTATACCCGTTTTGCAAACCAATCTGGGAATGTAGAATGTTGTATCTCGGAAAAGTCTGATGTTTTAGGATGTTGACTTTGTAAAAACCGTAAGTGTTCTCTGAAACATTTAGATAGAATATAAATTTATTAACATTTGACATTTAATATTATTCACAAACAAAGATAGAAAAAGACTTACTCTATGTACGGTTGAATCTCTTGGCAATTATTAAATATAAACCATGTCGCTTTCTTCATAAGATTACTAGGTAGGATACGAACTTCTTTCCTCCCAATACCTCGGCCACTCAATCTGAAAATATCTAACACATAGTTTTGAGCGTCAATAGAAATTTTATCATCGTTTCTGTCGCGTTTGTCCAACTTTGATTCAACACCTCGTAAATAATGTGAACAAAATGTTATAGCTTCTTCAATAATATAACCTTCTGCTATCGAGCCTTCAGCTTTAGCTTTATTTCTAACATACTTCTTTAAGTGGCCAAGGTATCTTTCAATCGGATACATCCACCTTGATTGCACGGGTCCTCCCAATATTGCCTCTTCAGGAAGATGAACACACAAGTGCACCATAGTTGTAAAAAATGATGGAGGAAATATCCGTTCAAGCTTGCATAAAATCTTAACTATCTCTTCTTGTAATGCTTTCAACTCCCTCACGTGTAACGTGACCTCAGTAAGTTTCTTGAAAAACTGAGACAGGTCGACTAATGCATCACGAATTTGTTTGGTCAAAAACGGATGAATTGCAATAGGAATGATACGTTGTATTAAGACATGACAATCATGTGATTTAAGCCCATATATCTTTCCTTGCTCAACAATCACATTTTTAGCTAAATTTCCCGCATACCCATCTGGAAAACGCACAGACCTGAGTACATTACAAAATTGTTTTCTCTCATCTCGGGTTAAAACGTACAAAGCATGTGGTTTAACCCAATGTTCATTCTTATTCACCAAGTGAAGCTCCTTACGTATGTTCATATCTTTCAAATCTAGTCGGGCTTTGTCAGTATCTTTCGTCTTTCCTTCTATGTTTAACAGGGTTCCTAAAACGTTCTCACACACATTCTTTTCAACATGCATCACGTCAATATTATGACGAATTAATAATTTAGGCCAATAGGAGAGTTCGAAGAAGATGCTTTTCTTTGACCAGTTTAAATCTTGTTGCTCACGTTTTATTTTTTTCCCTCCATAAGATTGATGTTTTCCATAATAATTTATGGTGAGATGTTCCAACTGACGTAAGCAATCATCTCCGCTGACAGGTTTAGGTGCAATCCTAGTCTCTCTTTGACCATTAAAATCTCGTGATTTCCTCCAAGGGTGATCGAGTGGGAGAAATCGTCTGTGACCTACATAAGCTATTTTATCTCGTATACGTATACTGCTAGCATCTTCATTGCACATCGGACATGCCTTGTATCCACTCGTGCTCCATCCAGAGAGGTAACCATACGCAGGAAAATCATTAATTGTCCATAAAAGTGCGGCGCGCATGTTGAATATCTGTTTTGATTCGCAATCATATGTTTCAACACCCTTATCCCATAGAAGTTTCAACTCATCTATGAGTGGACGCAAAAATACATCAATATCCTTTCCTGGTGAATCTCTTCCGGGAATTAGCAATGTCAGCATAAATGAAGCATCAACCATTGACTTCCAAGGAGGCATATTGTATGCTATGAGTACAACAGGCCACATACTATATGAGAGACTCATTACCCTAAAAGGATTGAAACCGTCACTTGCAAGCCCTAGGTGAACATTTCTAGGATCATTTGCAAAATCAGGAAACATTGTATCAAAGTGTTTCCAAGCATTTCCCTCTGCTGGATGCCTTAGGACCCCCTCCTTTTTGGTTCTGTGTCGATTGTGCCACAACATTTCCTTAGCAGTGTGTCTTGAAGCATATAAGCGCTTAAGTCTACTTGTGATAGGAAAGTAACGCAAGACTTTTACCGGTTTCTTTTCCCCTTACTGTTTTCTTCATAACGATTAGTGCTACACACTGGACACTTTTGTAAACTTGCATTTTCTTTCCAAAACAATGCACAATCATGTTTACAAGCATGGATAGATTCGTATCCCAGTCCAAGAGTACGTAAATATTTTTTCGCCTCATAATGGTTCTTCGGCAAGTTTGCATTCTTAAAAGCCCGACTAAATAAATTTAGAACCATGTCCATCGACACATTTGTCATTTTACATGTTACCTTCACATTCATCAACTCCAGTAAAAATCCTAGAACAGAAAACTCATCACACCCCGGGTATAAAGGCTTTTCCATATCAACAAATAACTTCTCTACATTTGGGTTATTACATTTATCAGCACCATCATTAAAGTTTTCAGCTTCAGTTTCACCAACAATAGGAAAAGCATCTTCAAGCAACTCATCGACACCGTCATTTGATTCATTTTCACTTTCTTCACACTCACTATTTGTTTCGTCTGTTTCATAACCCGGCAGATGTTCACCGTGATATACCCATACATCGTATGTCGGATCAAAACCATTATATATGATATGATTAGCAACAACACTAGGAATATGTCTTCTTGCATTGACACAATTTCGACAAGGACAATGTATCCGACCTTCACTATCAACGTATGTTTCACCTCTTTTCGCAAAAGCTAAAGCTCCTTTAATGAAAGTTGGATCTACCTTATTCGTGACTTTAGTCCAGCTTTTATCCAAAGTCATTGCGAAATCCTACAAGGACAATGTATCCGACCTTGTTAACATGATTTGTTCATTTGTTGAAAGTAGTTGCAATACACTAATTAAAAAGAATATTTTAAGGTAGCAAGAGTTAAAGGTAGTGGTACCTCTAAGGTGTTAGTGGTAGTGCCAGCAGCACTAAACAGATATGCAACCCTAGTTACCTGCGCATGTGCTCGGATCTTAGCCAATATGCTATTTATAATACCTCTATTTAGTTCATGATGTTTACCTTGTCAAACAGGTCACAAAAACTCGATTCTTTGCTGCCTTTTACGCTTCAATAACACATCTTGTCTATTGAACAATTTGGGTTACTGCAGGATTTCAAACAATGTTAGTCATTCATTAAGACGACCTTCAAGTTCATTCCAAACCTCTGTCATATCCATTAAATGCTATCAATAATCCAAACAGATAAGTCTCGTAAGATCAATTAGGGAAAAATAGGAGTACTTGGGTCAATTAGGGTCGATATTATCTATTAATCAAAAATTAGAGTCATTTAACACTAACTAACATCAATGATTATTTTATTTGTTTTCATTATACACATAACATGACGTGTAAGGATATCCATCAGATGTCATCAATAATCCGAACAAATATAATCCGTAAAGATTACTTAGGGTAAACTAGGAGTACTCAGGTCAATTAGGGTCGATTTTATTGAAGCCTAAACTTTAATATTCCAAAGTACTTGTGTAACCAGCATAACAGATTACAAATATAATATATAATTACAAGTTTACATTAAGTATTATGATGAATTTATAGCTACAGAGGGGCATCAAACAACAAGCTACATGTTGTTGTTCTTAACTACTAATAGCCCCTAAAAGGTAGACAACAAGCCCCTAACTGACAATTAACTAACATGAATACTAGCACTCACATGAATTATTATTTTGCAGCCAATATAGTCCCCTAACAGCAGCTATAAGCTATTTTTGAGAGGTTATGTATAAGGTAAATGTGTCCTCTTTTTTCCCTTTTCAACCTATACCTTAAGCATAAACAAACAAACAAACATACCCAGAAACATCAGTTATTTTACCCATATCAAACTGATTTCGGGAGTTCACTTTATATTTATGAAACAATAATAGATACTCTTATATAAGCTATAGTTCATATACGATGACACATTCATGTCTATCATTATTCTATAGAGGAATACACATCCATGCATTATTGTGTATCCAGAAAAGCACTAATCCACAAATAAAGATGAATGTATATTTCAGTTTGCATGCGTTCACAAGCAACAGGCTGATGAAAAAAACTCAATGGCACTGCAAACAGAAAAAATAAAAGCGCAGGGAACAATTGTTACTTTATCTTCTCATGCATCCCAATCTACTATCAACCGACTTGAGTATCTTCAAATTCTTTAATCAAATCTGAAGTACAACTGATCTAATTTATAGCTGACAATACACTAGTCTTGCTCATACAATACAAAGGATTAAGGATTAAGCTTACTGATGTAGAATAGGTGAAACAATACTATTTTGATGTCCTTAAAACTGTCTTTCTGCTTCAGACAACGTAACAATTGGGCGGTCATACAGAAAAGAATGCATTAGCTTCAGGAACCAAATGTATTTCAGATATCAGTGAAGAACAATGAATAAGTTTCTTGTCCAAGGTCAAGCATGTGCTCAAGGGATACAACTATTCAAACAGATATGATAAGATCAGAAGAACCGCATAAAACACAATCAAACAGGCACTAATGCTTCTTTACTTTCAAAATACATGAAACCACTACCAAATGCTATAAATTTCTCCCTTTTATTGCAATTCATATAGCAACACATACGATTTGTAAGCTGTTTCCTCTAATCCTGAAAATTGCACCATTTACTATTAAATCCATCAGTTCCGTGTGTTCGTTTTGACTAATTAACCTCAATTAAAGCCAAATAAGCGCGCTAAAAAGTAAAAACCTTAGGGTGTCAATTTCATTAGTGGATTAATATTGTAAACAACGAAAGCGAATTGATTCAATCGCCTAAGGTACAACCAAAAACCTAATTACACTTAGAGAACAGAAAGCTTCAAATCACAATATCGGTATGCCTAATCCAACCGCAATTTGGGACTATATTGAACAATTTGGGTTACTGCAAGGATTTCAAAATAAATTGGATTTATTACCTTCAATTGCAGAAAGGGAAGAAGATGGCGTTCTTGTTGATTAGCGTTCTTGTTGATGGCGTTCAAAATAAATTGACATTCTTGTTGATGGCGTTCTTCAATGGATGTGTGGGAATGGATTTTTAAAAAGTAAATAGAAGACATCGACTTGTTCATTAGGTTAGTTAATTATTGAATTTTAAAGTAAATATGAATCCAGCCCATTAGATCCACAATTTTTAAAAAGGGTGCAAACAAATTGAGCCACTTATAAGCTACTCGAGTCGAATTTATTAAAACCTCAAAACAAGTATCGTTGAGCTCGAATTTATTAAAACCTTAAATATATATTTATATAAATAGTTATAGTTGTATAATATATTTTGACAAAAAATTAAGTAACATTTATTATATATTATATAGAATGTATAACTATAAACAATATATAAACTTACACATAAAAGAATTCAAAGAAAATAAATACATAAATAACGAGGCGAGCTTGATACTACTATAGCTCAGGCTCAAATAGGTTTGTTTTTTACACTCCTACACTTACATAAAGACTTCTGAACACCCTTAGAGTGGCTTACTTAGGTGTTTGGGCTCGTTATCAATACCTTCATTCTATATGTTTGGTTTCAAATTCAATATCGTAATTGTATGTGTTTGGGTTTATTTTGTTCAGTTATATGCAAGTAATCTAAAATATTAAATAGAAGTCTAAATAAACTAGATAAATAGAAGTCATACATTAAATAAACGAAATTTACCTACATCTTGATTTTCGATGGAGCAATGTTAATGAAACTCTTACGACCTTTTCACTCCTCTAAATGGTTTCATTTACGTTGAATTGTATTTATGTTTACTAATGTTTAAATGTTGTTTTTAAACGTTACGGCAACGCGCGGTCTGAAATTATAGTTATCAATTACGCACAACAACGCCCAAATCACAATAATTACGTACAACAATTTGGAGAGAGATCTTTGAATTGTATTAAGTGAGTCTTTTCTACGCACAACAACGCCCAAATCACAATTACGTACAAAACTAAACTCAAAAGAGTCAGAGACCTACGACAATGCGCGGTCTGAAATTCTAGTTACCAATTAATCATCAATTTGAACCACTTAAATGTAACTAACTTCAAAAACTGTTTTATCTGTATTCATTTCAATCATAACATAACTTAAGGGTAACTAAGGTGTCTATTTTGTTTGTATTCGATTCAATTATAACATGAGCCCAAGTGTTGAAAACCGGACCTTAATGTTTTTGGAGCCCGTTTCTGAAGTGCACGAAAATGGGCATAACCTGGTCTACAAGTCTTCGTTTCTGAGGTGCTACCAGTCAAAACGACCGTGGAAACGACGGCTACGTCATGGTAACCAGTCGAAGGCGGGTTATTGTAACACTCGTATTTTTGGTAATAAGAGAATAAAAGAAAACGAAGAAGGAAGAAATAAAAGTCAACCCCAAAGTTAAGGGGGTAAAAGTGTAAAAACGGCAAAAAGTTTTTGTAAAGTTGGTGTAAAGGTGGTATGGCCGCCCACACACTTTTCACATCACTATCTTCTTCGGTTTTAGAGAGAGAGAGCAGAGAAAACTCTCGGATATTCGAAGAACAAGAAGAAGAAGTCGAAGTTGAGGTAAGAATTTGTATTTTTAAGATGTGTTTTGGCTAAGAAACCGAGAATGCATGTTCTTATGTGTGTGTTTTTGTGTTCGGGTGTGTTCATTGGGTTTTATAGGTGTTAAACTTGTAGCAAACGGGTGTTGAAGAAGTCATACCCGAGAGTCTGCTAAGGTGAGTTCTAGACCCCGGTTTTTACTTGTTTTAAACTCTTTTGGGGCTGAAAATGCATTAAACGATTTTTACCATATTTATCTATTGATACCCGTATGTGTTTTGGCATGTTTGATGATGTTTATTAGATGGTTATGTGTAGTTCATGCTTAGAAAGCTTAGAACATTTAGGCCTGATGTTTGGGTTTGGAAATATCATAGTAATAAGCTGGACAGAAGGTTGATGAGCCTACACAGTAGCCTCTTACGCCCAGGATTGCCTTAGAAATGTTCTAAGTAGGGTCATGAGTCCAAATAGTTCTCATATGCCCAAACAGTACCTAATACGCCTAAGGCTCATAAGCCTCAACAGTGCTCATATGCTTGAAAATGACTTAGAAAAGTTAAGTGTAAGGTAATATGCCCAAACAGTACCTAATACGCCTAAGGCTCATAAGCCTCAACAGTGCTCATATGCTTGAAAATGACTTAGAAAAGTTAAGTATAGGGTAATATGCCTGAATAGTACTCATACGCCTGAGATTTTTCTAAGTACAGGGTAATGAGCCTAAACAGTGCTCATACGCCTGAATAGCTCATACGCCTAAGGTGAAAAAGTTTCTAAGTGTAGGCTGGTGAGCCTACATAGTGGTGAAAAGCCTGAACAGGGCTTATGCGCCCAAACAGGGCTCTTACGCCCAGACACTTAGAAATTTTTAGAAAATTTTCTGGGAGTCTGTGCTTTAAGGTTTGACCAAGGTTGACTAAGGGCCTATTAATGATGGTGTTCCATGCATGATATGATTATTTATAATTGTTCTTTATTATAATTATTGTTATTATTATCACTCATAGTATGTGACTTTACGTGGTATGTTATTATCGTAACGTAAAGTATATTGTAATAATAAAGTGAAAGAGCAATAAAGAAAAGAAGTGGAACATAAATAAAATGTTAATAAGCCTTGCAAGCACATAGGAGGGACACGACCGTGTTGTCATTAGCTCAACTGTGTTGCGGGTTAGCTACCCTTTTATGCACACAGGGTCAATCGATTGAGATTGGCAGGACCTTTGTAGTGTGCCCTGGGTGATTGGGTCGGCCTTGTACACAGTACACATAGCCCTTTCGAGGGATACAGTTGACCCTTCGGGGAACATAGTTGACCCTTTCGAGGGATACAGTTGACCCTTCGGGGAACATAGATGGCCCATCACCCGTTTTCCATCGCGCACATAGTTGGGGCATTGCGCACTGGTCCACATAGACAGTGGAACATAAAGTTAAAATGTTTACAAACAAGGCATACAGTACAGAGAACGAACAATATTTGTTCATACAGTTAATGCGTGCTCGCATACACAGTACAGAGTTTTATTTTATGGAAAAGAGTATTTTCATATACTACACATATAAAGTAATTTATTACGTATAAAACTAGAACTCACTCAGCAACGCTGACTTTTATACATTTTCAGTTGGCAGGTAAATATTGTTGAGGATGGCACGAGGACGAAGCTACTCGGCAAGACAAGGCTGACATCCATCCATATTTTGATTCTGTTGTTGTTTTGTAATGCAATTGAACAACCTTTTTGTAACTCATGAACAACATTGTATTGCTTAACAATAGTAGTTAAAAGTAAATGAAAGGTTTTATTACATGAAATTCCGCTGTGTATATTATGAAATGAATATTAATAGGTATCCATGATGCAATGAATGACCAACTGTGAGGTGCCCGGGATCGGGGCCTTACAAGTTGGTATCAGAGCTATAGTTTGAGTGAAACGGGTAAATTTTCAAAATAAACCTAAACTTAAACTGAAAATGGGACAGAAAGAGGGATGTCAGCCCGAGTAGCTCTGTGCCATCAGGTATTTCTTTTCTTAAAAGTTAACCGGTATTATGTGCATGTGCTATTTGACTTATGTGATCATAGCAGATTTAGATACTGATGAAGTCAGGATAGGAAATGCTTGGGGTGTGAAAAGTAAAGTAAGTGGCTAATCACAACTGGCCACTGTAATTAGGGACTTACTATACTTGACATAAACTGAGCCATTACCTTGAATGACTGTGTTAGTGTTTGAATCTTATAGTGCTTAGGAAATGGCTGGGAAGAGACCTTCTAAGACTACTAGAGGTAGAGGTCGACCGCGTGCGACTAGGAGCAGCGCTAAAGCTCCAAGACGACCCCTGTGAACCCCGAGATTCCTGAACGGAATGAAGAAACTGAGAATGCGAGCCTGAATGCCTCAGCCAGGGAGGCGATTGCTGATGAGGTACATCAGGTCCTGCAGGCAGTTATGCCGTCTGTAGTGACCGATGTTATTCGAGCTGTGCGGAACGAGGAAAGAAAAGAGAAAGAGGACAGGAAGGAGTCGACGGGGAAGGAAAGCAATAGAGAGGAGGGACGGCCAGAGCCGGAGATGATAGTGTCTGACGAGGAGGAGGATGTTGTGGTAGGGGTGACAACCAAGGGATGCAGTTATGGGGCATTCCAAAGGTGCAAGCCCCAGACTTTTGATGGTAATGGCGATACTGCTGCTGCTCACCGCTGGGTGAGGGAGATGGAGGCAGTGCTAGAGATCAGTGAGTGTCACGAAGATCAAAAGGTGAAGTTTGCGACTCACTATTTTACCGACTCGGCATTGTGTTGGTGGGACAATATTGTCCAAGCTGAGGGTACTAGAGCCATCGGGAAGATGCGATGGAAGGAACTGAAGCAACTAGTGATGGAGGAGTTCTGTCCTCATAGGGAACTCGACAGGATTGAGAGGGAGTTTCTGCAACTTGAGGCAGGGACCATGACCCATCAACAGTACACCACAAAATTTAATGAGATGGCGAGACTGGTACCGGATCAGGTGATGCCGGTGTCTCGAAAGATCAACCGTTATATTCAGGGACTGCCAGCCGACATTTGCAGGCACATGATCGCTGCTAGACCGAGGACCTTTAGGTCGGCAGTGGATTTGGCTGGGAGGCTCTATAATGAAAGGGAAGTGACGGTGGTAGAAGTGAAGAAAACCGGTGGTGATGACCGGAATTGGAAGGGAAAGAGGTTTGGGCGTGGTGGTTTCACCCCAAACAACAAGAGGATGAGGATGGATGATCGTAGGGCGTCTTCCAGCTCGGGATCAAAGAAGTGTGGCAAATGTGGAAGGGAGCATCCTGGTGAGTGTAGGATGGGACTGAAAGTATGCTTCCGGTGTGGCCAGCCTGGCCATATCGCTAGAGACTGTAAGAAGCCTAGGGCGGAGAGCTCTGGAGCGGGGAATAAGAAGCCGGAAGAAGGAGGGCCGAGGGCAAGTGCTAGAGCTTACACCATGACCCGGGAAGAATCCAGAGTAGATCCCGATGTCGTGTCAGGTATGTTTCTAGTTAATCAAACTTGTGCCTCTGTATTATTTGATTCCGGTGCTAGTACGAGTTTTATTTCTACTACCTTTTGTCTTAAGTTGTCTGTTAGCAGTATGGGTATTAGCGAGCCTTTTGATGTAGAAACTGCTATCGGTAAGTCCACCAGAGTTACTGATGTAATAGAAGATTGTGCCATATAATTAAAAGGTCATAGGTTTGTTGCTAAATTACATGTGATGCCCCTAGGTGGATTTGATGTAGTACTAGGGATGGATTGGTTAGCAACCTATGAAGCGAATATTGTGTGTCGTAAAAAGATGATTAGACTAACAGCGCCTGACGGAAGTCCGGTGACAATATATGGCGATCGGGTTACGACGATTCCGAAAGTGATTTCGATGGCGGTGGCAGGAAAGTGCATGAGGCGTGGATGTAGTGCTTATTTGGCCTACGTGAAAGATGTGGATGATGTGCAGATGGTAATTTAGTAAAAACGACTTAAATTAACCCTATTCTAGACACTAAGTAATACTCTAGACTTACTAAATGACACTAAACTACTAACCGGCAAGTGTACCGGTCGACTCTAGTATAGCTAAAGTAAGTCCGGATATCGAATCCACAAGACTCTAATGTATTGCAATAATTAACTCGATCTAGTCTAAAAAGACACGGACTGTTTGTTCTGTTCTTGAAAAAGGGGGGTTTTCTAACAATTCCTACAAAAGACAAGTAATTGAAAACTAGAAATAACTGAAGGCACGAATTTAGAACAACTTAACTTGGATGATAGAAAGGCACTACCTAGATTGGAATCCTGATTTTGTTTAGAGATGATTGGTTTGGGAAATTATAAACTTTGGGGAACCGGGATCTAAAAGTTTTCACCTTTTGGGATGCCTAAAGCCTCCTAATCACTCTCAAGAGTACTAAAGTGACATCCTAAGATTAGTGTAACTACCGGATGCTAGACTCACTCTCACGAGATGTCTAATGGGTCTATAAAAGTACCTATGTGATTCACTCCTTCACGGGATCTAAATCAAGGTAAGTTGAACTCTATTAATTGAACTTGCTAGACATTAGTCAAAAGGCCACTCCCTCACAGAAGCTCCTGCCTTGCAGCTTAATGACTTAGATCTACCAATAAACTCGCACCTCACAGATTATGAGATTAGCAAAACACTTGAATTAGTAAGATTACCGATTAATTGCTTTTAAAGTCTATCGTACATTCAACATTAAAGATCCTAAATTTATTATGTGATATAGACAATCACCAAAACTGAAGACCTAACACAACTCTATTATATGATAAAGATCATCACCAAGAGTTATGTAAAGCAAATAAACGACAACCAAACCCATTCAAATACTCATATGCATTCAATTAAAGAGCCAACTATTCTTACAATTCAAAGACTACCAAGGTTTTCATAAGAATCCCATAAAAATCATAACTTTAACAATCAATCATCCAATCTAGGTAGTAACAAAGTGTCTAGCCGCTCATAATTGCGGTTTCAATCAAAAGTAAAGTTAAAACAATGAAACGAAACATCTAAGACGAAAAGAGAATGAAAATAAAGACACCCGAACGTCACGAGGGCGACCCGAATGCTTCCTTGCCTTCAATCTTCGAACTGGATGCTCCGAATGCTTCAAAATGACTCAATTTTTGCTCTCCCAATCGTCCAAGAACTGCCTCTTTCGTAATTCGGGTTCTTCTCCTCTTCAATAGGGCTTAAGTAGGTTAAAAACAAGAAAATTACGACCTTTCTACAGATACGGGCCTCTCGCGGGGCGCGAGAGGCTTTATAATTCCGGTCGCCACCCGCCACCTTGTTAAAGCAAACACCCACTTCTCGCACACTCTCTCGCGGGACGCGAGAGGATATGTAAAATGGGTCGCGCCCCGCCAGATGATCCTAGTTTCAGATATTGACTTCCTTTCAGCTTGTGATCTCGCGTATCGCTTCGCGACTCGTTTCTTCTTGTATTTCCGTTTATTTAGGCTCTTTTTAACCCACAAGGCCTGCAAAATAAAATAAAAACAAAAGTTTATCTATTCTAAAGGAAAACGACGCTAAACAAATAAAAACTAAACAAAATATGCATGAATAACCGATGTATTTTGCAATACATCAAATATCCCCACACTTATCTTTTTTCGTCCTCGAAAAATAGTTAATTTGCAATAGAATCATAACCGGAAAGGCAAGTTCTCTATAAAGTTAAACATCAAACAATATAGATAAACAAACACATAAAGGATGTGACTACGATTGCCGGTATTGTAATCCACCGAAACCCAACCACCGACTCATCAAACCCCCTTTCGTGTAAAGTTTTATGTTCAAGTTTGTTGATTTTAAAATCTATGGGTCTCACACTTGGACGCACACGACTCAACCTAGTCCCACTTCAAGCTTATAAGGTACAGGGACTGCCCTACCATTTTCTGTACACACCCGTCCAGGTTTAAATACCAACCTGGAACGAATAATGGATTCTCATGAGCAATTTATTTTATTTGTTTTTCACATCTCGTCCTAGAGGGCTGTTATCCGCTGAGTCACCATCCCAATGAACAACACCATAGACCCGGAAATGCTTTTTATTTTTATTTATTTATTTATTTATTTTATATATATATATATATTTTTTTTCATAAGACTCCACCTAGAGGGCTGTTGCCCACTGAGTCACCATCCCCTTGAGCAACACCATAGGCTTTGTCAATTTTTTTTTTTTATCGTGTTGCTTTCATGTTTCACCAATTGCACAATCCTAGGGTGGACTTTCAATGGCCCTTTTTCACTATATTAGCAGTTTTCAGCCTTACCGTATACTCCCAAGATGATAACCCACGAGATTTCTAAGCGTTTCTTAAGGTGTGATTAATTAAACACTTAAGGGGATTTTTCAAAACCGGTTGGGCCTACCAACACATCCTAATCACATACCCCTTTTGTTTTTTTTTTTTCAGAAAACAAGATTGTTTTAACTTTTAAGAGATCACGAAATCCGGTAATTATATCATCTTCCATTTAGATGCAAAAAACTTCTTTCAAGAAACAATATATATTAAATTTTTTTATTTTTTTATTTTATTATTATTATTATTATTATTATTTTTTTAAAACCACTAAGCTAAAAACCAAAGCAACAACTATGACTCATATTTCCCATCCCCACACTGAAACTTGCATTGTCCTCAATGAAGAGACAGAAATACACTAAAACAAATAAATAAAAAAACATAAAAGGATAAAAGGAACGTGTTCACCTGATAGCAAAGCAACAATTCTTCCAAACCGTTCCCACTAGCTATATAGCATTCCATTCGCAGCTAGCACCCTCATGCATCGGATCATCCTTCATACTCTAGCCAACATCTCCAGATTCACCCGAATGGAGATTGAGTACGGGTGGTACGTATCCAAACCTACATAACCAAAACAAAAGCACAACCCGAGCAGCATAACACTGACACAAAAAGACTCAAAATACTGACTCAAACAAATAAAATAAAAGGCTTACTGAACAAAATAAAAAATATAAGACAAAGCAAACAAGCAAATAATATGCAATACTCTACACATGGGATCTTCCTAAAGATCTATAACTCTAGCAAAAATCATGGAGGATCAAATAGATCCCATGTACCAGCCCCACCATCAATCACAGTAGAACCTCTCAAAGGCACTAGCCTATCCCAACACGTCTCTCTAATGAATGCATCCTCCTGATCTAAACTAGACTCAGACTCTAGAGTGGGTTGATCAGACCTAGGTTTACTAACCACAGAAACATCCCCACACTTAGGTTTTTCTATAGGTGTAAGGTTCACTATCTCAGGAGGTATATCAGCCATCAGTGCCTCTAACTCAGCAAGGTCTCTCTCAGCATCAAACTCACCCTCTCTAACATACTCAGGCAGACCATCTAACTCTCCAGCAAACTCAAGCTCCCAAGACTCAGACTCCTTAGACTTCCCAGTTACCTCACTCTCACTAGAACTAATGGAGCTCATAACTTCCTTAACACTACTCGGACTCCTAATGGAGTCAGTCACATGGAATGTGACTTCCTCATCTCCTAAGTGAAGTACAATGGTGCCCTTAAAGACATCAATATTGGCCTTAGCCGTACGAAGGAAAGGACGTCCAAGAATGATAGGCACATTCGCATCAGCCTCCATGTCTAGAACAACGAAATCCACGGGGAAGACAAATCTATCAATCTTAACAAGCAAGTTCTCTATGATTCCCCGAGGATACTTAACAGAACTATCAGCAAGAGAGAGTGTCATGCACGTCGGTGTAAGTTCACCTAGGCCTAGCTTCTCATAAATCGAATAAGGCATCAAATTAATGCTAGCACCTAGATCAGCTAATGCGTGGTTGTGAATATTGCTACCAAAGAGACATGGGATGGTGAAGACTCCCGGATCAGACAGCTTCTCTGGAAGCTTGTTCATCACCACTGCAGAACACTCACCAGTAAGATCAACATTAGAAAGTTCTCCAAGCTTCGCTTTGTTCTTGAGGATGTCCTTCACGAACTTAGCATACTTGGGCATGCATTGGAGAACCTCTATGAATGGAAGATTTATCTTGATCTGCTTGAACAAATCACGAAAGTACCCATACTCCCTAGAATATTTCTGATGGCGGACACGATCAGGATATGGGACTCTAGAAAGATCTATCTCAGGGCTGGGTCTAAAAATGGGTGGGCGATCCCTAATAGTGCTCTGGACCCTAGGACCCTCTATCTCTACTTCCTTTTCTCTCTCCCCAACATCTTCTACCTTTCTGTCATGTGACTCTACCTCCCCTAACTGCTTACCCGATCTAGTGGTGATTGCCTTAACATGTGCATGCGGGTTTTGTGTACTAGAACTAGATGAAAAAGTACATGGGGGTTTCTCGTCTATCCTCCTAGCAAGGTCGACTACTGTTCTCTGGAGATCCTGAAAAGCTGACTGTTGGTTTTTCAGAATAAGATCATGTTCAGCAAGAGTTTTCTGAGTGGCGGCATCCTTAGCAACTAACTGTGTCAACAAGTCTTTTATTTCACCCAAACCGTTCCCACCATCCCCACTTGAATTAGTTCCTGAATTCCTAGGAGCAAACTGACCCTGCCCGGAATTATATTGTTGATTGGAATGGAATCCGGGGGGGTTTCCTGAAGACCTAAAGTTATTGTTGAACCTAGAACCTGAATTAAAACGAGTACCAAAGGGGTTAGCGGGTCCTTGGTTCTGACCTCCTATGAAATCTACTTGCTCCTGGTTGAGCATGGGGCACTCTAACGTACCATGACCTCCCCGACACATCTCACACTTATCAACCTTAGCCTTAAGCTCTTTCATTTCTCTTGTCAGGTTTTCTAAAGCAGCAGCCACCTGAGTATCCAAGGTGACTTGGTGAACACCTCGTGAAGACGAGGGTTGGCTCGAGGAAGGAGTGGAATTCCTAGTAATTGACCGCTGCTCATACTCAGACTGGGCAAAACTCTCAAAAAGGTCAAGGCACTCGTCTACAGTTTTCTTTCCCATCAGGTGCCCTCCTGCGGAAGTATCAAAACGGGCCTTCGTTTCATAAGTGAGACCATTGTAGAATTTCTCTACAAGGGCCCAATCAGATAAACCATGTTGGGAGCATTTGCTAAGTAGGTTTTGGAACCGCTCCCAAGCAAGATAGTAAGGCTCATCTGGCTCCATACGAAATGAGTGGATCTGGTCACGGAGCCTGGATGCTTTTGCAGGTGGGAAATACTTGTTCAGAAACCCTTGGCGAAGGGCTGCCCAAGTAGTGAAAGTCCCAGCAGGCTGCGAGTCAAGCCAAGTGGCGGCTCGTCTCGCTAGTGAAAAAGGAAACAACTGGAGAAAGATTGCATCATCATTGGCACCTTGAAGCTTGAAGGTACCACAGATGCGGGTCAGGCGGGCAATATGAGCAGGTGCATCCTCATCATCACGTCCATGGAATTGGCATGAATTGGTGATCGCAGTCATGATGTAGGATGGGATTTGCCAAGAGTTTTCATTGGCAATCTGAGGGCAAGTGATTGGAGAATTAACTCCGGTAAAACCCTGGGTGGATTGCTGGTGGATGGTCCTACGGTCTCCCATTGGTAAAGGATTGGCTTTAGGACTAGTAGGTGCGGAAATGGGTGGTGTAGAGTTTGGTGTGGACTTGGGTGAGGTTTGTGGGGTGCTATCAAAGATGGATGGTTTCGAGGGTGGAATAGAGGTAGGAAAGTTTAAACTTGAAGTAGAAGTACTTACCCCTGATCTGACGGAAGAGAGCGCAGAATCAGCTGTATGTGTCGGTGGTGGTCCCTTCGATCGGGTATGTGGCATGTACTGCAACTCAAGAATAGCAAACAAAGTAATAAAAATTAATAAAAATTGCAAAGAATAAACCAAACAAAAGGAAAAACAAACAAAATAGACACAGAATAGTAAAACAAAACTAGAGCAAGCTAATTAACGCAATTGCTAAGAGTCCCCGGTAACGGCGCCAAAAACTTTGATGTGCAGATGGTAATTTAGTAAAAACGACTTAAATTAACCCTATTCTAGACACTAAGTAATACTCTAGACTTACTAAATGACACTAAACTACTAACCGGCAAGTGTACCGGTCGACTCTAGTATAGCTAAAGTAAGTCCGGATATCGAATCCACAAGACTCTAATGTATTGCAATAATTAACTCGATCTAGTCTTAAAATACACGGACTGTTTGTTCTGTTCTTGAAAAAGGGGGGTTTTCTAACAATTCCTACAAAAGACAAGTAATTGAAAACTAGAAATAACTGAAGGCACGAATTTAGAACAACTTAACTTGGATGATAGAAAGGCACTACCTAGATTGGAGTCCTGATTTTATTTAGAGATGATTGGTTTGGGAAATTATAAACTTTGGGGAACCGGGATCTAAAAGTTTTCACCTTTTGGGACGCCTAAAGCCTCCTAATCACTCTCAAGAGTACTAAAGTGACATCCTAAGATTAGTGTAACTACCGGATGCTAGACTCACTCTCACGAGATGTCTAATGGGTCTATGAAAGTACCTATGTGATTCACTCCTTCACGGGATCTAAATCAAGGTAAGTTGAACTCTATTAATTGAACTTGCTAGACATTAGTCAAAAGGCCACTCCCTCACAGAAGCTCCTGCCTTGCAGCTTAATGACTTAGATCTACCAATAAACTCGCACCTCACAGATTATGAGATTAGCAAAACACTTGAATTAGTAAGATTACCGATTAATTGCTTTTAAAGTCTATCGTACATTCAACATTAAAGATCCTAAATTTATTATGTGATATAGACAATCACCAAAACTGAAGACCTAACACAACTCTATTATATGATAAAGACCATCACCAAGAGTTATGTAAAGCAAATAAACGACAACCAAACCCATTCAAATACTCATATGCATTCAATTAAAGAGCCAACTATTCTTACAATTCAAAGACTACCAAGGTTTTCATAAGAATCCCATAAAAATCATAACTTTAACAATCAATCATCCAATCTAGGTAGTAACAAAGTGTCTAGCCGCTCATAATTGCGGTTTCAATCAAAAGTAAAGTTAAAACAATGAAACGAAACATCTAAGACGAAAAGAGAATGAAAATAAAGACACCCGAACGTCACGAGGGCGACCCGAATGCTTCCTTGCCTTCAATCTTCGAACTGGATGCTCCGAATGCTTCAAAATGACTCAATTTTTGCTCTCCCAATCGTCCAAGAACTGCCTCTTTCGTAATTCGGGTTCTTCTCCTCTTCAATAGGGCTTAAGTAGGTTAAAAACAAGAAAATTACGACCTTTCTGCAGATACGGGCCTCTCGCGGGGCGCGAGAGGCTTTATAATTCCGGTCGCCACCCGCCACCTTGTTAAAGCAAACACCCACTTCTCGCACACTCTCTCGCGGGACGCGAGAGGATATGTAAAATGGGTCGCACCCGCCAGATGATCCTAGTTTCAGATATTGAATTCCTTTCAGCTTGTGATCTCGCGTATCGCTTCGCGACTCGTTTCTTCTTGTATTTCCGTTTATTTAGGCTCTTTTTAACCCACAAGGCCTGCAAAATAAAATAAAAACAAAAGTTTATCTATTCTAAAGGAAAACGACGCTAAACAAATAAAAACTAAACAAAATATGCATGAATAACCGATGTATTTTGCAATACATCAAATACACGTCGACACCCCAATTATCCGATGTATCGGTGGCGTGTGACTTTCCCGATGTATTTCCAGAGGACCTATCAGGTGTGCCACCAGATCGCGAAATCGAATTTCAAATCGACTTGATACCCGGTGCCCAACCCGTCGCCAAGGCACCGTATCGATTAGCTCCGACTGAAATGAAGGAGTTAATGGAGCAACTACAAGAATTGCTCGATAAGGGTTTTATCAGACCGAGTATCTCTCCTTGGGGTGCTCCGGTCTTATTCGTGAAAAAGAAGGACGGTAGCATGAGAATGTGTATCGACTACCGTGAGTTGAACAAATTGACGATAAAGAACCGGTATCCGTTACCGAGGATTGACGACTTGTTCGACCAACTCCAGGGTGCCAGTTGGTTCTCGAGGATAGATTTTCGATCTGGCTACCATCAATTGAAAGTGAGGGAGCAGGACATTCCTAAAACAGCTTTTCGTACGCGTTATGGACACTATGAGTTTCTAGTTATGTCCTTTGGTTTAACCAACGCGCCAGCTGCTTTTATGGATTTGATGAATCGGGTGTGCTGGCCGATGTTGGATAAATCAGTGATTGTATTCATCGATGATATCTTGATTTATTCAAGGAGCTAGGAAGAGCATGTCGGTCATATTCGGGAAGTGTTGGTGACTTTGAGAAAGGAGACACTGTATGCTAAGTTCTCCAAGTGTGCTTTTTGGCTACGCGAGGTGCAATTTCTGGGTCACATGGTAAATGCATAGGGAATCAAGGTGGACCCAGCAAAGGTTGAGGCTGTGATGCAATGGAAGTCACCAAAGATGCCATTCGAGATTCGTAGCTTCTTGGGATTGGCGGGCTACTACAGGAGATTTATTCAAGACTTCTCCAAGATAGCCTCACCTTTGACTAAGTTGACCCGCAAAGACGTGAAGTTCGTGTGGGGTCGAGAGCAGGAGAGTGCCTTTGAAGAGTTGAAGACGAGACTAACACAAGCTCCTGTCTTGACATTGCCCGAGGGAAGTGAAGACTTAGTGGTATATTCGGATGCATCCTACTCTAGGCTAGGTTGTATATTGATGCAACGTGGAAGGGTAATAGCCTACGCATCCCGACAACTGAAAACCCACGAAGTCAACTATCCCACACACGATCTAGAATTAGCCGCGGTGGTTTTTGCGTTGAAGATTTGGCGGCACTATCTATACGGGACTAAGTGCACCATCTTCACAGACCATAAAAGCTTGAAGTACTTTTTCGAGCAAAAGGACCTGAACATGAGGCAGAGGCGATGGTTGGAACTCATAAAGGATTATGATTGCGAAATCCATTACCATCCGGGCAAGGCCAACGTGGTAGCAGATGCCCTTAGCCGAAAAGAAAGGCCGAGCCGATCCGGGTGAAGGCTTATCAACTGATTATGACCTCCGATGTGATGACACAGATTAAGGAGTTCCAAAACGAGGCTTTGAAAGAAGATCGTCTTAACTCCGAAAAGATGAGAGGTCTAGTCACGGAATCGGGCGTGAACACTCTTGGTGTTAAGACCCGATTCGGGCAGATGTGGATTCCTCGATACGGGGATCTATGTGGAAAGATAATTAAGGAAGCCCATAAGACTCGATATTCCATTCATCCCGGTGCTACCAAGATGTATCACGATATGAAGAAAGATTACTGGTGGCCGGGTATGAAACGCGATGTAGTGGAGTACGTGAGTAAGTGCCTCATTTGTCTCCAAGTGAAGGCGGAACACCAGAAACCGTACGGGAAGATCCAACCGTTGGATATACCCGAATGGAAGTGGGAGCATATCACCATGGACTTCATTACTAAGCTACCTCGCACATCGAGGGGATGCAATACTATTTGGGTGATTGTCGACCGACTAACAAAGAGTGCCCACTTCCTACCGATCCGCGAGACGTATTCATCCGAAAGATTGGCGGATCTGTTCATCAAGGAGATCATAGCTTGTCATGGCGTTCCGGTGTCTATCGTGTCGGATCGTGACACCCGGTTTACATCGATGTTTTGGAGAAGATTCCATGATGTCATGGGGATGAGGCTACACATTAGTACAGCCTATCATCCTCAGACGGACAGTCAGTCTGAGAGGACGATACAGACGCTCGAGGATATGCTTCGAGCATGCGTGATTGATTTTGGAGGAAGTTGGGATGATCACTTACCATTAGCAGAATTCTCGTACAACAACAGTTATCATGCCAGTATTGGCATGCCACCCTACGAGATGCTATACGGTAGGAGATGTAGGACGCCCGTGTGTTGGGGAGACATTGGGCAGAAAGAGTTAGGAGGTGTTGAGGTGATCGAAGCTACGACTGAGAAGTTGGAAAAGATTAAAGCCTTCATGAAGGCGGCGAAAGATAGACAAAAGTCGTATGCTGACAAGAGGCGAAGACCAATAGAGTTCAAGGTTGGAGACCGAGTCATGTTGAAGGTCTCACCTTGGAAAGGAATTATTAGATTCAGGAAACGAGGTAAGCTAAGCCCGAGATACATAGGACCTTTCCGAATTATCGCACGAGTAGGAGAGGTAGCCTATCGACTTGAATTGCCAGATGAGTTAAGTGGAATTCATCCCACATTTCATGTACCTCATCTGAGAAAGTGCTTAGCTGACGAAGATATGATTGTTCCACTGAAGACATTGAAGTAGACGAACGGCTCAATTACGTGGAGCAACAAGTGGCAATCATTGATCGTAAGGAAAAGAAGTTAAGAAATAAATTGGTTCCTCTTGTGTGTGTACAGTGGAAGCACATGAAGGGATCAGAGTCTACGTGGGAGACTGAAGAGGAGATGAGACAACATTACCCACATCTGTTTGAGGAATAACAGGTTTCGGGGACGAAACCTATATAAGGGGGGTGGACTTGTAACACCCGTATTTTTGGAAATAAGAGAATAAAAGAAAAAGAAGAAGGAAGAAATAAAAGTCAACCCCAAAGTTGAGGGGGGTAAAAGTGTAAAAAGGGCAAAAAGTTTTTGTAAAGTTGGTGTAAAGGTGGTATGGCCGCCCACACACTTTCACATCACTATCTTCTTCGGTTTTAGAGAGAGAGAGCAGAGAAAACTCTCGGATATTCGAAGAACAAGAAGAAGAAGTCGAAGTTGAGGTAATAATTCGTATTTTTAAGATGTGTTCTGGCTAAGAAACCGAGAATGCATGTTCTTATGTGTGTGTTTTTGTGTTCGGGTGTGTTCATTGGGTTTTATAGGTGTTAAAACAAGTATCGTTGAGCTCGAATTTATTAAAACCTTAAATATATATTTATATAAATAGTTATAGTTGTATAATATATTTTGACAAAAAATTAAGTAACATTTATATATATTATATAGAATGTATAACTATAAACAATATATAAACTTACACATAAAAGAATTCAAAGAAAATAAATACATAAATAACGAGGCGAGCTTGATACTACTATAGCTCAGGCTCAAATAGGCTTGTTTTTTACACTCCTACACTTACATAAAGACTTCTGAACACCCTTAGAGTGGCTTACTTAGGTGTTTGGGCTCGTTATCAATACCTTCATTCTATATGTTTGGTTTCAAATTCAATATCGTAATTGTATGTGTTTGGGTTTATTTTGTTCAGTTATATGCAAGTAATCTAAATATTAAATAGAAGTCTAAATAAACTAGATAAATAGAAGTCATACATTAAATAAACGAAATTTAACTACATCTTGATTTTCGATGGAGCAATGTTAATGAAACTCTTACGACCTTTTCACTCCTCTAAATGGTTTCATTTACGTTGAATTGTATTTATGTTTACTAATGTTTAAATGTTGTTTTAAACGTTACGGCAACGCGCGGTCTGAAATTATAGTTATCAATTACGCACAACAACGCCCAAATCACAATAATTACGTACAACAATTTGGAGAGAGATCTTTGAATTGTATTAAGTGAGTCTTTCTACGCACAACAACGCCCAAATCACAATTACGTACAAAACTAAACTCAAAAGAGTCAGAGACCTACGACAATGCGCGGTCTGAAATTCTAGTTACCAATTAATCATCAATTTGAACCACTTAAATGTAACTAACTTCAAAAACTGTTTTATCTGTATTCATTTCAATCATAACATAACTTAAGGGTAACTAAGGTGTCTATTTTGTTTGTATTCGATTCAATTATAACATGAGCCCAAGTGTTGAAAACCGGACCTTAATGTTTTTGGAGCCCGTTTTTGAAGTGCACGAAAATGGGCATAACCTGGTCTACAAGTCTTCGTTTCTGAGGTGCTACCAGTCAAAACGACCGTGGAAACGACGGCTACGTCATGGTAACCAGTCGAAGGCGGGTTATTGTAACACTCGTATTTTGGTAATAAGAGAATAAAAGAAAAAGAAGAAGGAAGAAATAAAAGTCAACCCCAAAGTTAAGGGGGTAAAAGTGTAAAAACGGCAAAAAGTTTTTGTAAAGTTGGTGTAAAGGTGGTATGGCCGCCCACACACTTTTCACATCACTATCTTCTTCGGTTTTAGAGAGAGAGAGCAGAGAAAACTCTCGGATATTCGAAGAACAAGAAGAAGAAGTCGAAGTTGAGGTAAGAATTTGTATTTTTAAGATGTGTTTTGGCTAAGAAACCGAGAATGCATGTTCTTATGTGTGTGTTTTTGTGTTCGGGTGTGTTCATTGGGTTTTATAGGTGTTAAACTTGTAGCAAACGGGTTTTGAAGAAGTCATACCCGAGAGTCTGCTAAGGTGAGTTCTAGACCCCGGTTTTTACTTGCTTTAAACTCTTTTGGGGCTGAAAATGCATTAAACGATTTTTACCATATTTATCTATTGATACCCGTATGTGTTTTGGCATGTTTGATGATGTTTATTAGATGGTTATGTGTAGTTCATGCTTAGAAAGCTTAGAACATTTAGGCCTGATGTTTGGGTTTGGAAATATCATAGTAATAAGCTGGACAGAAGGTTGATGAGCCTACACAGTAGCCTCTTACGCCCAGGATTGCCTTAGAAATGTTCTAAGTAGGGTCATGAGTCCAAATAGTTCTCATATGCCCAAACAGTACCTAATACGCCTAAGGCTCATAAGCGTCAACAGTGCTCATATGCTTGAAAATGACTTAGAAAAGTTAAGTGTAAGGTAATATGCCCAAACAGTACCTAATACGCCTAAGGCTCATAAGCCTCAACAGTGCTCATATGCTTGAAAATGACTTAGAAAAGTTAAGTATAGGGTAATATGCCTGAATAGTACTCATACGCCTGAGATTTTTCTAAGTACAGGGTAATGAGCCTAAACAGTGCTCATACGCCTGAATAGCTCATACGCCTAAGGTGAAAAAGTTTCTAAGTGTAGACTGGTGAGCCTACATAGTGGTGAAAAGCCTGAACAGGGCTTATGCGCCCAAACAGGGCTCTTACGCCCAGACACTTAGAAATTTTTAGAAAATTTTCTGGGAGTCTGTGCTTTAGGGTTTGACCAAGGTTGACTAAGGGCCTATTAATGATGGTGTTTCATGCATGATATGATTATTTATAATTGTTCTTTATTATAGTTATTGTTATTATTATTACTCATAGTATGTGACTTTACGTGGTATGTTATTATCGTAACGTAAAGTATATTGTAATAATAAAGTGAAAGAGCAATAAAGAAAAGAAGTGGAACATAAATAAAATATTAATAAGCCTTGCAAGCACATAGGAGGGACACGATCGTGTTGTCGTTAGCGCAACTGTGTTGCGGGTTAGCTACCCTTTTATGCACACAGGGTCAATTGATTGAGATTGGCAGGACCTTTGTAGCGTGCCCTGGGTGATTGGGTCGGCCTTGTACACAGTACACATAGCCCTTTCGAGGGATACAGTTGACCCTTCGGGGAACATAGTTGACCCTTTCGAGGGATACAGTTGACCCTTCGAGGAACATAGATGGCCCATCACCCGTTTTCCATCGCGCACATAGTTGGGGCATTGCGCACTGGTCCACATAGACAGTGGAACATAAAGTTAAAAAGTTTACAAACAATGCATACAGTACAGAGAACGAACAATATTTGTTCATACAGTTAATGCGTGCTCGCATACACAGTACAGAGTTGTATTTTACAGAAAAGAGTATTTTCATATACTACACATATAAAGTAATTTATTACGTATAAAACTAGAACTCACTCAGCAACGCTGACTTTTATACATTTTCAGTTGGCAGGTAAATATTGCTGAGGATGGCACGAGGACGAAGCTACTCGGCAAGACAAGGCTGACATCCATCCATATTTTGATTCTATTGTTGTTTTGTAATGCAATTGAACAACCTTTTTGTAACTCATGAGCAACATTATATTGTTTAACAACAGTAGTTAAAAGTAAATGAAAGGTTTTATTACATGAAATTCCGTTGTGAATATTATGAAATGAATATTAATAGGTATCTATGATGCAATGAATGACCAACTGTGAGGTGCCCGGGATCGGGGCCTTACAGTTATCCCGTTATTTTTCCAAAATAAGGCCTCTAAATGGGTTTTTGGACACTTTTATGTTTTTTTCAAGTTTTTCGGTTTTGTTTTGGGCTTTTGCTTGGCCCATGTTTGTTTGTTTTAGGCCTGTTCAAATTTGGCTTGTTATTTAAGTTATCTTGATGTAATTTGGATGGTCACTTGATATTTCTGAAATTAAAAAGTTTTTCCTTTCAAATTCGTGACTTTTGGGGTCGAATTTGGGGTTTGTATATCAATCATCACAAATTAGAGTCGCTTAAGGGTAACTAACGTCTATGACTATTTTATTATATTCATTTCAAACATAACATGACCTATAAGGCTTATCCACTAAATAGTATCAACAATCCAAACGCATATGACCCGTTAACATTAAGTAGAGGGTATGTTTGGAGTATTTAGGCTAACTAGGGTTGATATTATCAATTAATCTCAATTAGGGCCACTTAAGAGTAGCTAATGTTAATGACTAATTTATTTGTTTTGTTTCACACATCACATTACTTATAAGACTCTAATGGGGGCGGGATGGGCGACCACTCTGGGGCCAATCTCCTAAAGAATCCGGAATTTTTAAAATGTTATTATTAAAAAAATAAGCTATAATAAACCCATTAACAAACCCAATAACATTTTAATTCTTTGGCCTATTAAACCTTACTTTAAAGTCTGTTAACATTTTAAATATTTAACCGCATACCGTTTATCAAATCTAATCTTAATTTAATATGATAATACCTAGATCATTTTACTTAAGCAAATAAATTAGATCAATTTCTTATAACACACACTCAAACCCTTATTTAGTCCATAACTCCCCACCAAAGTTTTACAACAAGTACCTATAATACACTCTCAAACTCTCGATCTCCTATCAACAACTAACCTGAGAAATAGGAATGTCAATCCCCTGTATACCCATGTTCCATACGGATGATTCAAACCCCATAACCCTTCACTTCCTTTCTCACGAAACAAACTGCTCTGCCTCTCCTCTCTGTGAGCTCTTGAAATCTCCGGTCCAGTGTGACGAAATTCGCTCAATCGGTCAGTATTTTCGAATTAAGGTATGTATTTCTGACTTCGTGAACTGATCATGGTATAATGTTTCTAGATTTGCGAATTAAGGTATGTATTTTCTGACTTCATGATGAATTTCAGTCAATCAGTTAGTACTGGCGAATTGATGCTCGAATAACCGCCCAACATGATGCGTTTATATATGATTGTTTCACTGATTTTATTCTAACTAAATGGTATCAATACATTTGTAAATGTTGTTGCTAAGTTTTAATTACATAGCCTTGTAGGGTTTTGAAGACAACAATTTTGGGATGACAAATTATTATCTCAAATTACTCCAATAAAGATCATATACTGCAACTAAAGGGATTTTTATATTGAGTATAAAATCAGAATAGTTTCAAGAAGGTGAACGGTGGTACATTCTTTGGTATTCCTTAGCATTATAGACAACTATTACATGTCATACACAAGTTTGGTTTTTAATTCTTTCGTTACATTTTATGTGGATTCCAGTGTTTATTTAGATCTGGATTGCTCTTTTTGGTGTGGAATTGCAGCTATATTCATTTAACCATTAATGATTTAGATCAACATCGAAAATATTATATAGCAAGTTGCAAAAACAGAACTTTATTTGTTGAATTCTGACTCATGTACAATCAACTAAACATTACAAACCAAAGAGCATGTGTTGACAATTTCAACTCATTGCTTATCTATGTTTCTTGCATTCTTACTTTTGGACTAATGAACTTCACCTCTATTACAACAAATATATTTATGGAAAACAATTATATGGAACTTAAGTTTTTGTGAAAACAGTTCAGAGAGTTGAAACTCAAATACACATGGGTTTTCTTTTAACCTTTTAAACCCACTTGATCGGGAGTCTAAGGCTGATCATTATCAGTTTTTTTCTTGCAAACTCTGGCCATTCCTGTTTAGGATTTCAAAACTTCAATTTACTTGATATTTAATTGCTTATAAAGTTGTATGCTTAATTACTTAATTTGCACTTGGGTTTTGTCATTGATTCTTTATGCGTGTGAATTTTTTTTCATCTTTTTCAAGTTCTACAACTTATGCTTGTATTCTGCTTTGAATTGTTGTCATTACATGTCAATTTAGATGCCAACCATGATTTGAACCAATTTAGAATGATTGAAAGCTTAGTTTGATTTACATGATAATGTTCTTGATGGGTTTATGATAAGAAAATTTGATTACTTTTTAATGAACAATATGCATTACTTTGTTGTTAAACTGATTAGTTATGGTTTGATGTGAGATACATATGGCCTAGCAATGAGCTCTACAATGTGCATCTTTCACCATAAAAGAGGGAACACATCATGTTGGGCGGTTATGACTTACAAAAATCATAACACTGATCTCCCCTAGAATATTATATCTATGGACTTTTAGTCTTTATAGTTACAAACAAAATAAACGTAACAAACTAGAGATGAATAGATAAACATGAAACTTCGACTATTGAATGTATAGACTTACGCACAAGACTATTGAACAAATGCAACAATTAGACTTCGACTAGAGTGGCTATTGCAATCAGAAACCAAAACGTCAAAAAGTGCAACAATTATCAAAGCTATCAGGCTATCAGGCATTAAAACAAAAGAAAAAACATACATTTTGTTAATTTACACAACAATTGATCCATTACCTAATTTTAACCAATAATAATGAATACTGACCCAATAGTTTAAACTTCAAATTTTATTTTAGATGTTGAACATTAAATCTAATGATTGAATTGGTTCTCTTTATGCAGTACAATGTGGATACTTTTGTTAGTGACGACGGTTAGTGTCCTTACAAGAAAGAGATCTAAAGAACAAGATTTAGGTCAACTTAAAGTTCAGTCAACCATTGATGGGAGTTCATCTGAGATCGTACAGCAACCCACACGTAAACGCAATCGTCATTCGTCCAACATTGATTCTAATGGTAAATGTTCATTTTTTGTATTTGTTATGTCATATAACTATCTTCATTTGTAGTGAAAATTAATAATAATATTTTGAAAATGCAGTTGTTGCAGTCGAACCTATCCCCCAACCAGGTAATTTTTATTTTGAGTAAAATGCCATTTTCGTCCCTGACGTTTTGTTGAATTTGCCATTTCAATCCAAAAACTTTTTTGGCCATTTCAGTCACTTTAGTTTACCATATATTGCCATTTTCATCCACACTACCGTTAAAAAGAAGGGTATTATAGTCTTTTCTACACATTCTACTTATTATTTAATACAATTAAAATGAACTAAATAATTCCCACTAATATATTGACTACAAAAGTCAAACCACATTCCTTATATTTATGTATGCCGTAGTTTAGACCGTGATTATGTTTGCTATTGTTGTGGTTATGTTATGAAATGGGTAATTTGGATTAAACTAAACATGGTTTGCTACCCCGTGATTATGTTTTGCTACTGCTGCGATTATGTTTATGTTTTGCTACTGCTGCGATTATGTTATGAACATGTTTAGCTATGTTTGATTGTGTTTGTTCATACGGTACTTATGTTATGAAATAGGTCAATTGGGTTAAATTGAACATGTTTAACTACCTTTGATTATGCTGCTGCGATTCTGTTATAAAATGGGTCAATTGACTCAATTTGAACATGTGAAACTACCTTTGACAATGTTGTTGCGATTATGTTATGAAATGGGTCAATTGGGTCAAATTAATCATGTTTAACTAGCTTTGCTTATGTTGTTGCGATTATGTTATGAAATGGGTCAATTGGCTCAAATTGATCATGTTTAACTAGCTTTGCTTATGTTGCTGCGATTATGTTATGAAATGGGTCAATCGGGTCAAATTGAACAACTTTAGCTAGCTTTGGTTATGTTGCTGCGATTACGTTATGAAATGGGACAATTGGCTCAAATTAATCATGTTTAACTAGCGTTGCTTATGTTGCTGCGATATGTTCTGAAATGGGTCAATTGGGTCAAATTTGTAAGGCCCCGTTCCCGGGCACCTCACAGTTGGTCATTCACAGCATAAAACATACATATTATTAAATTAAGCAGCGGAATTAAGTTGGCAAAACCCTTCATTCATTTCAAACACTGTTGTTAAGCAATACATTCTAGTTCATAAGGCACAAAATAATTAGTCGAATGAATTACAAAACAACAGTATCGTCAAAACATAATTTGGATGTCAGTCTTGTCTTGCCGAATAGCCATCTCAGTGTGCCATCCTCAGCAACCTGTTACCTGCCAACTGGAAAATACATAAAAGTCAGCGTTGCTGAGTGAATTCTAGTTTTGTAGATTAAAATACTTTACTTTTCATTTCAAGAGAAACCTTTCTTTACTTATATGCGGTCACACAAGTACGTACACAGATAATATTATTATTATCTTCATCGTTCATTCATTAACTTTCCTTCGTGTGCCATTCATCGTTTATATTCATATTCTTTCGTACTCTTCCTTTCATATTAGTTCTTTCATTCGTACGTATCTTACTTTCATTCATTCATATATTACGTACGTTCATACATTCGTTTCATTCATACATCCATTGCATACGTACGATCATTTCTTTCATTCATACGTTCATTACATTCTTTCATTCTATCATATGTTAGCCGAGTCTATTGCAGCACATGGCTGCTCACCTCAGTGGCAATCTCACAGATTGCCTGCTAACCGAGTCTGTTGCAACACGTAGTTGCTCACCTCATTATCAATATGTTAGCCAAGTCTGTTGCAGCACACGGCTGCTCACCTCAGTGGCAATCTCACAGATCGCCTGCTAACCTAGTTTGTTGCAACACAAAGTTGCTCACCTCATTATCAATCTTAAAGATTGACCCTGTGTGCATCCTTCGGGGTAGCTAACCCGCATCACAGTTGAGCTAATACCTGCCAGGGGTGTGCACCTCCATTCATTTGCTTGCAAGCCTTTCTTACGTTTATTCGTTCATTTATTAATGCATGCATTCATTCATCATGTTCCTCTTTCATTATCTTTCACTTTACGTTCCAATTCTCATTTTCATTAATATTTTACTTATTAATGATCATGCTCTTCGTTAAATCTTAGTCATTCTTCGTCATGCCAGTACATACTTAACAATATTAAAATAATAATAATATTTTAAACAATAATAAAATACTGATAATAGAATCAGTATTAATAAGGGTCAATCAATTATCATCATTACATTCATAAAACATCATCATTTATTAACCCTAGTCAACTCTGGTCAAAACTCCATAAATCTGATTACCAGAAAATTTCTGTAAAAATTCTAAGTGTTTGGGCGTATGAGCCCTATTCAGTCGTATGAGCCCTGCTCAGTCGTATCACCTTCTTAGTCGTTTCACCTTAAACTTAGAAAATTTTCCTAGGTCATACGACCACTGTTCAGTCGTATCATCCCCAGACTTGGGAAATTTTTACAGGTCATACGACCACTGTTCGGTCGTATCATCCCCCATACTTAGGAAATTTCTAATGGTCATACGACCACTGTTTAGTCATATCACCCCATACTTAGAAAATTTCTAATGGTCATACGACCACTGTTTAGTCATATCACCCCATACTTAGAAAATTTCTAATGGTCATACGACCACTATTCAGACATTTAACCCTTAAAATACTTCTAAGGCAAATTTCATGGGTCGTATAAGCACTATTTAGACATATCACCTTGTACTTAGTTTTCTAAGTCAAAGTTTCAGACATATGACCACTATGTGGTCTTATTAGTCATATTAGCAGCCTATTCATGTGTCTAAGTCATATTCCAGTCCCCAAACATCATAATACCTATTTTTAAGCATGTACATACAATTTCAAACATGACTTAACACTAACATAAACATACATTCATCTTATATAAGCTTACACATGTACATAACATACGGGTATTATACCCAAATTCATAAAAACATACTTACATGCATTTTCCAGCCCCAAATCATTTAAAACAAGTAAAAAGGGGTCTAGAAACTCACCTTTGCTGCTTCCAATCCTAACACTCTTCACCCGAGCTTCTTCAAACGATTCCAACACTTAGAAACCTTCTAAACACACATTTGAACACATAGAAACACTCATAAGCATTTAACCGAGGCTAAGGTTAGCCAAGAACAACTAAATTTCACGAATTCTTACCTAAAAATCGAATTCTTCTTCTTGTTCTTCAAAATCCGAAAGTTTTCTCTGCTTTCTCTCTCTAAATGTCAAATGAAAGTTGTTGTGTAGAAAAGTGGGCAGCCATACTCCTTATTACCAACTTTTACCAACTTCCACCCTTTTTACACTTTTAAACCCTCATCTTTGGGTTGGCATTCATCTCTCCCCTTTTCCCTTTTTCTTTTATTCTTTTATTTCTTCTTTTTTTTAAAGAAATATACGGGTGTTACAAGTCCACCCCCTTATATAGGTTTCGTCCCCGAAACCTGTTATTCCTCAAACAGATGTGGGTAATGTTGTCTCATCTCCTCTTCAGTCTCCCACGTAGACTCGGATCCCTTCCTGTGCTTCCACTGTACACGCACAAGAGGAACCACTTTATTCCTCAACCTCTTTTCTTTACGATCAATGATTGCCACTGGTTGCTCCACGTAGTTGAGCCGTTCGTCTACTTCAATATCCTCCAGTGGAACAATCATATCTTCATCAGCTAAGCACTTCCTCAAATGAGATACATGGAATGTGGGATGAATTCCACTTAACTCATCTGGCAGCTCAAGTCGATAGGCCACCTCTCCTACCCGTGCGACAATTCGGAAAGGTCCTATATATCTCGGGCTTAGCTTACCTCGTTTCCTGAATCTAATGATTCCTTTCCAGGGCGAGACCTTCAACATGACTCGGTCACCAACCTTGAACTCTATCGGTCTTTGCCTCTTGTCAGCATACGACTTTTGCCTATCTTTCGCCGCCTTCATGAAGGCTTTGATCTTTTCCAATTTCTCAGTTGTTGCTTCAATCACCTTAACACCTCCCAGTTCTTTCTGCCCAATGTCTCCCCAACATACGGGCGTCCTACATCTCCTACCGTATAGCATCTCGTAGGGTGGCATGCCAATACTGGCATGATAGCTATTGTTGTACGAGAATTCTGCTAACGGCAAGTGATCATCCCAACTTCCTCCAAAATCGATCACGCACGCCCGAAGCATGTCTTCGAGTTTTTGGATCGTCCTCTCAGACTGACCGTCTGTCTGAGGGTGATATGCTGTACTAATGTGTAGCCTCGTCCCCATTGCATCATGAAATCTCTTCCAAAACTTGGAGGTAAACCGGGTGTCACGATCAGACACAATGGACACCGGTACACCATGACGAGCTACAATTTCTTTGATGAACAGATCCGCCAATCTTTCAGATGAGTACGTTTCGCGGATCGGTAGGAAGTGGGCACTTTTTGTCAAGCGGTCGACTATCACCCATATAGCATCATACCCCTTAGGGGTACGTGGTAACTTCGTGATGAAGTCCATGGTGATGTGCTCCCACTTCCACTCGGGTATATCCAATGGTTGGATCTTCCCGTAAGGCTTCTGGTGTTCTGCCTTTACTTGTAAGTAAGTTAGACATTTACTCACGTACTCCACTACGTCACGTTTCATACCCGGCCACCAGAAATCCTTCTTCATATCGTGGTACATTTTGGTAGCACCGGGGTGAATGGAGTATCGAGTTTTATGGGCCTCATCCATGATCTTTTCACGTAGATCCCCGTATCGAGGAATCCACATTCGCCCAAATCGGGTCTTAACACCAAGAGTGTTCTCACCCAATTCCGTAACTAGACCTCTCATCCTTTCGGAGTTAAGACGATCTTCTTTCAAAGCCTCGTCTTGAAACTCCTTAACCTGTGTCATCACGTCGGAGGTCATAATTAATTGATAAGCCTTCACCCGGATCGGCTCAGGCCTTTCTTTTCGGCTGAGGGCATCTGCCACCACGTTGGCCTTGCCCGGATGGTAATGGATTTCGCAATCATAATCCTTTATTAGTTCCAACCATCGTCTCTGCCTCATGTTCAGATCTTTCTGCTCGAAGAAGTACTTCAAGCTTTTATGGTCAGTGAAGATTGTGCACTTCGTCCCGTATAGATAGTGCCGCCAAATCTTCAACGCAAAAACCACCGCGGCTAATTCTAGATCGTGTGTGGGATAGTTGACTTCGTGGGTCTTCAGTTGTCGAGATGCATAGGCGATCACCCTTCCACGTTGCATCAATACGCAACCTAGCCCGGAATAAGATGCATCTGAATAGACCACTAAGTCTTCATTCCCCTCGGGCAATGTCAAAACAGGAGCTTGTGTTAGTCTTGTCTTCAACTCCTCAAAGGCAGTCTCCTACTCTCGACCCCACACGAATTTCACGTCCTTGCGGGCCAACTTAGTCAAAGGTGAGGCTATCTTGGAGAAGTATTGGATAAATCTCCTGTAATAGCCCGCCAATCCCAAGAAGCTACGAATCTCGGATGGCGTCTTTGGTGGTTTCCATTGCATCACGGCCTCAACCTTTGCTGGGTCCACCATGATTCCCTCTGCATTTACCACGTGACCCAGAAATTGCACCTCGCGTAGCCAGAAAGCACATTTGGAGAACTTAGCATACAGTTTCTCCTTTCTCAAAGTCTCCAATACTTCCCGAACATGACCGGCATGCTCTTCCTTGCTTCTCGAATAAATCAGGATATCATCGATGAACACAATCACTGATTTATCTAACATTGGCCGACACACTCGGTTCATCAAATCCATAAAAGCAGCTGGCGCGTTAGTTAGACCAAATGACATAACGAGAAACTCATAGTGTCCATAACGCGTACGAAAAGCTGTTTTAGGAATGTCCGCTCCTTCACCTTCAACTGGTGGTAGCCAGATCGAAGATCTATCCTCGAGAACCAACTGGGACCCTGGAGCTGATCGAACAAGTCGTCAATCCTCGGTAACGGATACCGATTCTTTACCGTTAGCTTGTTCAACTCACGGTAGTCGATGCACATCCTCATGATACCGTCCTTCTTCTTCACAAATAAGACCGGAGCACCCCAAGGAGAGATACTCGGTCTAATAAAGCCCTTGTCAAGCAACTCTTACAGTTGCTCCATCAACTCCTTCATCTCAGTCGGAGCCAATCGATACGGTGCTTTAGCAACAGGTTGGGCACCGGGTATCAAGTCAATTTGAAATTCGATTTCGCGGTCAGGTGGCAATCCCGATAAGTCTTCCGGGAAACATCTGGAAACTCACACACAACCGGAACGTCGGATAGTTGTGGTGTGGGCGTTTCCACATCCTTCACATAACATAGGTAGGCGTTGCACCCACGCCTCATGCACTTTCCCGCCACCGCCATCGAAATCACCTTCGGAATTACCGTTACCCGATCACCGTATATTGTCACCAGTCTTCCGTCAGATGCCGTCAATCTAATCATCTTCTTTCGACATACGATATTCGCTTCATAGGTTGCCAACCAATCCATCCCTAGTACTACATCAAATCCACCTAGGGGCATCACATGTAATCTAGCAGCAAACCTATGACCTTCTAACTCTATGGCACAGTCCTCTATCACATCAGTAACTCTAGTGGACTTACCAATAGCGGTTTCTACTTCAAAGGGCTCATCAATGCATTTACTACTAGCAGGTAACTTAACACAGAAGGTAGCAGAAATAAAACTCTTACTAGAACCAGAATCAAATAACACAGAAGCAAGAGTTTGATTTACTAGAAACGTACCTGACACAACATCGGGGTCCGTCCTAGCCTCCTCTCTGGTCATGGTGAAAGCTCTAGCACTCGTCTTCTGCCCCTCAGTCCCTGCCACCTTCTTTCCCCCGGAACTCTCGGCCCTCGACTTCTTGCAATCCTTACTCATATGCCCCACTTCACCGTAGTTGAAACACCTCGCAGCCTTACAGTCTCTAGCCATATGACCGGATTTCCCACACCTGAAACAGACGTTTAACCCCATCTACATTCACCACCGTGCTCTTTACCACACTTGTCACATCTTTTGGGTCCCGAGCTTGGTGACCCCACCCTACGGTCATCCCTTCTAGCCTTCTTGTTATTCGGGGTAAAGCCACCACGCCCGAACCGTTTCCCATTCCAGTTCCGGTTAGCACCACCGGCTTTCTTTGACTCCACCACCATCACTTCCCTCTCGTCATAGAGCCTCCCAGCTAAGTCTACTGCCGACCTAAAGGTGCTTGGTCGGGCAGTAATCAAGTGTCTGCGGATATCAGCTGGCAGTCCCTGAATGTACCGGTTAATCTTTCGGGATACCGGTGTCACTTGACCAGCACCAGCCTCGCCATCTCGTTGAATTTGGTAGTATACTGCTGGTGTGTCATGTTTCCCGCCTCGAGTTGTAGGAACTCCTCTCAACCTTATCGAGTTCCCTGTGAGGGCAGAATTCCTCAACTACCAGCTTCTTCAACTCGGGCCACTTCATCTTGCCTATGGCCCTGCTGCCCTCAGCTTGGACAATATTGTCCCACCAACATAGTGCTGAGTCAGTAAAGGAGTGGGTGGCAAACTTCACCTTCTGATCCTCCGGCACTCGCTGATCTCGAGTACCGCTTCCATCTCCCTTACTCAACGGTGGGCAGCAGCAGCATTGCCATTTCCATCAAAAGTCGGGGGCTTGCACCTCTGGAATGCCCCGTAATTGCACCCCTTGGTCGTCACCCTACCACATCATCCCCTTCCTCATCAGATACTACTATCTCAGGATCCGGTCGTTCCTCTTCTCCCTTGCTTTCCTTTCCAGTCGACCCTCTCCTGTCCTCCTTTTCCTTCCTTTCCTCGTTCCTTATAGCTCGAATAACATTGGTCACTACAGATGGCATAACTGCCTGTAGGACCTGGTGTACCTCATCAGCAATCGCCTCCCTAGCTGAGGCATTCAGACTAGCATTCTCAGTTTCTTCATTCCGGTCAGGAACCTCGGGGTTCACAGGAGTCGTCTTAGGAGCTTTAGCACTGCTCCTAGTCGTACGCGGACGACCTCTACCTCTAGCAGCCTTAGAAGGTTTCTTCCCAACCATTTTCCTATGCACTATAAGATTCAAACACTAAAACAGTCATTCAAGGAACGACTTAGTTTATGTCAAGTATAGTAAGTCCCTAATTACAGTGGCCAGTTGTGATTAGCCACTTACTTTACTCTTCACACCCCAAGCATTCCCTATCCTGACTACATCAGCATCTAAATCTACTAAGAACACATAAATCACATAGCACACGCACATAATACTGATTAACTCTTAAGAAAAACAATACCTGATGGCACATGGCTACTCGGGCTGACATCCTTCTTCATGTCCCATTTTCAGTTTAAGTTAAGGTTTATTTTGAAAAAATTTACCCGTTTCACTTAAACTTTGGCTCTGATACCAACTTGTAAGGCCCCGTTCCCGGGCACCTCACAGTTGGTCATTCACAGCATAAAACATACATATTATTAAATTAAGCAGCGGAATTAAGTTGGCAAAACCCTTCATTCATTTCAAACACTGTTGTTAAGCAATACATTCTAGTTCATAAGGCACAAAATAATTAGTCGAATGAATTACAAAACAACAGTATCGTCAAAACATAATTTGGATGTCAGTCTTGTCTTGCCGAATAGCCATCTCAGTGTGCCATCCTCAGCAACCTGTTACCTGCCAACTGGAAAATACATAAAAGTCAGCGTTGCTGAGTGAGTTCTAGTTTTGTAGATTAAAATACTTTACTTTTCATTTCAAGAGAAACCTTTCTTTACTTATATGCGGTCACACAAGTACGTACACAGATAATATTATTATTATCTTCATCGTTCATTCATTAACTTTCATTCGTGTGCCGTTCATCGTTTATATTCATATTCTTTCGTACTCTTCCTTTCATATTAGTTCTTTCATTCGTACGTATCTTACTTTCATTCATTCATATATTACGTACGTTCATACATTCGTTTCATTCATACATCCATTGCATACGTACGATCATTTCTTTCATTCATACGTTCATTACATTCTTTCATTCTATCATATGTTAGCCGAGTCTGTTGCAGCACACGGCTGCTCACCTCAGTGGCAATCTCACAGATTGCCTGCTAACCGAGTCTGTTGCAACACGTAGTTGCTCACCTCATTATCAATATGTTAGCCAAGTCTGTTGCAGCACACGGCTGCTCACCTCAGTGGCAATCTCACAGATTGCCTGCTAACCGAGTCTTTTGCAACACAAAGTTGCTCACCTCATTATCAATCTTAAAGATTGACCCTGTGTGCATCCTTCGGGGTAGCTAACCCGCATCACAGTTGAGCTAACACCTGCCAGGGATGTGCACCTCTATTCATTTGCTTGCAAGCCTTTCTTACGTTCATTCGTTCATTTATTAATGTATGCATTCATTCATCATGTTCCTCTTTCATTATCTTTCACTTTACGTTCCAATTCTCATTTTCATTAATATTTTACTTATTAATGATCATGCTCTTCGTTAAATCTTAGTCATTATTGGGCATGCCAGTACATACTTAACAATATTAAAATAATAATAATATTGTTAACAATAATAAAATACTGATAATAGAATCAGTATTAATAAGGGTCAATCAATTATCATCATTACATTCATAAAACATCATCATTTATTAACCCTAGTCAACTCTGGTCAAAACCCCATAAATCTGATTACCAGAAAATTTCTGTAAAAATTTTAAGTGTTTGGGCGTATGAGCCCTATTCAGTCGTATGAGCCCTGCTCAGTCGTATCACCTTCTCAGTCGTTTCACCTTAAACTTAGAAAATTTTCCTAGGTCATACGACCACTGTTCAGTCGTATCATCCCCAGACTTGGGAAATTTTTACAGGTCATACGACCACTGTTCGATCGTATCATCCCCCATACTTAGGAAATTTCTAATGGTCATACGACCACTGTTTAGTCATATCACCCCATACTTAGAAAATTTCTAATGGTCATACGACCACTGTTTAGTCATATCACCCCATACTTAGAAAATTTCTAATGGTCATACGACCACTGTTCAGACATTTAACCCTTAAAATACTTCTAAGGCAAATTTCATGGGTCGTATAAGCACTATTTAGACATATCACCTTGTACTTAGTTTTCTAAGTCAAAGTTTCAGACATATGACCACTATGTGGTCTTATTAGTCATATTAGCAGCCTATTCATGTGTCTAAGTCATATTCCAGTCCCCAAACATCATAATACCTATTTTTAAGCATATACATACAATTTCAAACATGACTTAACAATAACATAAACATACATTCATCTTATATAAGCTTACACATGTACATAACATACGGGTATTATACCCAAATTCATAAAAACATACTTACATGTATTTTCCAGCCCCAATCATTTAAAACAAGTAAAAAGGGGTCTAGAAACTCACCTTTGCTGCTTCCAATCCTAACACTCTTCACCCGAGCTTCTTCAAACGATTCCAACACTTAGAAACCTTCTAAACACACATTTGAACACATAGAAACACTCATAAGCATTTAACCGAGGCTAAGGTTAGCCAAGAACAACTAAATTTCACGAATTCTTACCTAAAAATCGAATTCTTCTTCTTGTTCTTCAAAATCCGAAAGTTTTCTCTGCTTTCTCTCTCTAAATGTCAAATGAAAGTTGTTATGCAGAAAAGTGGGCAGCCATACTCCTTATTACCAACTTTTACCAACTTCCACCCTTTTACACTTTTAAACCCTCATCTTTGGGTTGGCATTCATCTCTCCCCTTTTCCCTTTTTCTTTTATTCTTTTATTTCTTCTTTTTTTTAAAGAAATATACGGGTGTTACAAAATTGATCATGTTTAACTAGCTTTGCTTATGTTGCTACGATTATGTTATGAAATGGGGTCAAATGGGTCAAATTGATCATGTTTAACTAGCTTTGCTTATGTTGCTGCAATTATGTTATGAAATGGGTCAATCGGGTCAAATTGAATATGTTTAGCTAGCTTTGATCACGTTTAACTAGCTTTGCTTATACATATGCATGTTTTATATGAGACATGATTTTATTCCGATGCACTTTGCCTTATTTATAATATTTACCACAGATGCAAATGAACATCCAGATGCGAATCAATCCCCGATCGATCCACCAAAAAGGCGTGGTCGAAGTCTTAATCGTAGTGCTACAAAGACTTTGGAGACGTTGCCTGAGGGTTCTAAAATTTCTTTAACAATGGCCAATGAACATGATAAAAAAGTAAAGAAATTTGTTGGGTCTTCAGCTACTCAGTTTGCAACCGAGTGTGGGATCGTAATGCGTAATATATGTCCGATGAACTTTCATAAATGGGAGTCCATTCCCTCCGATGTTATGGAGCGAATGTATGAAAAGTTACAAGTAAGTTGTAAATATTATTAACTTTTATGTATTGAGAAGTTATTAACATGTTATATTTTCATTCCTAATATTAAAAATAGTTCTAATTCTACATTTGGTTTGCTTTAAACTATTATAATGTGTTCCCTATTATATATTCATTGGTATTGTTCACATATATATTCATGTAAGCAAAATTCAACTTATTGCGAGCAGATAGAGTTTTTATGGCGTATGTGGATGATCACCTACATCGTCAATGGAGATGCACCAGAGGTAAGTTAAGTGCTCACTGGAAGCAGAACGGGGGAAGAACAAATCCACATTTAGCAAGATCAAATATGGATCTCAATTGTCGAAGCCCAGAAGATTGGAACAACTTATGTGACTATTGGGAGTTGGAATCAACTCAAGTAAGTTTGCTCAATGCTTGAAACCAATTTATTTATAATTATAGATTACAAACCCCTTGTCTTCGTATTGTATAATTATGTTCTTTCGCGTAAACTACAACAAACCGCAGGCCACAAGGTTTTCACGATTTACGATTATGTTCTTTAACACTGTCAATCCATGGAAAGATGACTTAGTGTATAAGATTAAAATAAATTTCTCATTTTTTGTATGTTATTACTGCATCATTAATTACGATATGTATTCTTGATTGATTTGCCACATATTTTATTAATTTTTGTTTTAGTTCTTAGGTTCTAACATATGTGTTGGTTTTTATAGAAATATAGTATTCAAATGGAAGCTAATCGTCAAAAACAAAGAATTGCAAGTAGAGGAGGCTCATGATCAATTGTGAATCATGTATTTCACATGGTAAGTCTTGAATATTAAAGTTTTAATGTTTATTTGATTTAGTGAATTAGTTTGGCAGCCTCTGTTGTTTAACCATATTTGAAACCTACACATTAGACTTTGATTATTTATATTAAACTTGAACATACTATTTGTATATAACTTAGTATGTCATTTGACAAATAAATATACACACACATATGTGTAGTACTACTAATTGAGCTTCAAGGTCAAATAACTAGTGAGCTTAATTGTGTACTTGTTTATTTTTCTAATAGAGTATAAAGATCGAATAATTAGTGACCTTTATTGTTCTCTTAGCTGTAATTTTGTCTATGCAACTTAACCCCTAGTTTCATATTTTTTAAAGTTTATTTATCTATCTTTATTTAATGTTCTTAAATTTTTATTATCATAGACAAATTGTGAGACTCAAAAGCATCCTACCCCATTTGAAGTATATCACAAGCTACATTTTAATGCTGAAAAACAAGGATGGCTAAGCGATGACGCGCGCATTCAATATGTAAGTTATAATTCTCTAGGATCATGTCAACTTGATTGTACTTTTAAAATTTTACTTGTTTTTATATACCTTTAATTTTGTTAAGAGAATATTATTCGTCATAAAGAGGAGGCGGTGACGAAGTTAACTTTAAAAGGTACAACTATAACGCCTACAATGCACCACGAGCTAGAAAAAGAGGCTATTCAAAGTGTGTGTGCCAAGGAGAAAACAAAAAAATCTGCGTGGATGGTAGGCGTTAGACCAGTGCTTAGAAAAAAAGATTTTTGGATGACATCAGAACCTCAATCTTCTCAACAACCTTCGAGCGAGGCTGAAACTCTTCGAAATCAAGTAGCTTCACTCCAAGAAAAATTGAAACAAAGCAATGAAAAGTATGATAAATTGTCGATATTCATGAGCTCGAAGTTTCCATATTTTGAGGGTGTAGCATCCACAACTGCAAGTAGTGGAGCAACCTATTCGGAGGAGCAACTTAATGACGATGTTTGTGGCAATGATAGTTTATTTTAGCATGTTAGCTAGGATATTTTTTTTGTGTTTGGTTGTTAGATATTTTAAATTTTAGACATAATTGAGTGAGTAGCATTATTATCTTTATATTACAGCTTCTGTTTTAGTATGTTAGCTAAGACATATTTTGGGCTGGTTTTAAAAATTAATCTTCCGACTTTTGATATATATTAAAGACCAAAAGTTAATTATAAACTATTGATTATTAGTTTGTAAAAAAACGTTTTCAGGACTGAAAAAGTTATTAAAACATACAAATATTCAGTCTTTGATACATGTATTTTGGCACGAAATAATATGACATCTAAGATTAAACTTCAGTCCTGAAAAACATATTAAATACTGAAATGTTATGTTCTCAAGTACTAATTATTTGTCTCTAAATAATATATTAGTGACTAAATGTTTGTTATTAGGGAGTAAATCTCAGTCTTTACAATGTCTTATTAAGGACTGAATGATCATGAAATCCAGATATAATTATACATATTTAGGACAAATTTGATAAGGTTTAAGAACTAAGTTTCAGTCTCCAAAGACTATCACCAAGGACTGATTTTTAGTCGCGGATGAAATGTATTCGAGACTGAAATCACTTGAAACAAGGGGATAAATTAAGGACTAAAGTTAAGTGTCCTAGTGACTGAATGTTAGTCCCTATTGATGACACACAATTAAGACTGAAATTTAGTGACTAACGCGAGTATCTAGGACTTGGTATTAAGAACTGACAGGGGACTACCAAAATCAGTCCCTGATATTCATTAGAGATTGATTACGTAGTATCAGAGACTAATTTTTCAGTCTCAAATAGCCTTGTTTTTTGTAGTGTGTACTTTGGTTTAAACCTATTAACCGCCTTGATCTATCCCTATAGATCTTTATTCCCAAAATATAGGTGGCCTCACCAAGATCCTTAATGGAAAAACAGCTTCCAAGCCAGGTTTTTACACCTTCCAAGGTTGGAATGTCGTTTCCAATTAGTAGAATGTCATCGACATATAATACAAGGAAAGTAATAATGCTCCCACTAGCTTTCTTATATACACAAGCTTCATCAGTGTTTTTGATGAAGCCAAATTTCTTTACTTCATCATCAAAACGGTGATTCCAACTTCTTGACGCTTGTTTCAATCCATAGACTGATTTCTTTAACTTGCATACCTTGTTAGGATGTTTTGGATCGACAAAACCTTCAGGCTGTTTCATATGGACATCTTACTCAAGATATCCATTAAGAAAAGTGGTTTTGACATCCATTTGCCAAATCTCATAGTCATAATATGCTGCTATGGCAAACAATATCCTGATAGACTTTAGCATTGCCACAGGCGAAAAGGTTTCATCATAATCAACCCCTTGAGTTTGAGTGAAACCTTTTGCTACAAGTCTAGCTTTATAGGTATCCAAGTTTCCATGCATATCGGTTTTCTTCTTGAAAACCCACTTACTTCCAACTATCTTGGACTTAAGAGGTGGTGTAACCAATTCCCAAACTTGGTTATCATACATGGATTGCATCTCAACGTTCATGGCTTCTTGCCATTTGTCAAAATCAGGTTTTGACATCGCCTCATGGTATGTGGTTGGTTCATCCGAATCTACCACATAGCATCCATCCATGAAAAATCCATATCTCTCAGGAGGAACACTAATTCTACCAGATTTGCGAACGTTTTGTGTATCTTGATCATCCACATGATCATTCTCAACATCCTCATGTTGATTGCTAGTATCAACCAATTGTGTATCGTCTTGTGAATCTTGAACCTCTTCAAGTTCCACTGCTCTTCCACTAGTTTCTTCCGAAAGAAACTTAGTTTCCAAGAACTCTGCCTTTCGAGCAATAAACACTTTCTGTTCTGTCAGATCATAGAAATAATATCCAATACAATCTCTAGGATATCCAATGAAGATACATTTTATGGATCGGGCTTCCAGTTTGTTTTGAGTGTATTGCTTAGGATAAGCATCACACCCCCAAACTTTTAAATATGATAATGATGGAACCCTTCCATGCCATACTTCGAAAGGTGTCCTTTCCACTTTCTTGGTTGGGGCCATATTTAAAATACGGGCCGCGGAGAGCAACGCGAAACCCCAAAATGATAGAGGTAGTGTACTTCTGGCCATCATAGATCGAACCATATCCAATAGAGTCCGATTCCTCCTCTCAAACACGCCATTATGTTGTGGTGTTCTAGGTGGAGTAAGTTGTGAGACAATCCCACAACTTCTAAGATACTCTTGAAATTCACTACTTAGGTATTCACCTCCTCTATCTGTACGAAGAATCTTGACCGTTTTGTTGAGTTGATTTTCTACTTCATTCTTGAAGATTTTGAACATTTCAAAAGATTCATGTTTGTGTCTTAACAAGTACACATACCCATAACGACTATAGTCATCGGTAAAGGTAATGAAGTATCTTTCACCATTCCTAGTTATTGGTTTAAAAGGTCCACATACATCCAAATGTATGATTCCTAATAAATCCTTTGCCCTTTCATTAGTCCCACTAAAAGGGGCCTTTGTCATTTTACCTTGTAAACAAGACTCGCATACATCAAATGAATCATTTTCATTAGTTTTCAAAAGACCATTCTTTTGGAGTTTTTGCATACGATTCTTGTTTATGTGACCAAGGCGACAATGCCAAAGATAGGAATCACTCAAATCTAATTTGAGCCTTTTGGTGGTTGCTTGGTACATTGAGCTATCATATGTTATGTTTTCATGAATCAATTCATAAATACCATTACAAGGTATGGCTTTAGAATAAAACATATGATTGAAAGAAACATGAATATCATTGTCAACAAACTTGAAATCATAATCACATTGTCTTAAACGGGAAATAGAAATAATGTTCCTAGTCAAACTAGGAGCATACAAAACATTCTTTAAAATAACTTCCAAACCACTTGGAAGCTTCAAAATGTAGTCTCCTTGGGCTTCCACGTGAACCTTTGCACCATTCCCCATGAAGAGACTAATTTCCCCTTTTGCATAATGCTCACTTCTTTTGAACCCCTGCAACAAATTGCAAATATGAGTTCCACATCCGGTATCTAATACCCATGTGTTAGAAGAAATAACATTTAGCTCAACATGTATCATAAAGATTGTACCTGAGGTTTGCCCGTCCCTCTTCGATCTCAAAGCTTTGAGATAGACCGGACAATTGCGTTTCCAATGGCCTACCTTCCCACACTCAAAACACGGGTCATCTTGAGCAACCTTTTGCTTCTTTTCTTTTGGTTTGGGCGGTTCCATTTTGCTTTTCCTTTTCCCTTCCCCTTGACGTGCCCCTTCCCTTTTGTAACACTTGCCCTAGGGTCGGGGAGGTGCCTCTTCCTACTACCTCCTTCATTGATCGTAAGGACTGGTAGAACCTTTCTACCCATGCCCGCCTCAGCCATTTTGAGCATTGAGTGAAGCTCACCAATGCTCTTGTCCCATCCATTCATGTTATAGTTCATAACAAAGCTATCAAACTTCTTGGATAGAGAGTTGAGGATCAAATCCATTGCCAACTCATTGGACACACAACAGTTAAGCCTTTCGAGGCGATCAATGTGGCTCTTCATCTTAAGAACGTAAGATGACACCGATTAGGTCTCGTCCATCCGACATGCATGGAGTGCTCGAACCGTTTCGAAGCGCTCCACCCTTGATTGTCGTTGGAATATTTCCTTCAACTGGGTGATCATGTCATAGGCATTGTGCTTCTCAAAGTCCTTTTGCAAATCGGGAATCATACTTGCTAGCATGAGACATGCGACTTGCACAGAGTCCTCGGTGTACTTGACCCACTCGGCAAAGGCCTCAACGTCATTTTCATCGGGTTGATCGGGAATGGGATCGTGTAACATATAGGACATCCTTTCTTGCTTGAGAACGATTCTCAAGTTTCGGTACCAATCCATGAAGTTCCCATGGTTTAGACATTCCTTTTGAAGGATTGTTCTTAGTGATAGGTTATGGATGGTCGGGTTTGTGTGTTTTTGTTTGCGGCCATTCTACAAAATTTACAAAGTTCTTATTAGTATTTCTGAAAAATTACATTTTAATCATTAATACTCTTTACGTCTTATAGACAATTAATAATTAAAATCTAGAATCCAACGTTACATTTAAATATCGGTTAGGTGACCTTTATCCCTTTATTTAAATTAACAAGGTACTCAACGTTTGATAATTGTAACCTATTACAATTTCTAGTGTATGGGATCGGTTAAACATCTTATGTTGTTTGGCATGTTTATCCCATCAACACCCTTTGTACGTCATGCTTCGGTGATCCTAATGCATGATTTCCAAATTAAGTCGTCCTACTTAGACACACGTGTGGATTTGCTAATATTAGTGGTTAGGTGACCTTTATCCCATAAATATGGCAAACCCACCTCAAACTCATAAGTTCCCTCTAATGTGGTTAGGTGACCTTTATCCCACATCAAGTTCTTTAATGATTCGAGTGTTGTATAAGAGGATGGTGTTTGACTTATTTTAAAAGGGATTTGAATATTTAGAGGTTTCATAATTCTAGTTTAGAAAACTCTATGTACTTGTATTTGCATGCTTTCAAATACAAGATACCATATGGTTCTTTTAATAAAACCCATTTTATTATAAAATCGTTAATCCTTTTAATAACCTTTTATTAACTTTTGATGATTAAGAACCATCAATTTTCAGCTTGTTAAGTTTGTTAATGAGTTTGTAATATATGTCCAAATATCAACCAAACAATCAAACAACAAACATTCAAACAAGCAAAAATATATAAACGTGAGTGCATAACCATAGCTACTAAGTTGACAACACTTGTTTGCCATCACAAGTGTTGTCATAAGGTCTTTCTTAAGGGTTTGTAATGACACATTATATGTGTCCATGGGCTCCCACTTGAATCCATATCCAAATACTTCAAGGTCCATGTCTTTGATGTCCATTTTTTTTGGGTCTTCATCTTGTGCATCTTCCTTTTACAAAAATTATATCCTAATACATTTTTTTAATAAAAGAAATGCACCTAGTCTATTTATTACATAACCAATGAATAAATAATTACAACCCAAATAATAAACATAAATATTACAACCCAGTTGAATGAATTAAAACAACCATTCCAATCATCCAAATAACATAAGGCCAAAGGCTAGGTTATGCACTATCATATGACCAATCATAAACATCATTCAATAAACAAAATAAACCCCATCAAACCCCAAATTTTCAGCCAACATAAACTGAAAATTAGGGTTTGTTTGTCCAAACAAACAACAACCAAACATATCAACCAATTGACATTCCTATCTTTCAAAGTTTAATCATAAGCATGAAGATATAACTTTGAAAGACTTGGGGTTTATTAAATCAACCAAAATCAGCCTATTATGAGTTGATTATCATCCTTTAAAACCGATTTTAAAGGACAAGAACAAGCAAGCTATCCACATAACCGGCTCTTGATGCCATTGTAGGGTTTGTTAGAACATAAAATCATAGTTTAACCATTTAAACTTTCTAAAAACGCAGCGGAAGTATAGCATTATAAATTTGTTTATAAGCTGAAAAATATGTTCATTAGATGACCATATTAATGTATAAAACAAACCCAAAGAACAAAGGATCATTTATGTGAATAAGCAAGCTATGAAACACATGTAAATGTACATAAAATAACAGCTTCATTGAGCTGTGAAACTACCTTATTCCAGCAGTAAAAAGTCGACCAAAGAAAGGTTGAATGATGTCCAAAATTCAGCCAAGACTTCAAGGATAGTGTAACACCCGAAAGTTTGACTTCTCAGCATATGATGCGACTGAGCTTCAGTCGCCTGTGATTTATGCGACTGAAGTTCAACCGCATGGCTATTCGGCCGATTGGAGCTCAACCGCACGATTGGAGCTCAACCGCCCGAATGAAGTATGAGCCGAATGGAACACGTGCGATGGGGTCCAATCGCATGGTGTTGATGCGACTGAAGGTCCAGTCGCCCCTGGACCAGATGCAACTGAGAGGTGGGTATAAAAGAGGAGCAGCTTCATTCTCCTCCCCAACACTTCACATTTTCAGTCGGGGAGAGAGAGTGAGCGACCAAGAACAGAAGAGAAGAGAGGGAAAGTGCTGCCCGAGCTCCGAATCCGTCGAGAAGATAGCCAAAGTCGAAGTTCATCTACTTCTACCTGTAATGTGAGTTCTAAGACCCCTCATTTACATGTTTTTAATCGATTTGGGGCTGGAATCACATATAAACCCTAGTTTTGTAAAGGTGTAAGTTTGACCCATTTGGGTAAATTTTGAGTAATGCGTTTATAGTAAGAAGTAGGACTTGTATATGCTTGTATGATGTCCTTGTATGAATCCCTGAGCTTTGGGAGGGTCAATTTGGGCTAAAAATGGGTTTTTGACGAGTTTGGGTGCGGGGGTTCGCGGCTGCTGTTCGTGATGAACTCCAGTCGCAGCCCAGTTAGGGTTATGCGACTGAAGGGCCATTCGGCCGAATGAGTATGAGTCGATGTCCAATCGCCCGACTGAGGCCCAGACGCCCGATTGAGTCTCAATCGCACGATAGGTGATGCGACTGAGAGTTTCGGTCGCATAAGTTCAATCGCAGAGTAGTTCAGTCGTACGGTTAAGAGTTAGTCGCATATAATCCAGTCGCATAGTGTCTAGTCGTACGGAAGGAAGTCCAATCGCACGTTTGAGTACCCATTCGCATGATAGCCCAATCGTATGGCCCAGTCGCATGGAGGACATGCGACTGGTAGTAGTTCAGTCGCCCGAACAGGGCTGATGTGAGCGAATGTAGAATTGTATGTATGATGTATGTATGTTAGTATGATGTTGTCATGGTAGATGATGAATACTGATGATATGTAAGTAATTATGTTCCTTATGTGTATGTGTCCTATCTTTTAATAACTTTACGTGAATGAATGAACGAATGTAACGAATGTATTAAGAACGTAAAGTGAAAGATAATGAAAGAAGGAACATGATGAATGAATGCATGCATTAACAAATGAATGAATGTAATAAAGGCTTGCAAGCAAAATGAAGGAGGTGCACACCCCTGGCAGGTGTTAGCTCAACGGTGTGCGGGTTAGCTACCCGAAGGATGCACATCGGGGTCAGTCTTTGTGATTGACCAGAAGTATGTATGGGATCCTTGCCGCTTACCCTAGGTGACTGGATCAGCATTAGTGCACAACGTTCGTGATTGATCATCACAGGTCCAGCACCAGCATATGTGCACAACGTTCGGGGTAAAGCATATGGCATTGATCCAGAAGTAAAGTGAAAGATAAGTGGTGCTTGTACCTACCCCAGGTGACTGGATCAGCATTTGTGCACAACGTTCGTGGCTAACCACCACAGGTCCAGCACCAGTAGTACGTATGATGAAAGGGGGGTAGTGTACATGTCACCGAATGTAATGAACGTTCGAACGAAAGTAATAAATGAATGAATGAACAGAATGAAGGTTCGAACGTATGAAGTGAAAGTATGAATGAAAGTAAAGACATACGAAAGTATGTGAAGTATGTAAAGTATGTATGTATGAAAGTAAACGAGAATGAGGAAGTGTACACGAATGAAAGTAAGTAATGAATGATAAGATAATAATAATATTATCTGCGTGTACGTATGATGTGTGAACACATGAATGAAAGAACGGTTAAAAGAATGAAAGTATGTTTTATTATAAAAACTAGAACTCACTCAGCAACGCTGACTTTTATGTGTTTTCCAGTTCGCAGGTAGTGTTGCTGAGGATGGCACGAGGCGGCTACTCAGCTCTTTTGGGAGGGCATTCTCCATTTTGTAATGCTGCAACGTCACGTGTTGCGGGCCCATAACGCACGCAACAAGTCACGTTGCCTGTCATTACGAGATTTCTTGAGGATCTGAGTCAACGAGATTACTCAAGAAATCTCCTTTATATATTTTTGAATTTAATATCTTCTTAATGAAGAAAATATATTTTCTTATTTCGGTAGAGGTCGCTGTACGACCCTATGATTGCTGAGGAATATGCATCAGCAGCAATCATAGTAAAGTTAGGAAGTGTAAAGAAAGTTGTATTTTGTAATCGTGTCAATGATGTAATGACTCTTATGAATGAATGAGAATATATATATGTTTTCTTTGTTAATTCCACTGCGTATGTTATGATCATGTATTAAAAGTATGTTTATACATTGTTTATCTAAAATATATGCAATGAAAGACCGACTGTAGGGTGCCCGGTGAGCGGGGCCTTACAAGTTGGTATCAGAGCAAAAGTTTAAGTAAAATGGGTAAATTTTCATAATAAACCTAAACTTAAACTGAGAATGGGACAGGGAGAATGAGAATGCCATCTGAGTAGTCGCGTGCCATCAGGTATTTTCTTAAAGATTAACTGGTTATTATGTGCGCATGTGATGTGAATTATGTGTACTGTTAGACTGAGATACTAATGTAGTCAGGATAGGTGATGCTCGGGGTACGAAGAGTAGAGTAAGTGGCTAATCACAACTGGCCACTGTAATTAGGGACTTACTATACTTGACATAAACTGAGCTATTTCCTTGAATGACCGTGTTGGTGTTTTAATCTTTCAGTGTGATAGAAGATGGTCGGTGATAGATTATCTGATGCTTCCCGTGATGGTGAACGTGGTGATGAGCCGCGTATCACGCGAGGAAGATCTAGGAAAGAGAAAGTAGTTCGTGAGGAGAACGAGATTCCTCATCAGGAGGAGCTAGATGAAAGCGCCAAGTTGAGAGCCTCGGTAAAAGAGACAGTGGTTGAGGAAGTGCACCAGGTTATGCAGACGATCTTACCGTCTGTAATGACAGAAGTGATGAAAGCAGTACGTGAGGATGATAGACGAGGGAGGAATCGGTCCTCGGGTAGACAGCAACAGGCAGGGGTAGAAACAGTATTGTCTGATGATGAAGAGGAAGAAGAGGAAGAACAGGTACGGGAGACAGCCCGGGGTTGTGATTATGGGAAATTCATGAGGTGCAAGCCTCCAACTTTTGATGGCTCCGGTACTGCTACTGATTCCCACCAATGGGTGATGGAAATGGAAGCTGTCCTCGATATTAGTGATTGCCAGGAGGACAAGAAGGTGAAGTTTGCTACCCACTCTTTCACAGGGTCGGCTTTATGCTGGTGGAAGAATATGGTCCAAGCCGAGGGTACCAGGGCTATAGGGAAGATGAAGTGGGCTGAGTTGAAAAGGCTGGTGATCGAGGAATTCAGTCCTCGTCGGGAAATGGATAGAATAGAAAGGGAGTTCCTGCAGCTGGAGGCGGGGACGATGACCCATCAGCAGTACACGACTAAGTTTAACGAGTTGGCGCTGTTGGTGCCAGAGCAAGTGACGCCGGTGTCTCGAAAGATCAACCGGTATATTCAGGGGCTGCCATCTGAAATTCGTTGGCATTTGATTTCCGCCCGACCGAGTACTTTCAGGTCGGCGGTAGATTTAGCTGGGAGGTTGTATGATGAACGAGCTGCTTTGGTGAAATCTGAGGGCAGTAAGAAGGAAGTGATGAGAGGAAGTGGCAGGGAAAGAGGTTGGTCGGGGTGATACTTCGACAAGTAGTAAGAAGGCACGGGTTGATGATCGCCGTGTGGTCGTGACAAGTGCAGGGTCGAGAAAGTGTGAGAAGTATGGGCGAGAGCACGGTGGCGAATGCAGATGGGGGCTGAATGTATGTTTTAAGTGTGGAAAGCCTGGTCATATGGCTAGGAGTGTAGGGTAATGAGGTGCTTTAACTGCGGGGAAAGTGGTCATATGAACAAAGATTGCAAGAAGCCGAGGCCTGGGGGTTCCGGCGGGAAGAAGGCAGTGGGTGAAGGGTCGAAGGCAAGCGCCAGAGCATTCACGATGACGCAGGAAGAGGCTAGGACGGACCCTGATGTAGTGTCCGGTACGTTTCTGGTGAACCAAACTTTAGCCTCAGTATTATTTGATTCAGGTGCCAGTAGGAGTTTTATTTCTGCTGCTTTTAGTGCCAAATTGCCTGTTAGTAGTAGACGTGTGGATGTACCGTGTGATGTAGAGACTGCTATAGGTAAAACCACCAGGATTTGTGAGGTAATTGAGGGTTGCGATGTGGAACTGGAGGGTCACAAATTCCCAGTTAAACCCTTTGCGATGACGTTAGGTGGTTTCGATTTGGTGCTTGGAATGGATTGGTTGGCGGATTTCGAGGCGAACATTGTGTGTCGCAAGAAGATGATCAGTTTGACAGCGCCTGACGGCAGTCCAGTGACAGTTTATGGGGATCGGGTTACTACGATTCCGAAAGTGATCTCAATGGCAGTGGCGGGGAAATGTATGAGGCGTGGATGTAATGCCTATTTATGTTATGTGAAAGATGTAGAGAAGCCAGCACCACAACTGTCTGATGTTCCGGTTGTGTGTGAGTTCCCAGACGTGTTCCCGGAAGACTTATCGGGATTGCCACCGGACAGAGAGATCGAGTTCCAGATTGATTTAGTACCAGGCGCCCAACCTGTTGCCAAAGCACCATACCGATTGGCCCCGACAGAGATGAAAGAGTTGATGGAACAGTTACAAGAGCTGTTGGATAAGGGGTTTATTCGACCGAGTATCTCACCTTGGGGTGCTCCGGTCCTGTTTGTAAAGAAAAAGGACGGTAGTATGAGGATGTGCATCGACTACCGTGAGTTGAATAAGCTGACAGTGAAGAACAGATACCCCTTGCCGAGGATCGACGACTTGTTTGATCAACTTCAGAGTGCTAGTTGGTTTTCACGTATAGATCTTCGGTCAGGCTACCATCAACTGAAGGTGAAGGAGCAGGATATCCCTAAAACAGCTTTTCGTACGCGTTACGGTCATTATGAGTTCCTGGTTATGTCATTTGGTTTGACCAACGCGCCAGCTGCTTTTATGGACCTGATGAATAGGGTGTGCCGGCCGATGTTGGATAAATCAGTGATTGTATTCATTGACGATATCCTGATTTATTCAAAGAGTGAGACTGAGCATGCCGGTCACATTCGCGAAGTTCTGGAGACGTTGAGAAGGGAGAAGTTGTATGCTAAATTCTCCAAGTGCGCGTTCTGGTTGCGTGAAGTTCAATTCTTGGGTCACGTGGTAAATCCGGATGGGATTACGGTCGATCCGGCGAAAGTGGAAGCAGTGATGCAATGGAAGTCTCCGAAGACGCCGTCCGAGATCCGTAGTTTCTTGGGTTTGGCGGGTTACTACCGAAGGTTCATCCAAGACTTTTCCAAATTGCTTCTCCACTGACCAAGTTGACCCGGAAAGATGTGAAATTTGAATGGGGTCAAGCACAAGAGAAGGCATTCGAAGAACTGAAGACAAGATTGACCCAAGCTCCAGTTTTGGCACTGCCCGATGGGAGTGAAGACTTGGTAGTTTATTCTGATGCCTCATACTCGGGGTTGGGATGTGTATTGATGCAGAGGGGAAAGGTGATAGCTTATGCATCCGACAGCTGAAAGTTCATGAGGTTAATTACCCTACTCATGACTTGGAGCTAGCAGCTGTGGTTTTCGCGTTGAAGATTTGGCGGCACTATTTGTACGGGACGAAGTGCACCATCTTCACGGACCACAAAAGCTTGAAGTACTTCTTCGAGCAAAAAGATCTGAATATGAGGCAGAGACGGTGGTTGGAACTAATAAAGGACTACGATTGTGAAATCCATTATCACCCGGGCAAAGCTAACGTGGTGGCTGATGCCCTTAGTCGAAAAGAGAGGCCCGAGCCGATTCGGGTGAAAGCGTACCAACTAATCATGACCTCAGACATGATGAAACAAGTCAGAGAGTTCCAGGATGAAGCATTGAAAGATGAACATCTTAACTCTGAACGAATGAGAGGACTGGTAGCGGAGCTAGTAGAAAACACGACGGGCGTTAAAACCCGGTTTGGGCGTATGTGGATTCCTCGTCTCGGGGATCTACGAATGAAGATTATGGATGAAGCTCATAAGTCTCGATACTCCATTCATCCCGGCGCCACCAAGATGTACCAAGATATGAAGAAAGATTATTGGTGGCCGGGTATGAAACGCGATGTGGTGGAGTATGTGAGTAAATGCCTCACGTGTCTGCAAGTGAAGGCGGAGCACCAGAAGCCGTATGGAAAGATTCAACCTTTGGACATCCCGGAGTGGAAGTGGGAACACATCACCATGGATTTTATCACAAAGCTGCCACGTACCCCTAAAGGGTATGATACGATCTGGGTGATTGTGGATCGATTGACGAAGAGTGCTCACTTCTTACCGATGCGGGAGACATATTCGTCCGAGAAGTTGGCTGATCTTTTCATCAAGGAGATTGTGACTCGTCATGGTGTACCGGTGTCGATTGTATCTGACCGCGACACCCGGTTTACATCTAATTCTGGAAGAAATTCCACGATGCCATGGGAACGAGGTTGCATATCAGCACGGCTTATCATCCTCAAACTGATGGTCAGTCAGAAAGGACCATTCAGACCTTGGAGGACATGCTTCGGGCATGTGTTATTGATTTCGGAGGAAGTTGGGATGACCATCTACCGTTAGCTGAGTTCTCGTACAACAACAGTTATCATGCTAGTATTGGCATGCCACCCTACGAGATGTTATACGGTAGAAGATGCAGGACCCCCGTCTGTTGGGGTGAAATTGGTCAAAAAGAATTGGGAAGCGTCGAAGTGGTAGAGGCTACGACTGAAAAGCTCGAAAGAATTAAAGCGTATATGAAGGCGGCCAAAGACCGACAGAAGTCGTATGCTGACAAACGACGCAGGCCAATTGAGTTCCAAGTGGGAGACCGGGTTATGTTGAAGGTCTCACCTTGGAAAGGGATCATTCGATTCCGGAAGCGGGGTAAGTTGAGTCCGCGATATATAGGCCCTTTCCGAATTGTTGCTCGAGTAGGGGAGGTGGCTTATAGGTTGGGACTGCCAGATGAACTAAGTGGAATCCACCCGACCTTCCACGTGTCTCATCTGAGGAAGTGCTTGGCGGACGAGGACATGGTCGTTCCACTGGATGATATCGAGGTAGACGAAAAGCTCAATTATGTAGAGCAACCAGTGGCGATCATAGATCGCAAAGAGAAGAGGTTGAGAAATAAAGTGGTTCCCCTTGTGCGTGTACAGTGGCGGCACAGGAAGGGATCCGAGTCAACGTGGGAAACTGAAGAAGAAATGAGGCAGCATTACCCACGATTGTTCGAAGAATGACAGGTTTCGGGGACGAAACCTAAAATAAGGGGGGTGGACTTGTAACACCCGAAAGTTTGACTTCTCAGCATGTGATGCGACTGAGCTTCAGTCGCCTGTGATTTATGCGACTGAAGTTCAACCGCATGGCTATTCGGCCGATTGGAGCTCAACCGCACGATTGGAGCTCAACCGCCCGAATGAAGTATGAGCCGAATGGAACACGTGCGATTGGGGTCCAATCGCATGGTGTTGATGCGACTGAAGGTCCAGTCGCCCCTGGACCAGATGCGACTGAGAGGTGGGTATAAAAGAGGAGCAGCTTCATTCTCCTCCCCAACACTTCACATTTTCAGTCGGGGAGAGAGAGTGAGCGACCAAGAACAGAAGAGAAGAGAGGGAAAGTGCTGCCCGAGCTCCGAATCCGTCGAGAAGATAGCCAAAGTCGAAGTTCATCTACTTCTACCTGTAATGTGAGTTCTAAGACCCCTCATTTACATGTTTTTAATCGATTTTGGGGCTGGAATCACATATAAACCCTAGTTTTGTAAAGGTGTAAGTTTGACCCATTTGGGTAAATTTTGAGTAATGCGTTTATAGTAAGAAGTAGGACTTGTATATGCTTGTATGATGTCCTTGTATGAATCCCTGAGCTTTAGGAGGGTCAATTTGGGCTAAAAATGGGTTTTTGACGAGTTTGGGTGCGGGGGTTCGCGGCTGCTGTTCGTGATGAACTCCAGTCGCAGCCCAGTTAGGGTTATGCGACTGAAGGGCCATTCGGCCGAATGAGTATGAGTCGATGTCCAATCGCCCGACTGAGGCCCAGACGCCCGATTGAGTCTCAATCGCACGATAGGTGATGCGACTGAGAGTTTCGGTCGCATAAGTTCAATCGCAGAGTAGTTCAGTCGTACGGTTAAGAGTTAGTCGCATATAATCCAGTCGCATAGTGTCTAGTCGTACGGAAGGAAGTCCAATCGCACGTTTGAGTACCCATTCGCATGATAGCCCAATCGTATGGCCCAGTCGCATGGAGGACATGCGACTGGTAGTAGTTCAGTCGCCCGAACAGGGCTGATGTGAGCGAATGTAGAATTGTATGTATGATGTATGTATGTTAGTATGATGTTGTCATGGTAGATGATGAATACTGATGATATGTAAGTAATTATGTTCCTTATGTGTATGTGTCTATCTTTTAATAACTTTACGTGAATGAATGAACGAATGTAACGAATGTATTAAGAACGTAAAGTGAAAGATAATGAAAGAAGGAACATGATGAATGAATGCATGCATTAACGAATGAATGAATGTAATAAAGGCTTGCAAGCAAAATGAAGGAGGTGCACACCCTGGCAGGTGTTAGCTCAACGGTATGCGGGTTAGCTACCCCGAAGGATGCACATCGGGGTCAGTCTTTGTGATTGACCAGAAGTATGTATGGGATCCTTGCCGCTTACCCTAGGTGACTGGATCAGCATTAGTGCACAACGTTCGTGATTGATCATCACAGGTCCAGCACCAGCATATGTGCACAACGTTCGGGGTAAAGCATATGGCATTGATCCAGAAGTAAAGTGAAAGATAAGTGGTGCTTGTACCTACCCCAGGTGACTGGATCAGCATTTGTGCACAACGTTCGTGGCTAACCACCACAGGTCCAGCACCAGTAGTACGTATGATGAAAGGGGGGTAGTGTACATGTCACCGAATGTAATGAACGTTCGAACGAAAGTAATAAATGAATGAATGAACAGAATGAAGGTTCGAACGTCTGAAGTGAAAGTATGAATGAAAGTAAAGACATACGAAAGTATGTGAAGTATGTAAAGTATGTATGTATGAAAGTAAACGAGAATGAGGAAGTGTACACGAATGAAAGTAAGTAATGAATGATAAGATAATAATAATATTATCTGCGTGTACGTATGATGTGTGAACACATGAATGAAAGAACGGTTAATAAGAATGAAAGTATGTTTTATTATAAAACTAGAACTCACTCAGCAACGCTGACTTTTATGTGTTTTCCAGTTCGCAGGTAGTGTTGCTGAGGATGGCACGAGGCGGCTACTCAGCTCTTTTGGGAGGGCATTCTCCATTTTGTAATGCTGCAACGTCACGTGTTGCGGGCCCATAACGCACGCAACAAGTCACGTTGCCTGCCATTACGAGATTTCTTGAGGATCTGAGTCAACGAGATTACTCAAGAAATCTCCTTTATATATTTTTGAATTTAATATCTTCTTAATGAAGAAAAATATATTTTTATTTCGGTAGAGGTCGCTGTACGACCCTATGATTGCTGAGGAATATGCATCAGCAGCAATCATAGTAAAGTTAGGAAGTGTAAAGAAAGTTGTATTTTGTAATCGTGTCAATGATGTAATGACTCTTATGAATGAATGAGAATATATATGTTTTCTTTGTTAATTCCGCTGCGTATGTTATGATCATGTATTAAAAGTATGTTTATACATTGTTTATCTAAAATATATGCAATGAAAGACCGACTGTAGGGTGCCCGGTGAGCGGGGCCTTACAGATAGAAGTCCTCAGGCTATTATACCCCAAGCTAATTGCAAACACCTCTTCTTGCTAGGTAGAAAACACCAAAACAACTTCAAACTCAGCTCAAAACCCTGCTATATTGCTGCTGAAAAACCGTAAGGTTTTGAGAGAGAGGGAGAGTTTTTTTGTGTTGTGTTGCATGTCTTATTTGAATAATAAAGAGAGAGAATGTGTTATAGTCATGGAACAATGCATGTGTGTGTGTATATCAAGAGAATATGTTAGTGGAAACACATGAATGTGTGTCTCCCACTCCATGGAATAAAGGGGACGGTTCATGGGTAGTGTTTTGTTGTTTGTTTTTCTTCTAATAAAACACACACATATGTCTAGTTTTGTAACAATTAACCATTTAATTGTATAAGTAGTATACTCTCATTATTATTTGGTGTTATACAACTAATTTAAATAACACTTTAAATAATATTATTGAACAAAATATCCTAATAAATTGTTCCATCTCATATGCAACTTATTTAGAAAACCCATTTTCTAAATTGGTGTAAATATTTAATTGCATGATCATATCATCAATTAAATATTAATTGGTGTTTGCTAAGCTTGTTATCGGGTATAACCCGACTGGATCATAACGTACTAACCACATCAATATTCTATGTGTCTTGGGCATATAGAATCCTACACTTGTGTCCAAACGCTGCACACTAAAGAGAGATGAATGAGGGAAGGGCTACAATTAAAAGTCAATGAACTTCCAGTGAAAGTGTTGAAGCGATCAACAAAGGTCAACAAAGGGAAAGTTCTTGAAGCAGATGAAGATGATGAAAATGATTGCATAGGGCCCGGGGGCACCATCAATCTTTACGGAAAATGGCAAACAGAACCCTTATGTTTGTCTTTAGCAGAAAATGGGATTGTGCCAAAGGTCATATGATTTTGTTTAGATTATAATCTCTTCTATTATGGTCATAACATTTTGTTTGTTTATTGGTGTACAGAATGATCGTGGGCAAGTAGACGTGTGGTCTGAGAAGTGTTTGCCCCCAGGAACCGTGCACTTGGGGTTTCCAAGAATATACATGGTCAAATACTTCACAGTGGGTAAACCAGCCAAACCTGTGATCTCTATCTCAATTAATAAATTGTTTACCAACACCATATGATCTCTTAGTTTGAAATGAATTAATCTGTCGCCTTCCATTTAACTAAGGAGCCAGCCAACTAAATCATACTCTCTAAGCTTCTACTTATAAAAACTATTACCATTTTTACAAGCAATTACACTTTTCTTGTTGCTATATTCCAAATACTTAAAATCAAGATTGTGTGTCTATTATCATTTATAAATACTGATTAATAAGTATCCTCAATGCTACACATGATGTATAAAGTAACAAATACAAGATAAGTTTCACTTCAATTGCTATGGGTGTTTTTATCAATTTTCAACATGTCATGTCATCTTTTGAACAATTAGACCAGACTTGCTTCAACCACCACTTCACCCCTGGCAGCAAGCAATTCATAATCCTGTGTAAAATGATGCATGTGATTATGAGCAACAAAAATGTAGGCTTGTTTGTGTTTTATGATAGCTTAGTACTAAGTGTTGCTGTAGGCACTTAAAGATTACCTGTACAATAGCTTGGGCACAAAATTTTCTTGACAAAACAGCGCCTTCCATTGAAGCCAAATACTTTTGTTTTGTGTAATCACCAGCTAAATAAAATCCTTGTATTGGAGATCTTTACAAGGGACGGCAAGGTTCACAGTCTGGTACCATTTTATAAACCGATCTGAAATACAATTATTAAATGAAGTGGTTCATAGTTATTTCATCAGAATAAAACAAATTTCTGCCAAGTAATATTCAGTTTACACGTGTCAATTTATGGTTGGACAAACATGATAGTGTTCACATGCTAACAACTTGTCAGATGTACTAACCTTGGTGTTTTTACTACATGGTATTTCAATATTTTTGCTTTGCTTTGATCCGCTACAATTTCATCAGGAAAGAGTCTTGAAAGTTCACTCATTGTGGCATCAATAATATCAGAGTCACTGCGTGAAATCCATTCCTCTGCTGGTGAAAAAAACAATTCCAACATTGATCGATTCGGATCATAATATTCCTGCATAATAAGATCAATATTTTTAACAAGTGTTGTATCTTCCATCTGTTTCTTCTATGAGAATAAGGGTAATGTAACTAATGGTCATGTAGTATACATGTCTGTTATTGTACATGTATTACCTTACATGTTACAGACATGTCAGCATATACACTGAGAAGAGGGCTCCTAGAAAAGATGGGAAAGAAGAATAACTTGTTAGTAGTAGCGATAATAAGTTATGACCTGCTGAAAAGTAAAAGTAAACATTTTTGTTTGTGAATATACTTAAAATTTTTGCAAGAAACAAGAGGCAACCTGCTGAAAAGTAGGTGATCATAAGTGTTTTTGAGCTTCCTGTCAAACCTGAAAATTGGGTTAAGAATAAAATATGCGGAAGGCTGAATTATTATCTTATAATGTTTAGCGTTATATTGAAAAAGTCAATCTAACCATATATGTACGTTTATAACCGGAACACCAACTAATTTTTCAAACTTTTTAAAGTATGGAACCGGTTTCCAATCTTCAGGCAAAAGAAGTTTCAGAATGTCAACTGCTTGATACAAAAAAGCAAATAAAGCTTGTGGGCCAAGCCAGATATATGTGAAGGCTTTAAAGCCAAAGGTAGTTCGGTGAATTCTAATATACCTGGAGTAGCAAATACATAAGCATCACCCTTGATGCTACTCCCATCACTCAGTAAAAAGTCCTTAACAGTTCCATCTTTGTTTAACTGAATCTTTTGTATTTGTGAATTAAGTCTAACTTTGCCCCCAGGAACCGTGCACTTGGGGTTTCCAAGTATTCAGAAAACGAATCGTATTGTAAAATGTCGTCGATGCCGCCGCCGCATCGCCCGGGTTCCTTACTAGTATATGTTATAAGAGAAAATGACTTGCGTGAGGTCGGTCGTATTACCATAACCCTCACAGAGATTTACTCTATAAACGGCCTACGGTGCGTATAGATCGGCTCGGATTAATTCTGGGTTAAAACCGAACCTATATATGGATTCTTAGATTTTTATAAATAATCGGTTTCGGTTATAAAAATGATTCTATTATTACTGTTATTGACAAAAAATGGTATAGTTCATTTGGTTAACATGGATTTGGACAAAGTGGACTAAAGTTAATCTCAATTAATAAATTTAATTATATTTTAAGTAAAATAAAATATTGACAATTCTTTTAATTGATAAAATAAAATAAGCGAAAGATTATACATTGTTTGTGAAAACTTACAACAAAACTTTCTCCGATCTCTAAGAGTTCGTTGCATGCAAGTTATCGAACATTCACGAACACGGATGAACAAACACAACATCTGTTCATATTCATTCGTTTTAATTAAACGAACAAATTTTCTTGTTCAGGTATTAAACGAATGAACGTAAACGAATTTACTATCGAACGGTTCACGAACTGTTAACTAAACGTTCGGTTTATTGACAGTCCTACCCAAAAAACTTAATACCTTTAATAATTTTGAGATGGAGACTTCCATCCCATCGTAGAGCTTATCATTCTAAATCTACAAATATACCAACAGGTTATTAGAAGTATCGCTTGAACCGTCTTCTCTTTAACCTTGCTGGTGTTTAGACTCTAGTGGATCTCTAAGCAGTCCAAAAAACAAAAGACATGTATCGAAGAAATTCTACACCAGCTACTAATGTGATACCAAATATGGTTGGCGAAACTGTAATTCACGAGAGATATTCCGAACCAACTACTAATATGATACCAAATATGGTTGGCGAAACTGTAATTCATAAGAGATATTTTGCACCAGCTACCATTGTGAATTAATTCGAGATACACATCTGACATACCACTTAACCATCAGAATGCCTCTCCGAGACAATAAAAATAGATGGATGTTTATTTTTCTTTTCAAACCACTAAACATGATTTGTCCAAAGACTAGTTAGGGTTATTGGCGGTGTACGTGATGAATGAAAATTTATGAATCAAGTTCATAATTTTCTATATAATGGTTTAGTCCTTTTAAGTTTATATCTATTAAGACTTTAGATAATTGAGTAATGGGTTGGTGTTATATTATACCCAACAGGTCCGATTAAATCGGATCATAACATGTAATTCTTGTGCATATTTATATTTGTTGTGAATTGATTTCTTGGATATAATTCGCGTGAAGATTGAAGGGTAATTATTGTATTAGGACTTGAGGTGAGAACACATATTTTTATCATAACATCAAAATCTTTCGCAAATACATTTTTCTTGAAGATAATCCATGAGATGTTTGGGGTTGATGATGAGAAGTTTCTTGTGAACAAATTATATATGTAAAAATATTTATTTTTAAGTGTTTGAGGTTCAAGTCTCGTAATAACAGATGTTTATGTGTAAAAGTAAAATAAAAAAAAACGTATGTGTAAGTTAGGTTGTTGTAAGAATACTAATTTTCTCAACAAAACGCCACAATACTAGGGGTATGTCATGCCATTAATGCCTCACGTATCATGCATATGATACCTCTTAGGTGATTAACTGGCTTACGTTTCAAAGTGTATTGAATCCTTTACAAATTAATGAGGTAATATTAGCTTGCATGTTTGGTTTGTAGACATAATTCGAAAGTTATTCTTCAAATCTAGGTGATCTGCTACTAATAGCGAATGTGAATAGTGGTATTGCTGACCATTCAACAGAGATTGTTGTCACGTCATACCATGTAGGTGGCATATGTTATTTGCACTAGGAATCACCAATGGTGAATCACCAGCATTCAAAACTTTTAGTTTATGCTTAAAAACCTAGTGTGTATGGGAATATATATAGTTAAACAAATTAAACTTTACACAATTGCACCAATTACACCATGTCATTGTGGGACTTATACAATCATGCGCTAATAGTGGCATATCGATGCATGACTTATATACTATCGTGTCAAAAATTAAAAAAAAAAATGTTTTAAAAACAAAAAAATAAAAACATAATTTTAATCTTTGTTATTACTTCTAATATCTAAATCATTTTTCTAATTTGAAAACTTATAATTTAAAAACTTATTAAAACATAACTTTGATATATACCATACTTAGTTTTATAACTTTTTAAATAAAGCAAATCCATGCACACATTCATCACAGTCTGAAACGTGGGTAATTTCATTATCGACACCAATGCAAGAGGATTTCATATTAGAATCCCTAACCACAGAGAACAACATAAACCAACCTAGGGATTTCATACCAAAAGCCTTAATCACAAAAACAACATAAACCAACCTAGGGTTCTATAACATAAGCCGAACAAACAAACACAATTAAAACATACTAGATATATGTCGCCACCAGCAATTGCTTCCCATCCCCCTAACATCAGAACCACCAGAACCCCTAGCTAGAACCACAAAGAAGGAAGCAAATCGATGGCGTCGACCAACAATTACTTAACGCGGAAATAATCACCAACAACTATCAGAAACTAACCCCACCTAAAAGAACTGGGTAACTCACATAGAAATGAGATAGCACACAAGAGACAACCAAAACAACATCCAAGCCGGAGCAACAAACACCTTTTATTGGAGTAAATGATAGCCAAGCATCGAATGAGCGATCGCCAGCTTTAGATGCCATATATAACCATAATCACAAAGACACCCTCTCTCTAGAAAATAAAAACCAAAGGTGAATAAAACACTTCAAAGGGCCCGTGCATAAGGCAATTGTACTAGGCGCAATTTTAAAGGTACGTGCATAAGACAGTAGTTTCACCATGCACATCTAAGGTTGCATTTTACAACACTGTTCCTAACATTATAAAATTTATACATAGGATAATAAATCAAATTGTCGACCCATGCATTTTGAAAACTTGATTTATAAAAATATTTAAAAACTCAATACCATAAAATTACTTAAACTGAATTTATCATTTTTCTTTAAATTGAAATATCAAACATAAGCGCATGTGTTAAGAACTTATTAAAGACGATTGAACAAATCCTGAATGCTTACGTGGAACATGTCAACCAATAAAAATAGAGGTGACGTGAAAAGGCCTTAGAGGTAGTTGGGATAGAAAGGACCACCAGAGACACCTGGTAGGCATGATGAATACATGGTAGAATTTGCCAATGGAAATGAAAGTGTCAACATCAATTTGATAGATCATAGCTTTTAGAAATACACATATCAACTATAAATTGAAAGGTGATACCATGTGTAATGGATCGATTCATTCACTCTTCGTAAAAAAAGCTTATGCCATTCTATCAAATTCTTTGAATTCGGCATTTTGCTTCATTGAATAAGAGTTTACGAACTATATATTCATTTATGTATTATGATAACATTAAACCCTCCAAAAAATCAAAATTTCCAAAAGTAGAAATATTTATTTTCTAGAAAAATAAAAAACCAAAATGCAGCCATCTGCATTTAAAAACTCAACTTCTAATATAATAATGATTATAAACTTAAAATTATTAAAACTTATTTTATTTAATTAAAAGAAACAATGGCTCATGCATTTTAAACACATAGGCATCATCGTCCCTCGGGCACAAAATTTAGCTTCCTATTTGCTGATCTTGGCCTCTTGGCTCCATTATTTGTTTTTTTTTAGTTGGTCTCCACCTAATAAATATGCTTTTGAATTCATCCTTTTGTTTTGTACTCTCTCATTTACGATTTACTTCACTCATTATTTTCACTTAAATATTTCTTTAATACAATAATAAAAATTAAAGCTTCTCATCAAAATTAATTTTGCAGGTTGAACTTTATGATATCTTAGAATAGTTTATGCCATGCAAAATCTTTAGGAAAAAAAAAGAAACATTCAGCTTTTTTTTAACCACAACTCTTGACTTTATTAAAAATGTGAAAGTATATGTGAGATGTCTAATATTAAGTTACAAACACGCTTAACCAAAAATCAAACCGAACATAAACAGTTTATAATCAAACCAAATGAGAAATTAAGTTAATTAGTTAGCCTTTTGTATTGATAAATTCATATATTTACCCTATAATAAAACAAGAAAACCAAAAACCAATTGATAAACAATGAATCTAAATCCCTAATCTCACGAACAACTCCTTGTGAAAAATCAGGTTTTTCAGTATGAAACCAAAGTTGAGACGGACTCAAATTTGATATTTTTCGATTTTAAACCTTCTGAGTTCAATGCCATTCGGTTTTCCGGTTTTAAGTGAAAATTTTCAAATCGAAAATACCAAAACCAAACGGATAAATATCTCTACACAAATTGAAAAATATGGCCAATAAGCCCCAATTTAGTTGGTATGAGTGAAGACAACTTTATGGTCTTTCAATGTGAAGGTAACGAGCTCAAGTCTCATTTGGTACAAAATGCTTTAGGTGGACCGGTGTTTTACTAAAGTGGGACTTCAGGTGATTGTTTCGCATGAAATGATAGGCGACTCAAATCACTCAGATCACCAGCACTATGTTATGTTTCACTAATAAATTTATTTGAGTGAGTGGACTTGTAGTATTATTTGTAGTTTTAATAAAATTAAGAAAAGATGGTATAAGACCTTCCATAACGCTAGTCCATAGCCTCGCCCGTGCCGCCCTCCGAAAGGGTTGTCTTGTGTAGCCCCATCCATCCTTCACCCGCCCTTCACCAAGGGCGTTCCATGGACAGATTTTGTGGGACCCACATGACTAAAATGTGAGTTGTTTTGTTTTGTTTTATTTTGAGTTTTTAATGTTTGTTTGTGGGGAAAATAGTATTGGGGATAAAAATTGATTGTGAGAATGATAGATAAAACTTAGTAAAACATGATATTAAATGTTAATTGAGACTGTTTGTGAGAAGGACGTCATGGGCTGATATTAAATGTTAATTAAGACTGTTTGTGAGAAGGACGTCATGGGAGTCATTTAACTTCGTAGACATTCTTAACTTAAAGAAGAAACATGTAGAGAGTGAAAGGGAGTTGTCAGAGGAGATTCCTGCATCAGGAAAGCACACCAATCATCTTAACACCTTTTCTATTGCCCCCTACCCCCTACCCCCTACCCCCACCCCACCCCACCCCCACCCTACCCTCGTGAACCTCTGCACCTTAGAATGTATACTATACCCACTTCTCTCCTCCTTTCCTTGTACATACATGCATACATACATACATCCTTTTGTATCTATACATATTCTTTCAATCCCTGCACCCTCCCCTATGCATTCGTCTTGTCTAATTACTTTCTCCCACACCCCACCCTTTTTATTCCCTTCTACTCTCTAACTTCTAAATAACAATAATAAAGTTGAAAAAAAAAATCTTAAGTTTAGATGTTTAAAGTAAAATTAGGTTTGGCGTCGCGCGTTGTCGCGCCTATACGAGTTTTAATGTAACCATAAACCAAAATCAAAATTAAAATCAAAATAAAGGTTCAAAACAACAAAATCAGCAAATATCCAAAGTAAAACATACCAAAACTCCAAATCCATAACACACCACAACATACAGAACCCAAAAACTAAATCAAAGCCCAATACCATACACAAAACAAACAAAAATCAAAGGCGCAAGAAGGTGACACAGTCCAAAATAGAAATCGACGAAAATCAAAACCCGAAAGAGCAAACAAAAGGAAAACCCAAACCTTAATAGCGAGAATCGTTAGAGTATTGATAACGAAAGAAAAAAGACAGGAACCCGAAGAAAGACAATGTCAACGAACCCTATAAACGAACATAATCGAAACATAATCGAAACACATCAAAGACACGTGTCCAGACACAAAGAACCCAAAAAATTCCACACCCAAACCTCGAAACCACACCCAAAACAAACCCAAGAAAAACAAACAAAAGAAAAGAAAAAGGAAAAGAAAAAATAACCCACCGATCAATGTATTAATAAGAATAGTAATACTCAAGACAATAAAAAATATAAATGTTCTGTGTTGAAGCTTTGTTTGTAGCAAAAATGCTCTGAGTTGACTTAAGAGTTTTCTTAGTTGTGTGTTTCAACTTGAGAGAATTTAGAGTGTGGTACCGGTTAAAAAACAAAAATGTAAACCTAACTAAAATAACACATATCCTTCAAAATATGGTCGTATATTAACCGTTAAAAAAATAATGATAAAGTTGCATGTAGTCGGTTTAAAAGTATAGAATCGTCTAAATTGGTTATTAGTTTGGTTTTTTGTTAGTTTTTCTAAGAAGCTTTGTGCAGCCGACTTAGAAACTAATAAATGGTATTGGTCATATTTGCTTATCTTTGGACGAGCACAACAAATATTTGAACCGGATCATAAAGTAATTGTTTGATTTTAGTTTTTGACGGTTTGATTTGAATTATGATGATAAAAACATGTTACTAATGATTTTGCTCATGATTTAATTTAAAAACTATTAAAACCGTTGTTGAAAAAACTATTAGATACGGATAAAAGTATAAGGGGGAGGGCCGGGGTTCCCGGCATGCCTCGACATGGCACCCCAGCATCGTCACCGGTCTGGCAGCATGTTCTCATGGCATGTTCTTGCTGTGGGCTGCTTCTGAAATCCGACAATTGGGGTCAAATCCCTCTCTCAACGGCTACTTTTGCATGGTGTGGTGGCATGAGCTCCTCTTCAATTTATGGGTGTGTGATATAATGTGATATGATTTGACGTGACATATTCTTATAAGTGGGTTTTATGATTTGATGGAGTTTTATGAAATGAGTGCTCTCTCCATCTAAAACCATCCAAGTTGATAATTTTATAGAGAAAGAATGATGATTGGATAAAAACATGGATTAAAAATGGGAGAATTTGACTGAATGGACTGTTATAATCTACAATAGAATATGTAGAGTAGAATGACATGCTTTTTAATTAATTAGTAACTAAATCAGTAATGGTTATAAAAGAAATCAGAGAATGTATTGAAGCTTCCGTCATTGAAGAAATGGAAGTATGGAACATCTAATATAAATCAGTAATGGTTATAAAAGAAAGATTTGTTAAGTTCATTAGTCTTTTTAAATTCCTGTATGAAACTAGACTAGATCGAACACAATTATTGCGCAAACGCCTATTTAAATTTGATTCAATTTGAGCTTTTAACACGTTAATGGTTAATAGATCACGAACCCTGAACTTTTAATGCTTTAGTTATTATATGCGCGAGGAGGGGTGTCATGTGGCTTTCATGTGACATAACAAAAGTTGGAGGTGGGTGATGTTGTTGTCATGTCATGAGAGACAAACTTAGCCAGCTCTTTTGTCCATCTTAGAATTAGATTCCCCAACTCTTGTTTCCTTCTTCTACTATCATCTATTAAATCTTATTTTCGATTCTAGTTTTTTTTACCGTTAAAGATGGTACCGAAGAATCCTGTCGGTATCAAGTTAATTAGCTGAATCAAATAAAACAAGACTTACACTTGACAGGTGACATTTTAATTTCATTTTTAACCCAAATTAAGAAGATGTTTGCATCAGTCATATTAATATTTGCTTTAGGTTAACAATTCACCGTATGTGATACGCATAGTCAACCTTTATTTTTATTTTGTTTTATTTATTCTTTGCTAGAAATGTGCCTACAATCATGCAAGGCTTCATAGATTAATCTCTCATATATCCCCAAATAATATACAATCATCACAACTCACATGTGGATGACTAGGGGCACACAAGTTATATAAGTCGCATTTCATGTGGTTCAAACAATGAATTCAACAATGACATTTTTAGTAATTTCAACAATGATTATGTTAATATTACATATAAAAAAAGTCATAGCATCTCCAATAGTAGCTTTAAATCAGTCAATGAGCCCACATGAAAAAAAAGACCATGAGTGAGGTGGCAGTTGATATAAACGAGTGAGAGAACACCGTTATCCATAAGGATAAACTCTCACTAACATAGTCTGTTATCATGTTTCTATGATCATGTCAAATAACGCCAACGTAACGGAGCCCTCTTAGGGACATTCTCGTGACGAATGCGACTATCATAGCTGGTGATAGGCCATAGGCCCATAGCAATAGACTTCTATTTAAAGATCATTAGTGTAAACTTAAATTTGGAAGGATGAAAACAACATTCTCACCAAAAGTAAAGGGACCACTTTTGTCACACACTATATCTTACATCTTTTATGTGATTGAACAACAACTATTGAAGGGTTCAAGTTTCTTATTCCCAAAAAAAAAACTCACTTTCCACTTTAAACTCACTCTCTCACACACACACTCTCTCTAAAATCTATTATTCATTGTTAAATTTGTTACAAATTTGTTTTTTTTTTCATGTTGAGTTGAAAGGTGTTAATAATAACAATAATATTCAAGAATGTCAGCACCAAACATAGCGGCGATCACCGCATCACTTGAAAGATCTCTTCAAAGCTTCACTCTAAACCACCGTAGCACCACCACCGCCGCCGCCGCCGGCGACGGCGACGGTGACGGCGGCGATGAGCCAAACAACACCCATTGCCACCACTCTGCAACCACATTAGAACTCAATTCTAATATTACACTGCCATATCATTGGGAGCAATGTCTCGATTTAAAGGTTCGATTCTTGTTGATTGATCATGTTTAATTTTGGGTGACGATTGAAATTGTGTTGTTGTTGTTTGTTTTTATCAATTTAAGTGTTGAAAATTGCAAATTACTGTAGATTTTGCATGATTTCTGGCAGTTTTTGTTGTTGCTTTTTTGGTAAAAAGTTGTAAACTTCATCGTGTTCAATTTTCTGTAGCGTCTGTGTAAACTTTGGAACTCTAAAAAGCAAAAAGCTAAAACCTTTAGAAATTTTGGATTTTAATAATATATACTCACAACTTGATCAATAACGAGTGAAATTCTAATAACATAATTATCTTCGGTTTACACTTTAAGTTTCACTTAACTCCGTTAAATTCTGGTTTTAAGTTTTTCTATTAGGTCTTACATAATTACATACACCATTTGACGTATAAAGCATATAAACTGAGTTTACCTTGCTAAAAACTGCAGTTTACTCACCTGTGCTAAATAAGTTGTTTATAAATACAGAACTCTTTTTTATTTTTATTTTGTTTTTAATCATCATTTTGAATGAAACTAAGTGTATGTTAAGTGTAATTATTTGATGATTATGTTAGTAAGCTTGCCTTTAACAACAAACGTGACACTAAAAAGTGTCATTGTCAAAACTCATTTAGATAATATAGATTACTATCGTCCAATGATAATAATTTGATAATAAAAATCCGAATACCAAAACTTCATTTGCGGTATCTGTGATTTCGAAGATTTTGATTATATTTAATGATTATGTTACCCACTTTATAATCTGAATTATTAAAATCCAATCGAATAAAATATTATATGTATTTGTGAAATCAATGATTTTGATTACATGTTTGATATATGTGACACCAGACATGTTTGATATATGTGACACCAGACAGGTGAAATGTACTACATAAACTGGAGAACCGGTATGAAGTCCAAAAAGGATCCCCGGACAGTTGACGACGGTTTCAACAGCTACTTTTACAGCGACTACGACGACGAAGGGGACTATGAAGGAGACGACGACGATAGCTTGTATCCCGAGAGTGAAAGCTCATCGGTCGAGTCATCTCCGGGGGCTTCGTCATCGGAAAAACATAAGCAAAATGATGATAGTAGAGTAGGAGGTCATGTGTTAGTGGTGGCTGGATGTAAAGGATGTTTCATGTACTTCATGGTGCCCAAACAAGTGGAAGATTGCCCCAAATGTTGTGGTCAACTACTTCATTTTGATCGATCTGATGATAATTAATGTTGTTTGTGGTTATTTTTGTGTTGTTTGTGTGGTTTGTTAAGGAGGAATGAGGATTCTTGTGTGGATTTTAAAATGAGATTAATTTTATGGTAAGTATTTCCAAGTGTTTAAAGGATATACATTTTTTTAATAACTAATTCACTTATATCAGGTCACTTTTTTTAAACGGCCAACGAATAATTTTTAAGCCCGCTCACCCGGTAAACCCATTGGCGAAAGGCCACCCACGCCCGCAAACACAGACAGCGCTGTTGACCCGGCTCGCCCGCCATTCCAAGGAAAACCCACCACCCAAAGGCCCACTGTGGTAAAACACTTGGCCCACTTGGAGCATATTGCACCTAGTGAGACTCCAACCCATTACCCTCACTTTGGAAAGTCATAGGATGCCTCCTTCTAAACCAGTTGATCTACGACTCATTGACATTATATCAGATCACTAAATACATAATCAATTTTTGACACTGATTACAAGAATGGTATTAATGCTTGTATTAATTTTTTAAATTGTAATATACAGGACGGATATGCAATTATCTAATTGTTTTTTTTGTCACGCTATCTTTAAGTCATTACCAACATAAGTATACACCGTTTTTTAGTTGAGAATGGTTATGCATTAAACGTATCAATTGATGTTTGATACATAATCAGTTGTTAGATGCATAACTTTAAGAATTTGATTTATAATTGTTATGGCTATTTATTTTTAAGATGTAAGTCGGTTTTATGTTATGTAACCACATAATTATCATCTCTCTGGTTCACTTTCTCCAACATTAGTTACATATAGACGCTTATGTAATTAGGGGAGTGTTTCTAAGAAAACCAATACTTATGTGAAAACAAAGAAAATCACGAAAACCAATAACATAATTCATAATTTTGTTGTTATTTTAATTGTTAAAAGATTATTTAAGTTTTTGTTACACATATGTTGAACATAAATACGATAATGAACAGTCTTACGTATACGTAACAATATGTCGAATGGAAAACGGTTACGTAAACTTAACCTACATGTGACGTATATGTAAAACAATGTTAAGATTTTTCATTTGATCCATACCCTTATTTATATATACACACAGACAAATATAAAAGATAGTGGTAAAAAATTTATAAGTTATGTGGTCGATTTCTTTAGTTTTATCTGATTTTCACATAACATTGTAGTTTTTTTAAATCCATCTACTATGTAATTATTAGTTAATTACGAGTGAATGTTTATATGGTTATTATTAAAGTTTTTATTAGTTAAAATTGGTCTTGTTTAAACAAGTAGTGTGTGTTTGTGTTTGTTATGCAAGTACAAGGGACAACACCAAAACCACAGCATCAATCTCTATCAACAGTGATGGTGTTTGCAGTAGTACCGTACAAGCCTCTTTCTGCATAGATTCCATCCTCTTCGGCTGTTTCTGAAAGATTCTTTTTTCTTTCACCTTCTCTTTTATCACTTGGTCAAAACCAATGTTGTTAGGACCGGACCGGGGTCCGACCGGTTCGACCGGGATTCGGAGGCCTGTCCGGTCCGGTCGAGGGTGGTTCGTTTTTGGAGCGTTGAACCGGCTGGTTCGAACCGAGTCGGCGGTTGGACCGGCCAACCGGTTCGGGTCCGACCGGATTTTGAATTTTTTTTTTTTTTTTGATTTTAGTGGGTAAAAACGGGGTGTTAAACTATAAATTAGTACTTTGTATATACAAATATAGTTAAGTTTTATATATAACTATAAAATATATGTATAAATCATATATAAATTACTTATATTTAATTACATATATAAATATAATTAAAATATAGTTAAATCCGGTCCATCCGGTCCGTCCGGTCCATCCGGTCGGACCGGTCCGACCGGTCCGACCACCAAACCAGTAAGTCGTCCGGTTCGACGTCCGATCCGGTTCTGAGAACATTGGTCAAAACCCTCGTTTTCATTTTCTATTATAAAAGCCTTGATAAGATTTTCTTTTGTAAAAATATCTTTGTATTTAATGTAACATAAAAATTATAAAAAGTAAATAACATTTATATATACATTTTGTATATAATAATACATTGGAATTTTGTATTTCGTTTTCTATATTTTGTATATATTTATACATTTGTTTATTTAGTTAAACAAAGTTTTTAACTTAATATTTCTACAAACATATGATAACTTAGTGTTTTGATAGGACAAATAATCAAATATAATAGTTCAAAGTTATAAAAGACAAAAGCTTTGAATTTTTAAAAATAGGGTGGAGGGAGTATTTTTATCACACACACCACAACATACCATATATTCACCAATCAAATTTTATAATATCACACTACACTATATTACATCACAAACACAATTTGATGATAGTAGTGTTACCACACCACAACATTACGCCACACACACAACCTCATGGCGAGTTATCACCGTAAAAGAGGAATTCTGCTGCGTAAAGGGGGAGGGGGTGGTGATGTAGCGCACATAATGAAATCGAAGCTCAAACACGTTGATTCTGCGAATACCCGTGATGATTTTCAACCAAACCCCAAATTCGACCCCAAAAGTAATGAATTTGAAAATACAAACTTTTAATTGCAGAAATGATTAAGCAACCATCCAAATTACATCAAGACAACTTAAATAACAAGCCAAAATTTAACGGGCCTAAAACAAACATCCATGGGCTAAACAAAAGGCGAAAACAAAAACGAAAAACTAGAAAAAAACATAAAAGTGGCTCAAAAACCCATTTAGAGTCCTTATTTTGGAAAAATAAACGGGATAGCCCCCCTATGGCGTTTTGACTGGTAGCACGTCAGAAACGGAAGCTCGTAGCCCACGTTATGCTTATTTTCGTGTAGCGCGGTCTTGAGCTTCCAAAAACATTAAAGCACGGTCTTCAACATTTGGCCCGCATCAGGTGGTGTTACCGTGTGACGCATGGCATGTCGTGGCCTCATGGCGGGTGTACCCCACCCTCCCTAAAGTTAATTCAAACTAAAAAGCAACTTAATAGGGGGGTTGAGGTTTGCAGGTTGTTCCTTGGGTTTTGATTTACATCAAATCAATTATTGGTACCATTATATCGAACTTGTGCTTCTAGTTTTTAATAAGTGTGTTTAATTTATTAACCATTAAAATTAATTGAGAAACAACTATATAATTTTTATATTCGGGTGATGTATTTGTCCCGTTTTGTGGCTGGGTCGTGACTAGTAACTTCTTGGTCCGGTGCCTTAATAAAATCTGATCTTTGCCCCTATATAATTTAATCTAACAAAGCAAAATCTTTATTTATCACATGACTAATTTCTAGCATGTTCACGTTATCTCCGTCTAGAATTGTCCATGTGCCACTACTACAATAAATTTTAATTTTGGTAAAAATTTTGATTTTAATAAATTTTTAATAACTCTCATTTAATACCATACTAATCTAATATCTACCTAGTGGTATGACATGTGTCATCACCACAATTCTCCTCATCAAAATTTTTCCGCTTCTCTCTCCTATTAAATAATTACCTTAATTACTAATAATATTATTTAACATTTTTTAGATTAAAATACTTTTTTATAAATTAAGAAAAAGATTTTTAATTAATGCTATTTCTAAATAATAAAATGTTTATAAATAATATTTTTCTAAAATATAAAACTTTTTAAAAAATATGATATATTATAAAATTAGTGTTTTTAAAAAGTAAATTATTTAAAAACCAAAAATAATTTAATTTAGAAGTTATGATAATAAAATATTTTAAAAAATGATATTTTTATAAGTTTGTTTTAAAACAAAATGTTATTTTTTAAAAAAAATTAAAAACAAAGTTAAAAAAGGTTGATATCACTGTTTTATTACTTATAATAACTACTCATACGTAATTTTATTCATATCATATCTTGGAATATCATTTTGTTTTTCATAAAATTTATTATATTAATATTTTATTTATTCAACCCGTGTATTACACGGGTTTTCTAAAGCTAGTAATTCTAATATAAACAAACAAACAAACAATCTTTGTGTGCCACATGGCTAATTTCTAACATGTTCACGTCATCGCCACCTAGACACCACCTATACGCCACCTAAGATTGTCAACGTGTCAACACCACAATAAATTACAATTTTGGTAAAAATTTTGACTTTAAAAAGTTTCCTTAATAACTCTTATTTAATACCATACTAATTTAATCTAATAAAACAAAATCTTTATATGTCACATGGTTAATTTCTAGCGTGTTCACGTCATCACCACCTAGACGCCACCTAGGATTGTCCATGTGTCACCACCATAATAAATTACAATTTTTAAATAATAATAAAATCTTGAGTAAATTTCGGTTTTGGTCCCTGTGGTTTAATCATTTTAACCATTTCAGTCCAAAAAGGAATCTTTGATCATATCACGCCCTGTGGTTTCATTTTTGTAACGGTTTTGGTCCCTGAGGCTAACTCTGTTAGTTTTTACAGTTAAATGTGAGGGTACTTTGGTCATTTTACATTTGAAGGGCTAGTTATGTAAATTATATTAAATTAGGATAATTTTCGTAATTTTTTAAAACAATAAAAAATAAAAAAATAAAAAACTTAAATCTATTCCAACCCAAACCCCAACACTCCCACCATCCTAAAATCAGAACCCTAGCACCCACAACCCCTTCCTTCACCTCTCTCTGTCACCTCTTCTTTCTCTATGTTAAGTTCTAGGGTTCTACCACTTCTCATTCTCCGGCCACCGGACCACCACCATCTCACCGGAACAACAACCTCTCCGTCACACCACCACCGTAAACCACCTACCATGGCGACGGTGCCGTCGAAGCACCACCAACCACCGCATAGGTTCTCCCTCCCCTTCCTAAAGTGGGGCCAGAGCAACAACAACAACTGTCGTAGCCGCCACCGCACCTCTCCTCTCGCCGACGCCTCCGACTCCGACCTCAACAACCACCGACCGCCTCACAGCTGTCGTGACGACACGATGACAGACGGAGATAGCGGTGGCGTGGTGGTTAACAACGACAACGGGAAATTGATCGAGGTTGATGTGGCCTCGACGGCTAACGTAGACGTGAAGCCATGGAACCTGAGGCCGGGGAGGTTCGTGATCGATGTGGTTGACGGTGGCGCTGCGGTGGCCGGGGTGGCGAGTGCGAAGGGAGGGCGGGCGGTGAGAGGCAGAGCTGCGGCGGCGATGGAGGAAGAGGAGGAGGAGCACGGGAAGAAGATGAAGAAGAGGAGGTTATGGATCTCGTTGTCGAATGAGGATATTGAAGAAGATATATGCGTTCACTGGTTCGAGATGAAGAAGATGAGGTTATGGATCTCGTTGATGAAGAAGATGAGGTTATGGATCTCGTTGCTGCAGGCGGTGGTGCAAGGGGAGGAAGGGTTGGTGGGGGTTAGGGTTCCGATTGTAATGTTTGTGGTGAAGGGTTTTAGATTTACATTTTGTTTTTTTTTTTATTTTTTATTGTTTTAAAAAATTACAACAATTATCCTAATCTAATATAATTTGCATAACTAGTCCTCCAAATGTAAAATGACCAAAGTAACCTCACATTTAACTGTAAAAACTAACAGAGTTAGTGTCAGGGACCAAAATCGATACAAAAATGGAACCACAGGGCGTGATATGATCAAAGATTCCTTTTTGGACTGAAATGGTTAAAATGGTTAAACCACAGGGACCAAAATCGAAATTTACTCTAAAATCTTTTTCAATACTATTATTTAATACACTGCTAATGAAAAAAAAGGTATATGAAGAGTTTTATGGATATTTATGTATAATAAAATCTTTTTTTAATACTATTGTTTATAGCTTAAACTAGGTTAGAACCCATGTATTACATGGGTCGAATAAATAAAAATATCAAACCATTAGTTTTATGGATATTTTATTTTTTAAATGTTATTAGCCATTGATGAAATAAAATAATAAATATTTAGAAGTTATAATAAATAATAAAATTAAAAATTATTACTCTATATTTAAAGATAAAATATGTCTGAAATTATATAATTTAGTATGTATTAATTATTTATAAAAATAAGAATATGTACATGTTAGATGTTTAATAGTTTAGTTTACTTATTTAAAATAATTATCATTTAATACAAGAGAGAAAAGAAATACAAATATAGATATATTTGTTTTGCCATATTTTAGTAAAAAATAAAAGTCAAATTGATTGTTTTTATAATTTTTATATTTATTATTAGAGAAAGATGAGAAAATGATTTTTTAATATGCTATAATGATAGCACGTGTCCTTTAATATATTAGAATGATGACATATGTCTTAACAAAATCTTTTTTTATTATATGTTATACATATGTTTTTATATAACAGTTTTACTAATATGTTATCTATAACATATATTAGATTATACATATATATAATTTATTATATAAATTTTTATTTCAACTTGTGTAACACACGGATATCTAACCTAGTGTTTGACGTAGCAAATATTTTAAGTAGTATATTTCAAAACTTTTATAATTTTGTTATTTAATGATATTTTAACATCTATCAGAAGATAGTATGACAAATTACTTACGGTTTTTGTCATTTAGATTATCAAAAGTTGTCATGTTAAAAAAGTTAAAGAGACGGTTCATACTAGCATGCCTTGCTGTAACACCCCAACCCGGAGAGGCTGACGTGTCAGTTTTACAGATATCAAACAAAACCAAATCCATGATATTAAAGAGACGGTCAAAAGAAATAAATTCAAACAAACCAGATAATCAGAAAGAACCTAATTAAGTTGTTCATTACATCAATTAAAATATAATATAATCTTGATCTTCAATCACTCTTCACAGATTTCCCGAATTACCCTGATTACCTACAATCAAGTAAGAAAACACCACAAAAGAAAATACGGCTGAGCCAAAAGTTGCTCAGTGACGGAAAGAACAGTAGTAATGATACGAAGCACAAAATACTGATATCTGATACTGAACGGATCATATGGTATTGAAACGGAAATCTGATTCTAAACATATAATACTGATACTGAACTGAACATGTAATACTGAACTGAACTGATCTACACGACGCGTATATACAAACAAAATAAGTTGTGTAATATAAGAAGTACCCAGAACCGAAACTGAACTGATAAGTACATAGCTAGCTAGACTATGCACTAATGAGATGGTGTGTGGGGCGTACACACATGATTCCATCCCCCGGAACTGAACTGATCTGAACTGAACTAGGATCGATCCATCCGCCTCACAGATATTATGGCCAAAGTACTACTTGAGTACTAACGTATTAACGGAGACGCCGTGAACTATTTATAAACACCGTCACGAAAAGTGTCATGTCATTGACGCCACAATGACATGTCTGACAGCTCGGGTAACAGAGTGCTAAATCAAACGGTAATACAGCTACCGACATATAACGTATCAATAAAATATTTATAGGAACATGCAATAATGAGCACAATTTATAAAATATATACTGCATGCTACAGGTCTCAATAAATGACACTAATAAGTCGAACGAATCGGAGCATAATTAAATAATAACGATGTACGACTAATAAAGGCTAGATGAGTCATATTAACGGAAATAACGTATCAAAAATCCGTACTACAAAGTAACGGAACAGAATTTATACTATGATAAAGATAACCAAGAATCCTTACCTTATACACGAATGAAAATAATCAGAAACAAGGTCTAGGCTCGGTTAACGCCACGAGAACCTACGATATTGTAATTCGAGTTATAGTTTAGATTTTCTTATTTCAGATTAGAAAAGTTCCAGTTCTGCCCCTGTCTTTCCGCACTCGTTGAAAATACTAAACGACGTTTAAAAATTCTAAAAATATCCAGTTTACTAGATTAGTGATTTTTGAACAACTTTCATTTAGAAAAGTTCCTGATTTGGATTACCGAAATATGAGAAAAACGTGGATTTTTACAGCTGCGCAGAACTGCTAGCTGTTACGAAAACGATTGTTTAGAGGTCTAAACGAATGAGTTTTTCGATGTTTTATATATCAACAGATTCGTCTTTCGACGAACTTCGTCATGGACATAAGGTTTAACTGATTTGAATCTGTTATGAAAAAGTTATGGCCTCTGTAATTTGGCTGTAAAATACGGCGTTTGTTAATATTATATATCAAAATTGTTAAGGTTTTTAAATAAATAAATTTACAGAAAATAATCAGATAACTTGTAAAATAAACACGGTTTATAAAACTGATTTCTAAAATTTTTAGAAATTTTTCATAATTTTTTAAGGCTGAAAAAGGCCTTTAAAAAATAGGAGAGGGTGCCCGGGTTCGAACCCGGGACCTCACAGTTAGCAGGCGAGTGGGGAACCAGTGAACCAAGGCCTTGGCCGCGGTTTTACTTGGTTCCCAAATCTTATAAACACAATTTCAAATTTACCCCCAATTCCTAAGAACCCTAGGTTCGTTTGGATCCAATTTGAAACACAAAACGATAATGATCAATGAAATAAACATGGGGCTTTGATTCCCCATGTGAAATCGAGTTTATGGATGTGTTTAATTTTACCAGAAGTAGTCGAATCGATGATGAACCCACGGAGAACAGGTCGCGACTGAGGTGTAATCGGTTCGGGTTGCAATTGTTGATGGAAATCAAATTCCTTGTACAGGAAGTTTATAATGAACCCAAGGATGAAAAGCCCTCTGTTTAATTCGAGTTTTAAAGCACTGAAAATGGTATTCGAGTAGTTGCAGGTCGCGATGAAGGTGGAGATCGAATATGGAAAATTGGGTTTGTTTGAGACGAGTTTGTGAATTGTATTCGTTTATAAACTTCAGATGATGGTGTGGGTGCGATTACTTTCAATTATTTAAGTGTTTAGTGCGATTTAAAAACTTGTAAAGCGGCCGAAAGTTGAGTGGTCGGTTTAGATCGATCGCACTAACGTTTTTCGAATTATTGTGGGGCACGAGTTCGATTCATCCACGAGGATGTGTCGGGGATAATTGATTGAACAAAATCCGCGTATATTGGACGTTTGTGGGTCGCCGGAGTCGCGGCTTTGGCCGGAATTTTTGGCCGGAACAGTTGATCGGGAAACGGGGTAGGGGGCTGGGTAATAAAAGCAAAGTTACACATTTGGTCCCTGTAGATTAGTGTTTGTTTTATTTATGCACAAAACTTATTAATTTAAGTTTTAAAAATGGCAAAATCACCCCCTGCACTTTTATTATTATTATTATTATTATTATTATTATTATTATTATTATTATTATTATTATTATTATATTATTATTATTTTGGGTATTATACTTGCACTCATACGACTATGGCATGTGTTTCCATGACGGGTAAGACAATCAAGTATTTTAGAATATTAAAACAAGCTAAAATGGTCATAAAAACACTAATCGATAAAACCATAGGTAGTGGTTGTCTAGTTAAATCGACACCTAAATGTCATGTAGACAAAAATTATTTCACTAAAACTCTTTTAAATCAAATGTAGTGTTTAATTAATGTTTGTAACCCAATTGATGCACTACTGTAGGCAAAGTTGCTTTTGAAGCTCATTAAGAGGTTGTTTGATTACGCTGATTGAGTAAGATCTGACTGAGTCAGAAGCTGACCCAGTTAGAAGTTCTGACTGGGTAAGCATCTGACCGAAACTTGACTGTTTGATTTAGTATCTGACGAGAGCCAAATCGATTCAGTATTTAAGTAACAAAACCCACCGGAGTCACACCACCAGTCGGAACCACCACACCACCAACACAACCACCACAATCACAGTGCACATTCCGACCACCACCGCAATCCACCATACACAAAGGCGGTGCCGAAGGCGGGCCGCGGGTCGCGAGGGGTGGCGGGCTGCGGGGCGCGAGGGGGTGGCGGGCTGCGGGTCGCGAGGGGGTGGCGGGCTTCGGGTCGCGAGGGGGTGGCGGGCTGCGGGTCGCGAGGAGGCAATGGAGACCCGGTCAGCAACTTTTTTTTCAAGGTCTGGGTCAGCAATAGAGATACGGTCAACCGAGTCCGAAGCCAAAATCAAACGGGCTGACCCGCTGACCGAGTCAGCCGGTCAGCCCGGTCAGCCGAGTCAGCCCAAAAACAAACAGCCCCTAAGGAGTTAACACCTTATAGGTTTGGAGTAGAGCTGTTCATGAGCCGAGCCGAGCCAGGATTAGCTCGGACTCGGCTCGAATTATAAACCGAGCCAGCTCGGCTCGGCTCGGATTTACAACCGAGCTAAAAAGTAGAGCTCGAACTCGGCTTGGTTTTAAACCGAGCTGGCTCGGCTCGGTTTTGCTTGGCTCGGTTTTGTTTGGCTCGGTTTTAAAAGAAAATTTAATACACATCTCTCAAACTTCAAAAGTCCAAATATCAACGCATAGTTCAAAAAACATACTAAAAATCAGTTCAACATCATAGATTACAAGCCCCAATCTAATTCAACCAACGATACACAAAAATAGTTTAACAATTCAACGTTCGTTAGCATATGAATTAACCCGCATAAACATTCTCTTGCACTTCTAAATGCACTGTTGTTTTGTCATCTTTTCTCCTTTACACATTACTTCAACACCTATAAAATGATCCCAAACTTCAGATATATTCTTTCTTTTTGGAGCTTCTAGACCCGCATCATCTAAATTATGCACATCAACTATATCTTGTAGTTCATCAACTAGCTCAACACTTTCCCCATCACTTAGTTCAACATGATCATTACTTGGATTCGTCTCAACTCCACCAACTGATTCTTTAAAGGAAGACATTCTTCAATATAATAAGAGAAAACAATTAAAACACTAAATTACTCAAATCGCAGAAACATCATAGATACTCAAATCGCAGAAATATCATAAACAAGCATATTTCTAAACACCTACAAGAAATATATAAAGAAGCATATTTCTAAATACCCAAATCGCAGATTCGTAGGTAGAAGGAGAGGGAAACATAACTATCTCAAGATATACCTGACCCAAATCGCAGATTCGTAGGTAGGCAAGCACCGAACGGGACTCGGGAGAGTGCGCAGCAGCCGTAGTGGTGGTAGGCGGGCAGGAGGCGGAGGCGACCGAGGGGAGGGACGAGGGAGTGACGGAGGGCGTGGGTGAGTGGTAAGCGGGCAGGCGGGAGTGGGAGTGACGGACTGACGGTCGAGTCTGGTGGTTGGGAGACGCCGAGACGGGACTCGGGAGGGAGTCCGAGACTCCAAGTGGTGACTGGTGGTTGAGGACTGGGGGTTTGGGGACTTAGGGTTTTCAAACTTGGGTGTGATTGACGAAAGCGACGACGTTAAAAGGGGGAAGGGTGTATGTGATTATCACACATGCTGTTTTAGTGTTTAGATCACATTTGATTTTTTTATATATATAAAACATTTGATTTTTTAATGTTAGTGTTATTATAATATTATATATAAATATTATATATATATATATATTACATATTTAATCGAGCTAGTAAACGAGCCAACGAGCGAGCCAACGAGCGAGCCAACGAGCAAGCCGACGAGCGAGCCAACGAGCGAGCCAACGAGCGAGCCGGCCTTGGCTCGGACTCGACTTGGTTTTAAACCGAGCCGGCTCGGCTCGGCTCGTTTTTAAACCGAGCCGATTCGAGCGAGCTTTTTTCGAGCTTTTTTCGAGCGAGCTTCGAGCGAGCCACGAGCCGCGAGCTATTTGAACAGCCCTAGTTTGGAGTCATCTTTACCTATCATGTAATGAAGTTTGTAGATCATTATTAACACCCCTCATTCTCAAATGTCCACTATGTATAGTCTTAGCTCATCTCCGATGATGACTGCAACTCCGCCGCGATAGGGGGCCGTTAACGAAACGGTTCCCTTTCAGGATATGGTTCTAATGAGCCCAACAAATCACACCTTAGTGGGCCCATACCCACACATTAGGCCCAACTTGAGAATCATCATAAATAACTGACCGCCGTTGTCTAAAGTCTAAACCCTAATCTATATATGTTTGGAAAAAGTGGTATATAATTTCCTAAAATCTACACTCACACGAACAGACACCCCTTGAAAGCCCAAATTGAGGCCCAAGAACTGTATATAGATTGCACCACTTGTTTATTCGGGATTTCGGTCTTAAATATATTATTACAAGAAATTTTAGATCCCATAGAGGATTAGAGGGTATATAAGCCCTGCAAAATAGTAAGCAAAATATTAGAAATCAAGCCTGTGCGATACGGCGTGTTTGCGAACTCCACTATGTCGACGATATTAATTTGGTTAAATAAAAGAAGCTTATGAAGTTGTGGTGATTCGTTTCTGAAGATCGAAACATAAATATAAAACAATTATATAACGGTAGCGATGTTATTCAGTCAATAGATGCATTTTACGATAACTAAGAAAAGTATCATGTTTTGAACATAACCAGTGTTTTCACGACCGGATCGGACCAGACGGTCCGACCGGTTCAATCGGGGATCGGTCCGGTGGCCGGTCCGGTCAGGTATGATTCATTTTTGAGTGGTTGAACCGGCCGGTTCTTCCCGAACTGGTGGTCGGACCGGGAAACCGGACCGGTTCGGACCGGTTTTCGTTTTTTTTTTTTTTTGATATTTTGAATAAAAACGGGATGTTGAACTATAAATTAACGTGATAGATATACAAATATACTTAAGTTTTATATATAACTATAAAATACATATATAAATCATATACAAATTACTTATATTTGATTATATATATAACTATATATATAATATACTATATATATAATTATGACGTCATCCGGTCCAACCGGTCCGACCATCAAACCAGTAAGGCGTCTGGTTCGACGTCCGATCCGGTTCTGAAAACATTTAATACAACGTCATTCTTAAATATAATTTGTACAGGGATATAAAAAAAATAAGTTACGAAGCGAGCCACTAGAAGTTTAAAAACCAAACCAGTTCGGTTCAGCTCAGCTGTTTAACAAACCGAACCGATTCGAGTCACACTAGTCTTTTCCGAACACTTATTTTATAACTGAATTGTTCAGAAGTTTCTTCGAAAATCTTTGTATGATCTTCATCAGCGAACATTTCAACACCAGAAGACTATAAAAGTTCATCAATCAACTCTCAAACATTTCTTCGATCAAACCTTCAATCTTCACCAATCACCACCAACAATCAATCAACCCACAGATCCAAACATGCCTCATCTCCCCGAATCAATGGTGGAAATCATCATGAACAACCTCACATCCAATCGCGACCGCAATTCAGCCTCTATGGTCAACAAACTATGGTTCGCCGTCGATCGAAACAGCCGACGATCAGTATACGTCTCCAATTGCTACGCTGTATCACCCACAAGGGTGTTCGATCGGTTCCCCAATCTCCGATCCCTAACGCTGAAAGGCGGATCGAGGGTTTCGTACCCTAGGTTTATCTCCAATGATTGGGATGGGACTGTTGATCCGTGGGTTGAATGTTTGTGTAAGAATTGCCCTTTGTTGGAGGAGCTACGGTTGAAGAAGATGGTGGTTTCTGATCGGAATCTTACTGTGATTTCGAAGTGTTTTCGTGATTTTAAGTCGCTGATATTGATTTCGTGTTCTGGATTCACTGTCTCTGGGCTTTCGGCTATCGCTTCTAATTGCTCGTAATCTTCGTTACCTTTGTTACAGTTTTCTGAATTGGTGTTCATGATATCAGTTTTAGTTGTGAATTCTATGAATCTATGCTTGAATAGACTCGAAATTTTGTTGATTTTTAGTGTTTATAACGATGTGAGTGTATGTATTTTAGGTGACTATTGGAACAGAAGAACTTAGTGACAGAGGAACATATTAGATTAGTATAGTGGCATATGCATGTGCATAGGGTAACTTTAGGGAGTGTAATGAGCATAGTGGATAAAGGAAGTTGACCTGAAGTTTAATGTGGGTGGTTTATAAACTTGTTGAATGTGGGCACAAAGCAGTTGAAGGGGCAATGTAAGCGGGTTGGGTTAGGGTCAGAATCTGTTAGAATAAGATGGGTTGAATAAATATCCCTAATTTATGGTTTCCTTAACATAGAAACTAAGTAACTATATACCTAATGTGTTGGATGATAAGATTTGCTACATAAATGAAGAAAAAGTAGCACTTTTGTTGTTTAGGAAGGAGTAACTGTTGTGCCATTAGTCTGGAAGTGAGTATTGGGTTGGGAGCTTTCTTATTTCTTAGATAAGAAGTAACAAATTTGGGCTTCTTGATAATGTTTAGTGGGGCCTTTCCCCCTCCTCAGTTCTCTCCACTTGGGCCAGCCCATGCACTGGCTTACACCTTAATACCTTATGATGCATCAGATCTTATGTTTGATTCATGCTAAATGCAACAAACTTCTTTGAAAGCTTGAAACAAAGATGAGCCTTAACGGTGTGTTTTGCATGGATCTAATGGATTAGTTGTGTCTATCTAGATGTTCAGGTGAGATTATGACTAGATTTCGGTCAGCGTATGTCGGAAACAACTAAAACTTGTATAAATCATCCCAAAAATGGCATGCAACCAGCCTGAACTTGCCCTAAACTGCCTAAAACATATCTAAAGCTCCTAAAAATGGCATCTTTATACTCTACGCCTTGCTTAAAAAGCCCTAGCTACAAGTGCCTTGTGCCATTCTTTGCACGTTGAGTGCGCCTTGCGACTTTGACTAAACAAACAAACAAACATACCCAGTGTATCCCGCTCGAGAGCAGGGTCTGGGAGGGGTATATGGTGGCATGTCTTTCCTCTATCTGGGAGGGGTATATGGTGGCATGCCTTGCGACTTTGACTACTGTTGTAAAAAGTTGCTAAATACCATAATTACCGAAATCGTAAAAGAACAACGTGAGCTTGGTCAAAAGATCATTGAACCGTAATCTTGACTTAATTGCAACTTAGTTGCTATAATGACAATAAGTATACTTGTATAAAGTAGGGTGCTAAATGAATAAAACAGTGAATTTATGATAACTTTTTATGCCATTAACCCTGTTTCTGTTATTTAAAATCTGTGTAGGAATCTTGAGCGATTGGAAGTGGAGAGATGTGATGTTACAGATCGCACCGGACAGTGGCTTCGCAGCTTCCCCGAGACTTTTTCTTCCCTTGTATCATTAAATATTTCATGCATCAAAGGAGAAGTAAATCCAACAGATCTTTCACGACTAGTGGCTAGATGTCCAAATTTCACGTCTCTTTCATTAAGCAAAAGAGTGTCTGTTGACACCATTTGTGGAATCTTGGTGAAATCACCTCAACTGGTGCACTTGGGTGTCGGATCTAACCTTCACAACACACAGAGATCGTTTCTTCATCTGGCACTATCATTACACAACCGTGAATTAATCCAAAGCCTCACGTTTTTCAATCGGATTCCTACAGTGTTGATACATGCCTTTTATCCGGTCTGCCTGAACCTTGTTTCTCTGAATTTGAGGTTTGGTGCAATTGTTCCAAGCATTGAGCTAGCCAATTTCATAAAGAATTGCACAAAGCTTAGACGTTTATGGGTAAGTTCTTCCTTATCTTATACCAATTAGCAATATTTAATCCAGCTTTCACTAGTTTGTCAGGCCCTTGCCCAGCACAAGCTGTGTTTTACCTCATTGGTTAGCAGGGTATTGGCGGGTCCATGAGTTTACCAGTAACAGGTTCTCACGGTCTCCAAAAGGAAAGAAAAACTAGCAATACTTAACTTTCATTGCCTCTTGGGGTTGTTAACTTTGCTTCAGGTACGAGGAGGTTGCATTGGAGATGAAGGTCTTGAAGTTGTATCTAACAGCTGTCAAAACCTTGAAGACTTGAGGGTATTTCGGGGAACAGGACGTGTTGGTCTAACAGAAGCACGTGTTGGTGTAACAGAAGCGGGTTTGACCGCTATATCCAATGGCTGTCAAAAGCTTAAAACGCTAACATACTATTGCAGTCAAATGACAAATACGGCCCTGGTAACTTTTTCAAAGAATTGCCCAAATGTCACTCGCTTCAAACTAATCATCTCGACCCCAACACAGCCTGACCACATGACTCTTCAGTCATTTGATCACGGGTTTGGTGCCATTGTACAATCATGCAAGGACCTCAAGAAGTTGACTGCCTCGGGTCTTTTAACCAATGATGTCTTTCTTTATATTGGAATGTATGCTGAAAGATTGGAGGTGCTTTCAATACCGAGTGGAAGTGAAAGTGATGAGGGAATGCAATATGTGTTCAATGGCTGCAAAAACTTGAAGAAGGTGAAGATCAATACTTGCTCTTTTCAAGATGATGTGCTTTCAGCTTATATTTATGAGTACTAAACTGCGATCTCACGTTGGCCAAGTTCACTTTACGTGATTTGGTGACAGATTTAGGATCTTTGATCAAAAGTATATATTATTGTAAACAAATTTTCTCACTATATAAGTTATACTGATATATGCAGATTGTTGGTTTTGTGGTCTTTTGGATCACCTGATGTTCATACTGATTCCATGCTATGTTACAAGGATCAACTGGTTTGTAAGCTGGTTAGGTTCACAAAATCAACTGAGTTGAGATACAGTTAGCTCAATGCTCAGCTTGGTTAACAAACGAGCCGGGCTAAGTTGGCATGGTTTGTAAGCTGGTTAGGTTTGTAAACCGCTGATAATAAGAGTTTTTTTAGCAAGCTTTTAGCTAGTGTATCTACATTGGGTCGGGTCAATTCTTCCATCTCGATCAAGTTGTGTATAGTAAATCACTGGTTCTTGTGAAGTTGCATAAATGGGTCGGGTTGTGTATTGTAAATCACTGGTTCCTTTGAAGTTGCATAAATGGGTTGGGTTGTGTATGATAAAATGAAGGCTTTGGTCAACAGGACTAAATCAAGTTGGGTAATTCAAATGAAATAAATAAAAGGAAACCTCTATATTTTTACATCATATTCGCACTGTATTCATCTTTTACATTTAAGTTTTTCCTTGATTAAAAGGGAATTATCACAGGTAACACCCCTTTCTTGATAATTATGATGCATTAGAGCATTAACTGTTAATCAATGATCATCTTTGTTTGATCATTATACTCGACAGTCAGCACTACCCTTGATGACTTCACAAGCGCAAGACCCGACTTCTTTTAGAATTTATTTTACTCTACGCTAAGATAAGTGACGACATCATTTAAAGTATGTTTGGTGATAGCATATTCTTTTACACCAGCCTCCTAGGGCGAAAGTATTCTTTGGAAAGTAATTCAGTTATAATGTCCACGGTTAGAACATTCAAATGTAATTTTTTATCTTCATTTTCATAATGACACTAAAAACAAACTAGTTTTGTCTCTCCATTTTAATTAGAATCTATTTTACACTACAATAAGGTGTGTGACAACATTGTTTAAAGTACGTTTGGTGAGAACGTGTCGTTTTACACTAGCGTACTAAGTGCAAAAGCATTCTTCAAAAAGTGATTTAATTATAACGTCTATGGTTAAGAGTATTTACGTTTGACTCTTTATTTCTTCCAAAAATATTTTCACATTTTATATTAATTATATAGATAAAAAGTTACTTTTTCACTCTTATCTAATAAAAACCATTCACAATCATTACCATTATATATAATATAAAAAATCCTTACATAAAAATATAAATAACAAAATATGAATGCTCTTATTTGTTTAACTTTGTACCTCTACATTTGTTTAACTTTGTACCTCTACATTTATTAGCAATGACACAACCAGTTAACGCATAACAATAGTGTCTTACGACAAACATCAACACACAGCACTCTTAGAAGCCTTATGCTACCATCATACGGATGGAGGGGATAGAAACCAATTACTCAAAAACTACCTAAACAAGTACCCATTAAAAAACAAAATCACCACATTAGTTTCTATTACTTTACAATGTCACATAAACGCATAATATCAGTTGATATTACAGGTTACCTACACATGAATCTTAACAATACTATTGAATAGCTTATGCAAAGGCCAGCTAAGCCTTGGGCGCGTTTGGGATTGCTTCTCAAAACAACTTATTGATTTTTTTAATAAGTTAATAAGTTAGAATGGAGTGACTTATTAACTTATTTTTTTCATAATTATCATGTTACCAAACGTTATAAAATAATTTTTTAACTTTTAAACACACAAGATTAAATTCTTCAAGTCGATACACCTGCATATAATATCGATTTGCAGAAACCATATACAGATATAAATCAAAAGCCAAAATAGATATCATGAAATAGATTTTTAATAAGAACACAAAAAAATAATAGCAAATTTGTAAAATAAGTTGCTTCTGAAGAAATTATGCAACAAAAACATGAACAGATTGAAGATTAATGGCGGAATGAAGAAGCATCAGGTTTAAAAAGCTCGATTTTGGAGCCTCATGGTTTAATCAGCCCAAATATTATCAAGTTTTCTCATCATCTGCAACCTCAATTCCACCAATTGAATCAAAAAATCAAAAAAAAGAAAAGAAAATTGAATTCACTAATCCATTACAGTTCTTACCTAGAAGATGCAAGTGGATCGAATCGATGCATAAGCTTTTATAGATAAAAAGATGCAGACGAAGGGCGTTGCATAAAACCCTAGATCTCTTGGGTGAAAGCCCAAATTGCCCATAGATTGATAGATATGATAATTGGGCTTGCATTTTGTATGGGCCTAAGATAAATAATTTAACTGTATACAGTTTTGGGTTCTTTATTGTTGCTTCAGTCTTCAGGATCCAGATTCAACAGTGGTTACTTATGGGCCAGTTTTTCTTTATCTAAAGTTAAAAATTACACGTTAAAAGGCTTCATAACCATTAAAAGATGTCTTTTAAGCGAACGAAACACATTTTACGAGGTTGTTTGATAGTCTTTTAATAATTTCGTTGAGTGTAAATCAGTTAGAGGTAGAGTGTAATTGATTCACTAAAAAGACATTTTTAATGGTTTATGCAGCTTTTTAATAGGTAAGTTTTTATTGAATGACTTAGAAGCTACATTTTTTTAGTCAGACCTCTTATGGATCAGTATAAGATTGTCAAACAACTTAAACCTCTTATTAATTCAGATGTGAGAGGCTACCAAACAGGTACTAAGAATAATTTAAGGTTAGAAAAGGACTTATACACGATTAAGTACTTAAGTCTATTTAAATTATATTAGCTAGAGGTAAGTATGGGTTGGTTTGGTTCAGTATGGGCGAAAGCCAGACCTATAGCCAATGTTTTGAGTTTTAGAATGTCGTAATTGTTAACAAAACTGAATCTAATCGTTTGTTGAAATAACAACAGTTTATACAAACAAATCTATATAAGTTCTTTACTTATGAACAATGAAAACAAACTAAGAACTTAACAAGATTAAACACTAACCTGCAACAATATGTTGCAGACTAACAATCAAAAGAACCCAAACGAAGTATCAAGAAGATGAACAATCTCTAACTGAATCTTCTCATCTGCTCGTGAAAGAAAACCCTAGAAAATGTGAGAGAGCGTGATCTGACCGAATGAATCTTCGAGAAGAAGATTACATCTAATATATCCACACGTACACACCAGCTGGACCGAGCTCCAATTCTACAAGCCCACTGCAGCCTTAGCCCAATGTAATAAGCCCAATCACTCTTGAAGCCCAACCTTTTATATACTACAAATTACAAATAATCACAAAACTAAAATAAAAAAATGATTATGATATATCCAGATGAATTAGAGATGAATTAGAATTAATATGAACATATATATTTTAACACTCCCCCTTAATTCAACTGGAGAAAACATCAAACAACTGCAGCTTTGTACACAAATAATCATGCTGCTGAGTGCCCAAACCTTTTGTAAACAAATCTGCAGGTTGATCATTAGTATCAATCTTAAAAATTTTAAAAAACCCAGAAACTACCTTTTCACGAAGAAAGTGTAAATCTATCTCAAATGTTTCGTTCGATCATGAAAAACTGGGTTAGCTGAAATAAGAATTGCAGCCTTACTATCACAATATAATGGAACAGGTAAAACTTGAGACACATTTAAATCTTTTAACAATTTTACCAACCAAATTAACTCACAACCGGTAATGGCCATGGCCCTATATTCTGCTTCAGCAGATGACCTAGACACTACAGGTTGTTTTTTACTTTTCCAAGACACAAGTAAATTACCCAGAAATATACAAAAACCAGATATACATCTACGAGTAGTAAGACACTTACCCCAATCAGCATCAGAATAGCCTCTAAGATTAAGATCAGAACTTTTAGAAAACAAATTACCTTTTCCTGGTGATTTTTTCAAATATCTCAAAAGCCTAAGAGCAATTTTCAGATGAGACTGAAGCGGTTTATGCATAAATTGACTTAAACAACTCACTGTATATGCAATATCAGGTCTAGTAAGAGTGAGATATATTAACCTACCTATCAATTGCTGATAAACAGTAATATTAGTCAATTCAGAATCATCACAACCAGCATTCAATTTATCTGTTATAATGACATTTTGCTCAATAGGAATGCTCACAGGCTTAGCACCAAGCATACCAAAGTCATTTAAAAGCTCAAGACAATATTTTCGCTGAGATAACACAAGACCATCATCAACATTAAAGACTTTAATTCCTAAGAAGTACTTTAACTTTCCAAGATCTTTTATCTTAAAACTCTCACTAAGAAGCTGTTTTATTTTATTAAGCTCATTTATATAGCTGCCAGTTAATACAATATCATCCACATATACAAGTAATATGCAAATATGATTATTATCATGTTTAACAAACAAGGAATAGTCATTTATACTTTGTTGAAACCCAATTTGTAGAAGAGTATTTATCAGTTTTTCATTCCATTTACGAGGGGCCTGTTTCAAACCATATAAAGATTTAATCAACTTACGTACTTTATTATTTGAATCAGTAAAATACCCTTCAGGAAGAGACATATACACTTCCTCATCCAAGGACCCATATAAGAAAGCATTATTTACATCAAGTTGAAACAAACACCAATTATTTTGAACAGCCAAAGCTATTACACATCTAACTGTTACCATTTTAACAACAGGACTAAATGTTTCATCAAAATCTAAACCTTCCATTTGACTATATCCCTTAGCAACTAATCTTGCTTTATATCTTTCAATCTCTCCATTTGATTTATACTTGATTTTATATAACCACTTACGCCCAACAGGTTTTCTTCCCTTAGGTAAATCAGTTAAAATCCATGTTTCATTCCTAATTAATGCTTCCATCTCTTCATTCATTGCTAAAACCCAATTATGGTCAACAGAAGCTTCCTTATATGTCCTAGGTTCATAACTCTTACTAAGTGATGAAAACAAAACATAAATTTTCAGAAGATAGGTTTGAATAATTCATAACCTTTTCTAGACCAAATTTTACTTTTCCTTCAATCACATAGTCACTATATTTTTTAGGAATCACAAACTTTCTACTAGATTTTCTTAGTAGATCACCCTCAGATACATTATCCTCATCATAAGACAAATTAGTAGTCTCAATGTGTCCATAGCTATCACACAGTTCTTCTGGTTCAAAACCTCCACTCTCACCAGTTATAATATCTGTTTTGGTAGTATCTGTTTCATGAATAGTACTGGGAGAGGGTGATTCCAAATCATCAGAAGTAACTTGTGCACTAGGATCTAAAGAACCACTACTGTCATCAGGCTTTGTTTTATTTTCATCATTGGGTGGCATCTGGTTCTCAGAATTAGTATCAAAATCAAACACATTTAAGCTATCTAAGAACTGGTTATTAGTAGGAAAGTATTCTTTAAGTTTAAAAGGATATATATCTTCACAGAACTTCACATCACGAGATTCAATAACAGATTTCTTTTCCAAGTCCCACAGCTTATAACCCTTCCTATTATTTGAATACCCTATTAATACACACTTATTAGCTCTACTTTCAAATTTATGTGTTAGATTTATATTTGTAGAGAAGCATAAACAACCAAAATTCCTAAGATGATGTAGAGAAGGCTTAGACTTAAACAGTAACTGATATGGAGACAAACCATTGAGCACAGATGACGGAATTCGATTGATAAGATATGTTGCAGTAAGAATACATTCAGACCACATATTCACAGGTAACCCCCCTGAAACAGAAGAGATCTAGCGGAATTAAGTAAATGTCTATGTTTTCTTTCTATAACTCCATTCTGCTGAGGTGTATAAGCACAGGAAGTTTGATGTATGACACATTTTTACTAAAAAACCCTTGAAGTTGATTGTTTAAAAATTCAGTACCATTATCTGTTCTACAAACTTTTACTCGTTTTGCAAATTGAGTCTCAATTAAGTTAAAAAAACTTTCAATGTTAGAAAATACTTCACTTTTAGATTTAAGCATATAAACCCAAACAACCCTAGAATAATCATCAACTACAGTCAGAAAATATTTGAATCCATCATGACTAGTTACCTTAAAAGGACCTCATGAATCAAGATGAATCAGTTCATCTATTTCTGTAGATGTATGTTCACTATTTGAAAACGACTCTCTAGTTTGTTTAGATTTATGACATATTTCACATTTTTTGGATAAATCATTATAACTCAACCTTAATTCAGGTTTTAAGACACTTAAAACTTGATCTGATGGATGCCCCAACCTACTGTGCCATAAGTCAGCAGAGACAGAGCATGCAAACATACAAGTATTAACACAGCTTTCACCTTGTTTATTTACACTATCCAGAACATACAACCCATCTACAGCTTTACCAGTCATCACTAGTTTCTTTTGTTCTAAGTCCTGAATATAGCAATGAGAATCAGTAAACAAACACCACAGATTGTTTTCTCTTGCCATTTTATTCACAGATAGAAGGTTCATACAATATTCAGGAACTACCAACACATCATTAAGAATCAGATCATCTGTTAACTTGAGATTGCCAATTTGAGAAATTGATGCTTTGGTTCCATTTGAATGACCAACAGTCAAGTTTAGTTCAGAAACATCTAATAAATTTATCATATTAGCTGTTGATACAGTCATATGTTGATTAGCACCTGAGTCTACTATCCAATTTTCCTTAGAAATTATCTGTTTATGACTGTGAGAGCTGTTAGTTAACTGGAATAGGTTTGTATTGAGACACATACCAGCCATGTTAGCCTTTGGAGATCCAACTAGATTATGCTCAGATATAAGGGACATGATTTTATTGATCTGTTTAGCTGTAAAAGGTTGAGACATTACAGAATTAGTAGAACCACTAGTTTCTACATTACTGGAATTGTTTTGAGCCCTTTGAACATTTGACTTCTTTTTATAGTTTGGAGGATAGCCAACAATTTCATAGCATTTATCAATTGTATGTCCAGACAAATTACAGTGTGAACATTTTTGACCTTGGCTTTATTTTGTTTCTTTTTATTTTCAACAAATTTTGAAACAAAAGCAGATACTTGAGTCTTTCCTTGATTGTTTATTCCCCTATAAGATTCTTCAGATGAAATTATAGCAAAGGCATTCTTTACAGATGGTAAAGGTTCCTTAGATAGTATAGTGGTTCTAATTGGTTAATAGATATCATCAAGACCCATTAGGAATTGCATTAGTTTGAGTTGTTGATTATGAGCTGTGATTTTTGTGGAGCCATCACAAGTGTAGTTAGGTAGATCTGATAATATGTCATATTGTTTCCACAAGGAGTTAAGTTTGTGATAGTAATCTGATTGAGATTGACCATTAATTTATCTGTTTATGTAAGGTATATAGAACAGATCCATCAACTTTACTATAGGTTTCTTTAAGTTCATTCCACACATCAGATGCAAGTTGAGAAAATATTTGGCCAACATATAACTCCTCAGATATTGAGTTAAGTATCCAAGACAGAACAACAGAATTACAACGATCCCATTGATTTGACAGGACAGGGTCATTGGTTTGTTTTTTACAAGTGCCATCAATGAAACCTACTTTATTCTTTACAGATAGAGCAAGCTTTATTGACTTTGCCCAGACAGTGTAATTTTCTGTTCCTTTCAACTTTATGCTTATTAATGAGAGGTTATTAGTATCACTTGCATGAAGATATAAGGGATTACTAAAGTCCAAGTTATTAATTTGAGTTCCATCACTTGTTTGAATAGCAGACTCAGCCATTGATGAGAGATATTTAAGAACTTATTACTTACAATCACAACAAATAGCACTCAGATCAGATATACAGATACAAATGAATACAGATAACAGGATCAGAGAGCCACAAAATGAACACTCCACGAGATAAGATGATACAGCAATCATACACTCAATCACCTGAACTCAATTGATACAGGGACAACGAAGCCTATCCAGGGACCAGATTCCAAGACCACTCTTAATGGTGGCTGGACAAGTATAGATAGGGAGTTGTATTTTTCCCCCAATTGATCAGGTGAACATATACACAACCACACACAAACACCAGAATTATTTACAGAAGAGGATATAATAACAAGAAATATAACAAGATACAGAAATAAAAGAGAGTAAGGGACCCTTATCTATAGTCCAAGTATTGACACTAATGGGCAGTTGATTCCCGTATGTTAGTACTCCCACGGAAACTCATTAGTGAAGGGACTTGCTACAGAATAGGGTGAGAAGACTTACAGTGATATAGCACACACCACAGCTGAATATCAATGACTGAACCTTCAGTCCACTTGTGGAGATACTTCACAGAGCCACAAAATATCTCAAGCAACCAAACGTACGTTGTTTGACACGAGTTTATCAGCGGAAGGCGTTTGTATGATTCAGTGACATTGAGAACACGAATCAGACCCAGGGTATAACAAAATCACTAAACAGTCTTAGATCTAGGTTTAGAAATTAGTGTATTATTCAAAACTGAGTTCTGTAGAGAGATCAGATCTAAATCGATCTGACACAGATCCAAGAACCCTTAGGGTTTTGACACTTTAAACCACAACTTATCACCCGACGTTTAAGATTCAAAGAGAAATGAGATCAGTATAGATCTGGTGTCTCTTTACAGAGACACATATGAAGATATCTGAAATCACCTATCACCATGACAATCTCGTTCTATTAGGGTTTTTGAAAACTGAGTTTTTTATGAACAAACGATGTATCAAGAGCAACGAGGCTCTGATACCATGTTAACAAAACTGAATCTAATCGTTTGTTGAAATAACAACAGTTTATACAAACAAATCTATATAAGTTCTTTACTTATGAACAATGAAAACAAACTAAGAACTTAACAAGATTAAACACTAACCTGCAACAATGTGTTGCAAACTAACAATCAAAAGAACCCAAACGAAGTATCAAGAAGATGAACAATCTCTAACTGAATCTTCTCATCTGCTCGTGAAAGAAAACCCTAGAAAATGTGAGAGAGCGTGATCTGACCGAATGAATCTTCGAGAAGAAGATTACATCTAATATATCCACACGTACACACCAGCTGGACCGAGCTCCAATTCTACAAGCCCACTGCAGCCTTAGCCCAATGTAATAAGCCCAATCACTCTTGAAGCCCAACCTTTTATATACTACAAATTATAAATAATCACAAAACTAAAATAAGAAAATGATTATGATATATCCAGATGAATTAGAGATGAATTAGAATTAATATGAACATATATATTTTAACAGTAATCAACAATTTTCATTTGTAGTCGATTTGTCCTCCTGGGAAAGCGGGTCTTTGTAACACCTTGAGGGAGCACGACAATTTGTTAGCTGCAAAGAGAGTAACTCTTCGAGTATACTTACGAGTTTTGCACCATGACATCGTCTTGTGACTTCAAGGCATGAAAACAATACAATCATTATGATTGGTAGTGGCGGTCCTTTTATAACAAGTTTGGTGAATCTCACATCGCAATAACATGAAGAGATGATAACTTTATAAATACATTACTCCTATTATATATTTTAGGCCTTTTTAGGAACAAATGTGCTTCAAGTTTTTGAGTTTTTACATGCCTTAGGCTTAGGCTTTCTTGCACGGGGCAAGTGTGAGACTAGTCGAGCATTTTTATTTATCTTTTTGAGAGCTCTTTTTTTTAATAGTTATATTAAGAACTTTATTTTTTACATGAAAATTAAATAATAACTTAAAAATTTGTAAGAATTCTTTTACAAATAACGCTTGGACCACGATAATAGTCTTATTTATGACCATTTTGAAAGTCACAATTTAAATGGATGGTGAAGTTGTGTTACTTGCTTTACGCATCAACTTTCAAGTTTCATCAACACATATATTAACACTTGAAACTTAACACAAACAATAAGTCAAAAACTCAAAAACCTACTGACAATGACGATTATCGTAGTCTTTCTCTCAAGTTAAGTTACATTGCTTTTACACATAAACAAAGTAATTAGTGTCGGTTTTCATATCAGGGTCACAATTAATAAAGAACCAAAAGAATTAATTCAAACCCACATGATGAAAGGGAAATAAAACAAAAGCGGATAAAAATTTCCCATAACTTAAAGCATCAATTGATGACATGTGGGTGTCGAAACAATTTCAACAAATAAGTCGATATTAATGGTTTTACGCGATTCTACCATAGTTTAGCACCATCAAATGACTGCTCGTGGCCGAAGATCGAGGGACAACAGTAAACACGATGTCATTTCTTGGACTATTCCATATTGTATCCCTTACATGTAGTAGCGTAGACAGTGACAATAGTTGACGTCCTTTACATGTTATCTCTATCTGTTTTCCATTTAAACCAATAAACAAAAAAGATATTAGTTAAGTAGAAAGAAGCAAAAAAAAGATCAAGTTTACAAAAAAATATATATATGAATAAAACACGCCTGCCTTTGTATGTAGACACACGGTTAAGACCGTGTAAGAACTACAATAAACATACGTAATGCTAATCATATATAATCAGGAAAAGAACAAGAGACAACTATATGATTACATAACTGTATTATATATTATATTCAAACCGATATATACGTTTCTTAGAGTTCTAAAGTATATGAAATGTAACCTTAGAAGAAAGAGTACCACTAGAGAAAAAATGTAATCATTAGTAACAGGATATAAACAGATATTTCAATCTCATGAATGATAAATTCCTATATACATGCAAGCATGAGGCTAAAGAGAGTACACGATTGGAAGAAACAATATTCCTTTAATCATGATTTATTTAGCCCCACCAAAACCTTTGTTACCAAGCCAAACCCATGATCATTTAAACTTATGCACAATATTTTGATTTAAATATCATTATATAGATTCAGATATATAATAATAATTATAACTTTCATGAGTGAGGTTAGTATTATAAGCTATCTACTTCCAAAAAAATAAGTAGTGATGTTATTGTGAATAATTTAAACTTGGAAAGACATTCATATCTTATTAATTATATGACATTAACTTAATGCATGTAATACGACAATCACGTAACCTTCTGTCCTTGTGCGTGTGCGCATATGCACACACGTACTTACAATCAATCACGTACGAGTATACACACAAAAGATAACACATATACACACATAAAAGATAATGTTCTACTAATTAGTTTCAAGTATCATCATGTATATAAACATGAGGATTTGATTTCTTTTTATTAAGTGACATGATTGATTTCCTATAGATTTTCATCATGTCCATGCATTGCTTTCGTGCAAAGTAAAAAATAAATGTATCTTTTCACTTTGTTTTTCCCTTGATTGAAACTTTGATTTGAAATGAACTACTCCATATGTTTCTTTTCCTCATGTAAGTGGAGCACTTAATACAAGGTATTATGATAGAACCCAACCCCTTTTAAGCATTAAGAGTTGTGGACCCTAATAAGAAAGAGCCATGATGCAACCTCCATACCTATATCTATATCTAAATATAATAATAATAATAATAATAATACACACATATATAATATATTATTTTTTATTAATTTTTACTTTTTGTGAATTGAGTTGAAGCATGCGAAAGCATGACAAAAGCATCATGCATGATGACACTACATACATGGTAATATTGGTTTTGCAAATTGTATTTGTGCACATGTAACATTGCATTTTTCATGAGGAAAAGAGAACATGAAACATGCATGCATATGCATGTTGATGTGTATGACGTGGATATTGTAAGGTGGCTAGCTAGATATATATTAAGGAATCAAATGATTGAATATATAGTTGTTTTGAGATTTTTAGCATGAATTAGCAAGAATGACATGAGATATTGATTCCTTCACGTTAAAGCATAATAAAAGGTTAAAGTAGCTAGCATCATCAATGATTTACAGGATCAAATCTTTACATATGTTCACATAAGGTTGACATTTTATGCTATATAATATCCAATAATACAATTAATTAATTTATAATTTCTATCAAAACAGAATGTGTATCCAAACTACTAGCCACTCATTAGCATATATCCTTTCTTTTTTAAATACAACTACATATTTACTTAATTATTCCTACTGATGAAAGCACATAATTGTTAATTGAAGGATCATAATATAAGACAATATATCACATTAGATCATTTCAATTTTCAAATGAGAGGAAAGAAGCTCTCATAACACGTAGGTGGCAACGATGTGAACTGCCATCAAAGCAAGAAGGAATCATCTGTTTGTGACTACGGGCAACTAGAGATGAGACACACGACATATGTAAGCAAAGGAGCGTCCACGAGGGTGGCACAAAGCATATGTGTTTGTAGCCACGAGTGCTCAAGTTGCTCATAGAGTCAAGGATCATATGGCTAAATTTGAAGATCAAACTACAAAGTGCAACAAATATTATATACCTGATTAATAGAAAATATAGCTGGCTAGAGGGTCAACGGACCCCTCTAGTCCAATATGTATACGCACCTTATTAATTATTAGTAGAAAATATAGCCGGCTAGAGAGTCAACATATATATATTTATGATATATGTATAATATATACCAAAGAGAATGAAATATTCTTGGTGGTTGCATGTAATGATCCTCTTTTGTTTTTTATTCAAAAGATATGGTGCGTAGTTCGATGACTCGATTAGTACATTAGTTTACGTTGACCTCTATATTAGTTTTGACATTGAGTGATTTGCATGTTTGATTAAACATTAATGATTATATATGTCCTCGTACTTAAAACAATTGGTTTGATAGCTGTTTCTAAACAACTAAACCATAATTAATTGTTTATTAATTCTACATCTTTTCTCAATTTCATCCTTCCATGTATTATCGCTCTCTTGGTGTTTAAATGGTAGGTCAACGGCTAGCTTTTTTTTAAAGGAGGTAAATGGCTAGCTATATAGTATTAAAGTATTTAGTAGTGATATTTAATTTGTGCATATATATATATATACACCATGAATATGCATGCATGCATGCTAGTCTTCTTAGCTGATCACACATATACATACATAGATATATATACATATATAAGCATTGTTTCAAATAATAAATAAATTTTGCCTAAGAAGCATTTTAGCCACTTCTAAATTAGCGGCTCTAATAAACTGCGATTGGACTTATTTTAATGGCGTTGGAACTAATTCGTCAAACTTTATTATCTTAGCTTTTAGAGATTTAGGATTTAACTTTAAGGTTTAAGGTGACGAGCTGTTTCAAACATTTCATTTGAGTCCATATAACCAGGGGCGAAGCTTTTAAGGGGCCGGGGGGGCCGCCGCCCCCCCCTATTTTTCGTCCGTAGTGTTAAATTTTAGCCCAATAGTGTAAATTTTTGGCCCGGTAGTGTAAATGTTTATATAAATATCGAATCCGCCCCCCTGAAAAAAAATCATTTCGCCCCCCCCCCCCCCCACCGACAAAGTTGGTTAAGCTCCGCCACTGCATATAACATTGGCTAGAAAGTGCTCTTAGCCTTTCTTAAGCAAAAAAGCAGTTTTAAAGGGAACATCCCTCTACATACATATACATATATACACACACAAATAAACGTACGGCAACATCATATATCAAAATATATTGGCTAGTGATGCATCACAAGTTAAAGTCATGTTAAGCTTACTATGAAAGAGGTAGAATAATGTCAACGATATTATGCCCTCAAATCTACATAATCTTTTGATATTAGCATTGTTATGGCAATCAATCCTAAAATATCTCTACATAATATATGTGGTCACTTATTATTGCTTTCGTCTAAGGTTCCACTAGAGTAGGGTTCGACTACTTCAATTCATTGATTTCTAGGATGAATATATTTCTAGCTTAGGTCAATGTCATGATCATGTGTTAAAATTGATATAAAAACAAAGTAATTTAGGGTCTTTTAATAATGAATGTACATATACTGAACGTATAGCTAGCTAGACATGATCAAAACTGCAAGCAATTAAAGAACCATATATTTCTCTTTGTGCCATTCATAAACATTCATCATATATTAATAGATCGAGACATAACCTAACCCTGAAGGTAGACCGTATAGCTAACTTATTATTTATAATATTCTTTAGTGGATACATAAACAACTAAGAAAACAGAAGCCCTTATTTAACAATTTATAGAACATATAAGTTGATCTATTATATAATCCATTTTAGGTTGCTAGAAACATTTTCTTAATCCATTATGTCAAGTGATACACATCCACATTTAAACATATGATACTATAGTAATATTGTCTATAGAACATATATGTTGATCTATGTTAATGTTGTCTTTACACACAATTTACATAAAACTCGGCATCAAACCTTACATGTTTGATTAGTTTTGCTTCGTTCGCTTTCAAAATTTGGCAAGAAAATCAATTAATTAGTGATGAGCAAAGAAGCACAATATTATGACACACAAACATACACACGTGTGTATATGTATGTATCATACACCTACATTGATGTATATGGTAACTAACACATGAAGCAAGCAAATGCTAAGTGTTCTTTTGTGTTTACTTTGGGAGGATATTGATGATGGTGGCACGTAGTTTTCTATGTTTATTTTCAACATTTGTCTTTCACTTTGGGCCTACATGATTTTCTTCTTCAAGGTTTGTGTTTCCATGTTTAACGTGGGAGTCATATCCCTACCCTAATTGACATGACCAAAACTAGTTATTCTATTACACATAATATCAAAATTACCTACAAATATACTCCCCACCTAATTCAGTATTACTAAACTAAGATCTAATCCATTCTAGTTTGCTCCAACGTTTCTTTCATGTTACTCTCACCAACCATATTCTTACATTTGTTTTATGAGTTTCCCCCCTTTTAGATTACTCCAAAAACACACATACATACATACATACATAAATACATGCATACATATATAAATACACACATACATACATATGTATATATGATTATCTAGATATATTGTAATGCATTATTTACTATGCGCTCGCGAGGCCCATATATATACACTTAGCGATTGCGTATCGTATAAAAAAACTATCTAGATATATTGTAATGCATTATTTACTATGAGCTCACGAGGCCCATATATATTTTGTGTCTATATATTTTGATTGTGTGTCGTGTAGGAAAGACGGTAACCATGACCCTAAGTTTTTAATAACATGTAAGATAGTAAAGGACTAAATTAATTATTAGTAATTAATTCATGCGTTACAATATATAAAAAGCAAAATGTAAACTCCGCGATATCATGAGCTTATACTAATAAACCTAATATCCAATACGAAAAAGTAAAATAGAGAAACAAACCATGAACTTATGTAATTAGCATCTCATGCCTAATTATTCAAGATGACATTGTAGTAGGTTTAATTCACTTTAATTGTGTTTCTTGTAAATATAAGTGTTATTTCAAGAATCAAGGTGAAGGTGGTGGTGGTAGTGTATAGTTTAGCAAACATACCTCAGATTCACTTGCAAGTTCAAGCTTATTAACCAGATATTTGATCAACAATCCAACAGTCATTCTTCCATCCCTGATGAATACACACAAACAATCATACACCATTACAACTCTTAAATCCATCATTTTATAATAACGAAATCATTAACATTTGTTATAAATTAACAACAATATATAGTATATTACTTGATTCTCATGTAGCTCTTTGGTATTTGAGGCAAAAATGGCTCCTTTGATCTACATTTGTTCGTCGAAACGAATCGAAAACAAACAAATTGAATCCATAAGTGCATGCAATGAGGTATATACACTAAATATCATTCAAACAATGTACGTAACAAGCAAAAAACATATATATAATATTAGGGTTTTGAGAGTTATACTGGTTTTGAGACGCTTGAAGCATAAACCACACACCCGAATGCGGTCTTCTAGGCGGGTTAATCACTCGGGCCACATTCAATCGACGGTGGACGTTCATCGGACGCCCCTGGTGCTCCGATGAGCCACCGGAGAACGAAGAAGTTGAAGACACCGGTGGATAACTAAGAGAAGCTGTCATCATGTAATTCGCCGGAAAAGGCCTAATTAGTCGCAGATAGTTATAATTAGTAGTCTGTTGCTGCTGTTGTTGTTGCTGTTGTTGGTGGTGCTGTTGGTGGTGCTGTTGTAATGTTATAAACTGCACGGAATTCATTGCAGCAGCCGGGGTATGACCTTGGAAAACTAGCTGCGGTGGTGGTGGCGTTGGCGGCGGTTGGTGTATCCGTTGTGACGAGCCGCCACCGCCACCACCACCCGGTAAAAGATGAAGATCAACTGATGGTGTCTCCGGAGACCGGTGGTGGTGGTGACTGGTGGCAGACTGCATATGACCACCACCTAAACTCAACTGCAGCCACGGGCCATGATCATCATCATCATCATCATCTTCAGTACCATGAATAATAATATTATTATTATCAACATCTTTCATCACGCCTGATCCATCTTCTTCAGTTCTTGATTGATGATCATCCTCCGCCATTAGATCTGCAAACAACCCTCGTCCTAAACGGATAAAACAGTCATACCCACCTTCAGAAAAACCACCATTAACACACCTTGAAGACGACAGATGAGCAGGAAACATGATCATACTGTAAATCTCTGAAATTGAAGGTGAAATTGACCCTTGTGGATTGATCTACGAACAGTCAGATTAACATGAAAGAAATCCATACATGTAAATGGAAAATCTTGAAGATCTTTTAGGGTTTATGTAAGAAGAAAGATTGAATTTTGAAGAAAGTGCATTAATGGTGAAGAAGATTGGAGCAAGATGTCAAGTAGTTTGCTTGAGTTGTTGTCTTTGTTTGGAGAGTTGTGGTGTTTATTATTTTCTTCTAGTTTGAGATGAAAAGATGGACCAGGAGAAAAAGTACCATATTATATTCTTGAAAATGATAAAATGGATGGGTGATCTGTATTATTACTTATTTACTTAATTAGGATTATTATTATTTGATTACTTTACACAAGATGTATTATTTATTTATTTTGGGCTGTTTGACAGCCTCTTAATCAACCTCTTAATGGTTCAGATGTCTGAATATTTCAGCACTTAATGGTTCAGACTGTTTGTTTCGCGAGCAAATATCTGAATGATTAAGCATTATACTAATTCTGAATGGTTAAGAGGTCTAATGCTGAATGGTTAAGACCTCTTATCAAAATTGGTCAGACATTTGTCATTGAATAGTTAAACGATATACTAACTCTTAATGGTTCAGACCTCTTAATGATTTAACACTTAATGGTTCAGTGCTCTTATTGATTCAACACTTAATCATTCAAATATTGTCAAAAAGCCCCCTAGTTGAATTAAGGGTGCTCATATTGGAAAGGGATTATATTGGAAGGATGAGGGTTGGATAACCAATTAAATAAGTTGTGAGTTTTTGTTTTACAACCTAAAGGGTGGAGAATTTATCAAAGAATATTTTTAGCTATTGATATTAAAAAAGAACCGGATTATTTTGGTTACTTTGATTTATAACAAGAAACTATTATATAAAATTTGTGTATATGTGAAACACGTAGAATACTGTATAAGAGGGATCGATACACAACCAATATAAAGATTAGCGGTACGTGACGTCGGTATATGAGGAAAAATACACTCGTGGGTACTAACGCTAATGACAAATATGTGAAAGATAAATTTTTTTCCATAGGTGAATGAAGTTGATGCTCAAGTGAGGGATGCTTGTGTTGCAGATGCTTTCTAAATTTGAAACTACCAGAAGGGCATATACATTTGTACTTGTTGTTTTAAATATGACATATGAGATGATTTTTAAACTTATGTACATTTTATAAGTGTTTAAATATTATATGGTTTTTTCGGTCCTATACTACAATTTGATTATGAGTAGAATGCGACCCTAGCATATAAAAAAATGTGACTGTATGTTTACATGATACACCTTAAATAGTTTATAACGAATTATATAGTTACTTAGTTATATAATATACTTTGTTTTAGTCTTATTCAATATAATTTGTTATTTACAAAGTTGAGGAAAAACTAAAAAAAATTATAAATAATTAAGCTCTTTTTATACCATATATTTAAATTACTTGTTATATCTCAAACAAGTAATAGTTAGTTACATAGAACATATTAGCAACATATTTCGAGAACCATGTTGATATTATTTTGATAAATAATAATACTTGAATTGATTTAATACATTGACACACAAACATCCGTACGACTCTTTCTCCCTTTTTCAAACCTTTATCGTTTAAAACACGTAAATAGAAATGTAACACAATTGGAATTATTAACTATGCGATTAAGCACGTAATTAGCGATTATGTACTAATCTCTAGAAAGGTTACGATGTTACATGATTTGAAGGTATAAATCTAAAAATGACATGTCAAATCATTATAAATAATCATAACCTTTTCTTCTGGAAAACGAAGACAAAGTTTATCACTTATTATATTTGCACTTAATTACATTCTAATATGCATTAAGAATAAAATTAAAAGATGTCATAGGTTTTATTTATTTCTCTCTTCGTTTGTAAGAAGAAATATAGTAAAATATTATATGCAAAACATATTATAGTAACCGTAAAAATAAAATTCTACACAAACAATTAATAAAGCATTCAAACTAGTATCTTCAATAATATTTTTACATGAAATAACCTAATGTATTCAAAAGTGTTAAAGTAGCTAGGTTGATCAGTTCGTATTTGAGACAGTTCCCTTAAATTAACTTTCGCCCTCCCGCGAAGCCATCTTTCAAGATATAACAGTTGAAGTAGTCAGTATACCATTACAAGCATTAAGAATCAATTCCCGAAACGCAATGATGATAGTTGAGTCTTGGCATTCCTAATGACCTCAATAGCTTTTCTTTCGATATAACATAATAGAACAAAGTAAGATTTAAGTAAGATGTCAAATGAAGAAACCCGTTAGTGTTGCAAGACATGGGTTTCTTATTCTATGAACTAACTCTCAGACTCTCATGTATGGAGATATTTTTACCGGGAGAAGATATACACTAATTAAGAGCTATAAGTGTTGTAGGTTAATTACCTCAAATGGTTAAAATGCTTTTTGCATTTTTGCTTACTCTTTATCATTAGTAGTGTCCATGTTTTGCTCTTTGTTTTACTAGATTGTACCTTAGGATGTTGGTTATGTTTCTTATCAAAACAAATAAAAATAATTATTTTGTTGGTATATAAGAAGAAATATAGTGAAATGTTACATACAAAAGATATAATAATGAGTAATTTTACAGACATAAAATCATTCAACCTAGTGTTGTTAATTATATCTTTTGCATGCAACCTAATGAATCCAAAAGTGTTGGGTAGGTTGAGTACTCGTGTTTGAGACAATTCCCTTAAATCAACTTTCGCCCTCACACAAAACCGTTTTTCAAGGTATAGCAGCTGGAGCAGTTAGTATACTTATATTACAAGCATTAAAAATCATATATATTCACAAACCGATTACTTTAAAATTTTAATTTCACACATTATAAAAGTGACCAAGATCTATATATCACTACTTATAATTATAGTATTTATAATTTTGTTATAAATTAATATGAGAGACAAAAATATGTACGATAAACTAAGAGATGAATAGAATAATGATAAGAGATGAAGAGGAAAAAAAAAGTAGGAATGGATTGTAGGCGTGGGCATTGGTGAGAGTGCAACTGCATGGGCATGGACATATTGACTTCTGATGCAAAGGCATCTTTCTTCTCAAACATGCATGTCTCAAAGTTGCCAATGTTTTTTTTCCTTTCATTTTATTATTCTTTAATACTTATATCTTAACTATATTATAATAATATTTAATTTAAACTTTTAAATCACGAATCAAATTATGTTTATAATAAGCATGTCAAGTGGCGTCTCTAATATGTAAAAAACCGGTTTCTAAATACACTGGTTTCAAGTCGAAACAAATTAGTTAAATAAAGGTATCAATTTAATTGGATCATAACAACTTCTGATTAAAATGTGTTTGACTTGATAATGGGTGTTTTGAAATGAAAATAAATATTAAAACCTGTCTATATGATGGATACATTAGCTTTTATGGTGACGGGGGAGCCAGGGGGCTTTTTCTGTTTTTTAGCTCAGAAGTGTAAATTTATATGTATTCGCTCCAAAATTTTATACATATTTGAGTCTCGGGACTTTCGGGCCACCTTTATTTGAACTTCGAGACTCCACCCCCCTCCCCTCCCGATATATAACCTTTTAAGCTCCGCCACTGGTTGAAGTGCAATGTGTGCTCATCTATTTGAACATATTTTATGTTATAAAAGTTTCTAATAATGCCTCAAACTTACCATTATTTATAATTTAAATTTTAAAAGACTTCAATTAACCTGTTAGAAGAACTGAAATGCCAAACTGACTTGTAAACATTTTTTACATAAATAAATCATTTTCTTCATGAATGGAGTTATGATTACGTGATGTAATTTGTATGATGAAAATCATCTATTAAATTGCACACATTTCTTGAAACCAAATATAAACTAACACAAATATTTAAATCCATAATACAAGAATCATTTGTAAATAATGTTTTTTCCTAAAACAAATGTGGTTCTAGTTAACTTTTCTTTTCCTTTAGGGTACTTAGTATACGAGAAAAGCGTACATGGGGGCCCACCTAATGATGTTAATAATAACGTCAAAAATGGTTCATGTCTTCCCATTACAGAAAAGTTGATACATTCGTCAAATGGTCGGCACCACTATCATCTCTCTAGCGTTAATTTTTGAATATTATCGACTTCGTAAACACTTAGCTAAACAGAATGTGTTTGTGTCAATATAACGGGTTTGATGGTTGAGTGTTTTACCTGTTTAATTATTATTTTTTTGGATTTTAAAATTTGTTTTCTATATATAGTATTTAAATTGTTTGGGTCTTTTTCTGAAAGAAGTTTTAAATTGTAGAATAAAATAACATTGTTAAACATAATTGTTTAAAAAATAGAGATAACAATATTAAACACGACCATTTAGGTTAGGTATCCAATATCAGATTAATTGGTTCAGGTTACTCTAGTTTTTTAGGTTTGAAAGTCTAAAAGAGTTGTTCGGGTCAAGTTTCGAATATTAAACAATGTGTGTTATGTTAGCGGGTTTTGGCTTGTTGTGTAGCCCCGCAACTATTGTTAAGTGGCAGTAGGCTCTATGGTTGATCACCAAGGAACACCAAGCCCCTCCTCTAAACCTGCGGGTCTGGTTCAGACTTTGTAATGATCAGGCATAGAGGGGTGATGGGTCTCTGACTCGTTGGTGATGTGACCGCCGCTAAAAATGAAAGTCCCCGTTAAAAAAAGATAATGTGGAACTGAATGTGTTTGTTTTATAAAATTCAGTTGAACTAGTGAGCTTAAATACTTACAGATTTGAATTTTGTCTATATCTTTGATCTTTATTTAATTTAAATTATTTAATAAAGTTGATATAATTTATCTTCTCAAAATATCCTTGCTCAACCTAAAAATAGTTAATAAATTTGGCATGTATAAATTAGATCTTCATTACGTTATGTCGTTTGATTATTATGATTGTTATGGTTACCGTCTTTGCTAACGAGCCGGGGGTCTCTTCGGAAGCGGTCTCTCTATCTCTCAGGATAGAGGAACGACTTGCCACCACATACCCCTCCCAGACCCTGCTACTCAGCGGGATACACTGGGTATGTTTGTTTGTTTGTTTGTTTATTACGTTATGTCGTTGTTGCATTAAATACTTGTACTTCTGTTGTTGATATCAAATAAAAGAACACATATGATTATGTATGCATGTGATGAATTGGAAGGTGATCTCATTAAATATGTCAAATGCAAAAATGTTTAAAATTGTATATACTAGAACCATATAAAGAACCCTTATATAATGATGTTATCAAGTTATTCGGGTTACGGGTTATTTGGGTTTTTAAAGTGTGCAAATCTAACCGAAACCCGACCCTTTTTTTTTGGGTGGGGTGGGGTGGGGAGGGGGGGGGTTTCGGACCTTACTAGCTTCGCCCCCGGATGGGACTACTTTAGCAGCCCCGCATTCTCTTTCCGTGTTTTATATATGCACCTTCATTGTAAAAATACTTACTAACGCATGAAAAATAAAAAGAGATTAATTTTCTTATTAATAAATTTTGTATCTGTGAGATTAATGTTCTTAAAAGGAGATTAATGTTCTTAAAAGGAGATTAATGTTCTTAATTAGCAACTTTCTTTTTTGAACGACAAATACACCATCTTACTTCAAATGATAAGTGTTATCTTAATCGGGTTTACCTATCCGTGTCCCAGCGAGGACCGCACCTTTCGATATTTATATGTCATGAGTATTTTAATTTCACCGGTTGATCTAATGATTGTTGGTCAGTTAGCAATTACTAATTCTTATTTATTGTGTTTTGATATGGGTCCTAATAAATAGACACCCACTTTTTTAAATCGACACCCCCCTATACGCCGCGTATGGGTCCATACGCGGCCCATACCCGGCGTATAGGGTACGACCATTAATGCGACATTAATGACTGACAACCGACGTCACATCACTTCACCTATACGGGTCGTATAGGTCCATACGCCACGTATAGGTCAGTATCGATTTAAAAAAGAATATAAGCTATACGCCGCGTATGGTGCCATACGCGGCGTATAGATCCTCCGCCTACTATATCTTTCAAATTTTCTATTTTTTACACACACTTCAAAAAAAATACTCTCGTATAGCACTATACTACACGTATTGATCTTCGATTTTTCAACATCCAGGTACGTATTATTGTTCATACATCATTATTATGTTAATCGTTCATTGATTTAAACGTTAAAGTAGTGTTTTATGCCCCAAAATGCGTGATTTAAAAACTGGATTAAAGAACTATACGCCGGTACAGCCCCGCGTATAGGGCTATACGCAGCGTATAGTTCTTTGGTTGGGGACGAAGACACATTGGTGTGTACCCTATACGCGGCGTATAGATATATACGCGGCGTATAGGGTATTGCAATACGCGACTTGGGGGCCATACGTGGGTCCCCTATACTCTGCGTATAGTCCTATACGCGGCGTATAGGGTCGGATTCGACCTATACGTTGCCCTGTGACCCATACGCTGCTACCCTATACGCGGCGTATAGCCCTATACGCGGCGTATAGGGTAAATATATATATACAAATACATATATATGTATATACGCATATACATATACATATACATATACATATACATATACATATACATATACATATACATATACATATACATATACATATACATATACATATACCTATACATATACATATACATATACATATACATATACATATATATGTATATACACATATACATATACATATATGTATATGTACATATATACATATAACATGTATACGTATACGTATAAGTATACGTATACGTATACGTATACGTATACGTATACGTATACGTATACGTATACGTATACGTATACGTATACTTATACGTATACGTATACGTATACGTATACATATACATATACATATATATATGTATATGTGTATGTGTATATATATATATAGATACGTATACGTTGTTTTTGACCTATTTGTTCACCTGTGCAGATATGTCTTCCGATTCTGAGATTGAGGCTGACGTTGTTGACCATATTGCCGAGCATCCTTGGCTGCAGTTTGATGCCGGTTCCGTTGAGCACGCTAAGTGCTCAAAATTTATTCGGATGAAGATCGGTCATCAAAAGGCCGTAGATTGGGAGGTGATGGCTGAGTTGGGAGAGCGCGATCGTCTTGCTGCTATTATCGGAGACGATACGCTGTGGAGACGTCTTTTTGAGATCGCATTCTTACCGTCCACCGTGAGCTGGTAGTGGAGTTTTTATCCACATTTTCATATATTCGTCCAGATGAGATGGTGGAGGACGATGAGCGATCGGAGATATCTTTTACGCTTTGTGGACATGCACATCAGATGTCCATTGAGCAGTTTGCAGTTGTCTCTGGGCTTTATTATGAGCCGGAGACTGTTACCCCTCTGTTCACTGAGGGTATTACTGAGATGGAGGAGGGCACATTGAGATAGTGGTGGCCTGAGATTGCCGGAGGTCCGTTTCAGAGGACTAAGGGCAGGGTCACCGGCATTCGAGATCCTCTCATCCGTTATCTGCATCGGATGATCGCCACGTCCATCACGGGACGTGGCAAGAGTCGGGAGTGGTGTACCATTCCCGACTTATTTTACTTATACTGTTTGATTACGGGGACCAGGTGTAACCTGGCGAGGTGTTTGGCGGAGTATTTTGCTTCGTATTATCATCGGCAGGAGCGAGGAGCGGTGTACGGCGGCGCGTACATCACGTTGATTGCCCGATCTTTAGGTTATCTTCCTCGGCATCTTGGTGACGTGTCTCCGCCGATCGAGCCGGTGAGATTAGATCGTCGTACGCTATTCGGCATGCGTATTATACGCCAGTTTCCGGTTGGCATACGATTCTCTATTCGACCCGGGGAGATCTGGCAGCCGGCACCAGTTCAGCAGCTCGGCCCGTCGATCCACTGCAGCAGCACGGGCAGCCGCATGATCAGCCACCACCCGACGAGCAGCCACATGATCAGCCGCCTCCTCAGCCACATCAGCCGCCTCCTCAGCCTCAGATCCCACGACATATTTATAGAGAGGTGAGGCTGCCTGCACGTGTGGAGACATTGTTGCAGGATATGTCTAGGAGCTTACGGCAGCAGAGTCGACGGCTCGATCGCGTTGAGGATCTGATGGAGTGGCAGGTTCAGTCAGAGATGGCGCGGCGTTCTGGTACTGATCCTCCGCCGTTGCCACCTCCTCGAGATTACCCTGACTCCCCGTAGTTTTGTATTGTAATTTTTATTTTGTTATGTAATTTAAAAACTTTGTAAATATATTATCAGTTTATGTTTATCTTTTATGTTTATTATCAGTTTATGTTTATCTTTGTAAATATATACAGACATACAGACATACATACATACAGACATACATACATACATACATACATACATACAGACATACATACATACATACATACATACATACATACATACATACATACATACATACATACATACATACATACATACATACATACATAGATACATACATACATACAGACATACATACATACAGACATACATACATACATACATACATACACATACATACATACAGACATACATACAGACAGACATACAGACATACATACATACAGACATACATACATACATACATACATACATACATACATACATACATACATACATACATACATACAGACAGACAGACATACATACATACATACATACATACATACATACATACATACATACATACATACATACATACAGACAGACAGACATACATACACACAGACAGACATACATACATACATATATATATTAAAACTCAAAAAATTAAAAAAACATATACATATATAAACTATACGCCGCGTATAGACCCATACGCGGCGTATAGCTCCTCCAACAGTCCTCTTGCGACCACGTATAGTGCTCTTGCGACCAATTATTTTGTACTATACGTGGCGTATGGCCCCATACGCCACGTATAGTACAAAATAATTTGTGCTCATGCGACCACTACAGTCCTCTTGCGACCAATTATTTTGCACTATACGTGGCGTATGGATCCATACGCCACGTATAGTACAAAATAATTGGTGGTGTCAGATGTACTTTTTGTACCATGTACGATTACATGGTACATACGCTGCGTATAGGATCCTATACGTGGAAGACGTGGCAAGCCTATACGTAGCGTATAGGCCCATACGCTGCGTATAGGATCCTATACGTGGCGTATGGACCCATACGCCACGTATAATTATTTCAATATGACATGACCCAAGATTCGTTTTCACCTATATAACAACGATTTCGATAACACTTTCGATATGCTTTCGATTCCTGTAAATCCCAAAGTATTTCTCTCTCAAAATATCACACTTTTTATTCGTTCGGTATGTCGTTTTGGGACGGTAACTATTTGTTTGGTGAATATTCAAATGAAAATTCAAATGAATATTCGTTCGTGGTGGATAGTAATCAAGATGATGCGTACGTTCAATCTGAAAAAGTTGATGTTGAAGAAGAAATGGAACGGGGTGAAACAACAAATAATGACACAACCCGCAGCTGTAAAATTTAGTTTGGTGGAAAAAATAAAAAAAATTGTGTATCCATGGAAAAGTAACAAAAAAGCGCTGTTGTTCAAACAGATATTCGCGGTCGTCCAACGTTAAAGGTTCAACAACAAAAGTACGACACTCAACAAAGTACGTGCGACATGCCGAGACATAGCTCGTTTATTGCGTCTCACATTTCCGGAAGAACAAGTTCAGCTGTAAAGCCCCAGAAGCCTGCCATGCAACGTAGTCGTTCAACATCACCTAAAGTATCACGGGGTACTAATGAGTTTTCTTCGATTGTCGGAGATAACCAATTAAACAATATAAACAGGTTAAAAAATTGGATTCCGTCAATCTTTCATCAGTATATTTCACGTATACGAGATGTCCGACCCGATGGGAATTGTGGTTTTTCGATCAATAGCTTTAGGCTTAGGTTTGACGAAAATAAGTGGATGTATGTGCGGACACAGCTTTTAGAAGAGTTGGACAGACATGAATTGGAGTACAGAGAAGTTTTCGATACTTTGTACCCCGGACAGTATAACGAATTACGTCACACCATCGATTGGCAAAGTGTGGAACCTGCACCAGAAGAACATTGGATGATAATGCCGTATACGGGATTAGTGGTTGCTCAAAAGTTTGGGGTTATTCTTCATTTACTAAGCAATAATGGTTGTCAAACATTTTTCCCATTATGGGCTGATCCGAAAACTGTCATGCCTCATCATATCGTGTCGATTGTTCATGTCAACAACAATCATTTCGTCCACGTTAAGTTAGAAGGAGATTATCCGATGCCAACATTAAGTAATCTTTGGATTCTTAACCGAAGCGTACGTGCTGCAGAATGGGAGATTATGTATAGGATTCGTATCTCGGATACAACGCAATAATAGAGAATAACCGAGAACCCCCGGCTATATAAATTTATTTTAATTTATAATTTGTAAATGCGAATTATATATTTTAATTTTAATTTTATTATTGTATTCATATTGTATATATTAAAATAAAAACTCAAAAAATTAAAAAAAAATAAAATATATAAGCTATACGCCGCGTATGGTTCCATACGCGGCGTATAGCTCTTCCACGTATGGGTCATAAGTCGCGTATGAGTATAAAATGTCAAACCTATACGCCACGTATGGTCCCATACGCTGAGTATAGGGTATAAAACGTCAAATCAACAACATACCTATACGCCGCGTATGGACCCATACGCGCCGTATAGGGTATAAAACGTTAAATCAACAATGTACCCTATACGCCGCGTATGGACCCATACGCGACGTATAGGGTACAGGGGCGTTGATTTAAAATTAAGGGGTGTTTAAATAAAGGGACCCTTTGATATTTTTATGTTAACATAATATATATGCGTTATGATTAAACCTATGTTCTAAACCTATAATAGATAATTAAATTATATATTGAAGATAAATGAAGGTTAATTAAATGTGTAGTATAACTAGTTAAATTATTTAAATTTTATATCATAATAATTAAAATTTATAGATAAACTATATGGTTCATTATAAATTTATATTTTGGTTTCCGAAAATAATAATTAAAGGATGATTGTAAAATAAATATGAAAAGATGTTCACGTTACAAAACTATTGCCTAGAGCATGTGCAACATTAAGGACTTACAAACTTACAACCTGAATAACTCTTAACCATTGCCACACAAACTACACTTTTTTCTCTTAAATTCCACGAACCACACACATTTCTCTATCCCCTTTCTAATTAAAAACAACCTAGTTCTCTCATTTACGTCGCAGATCGAGTGTTTAAAAGGTTGTCCTTTACGTCGCAAAACGTTTAGAAGGTTGTTTTGGTAGTTGGTGATGTGTATAAGTCTATGGACGTACGTTCGTTGGTTTTAGAGTGGAGATGCTCTAAAATGCATCTAACCAATTCGTATACGTTTGAAGGTCATGTTAGCATGACGACAAGATGATGATTGCAAACACAATTAACTCAACAATCTAGAAAATCTTTCACACAAAACAACTATTATATGTATAACTAGCTTTAGTAAACTCGTGTATTACACGGGTTGAATAAATAAAATATTAATATAATAAATTTAGTAATTATAAATAATATTTTAAGATATGATATGACTGAAATTACTTATCAAAAATGACTATAAATAACAAAACAGTGATATCAACTTTTTTAAAATTTTTTAGAAAATAAACATTTTTATTTTAAAATAAACCGTATAAAAATGTTATTTTGAAAAAAGTTTCTTATTAAACTCCCAAATTTGATTATTTTTTGTTTTAAAAATTGACATTTTAAATTTTTAATTTATTTAGAAATAACCTTAATATATAAATTTCTTTCTTAATTTATTATAGTATTAAATATTTTATTAGTAATTAAGGTAATTATTTAATAGGAGAGAGAGACGGGAAAAATTGGAGAATGATTGTGGTGCTGACATATGGCACCATCATTTACCCTTTTATTAGAGTAGTAAGATTATAACTAACTTTTGGTTATTAATTAGAAAGTTAACTAATCAATGATATATTATAGAATTAATTACACAAATACATAATATCGCCCCTTTTAACCATATAAAAACTAGAGTTTTTTCTAAATACCCCTTATCTATTATATTAATTACATTTATTAGATTTGTTGTTTTCTAAACCCAATCAAATTATACTCAACAGCTAAAATTTTGAGCAACATTAATTACTTAAAGTGAATTGTCGTTTTTCTCCTGTGGTTTGATCATATTTGGTATTTTCATCAAAAATGTTGGAGAGCTGCTCTGGACCGCTTACCTACGTTAACAATCTTTGCTCACGCAACATTCAATGCCTTCTAGTTTGTGCAGGTTCTGTGGGGAGCAATGGAGTCGATTGATCACGTCCTAACCGATGTTATATTGCAACAGTGATATGGCAGAGTATAGTTCTTGGTGTGAGATCCCTCAAATCTTTGCCTTCTCTTCCAGTGACTTGCTATGCTCTCAGGGTCGGCTTCGTCGAGTGCGGTTAAAGATAAATTGGTGCATTCTATTATTCTTATAGCATCCTGGGTATTTGGAAGGCACGAAACAAGCTCATCTTCTCCAATGCAAGGACTCCGATAGAAAACTTGTGGAAGAATCAAGGTGATGAGCTATTTTGGATCAAGAACCGTGCAAGATGGCACAATTTAGAATGTGGATCAATGAGGTCTTTTAATATTTCGAATATGATATTGTATTTGTTCATGGGTTGTATGCTTATCTAGCTCCTTGCTGGAAACTTTTGTATGGTGATATCTTTGGTGATTAATGAAATATCTTGCTGTTCAAAAAAAAAAATCTAAAATGTTTTTTCTTATATTTGGTTCCCCAAGGTTTGAAAAAGTTATCATTTTCATCCAGAAACATGAATTTCGTGGTAATTTAACAACATTTAAACATAAATTAGGATTTCGTTTTACATAAAATACACGTAAGTACCCTTTTAACGATGAATATTTAACATTTTCAAACAATGGAGCTAAGTTTTTTGGATGAAATGACAATGTTTTTCAAACCTTAAGAAGACAAATGGAAGAAAAAATATTTTTGAATGAAAATAACAATGTAAACAAACCACATGGAGGAAAACGACATTCACTCACTTAAATAACTACTTGATTCATTTTTTGTTTATTACTTTGTAATTACTTTTAATAAGGATTTAATTACGTGAGTCAATTTATGTTTTCATTTGTATGCCTGCTACAGGGTCCAACTCGTAGCTTTTGTAGAAATTACTTTCACTATATAATAAAATCACCTCTTGGTGGTGGGATAAGAGTTAGCGACTATTAGGTCATGGGTTCGAATCTCACAGAGGGGGTTCCTCATAATTATGAGTTTCCTCTTGAATTGGTGACTTGGTGGTACGTGGAATATGATCGCGTGGTAACACTGGTGGCACGATGATACTCCAGTGATACGTGAGTTATTCCAATTTAGCCGTTAAAAAATAAATAACCTCTCTTTGTTACACCATAGTGGGCTTGCGTTTGTGATTTTAACACATAAGAGTTTTGTTAAAGTAAATTAAATCTAGTGTTAACACAAATCCTGTACTTTTGTAATTATATAAAAATAAAATGCATGGCATGTGAGAGTATAAGATTTTCCATGGCTTGTCGGTCCCAAAAATAAATAATTTTATATATATATATCAATCTGATGTTTTGATGCATGGCGTGTTACAGTATGTGGAGTTTTGTCAGACATGAAAGTGTGACAGAGGATTTTCTCTTTCCCATATCTAATCCACCATCATGTCAAGTTTTTTTAAAAAAATTGTGCTTTAACTGTTTCTTAACATTCTAAATTGTTTTATTTTTATAACAAATATATGTTACTTTTTTAAACATGTAATTAACTGTTGTAGTCACAATTATTATATTAATTATTTTATAACATTAGAAACAGAAAAAGAGAGGTTGACATGGGATTTCCTTTTAGTTTCAGTGTTTTTTAAGTTAAACAATAAGTTTAAAATTTAGTACGGTTTTCACTGTTTTTTAAAATAAGGGGCTGTTTGACAATATCTGAATAATTAAGTGTTGAATCAATAAGATGTCTGAACCATTAAGTGTGAACCATTAAGAGGTATGCATCATTAAAAGCTTGTATATCGTTTAAATATTCAAAGACAAATGTCTGACCAATTCAGATAAGAGGTCCTAACCATTCAGCATTAGACCTCTTAACCATTCAGCATTAGTATATAAGCTTAAACCATTCAGAGGCAAATGTCTTAACCATTCGACATTTGCTCGCGAAACAACAACAGTCTAAACCATTCAAACATCTGAACCATTAAGAGGCTGATTAAAAGACAGTCACACAGCCCCTAAAATCAAGAGAGAATTAAACTAAGCACTTACACGGTTTAGTTTCATGGTTTATAAACCTTAAAACATGTGAGTTTTGGTATAAGTTGGTTTCGTTTATTAATAATCATTTTTTATCAGTATAAACAGACCATAAACGGTCATTTCCATTTATTTAGATATATGTTTTATAACAGTGGTAGTTGTCTATGATTTTGTGATCTAATGTCATAGTGATTATTTCCTACAAATTAATATGACATGGGTTCGAAACTTCATTGGTAAACGATTGGCAGAGAAAATATTTCTTGTTATAAAAAAATATCATATCGTGGATCGGAAGCTCTTCACACAGATCTTGTTTAGTAGTTTTATAAATTTTCAAATAAGGAGTCATTTTTTACTTGTAGGTTTTATATTTTATGTAAATTTATGTATATTTTAACAAATTTATATTTAAACATTAGCCTTTATTTATTTTAAACTATATATTAAGTTTATTTAGGTTGTTGCGAAGTGTCATTCAGAGGTATAACGAATTATTAAGAAGTGTTATTTTGTAGAACCAAACATGTCTATTTCGATCGATTCAAGTATGCCTTTTAATGAAATTATAAAAGGCTACGAACAATCTTATACTACTCTAAATAGAGTGGCTTAACATATTGGGGGCCTAAAGCGAAGCAAAATTTTGGGCTCTCGTCTATATATTATGCAATATGACATTTGACTCGAAATGATGACACAAACCAAACTGATTATATTTTGACAGAAAACAACTTAAAGTAAAATACACTTAATTAATTGGAACAAAATCAATTGCAAAAGAAACTATTAAATGATAAAAACAACAATCAACTACAGGTAAGAGAAAACTTAATTGTAATTATAAATTAAAATAAAACTGACAACAATCTATTAAATTGGCAAAAGAACAATACTAGATTGAAGCGATTGGACATAAATCAAGATCAGACAATAATATTTAGCGTATTAAGTGATAAATTATAAAAGAATTTAGAATTTATGAATCGAAAATAACCGTTAACATTGAACAATCGATAAACTTTTGATGAACCAATTTCGTAAATACAACATCAATAACCAACTTTTGTAAAGTGTATATCGATAACCTTCGATAATTTTTTCAACCTTCTCATTTATCTTAAAAAACAAAAATACTGATTTGATTATCACATATATATTTCAGCCTAGATATAGATAAAAATATTTTTATAATTTGAGGGTTTTAAATTTAAATACTTAAAACGTTTGTTTTACTTGTTTATACTATAAAGACGTTCATTTCTCTTAAACAATATCATAAACTACTGTTATCGCTTTAACCCAATAACCATTAGCTAGTGGCCATCATTCATTTATACAGTTCTATGCTCACCCCTTTGATGGAGAAAACTCTTGGAAGAAGAAACTTTGTTTCAATGAAAACAATGATGAACGAATCATGATTCATGGCTCAATCGTAGGTAGGGACAGCAAATAAACAAAATAAAGGCAATCATGTCATGGTGACCATCGATTAACATGAAGGAGTGTACAAATGAACAAAATCATAGCACACTTTCAATCTCTTGGTTACTAAAATAAAGACAATTAGCATCTTTTGATAATACAAAGATAGCATATTTGGTAAGGGGTGTGAACCACAGTAATAACCGAACCGTAAGCAAATAACCAACGCAACCGAACTTAAAAAATCGAAACCGCTGAGAAAAAAACTGACGGTTTGGTTTGATATTTTCTAAAAACCAAATTTTTCGTTTCGGCTTTGGTTTTGCTTATAACAAAATCGAAAAAACTGAACCGAAACCATACAACCAAACTTGTAGTTTATTTAAAGGTGTAATCATATACTTATAAAAAACTATTAGCATATTAGTTACTTATTTAACTATGTTATCTGAAAAAGATTGAAATATTAAGTTTCGAAAATAGTATTTACTTTTTTAATTTGAATTGATAGATTAAAATGTTTTATTGAATATATTGTTCTTATATTTTATGGATTGCATTTATTTAGTGCCACTATTTATATAAATATATAGATTATATTTAAAGATCAACAAAATGATGTAAAGTCAAAGTTTTTAGCTTAAATTCATTACTTTAAAATATTTTTTTCTAAAACTTGAATTCCAAATGGTAAAAAACGAAAAATAACGAACCGAACCGAAGTTAAAACCGAAAATCAAACCGAACGATTTTAGAAACCTAGAAACCGAAATATTGGTTTTTTGGTTTTGGTTTTTGGTTTTGGTTTTAGGTTAAACCAAACCAAACTATACATACCACCCCTATATTGGTTTTTTTTTTTTTTTAGGAAATGTTTTCAGTTGAAATCAAACATGATGTAATTTAGTTTGTAATGTTATAGAAATATGATAATTAAACTTGTGTTTAAAAAACATGCATGGCATATACATAATATGTATATTTTTCAACAGTAAACACATGTCCATATAACGTACTCTTAAATCTACATCATTCTTACGGTAATTCTCGAATTCTTAATTTCACGGAGAGGTGGTGGGTTGCTTCGCTATTGATTGTGGGGTATTAAGCACGCGATGATAATAAAATTTGTTTTCAGCTTCTGGCGTGGCAACAGTCTTGCAACCAACGTTAGTAATGATATATGAGCCTCTCGACGGTAACTTAACACGCTAGTTGAATAGCAGAAGCAGAGACCTCCCAATGAAGCGCGACTTAGAAAACTTGCCGCAAAGCGCGACGTGAGGCCACTAGTTTTTTAATTAAAAAGCCTAATTATGTAAAAACCTTATACATCTTTTTAACCGTGATAAAAATGGTTGCAACTTTCTGCTTCATTGCTTCTTTCCGTTTTTTTATATAGTTTAATAGTAACATACTTTCTGCTTTGCACGTTATTAGGTCAATTGCAATTCGTGATCAAAGTTATTAATACAATAAGGGTTATCCTAACATCTTTAATAAAAATATCAAAAGGAATAATCCCGTTTACCGAAACAAATTATAGTTTACGAATATATTGTTGTTGTTGTTAAACGAAAGAAAAAGTAGAATATTGTAAGACTTTTATTGTACGGGTGTAATAAGTATAATCGCTCATGAGCAATTCCAATCGACTCTTAAAAATAGAATCGAGTCAAGTTTTACCTGTATTTTTTTTGTAAGTATTTGATATTAATTCATATTAATTTACGCATGAGAGTTTATATAAATATCTGTAATTAAGTTGTAAATGTTTTACACAGTCGTGAAAAAGGGGGTCATAAACAGGTTGTTGACCGACATCTTTAATTAAATGGATTAACTGGTAGCCTAAAACACAGTTGTTATAGTTAGATGGATTAAAATTATAAACCATAGAATATAGTTTAGTTATAAGAAGTCATGTGTTGAGGTGAACTAGAGTGTAAACAATTTGAGCTTACTCGTTTATCTTAACGAGCCCAAATGTGAGCCAGAGTTTGGCTTGTTTACGTAAGAGCCGGCTCGTGAGCTCACTTGTTTTTTAGTTATAAATAGTTTTGTTTTTTTTAAATTTTTATATATATAAACAATAATAATATTATTATATTAGTTATCTTGGCTCCTTGAAACAATTATACGAGATTAGTATCTAATAAACTATGACCGTCCTTTAAATTTCTTTACTTAGGTTTTTATATTAAAATAGCAAAGTGACCATATGTCAATAATTTGTTTAATAACATGACATAAATTTGGTTTAAATTTATAAACTAAAATTTTACTCTTTACTTTAAACGAGTCCAGCCGAGCTGACCTTGGCTCGGGCTCAACTTGGTTACAAACCGAGCCGATTTTAAGCAAGTTTCGAGACGCGAGCTTTTTGAAATCCCTAAGATCAACTCTTTCCAATGATAAACATTTCAATATGTAATTTTAACCACACAAAATCCCTAATATAAAACTTTGAGTGCTTGAATCCCTATCTTTAATTTTTATATAATTATGAAGCCAAATCCAAACTTATAAGTTGAATGGATAAACAAATTTCGATTTTCGGCTTAGTTGCATAGGTCAGTGGTCCCAAGCTACTGAGCAGCGTGCGATGCCTGGGGATTATATGGGGGTTCACCTTTGTTTTGTTTTTTATTTTTTATAATTATTTTTATATTTATTTATATATTAGTATATCTTACAAAGGTGAAGATCAAGTACCCTTTTTACTTCTTTATCAAATTTCCACGAGAGTATTTAGTAAGGGTGATTAAGGATCAGTTAAAAATGACGCCAAAGGTTATGAAATTGATTACGGTTTGGTTTAAAGTTATTTTGTTCGTCGATTTAGGAATCTTTTGACTGTAGGGCACGGTTTGGTTAATGGTTTAGACTTGAAACAGGTCCAAGAAAAATCAAATTTAACCGTGGGACTTTAGCTATTGTAATTTTATATTTACGATCTGGTGTTTAAGAATCTTGACTTGTAACGTAATGCGACTGGACTTGGTTTGTTTTGATTTGCATTGGTCAAAAACCTTTACCGGTGAGTTGGCTCACGATTTAACATAAAACCATCAAAATATTGTCGCATACCCTTCTAATTCTAACAAGTGTAGATAAAGAACTATAATACTAATTACTCTATGTCACATGTATATATCTTTTTTCAGCATACATAGTATACAATATTAATACCCACATGGTATAAATGTCAATGGACAAAAATGGAACCAAAATGTGAGACGTCAAATGTAAGATATTATAACACAAAGTTGCTAATCGCCCATAGTACGAGAATTGAAGTAAATCGTTTATCATGTAATAAAACATGTAAACTAAATACAGTATAAATGCCGTAAAAGTAACGACATGCCTTCTGACTTGAATATGCATCTCGATTCTTATCGCGTGAATAAAATGTATGGTTCTTCATCAAAAACAAACATCAACTTCTAACCCCATAACCGCGGTTTATATGCTCATAATATATGCGACTTGTTATCCCAATATGAGCCAAACACATTTCAGAACCATTTTCCTAATAGGTACATGTATCTAACTCATCACATAGATGAGCCTATCACATTAATAAGATTTATAATACACCAATTATTACTTAACAAGAAAGATGTTAAATCAAGAGTAAATTGCGATTTTCATACCTGTGTTTTGGGTGTTAACAGGATCAGCCCCCAACTTAACAGTTTGCATACATGAGTTTACAATGTTAACACTTACGTACCTACGTCCATTTCCGTTAAAAAATCGTTAAATCTCCCCCACGTGCTCCTCACGTGAGGGGCAAAATTGTCAATTCACCAAATTATTAATCTCTTAAGAGTGAATTGCAATTTTCATTTCCCGTGTTTTATGGGTGTTAACAGTATTAGCCCTAACTTAAGAGTTTGCATACCTGAGTTTACGAATGCTAACATTTTACGTACCTCCGTCCAATTTTCGTTAAACAACCGTTAAAATCTTCCCCATGTGCTCCTCCCGTGAGGGCAAAACTGCAATTCACCGTGAGCACCTCTACAACACCTCTCTCTCCAAACCATACTTCCATCCCTCCCTCCAAAACCTCCCGCTGGAGACTCTCAACTCACCGTCTCCCACCGCTGCCTCACCACCCTCAAACCCTACCCCACCGCCCACATCAGCCACCTCACCGTCAACAACCACCGCCTCTATGCCGCCTCCGGCGACCAATCCAACGTATTCGACACACAACGTTGTTCTCCCCTCATCTACACTTTCACACCGTCAACGATTCCTCATCAGGTTCAGTCAAATCCCTCACGTTTTATAACGGAAAAGTGTTCAATCTCATAAGGACAGTAAGATCAGAATATGTACCTAACAGAACACAAACGACATAAACACGTCGGAACCCTACCGACCGGTGCAAGATTCATAAATTGGGTGATTGACAGTTTTGTCCCTCACTGAGGAGCACGTAGGGAGATTTTAACGGTTGTTTAACAAAAATTTGATGGAGATACGTAAGTGTTAGCATTCATTCGTAAACTCAGGTATGCAAACTGTTAAGCTGGGCTGATCCTATTAACACCCCTAAAACACAGGTATGAAAATTGCAATATACTCTTAAAAGATTAATAATTGGGTGAATTGACAGTTTTGCCATCACGTGAGGAGCACGTGGAGGATTTAAACGACTTTTTAACGAAAATTAGACGAGGTACGTAAATGTGTTAGCATTCGTAAATTCAGGTATGCCAAACTGTTAAATTGGGGTTGATCCTGTTAACATCCCCAAAACACATGTATGAAAATTGCAATTTACTCTAAAATCAATTAACAAAAAGTGACTATTACACGTTAAAAAAAGTTGCAAATATTGTTTTAGATATGTAAGGCCCAGTACCTGGCAACTGGGCCCATTATGTAAACCCTCATTAGGCCCAAATATACTGGCCCAGAACATTTTTCTTATGGCTAATGCTCACACAACATTTTTCAATTTGAAACCCTAGTAATTCGATTACATGATTGGTATGCTCAAACAACATAATCGTCCAAAAGGCAATGTTGTTATTTTGTATGCCATCCACAACGTTGAGAACTATAGGGGTTGTCACAGTTTGGTTTTTACGGATTTACTATTTGCAATTTGTTGGACAATTTCAGATATCTCCATTCGCAGTTGGGGCGGACAATTTCAATATCTCACATTCTCAAATGAAGAGGACACTATGTGCCTCCATTAGTTCTATTTGTAAGCGTGGATTACTAGGCTACCACTTATAGAATTCTCAATGCTTCGTAGACACTCAGGTCCAAACCGAAATGAAACATGCATGACTTGATCGGTGGGGTGCATTATAATTCCCCCATCATCTCAAACACACTTCTTAACAACAGATACCAAATGCTTTCAAAACTACAATGGTTGCTCTTTCCTTAGGCACACTATAATACTTCTCCTCTTACAATTCCTAAGTTATAATTCCATTCCAAGGGTGATCGCAGAGTAACCACGTTATACGCACTTGGCTAGTTTCTTCATCTGTGTTTGGAAGTCACAATCATAACTAGGAGTCGGAGCCATTCCCTCGTTTACCTTGCCATCCAACTCTTTGCGTATATCTTAATCCTCTTTGCGCTCGAATAATATTCTTGGTTAGTGTCTTCAATTAATGTTTCAGATTATTAGTCTTACAAGCACTCAAAATGTGATTATCACTTCAAACAAATATATCAATTTTTTTCTCTAGCCTACATTATTACAGTTGATTGGTTTTGTAGATGCATAAATTAATTTCGAAATGCAACCGAACATCCTATGAACCATGAGATCACAACTAAAAACAATATATATACTTTTATGCATTATCCGTACCATGTTCCTTTAGAAAGGAGCTTAATAATAATCATCTAGGCAAAACACTTGTTCTTTTTTAGATATGTTTTGTCTGTTTTTTAAAAGAATACTCTAGTTCTTTATTAGGTCTTGATAATGTATACCATTATTTTATTTTCCTATTAAAATGATAGTTCATAAGGTCGGATGAATATTAAAATTCTAACCATCATCCACTTTATAATAAATAACTACCGTGATTATCTTATGCTTAAATATTATGTTTCTTCAAAATAATAATTAAAATATCACACAATTTAAATTATACACGCAATTATTCATTTTTTTCTATTTTATCAAATCCAAGTTCATACCTCAACTGATTAATATCATAACTTATTTAACAAACGTAATTAAATAAAGCATATTTTCATTCAATGATTGAATAGCAATACTGGAACCCCGCGCGTTGACGACGACAATTGTTGCGCGATTTTGTGGGAATTCGATTTTATTCAGTATCGGCTCAGTGCGTTAATGTAAATTAAAAAATAAAATATAAATATTGAAAAAATTAAATGAAAGAAAAACAATTAGTATATTACAAAAGTCTTTAAAACAAATATTATCCCACAACGATTAGTGAAACCATAGGTGGTATTTGTGGTCGAAAATCACTTATTACCTAGATTTTAGGGGTTTCATTTTATGAATTTATGTTAGAATTTTATGATCATTGGAAATAGACCGGAGAAAGTTAAGAAGAAATTGTCATCATATAAAATTACCATTTTGATTTGTTATTGTCATGTTAACAACCAGTAAGAGAAAGATGAAGAGGGATTAGTGCTCAATCGCAATGAATGAACGACATTGAAGGTAAATGACGGTTTTTGTTGGCGACGTGTATATACTTTAGCATTGTATATTAAGAATCATATGTTATATATTTATTGTAAAAGCATAAATAAAATAAAATGGTCAATTTTTTGAAACTTAAGCATGACTTTATATGTGTCTTAATCCATATGTAAAATTATCATTTATTCTTTTTTCAACTTTTATTATAAAAGATATAGATAAATATTAAAAATATTAAATACGCATGGGTGTCTTAATCCATGTTTCTAAAAAAATATTAGTATTATAGTTATTAAAAAATGAATATATGTAAGTTATATACTTAAATATTTAAATAAGATAATACTAATTTAAATAGTATTTTGTTATAAAAGTATAATTAGTAAATATAAATTTAAATGTCAATATATTATTATAAATAAAATAAAAATTAATAAAGTGAATTAAATAATATCATATTATTAAAATATCATATATTAAATAATGTATTAATAATGTGAATTAAATAATATAATAATTTAAATGTTAATTAAATGTGAGCTAAAGAAAAAACTATTGCATAAAACACTTGTACTTATGTTTAAAATGTTGTATACATGTCTTAACACTAAATGAAATTATCATCTTGTTATTTTAATATGTATTAGATAGTAGTATAGATAAGAAGACCTGTATTTAAAGAGTAGTTGAGCTGTGAATCAAGTCTAAAATATGGCCAAAATAATTGAACACTAACACAAATAAATATATTCGTATTTGTTCAAATGGGTTAATTCATAATCGACGAATGAGAAAGAAACAACAATGGAGGATTTAGGGGAGGTAAGTTAAGGACTAATTCTAAGATCGAGTTCACATAATAATATATATGTGAAAATGTTACACTTACAACCAGTAATAAAACAATACAAAATGAAAGGATTTGGTGGGTTAGCTATGGATAATAACATAATTTAAGTAACCATATGTATAAATAAAATATGTTCGTATGTGTTCCACCTACATCTAATGGTAAGATAAAACACTAAATGGATGATTTTGGGTGGGGTGAGCTCATGGATTAAATAAAGAGTTATATAATCATATCTGTTGATAAATTATTCGTATTTGTTCCACTTTCAGCGAATGTAAAAAAAAAAACACTAAATGGAGGATTTGGGTGGGGTGAGCTCATGGATTAACTCAAAGGTTATCGAAATCATATTTTGCAAATATATATTCGTTTTTGTTACACTTACAGTGAATAAAAAAATTCAATAAAATAAAACAAAATTGGGTGGGAGAGTTATAGTATTCACAATAGGTTTTTCATATCATCTTTATGATTTAACCAAAAAATATATTTTTAAATTTATTTTAATTTTCTAAAACTTTCACGTCTTATTATTATCTCTATCTTTATATGGTTTTATTATTATTTCTTTCTATCATGTACAATCTTAACTTCTAACTATTTTGTCTTGCCGTCTTTTCTTCTAAAAACTAGTTTATAGTCACTGTTCCAATCTTACAGCTACATTGGTAGGTATTTCTCGGAACACAAATCTCTTTTTGTTGCTTTAACATGAAATTAATCAGAATTTTACAAAACAAATTAGAGAGGTGAGATTTAGAGCATGTAGAAGAAAAAATAATAATAACATAATAATAATAATAATAATAAAAATAATAATAATAATAATAAAACATAATAATAAATAATAATAATAATAATATAATAATAATAATAATAATAATAATATAATAATAATAAAAATATAAAATACAAAAAAAACCTAGATATTGCAAACAATATGATTTGAGGCAACACTCCGTCGTCTCTTAACCATAGAAAATCTCTGTCCAATTCCAAACCAACAACAAAAAATCTAACAATCATAAAATTGATGGTTAAACTTAAATATGAACAAAAGATAGGGCAAATATAACAAATTTGAAGAATGTGACATGAATCCTTAAATTTACTGTAATATTTTATAAAAAGTTAAGGATGCAAAATAAAATAAGATGCTAGTGTAGGAGTGAACGTCAATTCTAACAAGTGGTACACACTCAATTTTCTAAATTAATTTTGAAAATATGGAGAAGAGTGAAAATTCCACTGTGAAAGCTTAATTATTCTAAAAATGGAAAAATAAAATATATCCCAATTGTTCCACTTCTAACAAGTGGTACATAAAAACACTAAAACGTTTAACAAGTGATGCATTAGTGCTCTTACACTTGTTGGCGCTTGGAGATTCACATAGCCATATCAACGAATAACATACCTTCATAAGTGTTAGATCCCAACCAATGGCTGAACACACTAAAAAATAATAATATTAATGTTGAGACCCATTAGCCCTGAGGTATGTGTAAAGCCCATTAACCTAACATAAGTTTAGCATCACTTGTTTACCCTTTTTGTGTTTTAGTTGATCTCAAGAAAATGATTTAACATCTATTAACTCCATTTCAAAAATGTCTATTTTAAACA